>CM056053.1:356415480-357715480 GCA_029574335.1 Rana kukunoris | reverse complement strand
ATTGCAAAAGTGATGTGAAAAATAAATGTAACGCCACAAATAATTAATCCACGTATGAGGTGGAATGTGAATTGGGGAGAGGACCACAAATCTTGTGTATTCTCTTCCCAAAAGTACAAAAATAAATAAATTACACTCAAGTAACCAATGTGTATAAAAGTGAAAACAAGGATATGAACCTATATGTATATAAATAGGTTATCAACCTTTATTTTTTTATTTTTTTAATTACATTAAATAAGGCAACACTTTTCTATTTCCTGGAGCACATCAAGTCAGACTACTTCTGGACAACCTAGGCTGACATGAAGTGCTCCAGGAAAGAAAAATTACGGTAAGTATGGCAACAATTTTCCTTAATCCTGGAGAAGATCATGTCGGGCCACTCTTGGCCAACCTAGGCTGATATGAAGTGCTCCAGGAAAGGAAAACTACAGTAAGTATGGCAACAATTTCCCATTATTCTGGAGCACATCGTGTCAGGGTACTCCTGGCCAACCTAGGCTGACATGAAGTGGTCTAAGGACAGGCAAATTACGATAAATAAGGCAACAATTTTCCATATTCCTGCAGCACATCAAGTCAGGCTACTTATGTTCAACCAAGGCTGACATGAAGTGCTCCAGGAAAGGAAAATTACGGTAAGTATGGCAACAATTTTCCATATTCCTGGAGAACACCGTGTCAGGCTACTCATGGCCAACCTAGGCTTATCAACCTTAACGTGAAAATAGAAGGTGGATACAATGGTGAATAGTGATCACAATCTCCTATGAAACATATGTGAATAAATCTACCACTGTGTTGGTAGGTTCCCAATATGATATGACGAAGAAGCCACAAAACTGGGCTGATAAACAAGTGATTATACTCAAGGTGATCTTACAAACACCTAAACCGTGTCTGGCCAAAGACCCTTGTACAGGTGTTAAAGTGAGCACAAAATAACTATTGTAGGATTTAAATGGCAGACATAAGTGCACCAATAAAAACCTATGTGCACTGACAACGCGCACCCAGTGCGCCTCGGCCTGATCAAAACAAAATCACAGAAAATAAAACAAATGTTAATAGATGCGAGTCCATCCGCCCTGAAGGTGGTATGAATTGAATAAACCTTCCCAGTAAGTTTGAATAAACTGGTGCACTTCAGGAAGTAATAAATATGAGTCCATCCGCCTTGAAGGTAGTGTGAATCAAATCACATCTCCCAGTAAGTTAGATTAAACTGGTACACTTCAGGAAACACAATCCAATGACATGGAAATGAGGATTATATCAAGGTACTCTTACCAGATCAGCCCAGTTTTGTGGCTTCTTCGTCATATCATATTGGGAACCTACCAACACAGTGGTAGATTTATTCACATATGTTTCATAGGAGATTGTGATCACTATTTACCATTGTATCCACCTTCTATTTTCACGTTAAGGTTGACAACCTATTTATATACATATAGGTTCATATCCTTGTTTTCACTTTTATACACATTGGTTACTTGAGTGTAATTTATTTATTTTTGTACTTTTGGGAAGAGAATACACAAGATTTGTGGTCCTCTCCCCAATTCACATTCCACCTCATACGGGGATTAATTATTTGTGGCGCTACATTTATTTTTCACATATATTTAAAATTGTTTGTTTTTATATTTTTTCAAAATACAAAGTGAGCGAATAAAAAAAAAATACAAAATCAAAATTTGACGCGACTATTTTGGCTTCAAACCAGCATCGATTTACACTTGCACAAAGTCAGGGATTTTGTAGGATTGGAGTCGGGTGTAAGATTACCCAATTCTACCAAGCAGATGCTAATGATTATCACTTTAATATGTAGGTTGAAACACAGTCATTAACAGAAAACCGCTGTGTAGGAGGCTTAATATAGGGTGAGGAAAAGCTACCAAGGGCAGGTTATTAAAGATAGTTTCAACAAACCAGCCCAACAACCACCCCATCTAGGTCGGGGGCAGCTCCTTGGCGGCTTCCCCTACATCTCCACCTCCTCGGCCAATAAGGTGGCTTCTTCTCTTGGCCAATCGGGTCTCAGGACCTGCTTCCCGATTGGCTGGGAGAAGGATCAGGAAGACAACAGCTAATATTAATTTGCCATTGTCACACAACTGGGTGGGCTCGGGTCACAGTACTCTGAACCCTAAGCCCACCATTTTTGAAGCCAAGTAGAAGCTTCGGCTCTAATCCTGTGCTTCGAAAAAAAAGTCCAATTGGAATTAATGCATCCAGGAGTGTCAGGACGCCCACTAACACACAGCTCCTTTCTCTCTCTGCAACATAGAGAGCGTCCTGACTCTCCTGTAGTCCAGGGGAGGTGGAGAGCATGACACTTTACACCAGGGAGAAAGCCTTGCATTACTGTGTGGAGTTACAGACAGAAGAACAGTTAAGTGAGGATTTTTTTAGAAAAAATAAGGACATTTAAAAGCAAAATCGAAGGATGAGGCAAGTGAAGGAGGACTGTACTAAGGTAAAGGAAGCTATTTAGGAAAAAAAATTGTACCTTTACAAACCCTTTAAGTATATTCTATGGAAAACCTATTTGTAGTGGAGTCGGGCGCTGTGAGAAATAATATTCCTTCTGTTATTTTTTTCACCTTCTGACTTACACGATTCTAGCTCATGTTTTCAACTGTGAACATTTTAAAGACAATTATTTAGTAATTATGTGGTATTGTCGGAGTTTTCGTTCCTGCTCTAACAAGAGCCTGATAATCAATTAGCCAGTATTCCCCTTCATTCCATTTGTTGCTCTTCTCCTGGGAACAGAAATGTGTTGACAAAGTAATGTGGTCTCGAAGCACAAAGGGATATGGTGTTTTTCAAGTGACTATTTAAACACCATACTCTTTTATGGGTCGGTGTTGTAACCGTTTACAGGTAAGCAGCAGAGAACGCGTTAAGAAAAAGTGACAACGCATTTTCTTATTATAAAGATATCTCCAGGGAAGTTCTTCATTGTGATATCAGAAATAGATATAAATGAATAATAGACCAATCTAGACAACACGATTGGTTATATGAACACACATTGTGAAATATGTAAAAAAAAATCGAATATTATATTGTGACATTCACTTCTTCCCCCTGGCTGGCTGAGCACGGAGCTTTGTGTAGGGAACAGAGAGATATCCATCCGCTTTGGCTTATTGTGATTAGAAGCAACTCCAGCCTATAGTCGTTTGGGTGACTCTAAACAAACCCGTGTGCAGTCTGACCGCAGGTGTGGTCAGGTGGTCTGGTAAGGAGATTATATTTTCTGACACTCGGGTGTATCTTTGGTGGAAGGTGGTGTCAAGCTTTTGAACATCTCTTTGGAAGACTTCTTAAAGCTCACTTTTACACGGATACCTTTTTCATGTTTTTGGGAATATTTATGGACTTTTTCATTTGCTTCATATTTATCTTAATGTGCATGTTATTATGTTTTTTTAGTTATAATTTTTAGGTTTTGTATACCGGTGTTATATTAATTCAGTTTTATGATATAATATTCGATTTTTTTTTGACATATTTCACAATATAATATTCGATTTTTTTTTGACATATTTCACAACGTGTGTTCATATAACCAATCGTGTTGTCTAGATTGGTCTATTATTCATTTATATCTATTTCTGATATCACTATCATTAATTTCACGGATTTTGGTTTTGCGCTGTACCTCACTGCCTTTTTCCTAGTTCTTCCAATATATGTATCTGTATTATTGGTACTAGCAGCACTTCCACCCCCATTGGTTTAGCGCAGTGTTTTTTCCATATTTTCTAAGTTCTTCATTGTAGCTGCATGTTTTTAAAGCCCAACTCTGTGAAGATAAAACAATGATTATATATATATATATATATATATATATATATATATATATATATATATATATATATATATATATATTGCAGTGGGGCAGTTACTCGATTGTTTTGTTTCGGGAAGAGGAAAAAACAGACCAAAACTTCCCAGCACTCTTACCAGCTAGCCCGTAAAAAAAAAAACCTGACTCTGTATACTGCGGTCCTAACTCTATCATTTTTGAAAATCTTCAAATTGAAGCATATGCAGGTGCATCTCAAAAAAAATGTAATATCATCCAAAAGTTAAAATTTATTTCAGTAATTCAATTCAAAATGTGAAACTCATATTATATACAGTTAGATCCTTATATTTGGACACAGGCAGCATTTTCATACTTTTGGCTCTGTATGCCACCAGATTCAAATTAAAGTGAAACAATCCAAATGAATTTGAAGTGCAGACTTTCAGCTTTAATTCAAGGGATTGAACATAAATATTAAGTACAAATTTTAGGGACTGCAACCATTTTTATACACAGTCCCCACATTTCCAGGGGCACAAATGTAAATTGGACAAATTAATATAATCATAAATAAAATGTTAATTTTTAATATTTTGTTGAGAATCTTTTACTGGCAATGACTGAAGTCTGGAACCCATGGACATTACCAAAGACTTGGTTTCCTTCTTTCTGGTGCTTTACCAGGCTCTAACTGCACCCGTCTTCAGTTTTTTGTTTGTGGGTCTTTCTGCCTTTAGTTTTGCCTTCAGCAAGTGAAATGCATGCTCAATTAGTTTGAGATCAGGTGATGGACTAGGCCATTGCAGAATATTCCACTTATTTTCCTTCATAAGATCTTGGGTTGCTTTTGCAGTGTGTTTGGATCATTGTCCATCTGTACTGTGAAGTGCTGTCCAATCAACTTTGCTGCATTTGGCTGAATCTGGGCTGACATATCTCTTAACACTGCAGAATTCATCCGGCTGCTTCTGTCTTCCGTCACATCAATAAACACAAAATGACCCAGTGCCACTGGAAGCCATACATGCCCATGCCATCACACTGCCTCTATCCTGTTTTACAGATGACGTTGTGTGCTTTGGATTCCAAGCCATCTCCACACTTTTTTCTTAGGCCCCGTACACACGAGCAAATAGATTTGTTCAAATCGGTCGGACAGACCGATTTTAACAAATCTGTCTGCTGGGATGTATTGGTTTGATCGTGTACACACAATCAAACCAAAATCCCCGCCGGCAGACAGCGCACTGACGTGGTGGTGACGTGGCGGTGACGTTGACGCCGCCACGTCACCGCACCAGGAAGTAAAACACTTCCGCGCATGCGTTGAATCCATTCGACGCATGTGCGAGCAGATATGTCTGCTGGTTAGTGTACTAACCAGCAGACATGTCGGGCGGACGGATTCACAGCCGACAGATTTCAAAGCATGCTTTGAAATCTGTCGGGTGGCCAAATCCGTCTGTTTGCCCGTACACACGATCGAATCTGTCTGCTGAAACGGTCTGGCAGACCGTTTCCAGCAGACAGATTTGATCGTGTGTATGCGGCCTGACAGTCATTCTGGTACAGATTAAGCTTAAATTTCATCCATTCAAAGAATGCTTTTCCAGAACTGGTCTGACTTTTTTTTAGATTTTTGGGGGAAAAGTCCAATCTGGCTTTTATATTCTTTGTGCTTCTGAATGGTTTGCACCTTGTGGTGAACCCTCTGTATTTGCTCTTGTGAAGTCTTCTCTTGATTGTAGACTTTGAGAATGCTACGCCCACCTCCTGGAGAGTGTCCTTAACTTGTCTAGATGTTGTGAATGGGTTTTTCTTTACCATAGAGCAGCAATGATGAACCTTGGCACCCCAGATGTTTTGGAACTACATTTCCCATGATGCTCATGCACTCTGCAGTATAGTTGAGCATCATGGGAAATGTAGTTTCAAAACATCTGGGGTGCCAAGGTTCCTCATCACTGCCATAGAGAATCCTGTGATCATCCACCACTTATCTTCCATGGATGTCTAGGCCTTATTCTGTTGCTGAGCTCGCCAGTGCAAATCAAACAGTTTATTTGGCCACGCCTAAAGTTGCCGCTTTCTCTGTTGGATTTGTTTTGTTTTTGAAGCTTTACAATGGCCTGTTTCACTTGCATGGGCATCTCATTTGAATGCATGATGTAGGTTCACAGCAATAGATTTCAAATGCAAATGCGACACTTAGAATCAACTCCAGACCTTTTACCTGCTTGATTGATGAAGAAATAACAAAGCAGTAGCCCAAACCTAGCCATAAAATGGCTTTTGAGTCAATTGTCCAATTACCTTTGGTCCCTTGAAAAAGGGGGGTGGCTATTAAGAGCTGTAATTCCTAAACCCTTCCTCCAATTTGGCTCTACATATCCTCAAATTAAAGCTGACAGTGTGTACTATAGCTTGAATAGATTTTCGTAAATACCTGAAAAAACTAAAATTGTGTCTGTGTCCAAATATACGAGGGCCTAACTGTAAATTCATTACACAAGGAGTGATATATTTCAAGCATTTCTTTCTTTTAATTTTGATGATTGTGATTTACCCAAAATTCAGTATATCAGAAAATAGATTTTCTAAGGCCAAAAGGCCTGGTGTGGATTTTGGGGGGGACCTTACGCTGTTTTTTTTTTCAAAATTCTGTCATAGAGTTTCCCTTAAGCACTTAAATACACTGTATTATATACTGTGCTCTGCACTGCACTGCACTATATACCCTGCACTGTATTATATATACTACAATGACTGCACTATATACTCTGCAATGTATTACATATACTATACTGATGGCACTATATACTCTGCACTGTGTTTATATATACTACACTGATTACACTCTATAGTCTACACTGTATAATATACTACACTGACTGCATTATGTACTTTAAACTGTATTATATTTACTACACTGATTGACTGCACACTACACTAACTACCTGTTTAATGCCTAATTTCTATTCATTTACTATATACGGCCACCGTGTAAGCAGCAGCCTTATATAGTGTGGGGCGTGGACTTAGCCCCAGAGCTATGATTGGCCAAAGGCACCCTGCCTTTAGCTAATCATGGTTCTTATAGCACATTGCACTGTGGTTGGCCAAAGCATATACTGCTTTGGCCAATCAGCAGCAGTCAATGCACTGTGATCTTGCAGTGCATTATGGGGTGCTCCACAGCAGACAAACTTCCTGTGAGTGCCCCATATGTTCGTTTGTTCTAGGAACAAACGAACACCCGATGTACGTTCAACTTGAGCCACGGTAAGACGCTTCTGACGTGGTCTCTCGTTCAGGAATGGCTTGACACAAGCAATATGACAGTTGTAGCCTGGAGATGTCTGTGTGTGGTGGCTCTAGAAGCACTGGCACCAGCTATAGTGCACTCCTTGTGAATCTCCCCGAAATTCTTGAATAGACTTTGCTTCAAAAACCTCTTAAGGCTGCGGTTATCCCTGTTGCTTGTGTACCCTTTTGCTTCCACACCTAGTGGAGGGTGTCAATGACCGGCTATTGGACAATGGTCAAGTCAGGAGTCTTCCCCATGATTGTGTAACTTACTGAACGGGACTAAGAGACCATTTAAAGGTTTAGGAACCTAGGTTTAGGAACCTAGGTTTAGGTGTTTTTGCGTTAATTAGCTGAGTAGAATGTGACAACACGAGACTACAATATTGAACTTTTTCACAATATTCTAATTTTCTGAGATACTGAATTTGGGGATTTCACTTGCTGTAAGCCAAAGTCATCAAAATTAAAAGAAAGAAAAGCTTGAAATATATCACTCTGTGTCTATATAATATAAATATATGTGAAAGCCGCATTGCCTGCTTCAAGCTGGTTCGGCTGGTACCATTCCAGTCAGTAAACTGTCCACAAAAATTAGAAACAATGGTCTGACTATCATTTGACTAAGTTCCTTAAGGACCCTCGGGTGCAAGCCATCTGGTCCTGGTGGCTTATTTATGTTAAGTTTTTCAAGTATATTTTTAATTCTGTCCCCTGTTAACCATAAGGGTGCTTCCTGTGACATGCTATGAAAATTGACATTACAGTCTTACAGGTTACTGTATCCTTCCATTTCCCTTGTGAAGAGCGAGGAGAATTTATTCAAAACCTTTGCCATCTCTCCGTCTTTTGTAACCAGATTGATTCCCTTCATCGTACCTTATGGGGCCAATATGTTCTTAGCCGCCCTAATTGCACCCTTACATTTTTTATTGCATTCTTTGAAAAGTTGAAATGCAGAAAATTACCCCTCAGCTTTGTATTTTTTTAAGGCATTTTCCTTTCCTTTTATATACAATTTTACGTTGGAGTTTAGCCACCCAGTATTGGAATGCACTGGCCAATACCTTTATTTAGTATGCTCTTAAAGTAAGGAAGTTGGCTCTTTTGAAATTCAGACTCTTTGTATTATCCTTGCACTTCCTATTTCTGTGATTTATACCGAAACAAACTGATCTGTGGTCGCCGTTTCCAAAATTGACCCGTATTTCAACATCTGCGATCAGGTCTGTATTGTCAGAAATCAGAAGGTCTAGTAATGCATTGCTTCTTGTTGGTGCATTCAGCATCTGACCCAAGAAATTGTCCTGCAAGATATTTAGGAAATGGCGAGCCTTAGACGAATGAGCAGTTCCTTGTGCCCAGTCTATATCTGGATAATTATAACCCCTCATTATGACACTGCCCATCCTTGCTGCCATTCCAAACTGTGACAGGAGGTCCGCCTCCCCATCCTCAATCTGGTTAGGGGGCATATAGAATACACTATATTTTCCTCCCTTCGAAGCTCTACCCATAAGGTTTCCAACTCCTCTCGTGCTCCATTAGGGATGACATTCATCACATTCGCTTACACATCATTCTTGATATACAGGCATACTCCTCCCCCTTTTTTACCCTCCCTATTTCTGCGATATAGGGAATACACCTGAATGGTTGCCAGCCAATCACGAGAGCTGGTAAACCAAGTCTCTGAAATTCACACAAAATCTAAATTTTCCTTGTACATCAACAGCTCCAGTTCACCCATCTTGTCAGCCAGACTCCTAACATTGGTATACAAACCTTGTAGTTTTGTCTGGTCACATACTATTTCCTTGTTGGTTGTTATGAGGCAATTTGGATTTGCCAACTTACCTTGGGTTTAGGTACTCTAGTCACCCTACCGCTAATACCTCCAATACTACCCTCTGTAATTTGGTCCACTCTGGCTGTCTCTACATCTGGAAACTCCTCCCATCACCTAGTTAAAAAACCCCTCTAACTTTTCAGGCCATCTTCTCTCCCTGAAAAGCTGCACCATCCCCATTTAGGTTCAGTTCGTTCCTGCTAAAGAGCTGGTAACCGACTGAGAAGTCAGCCCAGTTCTCCAGGACCCCGAACCCCTCCTTTCTACATAAGCTCCTCAGCCACTTGTTAATTTCCCTAATCTCCCGCGGCCTCTCTGGTGTGGCTCAAGGTCTGAGAATACTACCCTTGAGGGGCCATTCCTCAATTTAGCGCCTAAGTCCCTAAAATAGTTTTTTTAGGACACTGTATCTTCCTCTGACATTGTCATTGGTGCCAACATGTACCATGACAGCTGGGTCATTCCCAGCCCCTCCCAATAATCTGTCCACCAGGTCAGACACACTGAACCTGAGCGCCCGGTAAAACATACAGTTCGGCGCTTCAGGTCTTTTTGACAGATTGCCCTCTCTGTCCTTATAATTGAGTCCCCTACCACACACATCTTTCCTTACCCTTGGCTTTACCCCACCCTCACTTGTGGCATTTTTCCCCTGGCAGCTAGGGGAATCACTCTGCTCCAGCAATGCTGGTTCCTGACTGGTTTCTCAAACATAACGCAACAGGGCGTATTTACTTGTTTGCAGAATAGAAAAAGAAATAGTACATGGCCAGGGTTCATCCATCTGCTCTCTTCATCTATCAGCATGTTTACATTCCTCACTCTTCCATCCTGAGTGCTGCTATACAGAGGACAGCAGATATCAACTGAAACTGAAGAACTGACATTGTAATACATGTATAACTGTTTTAAATTATTTTTGTATGGTCTCCCTCAATTTTTAAAGGCAATGTAAGGCTATTTACCATAAACTCTTTATTATGCAAAGAATTTTTTTATATTTCTACTGAATCTGGAAATTTCATATAAATATTTACCACTTTTAGCCAAAAGGTGGCAAACCCTTGCTGAATAGTTTAGAGTTTTAAAAAAAATGCATGAAAAAATGGAGAAATGGAGCAGGGCAGCAGAAAAGATTACAAATTACAGATTATGAAGGGCGCATGCGCGGCAGCATTCAAGATGGCCGATTAGACCGGGAGCTCCACACCGCTTCAGCATACTAACCCACAACGCCGCCATCTGAGCCCTCATTCTGCCCGGCAATACCACCAGCTGACCGGGACACTTTCAGCTACCGCCTGATGTCCACAGGCACTGCCCGGGAGGAATTTATACAGCAAATTGGAGTCAGCAGAAGCGCGGCCCGACCATTCCAAAATGGTGTCCGCATCCCCACGAGGCACACTCAGTGCTGAAAACTCCATTACTGACCAGAACCATCTGATCTCCCTGCCTCTCATCCTCCGGCAGCCACAGTGAGGGTCTCTATAGATAATATGAAATAGAAACCCCATCTCTGTAGCTATATAGATGATTACAGTAATATTTTGTATTTCAAACAAAAAACGAGTCTGCTATACTTTCAGCATAATAAATGGTAATACTTACGCATTTCTGCAAACAACTGCCTTTTGTCGGCCATGTTATTCGCCCTTTTCCCACTGTCCTCAATCATTCTGTAAAGAAACAGCAGAGACAGCATAAGCAGATGAAGCAGGGAGCACTGAAGATATTTATTGCATGGTATTAATCTCATAAAGAGTCGTTCATTTTAAAGCGATATGTCACATTTACATAACAAAATGTCGTAACAAAAGAGACTTCTAAATTTATTAGGCTATTAAGATTTGGAAGTGTGGTATATGTCAAAACACCAACACACTGCATATGTGTATGGATGAGCAAATCAGTTAATTACTATAAACTGGACAATTATTTAAATGGTTCACAAAATTTATGGGCTTTACAATCTTGGTTACAGCAGATTCCACAATGATACCATGGTAACATGCACACAAAGTAATAGAGAACGAAAATAAATGTTAAAAACAGCATTCCCACTTGCTTTTGTACTTTCTAAAAATGTAAAACCATATTTAAAACGTTATCTATATATCTTAGATGTAAACTAAGATATTTTAATGGACCTCTGAGCAGCTAAACACAAATTAATGTAGGTATGTGTTAAAAAAAAAAAAAAACACAACTTTGGGGCAAACTTATTTCCTTGAAAAGTTCCCTTAAACCATGTAAGAACAACAAAAAACTTTGGGTACAATACTTACCTTAAGCCTACGTTCACAATGGAGGCGGGTTTGAAATTGCGGCAGTTCACACGATTTTAAATCCGCATTTCATTGCGAGTCCAAGGGGGGGGGGGTCAATTTGACAGACATCTGGGTGCGATTTCAAAAGACATCTGTGCATGAACCCACACATAAGTCACCAAAAGTAGTTCAGGATTCGTACCGATTCGGATGGTGCTTTTACCGGAAATAGGCTCAGATTTGGCATATGATTTGACATGTCAATCACAATGTGAACGTAGACTTAGCCAGCGATGCCTCCCGCCCCCCGCACCCTGCCTATGTACTTCAGTTTTCCACTTTGAATGATGCCCTTGAGGGCGCTCCAGAGCATCTTTCTTTCCCAGTTTGCCAGTACCAGTGCAGAAAGTAGAAAATAATCCACTACCTCAGTGCTGCACTTTGAATTCATGAGGATTACCCTTTATGAAAAAGCAGAAGAGGACCTTGTGGTGTCACAAGAATAGCCTAAAGGCTTTCAAAACTGTAAATATCAGACATAAAAAGGGGGCAAAAAAGAGGAAGGGGGCATGATTAGATTTTAGTAGCATTTTTAAAAGTAACTTGTGCAAGTATCTGAATTTGACTTGGTATTTGTGTCTTGCAATCAACTGCGCAGACTGGGAGAGATGGAAACAGCACTATGAGCCAATCAGTTGTGTTACAGTGCTCATGTGCCAACAATGGACAGGCTGATGGAAGGAGAGAGAGAGATGAGCTCATAAGGCTGCTGCTTCTCTTTTGTCCAGTCACAGGATGGGGGCAGAAATAAAACCTAGTTGTATTGCGAAAAGTCAGATCTCAAGACTGGCTGCGTTGTCTTTGTGGGTTGTGAAAATCTCAGTTATGAATGGACAAAAGTACAAATGTTTTGGCAGGTAAAAGAGCCCTCTTATTTGTAATTTATCGGTGTATGTAGCAGTTTACACAGGATTCACCTTTAAATAAAAGCTCTACTAAGTGAGACTTGTGTTTGAAATGACTGCATAGCATTACACAATGATAACTACGAAACCAATTTCTGGGAAAATCATTTTATGCTGATCCTATTTCTCCTTCAGGAGTCAGACTATGAGGAGCGTTTTTAATTTTCTTCTTCCGAGAGTGCATCCTTTCAAGCAAAACCGACAGAAAACAAAAACAACTCAGTTGCAGTGATGCAGTGTAGCCTTTCCTGGTTTATGGAAACGGCTTTCAATCAACATGATGTATTGGGACTATGTATTCGCTTTTCCTTCGAGGCAGGTAAAAGATTTACAAATAACAGCCGCTTGTATTTTGCAATAAGAGTTACCTGATTTAAAAGATTAAATTTCTCTCTTAATCTGACCATAATTCATCTTTATTACACCCCAAATCCATACTAATCCACTTCAGATACTCTGTATATAAAAAAGGAATCCACTGTTCACGTCTTTTTTTCAATTTCAAAGAATTAAATTTCTCCAGATCCCCCTAATTTCTGATACGAGACATTTAAAGAAAAGTTAATTATGCCCAAAACTTTAGCTCTCCTTACATACACAGTTCCAATTGCCCAAGCTGGTGACAGCTTTAACGTAAAAAATGGCACCCATCTTTATTGATGAACTTAAAGCGGAAGTAAACCCATCGATTTAACAGTTTCAAAAAACAGTTACATTCCCAGCATGCCAGAAATGCTAATTGACACATTGGCACCAAACTGTCAGACCAGCCAGCTGGTGCCATAACTGACCACCCGCTGTCGTTTGAATGGCTCCCCTGCGCAAATCGCCATAGCTGTGCGGGGGCCGCTTTGAGTATAGGGGGCACTGCGTCACTGAGGAGCCGATATGCGCACCCGCGATCCCTCGTGACAGAGCAGGATCTGTGTCCTGTCAGGGGAGAGGAGACAGATCGTGTGTTCCTAGTATATATGAACACCGATCGGTATCTCCCAGTCACTCCCATCCCCCCCCCACAGTTAGAAAACACAGTGAGGGAACACATTTAACCCCTTGATTGCCCCTGTTAACCCCTTCCCTGCCAGCAACATGTATACAGTAATTAGTGGCTAATTATAGCGCTGTATGAATGTCAATGGTTTAAAAAAAAGTGTCAAAAAAGTGTCCGTTATGTTCGCCGCAATGTCGCAGTCATGATAAAAATTGCAGATCACCGCCATCACTAGTAAATTAGGGGGTAACTTTTTTTGGGACTGAAGTGGTTAAATAAATTAATGGAAAAAAATATATAAATATCGTACAGAGACAAATAAATTACAGAAGGAAAAAAAAAAAAGGATTGTTTTACATTTATTTAGCATTGCCATTTTTATCAGCATTTCACAGGGAGCCATACACAGTAGTCTGCAACCCTGTGAAGCTTATGGTCTAATATTCCTAAGGACAGACATGCCACAGCACACCCAAATGCATGGATGACAAAAAAACAGATGTATGCCTTGTGGGGCCTAAAAGCTGGGATTCAGCATGGCAATACAATAAAAGCTAACCCACTGAGCCAAGATGTCACATTCATCCCGCTATAAATTCTAGCGGTGTAACAATATGGAACGTTTTCTATGGAGTCCTCCAGCACTTAAAACACTAAATTCTGTGTGCTCAAAGTGCCACGATTAGACTATTTTTTTATTTTTCAGACATGGAAGAAATTCTTGAAAGAATCATGCTTACATACTGATTTACGGCAAAGGCTTACTGCTAATCCTAGCACTTGGCAAGCACGGCCCTATTAATATTACCCCCAGTGCATATAGCAAGCACAAGAGATAAATTTGAGCCTACGGAGTGAAAAATGTTTTTAGCATCTGCCAAACTTAATTAAAGTTTTCAGTAAATTTCTCTCCCTTCCTAAACTTTGCAAGCTAGTTAGGGGCCATCACATGAATAATAAACCATGTAGAACTGAAGCAATCATTTAAAATTATGGTCACCTCTAATCCAAAATCAAAAGGGCAACTGGGCTTTAGAAACACTTGAGGAAATATAATGAGAAATGCTTCCCTACAACTGTTCTTAGTTCTTTGCCATCTATGCAATGACTGCTGAAGCAAGAGATTCACTTTTCCAAGGACACATTACCCATTTGGGAATTGCTTTCTGAATTTTTAAACTGCCATCACGTCCCACAACCACTGTACCATCTTATATATGCAAAGGAAGGTGGTATCAGCACTCCATCCAAGGTAAATGTGTTTGTGCTCCACACAAAATGGATAATGTAACAGGTATAGAAGAACCTCAAAGGGCGGATGGTACAGGCATACCCCACTAGGTACACAATGGGGTTTATTTACCATCACTGGAGAGTGCAAAATCAGGCTTACCCCTGCATAGAATCCAATAAGCTGCTAACCCCAGCTTGTTCGATTAAGCCTGGTAATAAAACCTGGAAGTTCATTCGTTTCTATGTGGATGTGAGCCTAATTTTGCACTCTCCAGCAATAGTAAATGAGCCCCATTGTGTACTTAAAAGAGGTATGCCTGTATAATAGCATTATTGCAAAGTTTTGAGTCTGCCTTTCTCCAGGCATCCTCATAAGCCCCTGGAGTGCCCACTATACTTGTTGCTAGAATGTCAATCTTTTCTGTCCTTTCAAAAACCACTAAAGGTTACGCAAGCATGGTTTTTAAAATCTCTTTGAAGGGTATAAAAGAAAAGTAAGCATTTCATTTTTTTTCAAATCAATCAATTTTACCTACAGCAAACATAGATGCCTCATTTCTCTTATTAGCATGCACTAGATAAATAATAGCTATGTGGAATTCCAAGGAGGAAGGGTAGCCCCAGGCCTCTTCTCTTTAACTGTCAATCGTAGCTGAGTTTTTTCAGTAATCAATGACATTAATATAGGGAAGGAAAGAAGCCACATTACAAAACTAGCATAACCTGGACAGTAGTATACAAACAGAAGCTGTATTATATACATATAGAAAAAGTAACTTTGGCTCATATTACCCCTTTGCCCTGGTTGCCCATGTGACAAGTTCAACCATTTTTCTTAAAGCTGAACTTCAGGCAGATGTAAAAGACACAAATTAACATAGACATGTATGCCTTAAAAAAACTCAATATTTTTTAAATGCAACTGAATTTTTATTAGAAATATAGTTTTAATTTACTTGATTAGTTTCATGTAATCTCTTATACAGCAGCATTCAGTTAGGGAAAGGGAGGGGTGGCTCTGAAAACTAGGGATGGACCGATATATCGGCCGAAAATAGCTGTTTTGGGGAGATGCTGAAACAACTTAAAAATTGCCGATAATGACTAGTGGTGCAACGCGGGATTGCAGAGCGGTAAAACCAGGGCTTTTTTTCTGGGGGAACTTGGGGGAACTCAGTTCCACCACCTTTGGCTCAGACCCTTTGGTGCCTGCTCACCACAATCACTTGTGAACACAGAAGTCTGGTTTCTGTGTTTACAAGTGACTGCTTTGTAACCCCCTGAACTCTGCACACTGTATGTAATGCAATTCTGGTATTTTATGCCCCTTTAAGACCTTTCTACTGTTTGTGAAATCTGAACGGGTCGTGGTTTAGTTCCTGCACCTATTTTCTGAGAAAAAAAGCTCTGGGTAAAACACACACTGAAATTGTCTCTGCTCTGCTCTCACACAGCTCCGCCTGCTCCTAACCACGCTGTGAGAGACAGAATGCGGGTCTAATGCTGAGATGTGTTCTGTCTATCACAGCGTGGGGTTAGGAGGAGGCAGGGCCGTGTGCGAGCAGAGTGGAGACAGTTTCAGCATACGGGCGGCGGTGAGTTGCTTTCCTTTCTAGCAGAATATGTTTACATTGTGCAGCCATCCGTCTTCCCCTCTCCCCCCACATACCTGCCTCGGCTGGCTCTATCTTCGGGACTCTGTCCCCCCCTCCTCTCCCGGCTGCCGAGTCTGGCTCCTGTCCCTGCCGCCAATGCACTCCTGTTTTTGGAGCTGACAGGGTCAATAAAGAGAACCTGTCACCTCCAATTGCCATCACACAGGGAATGGTTTTCTCCTGTGTGATAGCAATAAAGTTAAGTGTAAAAAAAATAAGAAATAATAATTAAATTAATAAAATAAGTAATTAAAAAAGTAAAGAATAAGAAAAATATTAAAAATAAGAAAATTATACATAAATAAAAAAAGTAAAAACGACAAGCTACAAAAAAAAAAAGTGATAAAGTAGTAATAAAAAAAAAAAAGAACAAGGAGGCGACAATTGGGGGACAGTGATAGGATGCTCCATACATTTTTGCAATCCGACTGTACTGTTTTAACATACAATTATAAAAAAATAAAAAAAGTAATTTTTGGTTTCGGTCTGACTTTTTTTTATTTTAGTTTCGTTCTGAAATTTCCATTTCGGTGCACCTCTACTGAAAACCATCATCATGTGAGCAAAATCTAAAGCCTCGTACACATGACCAGTTTTCGGGAAAACTGCCCATGAGAGATATTGGCCGGGAAACCGGCCGTGTGTATGCTCCATCGCAGTTTTCCTGACAGGAAAACTGCCAATAAAACAAAAAGATCTCTCTTTTTTTCCCGCCGGGATTACTGGCGGTTTTCAACCCGGCAGTTTTCCTATAGGAAACACTGCTATATGGAGCATACACACGGCCGGGATTCCCGACCAAAGCTCTCATGGCAGTTTTCCTGTCAGGAAACCCAGTCGTGTGGGGGGGAAGTTAACGAGCAGGTTCTCGTTTTTCCCCCCTGGTTTCCCGGCAGGCTTTTTACCGCCGGGAATCCCGTACGCGTGTACGAGGCTTCAGTGTGGATAAACAGAAATGCAAATCATTTTACACGTAAAACTGCTCCCATGTATGTATTTAATCTGTGCATTAACTGTTTGCCTAGTGTTTAGTTTTACCCCCTTATAGACTGGAAGATTGGCCCCTTAATGACCAAGCCAATTTTTTGTGATACGGCACTGCTTTAACCACTTAAGGACCGCCTACTGCACATTTACGTCGGCAGAATGGCACGGCTGGGCACATCAACGTATATATACGTTGATTTTAGTACCCAGCCGTCCGAAGCTCCTGGCGGGGGCACATCAACGTATATATACGTTGATTTTAGTACCCAGCCGTCCGAAGCTCCTGGCCCGGGACCGCGGGATTCGCGGACCCGATCGCCGCTGGAGTGCGGCGAACCGTCCCTGGAGCGGAAGAACGGGGAGAGCCGTGTGTACACACGGCTTCCCCGTGCTTCTCTGTGGCCGCAGCATCGATCGCGTCATCCCTGTAATAGGGGGACACGATCGATGACGTCACACCTACAGCCACACCCCCCTACAGTTGTAAACAAACACATTAGGTCACACATCCCCTACAGCGCCACCTGTGGTTAACTCCCAAACTGCAGCTGTCATTTCCACAGTAAACAATGCAATTTAAATGCATTTTTTGCTGTGAAAATGACAATTGTCCCAAAAATGTGTCAAAATTGTCCCTAGTGTCCGCCATATTGTCGCAGTCACGAAAAAAATTCGCTGATCGCCGCTATTAGTAGTAAAAAAAAAATAATTAATAAAAATGCAATAAAACTATCCCTTATTCTGTAAACGCTATAAATTTAGCAAAAAAAACGATAAACGCTTATTGCGATTTTTTTTACCAAAAATACGTAGAAGAATACGTATCGGCCTAAACTGAGGAAAAAAAATGTTTTTTTTATATATTTTTGGGGGATATTTATTATAGCAAAAAGTAAAAAATATTGCATTTTTTTTAAAATTGTCGCTCTATTTTTGTTAATAGCGCAAAAAATAAAAACCGCAGAGGTGATGAAATACCACCAAAAGAAAGCTCTATTTGTGGGGAAAAAAGGACGCCAATTTTGTTTGGGAGCCACGTCGCACGACCGCGCAATTGTCAGTTAAAACGAAGCAGTGCCGAATCGCAAAAAGGGGCAAGGTCCTTTACCTGCATTTTGGTACGGGTCTTAAGTGGTTAACTGACAATTGCACGGTTGTACCCAAATAAAATTGACATCCTTTTCTCCACAAATATAGCATTCTTTTGGTGGTATTTGTACACCTCTGCGGTTTTTATTTTTTGCGCTATAAACCAAAAATTGCGACAATTTTGAAAAATAACAAAATAATATTTATTTTTTGCTATAATACATTTCCGAAAAATGTTTTTAAAAAACAAGATTTCTTCATCGGTTTGAGCCAAAATGTATTCTACATATTTTTGGTAAAAAATATTGATTGGTTTGTGCAAAACTTATAGCGTCTACAAATTATGGGAAAGATTTATGGCATTTTTTATAGCTTTTATTTTTTACTAGTAATGGCGGCGAACAGATGGGACACTTGACGCATTTTGGGACCATTTATACAGCGATCAGAGCAATAATAATGCACAGATCACTGTCTTAATGTCATTGGCAGGAAAGGGGGTTAACACTAGGGGGCAATCCAGGAGTCCAGAAATGTGTTCCCTCATGAGTGTTTTACTGTGGGAGTATGGGACAGCTTGGGGGACATATAGCTGTTCATAATTACTACAAACAGCAGATGTGTCTCTTCTGCCCTGTCAGAACAGATTTGTGCGTTTACACACACAAATTTCCGTTCTGGCTCTCGTGCCAGCGGCGATCGCACCCACCTCAGCCATGCAGCGGGCGCGTGATCCGGTCGGCAAGTGGGTAAAGTGGCTCTAAGTGCTGACATTTTTTACCTTAATGCATTCTCTGCATTAAAGTGGTAGTAAAAAAAAAAATGCCCTACAAGGTAATGGCATAATGTGCTAGTATGCATCCTATACTAGCACATTATAAAATTACCTGCCTTAGGAGATAAAGCCCTCCAATGGTCTTCCCTCCAGGTTCGTGTGCTGTGGCTGTATAAGTGGCCGGGGCCACAATGACATCACTCCTGTGGAGGTGCGTGGGAGCCCTTGGCTCCAGCATGGACCTCTGAAGGTCCAGCATGGTATGTGTTTAGAGTGCATGCACCGATAATGTCACCGGCTGCATCCTGTGTGAATATCTCTACAAGTTTAGGAGATATTTACTGTACTTATTATTATAGACTTACCTGTAGGTACAAGTTTACAAAATGTGTTTACTATCTTTTTAAAGTAAAAACCTTCTGAGGGCAGCACTGCCCCCCCCCCTCCCGTTATTGCACATTCCCAGTATAAACATCCACATACTGTTATGATACACAAGTCGTCATAATCAGTATATGTACCAATCGCAAAACCAGAGACTTGATATAAAAATTACCATAAAAATTACCATAGAAAATAGAAGAAAGCAGAGACAAAGATCAGGGTGGAGAATTGGAGTTTGGAGCAGTTGGGCCATGGCGGACCTCTAAATGCAAATTAGCCTTCTATTGATCAGCTTTAGAGTGTTATAGTGACAATGCATTTTTGCGAGTTCCCCGGAATGTAATTCTTTAAAGACCAAAATGTTTTAGTTTTGAATACATAGGGGTAGGCTTATGCTGCGTACACACAATAGGTTAGTTCATCAGACCAAACCGATCGTGTGTGGGCCTCATCGGTTATTTATCCATAGGTTAAAAAAATAGGAACTTGTTTTAAAATTAATTGATGGATAAAAAACCTATAGAAAAAAAAAAAATGATCGTCTGTGGGTACGACCATCGGTTAAAAATCCATGCATGCTCAGAATCAAGTCGACGCATGCTTGGAAGCATTGAATTTCATTTTTTTCAGCACGTCCTTGTGTTTTACGTCACCGCGTTCTGACACGATCGGTCTTTTAACTGATGGTGTGTAGGCACGACTGATCATCGGCCAGCTTCATCGGATAACTGATGGAAAAATCCATCAGACTAACCTATCCTGTGAACAGGGCGTTAGAGAATGCCATCTGTGGCTTTAATGCCATCGGACATTTTCTGTCCGACTTTCCGACAACAAAGATTTGAGAGCTGGTTCTCAAATTTTCCGTCAACAAAATCTGTTCTAGTAAACTCCAATCGTGTGTAGACAATTCCAACACACAAAATCCCACGCATGCTCTTAATCGAGTATGAGACAGAATCGCTCAGTCTGGTAAAACTAGTGTTTGCAGTGGAGATGGCACATTCGTCACGCTGTAATGGACTGAAAAGCACGAGGCTGAAAAGTGTGAATCGTCTCTTACCAAACTTCTAACACGACTGGTATTGAACTTCCATTTAATAGTGCAGTCATACGTGACCGCGTTCTTGGTGATCGGAATTTCTGACAGCATATGTGTGACCGTGTATATGCAAGACAAGTTTGAGCCAACATCCTTCGGAAAAAAATCCACGGTTTTGTTGTCAGAATGTCCGATCGTCTGTATACGTCATTAGGCTGACCATAGACGGTGCAAATTTCTTTCCTGCAGCTACGGGTTGCATTTTAAATGCAAAATTTAGAATATACTACCTGTTTATATTATGTTGGTTTTTAAAGACTATGGAACGTGAACTGTATGCTGCATTGAGGTAAAAGAAAAAAGAATTACCCATTTCCTTCTTGGTTACAGGCCATTGGCAGTTTATCCAATTTTGCTGATTGCATTGACACTTCTCTGCTGCATAGTGTTACATAGAAAAGTATTGTGTGCTTCACAAATATATCAAGACGTGTAGAAATCACATCGACTTTCAAACAGTTTAAATAATTCATAAAAGCATTTTTTGATTCCCGTGAATTAGGCATTTCAACTTGTTTTCTGCACATGGCGGATGAGTGGAACATTATTCATAGCTATTTAAAGCCAGAGCAGAGGTTATGAAAAACCTATCATATACAACCCCTTAAACACTGTGTGGTGACTGGCATTTTTCTGCACTGGATAAATGTCAGCCCCTGCAATTGTTTTCTATATTCCCCTTTCACACAACGTTGGCGTGATGTACAATGTGGAGAAATGGAGACATTCAGCATTTTTCCACAGTGTGCTGTATTGCACCACATGTCAAAGTACTACGGCACAACACACTGTATGGTGTAAAAACATTGCACCACCCCCAGGGGTGGACTGACCATTGGGGCTTTCGGGCACTGCCCGAGGGCCCCATGCCACTAGGGGGCCCCATCAGGGTTGCTAGGCTCAATAATACCGGGGACCGTATGTAAAATCTGTGTTTTTCTTACATCTGTCCCTGATGTGTCCAAAACCGACATGCTTTGGATGTGAAAACCCTGAGATTTTAGCTGCCCTGCCTCTGCACTGCCTCCTGGCGTGGTGGCCATCTGTAAGCCCAGGGGTCCCATCTTCTTCTATTGCCCGGGGGCCGCATGAGTTGTCAGTCCACCCCCCCAACTGAAGCTCACTGCAGGGCAAACAGACATCTGCCTGCACACTAAGACATAATTAATACCCAATATTACCTAAGTGCAATCACTTTAGTGCAAGAACATGTGCTACCAAAACAAACTACCGGTATGTTTAAATGTTAATTTCAACCTCCTCCTAAAAAAAGCACTAGATATCCTTTTTTTTTTACCTTTACATGAACAAGCATTGTGGGAGGATGGAGTGGAATTGAACAAGCATCTGGGCATAGAAGAAAAAGACAGCAGTCCTGACCTAGGAGACCATGTAAAGGGAAAACACGCAAGACCAGCTCTCGCTCTTTCTCTATCGCGCGCTCTCTCTCTCTAGTTACATAGTAGGTGAGGTTGAAAAAAATGACAAAAGTCCATCAAGTTTAACCTAAGTGTGTGAGTATATGTCAGTATTACATTGCATATCCCTGTATGTTGCGGTCGTTCAGGTGCTTATCTAAAATTGATGCTTCCCGCTGAAACCACCACCTGTAGAAGGGAATTCCACATACTTGTCGCTTATACAGTAAAGAACCCTCTACGCAATTTTCTTTTCATTTTAGTGAGCACTAGATACACCATGTCTATGAGATTTCCTTTATCTAGAGGGCAGCTCATCTCCTAATATAAGGCTAATAGATTGGTTTGACAAGAACGATTCTTCATGATCACTGCAAATGATACTGTTTTCATTACTAAAATCTTGTATATAGTCCCTTATTATCCCCTCCAAGCATCTAAGGGATGCTTGCATACTATTGATGTTAGGCTAACTCGTCTACCTCCCAGGGATGCATTTTGCCCCTTTTTTAAGTATTAGTCCTACATTCTCGTTTCTCCAATCAGCTGGTATCATTCTGGGAAGTAGACTGTCAGTAAAAATTAGGAACAATGGTCTGGCAATTACTTGACATTACGTTACATACTGTCACCAGTCAGTGTCCCAGATCACTGCCACAATAGTCATATGGTAATGCTGCACTGCTCTGGTGATGGTATTAAAAAAAAAAATAAGGAACAAAAAAATTTCTTTAATTTTTGGAAAATTGTGACAAAATATTTGTTAATTAGTAAATCAGAATTGATTTTGGAAATATATATATCACGCACACACAATATAGATACATACACACACACACATGCAATCTAGCAGAATACATTTTGTTCTAAACTTATGAAGAAAGATTATTTACATTTTATAACGGCAACCATAAAATCGTTTTTTCAAAATGTTATGTTTTTGTTTATACAACAAAACAAAAATATATATAACAAGTCCTAGTGGTGATTAAATACTACCAAAAAAAAAAAGCTGTCGGTTTCAAAAAAAAAGTTACAAATTTAATTTGCATTACTGAGTAATTGTCGATCAAAGTGTGACAGCTCTAAAATGTGAAAATTGGCCTGGGCAGGAATGGGGTAGAAGTGTCCGGTATTGAACAAACAAATACAACTTGATAATGCCTAGTGCACTTACTCTCAAACACTGTTCATTCCTACTCTTAGTCAATCCACTTTACCAAGAAATCTATCTACATTTTCAAAATGTTGCCCTTGGTTGGGTCAGATGTAAAAAGTCTCACTTGTCAGCTTTACTCATTTCTAGACATGGAAACTGCAAGGAGGAACACAAAGCAAGCCACTCTCCTATTACAAGTGTGTCATCGAATACCATCGTGATCACACACTAAAAATACATTGCATTACCCGATTTGCTTTGTGGTTTTCAACTCTCTAATGCCATGAATGGCTAATAGAAATTCAACATTACATTTTTTTTTTTATTGCAATATAGCTGCAAAATATTTACAAAACGGAATGGTAAGTACTTTGCGCTACAAGTGACTGCCCCAGGCACATCCACTAATGAACGCGTTCTGATAACAGCCGTGAAATGAAGAGCATGCGAGTCATCATTTATTTGCTCATATTCCTAACAGCTGAATAACATTGGCAATTATTGTTTGTAGAATCATCCAGCCAGTAACTGAGCAGTAGTGGCTTGGGTGACTGATAATTGAGCCAGATTCATATTTCTACATAACTGCTCCATCAGTGCTTTGTGAAGTAATACTGCTATTAGTCAAACTTGTGCATTTGGCAAACCACTTTGCTATTTTTGTTTTCAGAAGATGCAGACACTGCAAAGTAGGAGGAAATAAATCTGTTGCATTTAAAATTTCAAGCTACAGAGTCCATATGGGGTACTAATGCGACTATGGGAGCTTAGGCATGTTCGGTCACAAGTTCGAATGCACCCAATCTATCCCGCCAGAAGGCTGCCAAATTAGTCAGCCAATAATAGAAGGTGGGGGGATACAAGGGGCGTGTATATGCGTAACTGCGGGACAGGAAATCCCTCCGCCACCTATGATTGGATGTCTGCTTTGACAGCTTCCTGGCAGGATAACTCAGGTGTGTTCAGACTCAGACAGAAATACAAATCCTCTGGCAGGTAAGACAGATCTCATTATTATTGATACTATACAGGATTTATATAGCGCCAATAGTTTCTCATATATCCGTTTATTAATTTTCAAATAGCTGCACAAACAACAAAACACATAAGGGCTCTTTCACACATCCGTTCCGTTCGTCCATTTTTTGGACGTCCGTTAACAGACCTCAATGATTCCCTATGGGAGCGGATCCGTTAGCGGATGATGCATCCGCTAACGTCCGCCAGATCCGCATCCGTTTTTTCGGACGGAAGAATGTCCTATTTTTCTTCCATCCGGCCGAACGGATCGGATGCAAACGGACAGACGGTCCGTTTCCATCCGATTCCCCATAGGGGATAGCGGAGGAGAGGCAGGGCGGTCCCTGCACAGTGTGCGGGGACCGCCCTGTCTGCCCGACAGCTCAGCGGAGACCCCCCGCTGAGCCGACGGACACACGGAGCGGACAGAAAAATGGACCGCTCTGTGTGAAAGGACCCTTAAACTTGTTATATAATAAAACACAATCCGCTTAGCTTCATAACAAATTAAAGAATGTCTACAATTCTTCAACATTATATCTTAATTCAGATATTATGCTACAAACTAAAATCAAACATATCGCGATACATCTTTCAGATTAAAAGGTTTTCACATTGATGGTTTGCTGGAGTTCCCCTTTAGAGTATATGTAAAGCTAATCACTAAAATGTAAAGTGTTAATATTATTCAAAAACAATTTTTAATGTTTTTAAATCTGCAACCTTTGTTAATTTAATAAAGAAAAGAATTGCATAAAAAAAAAAAAATATATATATATTTATATGTATTTATTTTTTAAAGCACCCTTGTCACCCCACACCCCATATAAAAAGTGCAGCACAGAGCCAGTATGTGTACACAAACATCACTTGTGCCACACATGGGAGGAATTGCCATTAACGTCGGAGTGACAGCAATAATTTTAGGGCCATAGTTTACAGTCAACTCTAAACTGATAACCTAAAAAGGCTTTGAAAGTTTCACTTAGGGAGAATTTGGGGTACCATAGTTTTTTTTTTTATTCCAAAGGCAACTGCAATTTTAAGACTTGCTATGTTTGGTATTTATTTTACCAAAAATGGAGTATAATATTGTGTTTATTTGTGCCAACATTCCTTTTAGTGTATTTTTCCCTGATATGCATTTCATGAACAACTGTGTTAATATTGTGCAACATTAAAAACTTACTCAACTTCCACCATTTTATTGCCCAGGGTCTCCACTTTCATAAAATATATACTGTAATTTTCTGGAGGGTTTACAGTAATTTCTAGCAAAAAATACAGGTTTTACACAAAACTTGTTTAAAACTGCCCTGGTAGACAACCACACCATTGACCCTTAGCACCAACTCATCCTACCCCTTACCTCGGAATTACCCCTGCAGCATACTTATCTTAGCTGGTGCCCAAATTATTTAGGCTGAAAGGTACCAGTCCCAGAATGATTATTCATAATAGCACTAAGAGGTAAAAAACAAATAAAAAAAGCATATATGAAATGTAACCTATTTTAGAGCCCAAGTAAAATCACACGCTCTTTTTGTCTTTTTTGTAAAAGTATAAAGACGCCAAGTGCACATACCCTACAGACATTATGGCTACTAAGAAAACCTGAACATTTTCAGCTGATCTTATTCGATTCTTTGTCAGCTTGAAGGCGCAATGGAACATGACAGACAATGACTACCATTTCCACTAATAAATGTACACAAATGTGGAGAAGGCAGTAAAATTCAGTATTTTTTTTTTTAAATGCCAATTAAAATTGTAGTTCAATTCTAATGCAAAGCACCAGCACACACGTCTATTAAATCAGGCTAAACTTCTAACTGGATGGGACTTAGCGTAACACTTCCTTGCTCAAACAAGCCAACAATGCACGGATTATATGTGTCGGCCATTGGAATCACGTGGATTAGACAGTGTGGGAAACTCCATAATGAAAAATTGCAATATTTCAAAACAAGGATAAAAACGCAAGCATATGAAAAAGCGCACGCTGTGAATGAGTTTGACAAGGACTGATGACTAGGGGTTTGAATTCACTAAACACTTTCCGGTACAAAAAGACAGGAAAAGGTTTAACTATTCATGAGGTTCACTACAAAAAAATAAAATTAGCACAAGGGACATTACTTACCTTCAAGTATAACCAAAGGCAAAACTTTCTCTTTAGTTTTAGATAGAGTGGAGAGTGTTTAGAACACCAACAACACTCTCCTTGGGAAGCATAGTGGAGAGATGATTGATGTCATTAAGACCCCTTGCACATTGGGGTGGCGGCGGCGTCGGCAGTAAAACGCTGATATTTTTAGCGGCCCTTTACCGTTAATTTTGTGGCGCTATTTGGCCGGTAGCGGGGTGGTTTTACCACTGCAAAGTGCTTCTTTAGAGGTGCTTGCTTTGCCGGCGGTAAAGCCACGGCGCTCCATTGATTTCAAAGAGCAGGCGCGGTATACACACCGCTCCTTTACTGCTTCAAAGATGCTGCTAGCAGGACTTTTTTTTACTGTCCTGCTAGTGCACCGCTCCAGTGTGAAAGCCCGCACTGGAGAGACAGAAGCTGTGTCTATGCAGCTGCATGTCCCAATAAACATGTAAATGCAACACCTGTGCATCTCCATACCAATAAAATATGGCCCTACACAGGCCACACAACGGGGCCTATGACTGAAAGTGAAATAAAATCCCACATTTTGGGTTGTCACTAGGACAGCAATAGAGGGGAAATCTCCCAAAGGGTTTTGGCGACAACTAGAAATGTCCTCATTGCAAAGAGATTGTCTCACACTTCCCGTTGTTGGCTATAGGACAAGAAGGGAAGGGGAATTCTAGGACATACTTGCTCTACCCAAAATTAAAAAAAAGTTACCTTCAGTTCTACTTTCAGTAAGACATGTACATTGGGTAGCTGTGCCCTCGTTTAGCAAAAAGTTCCTCTATCTCTCTCACCCCCCACCCCATAAACTTCTGGTGCGACAGGGGTCAATAAAACAAAGGATGCTGTGAAAGGCACTCACCATCAAAAGTGCCTGACTATGCCCACCCTTTATGCCAGCTCCCCATATACAGAAGCTGGTATTACAGTCTCTAGGAAAGAAACACGATCTATGAATGAAGGGGGTGGATGTTGTAATCATTTCCCCATCCTACATTTATAGATGACGTTTCATTCATTCATAGAAGCTGCGATACCAGAAAGGGCGGACACAGTTGGGATTTCCTGATGAGCCTGTCTTGGCTTCTTCAGAATATTAACCCTTGCCACAATGGAAACAAATGGCAGGGGGGGGGGGGTTGGGCTTGGGGGTAAGGGATGGAGGTTTCTGAACCACTGTCACCAAAACAGAAGTTGTTACAAGAACAACAGGAAAGAGGAAAATGTTTCAATTGGATAGCTTCTGCTGACAACTGTGTTTTAGGGGAATTCCCTCCACCTTGTTCGCCTCTGGGACAGCGAGTGAAGGGAAATCTCCCCTACAATACAGAAAAAAACCGACCGGTGTTTTAAACCTTCCCTACTCTATATAAAACATGAAAAACTGTGCTGTCTAGCCATACACTAAACTTTTTTCTATATCAAATAATAATCTGTACAAAATGACCCCATGGGGTGCAATTCAAGAAATTGCTAAGGGAGCTGTGGTGGCTCAACGTGAATGGCACTGCACTAAGCCGTTCACCTCTGCAGCCACCTCTGCGACCGATCCCGGTCTCAGCTACATGTGAATTGAGTTTGGTGGTCTCAGCCCGGCTCCCGATGGGTGTGCTATGCAAGGTAAGCCTGTACTTAGTACGCCCACCCCCCCCCCCACAAAAAAAACGCCACACTTGCACGCAAACAAAATTGGTTTAACACGCACGCACTTTAGCCATGCGGTCTCCTAAAAAAAAAGGCGAAGGACCTACGAGGCTGGCTGGGCGGGCTAGACCCCCTCACTTCCTCATAGGGGGAGTCCCTCTGCCCCATCGGGGCCCCGTTGGGCTCCCAAGCGGAGCAGGTAGGGCGGGGTGAGGGGGAGGTCCTCCCTCACACCCGCCATTGCCACCCGGGGGCATGGAGAAGGATGGCAGATTGCCTCTGGGGGGAGGGTCTGCCTACTCCCAACTCCTGCAGTCCGGCTCCTCTCTCGAGTTCATGCACAAAAAAATACACAGAAAAAAAAAAAAGAAGAAATTGCTATACTGAAAGGACCAAGGACTATAAAGAACATTAAAAATAACTGAGGACATGTTTTACCTTCCACTTAGGCCAAGTTAAAAAAGGCACTTCCGCATGTGTGCATAACATGTCCTGCATAGATCTATATTCAGTACAAGCAGAACATCTGGCTCAGCTCACTTGGACGTAAATCCTATGAGCAGCGTACCCTGCTGTGTCTTTGTGAATGAATCCTTTCCACCGTTATTTAGCCGAGTACACAGCAGGAACGTTTTTTTTTTTAACTTTAGTAGCGTGTCTATAATGCTTCACACAGATCCATAAAGATGCCACAAGCCTACAGAGAAGCGACCATGTACAGGCAGAGATCCCAAAAGCTTTTTCTGCTTAAGAATGTTGATTTAACAGTGCTCTTATAAAAGAAAAATATATATTGTGCTGGACCTCTGCTTTCTGTGTGCATAGATCTATGCCTGGTACACACTAGCTGTGATCGGAGCCGCTGTACTAGCTATGCAAAGTCAGTAGTTAGTGCAGCGATCTTCCCTGCTGAGCTGTTGCATTCTGACAACGGGACGCTGCTGCCCTGCCAAAACACTTCGATCAGCGTTCTCTGCCATTGGCTGAGAACGCTGATCAGGAGTCAGTCAGCTGCTGGTTTTCCAGCATGCTCGGCCAGCTTCTGTCGGACACAGTGGCATACACACGGGCCGATTGTCAGATGTTTTTTTTTTTTAAACCAACCGATGTCTTCGGCCTGTGTGTATGGTCCATTCCCACCACCAACATTGCCCAAAGCAGTCCCAGTACAAAGAGAAGGCAATTGGTCACATTGTTGTAATTCACACCAATGCACTGCATCGAGGTGCGCTGATAAAAGTAGGACAGGTTGCATTTTTTTGTAGGACATGAAACAAAATTAAATGTGCCATTTTGTGACATTTCAATAAAAATAAAGAATATAGGAAAAACTGTAAACAGTGTAACACCACATTGCACCGCCCCTACACAACGCACACCGGTGGGCTAGTGTTAAAGGTGTGGGCGGGTCCACGGTTAAATGGATCCTTTTTTTTTTAGCTAAATAGCTTCCTTTACCTTACTGCAGTACTGGTTTCATGTCTTTATTGTTCGTTTTTGCTTTGAAGTTGCTGTAATCCTGCTCTGATCTCCACACTTCCTGCTTGTCTGTTTCCTTATAACCACAGTGCTGGGAGATTTCTCACGGTGGTCTAAGCTGTCATTACTGTGTGTCTAAAACTTCCCAGAACCAATCAATCAGATTCATTTTAAAAACAAAACACTGCCCTGGATTTGTTTGTGTTTGTTCTGTGTTTCTATTTCTATTTCACAGAAACATGAAGCCAGTTCAAAAGTGAAACTAACCTGCAGGCACATTATATGATTGATTTTTATCTAGTTGCATTCATTTTGAAAAGGAATCAGTTAACTTTTATGTCTCTATACCCTGTAAACAGTCATTTCAGCAAAAACATTTTTTTCCTTTAGTGACCCTTTAATGTGGACAAATAATGCTTGGAGCTATTACTAAATTGTAACAAAATGTATACAAAAACGGTTTCCTATAGGCCCCGTTCATATGGATATATTGATCGGGTCCACCTGTCAGTTTCTTAAGTGGACCTGATCGGACCATCCATTGCCCTCTATGGAGCGACAGATGTAAACGGACATGTGCCCATTTGCACCCACTGACATCCGATAAAAACAGGGCGGGTAGGGGGATCCGTTTCTCATCCGTCTCGAGGATTGGATCAGATGACAGTAGGATGTAAATGGACAGGTGGCCCGTTTACATCTGACCCTCCATAGATGAAAGCATGCTGTACCCACTCTGCATAAGTGAAGCGAAGACGGACCTGTCATCTGCCTGCTCAGCCTATGTGAAAAAAAACAAGGGAAAAGGGAGTAGCCGCTCCAGGTGGGAAGCCAGACGAATATCCCCCACTGCATACAACTCAGGTGCAGGCAATGCACTTAGCAAAGCAGGAACAAAGATAGTCTCTGGACAGCCGCACTTTGAACAAATTGTGGCCTTTATTAAAAGGACAGCACTACAAGTCACAGCAAAATAAAATAAAACACTGACGCGTTTCACACTGAAACTAGTGCTTAGGCATAGCTATGACCAAGCACTAGTTCCAGTGCAAAACGCGTCAGCAGTCACGTTTTATTTTGCTGTGACTTGTAGTGCTGTCCTTTTAATAAAGGCCACAATTTGTTCAAAGTGCGGCTGTCCAGAGACTATGTTCCTGCTATGTGAAAAAAAAGGATTTTTAATAAACAGCTTACCTGTAAAATCCTTTTCTTGAAGTACATCACGGGACACAGAGCGCATAGCCATTACACTTGGGTTATATGGGTACCTTCAGGTGTGGACACTGGTGTAATCAATTTCACAGGAAGTTTCCTCCCTATATAACCCCCTCCCACTGGGAGTGCTTCAGTTTTGTAGCAAGCAATTCTCCCGAGGTTACACAATGTTCCCCAAAAGAGGGGTGGGAGCTCTGTGTCCCGTGATGTACTTCAAGAAAAGGATTTTACAGGTAAGCTGTTTATTAAAAATCCTTTTTTCTTTATCGTACATCACGGGACACAGAGCGCATAGCCATTACACTTGGGATGTCCTAAAGCAATGCTCTATGAAGGGAGGGAGACCGTAAGGCCAAGAATAGCCAAATCAAAACATTGTCAGGAGAAAACATGGCTCCATCAACAGAAACACAAGGGGGCGTGAACCGGGCCAGAGGATTCTATACTGCTGCCCGTAGGACTGCCTGCCCAAAAGCTGCGTCCGTACTCTTTGCAACGTCCAACTTATAAAATTTAGTAAACGTATGTACGGAAGACCAGGTTGCCGCCTTGCAAACCTGTGCCATAGAAATCTGATGGTGTGCCGCCCAGGAGGCACTCATGGCCCTCGTAGAATGGGCCTTAACTGATAAGGGAGGTGGAACGCGCTTCAGACCATAGGCTTGAAAAATCAGCTGCTTAATCCACCTAGCCAAGGAAGACTTGGCAGCCGGCTGACCCTTCTTGGGGCCATCCGGAAGAACAAAAAGCACATCTGTTTTCCGAATCTTCTCTGTAGAATTGAGATAGACCCTCATGGCTCGAACCACGTCCAAAGTATGAAGCCGTCTTTCCTCTCTGGACTGGGGAGTAGGAAAGAAGGAAGGTAGGACTAGGTCCTGATTCAAGTGAAAACTGGATATGACCTTAGGAAGGAAAGAAGGTTGAGGCCGCAGAACAACTCTGTCCTTATGCAGAATAAGGTATGGTTCCCTGCATGATAAGGCTGCCAGCTCGGAAACCCTTCTGGCTGAAGCCATAGCCACCAAGAAAACTAACTTTCGGGTTAGTAGCACAAGAGGGATTTCTGTCAGAGGTTCAAACGGCTGCCTTTGTAAAGCTGACAAGACCAGATTTAAATTCCAGGGGCAGAGGGGAGCTCTAATAGGGGGATTCACATGCAAGACCCCCTGCAAGAAGGTTTTCATAAGCGAATGGGTAGCCAAGGGTCTTTGAAACCATATTGATAAAGCCGACACCTGCCCCTTTAGAGTACTAAGAGCCAACCCTTTGTCAACGCCAACCTGGAGGAATCGCAAGATCCTGTCAATAAAAAACTTTCGAGGATGCCATTTTTGAGACTCGCACCACTCCACATAGGTTCTCCAGACTCTATAATAAATATTTCTGGAGACCGGTTTCCTAGCCTGAATCAACGTAGATATGACCTGATCTGAGAGGCCTCTGCCTTTAAGAATTAGGGATTCAGCCGCCAAGCCGTCAAATTTAGCTGCTGTGAAGCAGGATGGCAGATTGGGCCTTGAGACAGCAGATCTGGGCGCAGGGGGAGCGGCCACGGCGCCCCGACTGACATCTTCACGATGAGTGCGTACCAAGCCCTCCTGGGCCAGGCTGGAGCCACCAGGATCACAGGCCTGCGCTCCACCCGGATTCTCCGTAGAAGGCGGGGAATCATCTGCAGTGGAGGGAACGCATACAGAAGAGAAAACTGGTGCCAAGGGCAAACCAAGGCATCGGTCCCGTAGGCCGAGGGATCCCTGGCTCGGGATATGAATTTGTCCAACTTTTTGTTGGATCTCGTTGCCATAATGTCCACGTCTGGGACTCCAAATTTTTGGCAAATCTCTTGGAATACCTGGGGGTGAAGCGACCATTCCCCCGGGAGCAACTGTTGACGACTCAAAAAATCTGCTTGAGAATTGTCTATCCCTGGGATGAACACCGCCGAGATGCAGGGTACATGGGCTTCGGCCCATGAGAAAATCAGGTTTACTTCTCTTTGGGCTGCTGGGCTCTTCGTGCCCCCCTGGTGGTTTATGTATGCCACCGCAGTGGCGTTGTCGGACTGTATCCTTACTGGCAGACCCTGAAGGGGGAGAGTCCAGGCGATCAGGGCCAGTCGAGCAGCTCTGATTTCCAAGATATTGATGGGAAGCAGTTTCTCTGCCCCCGACCACAACCCTTGCTGGGTCTGTTCTTCTAGAACTGCCCCCCAACCTAACAGGCTGGCATCCGTGGACACTATCTTCCACGAGACGGGGCAAAAGGATTTCCCTTTTGACAAATTTTGAGAAACCAGCCACCAAGACAGGCTGCGCCGGACCTTCGGGGAGAGCACTAACGGACGATCTAACGCCTGAATGGACTTGTTCCAAGCAGAGAGAATGGCTGCCTGAAGATATCTGGTATGGATCTGGGCGTAGGGCACAGCCTCGAAGGCGGCCACCATCTTCCCCAGCAGTCGCATACATAGACGAATAGTCGGCCTCTTCTTGCCTAAGATCATTTGAACTGCTTGGGCTATTGATCTGATCTTTGCTTGAGGTAAAATTATCCTCCGGCAGTCTGTATCTAGCCGAAGGCCTAGATATTCCAACTGCTTTGTGGGTTTCAATACCGATTTTTCTAGATTTACAATCCATCCGAATTCCTCTAGATGCTGAACTGTGCGACCTACTGCCTGATTGAGGTTGGAGGCTGAGCTGTCGATAACCAGAAGATCGTCCAAGTATGCCAAGACTAAAATGCCTTCTGTCCTTAGGACGGCTAGCACCGGGGCTAACACCGGGGCTAACACCTTTGTGAATACCCGCGGAGCTGTTGCCAACCCGAAAGGGAGGGCTACGAACTGGTAATGGCGGTGATGTATCATAAACCGAAGAAACCTGTGATGTGCCGGGTAGATCGGCACGTGCAGATACGCATCTTTTATGTCTATAGATGCTAGAAAGTCGTCTTGATGTAGGCTGGCTGCCACCGAACGTATGGACTCCATACGAAAGGTCTGAATGTTTAGAAAGCGATTTAGGCGTTTGAGGTCCAAGATAGGCCTGACGTCGCCATTGGGCTTTGGTATTATGAAAAGGTTGGAGTAGAATCCCAGACCCCATTCCTGGGTTGGTACTTCTACGATTACTCCTTGGAGTAAGAGACGATCCAATGCTTTTGCAAGAGAGGCCCTCTTGTAGCTAGAAGTGAAAACTTAATAAGGACAGGCTATGTAAAATGTTTTCAAAATTTTCATACGCCTGAGAAGGCAGCAATACAGAGGAAAGTCCTGTGAGTATTGCCACACCAATGCCCGTTAGCTGGAGTCCAAGGTTGCACCGACTCAGATACTGTGGGATCTAAGGCTGAGTCCCTTTAAGCAAAAAAAAATATATATATTTTTTTTTTTTTGTCAGTGTGGACTTTTAAGTCCAGACCTGAAGATCCAAAAACCACCACTGGGTGTCACTGTTAGCCAGAACTGGCTCAGCTGCGCGCTCTATGTCCCCACTCTCCACCGCTCTCAGGAGGGACTGACCAGCCAGGAATGCTTTTTTGCTTTATCTGAGACTGACGCTGCTGGCCCGCCCCCCCCCCACGCCCGCTGACGTTGTAAAAGGCGGCGCGCGCGCCCCCCCCCCCGCTGAAACCAACATGGAGGAAGCAGAGAGCAGAGGAGAGCCCGGACCAGCGCTAGAACACAGACACCAGGTAAGCCACTATCTTTGTAGTGCACACATAGAGGAAGCTGTCTCCCTAGGCTTCCTAGGAACAGGAGTTTTGTCAGCACTTCCTCTCTATACACGTGGGGGTGCACTATCATGCTAACAGGCAAACCTGGGGGGAGTAGCAAAATACATATCTTTTAAAAGCATATATATATCTACATGTTATCTGGGTAAACATTAGTACATCCCATCCTGCCTCAACAGACATAGTGGAGATAGTGGCTGATGCACAAGCATACCATTAGCCAACCCAGAACCCCCAGGGGGATACCTACTGTCGAACCAAGTCCCGCAGGTTCCCTCTTACCTGCTCCACGCCGCAGGGTATTGCAAAATGCAAGAGGCCCAGCCTTCCCCCATCTCCGTGGGTATTGTCTTGGACCTTCAGGGACCGGGGTCCTGTGTTAAGGAACCCACACCCCTGGACCTATATAGCATCCTGGCATCAGTAGCGTTTAGTTCTTGGAAGAGACTAAGGCACTGGATCCCAGAATCCAGCCCTCCAAGGAGAGGCATTATAGGCAAACCCTCCAGCAGGGCCCGGGTACCGTACACCTTGGCTTTGAAGCACTTCGGACGGATAGGGCTAGCTATCCTGGGTCCCGAGACCTCCGAGGGACAGCTAGACGTGACCAACACCTAAGACACTGGCGAAAAAACTGAAGCACTCCCAGTGGGAGGGGGTTATATAGGGAGGAAACTTCCTGTGAAATTGATTACACCAGTGTCCACACCTGAAGGTACCCATATAACCCAAGTGTAATGGCTATGCGCTCTGTGTCCCGTGATGTACGATAAAGAAAACCCTTATAGAATACAGCAGAATATCTGCAACATCAAACGTTACTGAGAACCACTGATTGGAGACCATGCTCTGTTGTGGGAAATACCTTTTCAAGAAATCCATGATATCACTCCACAGAGAGAAACCACCAATCGCATTCATATAAAAAGTGACGCCAGTGATTATTACATATTTTACATTGTGTTATAGCACTTTAGGCTAGGTGTCAACTTTAAAATATCTACGGTAATTAACAACTCACTTGGCACAGACATTTACAGTATATGGAAGCATTGGTCTGGTTGCAAAGTAATCAAAGCAAACACAGTCCAAGTAATTACCTTTCCAGCAACCAGAGGTCAAGAGAGGCCTTTTTGTGCTTCTATTGTTAGATTCTCATAAAAATTAATAAAAATGCAATAAAACTATCCCTTATTTTGTAAATGCTATAAATTTTGCGAAAACCAACCGATAAACGCTTATTACGATTTTTTTTACCAAAAATAGGTAGAAGAATACGTATCGGCCTAAACTGAGGAAAAAAATTGTCGCTCTTTTTTTGTTTATAGCGCAAAAAATAAAAACCGCAGAGGTGATCAAATACCACCAAAAGAAAGCTCTATTTGTGGGGAAAAAGGGATGCCAATTTTGTTTGGGAGCCACGTCGCATGACCGCGCAATTGTCAGTTAAAACGACGCAGTGCCGAATCGCAAAAAGGGGCAAGGTCCTTTACCTGCATTTTGGTCCGGGTCTTAAGTGGTTAAAGGAGTAGTAAAGGAAAAAAAATGTTTTGCTGAAATGACTGTTTACAGGGTATAGAAACATAATAGTTAACCGATTCCTTTTAAAAATGATTAAAAATAGATACAAATCAATCATATAATGTGCCTGCAGTTTAGTTTAGTTTTTAGACTAGTTTCAGTTTGTTCTGTGCGTACAGAGAGACACAGAACAAAAACAAACACAGGGCAGTGTTTGTTTTTAAAATGAATCGGATTGGTTCTGAGGAGTTTTAGACACAATAATCATCTTGATCATGGACCACAATAAAAAGCTACCATGAGTTTTTTCATAAGGAGCCAGACATGCAGGAAGTGTGGAGTTCAGCAAGGGATTACAGCAACTTCTAAGCAAAAACGGACATGAAAGCAGGACTGTTATAAGGTAAAGCAAGCTATTCAGCATTAAAAAAAAATCCTTTACTGATTCTTTAATTTAATTAAACACGAGTAATTGTTAATTAGGGTATTCACCTACATTCCGGCACAAGCCGCTTTTTCAGGGCTTCAGAATCCGTGTCTGGTTCCTGCTGGATCAGTGGGCCCCCAGGAGACCCAGACACCAACCGCTTCTATCTTTGGAGTGTTTATCTATTGTGTCTGTCTAGCACAGTGGTTCTCAACCCTGTCCTCAGGTACCACCAACAGGCCATGTTTTGGGATTTTCTCTTACATAAAAAAGCTGTCCAAAATACCAAGCCATTGACTTAGATTTAAATCACCTTTGCAAGATAAAAGGAAAACCTGCAAACATGGCCTGTTGGGGGGTACTTGAGAACAGGGTTGAGAACCACTGGTCTAGCACATATGTTTCCCTTGGAAATATCTTCCATATAATACAATGATACACCTGCTATTGCACTCATTGGATTTCTGTTGATACTTCTATCTGTCCAACTCCTGTCACCAGTGTTCACACTCTTTGGCTCAGCAAATACCTTCTTCTTTAATGTTTGGTCCTGATCGATATTCCTTTTGGTACTTGATATCAGCTTGTTGAAGGTTCATTTGAAGTCTCCCCTTAGCCCAAATGAATTTGATGCAATTATTCTAGCGATATTTTCTGAACCAGACACGGATTCTGAAGCCCTGAAGAAGAGGCTTGTGTCCCGCGAAACATGTAGGCGAATCCCATGTAGTACATGTTCAAACATGTTTCATGGTTCCTACTATTGATGCATCTCTTTTTTCTTTAGAAGTGGGCTTATATTTGCCCTCACTGTCTAATGCTGTCTTTTTTATATCAATAAAAAGAAATATTTTTATATTTAAGGTATGCAATTTTTGTATTTTGTATATGTCTGTGTGTGTATATATAATTATATATATATATATATATATATATATATACATATATATACACATATACACACACACACACACACACACACACACACACACATACACATACACAGTGGGGATCGAAAGTTTGGGCACCCCAGATAAAAATGTGCATTACGAAGCCAAGGAAAGATGGCAAAATCTCCAAAAAGGCATCAAATTACAGATTAGACATTCTTCTAATAATATGTAAAAAAAAAAGTTAGATTTTATTTTCATTATTTACAGTTTCAAAATGACAGAAAACGAAAAAAATGGCATCTGCAAAAGTTTGGGCACCCTGCAGAATTTATAGCATGCACTGTCCCTTTTACAAAGCTGAGACCTGCCAGTGTCATGGATTGTTCTCAATCATCGTCTGGGAAGACCAGGTGATGTCAATCTCAAAGGTTTTAAATGCCCAGACTCATCTGAACTTGCCCCAACAATCAGCACCATGGGTTCTTCTAAGCAGTTGTCTAGAAAACTGAAAATAGTTGACGCTCACAAAGCTCGAGAAGGCTATAAGAAGATAAAGCGTTTTCAGATGTCAATATCCTCTGTTCAGAATGTAATTAAGAAATGGCAGTCATCAGGAACAGTGGAAGCTAAAGCAAGATCTGGAAGACCAAGAAAAATATCAGACAGAACAGCTCGCAGAATTGTGAGAAAAGCAATTCAAAACCCACATTTGACTGCATGATCCCTCCAGAAAGATCTGGCAGACACTGGAGTTGTGGTACACTATTCCACTATAAAGAGATACTTGTACAAATATGGTCTTTATGGAAGAGTCATCTACGTTCTCACTACAAAAATCAGTGTTTGAACTTTGCAAATCAACATATAGACAAGCCTGATGCATTTTGGAAATAAGTTCTGTGGACCGATGAGGTTAACATAGAATTTTTTGGACGGAATGAGCAAAGGTACGTTTGGAGAAGGGCACAGAATTGAATGAAAATAACCTCTGTCCAACTGTTAAGCATGGGGTGGATCAATCATGCTTTGGGGTTGTATTGCAGCCAGTGGCACAGGAAACATTTCACGAGTAGAAGGAAAAATGGATTCAATAAAATTTTAGCAAATTTTGAATGGTAACTTGATGCCATCTGTGAAAAAAGCTGAAGTTAAAGAGAGGATGGCTTCTACAAATAGATAATGATCCTAAACACACCTCAAAATCCACAGATTGATTACATCAAGAGGCGTAAACTGAAGGTTTTGCCATGGCCTTCACAATCTCCTGACCTCAACGTAATTGAAAATCTATAGATAGACCTTAAAAGAGCAGTGTGTGACAGACAGCCCAGAAATCTCAAAGAACTGGAAGACTTTTGTAAGGAAGAATGGGCAAAGATACCTCAAACAAGAATTGAAAGACTCTTGGCTGGCTACAAAGAGCATTTACAAGCTGTGATACTTGCCAAAGGGGGCAGTACAAGATATTAACTCTGCAGGGTGCCCAAACGTTTGCAGATGCCAATTTTTTGTTTTCTGTAATTATGAAAGGGTAAATGATGGAAATGAAAGCTAACTTTTTTTGACATTTTATAAGAATGTCTAATCTGCAATTTGATGCCTTTTGGAGATTTTTTGTATCTTTCTTGGCTTTGTTATGCACATTAATACAAATTTTTACCTAGGGTGCCCAAACTTTCGATCCCCACTGTGAGTGTGTGTGTGTGTGTGTGTGTGTATATATATATATATATACATATATTAATATATATATATATATATATATATATATATATTAGTGAGGATGGGACCCTGTGTTGTGTGAGAAATGGCTCGTTTACGCCAGATTCAGGAGAGAAAGACATACTAATTGGACAGCTGTGTGTCCAGGTATATAGTTCTGACCTGAACAGCATTCAGGGCCCCACCCCACAGACAGGAGGTCTGTGCTAGGAGTCAGGTGACTCCCAAACCTCTGAGAGAAGACAGAGTGGATGCATCTCTGCAGGAGGCAGAGGTCATTACTGTTGGGGCAGCTAGAAGCTGTGTGCTTCAAGAAGATCAAACGCTGTGTGCGACCAGTATGCTCAAATGCTGTGTGCAGATAAGTCGCTGTGTGCGAACCAGATGCTGTGGATGCTGTGTGCGACTGTGAATTTTTTTTGCAAGATACAGGAATGATGGAACCCCCCTGCGAGGGCTGCTTTTGCATCTATGAACTTTAATGCTTTTAAATAAAAGTGGGCTACCAGGCCCTTAAAAAACTCAGTTCTGGAATGGTCTACTCACTGAAAAACGCACCTACCATTGGAGTCTAATTCCCCAAACCTACAATATATTATATACACACATACATACACACAATATATATATATATATATATATATATATATATACACACATACACACACACACACAAACAGAAGAGAACTCCCTAGGTTAGCTCTATCTTTGAGCAGCTGCATCACATTTATAGTACATTTGTACTTGCAGTGCACCATGTATAACACAATGGAGAACTGTCTTTATAGAAGAAGCTCTTCAGTTACTGTGTGAATCTTTGTCACTGACTTGCACCAATAAACTTACATTATTTGTGATATATACATATTAACCAGGAGAAGCTACATTGGAATACTGCACCTTACAAACAAGCAGCACAAAGTCAGAGTTTGAACAAGTTACTCTGTAGCACTCCGCAGAGGATGTTGCTTTAGTGTCCATCAATAATGATTGTGTGCAGAGTAGCTGGTAAGATTAAAAACGTGACTTATTACAAGAACATGAGTGCATAGCATCTCACTTCCTCACTTCCTGGAACTTTCATTTCATGCAAAAGAAAATGTTACATGATAATTTACAAAAAGCACTTACCCCGCTATAATTCCTGCACGCTATGGCTCAGTCATCTATGCATGTACATTGTAATGTAAAAATGTGAGATCGTTACGATCACAGTAACCTTCAAATTCAATGAAAGCAGAGGGAAAAAAAAAAAATCTTGGTTCTGCGAGCATGATCACAGCACAGCAATTTAATACACCTTATCATGTGGTCTGTTGCTATAGCAATTCTGAATCCAGCAACTCCCGTACAGGCAAATGACAAAGGGCCCCCCACCTCCTCTTTTTCTGTGGTGCAACGTAATCTGTTGCCTCTTCCAACCAGGCAGATCTACATCACCGTTCTCTGCCTAAAGACTTTACAGCTTACACTGGAACTTGAAGTATCAAAAGATTAGTCTAGGTTTATACTGAGGTGGTAAGGGTTTTATAATGCCATTAAAGCTATATTCACATAACAAGACAAGTAAAAATGCACAAGAGAACACAATGCCTTTGGTATCAAATCAGCATGTACATATGTGGGGACTGGGCAAAGTCAATGACTGGTAGTTTAGCAAAAGCTAACAATAAGTCTGTGATTGTTAGTATGTGGATACATACATCCATACAGGGCTGCCATCAGAGGGGAACAGAGACCATGTTCCAATTCTAGAAAAAAAGGCAAGGAGAGAGGCGCCTCTGGGTGTAGTAGATTAAAAACAATTTATTATAGGACATAAATATCTCACTCACATTTAAGTAGTGACAGGTAAGCATGTAAAAGTAGTAGTTTCCTTGGAGTGGTGAGCTGTCATCTGTTTGGGGTTTCTTCTGCAGTCTGTAGAAGTGCTGTGCAGGGAGGACACTACTTCATCATAAGGCGATGAAGTCGGCTGTGATGTGCAGTCCTCTACCTGAGGCTTAGATCGTAGGATGGCGAGCAGACGCAGGGCGATGACGTCACCAGAATGCGATGCGTTTTCGAGTTTTCAGCAGCGCTGCTGAAAACTCGGAAACGCATCGCATTCTGGTGACGTCATCGCCCTGCGTCTGCTCGCCATCCTACGATCTAAGCCTCAGGTAGAGGACTGCACATCACAGCTGACTGGAAATGCTCCGATTCCTCACCCGATACCTGGGCAGGCAGGGGAGTTTCAAGTCTTCTCCCCTCCATGCTGTCTTTTCCCCGTCCATGCCGCTCTCCCCCCCGTCCGCCCGTGCCGCTCTCCCCCCCAGTCCGTCCGTGCCGCTCTCCCCCCCAGTCCGTCCGTGCCGCTCTCCCCCCCAGTCCGTCCGTGCCGCTCTCCCCCCCAGTCCGTCCCGCTCCCCCCCCCCCAGTCCGTCCGTGCCGCTCTCCCCCCCCCCCCCCCCCAGTCCGTCCGTGCCGCTCTCCCCCCCCCCCCCCCCCCCCAGTCCGTCTGTGCCGCTCTCCCCCCCCCCAGTCCGTCCGTGCCGCTCTCCCCCCCCCCCCCCCAGTCCGTCCGTGCCGCTCTCCCCCCCCCCAGTCAGTCCGTGCCGCTCTCCCCCCCCAGTCCGTCCGTGCCGCTCCCCCCCCCAGTCCGTCCCTGCTGCTCTCCCCCCCAGTCCGTCTGTGCCGCTCTCCCCCCCCAGTCCGTCCGTGCCACACTCACCCCTCCGTGCCAACTTCTGCGTCCGTGCCGCTCTCCCCCCTCAATCTGTCAGGGGGGAGAGCGGAGGTAGGAGCCGCTAAACCCAGCTCCTACCTTTTCCGAATGGACAGAGTCAGTGATCACTGACTTCTGTCCATTCACATAACTGAGCATCGTAACCTGTGTTTACGATGCTGCAGTTTATAAATGGAGAGGAGCTTCTCTCCATTTATTTTGGCTGAGGCTGCAGAGAAAGGGACTGGGGAATCTGTGTCCCTAGTCTCTTTTTCTGTCTTAAAGGGAAGGTGTCAGAGGTCTGTTAAGACCCCTGATATCTCACCAAAGACCTTTGATTTAAAAAAAAAATATTGCAATAATTCATATATATATATTGTAACGGTTACCACCGCTTACAACCTTCCATCCAACCACGACAAGCTTATCCGACACACCAACAACCAGGCAGACATGATCCATTCCATTTCCCAGAATAAACGAGACAGCGCTCCGTTCTCTAGTTTCCAAAATGTATGAATTATGATTCTTTGTCACCCTATGGCCCTAGTGGACACAAGGTGACCCTAGACATAGGAATAAAGGGATTTTTAAATACAGCTTACCTGTAAAATCCTTTTCTTGGAGTACATCACGGGACACAGAGCGGCATATTCATTACTATATGGGTTATATGGAGTACCTTCAGGTGTGGACACTGGCAATCTCAAACAGGAAGTCCCCTCCCTATATAACCCCCTCCCCTAGAGGGAGTCCCTCAGTTTTGTAGCAAGCAGTATGCCTCCCAAAATGTTCACCCAAAAGAGGGGTGGGAGCTCTGTGTCCCGTGATGTACTCCAAGAAAAGGATTTTACAGGTAAGCTGTATTTAAAAATCCCTTTTTCTTTCTCGTACATCACGGGACACAGAGCGGCATATTCATTACTATATGGGATGTCCGAAAGCAATGCTTTAATGAGGGGAGGGAGACATCTTCCAAAGAAGGATTCAATTTAGAGGTATACTCAAATAATAATAATAATTCCAACTTAGTCAAGAAAATTTTTTTTTTTTTTTTTTTTTTTTTTTACAACCAAGGGTGCCCCTGATCCCGAGGATCTTAAACTGCAGCCTGTAGTACTGCCTGTCCAAAGGCAGAATCCGCATTCCTTCTCACGTCTAGTTGATAAAACTTTGTAAACGTGTGGACTGATGACCACGTCGCCGCCTTGCATATCTGAGCCATAGAGATCTGATGGTGTGCTGCCCAGGAGGCGCCCATGGCCCTGGTAGAATGGGCCTTTACCGACAAAGGAGGAGGCAACCTCTTCAAACCGTAGGCTTGAATGATTAATTGTCTAATCCATCTCGAGATGGTGGATTTTGCAGCTGCCTGCCCCTTCTTGGGGCCATCTGGTAGAACGAACAACACATCTGTTTTCCGGATCTTTTCTGTAGCTTTAAGATAGGCCTTCATGGCCCGGACAATATCCAAGGTATGCAGCAACCCCTCCTTTCTAGATGTGGGTTTCGGAAAGAAGGATGGAAGTACCAAATCCTGGTTCAAGTGAAAATTGGATATAACCTTTGGTAGAAAGGAAGGATGGGGCCGGAGAACTGCCCTGTCCTTATGTAGAACGAGATATGGTTCCTTACACGATAAGGCTGCTAATTCTGACACTCTCCTGGCCGAAACTATGGCGACCAAGAAAACCAACTTTCTTGTCAGTAAAACTAAAGGAATCTCAGCCAACGGCTCAAAGGGTTGTTTCTGTAGAGTGGACAGGACAAGATTTAAGTCCCATGGACAAATTGGTGACTTGACAGGAGGATTAATACGCAAGACCCCCTGTATGAAGGTCTTTACCAGCGAGTGGGTGGCCAGCGGCCTCTGAAACCACACTGACAGAGCTGAAATCTGTCCCTTGATTGTGCTTAATGCCAGGCCTTTATCCACTCCTAGCTGGAGAAAACTTAACACCCTATCAATGGTATATTTGCGGGAATTCCATCTTTTGGATTCACACCAGCCTACGTAGTTCCTCCACACCCTGTAATAAATCACCCTGGAGGCCGGCTTTCTAGCCCTAATCAGGGTAGGAATTACCTGCCTAGACAGACCTCTACCCCTGAGAATCAGGGATTCAGCCTCCAGGCCGTCAAATTTAGACGTTGTAATGTAGGGTGGAGGATCGGGCCTTGTGAGAGTAGGTCTGGTCGTAGAGGAAGAGTCCAAGGGTCTCCCACTGCCATCTTCAGGACTAGTGAGTACCATGTCCTCCGGGGCCAAGCTGGAGCTACTAGAATGACCGGCTTGTGCTCCACTCTGATCCTGCGCAACAGGCGAGGAAGTAACTGTAGCGGAGGGAATGCATATAGAAGTTTGAATTGATGCCAAGGGCAAACCAACGCATCGGTTCCGCAGGCCATAGGGTCCCTCGCTCGAGACACGAACCTGTCTAGTTTCTTGTTGAACCTGGATGCCATTATATCTACGTCTGGCATTCCCCACCTCTGGCAGATTGTCTGAAAGACCTGGGGATGCAGAGACCACTCCCCTGGCAACAGACTCTGGCGACTTAAGAAGTCTGCCTGCAGGTTGTCCACTCCGGGAATGAATATCGCCGAAATGCAGGGTACATGAACCTCTGCCCACTGAAAAATCAAGCTCACCTCCCTCTGAGCGGCCTGACTCCTGGTTCCCCCTTGGTGGTTTATGTATGCCACCGCTGTGGCATTGTCTGACTGGATTCTCACCGGGAACCCCTGTAATCTGGAGGTCCATGCCAGAAGGGCTAGGCGAGCAGCTCTGATCTCCAAGATATTGATGGGGAGCTGCCTCTCTGTTTTCACCCAAGTTCCCTGGCGAGAGAACCCCTCGAAGACCGCCCCCCAGCCTGCCAGGCTGGCGTCTGTGGTAACTACCTTCCAGACAACAGGGCTGAAGGATCTTCCCTTTAGAAGATTCTGAGGGTTCAACCACCAGGCCAGGCTTTGTCGGACTCTTGATGATAGCGTCAAAGGGGACTCTAAGGCATGTGCTCTCTTGCCCCAGGCTGCTAGAATGGCTGCCTGTAGGACGCGAGTGTGGATCTGAGCGTATGGTACTTCCTCGAACGTGGCCACTAGCTTGCCTAGTAATCGCATACACAGGCGAATAGTTGGTTTTTTCTTGCTTAGAACCAACTGAACCAACCCCTTGATAGCCTCGATCTTTACAAGGGGCAGGAACACCCTTTGCTGTTCTGTGTCTAACCTCATGCCGAGGTATTCCAACTGCTTTGTAGGCTGGAACGCTGACTTTTCCCGGTTTAGGACCCAGCTGAATCCTTCGAGGTACTGAACCGTGAGGTTTACTGCCTGTTGCAGACATGGCCGTGAGTGATCTATGATTAAAAGGTCGTCCAAGTACGCTAGGACTGTGACCCCTTGGATCCTTAAATTGGCCAGAACTGGGGCTAGGATCTTCGTGAATACCCGGGGGGCCGTTGCCAGCCCGAAGGGGAGCGCCCTGAATTGGAAGTGTCGCTGCCCCACCGCGAAGCGTAAAAATCTTTGATGCGACTGAAAGATTGGTACATGAAGGTAAGCATCCTTTATGTCTATGGAAGCCAGAAAATCGTCCCTCTGAAGTGCGGCGGCTGCTGACCGGATGGATTCCATCCGGAAGGAACGAACCCTTAGGTAACCGTTTAACCTCTTTAGGTCCAAGATTGGCCTGACATCGCCGTTGGGCTTTGGTATGACAAAGAGATTGGAATAGAAACCTAGCCCTTGCTCTTGGGCTGGCACCTCTATTATTACGTCCTGGCAAAGCAGGTGATCCAAAGCTGCCAGCATTGAGGCCTTCCTTGCTGGATCCTTTGGTAGCCTTGACTCTTGAAAATGAGGCGGAGGAAAGTTTAGAAACTCCAGTCTGTAGCCTGCGGTTACAGACGCCCGGACCCATTTGTCGGGGATCTTGGCTTCCCAAACTTCTGAGAAGAAACAAAGCCTTCCCCCCACCCGCGAGAGTGGGGGCGCCCCTTCATAAGGCAGACTTAGGGGCTGTCTTTGTCGGCTTGCGATACCATGGCCTCTTACCCCCAGGGGCCTGTCCTTGCGATCTACTGTTAACGTTGGATCGTGCAGGCGGCCGTCGATACTGCCTGGAATTTGAGGGCCCTGAGACAGGAAAGAGCTGCCTTTTAAATGTAGGACCCCGGAATGTCTTTTTGACCGGTAAAAGGGTACTCTTGCCACTTGAAATAGTCTGAATGTATTTATCCAGATCCTCCCCGAAGAGTCGTCCTCCACGGAAGGGAAACCCTGCCAGAAGCTTTTTGCATGGGGGCTCCGCCGCCCAGTTCTTTAACCATAAGAGCCTTCTCATGTGCACCAAAAATAGTGATAAACGAGAGGCCTGCTGGATGGAATCCTTTATAGCATCTACAGCAAAACACAGAGCTCTGGGAATGTCAGAAAACTCTTCTGCTTGTTGGGTAGGCATGTCCTTTAACATTTCTTTTGTCTGGTCCTTTAACGCCTGACAATCTCCAATTGCAGCCACAGCTGGCTGTACCACTGCTCCTGCCGTAGCAAAGGATGCTTTTAAAAGTGTCTCTGTTTATCAACCGGATCTTTAAACATATATATGTTTTCCACCGGGCAAGTTAGTGATTTATTCACACATGAGATGGCTGCATCCACCACTGGGAGCCTCCACCTCTTGGAGAATTTTTCCTCCATGGGGTAAATGACCGCAAATCTCTTCGGTGGCAGAAAAATCCTGTCCGGCCGTACCCAATCCCGAAAGATCAATTCCTCCAAGAGAGGATGGACCGGAAAAACTGCGTTGCTTAACGGAGCTTTCAAAGAGCCCAGAGAGGATACCGGAGGAACCTGAGGCTCTGGCAATGGTAAACTAAATGCCGAGCGGACCATGTCCGTCAAAGACTGCACACACAGTCTCTCTGTCTGGGAGTCTGAAAATGGTTCCTCAGAGGTAGATCCCTCAATCCCTGAACCCTCTTGGTTCAGGTCTAGTTGATCCTCCTGCGATTCCAATTCCTCCGGAGAGAGAATCTCAGCATCTGAGGATACACCTCTTGGTGATGGGTATCTAACCCGTTTCTTGCCAGGAATAGCTCTAGCGATCAATGCTGCTATTCTCTCTTCTAGCCCCCCTAGGGATACAGCTAGCATCTCCTCTGTGATAAACACAGGGCTGGGCTGATCTGGGCCAGCCTCCGCACCAGACCCCCCTAATGGCTCATCCAAGGCGACCTTTATGGGAATAAGTTGCGGGGAAAGTATCGGCATATCATCAGAATCAGAGGGGGAACCCCTTTGTTTTTTGGTCTTTTTTGTACCCTTTGACCCCGAACCTTTGGAAGCCATAATACAAAATCGAGGGACTCCGCCAACAACAACAGACTGTAGTGGCCAGGAGTACAAAACTAGAGTTTAGGGGACAATAGATCACTAATGCCCAAAAACTGATGGGGCCCCGTATGTTTTTTTTTTTTTTTTTTTAAATATATATAAGTCTCTTTCTTTTTTTTTTTTTTTTTCCAAACATACAGTGACCCCAAAATTAGTTTGCCAGCCTCCAACCTGCTGCAAAAAGGGGAATTTCTTGGCTTAACAAAAAGGCATTGGAACAAAGTCCAGCATGTACTACCCCTCTTCCGCCACCGGGAGTCACTGTCCTGCCGCTCTGCGTCCTCTCCCTTTGAGATCAGCCTCAGACTGAGCACTGACAATGCCTGCTGATCTATAACAGCACAAGGCGCGGCCCTGTATGACGCTGCAGGCACGCCCCCCCCCCCCCCGCCCTCCTCTCCGAATGGCGCGAAAAACGTCTATAAGACGTGCGCGCGCACGCGCGCGAGCGTATGCCGGAGCAGGAGGAACATGGAGGAGCCGCGCTGCTGGAGACCCAGGACTGCAGTATCAGGCGGCAGATTCAAACCCCCGGCCAGGTAGGACTCTCCAAAAGGCCCCATAGCGATCCTTACCAGTCCTAGGAAGAAAGCAGCAGGTAGCTAGCAACACCATTCTTAGACAGGGGAACCTAGTGATGGGGGAAAAGGGATCATCCTGTCTTTCTCAGACATAGTGAGCAAGGTTGCCAATGCAGAGCATACTTAGGCTACCCCCCTTTTAGGTTACCCCGGAGAGCCTGCTGTCGAACCAAGTCCCGCAGGCTCCCCTCTTACCTGCTCCATGCTGCAGGATGTTTGTCCAGCAAAACGATCCAATCTTCTCCCATCTCCGTGGGTAGCGTAGTAGACCTTCAGGCCCTGGGGTCCTATGAAGGTACCCACTGTCCTGGACCTATATAGCACCCTGGCAAACAGGAACTTATGGTCTTTATGAACTCCAAGTCCTGGGCCCAGGGTCCAGCCCTCCACAGAGGAGCATTATAGGCAAAACCCCACGGTTTGGGGCCCGGGTACTGTCCACTTTGGCACTGAGGCTCCTTGGACAGATCCGGTTAGCCCGCCCTTAATCCCAAGGATGTGGAGCAAAGCTATTCCGTGACCAACACCTAAGACACTGGCGAAAAAACTGAGGGACTCCCTCTAGGGGAGGGGGTTATATAGGGAGGGGACTTCCTGTTTGAGATTGCCAGTGTCCACACCTGAAGGTACTCCATATAACCCATATAGTAATGAATATGCCGCTCTGTGTCCCGTGATGTACGAGAAAGAAATCTCAGTCTGTCACGGGCCATTCCGTTACATCTCCCCCCTTTTGGTGGGAGACGGACACAGGTGGTAACCCCGATCGGGTTGACTCGTAAGTCCGTTAGTAGGTCCAGTCCTCCAATGCTGGTCTCCATACTGTACCCCAAATAAATGGCTCCAAACTGAGCATTACTCACCTCGCCAACCTCTGCCTCTCTCAGATAACACGCCTGCCGCTGGGATGAAGGCAGGGTGGCTGGGCTCAGTCCATCATGCTCTTGGGGGTCTGGGCCAACTGCCCCCCCTTCCTGGGGTGTACCAGTGGAGACTGAAGTCCCATCCACTGGTGCTTGGTGAAAACCCCCCGGTGCTTGCAAAGCAAAGCCGACATCCTCCTGTCCCCGTCCTGTACCATTTTCTGGGGTTGTGCCAGTGGAGACTGAAGTCCCATCCACTACCCCAGGGTCCCCCTCTTCTGCTAGTTGGGAGCAGAGGCCTGGGGCACCCTGCTCTGTTGCCAGTGATTCAGCTGGGGGTAAAAGCTTTACCACCTCCGCTTGTTGTTGGAGAGAGGGGCCAACCGCCCCGGCTCTCTGGAACTCCACACCATCCGCTTTGGCTTTAGGGAAGGCAATCTTAAAAGCAGCAAAATGTATTTGTCTCCTTTCAGTTGGTGCTGCTGTGACTTCTGCTGCTGCGTAACCTCTTTGCTGTAGCAAATGTGCATCCACAGCTGCTATAACCCGGTCTATGATCTCCGGTGGAGGGTTAGGACCATAATGTGCCAGTCTTAGTTCAACAGCCCGATTAAAACTTGCTTCTTCAGGTGTCCTTTCCGTTACGCTGGGTCTTTCCGTAACGCTGGGCCTTTCCATTACGCTGGGCCTTTCCGTTATGCTAGCCCTCTCCGCTCCATCCATTTGGACAAGTTCTGCAATAATGTCCATCTTCTTACGGTTGCTGGCCGGTCTGCCCCGGCTCTCCAGTAAGTCCTTGAGGGAAGAGCGCTTCATCCGTGCATACACCGCCTCCATTGTCCTGTGTCCTTGTAGCCGTCCTTCTGAAGATGGAATCATCCCACTGCTGCCACCAATGTAATTGTCACCACCGCTTACAACCTTCCATCCAACCACGACAAGCTTATCTGACACACTCCGACAATATTGCATACACGATCCATATCCTTTCCCAGAATAAGACGAGACAAAGCTCCGTTCTTGCTTCCAAAGATAAGACAATGTATTGGTATTTTCTCAGCTTCTTATACAGTCTCAAGCATAATGCAGTTTATCCCACGACAATGCAATCTCCACCCCTCTATTCACTCACTGAGGATAATTCTTTAATTGGTAGCTAGACATGACGGCACCGTATCATCAATAGGGTTCAATTAACCTTGAATAGTAACACAGACATCTAGTTGAATAAGTTCTCTAGACAGCTTTATCACACAATGGCAGAGTCTTGTGAGAGTGGGTGCAATCCACACCTTCAACGGAATGTCTTTACAGTGAATAGCCAACACCTTAAGATATTTCAATAGCATATTATACAAAGGTATGACTCACTCTGGTCTTGTAGACCTGAATTAACACCTTTCAAAAGCATGTGTGCCCAGATTGCATAGCTAACAGCTTTTGATATTTTAAGACATCCTGCAAACATGAATTATTATTAATGTCCCTTATTAATGTCTTCTGTAATGTATGAATTATGATTCACTATTAGCCACCCTATACCCAAAAGGGCACAGGGTGGATTTCGACCCAAGAGTTTTTGGTGCTGCTGGCACAAGAGTATCTCTCATCCTTCCAACGTCTCTGGGTGTCACGGGCCATTCTGTTACATATATATATGCCCAGGCACACCCTAATCATCCCTGCTGGCTGCTGTGCTCTCAATCCCAACGTATGTAACAGTCACTGCCTGCACCTGGGCCGGGTAATGTCCATACTTGTCAATGTCAATACTTTCTTTGTTTATGGTTATTTAGCTAAAAAATTATTTATGTACGTATTACTCAATTGCAAATAGAATATTTTTTTTTTAATTCAGCCTTAGTTAAGATTTTACATTAGCAAACACTTTGAAAAAAGCACAAAATATTTGACATTTTCAAAATGGCACAAAAATAGATAGTTCTGCAGCCTGCCATTTCACAACATATAATAGTCCCTTAACTGCTTTGTTTATGCCTTTAAAAGGCAATATCCCATTTCTGCATGTAAGCCTGGCATAAAATAAAATATCAGCTAGGAAATGCTTGTTACAACAAGCTATTATTTTCCTGGTGATTTTTTTGTTTATTTCTACTTTTCTACCCATTAATATTTAAACTTTGTTTTTCTGCTTGTAGCCATTTGGTTCATTATTTTTTAGTGTCACATTTAGTTTGTATACAACTTTTGAATGCTTTCTACCAGAATCATAATTTTAGTGTCATTGTAAACAGGACAAGCAATACAATAAAATGTATACATTAAAAATATGCTTAGATTAAAATCAAAACAGTAACAGCGCTAATTAAATCACAATAGAGATTCAGTGCAATGCAATGACATGCAATGGGTTAAATGATTTTTTCCATACAGCATGATTGAAAACATGAATGCCAACATCGACTATGCTTAAATATGTGCAAACTATAGCAATCCAAGGGCTATAGACTTCCAGTAAAATGATGACAACGTTCATGCAAATAATCCTAAATTGTGTATCGTGTTGTATCCAAAGAGTTCTAATAGCCCGAATACCACCACCGATCCACCTTGTGAGCACCCCTTTGTGAATGTACTCACCAAAGGGCAAGTATAAGAAAGCATGTAAACTCCTCTTATTCATAGATCTGGAGCCTTTCACTGGATCAACAGTAATCTTAACTTTGTACAGCTCAGCATAACAGGTGTCATATGAAAAGGTACAAAAGGATACTCCGCATAGTGTAATACTGTCGCTTTATTATAAATCTCAAACCCTGCATACATGCTATGCTTACAAGGTGTATGAATTAAAACTGCGTGTCAATGTACAGCAATACGTCTTTCTCACCACCGCCTAAGATCGTAGAAACCGCCGGCCGTGATGAGTCGCGTAATGACACTTGCTGTGAGTGACAAGTGAGCCACATGGTCACGCACGAATGCGTTTTGTCATCACGTCTTCATCGGAGAATGTGGCCACGCAGCACGGCTCGTCCATTATATGGCCAAGGAGGGCGGGAGATAACTCTCATACGTCACCACAAGTGACACCGCTTCCAGCAATGCCCCGGTCAAGGTTTCGTGCATACGATCTCTTGCATACACATCTACCTGTAAACAATAGTGACGGAACCTCAGTGGCATTTAAAAGGCAATGAGTGATCCCTCCTGCACACATACATTATGGACTAATACAACTATGCATCCCAAGTTAAAACATCATAAATGGTACACAAATATTTGAGAATATTTTAAGAATAGATCCCTCTTTAATTCACCTCAACCTTCAAACCATCAGGTAGAGGTGTTCAAGCAATTACTTTTGAAAGATTTGGATGGATTAGTTCAGAAAAAGAAAAGAAACATATCCAAGAGAGCATTAAAGCCTTGGAGAACAGGAAGAAGGTAGTCATATGCCCTGCAGATAAGGGAGGGGGTGTAGGGATAATGGACAAAACCTTTTATCACTCCCAACTCATGACTATGTAGGCTGATGACAATACATATCTTCAACTAGATAAGGATCCTACCAACAGCTACAGGATGGATTTATATAATTTACTGGATTATGGCTTTTACATGAAAGTAATCACAAAAAAAAAAAAAAAAAAGTCTATCTATGTCCCAGCTTCAGTCGTATCCCCATGCTATACACGGTACCTAAAATACATAAGGACCATGTAAATCCACCAGCCAGACCAATAGCAAATGGCATTGACTTGTGTACATCCCGGATAGGACAATACCTAGACCACTTCCTCCAAAACGAGTGTAGTATGCACCTAGGCATACCTCAAAGATACTACAAACTTCTTACAATTAAGCAATATATCCAATAATGCTGAGACATTTTTGGCAACAGCCGACGTCTCATCACTGTATACGATCATACAACGCGATGATATGTTACTAGCACTTAATTGGGCATTTTGCAAAAGGGAAGACATACCATACATCCAAAAAACGTTTTTAAGGATGGTGTTGGATTTTTGCTCAACACATACTGTAACTATTTCTGGTATGCTGGTAACTCTTACAGTCAAAAGAGAGGCGTGGCAATTGGCGCAAAATTCGCGCTCAGTCTCGCCAATTTATTCGTGAGCGAGTGGGAGTATAAGTGGATCTTTAACAGAAAAAGAAAACTTTTTTTTTTTACCAACGATATATTGATGACTTATTTATTATTTGGCAGGATTAGAATCATCATTGAATTCACAAAATGGTTGAACACCAACACTAATAACATCAAATTGGAGTTTACTTGTAATAGGGACCACATTATTTGGATATCACAGTGATGAAAAGTGACAATTGATTACTTACCAAAGCCTTTTTTTTTAAACTACCGATCGTAACAGTTATATACCTGTCCACAGTGGACACCATCCACTGTGGTTACTTCATATACCAAAAGGAAAAATGTATGTGCATTCATTGCAACTGCACTTTGGACACAGATTATGTGATTCAAGCCCAACAAATTAAAAGCCGCTTTGTGGAAAAGGGTTATGAGGCACCATATCTAGATAGGGTAACCTCACAGGAATCTAGTCTGCTCCCTAGAGAAAGACATTAGGATGTAAAACATAAATGGGGCTTCATAAGCGGCTTTCATGAGCAATATAAGGATAGTGAATCAATTTTTAGGAGTCATTGGGATATCCGAAGAATGGACAAAATCTTAAGCAAGGCTCTACCTGCTGCTGGTCGGTAAGTAGGCTTGGTTATTCCCTGGGCATTCCCCAGGTTTTTGTTGTCATCTACCTGCTGCTCCTCCTTTTATCTATAGAAGGACTACGTCCTTTGGGGATCGGGTGGTAAAAAAAATACTTGATCCCCCTAATAGACCCCAATTGTTTTGGGACCGAGCAGGATTTTATGCCTGTTGGAAATGTAAAGCTTGTCAGCAAGTCAACACCTTTATTAGGGGGCTAGACAAGCTTTAGATCTACTGCAAATGGCAAGGTTTTTTAGATTAAGGAATTTATTTCCTGTATGTCAATACATGTTGCGTACGCCCTTGAATGTCCATGCGGTCTCATGTATATTGGCAGGACCAAAAGGACACTGGCGAAAAGGGTTTCTGAACACATATACAACATTATAATCGGATACAAAGCTCATAGTGCGTCTTTACATTTAAGACAGAAACACAATAGAAACCCGGCCGGACTCACATTTTGGGATATAGATATACGGTACCCAAAGTTAACAGGGGCAAATTTAGTTTGAGGACTGTCTAAGAGTGAAACTCAATGGATTTTCTTGACAAATACACTCAGTCCAAATGGGTTGAACAGAGATCTGGACTTGAATTGCTTTATTTGCAATAATTAAAGCAAGGGTATCAGCTATACAAGGATAGTATTACTAGAGAAATCGGGATCACTAATCATAGTATACACTACACTGTTGTATAGTTATATTCTTTTATGTATTTTATGCTGTACTTGGTGTAAAAAAAACAAACAAAAAAAAACCCACTCATGATTTCATGGGCAGAATTGAGAACTGCAATATAGTCGCAGCACACACCGGCTGATTCTGATGATCTCACAACTTCTATATATAGCTGTCCTACTTACATAGTATGCAAATGGCCTTCAGTATTTATTGTATATTTTGTAAAATAATTTACACAGACATAAGGAGTACACACAAAAAGTCTTAGCAATTGCTTTTAGCTTATAACTTTGCTATACAAAAATCAGTGTTTAAGCAAACACTACAATGACTTTCATTGTTAGAGAGAAGTTTATACAAGTGTTTTCCTGAATACCCCAGCATGTTTTACCATCACTGAGCTGATAAATGTGTAGCTTCCTGTAGGTTGAAATATAGGTTGCTCTCCATCGGTCACCTGAGAATACTGGACCATGTTCAATAAATAAATGATGCACGCGGAAATGTAAAAAAAAAAAAAAAAAAAAAGTTGTTGCATATACAATTGACTTGTTATTTTCATACAGGAGATGTTTAAAGTGAAATCATATTTTTGATGGAACCTCCACTTTAAGCATATCGTAGGGTATACATCACATAAGCGTGAAATATAAGGCAAAATGAAACACAGAAAAAAAGTAAAAAAACAATAGCAACATAAACACAGGCTTAAAGAGGAAGTAAAGCCTCTTTTTAAAAAGAAAAAAAAAAACCTGCAAGACAAAAGGCATCATGAGCTAGTATGCATAGCATACTAGCTCATTATGAATTACTTACCCGAGAATGAAGCCCCTGCATTGGTCCTCGGACACCTCCTCCATCACCGCGATGTGAATGGCCGGAGCAGCGAAGACATCACTCCCACTAATGCGCGCAGGAGCTGCCATTAACGGCATGATTCTTTGAAATATCTCCTTAACCGTGTAGGTTAAGGAGATATTTCTTGGACCTACAGGTAAGCCTTAATCTAGGCTTACCTGTAGGTCAAAGTGGTCTGTAAAGCCTTGTACACACGATCAGTCCATCCGATGATAACGGAGCAGGGCCCGCCAATTCCTACTGTATTAAAGTGTATTGTATTTGTACGGTCTACCCTCAAGTTGTAAAGCACTGCGTAAACTGTTGGAGCTATATAAATCCTGTATTATAATAATTCAAATCTGTGATGTTGGAAAGTGAAGATGGTTGTGAATGCCCAGATATTTTATAGCCATTTGAACATACAATTTGTTCCAAGTTAAGATACTGTTGACAGAGGTAAGGAAACATTTAGGTCCTAAGTCTTGTCATAGTTCACTTTCAAGCTGCTCACCGCCCCAAATTCCTCAAAAGTTCATATGAGGGAAGGAAAGGAAATATGTTGGCTTGCGATATACAGCAGAGAGTTCATATTGATTTTTAAAATGATGCTAACCTAAAGTGAGACTGTGGATATCAGGCTCCACGGTGACAATATATAGTAACAGGGAAAGAGGGAAACCCCGATGGGTGCGGTTATGGATCCAGATAGGGTCTGATATTAGGCTGTTGGAGCAGATGCTCACTGAGGGACAACTGTACAGGGCCATGATTTTATTCAGAAAATTAGAGCAGAGACCTATCAATTAGGTCTGAATATGATGTTTGAGCATATTTTCATTAGGGAGATTCATTTTCAAGAGTGTTATATATTGTAAAATGTTTCAATCATCACTTCACAATTTGGCTCTTGGACATGGGCGGCTGAGCCTGTTCAGCGTAATTGCCAGCGTGTCTCCTGCACGGTGGCAACCCAAGTGCAGCGTAGGCAGTCTGTTTACGAACAAAGATTCTGCAGGTTTGTTCTTAAAGCAGAGGTCCCACTTAAAATAAAAAAATTAAAGCCAGCAGCTGCAAATACAACAGCTGCTGACTTTTAATATATGGACACTTACCTGTCCATGGTGCCCGCAATGTCAGCAGCCGAAGCCGAGCAATCCGTCGGCTCTCGTCTGCCCCCGCCTCCATCCTCTGGGAGGGAATCAGGAAATTAAGTGTTTCGGCTTCACTTCCCAGATCAATACTGTGCATGTGCGAGCCGCGCTGCATGTCTTCACTGGTCCCTGCTGTGTGTCTCCCGAAAGAGAACGGGGGGGTACAAAGTAGGCGCCGGAAGTGGCGTAGATCACAGAGGTGATCAAATGCGACAATGGGGGGGGGGGAGCGTTGAGAGTGTTGCAAAAAGTGGAAGTTCAATTTTTGGGTGGAACTAAGTTTTACGTGTATATTTTTTACGTTTTGGATAGCATAGGGAAGGGTTAACTGGCCATGCAGTGATGTGGGGGATTGCAAACAGATGTGGTGAGAAGCAAGATGGCCACCCGGCAGTTTCCAGGACCAGTGTGATGTTATACTGCCTCCACTCTTAAGTATGTGTTGTATGCAAGTCGGATATTTGTAACTTTGGGACTGCCCGTACGGTGGTGCAATTGTAGAACAGCAGATTGTACAGGCCTATGCAAAAAATAGAAGAAGCTTAATAGCAAGCTGTATGCTGCACCTGGACTGCCTGGGTGCAGGAACAATGTTGGCAATTACGCTGAACAGGCTTAGCCACCCACGTGTAAAAGCCCTAAAAATTTATTTCTTAAATTCCCACATTTTTGCTGGACAATCCTAAGAGGGGCATGGCTTAGCACCATTGTGTCAAAAAAATGAGAGCATTGTGTTCTAAAATATGACTCCACCTAAAAAGGGGTATTCTGTATCATGGGCCCAACAATGTATTATCTTGGAAGCAGGTGAACCGTGAGATAAAGGAAAACCCACTGTTTGTACACCTATGTGGAAGGTGCCGAGTCTACACCTGGCAGGATGTACGGATTAATGCTTTAGTGTAAACACAATTTATAAAATGAACGTTTTATTTGTTATCCACAAAATGCAAATACCCACAGACAGATATTTTAAAGCAAGTATGATTATAGACATACAATTCAATAATATGGTGTCCTCAACATAAAAGGGCAATGCCAGTCAAACAGCTATGTGCACCGCTAAATCACTCATACGGAAAATGTTTATCTACCAAAACATTGTTAACGTTTAGCACCCCCCTTCCTTTTCCCCAAAGTGCTATATGGCTGCATGGAGTTTGCATTTTAGTAGACTGTCATACTGGTGAAGTACATCACATTCTCTCCATGATGTATTCCGAACTGCCTCTTCTCCTGCCCTTTAGCAGCCACTTATACAAAGTGTGGAAATTCAACATGTAGATGACATACCCCCTATAACCGTGCTATCCAACATATCAACAACTTTTATAACGTACAAAGCATTTATGAAAAAAATATTATATCCACATACACAACAAATATGTGCTGCAAATACACAATGTTGCAAAGTCCGAAAATCTTTCTATGGAACTATGTTTTATTCACTACACAAAAATTGTCCTTGCAAATGGATCCACCCCGTTCAATCAGATCGATTTTCCACAACACTGCAGGCCACTTCACATCAGAACATGGTGCAGGAAAGGCAAATTGTGTGTAGGTTTCCCACACCACATTGGAACACCCTGCCCTTGCAATCTGCAATGGGGGCCAAAGCATGGTTATTGGCACCCCAAATGCAGAGTGTATATGTAGTGCATTTACAGGCACCAAAACGCATGGTACGACATGCAAATTGGTGTTGTGTGCTTTTTAAAAGTAGTGCATGCATTCTTTTATTACATTCCAGTGCAATTGGAGCTCATTCAAACAAATGGGCTGTGAAATTCTGCTGCATTTCTGTGCAATCTACATCAAATGGGCTATTTACCACCATTTTCAGAAAGGCTTACTTTCTAGATTGGATGGGCGTCAAATTATAAAGATCAGGTGCACTTTTTCATTATTATCTGCAGATCTTTTTTGGGGGGAAAAAAAAAAACCATCCAGATAAATACACCTAAATTATTTCATAAATAATCTTTTTTTCCCCATCAATCCAACTCAATCTCCATAAATTCTCCCAATGTGGGAATGATATAAAGATTAAATATAATGCAGTAGTGTAAACTGCTTTATTAAAAAAAAAAAAAAAAATTCAGAATAAAAATGTATACAGTATATACTCGAGTATAAGACGACCCAAAAATAAGCCGAGGCACCTAATTTTACCACAAAAAACTCGGAAAAAACGTATTGACTCGAGTATAAGCCTAGGGTGTCCATCTGCATGCATCACTGTGTCCATGACAAGGCTTACGTTTAACAACAAAACAAAAATGGTGTTCCCCGGCCATCAAACTTTGCACACTGAGTGGGGCTAAATGTGTGCCAAGTTTGGGGTCCAGGGGACCAATGGCCGGCAGGTACTGGGTCCCCAAAGTCCGGGAGATCGGGCGCAAAAAGGTGACTCGCGTATAAGCAGAGGGGGGCATTTTCAGCACCAAAAAATGTGCTGAAAAACTCGGCTTATACTCGAGTATATACAGTAGTTGTGCTTATATTACATAAGTGCACCATGCACAATGATAAACATCATCCAAGTATGGAAAGACAGTCATCCACATTGGGTTATCAAATTACTTCGTCAGGAGCATCAACACAAGGATGGAGTCTTACAAAAAAAAATAAAAAATTGTAAACCTGAAAAAGACTGCCCATGTAAACTTAGGGCCAGATTCATGAAGAGTTAGGCTGGCGGATCCAGTGATCCGCCAGCCTAACTGTCACTTTAAGCCGGCGTTTCTGTTTTCTATAACCAGAAAACAAGAAACGCCGGGTTGGAGTTCCGATGCGATCGGCGTAATTGAATTTCGCCATCGCATCGTTACTTCAACTTAAAAATGGCGCCGGGGGCGTTCCCGCTGATTAACGCTGAAAAAATATGTTAATCAGCGGGAGTCGGAAATTCACGATCGTTTTCGGGCGCGACGCAGTGACTTTACGATGTTTCCGGAAGCGATACGCGGCGTAAAGATAAAGCAGCCCCCTAGTGGAATATCCTATGTTAGGTATAGGCGTCGTCATCGCGTCGGAAAAAAAACAAATCGCGTCGTTTGCGTAAAACATTCATGAATGGGGACGTGACGTCATTGACGTTCACTGACAGAACTTGGAGCATGCGCACTGGGATGCATTGACACTCGACGCATGCGCAGTACGTTCGCCGCGGGATTGCGTGTAGTTTGAATACTACACGCCCCGTACCCGCCCAATTTGAATTCGGCTGTCTCATTTGCGATGCGCTGCCGCAACTTTAGGAGCAAGTGCTTCATGAATAACAGCACTTGCTCCTAAAATTTCTGCAGCGTAACGTAAATGAGATGCGTTACTCCAGAGCAAAGATGCTCCCATCTACCTGAATCTGGCCCTTAGACTATTTATATGGGATTCAAATGGGTACTCCACTACACTGATGTCTGCCTGAAGTGAAAGAGTGCAAGTGTGGAAGTTTGTGGCATACAGCTGTTCTAATAAATTAGAAATCATGCCTTAACTGGGGAAAGGTGACAAAAAGATCCAGCATGAATTTGTCATCCTGCTGTGTTGTGTGAATTCAGCCCATTCAAATGAATGGGCTGCCAGCCTGCCACCCCCAAAACATTCAAGGAAGGGCTCCATTTTAGGCAAAGATGTGCAACACAATGCATGGTAGTGCGTTACTTTATGCTGTTGTGCTGCAACCCATTGTGAAGGGGCTTTGTTGTCATAGCACATAGGGAAGCCATTCAACATTACTTACACAAGTAATGAACATTTTATGTTGTGTTAATAATGTGCATGTTACTGCAATGCACCACAGTGGAAAAATGTGTTTTTAAAGGGTTTGTAAAGGAAAAACATTTTTTGCCTTAATAGCTTCCTTTACCTTAATGCAGTGCTGTTTTCATGTCCTCATTGTTCATTTTTGCTCTCAAGTTGCCTTAATTCTTCTCTGATCTCCACACTTTGTTTGTAAAAGGAATCACTTAACTATTATGTCTCTATACCCTGTAAACAGTCATTTCAGCATAAAAAAGTTTTATTTACAACTCCTTTAAGCAGGGCTTTTTTTCTGGGGGAACTTGGGGGAACTCAGTTCCACTACCTTTGGCTCAGACCCTTTGGTGCCCGCTCACCACAATCACTTGTGAACACAGAAGTCTGGTTTCTGGGTTTACAAGTGACTGCTTTGTAACCCCCTGAACTCTGCACACTGTATGTAATGCATTTCTGGTATTTAATGCCCCTTTAAGACCCTTCTACTGTTTGTGAAATCTGAACGGGTCGTGGTTGAGTTCCTGCACCTATTTTCTGAGAAAAAAAGCTCTGCCTTTAAGCCCTAAAAGGCTGCCACTATATAAACTAGAAAAAAAAACATAACAGGCATGCCACCCCTAAGTAATGTTTTACTCATAAATGGAACCTGGTGGACTAAATCAACCTTTGATCTGCTATATCTTGCGTACACCAACAATCCCTGTGTCATAGTTTTTAAAGTTTTTCCAGTCTGCCTGAGAATTCTAAATATCCCCATCCACCTTTATGTGTTCAGCAAGTCTTGCCAAATTCTACATGATTTAACATACAAAATGATAATGGCCACGACAGGTATGAAGACACTAAAAACAGAGAAGGAGACCCCTGAGAGATACAAAAATCTGGCAAGAGGCCCAATTTTTCACGAACTAAAATACATTTTTGAAACTTGCGGTTAAAATACCCGCCTAATGTTTAATTCGGTCTTGATAACAAATATCCTCAAGACTTCATTCACACAGGTGCTGAGGCTCATAGACTGAATGGGCCATGTATTTATGTGCCCTGAGCTGCCAGGTACAGGGAGGTCAGTTAAGTGTGTGGGGACGTATCGGCTACACGGCCTAGTTTGAAAAGCATGTAGGCACACTGTCTGGTTCAGGGCTGCTCACCCACATTTGCATACCTGTCAAATTAGAAGCAGCAGCCATGTCCGTGTAACCACTACACCCCTATACACTTACATAGGCTGCCTGAATGCAGCACCTGGTAGCTCAAGTCGCATAAACACATGGCATATTCACAGTCCATGGGCCTCAGCGCACGTGTGAATGAGACCCAAAATTCCCCCCTACCACAGAAGCAGTATCCACTGTAAAGTAAACTTCTGGGCGCAGTTATTCTATATACGATTGACCATTTATTTAAAAACTTTCATAAAAACGAGCTAAGCCTTCCAGACTGATGTGTAGGAATCAAAGCAGGCCTTCGTGTCTACTTTAAATTAAGCTATAAATCACAGGAACCGAGAGAAAAGAATATCATTAACCTTCTGATCTTTTATCACCTTTGCTCCAAATGAAACTGCACTGGAACATGTAATTCCCATTATTAACCGTGCTTAACCTCAACTACGGGAACACGATCAGGAGGACTGGAGACTGGAGGGGCGAGCTGGAGACATAATGCAGCACTAATAATCACGTGTGCAGGACTGAGCCATATCTCAAGAAGGCAACAAACCTCTCCAGACACCAAAGGCACAGATTTATCTGCAGGCTTCATGTGTATGAACCGCTCACTGCTAACACTTCCCTTGGTGAAGATGGAGAACTCTCCTGATGTTTCTCTTTGTAGCTAATATGGCTGCTCCTCCCTGACAGGTTTTCTTGTGATAATACAAGCCAGGCCTGTCGGTCTTTAATCTCATCAACGTACAGCAATTCTATTAGGTGATGTGATAATCTGAAATGACTTATTTTCCTATAGCCTAAGCAATACCGCATCTTGTTGCACGTAATATAGACAGACAGATGTACAGATATTGTGTTAATGATACAGTTGCACCATATGATATCTGCATAATGTAAAACAAAAAAAAAAAAGGAATCCCCTTAAAGCGGATCTCCACCCAAAAGTGAAGTTCCGCTGATCGGAACCCTCCCCCCTCCGGTGTCCATAAGTATCACATAAATGCAAGCAAAATTACATAAATTACATAAAAATATAACCATATAGATAACAAGGAGATATAGCAACAGATGGAAGAAAAGGCCGGATAAGCGGCTACGGGATAAAACAATCCCCAGGGGCACATACGTCAGCACAGGCTTCCTATTACTGCCTATGTTTGTGTGGACTATATTGTCCAATGTTCATTGAACATTCAAACAGCAATTGATTTGGATTCATACCTTGTGGCGGGTTACTCACAGCTTTGTGTGCAAACGCCCCAGCTTTGCGACAACTTTGGGATTTCAGATTGGGATTGTTTATCCCGTAGCCGCTTATCCGACCTTTTTCCCATCTGTTGCTTCATCTCCTGTCTTTTCAAATGATTGACTGAAAAGATTTAACAACTCTGGATCATTCCTATAAAGTTTCCGTATAGCTCATAAATATTGTGATAGACTCACTCACTGGCTGTATCCATCGTGAAGTCATACATGACACAACCGAAATAATATTTTTATACCATCAAGGAAATCTCCTTTCTATCGTCCTGAAGAAGCCCCACGGCGAAACGCGTAGGCCACTTCAAAGGATTTTTTCTAGTATTGCTTGTTATCTATATGGTTATATTTTTATGTAATTTATGTAAATTTTGCTTGCATTCAATGGAAAGCTAGTTACTGGAAGAAAATGCTAGAAATTGTGTTTTTGGGTGCTCCTATTGAATTCTATAGGGAACAAAAATGCCCTAATAAAACTTTTGATTGCTCAGGTGTGAACCAGGGCTAATAATTGGTAATCATAAAATAATTTTATTGCAGCATCATCTGCAGATGATATTTGCCACTGCAGGGTGATTATATCTGCGGACGTCATGGATTAAAATCCAACCACTGTAACAAAGGACGGCTCCAGCTGCTGCTCACACGGCGGCTCTAGAAGCAAGGTGTCGCTACATACATTTTCCTCGCCTCTGGAACATTAATTTTAATTTGAAACAGTGTCTCCTTACTGCATCAACTATTGGCAGTGTGGCTCTATCTGGTGCAAAAACACCTTTCCTTTGCATGAGTTCTTTGTGAATGCTTCAGAACAGAAGAATATACTCCATTCCCAGCAGCCCCTCCATTGCAGATGTGCACCATTCATGTACTATAATTTCCTACATTATGAACCAAAAGCTTGACAGGAGTAGAGCAAGGCAGATACAAGGGGGAGAGAGCAAGTGTAATTATATAAAGTTTAGCAATGACTCAGTGCTATATGTGTTACATCAACAAGACATTTAGCCAATAATAAATATTGGCATTTATAGACATTTTGAACAATGTGTCATTCATTTCCTCACACTGCTTAACAAACTGGAGCAAACCCAAATACTAAGTTGGGTCTCCGCTCATGTATTCACACTTCTCCAGGAACAGAATAGTGCTGTATAGATTTATTACAATTATTTACATTTGTCAAAACCCCCGTTACCATGCAAGGGTTTCTTTCTACATTAGTTCAGCTGTGCTTTCAGGCTCAGCGGGGGCCGCATCATCTGATGTTAATGTTGCCGATGTGGGATTAATCAGATATTCCAAACTGTCAGATTCTCCATCCAAGAATGGATCTCCATTCCGAACTGCTGCAAGGAGCTATGAAGGAGCAGTGAAAGGCCAGAGAAAAATGCTGCAGTCCTGTCATATTTCTCTACAATAGGAAAGCGAGAGTCATTTTTTTCCCGAAGACATGTGGACCCAATGCTGTATTCTGCACCTAGGTCAATTTCCCCAAATTTCTTTGTTTTACAAAAACCGTGAAGGGAAACGCATGTATGAAAAAGACACATGTATGCACATAGCCCTAAAGTAACACAAAATATTCTTAATGAGTACAGTCCACTAGGCTGCCAATTGTCCAGAAAAAACAAACAGTCCCTACTGTCCATTCAAAAATGCAAGTTAAAGCGGAAGTAAACCCTTTGTTTAAAGTTGTACCTACAGGTAAGCCTATAATAAAAGTCTTACCTGTAAGTACAATAAATATTAGGGCTGCGCATCTTCACCGGTCTCACGATTCGATGCGATTACGATTATCAAGTCCACGATTCGATGCGATTACGCGATGCATCACGATGCATCACGATTGCAGCGCAAGTGCGCATGACTTTCATAAAAAAAAAATATATAGTACTCCATTTTTTTTTTCTATCTGTTCTTAAAAAAACAAAACAAAGAAAAAACACACAATAACACATCCTGCATGTAGCAAAGTCTAAACACAGCAGACATGCTACAGGAGATGGTCAGAGACTGCAGACATGCTACAGGAGGTGGTCAGAGACTGCAGACATGCTACAGGAGATGGTCAGAGACTGCAGACATGCTACAGGAGATGGTCAGAGACTGCAGACATGCTACAGGAGATGGTCAGAGACTGCAGACATGCTACAGGAGGTGGTCAGAGACTGCAGACATGCTACAGGAGGTGGTCAGAGACTGCAGACATGCTACAGGAGGTGGTCAGAGACTGCAGACATGCTACAGGAGGTGGTCAGAGACTGCAGACATGCTACAGGAGGTGGTCAGAGACTGCAGACATGCTACAGGAGGTGGTCAGAGACTGCAGACATGCTACAGGAGGTGGTCAGAGACTGCAGACATGCTACAGGAGGTGGTCAGAGACTGCAGACATGCTACAGGAGGTGGTCAGAGACTGCAGACATGCTACAGGAGGTGGTCAGAGACTGCAGCCATGCTACAGGAGGTGGTCAGAGACTGCAGCCATGCTACAGGAGATGGTCAGAGACTGCAGCCATGCTACAGGAGGTGGTCAGAGACTGCAGACATGCTACAAGAGATGGTCAGAGACTGCAGCCATGCTACAGGAGATGGTCAAAGACTGCAGACATGCTACAAGAGATGGTCAGAGACTGCAGACATGCTACAGGAGATGGTCAAAGACTGCAGACATGCTACAAGAGATGGTCAGAGACTGCAGACATGCTACAGGAGATGGTCAGAGACTGCAGACATGCTACAGGAGGTGGCAGAGACTGCAGACATGCTACAGGAGGTGGTCAGAGACTAAGGACATGGTATAAGAGATAATCAGAGACATGGTACAGGAGATGATCAGAGACTGCAGACAATAATATATTCATCTATTTACATTATCAGTAATTATTATCCATTGATTTATTTAAATAATTATTTGGATGTTCTTTAGTTATGCACTCATGTAATGGTCTCGCTATATTCACGAATATGCCGGCAAATATATTTGAGAAGAAAATATATATTTCTACACCGAGATAACAATTAACCTTGGTGGGGTATTTAGAATATATATACTCTCACTAATATAATCACATTTTTAATCAATCTCACTAATTTAATCAAATCTCCATGTGTGTGGCTGCTTTGTTTTAGTAGGTACCGTATGCCCGACATACTATAATAATAATAATTATATAATTATAATATTGTAGATGAGAAGGCATCTGCCTGTTTACCATCCCCCCGATCTCTTCTGTTCCAGCCACTGTTGTTGGAGAATCTGACAGAACACCAGTGTTCTCACGTCTCTCCTGAGGGAATTCTCAAGCCCGCCCACCGACTGTAGCTATCAGAGATTCAGAAGAGAGGCAGGTGGGCTGACGTCAGGAGAGACGAGACGTGAGAGGTGGGGGGGGGGTTGCGGTGAGGAGAGAAGGCGGGCCGTGCTGACACGCAGGATAGACGTGACGAGCTGTGAGAGGCAGGCGGGGCTGAAGTGAGGAAAGAGGCGGGCCGGGCTGACACATCAGGAGACATGTGATAGGCGGGCGGGGCTGAAGTGAGGAGCGAGGCGGGCCGGGCTGACACATTAGGAGAGATGTGAGAGGCGGGCGGGGCTGAATTGAGGAGCGAAGGCGGGCCGTGTTGACACGCAGGAGAGACGTGACGAGCTGTGAGAGGCAGGCGGGGCTGAAGTGAGGAGACAGGCGGGCCAGGCTGACACATCTGGAGAGACGTGACGAGCTGTGAGAGGCGGGCGGGGCTGAAGTGAGGAGAGAGGCGGGCCGGGCTGACGTCAGGAGAGACGCGACGGACATGAGCATCATGTACACAAAAAAATGAGGTAACGCACGGAGCGCTTTCCCGGGAGGGGCAGGGTAATCGATTTTTACGGTCGCATGCATCGAAATCGCATCGGGGACACCCGAATCGCGATGCATCGATGTTACGATTAATTTCAGCACCCCTAGTAAATATCTCCTAAAACTGCACGGTTTAGGAGATATTCACACTGCATGCAGCCGGTAACCTCACGGGCACATGTGCTCTGAAGGGACGGTATTACCCATGCTATCACTTCAGAGCTCCGTGCTGCAGTCCCTGACTCCCACACGCATGTGCGGGCGTGACCTCAACGTGGGGGAGAGGGGGGAGTTAGACGGCCGGAGGACGCAGACCTGGAAGAAAGACCGGGTGAAGATGGAGACACCTGTCAGCAGTGACAGTGTGGCGCTGGAGGGCTTCGTTCTACAGTAAGCATGTCATAATGTGCTAGTATGTGATGCATATTAGCACATTATGCTTCTACCTTGCAGAGTTAAAAAAAAAAAAAAGATTAGCCACAAAAACCGAGTTAGGCTTGAATATGCAGTAGTGTACCTGAAGGGATGGAGGGATGGGGGTCAGTCTGGCTCAAGTTCGGCCATGTTGAGGGGTCCTTTAGGACCACACCCACTGCAGGATGCACAGTGCTGCATTGCAAGACCACCACCACAGAGCAGAGGAAAGCTCTTCTAGACTCCTCCTATGCTCTGTTTCATCTCTCTTAGAGCTAGTTCCTACTAGAACACAGTGTAGGAAAGGTGCATTCCGTGCGCATTTCCTGCACTGTATTTGAATGCACTGCCTGTGGGTACCAATGTACTGTTAATGGCACCCCAAATGCATATTGCCAAGTCTGCAGGCACTAAACTAAATGGTACTGAAGTACCTTGGAATTTGGAGCAGTGTGTTTTTAAAAGCAGTGCAAGCACTACTTTTTGAGGGGTCTGGTGCCCAAGTGGTTTGGCTGTTGAGTGACTTGGTGTACCCAAACGAATGCCCTGTCAAAAACACACTGTATGGAAATGGGTGGGTTCAAAACTAATAGGTTCCTTTGCTAAACCGGTATGAACTGGCCCTTAATTTAAGTAGTAAAACCACCTGCCTGTACGCTGTCTCACTAGTACATTAAGATCAATTCTTGAGCACTAAAACATTTCCAGCTGCTGGCCGGTTTTAAACAGCTGAATCATTGGTGGTCTCTTAATTCTTCATGCCGGTTCAGTTCCGGTTGCCGACGTCTGACAAATTGGCTAGCCGTAGGGCAGTTTTGCATCAGCACGATAAAGGATAACCACGGGAAACTGCTGGTCATTTTTTATCTGCCTTTTAAGGTGGACCGATCACTACTTGATTTAAAAACATGTTGCTGCTAAAATTCCTGAATTTTTTTTATTAATTTTTTATTTCACAGGCAGGTTTTATGAGGCCGCTGAGAAAGTTGCGCTGTTCTGTACCAACATGTAAAGCTTTAAGGCATTCTCTGAGCAGGTTAATAAAAGGTTTTGTGTTTTTTCAGTGGCGTCTTTGAAGCTGCATGCTCTACAATATTTAATTGTTTTTCACATTGGTACATATCTTGCCCATGGCAGTGCCCAATTTGCCAATTTTTTTTTTACAGAAGTTTGCCAAAAAGCTCTAAAAAGGCCCAGAACTTACTAACAATATACAAGTCCCATAGATTTCAGTTAGCATTGCTGCTAAGGTTTGCCACATTTCAAACCGGATTTGCTGAACTCTCAGCAAATTGAACCCAACATATTTACTTATCTCCATCTGTTATATAGTGTATCTCTTCTGGCCTTTAGCAGCTTTCGTATTTATTAATATCGGAGGCACAATACTACAGCAACCTGCAGACCTTTCTCCATCAAGCTGTGTGTGGTTTGCCCTAGAAAGCCCATCACTTCTTCACTCATCCATCCTTTCAACATTTTTACAACATACTTTAAAGATTCACTTTTTAGATATGAGATGTGCCACTTGCAATTCCAAAGGCAGAAACATACCGAACTCCATTCCACAACTGAGGTGTCATGAACTCCAACGTTTTAGAAAGAGTTATTTTCTCTGCTTTCCAAAAAAATGCAGCTTCTGGTTTAAGCTTACATTCCACGAGTAGTCTGAAGTGCGGATTTGAGTCATGGCCTTTCAGTAGGTCTAGGCTGTTCTCACTAGCCTTAACCACTTCAATACAGGGTTTTAAAATCCACCTCCTTCCCAGGCCTATTCTGGCACTACTCTCCTACATGTACAAATCATCATTCTTTTGCTAGACAATTACTCAGAACCCCCAAACATTATATATGTGTTTTTTCAGCAGACACCCTAGGAAATAAAATGGCGGTCATTGCAACTTTTTATCTTGCACCGTATTTGCGCAATCATTTTTAAAACTGCTTTTTTTTGTTAAAAAAATTGTTTCATAAATTAAAAAACAACAAAACAGTAACGTTAGCCCAATTTTTGGGTAAAATATGAAAGATGATGTTACGCCGAGTAAATAGATACCTAACATGTCATGCTTTAAAATTGCGTACACTCAAGGAATGGCGCCAAACTTCGTTATTTACAAATATCCATAGGCGACACATTTTTACAGGTTACCAGTTTAGAGTTACAGAGGAGTTCTAGTCCTAGAATTGTTGCACATGCTCTAACGCACGCGGCGACACCTCACATGTGTGGTTTGAACAACGTTTACATTTTTATTATTTATTTTTACTTATTTATTTTTTACACTTTTTTTTTCAAACGCTTTTATTCCTATTACAAGGAATGTAAACATCCCTTGTAATAGGAATGTGTATGACAGGTCCTCTTTAAGGAGAGATGCGGGGTCAATAAGACCTCACATCTCTCCTCCAGGCTGGAAAGAATGAGATTGTGAAAAAAAATTCACAGATCTCATTCAAACTAGACGCAATTGCGGTTTGTTTACTCACAGGACCTGGACGTGACGTCATCACATCGTGCCCGCGTCCTCCGATGGTCATAGAGATGACTGGAGACCATCTGGTCAACAGTCATCTCTATGGCAAACATCCGGCGGACGGCGATCATCTCTCCGGGCTCCAGATGGGACGGGAGAGACCGGATGGCGGCGGGAGGGGGGGGGTTATGTACCCGCCTGTAAGAACGATCTAGCGGCGGAACCGCCGCTATGATCGTTCTTACGGTGCGCACGATTGCGGCGGCTAAAAAATGATATCTTAATGATGCCTCTGGGTGCAGGCATCATTGAGATATCCCCCCGCAAAGTCCAGGCCGTCATATGACGTCCACCCGGGATAACAGATCCCCGTTTTGGACGTCATTTGACGGCCTGCGGTTATCAAGTGGTTAAAGGGGTTGTAAAGGTTAGTTTTTTATTTTCTAAATAGGTTCCTTTAAGCTAGTGCATTGTTGGTTCACTTACCTTTTCCTTCGATTTCCCTTTTAAATGTTTTTTTTTATTTGTCTGAATCTCTCACTTCCTGTTCCTCCTCGGTAAGCTTGCCCCCCACCATTTGAGCCGTTCTGGCTGGGGGTTAGTCAGAGTGCTCACCCCCTCCCTTGGGACTACAAGATGTTGTGAACGTTCAGGGGGTGGGGGGCGAGCACGCAGACTAACCCTCACCCAGAATGGCTCGGATGATGGGGGAAAGCTTACTAAAGAGGAACAGGAAGTGAGAAATTCAGACAAAGAAAAAAAACATTTAGAAGGGAAGTCGAAGGAAAAGGTAAGTGAACCAACAATGCACTAGCTTAAAGGAACCCATTTAGAAAATAAAAAAACAAACTTTTACAACCCCTTTAGTATAATCAGTTTTTATTCCATAACAACCAAGGACAAGAAATGTCAAGTAAAACAAAGCGTAGAGCCATGGACCACGCAGGGTCAAAGAATTGGCAGTAAATACAGGCAGTACATAACGTCCATGCCAAGCACCGGCATACATGTCTTGAGACCACTTATTAACAAAAAGAAAAAAAGTTTTACAACCCCTTTAAACATCACACACTTAACTAACCAGTAACAACATGCTACTGGGCTACTGATAGCAATGGCATAAAAGTTCTAATTTAAAGCAAGCAGAAGGAATAACCAATTATCTTATTCTGTAACAGAATACGGCAGAGCATTTCATTGTTCTTGACAAAGCAGGACACCCATTAGAATGAACACAGCAGGTTTAGTAGCAATGGACATGTCACAAAAACATTCAAGGCGGATGTTAAACTATCGTAGTACAGACATATGTTTACAAGTGAGATTACCAACATGAGGGCTGACAGACAATAGGGACATGTATGTGTCAACTCCTACAAAAGCAAAAAAGCTTTCTATGAGGGCCACATAATATACACTCATTCCTTCCTGGAGGTAAGCTGATCTATAGAGGTGTCCAGGTGTAAATGTGTATATAATGTGCTGTCTATTAAAGAATTTCACTTTCCCAAGGTCGGCCATTTTTTTGCTAGCTGAATAACAGAACATCCAACATGTTCCTCCATGCTAAACAGAACTGATGGACACACCTCCAGCTTCTGACCTGGTTTAATCTAACCCCTCTCCCTTTTTTTTTGTTTTAGATCTTAAATGTCGGCGCGTGACGGGGGACTCGGTAGCGCGATATGCTGACCCATTTAAACACCTACCTGTAGAGGGGACTAGGTTAGGACTTCCACCTCCTCCACAATATACCACTTTCCCATTTAGTCTTTCACCTTATGCCCTTCCTGTCCGTACCTTCACTCCCCCCCCCCCCCCCCTTTCCTATCTTTCTTGTTTTTTTTCATAAATCTATCGCTTTCATTTCCTACTTATCTTTCCCCTTAATCCCCTCATTTATTTCTCTTGTTATTCTGGGGAACCCTTACCAATGAAGTTCTTTTTGCACCTAGAATAAGTTTTCATCTAACAAGGTTACAATCGCTTTAGGACACCCAAGACCACTTATAGTGGTTTTCTGTACCACTCGATTTTCACTAAACTTGTATTACCTATGAGAATTGTAACACGCTCTTCCTGCTGCTTATAATTTATTAGAGCTGCATGATGCACGCGATTCTTTTACTTAGAACAAAGATCACGATTCTCTCACGATTCTTAAAAATGGTTAATTTAAGATAGAAAAAAAGCTGTAGACGGCGCATGGAGAATACAATGTTAAACTTTCAAAGAATGGCAACATCTTGAAAAATTATAACCATGGGGGCAATGACATATTGGTTCTGTGTTATATCTTTTTTTTTAAACCTGACTTTGCTCATAAACAGCTCTTTTGTACCTTGTTCCACTGTTATATAAATAAGGAATACATAAAAAAATTGTGTTCATCTGACAAATTAAAATTATGGGCTCTCAAAACCTTGAAGAGGAACCCCATGAATAATTTTTTAATACAGCAAGGGGCGAGTGCTTTTTTTCAAAGGGGCGGATGTATGGTTATAAAGACAGCAAGGGGCGGATGTATGGTTATAAAGACAGCAAGGGGCGGATGTATGGTTATAAAGACAGCAAGGGGCAGATGTATGGTTATAAAAGACAGCAAGGGGCGGATGTATGGTTATAAAGACAGCAAGGGGCGGATGTATGGTTATAAAGACAGCAAGGGGCAGATGTATGGTTATAAAAGACAGCAAGGGGCGGATGTATGGTTATAAAGACAGCAAGGGGCGGATGTATGGTTATAAAGACAGCAAGGGGCGGATGTATGGTTATAAAGACAGCAAGGGGCGGATGTATGGTTATAAAGACAGCAAGGGGCAGATGTATGGTTATAAAAGACAGCAAGGGGCGGATGTATGGTTATAAAGACAGCAAGGGGCGGATGTATGGTTATAAAGACAGCAAGGGGCAGATGTATGGTTATAAAAGACAGCAAGGGGCGGATGTATGGTTATAAAGACAGCAAGGGGCGGATGTATGGTTATAAAGACAGCGAGGGGCGGATGTATGGTTATAAAGACAGCGAGGGGCGGATGTATGGTTATAAAGACAGCAACGGGCGGATGTATGGTTATAAAGACAGCAACGGGCGGATGTATGGTTATAAAGACAGCAACGGGCGGATGTATGGTTATAAAGACAGCAAGGGGCGGATGTATGGTTATAATGACAGCAAGGGGCGGATGTATGGTTATAAAGACAGCAAGGGGCGGATGTATGGTTATAAAGACAGCGAGGGGCGGATGTATGGTTATAAAGACAGCAACGGACGGATGTATGGTTATAAAGACAGCAACGGACGGATGTATGGTTATAAAGACAGCAAGGGGCGGATGTATGGTTATAAAGACAGCAAGGGGCGGATGTATGGTTATAATGACAGCAAGGGGCGGATGTATGGTTATAATGACAGCAAGGGGCGGATGTATGGTTATAAAGACAGCAAGGGGCGGATGTATGGTTATAAAGACAGCAAGGGGCAGATGTATGGTTATAAAGACAGCGAGGGGCGGATGTATGGTTATAAAGACAGCAAGGGGCGGATGTATGGTTATAATGACAGCAAGGGGCGGATGTATGGTTATAAAGACAGCAAGGGGCGGATGTATGGTTATAAAGACAGCAAGGGGCGGATGTATGGTTATAAAGACAGCAAGGGGCGGATGTATGGTTATAAAGACACCGAGGGGCGGATGTATGGTTATAAAGACAGCGAGGGGCGGATGTATGGTTATAAAGACAGCAAGGGGCGGATGTAAATTAATGTGTGCGTTGATTGCGCTTGCACAGTCTGCTGACTGATGTCAGTTCCGGTTGCCGACGTCAGTTCCGATATCGGCGCCATTTGCGTTCCACGTTGGTTCCGTAGATCCAGCGGGGGGTTCAGAAAATCGTACAAATCCAGCCTCCAGAGATCACAGGGGGAGGGGGGAGTTGAATCGAGATTGCGATCAATCGTGTAGCTCTATAATTTATACAACATCTTGGTGTTTGATGTTGTCCTTTCTTGAATAAAAAATAAAAATCGTCTGCTGCTACTACTGGATGCAGCCACTATTTGGCTGACAATTTTCTGCCACGCTCCTTTGATTTTTCAACTCAAGTTTTCAAATGTCAGGTGGGAGGGGATCAACAGGGCAACCCACAAAGAAAATTTTAGCTGGTTCATCAAGAACCAGACAAAATGTAAATGGCTATCTACACCCCCCCCCCCCCCATATGCCGAATAACCTATATAGGAAAGATGTATATTCTTACCTTTTTTTCAAGCCACTCCGATTATGTGATCCAGCTCCCCTGAGCCAGCCAGTGGCAGCTACAGGGGAGAGGAGGGAGTGCTGAAGAGAGATGGGCCATAGTAAGCCTCTGGGTGATGACAAAAAAAAAAAAAGGATTATCCTCGAAGTACGGCCAACACTTTTTTGGCCATACATCTCTTGTGGGTCACAGCACTTACTTTTGTTCTCCTTAGACCCAGAGTTATGAGCTATTGCCCGAACAGGAATAATAGGAAAAATCCCTAGAACTAATGGTTAGCAGCTGTTACAGCAACTACTCCGAGAATGGAATCTTTTTAAACGTAACCTTTACTATTTACATCAAGCAAATACAATGGAGAATCATGACATTAGTATTTAATGGGCTACACAATACAGTACCCAAGGCATGCATTTTAATGAATATTTAAACCACTTAAACTGAATTATAAAAAGACTGTTTGCCTACACATTTTATACAATTCATTTGAACAGCCACACGGGTTATAATAGCAGGTTTGCCAAATCCATTACTAAAACAATATTTACAGACCATTTAAATCCTTTAAAGATTAGTATTTTTGTCTGTAAAGAGAAGCATTGGGTTAAGAGGCTTTTACCGTTCTTAAAGTAACACCGTCATCAGCGAAGTACGGCACCAGCCACTGCTTGGCTTATTCTAAAAATGCTAGTTTGCCAGGCTGTTAGGTGAGCAAGCATGTTGTAAAGACTGAATGATTTACCTTTATACTTGTTCCAGTGATTCAGAAAGCTTTAAAGTGTATCTAAACGCAAAGCCAAAAATCAAATTTATAGCAGATCACTAGACATTGGTGTGGCAGCTGAATTCTTTTTTTTTTTCCCCAGGCTTTTTTTTTTTTTTTTTACACCTGATGAACCTACAAATATCATACTTTCTGTCCCTAGGTGGCTTAGTCACTCCTCCACTATATCTATGGAGGAAGCCATGGTTGTCACCCTAAGTGGCGAAGTCACACCTTCACTGTATCTATGGAGGAAGCCATGGTTGTCACCCTAAGTGGCGAAGTCACTCCTCCACTGTATCTATGGAGGAAGCCATGGTTGTCACCCTAAGTGGCGAAGTCACACCTTCACTGTATCTATGGAGGAAGCCATGGTTGTCACCCTAAGTGGCGAAGTCACACCTTCACTGTATCTATGGAGGAAGCCATGGTTGTCACCCTAAGTGGCGAAGTCACACCTTCACTGTATCTATGGAGGAAGCCATGGTTGTCACCCTAAGTGGCGAAGTCACACCTTCACTGTATCTATGGAGGAAGCCATGGTTGTCACCCTAAGGGGCGAAGTCACTCCTCCACTTAATCTATGGAGGAAGCCATGGTTGTCACCCTAAGTAGCCAAGTCACTCCTCCACTGAATCTATGGAGGAAGCCAGGATTCTCACATGATATGGACTACAAACATGTCTGTATGACCATCTTCATTACATGTGGGACAGGGCAATTGGAAGTTTACAGAAGATATCCAAGAAGGAAGATATTATTAGGTACAACTCAGAGGAAATGACAAAGGCAACAGATTTTTTTGCTCTTACTGAAAATGTTCTTGCCTAAAATTAAAAAAACGAATACAGCAACCACATCTAATGACTGGTCAGCTGCAATATATAACATTTTTGTTCTTGGGTTCAGTAATCCTTAACCACTTGCCGACCGCCTCACGCAGGGAGCACGGCGGCAGAGTGGCCCTTCTGCACTGGATCACATACCTAGTATGTGATCCTGCACTTCCAGGGTAAGGGGCGCTGCGGCTGTGCTGATCGGCGAGGAGAGATGCAGAACATTGCTCTGCCAATGTAAACCAAGGCAGAGCTTTGTTCTGTCAGCAGGAATGTGGTGGATTTTGTTTCCCTGCAATGCATTGAAATAACAACAAACAATCCCTGAGTAAAAACAGCACACAAAAATACATTAGTTGGGCACACCCTTTGATTGCCACCTTCCCAGCCAGCCAGTGTAATTAGTACAATATATATAGATATCTATATCTATATCTATCTCTATATTATTTTTTTAAGTCGTCTTTTTTTATAAACAAAACACAGTGGTGATAAAATACCACCAATAGAAAGTTCTATTTGTGGAAAACAAAAGTACATACATTTCATTTAGGTACAGCATTTCCTGACTGCGCAACTATCAGTTAAAGGAACACAGTGCCATATAGCAAAAAATGGCCTAGTCATGAAGGAGGGAGGTAAATCTTCTAGAGGACAAGTGGTTAAATGACAAAGCATTAGTACCACAGCCAGGAAACACTTGTCTTGTGACAGCTGTAGTTTAAAGGAGTTGTAAAGGAAAACTTTTTTTTTGCTGAAATGACTGTTTACAGGGTATAGAGACATAATAGTTAACTGATTCCTTTTAAAAAATAGATAAAAAAAATCAATCATATAAATGTGCCTGCAGTTTCAGTTTCGTTTTTCATCTAGTTTCATGCTTCTGTGAAGGACAGAGACACAGAGCCAATACAGGGCAGCGTGTTTTTTAAATGAAACTGATTGGTTCTGAGGGGTTTTAGACACACAGTAATCACACCTTCTTTATTAGAGACCACAGAGAGAAGCTCCCAGTACTTTTTTCATAAGGAAACAGACAAGCAGGAAGTTAGCAGAACAGAGGATCACAGCAGCATCATAGCAAAAACGAACAATGAGGACATGAAACCAGGACTGCATTAGGGTAAAGGAGGCTATTTAGCTAAGAAAAAAATACAGGCAATGTTAGGTTTCCTTTTTGGCCAATCCATTGACTGCATTGTTCCTCCAAGGCAATCAATCAGCTTTCAGCTACCATTTTTTTTTTGCAAGTTTGGCAACAGAAGCCTAGATCTGATGTAGTGCTATGAACAATAGAAAACACTTCTAATTTTAGACGCGGCCGATTTAGGAGGGCTGAACAGTGATCAAGATTTTGTACAAACTATGTTAACCCATAACAGCCAATCAGATGTAATCTTTCAATGATCTGGTCACAGTAAACCCTTCCATGCTACGGACTGGAAGGAATTTCTAAATTTCAATCTTACAAAAAAAATAAAAAATATCAGCCAGAATGTACCTTTCTTTTTTTTTCAGCCCATTTTTTCGGAGTCTGAAGCCGGCAGTGAAATATTTCCCTTGAACCAGCGACAGTGAAGAATTCAGGAATGTAGTATTCTGATGCCAGTCAGATTCACAATGCACCGCTCAGTACTGGCAGAAAAGGGATTAGCATACTGAAAGGACATCTGACCCATCACTAATAAGAAAGGCATCGCTGTGCTCAGACATCTGCCAAGCATGTATGAACACATGCTTCGGAATGGAAGAACAATGCATTGTGTGCTGAACAAAGTCGACCTGCGTCCCCTCGGCCAGCCAGGAAATATTCCTTTTAAAGAAATGAGAAATGACAGGCTGCCATTAAAAGTTTTTGTGTCACGCCATTGTGCTTAAAGAAAATGTTACCAGTGAAAGATGATAAACCGCATTGTTCTGCTTCAGCTGTCACTGTATGTAACAGAGACTGATATAGGCAATTACCTAATCGCGCCTAACCGCTCGGCTCAGCTATAACATGCTTATGTGGTACAGTGCTGGCTGCGGCTCTATGGCGCTTACTCGGGCATTCTGCATGCTTACTAAACAGATTTTCTGACCAGCAGGATGCATGCTAGACTGTAAACTCGCATAAATCTTCCTAGCCTTCTCTATCCTGCATTTCCCATGTTTTGTGACTTTCAGGAAAGTCATGTAAGGTTTTTCTAAAATATGTAAAGATGAGCAATAAGATTCATAGGCAGCTATTTATAAACTGACCTGGAAATTGAGGTCAGTTTTTCACGCCTGATTGCACATGCTGCTTGCTTAAGAGCTTGTTAACACGGGTGCCTAAAACACTGCGTTTAGATGTGAACATTGTACAGTTTTCTATGAAGCACTATACGCAGGGGTAGGCAACCTGGGGCCCTCCAGCTGTTGTGGAACTACATTTCCCATGAGGCATTGCAAGTCTGGCAGTTACAATTACTACCAGAGGCACTATAGGAACCAAAAAGGCCATACACACAGCTGCATCTACAAATGGATATGTGCGCCGTGTTTAGCAGAGTACAAATATGGCCAGCCTTAGAGCGTGTATACTTTAGGTCATGTTCATGTGGGGCGTATTAAAATGGTTGTATACCCGCTGTTTTTTTTTTTTAACCTGAAAAGCAAAAGCCATAATCAGCTAGTATGCACTAGACCTGTGTTTGTTTTCGCTAGAATGCATTTTCGTCCGAAAATCGGGTTCTTTCGTTATTGTTTTAACAAACGATAACGAAAGTGCAAGAGATGAAAACCGAAAGGTCCGACATAAAAAATGCTTTATTTTTGTTTTCGTTGCGGTAAAAATTCGATATAGAGAGGTTCGACATTATAGGAAAAAGATTTGACATCATAGAGAAAAGATTCGACACTATAGAAATAATAGAATCGACATTACAGAGAATAGATTTCGATTTATGAGAAAATAGATTCGACATTATTACTAGTCAAACAACATTAGAATTCTTGTAGGCGGAATATTCGAACAGAAATGTATGATTTGACGTTCCGTCGAATATTCTTTTGTCCAATCGACAGAAACCAAAAAGATTCGACGTTCCGTCGAATATTCTTTTGACCATTCGACAGAAACCAAGTATTATTGGATTTTCGAACGAAAGCTATTCCCCAACGAAAAACAAAATAAATCAAAACGATTTTCGGGAGTAACTAAATAAATTTACTTTCCAAACGAAAACGAAAAAAACTAAACTAAATATTCCAGTCTGCACATGTCTAGTATGCACCGCATATTAGCCGATTATGAAATACGTACCTTGGAACGAGGCGAGAGGGACTTACCTGGTCCACGCCGAGGGCGATGTCATCCTTTCCTCGGTGTGTCTTCCGGGCAGGGGCGGACTGACCATTGGTGGACTTGGGCACTGCCCGATGGCCCCATGCCACTAGGGGGCCCCCATCAAGGTTGCCAGCCTCAGTAAAACCACCTCTCCAGTACCTTTTCAGTGTGTATATGTATACTGTGTGTGTGTGTATACTGTATATACTGTATGGCCCTATAATCTATTGCCTGGGGGCCCCATAATGTCCTATTGCCCGGGGGCCCCATGAGTTGTCAGTCCCACCTCTGCTTCCGGGTATTGCCGCTCCAGCGCTGTGATTGGCTGGAGCGGCGATGTCGTCACTCCCACGCATGCGCGCGGGAGACTTCTCTCCGGCAAGGTCCGGCGGGTGCCGGCCCTTCAGCCGAGGATCCCCCGCTGCGCATGTGCCGCTGCAGTCAGCGGCGCATTGCGGGGGGAATATCCTGTAAGGTTTAGGAGATATTCTTTATACCTACAGGTAAGCCTTATTATAGGCTTACCTGTAGGTTAAAGTGGTAGTACAGAGTTTACTACCACTTTAAGGCGTACATCTATAGAGGGCTGTATTTATCCGTACTGGGATGCACTGGTGTTCAATGCATCTCTGTGCAGGCAGTCCTATTGATGTCAATTGGGATGTAGCCGCTACATGAACACAGTTGTTGCTCCTGATTTGATATCTGTGTGGTTCTGTATGTCCCTGAACTCACACTATATGCATTCGGGGCTGTGCACCCGCAGAGATGTCAGATGAGCGTAGTGGTGGCTGGTGCTCAAAATTTGGGGTGGGGGGTTGTTGGCATTACAAACATCACCCCCCACCACAGACGAACGGCAGAGATCGCCCCGCCGGCACCCCCCCCCCCCCCCAGGGAGACAGACGACGGAGGTAGAGTCCCAGGAGACTCCCTGGCCAATAGGGCTTTATAATTGGCTGGGAGGAGGATCAGTGTGTCAATAGCGAATATTCATTTGCTATTGCTACACAAGTGGGTGTGCTTGGGGAGCAGTGCTCTGTACCCTGAGCCCACCCTTTTTTTGAAGCCTATTAGAGCCTTTGGCCTTAATCATGTGGTTAAAAAAAACCACACACCCTCCCATTAGAATCCATGGTCCGGTGCCCTGTATGTAGATCAGGGGGCCTAATACATGGAGGGGGTGGTGCCCCTTATGGAGCAGCCGCCACTGCAACTGACATCAATTGGACTACCTGCACAGGGATGCGCGAACACCTGTGCATCCTCATGGCGGTAAACACAACCCTCCACAGGCGTACTATTGTGTGCTCTATGTAAACAAGGCCATGGGCATGTATTTTAATCAAATCTTCTGCTAGTACTGCCAGCTATAACCTGCATTCCATGCAGAGAACACACATAGGCCCCTACACAGCAGTCCTCCATTGGTTATTACGTTTAAATGTCACAGCGGTAAAACACACTGTTGACTATTTTTTGACAGCTTAATACTTTATTTTATACCAATCATGCAAGCTCAAGCTATGCTACCAAAGCACCTGTGGAAAAAAAACTGCCTGAAAGACTGACCTAAAAAGTCCTAGAAGAGTTAGAAAATGCAGCCTATTAGTACAGCAGGGAAGCCGGGAGCTGGAGAGAGAGGTTCATAGTGTGGGTGGTCCCGTTTTATGAAGCTGTGTAACAAAGTGGGAATGTGACTCAGACATTTACTCAAAGGGTCACTAAAGGAAAAAAAATGTTTTGCTGAAATGACTGTTTACAGGGTATAGAAACATAATAGTTAACTGATTCCTTTTAAAAACAATTAAAAATAGATACAAATCAATCATATAATGTGCCTGCAGGTTAGTTTCATTTTTAAACTGGTTTCATGTTTCTGTGAAGTAAAGACACACACAGAACAAAAACAAACAAATACAAGGCAGTGTTTTGTTTTTAAAATGAATCTGATGAGTTTTAGACACACAGTAATGACAGATTGGACCACAGTGAAAAGCTGCCATGAGATTTTTCATAAGGAGCCAGACAAGCAGGAAGTGTGGAGATCAGTACAGCACTGTACATATAGAAACTAATAGAAAAGTGCAATTGTCATACACACAAAGGGACATCATTAAATAGTGAATAGCTACAATCTTATCGATGTTATTAAAGTCATTGATGCAGTTAATAAGCGACTCCATTACATGCAATTGGATTCTGCTGATAATAAAATAAAGAGATTCAGCCGTACAGCTCCCTATACATTGTGACACTGCCCCTGTTTAGGTACAGCCATCTGTTACATAGTTGTGAGCATCCAACATCAGTGCTGACAGGAAAAGTGAAAGCTGTCAGTGGTGGTGAACCAAGCGTACGTTGTACAAGGCATATGGTGAACACTGATGCTGACCGACAGCCTGTTAAGACACATTTCTTACCTTACTGCAAAGAATGCATCAAAGTAGAACTATATATTTTTTTGGATAGAGCAATGGAGGGATTTTATAAACCCCAGAAGATTTTTTTTTCTATATCCCATTTCAAACCTTTTTCTTTACTTCCTGTCCAAATGCCAAACAGGAAGCAAGCGGAAATCCCTGCAAGTTAGGGGAGAATCCCTTGAAGACCCCCAGGTCACCAGAACTAGTGTCCCCATTGTAAGATGTCCTCTCTATTACTTTTCTGGGGACCACCTAAAATGTGGGATTTTCTTTACTTTCAATGATAAAGGTAATGGTAAACAGGACAAATAAAGAGCAAGGATCTCCTCAACAGGGGCACAGACAGCATAATAATCGTATATATTGATTGGTTGCGCAAAATTTATAGCGTCTACAAGATAGGGGATACATTTATGGAATTTTTATTATATATATATATATATATATATATATATATATATATATATACATATATATACATATATACATACATACATATACACACACATAATTTTTTTTACTAGTAATGTCGGTGATCAACGATTTTTAGCCGGACTGCGACATTGCGGTGGACAGATCGGACACATTTTTTTTGAGACCAGTGACAATTATACAGTGATCAATGCTATAAAAATGCTCAGATTACTGTATAAATGACACTGGCAGGGGAGGGGTTAACACTAGTGGTAATCAAGGGGTAAAATGGGCTCCCTGGGAGGTGTTTCTAACGGTGGGGGGAGTGGACTGACTGGGAGTATAGCGAGATTGCTGTTCCTAATCACTCAACAGAGATACTTCCCTGTCAGAACGGTGATATGTTTGTATCCCTGTTCAGGCGCTCTGTGGAGCGATCATGGATGGCCAGGGGACATTGCGACCGCTGGCCACGCGCATCAGCTCCCCCGCAGTGAAGTGGATGCACGTGCCCGCTATAGCCCTTAAATAGGACCGCCATACCGCTAAGGGGATTTGCAGGAATGAGCCGACCTGCTGCAGAATAATGACGGCATAATCATGGTATACATGTATATATGCGCAGTACACATGTGTTTGCATAGAGCAACGGCGTGCTTTAAAACTTTTCTTTCTTATGCCAGCTGTAAGCTTAGTTTGACCTGTTGAAGGACCTCGGCCCTAGGTTGTATGTTCCAAGACCCTTAACTAGGTAAACAAATCTGCCTTTGTTCATCTCCATTTCATGAGTGATTATGAGATTAGGAGTTTACAGAACAGAGAATAGGATCGTTTTGCTTTGTGTTCAGCTCACAGGAAGCGATGAAGACACAGCATTTGGCTTTGTTCACACCTGTGTCTATGCATCTCGCTAACGCGTACACCAAAACGCATTGGTACCAGAGTGCCATGTATTTTGGCATAGCACAATTTTTAAAATGGGTCAAGGACTTTTTGTGTGTTTCTTGCACTTAGGGGCAGCCTATTCAAATTAAAAGTGCAAAAAAAGCATGCGTGCAGTCGGACCTTCAAGGTGTGAACAGAGGGGTTTATTTACTAAAGGCAAATCCACTTTGCACTACAAGTGCACTTGGAAGTGCAGTCGCTGTAAATCTGAGGGGTAGATCTGAAATGAGGGGAAGCTCTGCTGATTTTATCATCCAATCATGTGCAAGTTAAAATGCTGTTTATTTTCCTTGCATGTCCCCCTCGGATCTACAGCGACTGCACTTCCAAGTGAGCTTTTAAGAGTACTGGCAGCAGTGGCGGCCCGCCCATATGGGCGCACGGGCGCCGCCCCCCCTCCCGCAGTCACAAAAAAAAAAAAGAATTAAAAAAAAAAAAAAACGGGCCCTTTAAGAACTTTTATTCGGCTAAAATGTCATTTTGACATTTTAGCCGAAGTTCTGGCGGCCGTCTATAGAGGGCGCTGCAGCGCCACCCCCTCTCGCAAGTAACACACGTTCAATGCTATGCACTGGACGTGTGTTACTGTTGCCAGCTGCCTGGTCTATTCGTATAACCGGACATGGGACGCCGGTTACCCGAATAGCGACAGCTGGTTGGCTGAGGGGAACTGCCTATCAAAGCCAGTGGCTCTGATAGGCTTTTCCAGTCCCGCCCTCCGGCTCTCGGAAGTCTATGCTCGGAGCGCAGACAATCTGCGGTCCTTGCATTAGACTGACAGCCGTTTCAGCCAATCAGGTTCCCGGATTCTGGTTTTCAGGAACCTGATTGGCTGAAGCTTCTCCAGGGCGGCAGAAGACATCGAGGGAGGACATGGAAGCGTCAGGTAAGTGATTTTTTTACAGGGAAAGGGGCAGCATGGGGCACAGTGGCAGCATGGGGCACAGTGGCAGCATGGGGCACAGTGGCAGCATGGGGCACAGTGGCAGCATGGGGCACAGTGGCAGCATGGGGCACAGAGGCAACAATGAGCACAGGCCGGGCACAGTGGTGACAATTGATGGCACAGTGACTGAATATGATGGCATGGCAGAGAGGTGACAATTGATGGCACAGTGACTGCATTTGATGGCATGGCAGAGAGGTGACAATTGATGGCACAGTGACTGCGTTTGATGGCATGGCACAGTGGTGACAATTGATGGCACAGTGGTGGCGTTTGATGGCATGGCACAGTGGTGACAAATGATTGCACAGTGACTGCATTTGATGGCATGGCACAGTGGTGACAATTGATGGGCACAGTAGCTGCTTTTGATGGCATGGCACATTGGTGACAATTGATGGCACAGTGGTGGCGTTTGATGGCATGGCACAATTAGTGACACAAGTGGTGACAATTGATGGCACAGTGACTGCAAATGATGGCATAGCACATTGGTGACAATTGATGGCACAGTGACTGCATATGATGGCATGGCACATTGGTGACAATTGATGGGCACAGTAGCTGCATTTGATGGCATGGCACAGTGGTGACAATTGATGGCACAGTGGCTGCATTTGATGGCATGGCACAGTGGTGACAATTGATGGCACAGTGGCTGCATTTGGTGGCATGGCACAGTGGCTACATTTGGTGGCATGGCACAGTGGCTGCATGTGATGGGCACAGTGAGGCTGCAATATTTTTTTTTTCGTTTGCGCCCCCCCAAAAATTTTGAGCACCAGCCGCCACTGACTGGCAGTGCACTTGTAGTGCAAAGTGGATTTTCCTTTAGTAATTAACCAACAGAGTCTCTCTGGCAAGATTACAGTGGTTGTAAACCCCTTAGCCCAGGTTCACACTGGGCTGCGGGAGTGAAGCCGTGCGAGTTCAGATGAACTAGCATGGCTACACTCCCGCTGGCAGTCCCGATTTTGGACGCGATTTTAGAGACATCTGTGCTGGTTTCTGCACAGAGGTCAATGTAAATCGCGGCCTGAAATCGCAAAAAGTAGTAAAGGAACTACTTTTTGAAATCGGTGCAGCGCCGCAGATGCGGTGTCGCACGGATTTGCATTTCAAATCGTACCAGTGTGAACCAGGCTTTACATCCACTTTTTGCTACAGGTAAGCCTATAATAAGGTTTACAGTAGGTGACTGGGATATTGTGTCAATCTCGCTCCCTTTCTCGGCGAGATTGACCACCTACGAGCCCCATCGCGGGAGCCAGCACCGAGCTGGCTTGCCGCGATGGAGACAAAGCCGTCATAGAAGCGACGGGAATCCGACGCGGATTCCCGCCAATTCTACACGTGGGCGGAGTTTGTTATGAATCCTGAAGGAGAAATCCCCGCCGGATTTTTAAAGAAAAATCCGGCATGGGTTCCCCCCTCAGGAGCATAACGGGCCCTTAGGTCGGTTATGGGTTGTAAGGAGACCCCCTACGCCGAAAAAACGGCGTGGGGGTCCCCCCACAATCCATAACAGACCCGTATCCAAAGCACGCCGGCCGGTCAGGAAGGGAGTGGGGGCGAGCGAGCGCCCCCCCCTCCTGAGCCGTACCGGGCAGCATGCCCTCAACATGGGGGGGTCAGGTGCTCTGGGGCAGGGGGCGCACTGCGGCCCCCCACCCCAGAGCACCCTGTCCCCATGTTGATGAGGACAGGGCCCCTTCCCGACAACCCTGGCCGTTGGTTGTCGGGGTATGCGGGCGGGAGGCTTATCGGAATCTGGAAGCCCCCTTTAATAAGGGGGCCCCCAGATACCGGCCCCCCACCCTAAGTGAATGAGTATGGGGTACATTGTACCCCTACCCATTCACCTGCAAATACAAAGTGTAAACACAAATAAAACACACAGGGTATTGAAATATTTTATTAGTTGGCCGCCGGGGGGGGGGGGGGGGAATGATCGCTTTTATAAAAGCGCCCCCCTCCGGCGGGCTTCTGTAGGGGGGGTGGGTGCCGCCGTCTGGTTCTCTTCCGCCGCCGGGGGGCGCTTTGATAAAAGCGCCCACCACCCGGCGGGCTTCTTTCGACGTCTTCGGCGGCAGGGGGGTCTTCTCCCACTCTCCGGGGGTCTTCTCCCACTCTCCGGGGGTCTTCTCCCACTCTCCGGGGGTCTTCTCCCACTCTCCGGGGGTCTTCTTCTTCTTCAGGACTCGCCGCCGCTATCTTCGTGTGTTAGCTCAATTACTAGCGGCGGCGGCCCCCTCTTCTGCGACGTCGGCGTCTTCTTCTTCTTCTTCTGCTGTCCAGATGTTGACGCGACGCATCCTTCCGCTGTTATGCCGGGCGCGCGGCTCGCAGCGAAATATATAGGCCTGTCTTGTGACGTCGCAGTCCCATCATGCTCCGGTAGGTATCACGTGGGTAGGTAGCACGTGGTACCTACCGGAGCATGATGGGACTGCGACGTCACAAGACAGGCCTATATATTTCGCTGCGAGCCGCGCGCCCGGCATAACAGCGGAAGGATGCGTCGCGTCAACATCTGGACAGCAGAAGAAGAAGAAGAAGAAGACGCCGACGTCGCAGAAGAGGGGGCCGCCGCCGCTAGTAATTGAGCTAACACACGAAGATAGCGGCGGCGAGTCCTGAAGAAGAAGAAGACCCCCGGAGAGTGGAGAAGACCCCCGGAGAGCGGGAGAAGACCCCGGAGAGCGGGAGAAGACCCCGGAGAGTGGGAGAAGACCCCCCCGCCGCCGAAGACGTCGAAAGAAGCCCGCCGGGTGGTGGGCGCTTTTATCAAAGCGCCCCCCGGCGGCGGAAGAGAACCAGACGGCGGCACCCACCCCCCCTACAGAAGCCCGCCGGAGGGGGGCGCTTTTATAAAAGCGATCATTCCCCCCCCCCCCCCCCGGCGGCCAACTAATAAAATATTTCAATACCCTGTGTGTTTTATTTGTGTTTACACTTTGTATTTGCAGGTGAATGGGTAGGGGTACAATGTACCCCATACTCATTCACTTAGGGTGGGGGGCCGGTATCTGGGGGCCCCCTTATTAAAGGGGGCTTCCAGATTCCGATAAGCCTCCCGCCCGCATACCCCGACAACCAACGGCCAGGGTTGTCGGGAAGGGGCCCTGTCCTCATCAACATGGGGACAGGGTGCTCTGGGGTGGGGGGCCGCAGTGCGCCCCCTGCCCCAGAGCACCTGACCCCCCCATGTTGAGGGCATGCTGCCCGGTACGGCTCAGGAGGGGGGGGCGCGCTCGCTCGCCCCCACTCCCTTCCTGACCGGCGTGCTTTGGATACGGGTCTGTTATGGATTGTGGGGGGACCCCCACGCCGTTTTTTCGGCGTAGGGGGTCTCCTTACAACCCATAACCGACCTAAGGGCCCGTTATGCTCCTGAGGGGGGAACCCATGCCGGATTTTTCTTTAAAAATCCGGCGGGGATTTCTCCTTCAGGATTCATAACAAACTCCGCCCACGTGTAGAATTGGCGGGAATCCACGTCGGATCCCCGTCGCTTCTATGACGAGCTCGCTGGAATGTGCTTTTACTATTCCAGCGAGTGCGAGATGTCGGCAGCCTGTCGCCGAGATTCAGCGCGATGCTGGCGTGCTGAAAACACATTCTCGGCGGCAGGCACTGTACCTGTAGCTACCCAGGATATCTCCTAAACCTGCACGGTTCAAGAGTTATCCCCCGTCATCAGCACATGCGCACTATAGCAAACTGAAGCAATGGCACGTATGTGTGCCGTCACCGGCTGCTCCTTTGCGCATGTGTGGGAGTGATGTCATCGTGGCTCCGGCCAATCACATCGCCAGAGCCACGATACCCGTAAGTAACCCCTGGGAGAGACGTCGCCGGCCGGAGGGGGTACGAGGATGGCTGCGGGGGCTTCGATGTGAGGTAAGTAATTCATACTAGCTCATTATGCCTTTGAATTGAATTGTCATTTCTGTTCTTGCTGAAAATGTTCTTAGCCTGAAAAAAGAAAAACGAATGAAGCCATCACAGTAAAGGATTGGTAATCTGCAATATATTACATTTTGTTCTTGGATTTAATCTTTTAATAAACAGCAGAGCCTGAAGTGCAAAAAAATATTCAGCCTACAGCAACAAATGGGTTAAACTGCGACTAATCCCAAATCTGCATTGTTGGTGGTCACTGGAGAACAAAGCTGAAGAGGCCGACCCCAGCATGACTTGTTCTGTGGAGGAATTCAAACATTGAAGACAACAACAGGTGGGCCTTTACCGTGATAGAAGTCATACGGCAATATGGTGGTAACTGGTGTCATATCCCATCTTCTCAGGTTATGTCATAAACAACACTTGCCAAACCATTATAACGTCCTAGAACTGCAACCTTCTAATGAGAATGGCCACCACACGAGACATGAATTCAATATACACACTTTCATATGTCCAATCACAGACGAACCAGTTAAACGTGAAAGCAGTGGGCCAAACAAAGCAAGCATGAAATGTAACGAATGCAGTAAAGTAGAAGGATTTCACAACCAAGTTGTCATAAATAGTACAACCGTAATACGATCAACACAGCCAAATACGTTGCAAAGGGCAATAACATGTAATGTGTATGAACACACGGCAGACAATCAGAATTCAGTGTGTTTTTGCAAGATACATGGTCAATTATTTCAGACTTGTGCCCGACTAGTATAGTCAAAGGGCTTAATTCACTAAAGGCCAGTTCACACCACATGCAGTCCAGTGTGCTATTTTTCTGCATCAGAAATGCATGGAAAGTAGGTAGTATGATGCGTGCTCCCGGTGGCTAACGGAAAGCTCCAGGTCTCTTCTTGCGATCGGGAGCTTTCAGACTATGTGACCGCTATGTAACTAAAGGCAAAACTTTTGTTTTAGTTTTGGATAGAGTAGAGAAGGATTATGTAACAGAATGGCCCATGACACCCAGAGACTTTTGAGGGAATGCGGGGTGCTCCTGTACCGGCGTCACCAATGACTCTTATGTCTAGGATCACCTTATGTCCAATAGGGGCATAGGGTGGCTGAGAAATTATATCATAAATTACATGAGATGGGACATTACTGATAAATCATGTATTGCAGGATATCTTGAGATATTACAAGTTGTTGACTTATTCTGACCCTACCGGTCAACAGTGACTCATTCCTCTGTGTAACAGGCTGTTGAGGTGTTAATTGAGGCTGGCTCCTGAAAGACATTTAATTGTGTGATAACACTGTTTAAAGCCCATTGATGATCAGGTGTGAATACCTTTTTGTTGGAGACAGGAAGTCTGTCTAAGATGTGGATTGAGGGGAACCAACTGTGTGATGCTTTGTTTTGTGTGAATTCTATTGATAATAAATGTGTCTTGTCAGCTGTAGTAATTAACTCCTGTAATTCGGGGCCTGAACATCTGACATAGGAATGTGTATTCTGCAGGTAAATAGCCGTTGTCAGAGACGGGACGTCTGGGGGATAATTACCTCCTCTGAATGTCATTATCTAAAAGAATGTGATTGAAGTTCATTGTGTGATGTTATGGGGGTGGAGAGTTTTATTGTCCCTGTGAGTAACTGACATGTTTGTAACTGTATAAGAACCAGCTGAGTTTACCATTAAAGCGTTCATACATTTGGAAACCAGAGAGAACAGAGCTTGTCTCGTCTTAATTCTGGGGAATGGATCATGTCTACAGGGATTGTCAGAGTGTCGACTAAGCTGTCATGGTTGGGGCGATGGAATGGAGATCGTAAACAGTGGTGACGACTACAGATTAGATCACCTGTCAGTTTTTATTGATGTCTGTGCCCCCGTTAAAGCGGAGGTTCACACAAAAAGTGAACCTCCGCTTTTTGGATCCCTCCCCTCCTCCGGTGACACATTAGGCACCTTTCAGGGGGGAGGGGGGTGCAGATACCTGTCTGAGACAGGTATTTAAACCACTTCTGGTTCTGATCCCCGCAGGAAATCCAGCCTGTGACATCATTCCCCCAGCTGTCTCCAGGGAAACACTGTTCCCAGGAGAGAGCGGGGACCAGCAATGGCGTGCCACGATCCTCGTGCATGCGCAGTAGGGAATCGGGCAGTGAAGCCGTTAGGCTTCACTTCCTGATTCCCTCTTTTGAGGCCGCGGCTGCAGACATCGCGGGCGCGCTGGACAGGTGAGTGTCCATTTTTAAAAGTCAGCAGCTGTCTACTTTTACACAAAAAAAAAAATCGGTGGAACCTCCGCTTTAAGGAGAGTCACTCTCTCTATTTGTCCTGTTTACCATTATCATGTGAAGTGAAAGTAAAAGGGCTGTCCCCAGAAAAGTAGTAGGAGGGGGAATTTCTCAATGGGTACACTAGTTCTGGTGACCTGGGGTCCCCAAGGAATTCCCTTAAAGGGGAGTTCCACCCACAATTTCACTTTTTAAATATAAATACCCCTGTAATACACAAGCTTAATGTATTCTAGTAAAGTTAGTCTGTAAACTAAGGTCCGTTTTGTTAGGTTGTTACAGGATTTAGATTTTATAATCTAGAAATAGACCGTGGCCATCTTAAGTGTGGGCATCATGAAGCCAGACTGTATGACGTCCTTGATTTCAGCTTTGCATATCTCGCACATGCTCAGTGCTGCACAAGCAATGTAATAGGTTTCAGTCAGGATTGCAAGGACTACTGGGAAACATGATGCCTATCCCAGAAACCCTTGCAAATACCCATGTGACTTAGTAGCCTAGGCCAGTGATGGAGAACCTTGGCACCCCAGATGTTTTGGAACTACATTTCCCATGATGCTCATGCACTCTGCTGTGTAGTTGAGCATCATGGGAAATGTAGTTCCAAAACATCTGGGGTGCCAAGGTTCGCCATCACTGGCCTAGGCTAATAAGGAGGAGGAAGTAATGAAGGACTACAAAATAAAGGTATTTACAAGCAACAAAATTAATAAAAATTGTCCATTCTGAACACTATGAGATTAGGGCATGCAGCACAGACAAACATAAAAAAATGGGTGGAACTCCACTTTAATTTGCAGGGATTTCCTCCTACTTCCTATTGGGTTATGGTACAGGAAATGTATACTTCTACTTTAAGTAAATACAAAATATATTTATAAAAATGTGAAATATTAAATTGAAATGGTATAAAAAAAAAAAAAAAACATCACACACTGGAATTGTGGAGTTTTCCCTTCACTTCCTGCCCCATAGCCAAACAAGAAAGGAGAGGAAATCCCTGAAAAATAAAATAAACCCTTGGAACCCCCAGATCACCAGAACCAGTGCCCCCTCTATTACTTTTATGGGGACAACCCAGAATTTTTTCTTTTACTTTCAATGATGACGGTAAACAAGACAAATAAAAACTGACAGGGGTTTTAATTACTCTCCACTCCAAAACTGAAAAAAGTTTGCCTTTATTCTTTAAAGCGAACTTCCACCCAAAAATGGAAATTCTGCTTTTCGGAGACCCCCATGTCCGGATGTCACATTTGGTACCTTTCAGGGGGGAGGGGGTGCAGATATCTGTCTACCTGTCAGGTATTTGCACCTACTTCCGGGTATAGACTCCCGTGGGAGTCACGCCACTCTCCCCCCCCCCACCCGCTGTCTCCTGGGAAACATGCTGGTCCCAGGAGAGAGTGGGACCAGTGACAGTATTTGTAGCTGCTGGCTTAAAAAAAATAAAAAAAAATTCAGGTGGACCTAAAGCTGAACTTCCGCTCATCCGATTCCTCTCCCCTTCCGTTACCACAATTGGCACCCTTCAGGGGGGAGGGGGGTGCAGATACCTGACAGGTATTTGCACCCACTTACCTGGATACAGACTGCGAGTAGTACGTCACTTCCCGGCCCCCACACGCCCATTGTGTTCTGGGAAACACACGACTCCCAGAACACAACGGTGACCAGTGAAAAACGCGCAGCGCTGCTCGCGCATGCGCAGTAGGGAACCAGGAAGTGAAGTCGCAACGCTTCACTTCCCGATTCCCTCACCGAGGATGGTGGTGGGGGTAGCCGAGAGACGAGCAATCGCTCGTCTTCTGCTGCCGACTTTGCTGGACTCCAGGACAGGTAATTCTCCTAATATTAAAAGTCAGCAGCTGCAGTATTTGTAGCTGCTGGCTTTTAATATTTTTTTTTTTTACGGTGGAGCTGCGCTTTAAGTAAATCACCCCAATGATTGTGTTTTTATACTGTATACAGTATTTAGGGGGTCTATGAATTACTGTTAAAAACTGACCCAAATTGGCCAATATGTTTTTGCATTCCTTAAATAACTCATGCCTGGCACCCCTACTTATTTAATTAATGCATTTAATTATTTCCTTTAGTGAATTTACTTTAACACTGTTTTATTAGATATTAACCAAACGCTTTTGCTTTTTGAAGGTACATAACTCACAAGATATTTTAATCATCGTGAGATATTTGGGGAAAATGTGTCACGTAATTCAATTATCTCATGAGATATTCATTAGTGAATTGAGCCCTATGTGTACAAGTCTATTTAAAGCATTTAAATCAGAAAGAAAAAAAGAAAAAAAAACTAAAGTGCAAGAGCTCTTACACTTTCTCCAAAGAAATACATTTGGGATAAAAGTTTTGTTATTGTAAAATAATAAAGTGCTAAGAGGAGCAATCCAATGCAACAAATATTGGCACAATCTGATACAACTGTAGATACAGCTATTACTGATGCAGCCCCCAGAACTTTATATTTTACATCGAGTACCAAAAACTGAAAAATATTAAAAACGCAAACCTCTCACTCATACCACAAAATACTCCAAAGTTGTATCTCTATCCTGCACAGACTCCATGCACCTGCTTTCCCTAGATGTCCTCTACTGTATACAGCTGTGGCACACAGATGGTGACTGCGAGACCACACGGCAAACACTCTCGCTGCCTTAGTACATACCTCCACCAGACTCCCATCTACACACCAAGCACTGCAGACAGCACAAACAATGAACTGGTAACTTACCCCATAGTTTGGACCATGTCAAGAGATCAGGTTTGCACTATGAGCGATTTCCAGCACTCATACAAAAGATAATGCAATCTGGAACTAACACAGAAAACTCCACGTCAGGAAGAAATACATAAAACAAAATCGGAATAGTAGCAGGACCAAAAAGCAGCTTGAGCGCCGACACCGAGGTGGGTGCACATTGGATTTGGACTTAGAATTTGGCTTGGGACGTTGAATATTCTGTGTCTATCTTTAACTTGCCAGTGATTTGGTTTCACATATCAGTGTAGTTCTGAAGACAGATGCCTTTGCAGAGGCCACCAATCACAAAGAGGCAATGTGCATTCCCCTCTCCTCCCTCCCCCACTTCGCCCTGTCTTCTCTTGGATATCTAGCAAAATAATCGCTCAGCTGTCTCCAGCCTATCTTAGGAGGATGAAAGAGGAGCTTTCCCGGATTGTCAGAGGAAGACCTGGAAGAGAAAGTAGGATTATTCGCTTGGGTTGTGAAGGCTCTGGGCTGCGATATACTTACAGAGCACAACACTGCTGCTAATTCCTATGGATTGCCGGTTACCAGGCATGAACAGTGGTCTCCCGCTGTAATGCCATAAAGTTCCAGCGAAACTAAGCAATGGCAGAAAGGAATGCCACTGAACCATAGTGCGGCTTTGTGTGCCTGATTTATTAAAGTGTTAACGGGAAAAATGCAACACAATAAATAGGCTTTGTTGGGTTATTGCTTTAAAAAAAAAACATTTTAACAGTGTCGGCAAATCACCAAGTGCTCAGACAAAATACATATTTGTGAGCGGTCTCGTCTGCCAACAACTTGCAATTCTGTTCCAGACAGTTTTCTGATCCAAACATCCCTGTCATGCCTTGTACACACGATCGGTTTTCCCGGTGGTAAAAAGTCCCCGGCGGGAAAACCGATGGGAAAACAGAGAACCTGCTCCGTAGCTTTTTCCCCCTACACACGGCCGGGTTTCCCCGACAGGAAAACTGCCATGAGAGCTTTGGTCGAGAAACCCGGCTGTGTGTATGCTCCACCGCAGTGTTTCCCATAGGGAAACTGCCAGCTTATAAACCGCCTGTAATCCCGGCAAAAAAAAAAAAAGGAGAACAGATAATTTTATTCCCACCGGTTTTCCTGTTGGGAAAACTGCGATGGAGCGTACACACGGCCGGGATTCCCGACCGAAGCTCTCATGGCAGTTTTTCCTGCCAGGAAAACCAGTCGTGTGTACGAGGCAATAGTTTATAATTTACAGCTCCCAGGGAACACATACTAATTACTATAGATTACTATAGATTACCAAATTACTATATCTACAGTCACAGTACATTTAACCACTTAGGCTGCATTCACACCTAGGCGACAAGATACGCCGCGTATGCGGCTTATCTTGCCGCCTGTAGATGAAACTTTTTTTTTTTTTTTTTCTTTAACATTGCGGTCTATGAGCGAACGCCAATGTCGCCTGAAAAAAAGGGGCCGGGACTTTTTTTCAGGCGACAGGCGTGGAGATGTGAACAGTCTCCATAGACCGCAATGTTATTTCACATCTCGAGCGACAAGCGCGACGGGCGTCCGGCGTTTTGTCGCTCAGATGTGAATGGAGCCTTAACCCCCGGACCATATTGCTGCCCAACGACCAGAGCACTTTTTGTGATTCGGCACTGCGTCGCTTTAACGGACAATTGCGACGTGGCTCCCAAACAAAATTGGCATCCTTTTTTTCCCACAAATAGAGCTTTCTTTTGGTGGTATTTGATCATCTCTGCGGTTTTTATTTTTTGCGCTATAAACAAAAATAGAGCGACTATTTTGGAAAAAAAAATGCAATTTTTTTTTTACTTTTTTCTGTAATAAATATCCCCCAAAAATATATAAAAAAAACTTTTTTTTACTCAGTTTAGGCCGATACGTATTCTTCTACATATTTTTCGTAAAAAAAAAAAAAAAAATCGCAATTAGCGTTTATTGATTGGTTTGCGCAAAAGTTATAGTGTTTACAAAATAGGGGGTAGTTTTATGGCATTTTTATTATTTTTACTAGTAATAGCGGCGATCAGCTTTTTTTTCAGTACTGCGACCTTATGGCAGACACTTCGGACACTTTTGACACATTTTTGGGACCATTGGCATTTTCTTAGCAAACAATGCTATGAAAATGCATTGGATTACTATAAAAATGCCATTTGCAGTGAAGGGGTTAACACTAGGGGGCGGGGAAGGGGTTAAGTGTGTTCCTGGGTGCGTTCTAACTGTATGGGGGGTGGACTCACTAGGGGAAATCACTGATCTTCTGTTCATATATTGTATGAACAGAAGATCAGCGTTTCCCCCGCTGACAGGAACGAGAGCTATGTGTTTACACACATAGCTCCCGTTCCCCGCTCTGTAACGAGCGGGGAGCGGGGAGCACGCACGCGCCCCCTAGTGGCCGTCGAAAGTGCCGACGTAGAGCTACGGGCTCTCGCCCAGGAGAGCCGACCTGCGGCGGCTGGTCGGCAAGCAGTTAAGCGGAGTTCCACCCAAAAATGGCATGCCGGGCACCCACATTGACAATGCCGGCACTGAGGAGAGAAGGGGGCTTCATTCCCCCACATCGCTGGACCCTGGGACAGGCAAGTGTCCAATTATTAAAAATCAGCAGCTGCAGTATTTGTAGCTGCTGGCTTTTTTTTCTTCTTTTTTTTTTTTTTTTAGTAGGAACTCTGCTTTAAAAGATGTGAATTTTTTTTTAATCATATTTACCTAGGTGGATGCAGCATCTGTCAGAAGGCATTGAGAACTGTGATCAAACACTGCTGATCGCTCGGTTCTCAGAGCTCCTTGAGCAAAGAGTTGGTTACTGCCAGTCAACAGCTCTCTGCCCCCCCCCCCCCCCGCTATACTCACTCACTGGGGTACTGGATTGTGAAGGGGCAGAAATATCTGGCTCAGGCTATCGGCAGCTTGCGATCCTTCCCGAGCCTGGACTGGCTTTGTCACATCAGCCAACAGCGGGCTTTAACCTGCCGTCTGCTGAACACGGGCCACAGGAGTGCAAAACAAGCTCTGGCTGTACTTCTCCCTTAAGCCTAGTACACATTATTAAAAAAATCAGAGAAAATATCCACATTCAGAACAATCATTCGATTTCCTGTTTGTCAGTATACTGCTCCAGAGAGCAGAGGAACATTTCCAAAGGGACATGTTGGTAAATTTTTCTTGTCAATTACCAAAAAGGAAGGATTTTTACTCGGTATTCGTCCATAATTTTTTTTATTTTTTTTGGTACAAAATTTCTTGGGAACCCCCCAAACATTGTATAATAGAGAATGAATTTGTGGGTTTTGAAATTTATGTCACACGGTATTTTCACAGCAGTTTTTAACCATACCAAGCCTATTCTGGCACTTTTTTTGCTCGAAAATTACTCAGAACCCCCAAACATTATATATGTTTTTTTAGCAGACACCCTAGGTAATAAAATGGCGGTCGCTGCAATTTTTTAACTTGCACAGTATTTGCGGGACAATTTTTCAAATGCTTTTTTGGGGAAAAAAAACTGTTTAATGAATTGAAAAATAACAAACCAGTAAAGTTAACCCAAATGTTTTTGTATAATGTGAAAGATGATGTTACTCCAAGTAAATAGATACCCAACATGTCATGCTTTAACCACCTCAACCACCTCAATGTAAACATCCCTTGTAATAGGAATTGTTTTGCGACAGGTCCTCTTTATGGCGATATGCAGGGTCAATAAGACCCCACATCTCTCCTCCAGGCTGGAAAGCAGGAGATTGGGGGGAAAAAAAATCACAATCCCATGCTTACCAGCCGCGATCGGGGCTTTGTTTACAATCCTTAGAGGGCCATAGAGATGACTGGTGACCACCTGGTCACCATTCATCTCTATGGTTATCATCCAGCGGAAGCCGATTCTTTCTCCGGTTCTCTGATGGCACGAGAGAGCCCGGAGAAACACGCAATGGTGCGGGATGGGGGGGGGGGGTTGTCCTCTCCCATCACCTGTTATAATGATCAAGTGGTGGAACGGTCTATTTTTTCAGGACTCCTGAAAAAAATTACAGTTTTTAAAACATTTTTCCATCGATACATGTTCCCTCCGGCAAGACCCGGGTTCTCAAAGACGTTTTCACAGGCATACTATAGACACCCAGCAGGTACAATATTTAAAGTCATTTTTCCTTTTTTTTTATTTTTTATTCAAGCATTAAATCACTGATTGTAATGATGCTTACATAAAAAAAAATATGAACAATTCCTTTAAATATTGTACCTGCTGGGTATCTATAGTATGCTTGTGAAAACGTCTTTAAATAGCACAATCACCTGCCTGCCAGTGAATTAGGAAGAACTGATCTAGCTAAACTATACAGTGTATAAATATATGTACAACACCTGGGATGTATATATATCCTCTACACACTAACATTAACAGATTAGCCTGCCTGCCTCCCTGCTCTATCTACCTGCAAAAAATGACAACTCTCTCTGTCTCTCTAACCACCGTCGCAACACACTACATAAGGCCGACCTGCAGGTGGCCTTTTATAGTGTGGGGCGTGTACTAAACCCCCTGAGCCATAAATGGCCAAAGCCACCCTGGCTTTGGCCAATTACGGCTCTCTGTACTGACGGCGCTGTGATTGGCCAAGCATACGGGTCATAGTGCATGCTTGGCCAATCATAAGCCAGCAATGCCGCAGTGAATTATGGGCCGTGGCGCATCACTCTAATTTGGTGCGAACTACCCGTTTTGTTCGTATTTCGACGAACATACGATGTTCCGAGTCGAACATGAATTCGACTCAAATACGAAGCTCATCCTTACTCTTCGCACACACCCGTCATTCCAACCACAAGAATCCACAGATTCTTGCCGCTGGAGATCGCAGGCTGTGTTAATCACCCCGTGAATGTAGCCTTAATGCTGACATCATTAAAAGTTAGGCGATTTTGCTCAATGGCAACATGGATTGAAAAAAAAAAAAAAAAAGGACGGGTCTGATTTACTAACGCTCTAATCAGCCCTTTGTGACTTGTGTTTTGCATTTAGGTAGCCCCTTCATTACAATGTGCTGCACCATCTGCAGAAACTCAGGAAAAAATCCATGACCCTGTTATGTTTTAATTGCACTGCATGGAACCATGCAATTTCACATGCGCAAACACGTTGGCATTTTTCTGATGTGTAGGGGTGCCATTAAGAATCGACTCTAGGTTCACACCTATGCGTTTGCTGCGGCTAATGTTGGAACAGGCACAGCATCTCTTCAATTGAATGGGCTGCTGTACCTTGAGGGAAATGCAGCTGCAAGCGAAAAAAAACAACAACGCATGGCATCTATGCACCATGTAATTACACAAACCTGATGACGCACTGTGTTCTTCGATGCAGGGAGGTGCCATTTTAAGAATGAATAACAGCCCCACGTGTCTGCAAAACAAGCGTTTTTTTTTTTTTTTTTTTTTTTGTCTTGCATCTGCAACAGTGTGAACCTAACCTATTGGCAGCAGAGCGTTTCTCTCACATGTGGGGAACCCGGTGTGATTGTGCAGGAATTCCAGACATGTAATATGAACCCAGCCTAAAAGAGTAGGGAATTCTCATTTTAAAAGTGACTTTATTTTACAAAGTGAATTTTCACTTATTTTAGTGAATGGGGTGAAACAGACTAAAACATTTCTTTGCAAAGAAGACTTTATCAATTGCAAAGACTAAAAAAAAAAAAAACAAAAAAAAAAACAGGATTTTTCCTTACACATGACTGGATGACTGAAGTCATAACAACTTTACATAATTTACTAAGCTAGGTGTAAAGTCACTTATTCACCTTGCTTAGTAAATTAAGTGGTTTTGTACTGACTGTCTGTTTCATCCAATCACATGCCAGCCCCCCCAAAAAATGAAAAAAAAATGAAAAAGTTAAAGGGTCACTAAAGGAATTTTTTTTTTTTGCTGAAATGACTGTTTACAGGGTATAGAGACATACAAGTTAACTGATTCCTTTTCAAAATGATTAAAAATAGATAAAAATCAATCATAATGTGCCTGCAGGTTAGTTTCACTTTTGAACTGGCTTCATGTTTCTGTGAAGTAGAAATAGACACACAGAACAAAAACAAACAAATCCAGGGCAGTGTTGTGTTTTTAAAATGAATCTGATTGGTTCTGGGAAGTTTTAGACACACCGTAATGACAGTTTAGACCAGTGTTTTTCAACTCCAGTCCTCAAGGCACACCAACAGGTCAAGTTTTCAGGATTTCCCTCAGATTTAATGGCTGTGGTGATTACTAAGGCAGTAAAACTGATCAAATCACCTGTGCAAAATAATGGAAAGCCTGAAAACATGACCTGTTGGTGTGCCTTGAGGACTGGAGTTGAAAAACACTGGTTTAGACCACCGTGAGAAAGCTCCCAGCACTGTGGTTAGTGTGGAGATCAGAGCAGGATTACAGCCACTTCAAAGCAAAAATGAACAATGAGGACATGAAACCAGTACTGAAGTAAGGTAAAGGAAGCTATTTAGCTAAAAAAAAAAAAAAAAAAAATTCCTTTAGTGATCCTTTAATTCTCCATGCACAAAGTGTTACTAGCAATGTGAATTTTCACCTCATGCAAAAAGGATGCGACAATTCACTTGGAAGTTAAAATACTCCACTATTTTAGTACATTAGGGTCACTGCTTTGCTCCTCACATATAAGCAATATACCTTAAAGCTGATCTCCATGCATTATGCCGCGTACACACGATCACTTTTCGGCATGAAAAAAAAAACGTTTTTCCAGCATGTGCCAAATGTGGGATTAAGCTGATATCCGACCTCACCACCGACACACGGCTATGCACACCTTTAATCATTTAGTGTCCCACAATAATGTGCCTCCCTCGCACCTATTTCGCTATATGCAGCTGTCTCATGCATTTAAAGCCCAAATGAAGGCCAATGACACGCAAATTGTACAATCTGATCTGGAGAGGGTCACTAGATATGAATGCACTAGGAAGCCGACCTCGGTCCTTTATGCGCTTCTCCTTAGGGTCTCCTCTCCAGATCTGTCAAAGCTCCGTCAGCGGTGGACACGGGACGTCCCGGGCCTGGACTCCGAGGATTGGGAGGACATGTGGGACTTCCTGTTTAAAATCCTGGTCTCCCTTAGAGACCGTCTCATACAATATAAAATACTACATCGAGCGTATTTTACCCCGTATAGAATGCATAAAATGAACTCCTCCTTGTCCTCAGAGTGTTGGAGATGTACCGGGGATCCGGGCGACTTCATGCACATCTTCTGGTCCTGCCCAGCAATCCGAAACTACTGGTTGCAAGTTCTAGAGGTAATACAGGAGGTGGTGGGAATAGATATAGCCCCAACCCCACAGATATGCCTTCTAGGTTTAGTAGAAGAATTGGCCCCTAGGGTGGCAGAGAGAACTTTGATAGGGCTCCTGATATTTTACACCAGGAAAATGATCACTCTCTGCTGGGAAAAAAGTACCCCGCCGTCCATATTGCTATGGAAGGCGCATGTCAACAAAGTGCTACCGCTTTATAAGGAAACCTACCAAAATAGAGGATGCCCCAAAAAATATGACAAAGTGTGGGCCAAATGGCTAGCGGAGGCCTCCACGGCAGCCCCAGACTGATTGAGCACATTTATAGGGCCACCCTACGGGTGAAGGTGATGTTGTTTCATTGGGTGTGTAGTATTTTTTATTTGTCTATTGTTTTTTAGAAATGTGATCTCTATTGTGGGTTTGTTGGTTATCTACTACTGTCCATTGGGTCTCGACTGAAAGATCTGATCCTTAGTCCTTTCAAGTGAGCAGGAGCCTGTGCCACACTAGGTTGTATGTTTTTTTTTTCTCTCTCTCTTGTGGACTTGCTGCAGTAGTGTGCTACTAATGATGAAAACAACCCATTGCCGGCTGGCACGGTCTCCTGTGTGGGGCTAATCCCCCTGCTGTGGCGGGTTCACTGAAGTTTGTTGGTTTGTTTGTATGCTGTTTGTATGGCATTATACTCAATAAAAAGATTTTCAAAAAAAAAAAATTGTTCCTTTTGGACCAAGCTGGTTCAAACTAATTACCATATTTACTCAAAAATAAGCAAAGTTTTTCAGCACAAAAAAAGTGTGCTGAAAATGCCCCCTTCGGCTTATACTTGAATCACCTTTTTGTGCCTGATCTCCCAGATTTGGGGACACGATACTGGTTGGCCGTAGGTCCCCTGGACCCCAAACTTAGCACACATGTAGCCCAACTTTTCCTCTACAAGTATGCAAGGTTTGTTGTTGAGGGAACCTACGACCGTGGGAGCACCGATTTTTCAGAACCGAGCACCCCTTCCAATGTTAAATGGTGATTTCCCCGGTGAATTTGGGGACCCGGTACTGGCCGGTTGTAGGTCTCCTGGACCAGAACTTGACACACATGTAGCCCCATTTCTCCTCTACGAGTGTGCAAAGTTTGTTGTCTGAGGGACCTACGGCTGGGGAGCACCGACTTTTCAAAGCCGGGCACCCCTTCCATAGACTCCCATGTTAAACGTCAGCCCAGTCATGGGCACAGTGAGGCATGGGCACAGTTAGTCATTGGCACAGTGAGACATGCAGATAGACACCATAGGCTTATACTCGAGTCAATAAGTTTTCCCATTTTTCTGTGGTGAAATTAGGTGACTCGGCTTATATTCGTGTCGGCTTATACTCGAGTATATACATTAAATAACAGATGTAGCAGCTGTGAGCGCTGTATACACAGTTTGTGGCCTCTGCTACATACAGTATACAGCACAGTGTTTGGGCTATAAAAAAACGGGAACTTCTGTCCCACTCCCAGAGCAAAACCAAGTCAGGTCGAGTGGCACTCAGCCTTTTTACAGGGAGCTTTGCCTTCTATAAATGAATAGAAAGCTTCCTCCGATTGGTCAAATCGTAGACCATGACATTATCAGCCCAGCTCTGCCAATCAGAGGAAGCTTTCTTTAAATTTTTCTTTATTATTTTGATCGTACCAAGTGACATACAGATGGAAAACCATTCCTCTAACCGAGGAGCATTGGAGGAACATTATATATATATATATATATTTTTTAACAATGAAGTGAAGGAAAAACCCAAAATAAAAAAGGGGCACCCACATGAGTCCTGATCGTATCTTAAACAGCAATGAAAGAAAAACGGAAATAGAAGACAGGAGGCACATCCCAGCACCTCCCCTCCCCTCCCTCCCCTCTCGCTGGTCCCCATCTAGACCTCTAGTGACTCACGACTCCGTGGGTACATTGCCCTTCACCCCCTCACGCCGGCAAGTCCCCTCCTCCCCCCAGGGGGTCGCTGTGCCCCTCATAGGGAGGGGGGGGGAAACCGGCCCCTCAAATGTCCTCTATGCCCTAGCTTGCTACGCCAACTCCCTCCCTTCCCTCCCACCCCCCCGCAAGATTGACAAAAAAGAAAGAAGGAAAGAAAGAAAACAAAAAACACCAAAAAAAAAAAAAAAAGGAAAAGAAAAACACACTGACCCGTCTCTCTCACTCATCCCCCCCTCCCCGTCCCATCCCTGAGTCCGGTCCCTCCTTATTATGCATCCAGCAGAGCCCTCCCTTGTTCTGAGTATCTAAACTCGTTCCACTCAGCCCACGTTTCAGTATATACTTTACGTTTCTGTCTGGAGGTCCATACAAGGTCCTCCATTCTGTTCAAATCTTCTACTCTATTGAGCCACATCTTTACCGTTGGTGGTTGTTTATGTTTCCACATCCCTGGGATGCAGGCACGGGCAGCATTTAAAAGGTGATTAACCATAGAACTCCTGTATCTCTTTACCGTTAGCTCCGAATCCTGTAGTAGATAAAAGGACCATTTGTCTGGTAGTTTATCTTTACTAAATTTCTGCACTATACCCTGAACCTCCGTCCAAAAGTTCAGAATTCCTGGGCATAGCCAAAATATATGTAACAAGGTTCCTTCTTCCTTACCACACCTCCAGCATCTATCCGAGGTGTCTGGGTAGCACCTTTTTAATACTACCGGGGTACGATACCATTGAGATAGAATCTTGTAATTCATCTCTTGTGTTTTCGCACTAATTGACGATTCAAATATGTTCCGGAGTATTTTACTCTTTTGTTCTTCTGTAAAGGGTCTTCCCAGTTCCATCTCCCACCTGTTAAAAAAGGGAAGCTGAGAGTCCTCCGTCGGTGTGTTCAGTAGTTCGCTGATTCTTGAAAGGGTGTGCCGAAGCACTCCCTTACCACTACAGTACCCCTCAAATCTTGTAAGTTTACGTTCGTAACTTCTGGGGGGTTTTAGATTGTCCGAGAGGAAGCTTTCTATCCATTCATAGAATGCAAAGCTTCCTGTGAAAGGCTGAGTGCCACTCAGCCCAATTAGATTTCGTTCCAGGAGTGGAAGAAGTTCACAATCCCTCTGCCGGAACACTGCGCTGTATACTTTGTGTAGCTGAGAATACATAGTTTACACAGCGCACACAGCTGCTGCATCTACACCCCTTTCACACTGCGGAATTTTTCAGGCGCTTGTGGGCTAAAAGTTGCGCTTGTAAAGCACCTGAAAAACGACTCCCCTGCGCTCTCAGTGTGAAAACCCTTTTTCGGCTGCTAGCGGGGGTTAAAATCGCCCCGCTAGCAGCCAAATACCTCTGCAAAAACGACAGTAAAGCGCTGTTAAAAATAGCGGTGCTTTACCTCCGACGCCAGCCATGCCCCAGTGTGAAAGCACCCTTAGTGAAATAAATCATTTGCTTGGACCAGTTAAATCCAAACAAACGCGTTAAACTCACTAAAAGCTTGACATATTAGTCATATTTATCCAGCAACACCAGGCACTTTGCCAGTTTAAATGCGGGAATTGGGAACTAAAATATATATTATCAGTTATGTGTCATAGTAATACAATTCTAAATCATGATTAAAAAAGCTTTCAAATTACTACTTGGTTCTTTTCTGTATAATATTGCCAGGCGCAGTGGAAAGAGTCGCCAAGGTTTTCGTCTGCTGACAGCATGACGTTACTTGACGTATCTAAAGTATAAACTAGCAGCCTATTATGGAAATGATCCAGAAGGAATAAAGGACCCGGAATAAAATGAAATCTATATTTACTGCCAAATTTCACAAGCACTGTATTTTGTTGCTTACATTTATTGGTTACAACACATACAAAAGGAATGCCTCAGACCATTCAGAATAGAAACAAATTCGAAAGACATTGACATTTTTGGTAAAAATTACCTTACTGACCACTAGGGCTGCTGTTAAAAATCATGGGGGACCTATACAGCCTACCTGACAGCCCCCCCCTCCAGGCATGGGCATTTAGGACTGCTTACCCACACCAGCACATCTGCCAAATTAAGACTTCCCCGCTGTGTTCATACAGACTCTGCATCCCCTTAGAGCAGATGTGGGCAATTATTTTACCAAGGGGCCACATGAGATGCTGGGACTCTTGTGAAAGGCTGAACCAATATAGGCTAAACTTAAAGGTGTTGTAAAAGGTACCATTTTTTTTTTTTACTAAATAGCTTCCTTTACCTTCGTGCAGTCCTCCTTCACTTACCTTAACCTTCGATTTTGCTTCGAATCAAAGGATAAGGTACGTGAAGGAAAACTGCACTGAGGTAAAGGAAGCTATTTAGGGGAAAAAAAATATATTTTTTACCTTTACAACCCCTTAAAGGGGAGTTCCACCCACAATTTCACTTTTTAAATATAAATACCCCTGTAATACACAAGCTTAATGTATTCTAGTAAAGTTAGTCTGTAAACTAAGGTCAGTTTTGTTAGGTTGTTACAGCAGTTTATATTCTAGAAATAGACCGTGGCCATCTTAAAGCGGAGTTCCACCCAAAAATGGAACTTCCGCTTGTTCCACTCCACACCCCCTTACATGCCACATTTGGCATGTAATTTTTTTTTTGGGGGGGGGGGAATGGGGGCTTCAGGAGGAGTGGGACTTCCTGTCCCACTTCCTGCTTCTGCCGAGGGGCTGGTAAGGCGATTAGGCTTAATCGCCTTATTGCTGCCCCTCCCTGTAGGCGATGGCCTAGGACACTGACAGGTCCTAGGCGATCGCCTGTCCAATCAGTGGCGAGCCGCGCCGTGAAGCCGAAGGTTGTCACGGCTGGGGGCCCACAGCTAGAATGAAGACGCCGGCCGGGGAGGGGGGGAGAGGAGCGGAGCCCCGGTCGGCGCGTCGTTGGAACGTGGAGAAGGTAAGTGAATGTTTATTAAAAGCCAGCAGCTACACTTTTTGTAGCTGCTGACTTTTAATAAACATTACATTTGGGTGGTACACCCCTTTAAGTGTGGGCATCATGAAGCCAGACTGTATGACTTCCTGGATTTCAGCTTTGCATATCTCGCACATGCTCAGTGCTGCACAAGCAATGTAATAGGTTTCAGTCAGGTTTGCAAGGACTACTGGGAAACATGATGCCTATCCCAGAAACCCTTGCAAATAGCCTTGTGACTTAATAGCCTAGGCTAATAAGGAGGAGGAAGTAATGAAGGACTACAAAATAAAAAGGTATTTACAAGCAACAAAATAAATAAAAATTGTCCATTCTGAACACTATGAGATTAGGGCATGCAGCACAGACAAACATAAAAAAATGGGTGGAACTCCACTTTAATTCTGCCTTAGATTGGAAATCCATACTAAAAAACTAAAATCCTTGCATCTATAGACACCCACAATCTAACGCTGACCTATCTAACCCTGTAAAGAAGAAATCAGTACACATACCTTTTCTGAAGGTTATCCAACCCGATCTCCAGTGGCGGAAGCTCTGCAGAGGACACAGCCCACTATGAAATGAATGGGAAGCGATTTTACCCATAGACTTACTATGGGGCTTCTGTTGTCGTATGTGTCCTCAGCACTGGCCCACACAGCGAAGCCGCGGTTGGCAGCTCAGCGTGGGATCGGGTCGGATCAGCCTCAAAAAAAGGTATGTATAATGATTTCTTTCTTTACAGGGCTAGATAGGTTAGTCTTAGATTGTGCGCGTCTATCGATGTATAGATTTTTTTGTTTTAGCATGGACTTTACTTTAAGCTGGCGATACATTGATCAAAATGTGGCTACCTCAGCGTGGACGGGACCAAATTTCAATCCATGTAAAGACAGGCTGGTTGTAAAAAAGAAGTCATTTGACTTCTGTGCAAGCAGTATGTTGGATTTTTCCCGCCATATTATGTACCATACTTGTGCTCATTGACCCATGTATAGTGCGAGCGCACATAACACATTAAAGTAAAGATAATGGCCAAGAGGCAATGAGCAGAATTTTACTGGTAAAATAAACCCACAAGGTCTTTACAATGTCGATCTGATTTAAGCAATCCGTTCACAGAGTCACTTGTACAGAAGGAAAATAAGGGGTAATATACTTACCCTTTCATCATATGATGTGCCGTGCTGCTCCCGGGCCACTGCAGGTATCCTGGACTTCCTAGAATGTAGAGTACCTGCTCTCCTGCTGTATGCTGTGGTCCCTCCAGCTGGCTTGTATGTCAATACAGGATGGTCAACCTGGCAGGAGGAACCACAGAGGGCATCAAGGGGTAAACAGGTATTCAAATATCTGCTGTAGCAGTAGCTTAACACATAGGCAAGTAGGCATTTCCTCTTTTACAACAAGTTCCTTCTGGGTCCTGTAATGGCAGCGTCACTTTAATGGTTGTTTTTGGACCCTAATTTTACAAAGATTCTGCCTCAAACTTTGAGGCATTTTGTTGATTTTTTTTTTCTTTTTTAGAAATATCTGGAAAAAACTGCATTGGGGTTGGTTCGCCAAACGAATAGAGGGGTTCTCTTAGCAAAGCGAATGTTTTCCTAAAGCGGTTGTAAACCTCAGACATTTAATATGATAGCATATCAGCAAGGGTGCCCAACCTTTTGAACAGCAAGGGCCACTTAATGGACTTGGTAACCGGTCGCGGGCCACAATGAGCGGAGCGGGTGGACTTAGTAAATACAGCGAGCCCAATCTGGCTCAAGGATATTTAAAATTATATATATATATATATATATATATATATATATATATATATATATATATATATATATATAATTTTTTGCCTGCATGTGGTTGAACACAGCTTCACTGTATTTACTAAGCAAAGCAAAACCACTCACTTTGCCAAGTGAAGATTCTTTATTCCTTTAGTAAATCAAAACCACCCAGTTACATTACAAGTAAAATCTTTTTAAACTTTAAAAAAAAAAAAACACCTTTACTAAACTGTTTTATTAGGTATCAGATGTGTGGCATTTGTTGATCAGTAGAAGAAAAGTGAATCCCGGAAACCATGTTAAATATAGCTGCGATCGTATAGTAGTCACAGTCTAAGTTTGTCACGCTGGCACAAAGAAGCTATGTGACAGAGGTGGGTGGTGTGAGGACTGAGGAGACAGTAATATAAGTAGATTTTCAACAGACATGAAAGCAGGCATTACAGGAAAAACAAACACTTGGTACTCAATAGGAAACTAGAATAGGTTTTTGTCAATCTTATTTGAAGTGTAAAAACTGATCTTAATGCAATTCTAACATACTGTATAATATGTTTGGTTTCCATAACATTTAGTTTGCAGATAATGTTAGGTGCATGCTGGGCTAATAAGAAAAGCCAGTTAACATTTTACACTTGTTGCTAACAAAAAACCTGGCACTTGTATTCAGCCCCCCTGAGTCTATACTTTGTAGAACCTCCTTTCTCTGCAATTACAGCTGCAAGTCTTTTTGTGTATGTCTCTACCAGCTTTGCACATCTAGAGAGTGACGTTTTTGCCCATTCTTCTTTGCAAAATAGCTCAAGCTCAGTAAGATTGAACGGAGAGCGTCTGAACAGCAATTCTCAATCTTGCCACAGATTCTCAATTGGATTTAGGTCTGGACTTTGACTGGGCCATTCTAACACATGAATATGCTTTGATCTAAACCAGGGATCCTCAAAACTACGACCCTCGAGCTGTTGCGGAATTACACATCCCATGAGGCATAATAACACACTGACATTCACAGACATGACTAGGCATTATGGGAATTGTAGTTCCTGAACAACTGGAGGGCCATAGTTTGAAGACCCATGATCTAAACCATTCCATTGTAGCTCTGGCTGTATGTTTAGGGTTGTTGTCCTGCTGGAAGGTGAACCTAAACCCCAGTCTCAAGTCTTTTGCAGACTCCAACAGGTTTTCTTCCAAGATTGCCCTGTATTTGGTTCCATCCATCTTTCCCATCAACTCTGACCAGATTTCCTGTCCCTGATTAAGAGAAGCATCCCCACAAAAGGATGCTGCCACCACCATGTTTCACGGTGGGCATGGTGTGTTCAGGGTGATGTGCAGTGTTATTTTTCCGCCACACTTAGCATTTTACTTTTAGGGGGAAAAATAAAAATGTTGGTCTCATCTGACCAGAGCACCTTCTTCCACGTTTGCTGTGTCACCCACATGGCTTCTCGCAGACTGCAAATGGAACTTCTTATGGCTTTCAACAATGGCTTTCTTCTTGTCACTCTTCCATAAAGGCCAGACTTGGGGAGTTCACGACTAAGTTGCCCTGGGGACAGATTCTCCCACCTGAGCTGTGGATCTCTGCAGCTCCTCCAGACTTACCATGGGCCTTTTGGCTGCTTCTCTGATTAATGCTTCTCTTGCCGGGCCTGTAAGTTTAGGTGGTGGACGCCCATGTCTTGGTAGGTTTGCAGTTGTGCCATACTCGTTCCATTTTCGGATGATAGATTGAACAGCGTTTCATGAGAGGTTCAAAGCCTGGAATATTGTTTTTGTTTTTTTATAACCGAACCCTGCTTTAACCACTTGCTTACTGGGCACTTAAACCCCCCTACTGCCCAGACCAATTCTCATATTTCAGCGCTGATGCACTTTGAATGACAACTGCGCGGTCATACAACACTGTACCCAAATGAAATTTTTATAATTTTTCACACAGATAGGGCTTTCTTTTGGTGGTATTTGATTACCTCTGGGGTTTTTATTTTTGCTAAACAAAAAAAAAATGTAAAAAAATAAAAAATAAATCATGTTTTATATTTTGTTAAAATGTTGTTAAAATTTGTTGTAATTTTTCTCCTTCATTGATATGCGCTGATGAGGCTGCACCGATGGGCACTCATAGGCTGCACTGATGGGTGTTGAGCACAGGTAGGCGACACTGATGGGCAGCACTGATGAGGCACTGATTAGTGACTGAGAGGTGGCACTGTGGGCACTGGTAGTCAGCACTGTTGTGCACAGACAGGTGGCACACATGGGCACAGATGAGCTGTCTGCAGCTCTCCCTGAACGGGACCGATGTTCCTCTGTCTTCTGTTGGTGATCAGCCTTTTTTTCCTCCTCACGCTATTAGACTATTTGTGCTTTTCAGCCTTGTGCTTTTCAGTCCGTTACAGCGTGACAAAATGTGCCATCTCCATTACGAACGCTAGTTTAAACCAGACAGAGCGATTCCGTCTCATACTTGATTAAGAGCACGAGTGGAATTTTGGCGTCGGAATTGTCCACACACGATGGGAATTTACGAGAACGGATTTTGTTGTCGGAAAATTTGAGAACCAGCTCTCAAATTTTTGTGGTCAGAAATTCTAACAGCAAATGTCCGATGGCGCCTACACATGGTTGGAATCTCCGACAACAAGCTCCTAACGAACATGTTGTCAGAAATTCCGACTGTGTGTACGCGGCAAAAGATTAAAATTACACACAGGTGGACTCCATTTACTAATTAGGTGACTTCTGAAGACAATTGGTTCCACTAGATTTTAGTTGGGGGTATCAGAGTAAAGGAGGCCGAATACAAATGTACACCACACTTTTCACATATTTGTTAATAAAAAAAATTGAAATAATAATTTCCCTTCCACTTCACAATTATGTGCCACTTTCTGTTGGTCTATTATATAAAATTCCAATAAAGTACATTTACGTTTCTGGTTGTAACATGACAAAATGTGGAAAATTTCATTGGGTGTGAATACTTTTTCCAAGGCACTGACCACACGTCCGGCCGCCATATCAATAAATTCCAGTTGGAATCAAAGGATTTGTAGTTCAGCTTTTCACATAAGAAGCATGTCAGATCCGACGTGTAAATCTCCAGATCCTCACCCTTCCCTCACACTCAAGACCGGACTACAGTCAAAATTAATCTTAAATGAAGAAGCTGAAGAAGTCACACTAATGAAAATCAGTAATTACCCAAGTAAGAAATAACATTTTTAATCATGGGCGAGGAAAGGATCTAATCTTCCTGGGATCCTGGAGTTCAGATGTAGGTATAGGCTAGAAGGAGGAAAGGGGGTTATCCTTCTCTGATGCCCCGTACACACGATCGTTTTTCGGCATGAAAAACAAGGTTTTTTAAAACATCATTTAAAATGATCGTGTGTGGGCTTCACATCGTTTTTCATCTTGAGCATGCTGCATTTCAATTGAGCATGCTGCATTTTTTTACGTCGTTTTTCGGGTTGTAAAAAAATGATCATGTGTGGGCTAAAACGACTTTAAAAAAAAATTTTAAAACGATGGTGTGCGGGCAACATCGTTTTTAATGATAAAGTTGGAAAAACTTCGTTTTTTTCTACATGATAAAAAACTATGTTTTTTTTCATGACGAAAAACGATCATGTGTACGCAGCATGATGCTTGGTTCACACCTTTGCATTTTTTTATTGCTTTTTGAAAAAACGCACTACAGATCATTTAACATCGTTTCCTATGGGACATGTTCACATTTATGTTTTTTTTCAGCCGCTGAGTTTTTAGAAAGTGCCAGGAGACTTTTTTTTTAAAAGCAAAAAACTGTTCATTTTTAGTTTGAGAAGCTGCAGAAAAGCATGTAGCGCGATTTTGTTGCAATTTGCAGTTAAGGTTTTTTAATCCGGCCAACATCATATGGGCATTAAAAAAAAAAACATAAAAAATACACAGAAAGTGCGTCAAAAATGCGTGTGCAAAAAATGCAAAATGCACTGCAATAACAGATCAACAGCAAACTGCATAGGTGTGAACCAAGCTGAAAAAAAAATTGATATTGTTTGCGCAGGTGAAAATAACAAATGATCAAAAAGAAAGCGGCTGGCAATCACACAACAGAACATTGTGCAAGTACAAAAAAACTAAAATTGCAACGCCAAGTGAAACAAATATATATGAAATAAATGAATGACAATAAGTCCATGAGTGTCCAATTAAATATTGTGAAAGAATCCTTTGCAGTCGTGTCTCAAGGATGGTAGACAACTATACACACACACAAGAAAAGGCTGTGGCCTTACCAGATAGCGAGACTCCACATTATAAGAGTCTAGCAAGACATGGATTCATACGTCACGGGGGATCCATCCACTGGATGTAAGCAGGGTGATGTCTATACCAATTCCTCTCTTTCTCTCATGGATATGGTATTAAAAACGGGGGGGGGGGGGGGGGAATCGCCACATAGTATAAAACTGTGATGGTTTATTGAAAAAGTTATATACAATTGCACAAGTACAGCAAGACATGAATAAAATAATCCTGGGTTAAAACATTCTGCAGATCGCAACTCCAACTTACTAGTTTCCTCATCACCCCAGATGACGTCCTGTATGACGAAACTAGTAGGGTTGAGTTTATGCTCAATCACACCACACTTGTTTGATTGTGATCTGCAGATTGTTTTAAAGCAGCATTATTTCATTCAGATCATGCTGGACTTGTAAAAATTGTATATACATTTTTCAACAAACCATCATGGTTTTATACCATGACAATTTTTTCCCTTTTTTATACCATATTCGTGAGAGAAAGAGAGGGAATGACCAGTGTGGTTGGTATAAACATCACCCTGCTTACATCCAGTGGATGGATTCCTCGTGACGTATGAATCCATGTCTTACTAGACTCCTATAATGTGGAGTCTAGCTATCCGGTAAGGGGACAGCCCTTTTTCACAGTGAAAGGGGCACTTTGGGTGTATAGTCATCTACCATCCTTAAGATATGACTGCAAAGGATTCTTTCACATTATTTGTTTGGACACTCATGGACTGATTATTGTCATTCATTTATTTCATAGGTGTGAACCAAGCCTGATTCAATTAAGCCAGCCATAAATTGATCGGAATTTAGACGGTTCAGCAGGGAACAGGCAAATTTAGATCCACATATGGGCAGGGTGTTTGTATAGAAGCACCAAAATGTCATTTTTTCCATTGTTTCCTGTGTATGTGACAACTGTTTCCAGGACAAGTAGAGGGGGGAACTCCCCAGTAGACACACTGGTAACAACAAAAACTAGAAAGCTTCTGATTCTTCCCCACTAAACCCTCTACCACCAAGTAAGGTCGTTTCAAAAACGGTAAAACTAAATTTCCACAAAATCACAAATAATTTTGAGATTTTTAGATCCCAGATCGGTATATATTAGGTTACCGCAGGTGTAAAGGCTTAGCATTATTGCTGAAATTCACAATGATCATTCCCTACTATGTGTGTGTCTCAAAGTCATTTTTCTTCCTTATATACTGCTAAGAAAATTGCAAAATATAAACAGTTCATGCTACAAAATGAATTCTTTTCATCCCTCTAGCCTTTTATCGATACAAGTGTCGAGTGTTTTTTACTGTGACATTCCCCCGAGAGCTGAAACATAATAGAAAGGAAAAAAAAAATCAATGTGAACTATTTACAGAAGACAATATCTAGAAGCAATGTAAAATGAACACACCACCATATGGGCGTAAACCTGCAGCATGAGCTGACAGATTTTTTTTGTTGTTAAAAAGGCGCGGGTGTCGTAAATATATAAAATATTTGTGTATATAATGCCTGGTGAATAAATATGACTTGGTTTTGTAATTTTTTCTGTATATTAAAGCAGTAGTAAAATGCCGCTTTTTAACCACTTCCCTACCACACCCAGTCATGACGTTGTTGACTTTTAGGGGGAGGGGATATCTGAATGATGCTTGCAGCTACAGGCATCATTCAGATATCATTATTTTCAGCCGGCGATTCCGTGCACAATAAAAATGATCATAGCGGCAGTTCCGCCACTTGATCGTTCTTATAGGCGACGGGAGGGGACATCCCCTCCCTCCGCCATCCATGCCATTGGGGACCCGGAGAAAGAATGACCAGTCATCTCTATGCCCTTCGGAGGCCCAGGTGCGTCGTTATGCATCACATACAAGCACATTATGAAATACTTACCTTAGAACAAAGCCCTCCAGCAGAGCTGTCACCGCCGATAGGGCTTCCATCTTCACCCAGCCTCCTTCCCGGTTTGTGTGCTCTGGGAGTCACGGCCGCAGCATGGAGCGCTTAAGGGATGGCGCGGGTATGCCGTCCCTTCAGAGCGCATTCGCCAGTGACGTAACTAGCTGCATGCAGTGTGAATATCTCCTAAACAGTGCAAGTTTAGGAGATATTCACTGTACTTACAGGTAAACATTATTACCATACAGGATTTATTTAGCAACAACAGTTTCCGCCAGCAAAAGTCTGATGAAGCATACACAAGGTCGGAATTCCCGTTCAAAAGCTCACATCGGACTTTTGCTGTCGGAATTTCCGATTGTGTGTATGGGGCATTAGGCATAGAGTGCAGGGTTCAGAAGTTTGCTATGCACAGAGCACACTTCTGCCCCCACATCCATAGCTCACCTCTGCAGCCTTATTTCACAGATTATTCTCTGCAGCCACCTCAGCCCTTCCCCCACAACAGCTAAACTCTCAAATCTCTCCATGAAGTTGAATCAGCTCTGACCCCTGCTCCCCACTGCCCTCACCTGTGTACAAACAGACCCCATCTGCTCACAACCCAGTCTCCGTCCTCCACACAATACATTTTTGTCTTTGTCTCTCCTCCACTGAACAGCAGGAGGAGTGGAAGTGAAATTGTCCAGCAGGAGGTGTCAGCATCCGAGCCACCAGCATGCTTACGTTTATCCGGGCCTGAATCCAGGGACAGACTTGTTCTAGAGCATGTCCCTGGAAACCAGGGACATCTGGACACCCTACTTTACACCTGTCTGGTTTTCCCATCTTGCACAGGTGCTTTAAATCAAGGGCTTGTATTTTGGACAGATACTTTAAGAGAAATTCCCCAAAACATGGCCTGTTGGGTGTACTTGGAGGACTGAGGTTGAGAACCACTGCCTTACAGTGTTTTACTGCACACATTCATTCTGCTATACTGTATTTTGTGCATTGTGTTATGGTAGCTCATTGATTTTTAATAGACTGCCAAGCATGGCAATAGGCTGAAAAAAAAAAAAAACCTACACCTCCATCTTCTGTTCCTCCTACCTCTCGCTACTTTCAGCAATGCTACCTTCAAAGGCCCTCCTGCTTCTTTTGTATTCTATTGCAGGATAGTGCTGGATTTGTAACTTGACAGGGTTCCTTTATATTTAAGTCTGGGTGCCTTTAAAGCGTGTATATATATATATATATATATATATATATATGCCATTTCAGTGTGTCTCGCACATTAAGGTTGGTTGAGGGTAGTATCTTTCCAAAATAGAAATAAAAGTTTAATGGCTTTAAAAATATGTCACAAAGTTTGTGTCTCATCTGTTCAGCAGCTGCCAAAATAATTTCTCTTCCGCCCCAGCAATACATTCCTGCTAACTCCCTCGCTCCTCTGACAGCCTTACTGAATGTGCAAAGATAAACTCTTTTATATCATCTCTCAGTACTTCCCCAGTTTATCTTTAAAGCGGAGCTCCAGCCGCGATTTTTTTTTAAAGTCAGCAGCTACTAACAGTGTAGCTGCTGACTTTAAATAAGGACACTTACCTTGTCCTACTTGCCCGCGCTGATGGGCCCCCCGATGCCGGTCCCACGATCGCTCCGGGTCCCGCGCCGCCATTCACACTATGGGAAACAGGCAGTGAAGGCGTACGGCTTCACTGCCCATTTCCTACTGCGCCTGCGTGAGTCTCACGCTGGCTTGTGAATGGGCGCGCTGCTCTCTGAGAACACACACAGTTCCCAGAAAGCAGCGCGCCCCATTCACAAGGAGAAGGACAAGAAGAAAAGGCACCGCGGAGTGGAAGAGGCAAATTACGGACTTCCGCATAGCAACAGGTATTTCGGGTGAGTTTTTTTTTTTTTTTCAGGTTTTTTTTATTGAATTTTTTTAAACAACATGGCAAAATGTTGTTTTCCTGGGTGGAGCTCCGCTTTAATGAACCCTTACTGGTTCCAGCTCTTGCCGATTGTCATATTTTTAGAAGAACTGCAGCTATAGGAAAAACATATTTGTTACATTAATTGTATTTATCCAACTCTCTGCTGTCAGCTTACGTATCCCATGTCTGCTATGTACCCAAAAAATACATTGTGTATTGAATGAGCCTCACATACAGATGCCAGTACCATGCAATGACAATTACTCCTCTTTGTTAGTCCTGCGCAGCACTTGTGCCATCATGAACAGTAAATGTAGTTTGCAACTTTACATGTAGGTCATCTTTTCAAGTCTATGCAATGTATTCTTTTATCTTTACCTAACTATGAGAGTAAATGTTTAATAAAAAATGTTAGTGACAAAAAACAAACAAAACACATTAGGTCACATTGTAAAAAAAAAATCAAAAAATTAAAAGGCAAAGTAACAGCGTATTAAAAAAAGAAAAAAAAAAAAGAAGAAGAGAGACTTTGTCCACTCCACTTCCCTGTTGGAGCATTTACCTTAATTCAGGTTAACATAAAAAAAAAAAAACACAACACCACCACGGTTAGACTTTAGAAACCCTTTATTGTTGGTGTCCCCAGCTAGTCATAATCACCTTCTCTTAACCCTTTTGCCAAATCATTTGGTCACTGGGAGTGAGCAAAAAAACACAAAAAAAAAAAAAAAAAAACACCTGGTACTCTCGAGTACGGGGACCATGTGACTCACTCCCTAACTGCTACATAGAGAAAAAAAATCTTAGCTACCGCACACCATACAAGCCCTGCATGCCATAAGTGATCGCAGCCTAAGCCCAACTCCATCCAGGATACCCCCAATCATGTTTCGTCCCACCCACAATGCTTAGTCATAGAGGAAACATTTCGGGGGACGTGGCCTGGATAGAGTTAGGCAGAGGCTGCTGTCACCTATTACACACCAGTCTTGTATGGTTTGTCTTGGTTGAGATTTCTTTCTCCTTGTTATGCGGATAATTTGGATTAAGGGCAGACTCCTAGTCTGACCTGCCATCTCAGTGGAATACACCGAATAGGGGACATAGATGCTGGAGCAGCTTGGGTTAACAATGACATTGTGACGATTGGCAGCTTAGGCACCCTGTGCCCTCACATGGGGGTAGGGAAAGTCTTTAGCTCCATGCAAGCTCCAAGTGACTTGGTGGCTTCATACAGTCTACTCTCTTTATTCACAGTGGCAAAACTTTGCCCTGCATTGGCAAAACACAAGTTCCCTTCCAGGGAGATCTTTTTTTATGTACAGGCTTTGCTGCAATCTTAAGAATAATTTTCTCTTCTTATCATGGATCTCTCATAATTGTCATCACAACATTTGTTATCAGTAAAGTAAGTGTAGGTAATTTCTTGTTGACTACTTCCAAGAAAAGCTGCCTTCACAGTAAAGAGACTGGTGCCCAGTGGCTGATTGCTAAAGACCATTGACTCAGAATGTAGTTGTTGCTGAACATCCTTAGGTCTGCTTATGTAAATGTGTGTGGGCATGCATGTCTATTAGAAAAAAGAAAAGATAAGCGCTATAAAAACAGATCAGTACCGTCATTGCAGGCAGAAATAAGGGAGTACATTTTACATCTGAAAAGCATTTCATTTCTGGAATGGCATAATGCCCCAGGCTTCAATACCAGAGGGGAATACACTGCCTACAGGCCATTATTATTCATAATATAACATGTATCACAATATACTACCTTGTACTAAATGGAATAGAACAGAAATAAAGCAATACCTGCCAGCAAAATCAAATTATATCAAATACGAAATTGTATTTCTCAAAAACACAAAATATGTTTCTATTATTTCCATGCACACACATTACTTACCATGCTTATTAAAAGCTGTAAGCAACCTGAAAATATTATTCCCTTGCTTGAGCCTGAAACTACAATCTTCTAAAGTAATACAGTGGATAGCACTTCTTTCTTGTAACACAGAAGTTCTGGGTTCAGATGCCATCAGGAGCACTATCAGTATGTTGTCCCTGGTGAGATTTTCCCAGTGGCTATAATGGAGAACAATGTCCATTGCATAGATTACCTAACCTGTCCACAGCTCAGGCATCATTATGCCACGTACACACGATCGTTTTTTCTGATGAAAACGGTCCAATGGACCGTTTTCATCAGACTAACCGATCGTGCGTGGGCCCCATCAGTTTTTTATCCATCGGTTAAAAAACTAGGAACTTGTTTTAAAATTATTTGATGGTTAAAAAAAAACGATAGAAAAAAAAGATGGTCTGTAGGCACATCCATCGGTTAAGAATCCACGCATGCTCAGACTAAATTAGGGGACGGGAGCGCTCGTTCTGGTAAAACTAGCGTTCGTTATGGAGATAGCACATTAATCACGCTGTAACAGACAGAAAAGCGCAAATCGTCTTTTGCTAACACAAAATCAGCCCCAAGGGTGGCGCCATTGGAGTTGAACTTCCCCTTTTCAGTGCCGTCATACGTGGTTTACGTGACTGCATTCTGACACGATCATTTTTTTAACCGATGGTGTGTAGGCACGACTGATCATCAGTTAGCTTCATCGGATAACTGATGAAAAAAATCCATCAGTCCATTTTCATCTGATGGACCGATTGTGTGTACAGGGCATTAGTGTTAAAGCAGTATTGAACTGTAGGGAATGTCTGACCCCTGTATTTGTAAATAACTAGGTTACCTAATATCACAGGGTTAATTATGTATAAGCACGTCCTGTATCTGAGTCTGGGACCACATGTCCTGTCATGAAGATTCAGACTCGAAGCAGCAATTATTAGGCAAAATGTTCCTACTTTTAATCGTATATTATTGTTGCATGTGTGTGCGTACACACACACAAATATTTTATTTTTTATCTGACTGATGCCAGGTTAGGCATACAATGGCCCATAGGTAGTTGGAGGTCTGGATGCATGACAGAAATGTGTGTGTGCATGAATGTGCGTGTGAATGTGTGTGAGAGAGAAAGGTGGCACAAAAGTATGATTTCACCTTCACAGACTTAACATATGTTACCCTAAATTAATTTTATTTTCTATGTACTTTTTCCCACATACAGTACCTGGTTGATCTTGCCAATTACCTTTCTTCCTTGTGCTAACCTGACCCTGCAAAGCACAAAAGCTAATCTGTGCTTGTGTGGTCAGTTTGCATCCTTTGGCTGGCTATTCAGCGGTACAGGACACTGTGCAAATTACCCCTGTATTGGCTAATTTGTTTGGCCCACCACACCCCCCAACCAGACACAGCCACCCTTTGGCACATACTCATTTCCAATCACAGCCTGCCTTTTGTACATGCCCCGTGCTCAAGCACATCCTGCCTCTTGCCTCAGCCTGAACAAGTTATGGAATAGAGGCACACTGTGGGTGTGTACAGTGTACTGTTATCCCCCCCCCCCCCCCCCAACAATGGTCCCACAACCTTTTAAAACTTAAAGGGGTGTTCCAGCCAAAAAATGTGTTTATTAAAAGTCAGCAGCTAAAAAAAGTGTAGCTGCTGGCTTTTAATAAACACTCACTTACCTGCTCCTGCGTTCCAGCGATGCGCCGACTGGGGCTCCACTCCTCTCCCCCCCTCCCCAGCCGGCGTCTCCATCCCGACTGTGGGCACCCAGCCGTGACAGCCTTCGGCTTCACGGCCGGGCACCCACTGCGCATGTGCGAGCCGCACTGCGCATGCGTACGCGGCTCGCCGCTGATTGGACAGGCGATTGCCTAGGACCTGTCAGTGTCCTAGGCCATCGCCTACAGGGAGGGGCTGAAATAAGGCGATTACGCCTCTCGCCTTACCAGCCCCTCGGCGGAAGCAGGAAGTGGGACAGGAAGTCCCACTCCTACTGAAGCCCCCACTCCCCCCCAAAAAAATTACATGCCAAATGTGGCATGTAAGGGGGTGTGGAGTGGATTAAGAGGAAGTTCCATTTTTGGGTGGAACTCCTCTTTAAGCAAAAGGAGTTATGGTCCCTGCACAGTTATAAATGTATTAGAAAGTGTCTAACATATGTTCACAAATACTGTCATAACTAAATAAAATAAAATAGTTTAGCCCTCAAAATGTATTTAGTATCCAAAAAAAAAAAAAAAAAAAACACACAATAACAATGCTTAATAAAATACATTACAATCCATAGGTTTGTCCATGAACTACATTTACATAATGATTTCCTAATACAGTGGAACCTCGGTTTAAGAGTAACGTGGTTTTCAGAGTGTTTTGATTTGCGAGCAACTTTTTTTTAATTTTTATTCTGACTGTTGCAAGTGTCGACTTGCAAGACAAGCAGAATTCAAGCTAAATAGGCCTGCAGTAACTCAATTGGCCTGAGGGATGGGGTTGCAAAAGCCGAGCAAAGTCGAAAATAGGCCTGCAGTACCTCATTTGGCCTGAGGTACGGGGGTGCAGGAAACAAGCCAAAGTGTCGCCTGGACTTTTCTGTGTTCTCTGGCGCCCCCCACCTCTGGCCGCATTCGGTATTGCATCCCATTGAAGTCAATGCGGAACAAATTATTTTAGTTTCCATTGACTTCAATGGGAAAACTCGCTTTGATATGCAAGTACTTTGGATTACGAGCATTCTCCTGGAACGGATTTATGCTCATAATCCGAAGTTCAACTGTATAGTGCTATCTTGGGGAGAGAGACTAGATCTCTAGCTGGGGGCTTGTATTGTGAATAACAGCACTCATACTCTAGTCCAGGGGTGTCCAATCTGCAGCTCACGACAGCTATGAATGCATGTGTGCCAAAACAAAACTATAAACGTACTTCTGGGGGTGTTCTGTAAAAATGCGTTTACACTTAGCGAACGCATGTGGCCATAGAAAAACCCGTCCTTTAGTTGCTCAGTGACTTCACAACACTGGGTTTTACAAACATAAACCAAGCAGCACAAACTAGATTACAAAGCCCATTGGAAAGCTTGCCATTCGATACAGTGTTCAATTACTACAAGTGACGTTCCTTTGCCACAAAAGTAGGCATAGCGATGTCCTAAATTTGAAAAGCAAAACAATTTTTGTATGTACATACTTGCTTAACCACTTGACCACTGGGCACTTAAACCCCCTTCCTAACCAGACCAATTTTCAGCTTTCGGTGCTCTCACAATTTGAATGACAATTACTCAGTCATACAACATTCTACCCATTTGAAATTTTTGTCCTTTTTTTCACACAAATAGAGCTTTCTTTTGGTGGTATTTGATCACCTCTGGGTTTTTTATTTTTTGCGCTATAAAAGAAAAACGACTGAAAATTCTGTAAAAAAAAAAAAAACTTGTTTCTGTCATATTAGTGGGTTATTTCTCACACACAGCATATGCATACCACAAATTACACCCCAAAACACATTCTGCTATTCCTCCCGAGTATGGCGATACCCCATGTGTGAGACTTTTACACAGCGTGGCCACATACAGAGGCCCAACATGCAGGGAGTGCCATCAGGCGTTCTGGAACACCCAGGCCAATTCTGACATTTCTCTCCTACATGGAAAAATCATCATTTATTCGCTAGAAAATTACATAGAACCCCAAAACATTATATATTCTTTTTTAGCAAAGACCCTAGAGAATACAATGGCGGCCGTTACAACTTTTTATCTCGCACGGTATTTTCGCGGAAATTTATTGAACGCGTGTTTTTAAAAAAAAACTGTTTTGTGCTTAAAACAAAACAAAACAGTAAAGTTAGCCCGATTTTTTTTCAAAATGTGAAAGATGAAGTTACGCCGAGTAAATAGATACCCAACATGTCACACTTCAAAATTGCGCACACTCGTGGAATGGCGCCAAACTTCGCTACTTAAAAATCCCCATAGGCGGTATTGCAGAGTATTGGGGTATTGCAAAGTATCATGCAGGGTATTGGGGTATTGCCGAGTACTGGGGTATTGCCGAGTATTGGGGTATTGTTGAGTACTGGGGCATTGCTGAGTATTGGGGTATTGTGGTTTATTGTTGGGTACTGGGGTATTGTTGGGTACTGGGGCATTGCCGAGTACTGGGGCATTGCCGGGTACTGGGGCATTGCCGGGTACTGGGGCATTGCCGGGTACTGGGGCATTGCCGGGTACTGGGGCATGGTCGGGTACTGGGGCATTGTCGGGTACTGGGGCATTGTCGGGTACTGGGGTATTGTGGGGTATTGTTGGGTACTGGGGTATTGTTGGGTACTGGGGTATTGTGGGGTATTGTTGGGTACTGGGGTATTGTTGGGTACTGGGGTATTGTGGGGTATTGTTGGGTACTGGGGTATTGTTGGGTACTGGGGTATTGTTGGGTACTGGGGTATTGTTGGGTACTGGGGTATTGTGGGGTATTGTTGGGTACTGGGGTATTGTGGGGGATTGTTGGGTACTGGGGGATTGTGGGGGATTGCTGGGTACTGGGGGATTGCTGGGTACTGGGGGATTGCTGGGTACTGGGGGATTGCTGGGTACTGGGGGATTGCTGGGTACTGGGGGATTGGGGTAACGGGGGATTGCTGGGTAACGGGGGATTGCTGGGTAACGGGGGATTGCTGGGTAACGGGGGATTGCTGGGTAACGGGGGATTGCTGGGTAACGGGGGATTGCAGGGTACTTGGGGATTGCAGGGTACTTGGGGATTGCAGGGTACTTGGGGATTGCAGGGTACTTGGGGATTGCAGGGTACTTGGGGATTGCAGGGTACTTGGGGATTGCAGGGTACTTGGGGATTGCAGGGTACTTGGGGATTGCAGAGCTGAGATGGATTGAGGGATGGCTGGATCTGTGACTGCATTTGTCACAGATCCAGCCACAGCTCAGCTGCTGACACCCCACTCCCCCCCCCCCTCTCCTCGCACACTGTACAGAGAGGAGAGGGAGGAGAGGGAGGAACCGGCGTCATCAAATGACGCCGGTTTGTTTACAAGTGATCGCGCCGTCATTCGACGGCGCGATCACGTGGTAAACGGCCGCTATCAGCGGCAATTTACCGTGATCCGTGATGCGCCGGGTCTTCTAGACCCGGCGAGCACGGACACTTTCGCGAGCTCGTCCCAGGGGACGTGCAATCGCGGAAGTGCACAAGGACGTCCCAGGGACGTCGTGTCAAAGCAACTCCACCGCGCCGTAGCAGTAAAATGCTTATGGCGCGGTGGGGAAGTGGTTAACCACTTCCTTACTGGGCACTTAAACTCCCTTCCTGCCCGGTCCAATTTTCAGCTTTCAGCGCTGACGCACTTTGACAATTGCGTGGTGATACAACACTGTACCCAAAATATATTTTTATAATTTTTTCCCACAAATAGAGCTTTCTTTTGGTGGTATTTGATCAACTCTGCGGTTTTTATTTTTTGCGCTACAAACAAAAGAAAAAAAAAAGGCAAAAAAAAATTTGGGAAAAAAACTCCACAATTTTTTTACTTTTTGTTATAACATCCCAATTTTTTTTTTTTTTTAAACTTTTTCAGAGTTTAGGCCGATACGTATTGTGACATATTTTTGGTAAAAAAAACGCCATAAGCGTACGATGATTGTTTGCGCAGAAGTTATAGCGCCTATAATTTTTATGAATTTATGCGTGCGGCTTAACGCGGGGAGCGATCCGACTCGAGGGGGCGGCGGTTAGTTTCTGTCCGCCCCCTCGTGATTGCTCCCAGCCAATCCCGTAGGCCGCCGCCGTGTCACTTCCTCTGTCTGTAAAATGTAAACACAGGCAGAGGAAGTGATGAAGCGCTCATCTCGGCGGTATTTGCAAACCGTCGAGATGAGAGAAGAGACACAGTGAGTCGCACCAACACTACACCGACACCAGTACACACAGGCACATTTAACCCCTTTCGATCACCGCCCCCCCACCCCCTGTCACACTGTCACTGTACTGATCACTGCATTTAGTGTCAGTGTGACAGGCAGTGTGACAGGCAGTGTGACAGGCAGTGTGACAGGCAGTGTGACAGGCAGTGTGACAGGCAGTGTGACAGGCAGTTAGTGTTAGGGGGGTACGGGGCTACCCTGGACCTAAGTTTTAACCCCTTGATCACCGCCCTAGTTAACCCTTTCACCCCCTATTGCCAGCGTCACTAAGCGATCATTTTTCTCATCGCTGTATTAGTGTCGCTGTTCCCGCTAGGTAGCAAATTTTTTTTTTTATTGCGATTTTTTTTTACTAAAAAGACATGTGGCTGAATACATTTTGGCCAAAATGTTTGACTAAAATTTAGTTTATTCAGTTTTTCTAAAAGTAAAAAAGTAAAAAATATTGATTTAAAAAAAAAAAAAATAAAAAAAAAAAAAAAAAAAAAAAAAATCGCTCTATTTTTGTTTATAGCGCAAAAAAAAAAAATCGCAACCACCAAAAGAAAGCTCTATTTGTGGGAAGAAAAGGACGCAAATTTTGTTTGGGAGCCACATCACACGGCCGAATTGTAATAACGCCTCTGGGCATTTAGCAGCATATTGGTCCGGGCTTAAGTGGTTAAGGAGAGGATAAATAGGTGAACTTTAACTGAAGCAAGCTAATGACAAGATATCAACTATCATAGACAACGTATAATAATCTCACATTTACAGGTACACAGTCTTCATTTTTATTCTACTGACCCCGTATATGAATTACTATTTATGGTTGCTAAGCTACAAGCAACTTTCATGATTAAAGACTTAAGTGCCTCAGGGAGATGAAACCTGTACTCAGCACCCACTCCATACTATCCATTATCACACAGCTGAGAAACAATGAAACAAGTACACTGCTTGACCTGATGAAGAGGGAAAATCTCTTAAAAGCGGTTTTAAAATAGGCACTAAACTTCAATAAAGAGAGAAATCCCTAAATAACACACACTAATTATCATATCATATAACCAGACTAGTTAGGAGGTGGTCATACCTTCTTTTTATGAAGCTGCATTAAAGTCTCTTTTAGCCAGACCAGGCTGACTATGGAAGGGTGTGTTACTGCAGTGGTGGAGGGCACAGAAGTGCATGCTGGTACAGGGGAGGTGATCTGAGGCACTTTTCACACTGGGGCAGGAGGTGCGGTGGCGGTAAAGCGCAGTTATTTTTTGTGGCGCTTTACCGTCGGAATTGCAGCGTTATTCGGACACTAGCGGTGCTGTTTTACCCCCCGGTAGTGACCAATTAAGGGTTAATACCGCCGGCAATACGCCTCTGTAGAGGCACATTGCCGGCGGTATAGCTACGGTTTCCCATTGCTTTCAATGGGAAGGAGCGGTGGAGGAGCAGTAAAACACAACTTTTGGAGCATGGGAAGTCTTGTGTCACTCGTAACCTATCTGTGGCTCCAACATGTCACAATATACTGAAAAGAGACACAAATAAGCTATTAACAATAAAAGACATACTGTGTGAGGAGTCAATTGTTTGTATGTGTGGGGATTGATGAAGGGTCCATCCAGAGCCACCACTAAATGCTAGGTCCAGGTCCTACTACTTACACGTATGCAGTAGAACTACATAAAAACGCTTATAGATCAGTCTCCTGGTCCCAAAGAAGTTTAAGGAGGGCCCAACACACACCAGGAGGAGGAGGCGGAAGGTGCATTGTCCACAGGTAACACTGTTCAAAATGCTGGTGGTCTTGGTGCCAAAACTGTGGTAATATACAGCAAAGGATAAGGGGTTGGTGTGGGGGCCGGGTCAGGCCAGCACGATGGTGGAGAGAAAAGGTAAGGAAACATTCAGAAACGTTGTTTTAAGACTTTCCCTATCCCATGTTAAAATCAGCAAATTATATGCGGTTTTACATAGATTTGCACAGCAGGAGACTGCGATTGGCTCTCTATGGAGCCGGTTCACATATTTCCGCAGCGGCTCTATTGCGATTTGCAAAGGAGCCCATTGCATCTTTTTATCCGTTTCAGGTCCAAATTCAGCCCACAAGTCGGGCTGAAATCGGACCTGAAACGGTAAACAAGGACGCACCGAACTTCTGCTATGCCGCTGCGTGCTTATATGTGAACCCAGCCTAAAAATCATTGTAAAGGTTTTGTTTTCTTTTTTTACCGGAATGCATTCTCTGCAATAAAGAAAGAACCTGTATTCAGCTAACCCCCACTTATACTTACCTGAGCCGGACCTTGATCCAGCGTTGCTCCCAAGAACAATGGCTCTCTCCACTCACTCTCCTCACTGGACATGGAGGCAACAGCAGGAGGCAGCGAGCAGAGAACGGGGGGGGGGGGGGGAGCTGAAACACCCCGTGCGTGTCAAAGGGCACAAACAGTGTGGCTTGGGATAGAGCTTGAGGGCAATCACCAGGGGGTGGAACCAGGAACACCAACAGCGGGCCCCAGAAGAGGAGGCAAGTACCATTTCACAGAGCAGGTTGATGCCATTTAAAAGAAAAATACATATGAAAAGCATATACAGGCTACTGTACATGCTCATAATGCACAAATTCCATGGCCAGCAGCGCATATCATAACATTAAATGCCCCTTCACACTACGTAATTCTATTGCTTCGCACCACTGCATACAAGTTAACATGTTTTACATTAAAGTGGTTGTAAACATCACACATGAAATATGAACAAAGCATATTCCTCTATTGCGTTTACTTGTCTCAATCCAGACCACTAGGTGTCTTCTCTGTCTGCTGCTTCAATCCTCTGCTATCAGCATTAGTCATTTCTGAAAATGTTCTCTTGACACCAAAAAAAGGTGACAAAGGAGGGACATAGGAGGAAAGCCTCAGCTCTGCTTATGTGAGGTATGTGGAGGAGGGTGTGTACCTTCCCTCCATTCAGCTTTCAGAGTTCTCCAACCAATTTTTTTGACAGTTTAGACAAGCTTTAAAAATTCTGCACTTTGAACTGAGGTAGAGAAGACTTATGTTTGAGGATTTGTATCATCTCTGTGCATCACCTGAGGCCAATCCCCTCACTGGGAATATGTATGGGTTTACAACCATTTTAAGACATTGATTTCATCAAGAATTGTCTGTCAACACACATCAATGAAATAAAAAAAAAAATCAGTCCTGCTCCTTTAACGCAGTGCAAGTTTGTTGGCATCTACTGCACTTGGGGTACCATTCACAACGCAACACCTTGTGTTACCATTGCTGTAAATCACACATTAACACAATGAACAGGTCAGAAGGCTAACTATACTTTTCAAATGTCTTAGTACCCATGACTCTTCCCTGCAAACTTGGCCCCCTTGCACTTACCTTAGATCAGACATTGAAGCAGTCCAGGACTCTGCCCCATATCAGTTGGCACCTTGTAAGAGAAGCCTCCCTGCATGCTTACAAGAAGACAGATTTTGCATTTAGGCCAATGAAAAACCTAGTACCCCTGACACTCTGCACCCTAATAATGTATATCACGATATTACCTATAATCCCGGACTCTGAACCTCCCAGCAACCCCGACAATACACCCAACACTTTAGACAATGCACCTTTTTTGCCAGCCAGCACAGCACCTGCCGCTGCATACCCCACCACTGCTCCCGCATTGGCAACTAGGCTCAGTCTGGAGTTTGGTCATTTTTGGGATCGCTATCCACTTCTTTTTTTTTTTACCATCTAGTGATGATATCTCCTCCCCAAAGCAACCTGTAGAGGCTATACAGTCCCCCGCGCAGCCTCTGGGAACACCGCATCATTGTGGGTTCTTCTCAGGAGAAGGAAATGTACATTGTCAGGTGAAAGGGCAGAGAAATTGTGAAACTTGCCCACAACTTAAAGCGGAGGTTCACCCTAATTTTTAACATTACTTTATCCACATCCTTGCAACATTTACATACACATATGCCTAACTTTTTTTCTGCGGCTCTAATTACCTTGAATCAGCTGTCTGAATTAGGACTTCCGGGTTTTCCTCCCGCGGGAGTAGGCATATACTTTGCTTTCCCTGGCGGCGCTATGTATGCTTGGAGGTCTCGGCAAGTGTAATGCTTCCTAGGAAATAAAGCGCAGCGCCGTACAGCGAAATGTCTCAAGACACCGCTACCCGGAAGTCCGTGCTTGTGGGCTTTAGTATGCCCACAAGCAAAATGGCAAATCCCAGAATCAGTTTATATAAGTTTTTATTTTAAACGAAAACAGATGGGGGATAATTTTAATCGCCGGACGAGTGAGTACTAAATTGTTATATGAAACAACATTGAATGGGCTTACAAAAAAAAAACGATGGACCGCAGAACCCCCATTTTAATGGCGCAACTTTAGCCCTCTTTTGTATTTTTGGTGTGTATAACAACACTTGTTGTTGCAGCTCATGTTGTTTAGGTTATATTCTGTTTTGTATTCCTAGCGCGGTAATCCTTTTCTTTTTACACTTTAATAGGAAACCCTTTCATTGGAACAGCCATTTTCTAGGTCCAAAATCCAAAATATGTCCTTTATTTAACCTCCCTGGCGGTATGATTCTTTCAGATTTTAGGTGCTGAAAGCGGTACCATTATTTGCAAGGGAATTTGGCGTTTTATACTGTAGGCCTGTAATTCTTAGGAATAACTCACTGAAATCTATCCAAACAAGAGTCTAATAGGCATCCCAGGTATGATTTTTTTTTTTTTTTTTTATTAAAAATTATAATATAATAAATAATTATAAAAAATTATAACAAATAATAATATAATTATAGTAAAAATTATTCAATAATGTAATCAAAATCACTGAAATTTGCTCAGTTGCAGAATTTTTGCTGTCTTTTTTTTTATGACGAATTTCCCCATAAATCGCTATCGCTAAATTCTGCAAGTGATTCTGATTTATTATCGCTGTTTTTTTAGCTGCTCTAAAACAATTTTTGCCATAAAGGGACACTTTTGGTTGCTATGGGCAATCTACAGTTTGCAGGGAGAAAGAACAGTTTTTATTATATAAAAGGACATTAGTGTACAGGGCAGACCACTAGGGACATGGGGGGGGTGTATTTTTTACATACAGTACTGTAATCTATAAGATTACAGTGTACTGTATGTATAGTGTTTGTTTACTTTTTTTAATTTGGCGCCGTTCCCCCCCCCCCCCCTACGTTGCGACGCTCGCAGGGAAGGGAATCGGCGGTACACACAGCATCAGGCGGACATCCGGCCGTCGTGTACTGCGGGGATTCATCGCTGGATCGCAGAGAAAAGGTAAGTAAACTCTTTTCTGCATCCAGCGAGGCAAGTCCGTGTGTGGCACGGGGATACCGATCGTAGCTTAAAAATCTCACCCCGTGCCACACACGGGAAGACCGCCAGGGAGGTTAACCTTCGGGATAAGATTTTTTTATTTTTTTTATTAACCACTTCCCCACCGCGCCATAAGCATTTTACTGCTACGGCGCGGTGGAGTTACTTTGACACGACGTCCCTGGGACGTCGTCGTGCACTTCCGCGATTGCGCGTCCCCTGGGATGCGCTCGCGAAAGTGTCCGTGCTCGCCGGGTCTAGAAGACCCGACGCATCACGGATCACGGTAAATTGCCGCTGGTAGCGGCCGTTTACCACGTGATCGCGCCGTCGAATGACGGCGCGATCACTTGTAAACAAACCGGCGTCATTTGATGACGCCGGTTCCTCCCTCTCCTCTCTGTACCGTTCGATACAGTGTGCGAGGAGAGGGGGGGGGGGAGCGGGGTGTCAGCAGCTGAGCTGTGGCTGGATCTGTGACAAATGCAGTCACAGATCCAGCCATCCCAGCTCTGCAATCCCCCAGTACCCTGCAATCCCCCAGTACCCTGCAATCCCCCAGTACCCAACAATACCCAACAATACCCCAGTACCCAACAATACCCCACAATACCCAACAATACCCCACAATACCCAACAATACCCCAGTACCCAACAATACCCCAGTACCCAACAATACCCCAGTACTCGGCAATACCCCAGTACTCGGCAATACCCCAGTACTCGGCAATACCCCAGTACCCAACAATACCCCAGTACCCAACAATACCCCAGTACCCAGCAATACCCCAGTACCCGGCAATACCCCAGTACCCGGCAATACCCCAGTACTCGGCAATACCCCAGTACTCGGCAATACCCCAGTACTCGGCAATACCCCAGTACTCGGCAATACCCCAGTACCCAACAATACCCCAGTACCCCACAATACCCCAGTACCCGGCAATGCCCCAATACTCGGCAATGCCCCAATACTCGGCAATGCCCCAATACTCGGCAATGCCCCAATACTCGGCAATGCCCCAATACTCGGCAATGCCCCAATACTCGGCAATACCCCAATACTCGGCAATACCCCAATACTCGGCAATACCCCAATACTCGGCAATACCCCAATACCCTGCATGATACTTTGCAATACCCCAATACTCTGCAATACCGCCTATGGGGATTTTTAAGTAGCGAAGTTTGGCGCCATTCCACGAGTGTGCGCAATTTTGAAGTGTGACATGTTGGGTATCTATTTACTCGGCGTAACTTCATCTTTCACATTTTGAAAAAAAATTGGGCTAACTTTACTGTTTTGTTTTAAGCACAAAACAGTTTTTTTTTAAAACACGCGTTCAATAAATTTCTGCGAAAATACCGTGCGAGATAAAAAGTTGTAACGGCCGCCATTGTATTCTCTAGGGTCTTTGCTAAAAAAGCATATATAATGTTTTGGGGTTCTATGTAATTTTCTAGCAAATAGATGATTTTTCCATGTAGGAGAGAAATGTCAGAATTGGTGTGGGTGTTCCAGAACGCCTGACGGTGCTCCCTGCATGTTGGGCCTCTGTATGTGGCGACGCTGTGTAAAAGTCCCACACATGGGGTATCGCCATACTCGGGAGGAATAGCAGAATGTGTTTTGGGGTGTAATTTGTGGTATGCATATGCTGTGTGTGAGAAATAACCCACTAATATGACAGAAACAATTTTTTTTTTTTTTTTTTTTTTTACAGAATTTTCAGTCGTTTTTCTTTTATAGCGCAAAAAATAAAAAACCCAGAGGTGATCAAATACCACCAAAAGAAAGCTCTATTTGTGTGAAAAAAAGGACAAAAATTTCAAATGGGTAGAATGTTGTATGACTGAGTAATTGTCATTCAAATTGTGAGAGCACCGAAAGCTGAAAATTGGTCTGGTTAGGAAGGGGGTTTAAGTGCCCAGTGGTCAAGTGGTTAAACACTACTATTTATCTATCCTCTATTCTAAACTTCAGTATTATTGTTTTAAACATGCAATGGGGTTGATTTACTAAAACTAGAGCAGCTTGTTAAATTAAAAGGGTTGTAAAGGTTCGTGCATAGCATGCATTATGGTGAAAAAACACCTCGCCGTCACGGGTCCCCCAGCCCCCCCGTTTTACTAAAGACAAAAAACAATCCGCGCTACCACCCCTTAAATGATTGATATATAGATGTAAAAAAACGTGAAAAATTGAAAATAAAAGTGAAAAATGCTGCACCTTAATACAAAGAAGCCCAATATAGGGCTCCACAAGACATATATATACAAAGGACTAAGGCGCGCAACAATGTGACATATGTATAGAAAAATATGTGTTTCCACAGCAACCTGCAAATAGTGAAAATAAATACAAATAATATGTGAAAAAGGAATGTACAACGTCCCAAATAGGATTCCAATTATTAGGTGTTCAAAAACTTGTTTCCTAATGCCTTTGAAACACAGTTCATAGGAAATTTCCCAATGTAGGGCCAGATTCACGTATTCCAGAGCATCTTTGCTCTGGAGTAACGCTTCTGATTTGCGTTGCGCTGCCGAAATTTTAGGAGCAAGTGCTGTCATTCACGAAGCACTTGCTCCTAAAGTTGCGGCAGCGCATCACAAATGAGCCGGCGGAATTCAAATGTCGCGGGTACGGGGCGTGTAGTATGCTAACTACGCGCGATCCCGCCGCCAACGTACTGCGCATGCGTCGAGTGTCAAAACATCCCCGTGCGCATGCTCCAAAATCTGTGAATGAACGTCAATGACGTCACATTCCCATTCATGACCGTTTTACGCAAGCGACGTTTTTTTTTTTTTCCCGACGCGATGACGACGCCTATACCTAACATAGGATACTCCAACCCCATGTAGGTATATCTATGCGCCGCGTATCTCGTCCGGAAACGTCGTATCGTCATTGCGTCGCGCCGGATTTCGATCGTGAATTGCCGATTTCCGCTCATTAACATATTTTTTGAGCGTAAATCGGCGGGAACGCCCCCGGCGCCATTTTTAAGTTGAAGTAACGATGCGATGGCGAAACTCAGTTACGCTGCTCGCATCGGAACTTCAACCCGGCGTTTCTTGTTTTCTGGTTACAGAAAACAGAAACGCCGGCTCAAAGCCACAGTTAGGCTGGCGGATCACTCGATCCGCCAGCGTAACCTTTCCTGAATCTGGCCCGTAGTGTTGTAGATAATTCCAATGATGACCCTCATCTGTTCTATGTAAGGGAGTGATAGATGGCCGCTTACCGCAATGTTGGACCCTTCCAGGGGTCAGTAAAGCATTCAACACACTTATCCGCGTCTGGCTCCTAGGGATCACTCCACTGCTGACAGCTCAGGACTACTCAGAAAGGTTGAAGAGATTTTTCACTCCAAGAGATGTTTTACTCCAAGGGGTAGCTCAGATGCTCAGCTTAATTGAGGATATCATAAAAGATAGGGAAAAAAGGAACTCCATGGTGTAGCAGGTTTAAAAAGAAACTGACAGTTTATTCAGTTTTACACTGACAAAATTAAAAACAACAGTCCTTCACCCTGCACATATACGGGTTCTCAGCATGAATTCAAAAAAAGTTTTCGTGTGTGCAGATGCTTCCAGCTAGGCGTGTGATCGATCAAATCAGCCAGCTGGTAAGCTAATGAACGTGGTGACGCCTGCGATACTTAGCTCCACCCGACGCGGCGTTTCATCCAAACGGGCTTCTACGGGGAAAGGAGGCTCAAGACACTTGAGCCTCCTTTCCCCGTAGAAGCCCGTTTGGATGAAACGCCGCGTCGGGTGGAGCTAAGTATCGCAGGCGTCACCACGTTCATTAGCTTACCAGCTGGCTGATTTGATCGATCGCGCGCCTAGCTGGAAGCATCTGCACACACGAAAACTTTTTTTGAATTCATGCTGAGAACCCGTATATGTGCAGGGTGAAGGACTGTTGTTTTTAATTTTGTCAGTGTAAAACTGAATAAACTGTCAGTTTCTTTTTAAACCTGCTACACCATGGAGTACCTTTTTTCCCTATCTTTTATGATATCCTCAATTAAGCTGAGCATCTGAGCTACCCCTTGGAGTAAAACATCTCTTGGAGTGAAAAATCTCTTCAACCTTTCTGAGTAGTCCTGAGCTGTCAGCAGTGGAGTGATCCCTAGGAGCCAGACGCGGATAAGTGTGTTGAATGCTTTACTGACCCCTGGAAGGGTCCAACATTGCGGTAAGCGGCCATCTATCACTCCCTTACATAGAACAGATGAGGGTCATCATTGGAATTATCTACAACACTACATTGGGAAATTTCCTATGAACTGTGTTTCAAAGGCATTAGGAAACAAGTTTTTGAACACCTAATAATTGGAATCCTATTTGGGACGTTGTACATTCCTTTTTCACATATTATTTGTATTTATTTTCACTATTTGCAGGTTGCTGTGGAAACACATATTTTTCTATACATATGTCACATTGTTGCGCGCCTTAGCCCCCGTTTTACCAACCTGAGCCTGTTCACCTGCTCTGCGCATCCCCTGGCGTCCTCCTGAGGTTGATTGGATAGATTGATAGCTCCAGCTGCTGTCAATCAAATCCAATGACGCGGCCACCGGTGGGAGGGACAGAGTCATACACTTGGCTTCTATGGATGTCGAGTGTATCACACGGGAGCACGCCCGCAAACTAACCCCCTTGGGAGAGAGCGCTTCCCAAAGGCAGTTAGCTATTGCAGGAAGAGGCCAAGACAGCCACCGGGGGATCCCAGAACAGCAGGATCAGGGCCACTCTGAAAAACAAACTGCACAGTGGAGGCAAGTATGACAGGTTTGTTATTTAAAAATAAATAAAAAAATAAACCTTTACAACCCCTTTAAGCTTTGACAAAAAAAAAAACGTGGAAGCCGATTTGTTTCTATGTGGAGATTTTGCATTCTCCAGTTTTAGTAAATCACCCCAAATATTAGGCTGAAACTTATTTTTATTACACAATAGGTATCAGAAATGCTGTTTATTGTAATGGCAGACGATGATGACAGGAGGACCTCATGTGCAAAGGAACAGTCCTAGCTTTACTTTAACACTCATTGTTGATGCCTCAATCAGCAATTTATAAGACATCTACAATATATTCCCTGAAACACAACTTCTCATTTTGTTTCCCTGTAATATCCCAGTTTACTGCTCAATTCTCTCCAGTTGTATCCTTGCTGGCATTACCAGCAGCAATGGCATCATTTTCAAAATCTTTTCCCCTTTGATTCCCATCTACTTGGCTTGGACATCACATCCATGGTGGGACCTTTGTCCTTTTGGGCAGTATATTCACCTCTCCAGTGGTCAAAAGCTTCAACCTCTCCTCAATTCCAGAACTGCAGCCTGCATCAGTCTCTTGTCTTCAAAACATCTGGGGCTGTCAGATACCTGTCAGCTGTGGATACCTACATCTCTGCTGTGTCCTGTACTGGATGTAGTGTCCGAGGAGCCACGTCACACCTTACATGAAAATTACAATCTTTTCCCCTCAGCCAAGTAAAATAAGGGCAATGTGTAAAAAAAATAACCTAAATCAGAGCACGGGTATTTTTTATGTTCACACTCCTTTCCTTTCCCAACACACACACAGTGTCACGTTACATGATATTGTTTTTATTATTATGTACTGTCTCTTTAATGTCTATCTAGTTTGTCTCTTGTGGCATTCCGTAGTTACCATGCTGCTGAGTTTTCTCCTCCCCCTCTCTGCTGTATTAGTCATTTTATGCTGTACATTCATGTGACCTGTTTGTATCTTCTATACCTGCATTAACCACTTGACCACTGGGCACTTAAACCCCCTTAATAACCAGACCAATTTTCAGCTTTCGGTGCTCTCACAGTTTGAATGACAATAACTCAGTCATACAACACTCTAACCAAATGAAATTTTTGTCCTTTTTTTCCCACAAATAGAGCTTTCTTTTGGTGGTATTTGATCACCTCTGCGGTTTTTATTTTTTTCGCTATAAATGAAAAAAGAACGTAAATTTTGTAAAAAAATGAATTTTTCTTCATTTCTATTATAAAATTTTGCAAAAAAGTAATTTTTCTTCATAAATTTGGCCTAAAATGTATACTGCTACATATCTTTGGTAACAAAAAAAAAAAAAATTGGATAATATTTAGTCTGGGTGAAAGTTATGGGGTCTACAAGCTATGGTACCAATTACTGAAAATTGATCAATTTGATCACATCTGATGTACTGACAGCCTCTCTCATTTCTTGAGACCCTAACATGCCAGAAAAGTACAAATACCCCCCAAATGACCCCTTTTTGGAAAGAAGACATTCCAAGGTATTCAGAAAGAGGCATCGTGAGTTTTTTGAAGTTGTCATTTTTTCCCCACAATTCTTTGCAAAATCAAGATTTTTTTATTTTAATTTTTTTTCCACAAAATGTTCATATTATTAGGTTGTTATTTCTCACACACAGCATATGCATACCACAAATTACACCCCAAAACACATTCTGCTATTCCTCCCGAGTATGGCGATACCCCATGTGTGAGACTTTTACACAGCGTGGCCACATACAGAGGCCCAACATGCAGGGAACGCCATCAGGCGTTCTGGAACACCCAGACCAATTCTGACATTTCTCTCCTACATGGAAAAATCATCATTTATTTGCTAGAAAATTACATAGAACCCCAAAACATTATATATGCTTTTTTAGCAAAGACCCTAGAGAATACAATGGCGGCCGTTACAACTTTTTATCTCGCATTGTATTTGCACAGCAATTTTTTGAACGCGTTTTTTTTTGGAAACAAAACAGTTTTGTGCTTAAAAAAAAAAAAAACAGTAAAGTTAGCCCAATGTTTTTGCATAATATGAAAGATGAAGTTACGCCGAGTAAATAGATACCCAACATGTCACCCTTCAATATTGCACACGCTTGTGGAATGGCGCCAAACTACGCGACTTAAAAATCCCCATAGGCGACGCTTTAAATGTTTTTCCTGGTTACATCTTTTTAGTTGGAGAGGAGGTCTAGGGCCAAAATTATTGCTCTCGCTCTAACGTTCGCAGCGATACCTCACATGTGTGGTTTGAACACCGTTTTCATATGTGGGCGGGACTTACGTGTGCGGTCGCGTCTGTATACGAGCACACGGGTACAGGGGCGCTGTAATTTTTTTTTTATTTTTTTATTGTTCATTTTACTTTATTTATTTTAGTTTGACACCTTTTTCCCCAAAAATAAATGTTTTGGTTACTTTTATTCCTATTACAAGGAATGTAAACATCCCTTGTAATAGGAATATAGCATGACAGGTCCTCTTTACAGTGAGATATGGGGTCAATAAGACCCCACATCTCCCCTCTAGGCTGGGAAGCCTAAAAAAAAAACGATTGCAGAGTATTGCGCGGGGGAGTATTGCGCGGGAGTATTGCGCGGGAGTATTGCGCGGGAGTATTGCGCGGGAGTATTGCGCGGGAGTATTGTGCGGGGTACTGCGGAGTATTGCGGGGTACTGCGGAGTATTGCGGGGTACTGCGGAGTATTGCGGGGTACTGCGGAGTATTGCGGGGTATTGCGGAGTATTGCGGGGTACTGCGGAGTATTGCGGGGTACTGCGGAGTATTGCGGGGTACTGCGGAGTATTGCGGGGTACTGCGGAGTATTGCGGGGTATTGCGGAGTATTGCGGGGTATTGCAGAGTATTGCGGAGTATTGCGGGGTACTGCGGAGTATTGCGGGGTACTGCGGAGTATTGCGGGGTACTGCGGAGTATTGCGGGGTACTGCGGAGTATTGCGGGGTACTGCGGAGTATTGCGGGGTACTGCGGAGTATTGCGGGGTACTGCAGAGTATTGCGGAGTATTGCAGAGTATTGCGGAGTATTGAGGAGTATTGGGGGTATGCAGAGTATTGAGAGTATTGGGGTTATGCAGAGTATTGGGGGGGGTTATGCAGAGTATTGGGGGGGGTTATGCAGAGTATTGGGGGGGGTTATGCAGAGTATTGGGGGGGGTTATGCAGAGTATTGGGGGGGGTATGCAGAGTATTGGGGGGGGTATGCAGAGTATTGGGGGGGTATGCAGAGTATTGGGGGGGGTATGCAGAGTATTGGGGGGGGTATGCAGAGTTTTGCGCAGGGAAGGAAGGAGTTAATGCAGGGATGGATGGATCTGTGACTGCAATAGTCACAGATCCATCCCACACTGCTGCAGCCATCCGCGCTCTCCTCTCACGCTGTACCGATCGGTACAGCGAGAGGAGGGAAGAACCGGCGTCAGCAAGTGACGCGGTTTGTTTACATGTGATCACGCCGTCATTGGACGGCGCGATCACGTGGTAAGGAGCCGCCACCATTGGCTCCTTACCGAGATCACTGACGCTGCGGGTCCCGTGGACCCGCCGAGCGCCGTGACCGCGTGTGCGCGCCCGCTCGGGCGCGCGGATCTGACGCACGTCAGATTTGTTTACACACGTGGTCGCGCCGTCATTGGACGGCGCGATCACGTGGTAAGGAGCCGCCGCCATTGGCTCCTTACCGCGATCATCGGTGCTGCGGGTCCCGTGGACCCGGTGAGCACCGGTGATCGCGTGTGCGCGCCCGGTTGGGCGCGCACACCTGACTCTAACGGAGGACGTCCATGGACGTCCTGTTAGAGTACAGGAACCGCCCTATAGCCGTATTTCGGCTATAGGGCGGTGATTAAGTGGTTAAAGAATCGTTCTTTTACCTGTTGTAACTTGCATTCTACGGATCATACGACGAATAAACATTGCCAGATCTTCTCTCATGTGAGTTGTGACTGAGTAAGCTATCTGAAAGGTGATTTGGTATGAACAATCTCTTCAGAGCAACCCTGTGCTACTGAAAACCACATTCATAGCCTTTGCAGCCGATTCAGAATACACAGAAACAAGCTGCCTTTGGAAGACACGCAGATGTGCCAATAATTCCTCCTGGCATTTCCATTCATCTGCTAAAAACACATGGTGCTGCATAACCACAATGTTCGATGCAGCGTGATTTTGAAAATAGGGCAGAGACTTCTTTTGTGCCTTTCCCACACATGGGGCAGCCTATTGAAATGAATTGCCCTACACGCCAAATGCAAAAACGCAGGGAAACGCTCACTCTTGCTTGCATGGTGCAAATGGAGCCTTAAAGAGCCTTGTTTTGATTACTATGATGTGAAATCTCTGTAAATAATGTAAATAACAGAAATAGAATTTTCACTGAAAGAATACAGACCATATGTATTCCAGACAGCAGCACATGTTGTACTGGGCTGGAAAAGATCATTTACAGTTGATGCTTTTTTTTTTTTAACGCTCATAATGAAAAATCTTTTTTAAAAGGACATATTTAAAAAGGACGCAACACAAAACGTAAAAAGGGGTCTAGCTAACAAATTCTATCCCTACACATCAAAGAAATATATGCACATTAATCTGCACTAAAAAAGCTAGAGAAAACCATCTCGTTGGAATAATGCCATGCAGGGAGTCCCAGCGGATATTCAATATAAATACTTTAGATCCTGCCAGTCTCAGTTCACAGATTATGCTATTAGCATTCCTTTGATTAACCAATTACAAGAAAAATTGTCCTATGCTTATACAAATTAGAACTGAACTTTGTAGTGGAAGGGCACTCTAGGCTCCTGTGGTTTTCATTCACTCCTATGTTGGCCAAGGTATTCTACACAACTACATGTCATGTTATTCTAGCTGTACATAGCAAACCTTGCAGTGGAATTCAGAATGTCATGGATGGTAACACGATTACTTTAGATTTATGCATGGATTTACATGGATCCTGGAAGTGGTTGACTGACCTGATAAGGCTGGTTGGAATCTGCACTTGCCTCTGGTTCTATGCAACCCACTTCACTTGGACATTCTACAATGTTAGGTACTACAGACTGTACTTTATATGCTTCACAGCATCTCAGTCTGTACTGTACTTTGCCATTGATGACGCAGTCCCTCACGCCCCTTATAAATGTGGCTTTTACCTGCTTTAAACATTCCCATCTCTATTGCTCCTTTTCTCTGTTTCCAGCATTCCCCATTAGTTCACTCCTTTTTCCCTATTAGCCTTACAGTGCACTTCTCCTCCATCTCCAGTGCCCCCTGCAGTAAATCCACTCCCACCCCAGTGCCATTCTTCTGTAGTGCATCTCTTTCCATACCCAGAGCCGTGTAGCGAACACCGCCTCCATCTCCAGTGCAGCTCTACATTAGCTCCAGTGCCCCCTTTTAGTGCACCGCTCCTCCCTATTCCAGTGCCCCCTTTTAGTGCACCTCTCCTCCCTATTCCAGTGCCTCCTTTTAGTGCACCTCTCCTCCCTATTCCAGTGCCTCCTTTTAGTGCACCTCTCCTCCCTATTCCAGTGCCCCCTTTTAGTGCACCTCTCCTCCCTATTCCAGTGCCCCCTTTAATGCACCTCTCCTCCCTATTCCAGTGCCCCCTTTTAGTGCACCTCTCCTCCCTATTCCAGTGCCCCTCTGTAGTGCACCTCTCCTCCCTATTCCAGTGCCCCTCTGTAGTGCACCTCTCCTCCCTATTCCAGTGCCCCTCTGTAGTGCACCTATCCTCCCTATTCCAGTGCCCCTCTGTAGTGCACCTCTCCTCCCTATTCCAGTGCCCCTCTGTAGTGCAACTCTCCTCCCTATTCCAGTGCCCCTCTGTAGTGCAACTCTCCTCCCTATTCCAGTGCCCCTCTGTAGTGCAACTCTCCTCCCTATTCCAGTGCCCCTCTGTAGTGCAACTCTCCTCCCTATTCCAGTGCCCCTCTGTAGTGCAACTCTCCTCCCTATTCCAGTGCCCCTCTGTAGTGCAACTCTCCTCCCTATTCCAGTGCCCCTCTGTAGTGCAACTCTCCTCCCTATTCCAGTGGCCCCCGTAGTGCAACTCTCCTCCCTATTCCAGTGGCCCCCGTAGTGCAACTCGCCTCCCTATTCCAGTGGCCCCCGTAGGGCAACTCGCCTCCCTATTCCAGTGGCCCCCGTAGGGCAACTCGCCTCCCTATTCCAGTGGCCCCCGTAGGGCAACTCGCCTCCCTATTCCAGTGGCCCCCGTAGGGCAACTCGCCTCCCTATTCCAGTGGCCCCCGTAGGGCAACTCGCCTCCCTATTCCAGTGGCCCCCGTAGGGCAACTCGCCTCCCTATTCCAGTGGCCCCCGTAGGGCAACTCGCCTCCCTATTCCAGTGGCCCCCGTAGGGCAACTCGCCTCCCTATTCCAGTGGCCCCCGTAGGGCAACTCGCCTCCCTATTCCAGTGGCCCCCGTAGGGCAACTCGCCTACTTATTCCAGTGGCCCCCGTAGGGCAACTTGCCTCCCTATTCCAGTGGCCCCCGTAGGGCAACTCGCCTCCCTATTCCAGTGGCCCCCGTAGGGCAACTCTCCTCCCTATTCCAGTGGCCCCCGTAGGGCAACTCTCCTCCCTATTCCAGTGGCCCCCGTAGGGCAACTCTCCTCCCTATTCCAGTGGCATCCATATAGCAACTCTCCTCCCTATTCCAGTGGCCCCCGTAGTGCAACTCTCCTCCCTATTCCAGTGCCCCCCCATAGTGCAACTCTCCTCCCTATTCCAGTGCCCCCCTGTAGTGAATCTCTCCTACTTATTCCAGAGCCCTTGTAGTACACCTCTCTTCCTTCACTGCCCCCTTGTAGGGCACGACTTATTTTCCTCCATTGCCATTCTTTAGTGCATATTTTCTTATTCCATCGTCCCTTTAATGTACCGCTCTTCTATTTCCATGGCACCCTGTAGTGCACCCAGTAAGTATACCTCTTTCTCCAGTGGACCTGTGATGCACCGCTTCTTCTCTGGTATGCCTGTAAACGTACCTCCATTGTCTTTGTATAACCAAAACCTGAATGGTGCTTCTCTAGAACATTATCTTGGACATGTTTTGATAATATCCCAATACATGATGAGGCTTGTTTAGATACAGCAAGATAAAAACTAATTATCTTGAGATCGTGTAGCTCAAGGGTGCCCAACCAGTGGCCTGGGGGCCACATGTGGCCCACAACCTTCTGCTCTGGAATAGTGGTTGGCATATGTCGATGCGTCAAGTATAGCGCCAACTCCTGTCACAGGTGGCGCGATACCAAATGCACTCTGCCTGCAATAGCAATAGCTAGCGATACTTGAATGGAAGACTGTTATTAAAGGTAAGCTAAATACTAAAATCACAGGGTATATATGGGCATATCTGTTCTGCAGTGGTTACTGGGCTGCTTTCAAACTGATTTGCAGGTGCAGCACAGAACACCTGCGGGTTACCTGCACTGAGCCATAGACTTCTGTTATTACCTGCCTGTGGGTCGGTGCACTGCAGAAAGTGCACCACACCTGCAGAATATAGTAGAAGTCTATGGAAATGTGCAGCTAACCCGCAGAAAAGCCACAGGTGCACTGCGTTGCCCCCTCGGTGTGGGTATACCACTCTATTGAGCTACAGATGTAAACAGACTTGCAGCTGTTTACACACACCTACCTCCAATTGGATCCACACATTAAAAAAAAAAAAAAAAACACAGAAGGGGAGGGGGGTGGGGATCCATCTAGGAAGATCGGATTGGAGGCCCAATAGAGTAGAGTGGGCATATGCAAAAGCATATGCAAAGTGGACATGGGCCTGTCATCTGCCCACTCCACCCATTGCGGCTCACGACCAGTTACCAAATCGCTTAAGTGGCCCTCAATCTTCAAAAGGTTGGGCACCACTGGTGTAGCTCACAAGTAGACTCCATTCAGCTAATGTTGTGACAAACTAAAGTTTGTTATAGGTGTTTCCATTAAAAGACATGACTACTTATGCAATAAAGTATTGTCAATAATTCTCTGCATGGACTGAATACTCATGCACCATCAGAACAGCACTACATGGCAGCACAAGTTCATTAGGTCACCTTTCTGAATGAAGCCGAAAGTAAAAATACATAAAATATTTGTAGTGGGTTTGCAAACATAGCTAAATCATTGTTTACTTCTGCTTATTTAAATCTACAACATTTATTTTTGGTGTGCAGTGTTGCGATAACATTGCAGTACTCTTAATTTGTATTGCTAGTGCATGGTGGGAGCATGGCTCAGTTCCAGATAGCTCATTTGAATACACTAGCTCCTTCCGGCAAAGGATTACATTGATCTGCAGGCACTGGAAGTCATGCATGGAAAAGCTAATCACTCAAGTGAGTCTAATGAAAAAGTAGAAGAGATACGGGAAAATGGCCAGGGATATATGTATATTGGTGGGGGGCCGGAAATGCCAAGACTGCTGATAAGAGAAAAAAGTGCGATTGCCGCACATCTTGTGCATTGTCTAATGCACAGCCCTTCTGCATAGTAATATTGTATTTGAAGTGCGGGCAGCATGGCCTAAGTGTAAATATGAATAAGAAGATGAACACTAATACACATTATATATATATATATATATATATATATATATATATATATACATATACATATATACATATACACACACACACACTTTCCTACCTTGGTAAAAATAGTGAAATGTTGCCATTTATATTGAAAATATGACCAATCATACCAAAAAACTGTCTTATTCATGGATAGTGATCACACGAAGCAGTTTATTACATTATTATTTTAAAAGGATCCAAAAAAAAAACAGAAATCACCCAAATGGCCCTGATCAAAAGTTTACATACCCTGGAATGTTAGGCCTTGGTACAGACACAGAAGGTGGCACACACACAGGCAGGGTCGGACTTACCATTGGGCTTGACTGGGCTCAAGCCCATGGGCCCCACCCAATAGGGGGCCCCTCTAAAAGCCCCAGGGCCCCGGACAGCAACCCTTCCTTTTTTTATTTATTTTTATTAAAAAATATGTTTATATATATATATATATATAATTAATTATTATTAAAGGGCCCAGAGGTCTCCAAGGCCCCTGGATGGCAACCCCCCCTTTTTTTTATAAAACAATTTAAATTTATATATATATATATATATATATATATATATATATATATATATATATATATATATATATATATATATATATATATATATTTTATTATTAAAGGGCTCAGAGGTCCCCAGGGCCCCATGTGGCAACCCCCCCTTTTTTTTATAAAACAATTTAAATTTATATATATATATATATATATATATATATATATATATATATATATATATATATATATATATATATATTTTATTATTAAAGGGCTCAGAGGTCCCCAGGGCCCCATGTGGCAACCCCCCCTTTTTTTATTTTTTTTATAAATGTTTATTTTTGTTTATATTTTTTTATTAAAAGGCCCAGAGGTCCCCAGGGCCCCCGGATGGCAACCTCCCTTTTTTTTATGTATTTTTTTTATAAATGTTTATTTTTTATTTTTTTTGTTAGGGGTCTGGAGGCCCCCAGGGCCCCGGACAGCAACCCCCACTTTTTTTATTAATTTTTTTATAAAATAAATTATTTTTATATAATATATATATATATATATAAATATATATATATATATATATATATATATATATATATATATATATATATATATATATATATATATATATATATATATATATATATATATATACAGTATATAGATATATATATCTATCTATATATATATATAAATATATATTAGAGCTGCACGATTCTGGCCAAAATGAGTATCACAATTTTTCTGCCAAGAATGAAGATCACGATTCTCTCACGATTCTCACGGCGTAAAATCTTTTACATTTATACAAAAAAAAAATGGGCTAACTTTACTGCCTATTTTTTTTTTTTTAATTCATTAAAGTATTTCCAAAAAAATGCATTTAAAAAGACTGCTGCGCAAATACAGTGCAACATAAAATATTGCAACAACCGCCATTTTATTCTCTAGGCCAGGGTGTTTACTAAAAAATTATATAATCTTTGGGGGTTCTAAGTAATTTTCTAGCAAAAAAAAATAATGATTTTAACTTGAAAAGAGCTGTCAGAAAAAGGTTTGGTGTTTAAGTGGTTAAAAATTCCTAATTTACATACAGAAAAAGTTAATTCCTTTGAAGAGATACAATGTTTAGACTTAACTTTCCACTGATAAAGAATGTTTCCAAAACTTGGCAGATTGCCCAGACTGACTTTTGGCTGAGAGCAGACAGGAAATTCTTTTCATACCAAAGTGCAGAGAGAAAATTCTTTTCATGTGAAAGATTGTGAAACCCTGTAACAAGAATCGCAACGGGAAAAAGATCGACGATTCTTGACGATTAATCGTGCAGCTCCAATATATATATATATATTTATTATTAATATTATTAAAGGGCCCAGAGGTCTCCAGGGCCCCCGGATGGCAACCCCCCTTTTTTTTTTTATAAAAATATTTACATGTTCTTTATATTTTTTATAAATGTTTATTTTTTTTTATTATAGGGCCCAGAGATCCCCAGGGCCCCGGATGGCTACCCCCCTTTTTTATATATTTATATATATATATGTGTATGTATATATATATATATTATTTCTTTATTTTTATTCTGTGCACAGATGAGAGTCACCCCCCCCGCTCAACAACTTTAAAGTGCACCCCCCCGCTCAACAACTTAAATGCCCCCCCGCTCAACAATTTTAATTCCCCCCCCCGCTCAACAACTTTAATGCGCACCCCCGCTCAACAACTTCAATTCGCCCCCCCCCCGCTCAACAACTATGATCCCCCCCTCGCTCCAGGGGGCCCCGTCAACACTCAAGCCCAGGGGCCCCCACCACCCTAAGTCCTGCCCTGCACACAGGTAAAAATTTCAATTAAAAAGGTTCATTTTGTGTTGTGGCTTTTTAAATAACAATTAATGTCTGTGTATAAATAGTGAATGAGTTTGTTAGCTCTCACATGGATGTACTAAGCAGGCTAGATACTAAGCCATGGGGAGCAGAAAACAGTCAAAAGACCTGCGTAACAAGGCAATTTTACAAAGATGGAAAAGGATATAAAAAGATATCCAAAGCCTTGAAAATGCCAGTCGGTACTGTTCAATCATTCAAGAAGTGGAACATGCAATTTCTTTCCTGGTGTCTGTACTAGCTTTACAGCTTTTAAAACGTCCATGGGTATGAGGCCTTACAAGTGAAGAGACTTATCTGCTCAGTCAGCTGTCAAAAGAAAATATCCTGGCAGTCTGCCAAGTTTTTAACATGAAACATTGTAACCAACGCTTCCTTCTTAGATCAAAGGGATCAACTTCTGTGTGTAAATGCAGGAAGTTTAACCACTTAAAGTCTAAATCTTTTTCTGACACTTGTTTCTCAAGTTAAAATCAATATTTTTGTTAGAAAAATTACTTGGAACCCCCAAAAAAACACATCACATATTATATATATTATATATATACACATACATACATACATACATACATACACACACACACACACACACACACACACACACACACACACATATACATATAGGCAGAGACCCTAGGGAATAAAAAGGGCAATTGCTGCAATATTTTATGCCACACTGTATTTGCCCAGCGATCTTTAAAACACATTTTTTTGGGGTAAAAATACACTTCAACTAATAAAAATAAAAAAATCAGGATTCTCATTTTAGCCAGAATTGTGCAGCTCTAGGATGCACTGCATTCTTGTTTTTGTGGAAGCACTGCTTTCTTGTTTTTGAATTAATCTATTACACTAGAAGGACACAGCGCTGGATCAGGTGAGGACTCATGTATTTAGGGGAATGCGAGGGGGCGATACTGCTACTGGGACATTTTTAACCTTAATGCAGGAATCCAATCAAAGGGTTAGTTCAGCTTTACCAAAAACTGCCTATACAGCTAAAGGGTGTTCGTAGATAAAAACAAACTGTGCCGCTTTGACCAAAATGTAGTATTGCCCTTTTGATTAGTGTAGCTCAAATACGTACCTCCTGAATCCTGACTGTAATACTCCCAGGACATTGCTAGGATCTTGCTAAGAGAGGCCTTAGCCTTAGGAGAGCTCACTCCCGTGATTAACATTATTATACAGGATTTATATAGCGACAGTTTGTGCAGCACTTTGTGATGGTGAAGGTGAGCGGTAAGAACTAGGCCTCTCCTAGCAATGTCCTAGCAACGTCCTAAGAGTATTCCAGTTAGGCTTCAGTAGGCTACGCCTAAAGCAAGGGCATTATTAAAATGTTGGTCAAAGCTCCACAGTTTGTTTTAATCTACAGTCACTCCTTATCTGCATAGGCAGTTGTTTGGTAAAGGTGAACTAAGGCTTTAGGGTAAAAAATATCTTGGCTTTAGAACCGCTTTCATTTGATGAATTTTATTCTACATTCTGGGCCAATTAAAAGTTGCTTATCAATAAACTGAAACACAGGTTTAGATTAAAGTGCTCTATGCTTTGCATACTTGCTGTGATATAATTGAGCATGTTGTCACTGGCTAACTCCTGCCAAACGGTCATCCTATAAAAATACAAGATAACCACGTAGTATACACAGTACTTGTAGCCTTTCCTGAAAAGATAATTAGACAGATTTCTCAGCCTATGACAAGAAAAAAAAAAAATCAATATTTCACTTTACCTTCCAATGTAATTTTCAGACAGCATTAACATTTTAGTAACCAAAAGATAAATGAGCTATAGTAAGAAGGATCTATATTCCCAATATTGTTTTCTAGTAATCTCTGCAAAGATCTTTACAATAGAAATGATGACCAAAACACAGCAAGCCGCACACATTTGTCCAATCAACTACAGCCTGGAAATATCTCACAAAGGGATCACCTCTTCACTACGAAAGAAAGCAAGATGCATCTGCACACAACATAAATCTGTGCAGCATAAAAGGTTAGACCACAAGAACAAGTAATAATGCATACACCAAAGACTGAAAAGTCAGCAATAAACCAATGCTTTTGTTAGGTCACACACCTCCCTGGTAGCCATCATTCTGCCTGTACCACAATTAATGGAGTACCCCAATGAGAGGTTTTCTCCATTTATCAGAGGCTGGAGCCACTGAATCATGGAGAATTTTTCCATCATGAAATTAAATACTTGACTTCTGTCAAGCGGTGGAGCCCACACACTGATTAAAATTTTGGCTGGACTTCGATCAGTCAATCAGTGAATGGCCTAGCCTAGACACAGGATGAAATTTAAAAGGCAGTTTAATCTCCGTCGCTTGTGCAGTGGGCCTCTATGAATGGTGAACTCATTGATACAACACTTTAGAGCCGGTTCACACTGGGGCGACCTGGGATCCGACTTTAACCCCTTCCATACAGGGCATTTTCACCCCCTTCCTGCCCAGACCAATTTTTAGTTTTCAGCGCTGTTGCACTTTAAATGACAATTGCGCGGTCGTGCAACACTGTACCCAAATTAAATTGTTATGGTTTTTTCCCCACACAAATAGAGCTTTCTTTTGGTGGTATTTGATCATCTCTGCGGTTTAAATTTTTTGCGCTATAAACAAAAGAAGAGCGACAATTTAAAAATAAACACAACGGGGCAGATTCACGTAGATCGGCGCATTATCATTCCGGCGTAGCGCACCACTTTTCCGTTAGACTTGCGCAATCTAGCCGCGTAATCCGGCGATTCACGTAGCTTTTACGCAAGAGCTTGCGCAAACGTAAGGTTTTTTCCGTAGGCGTAAGGAGGAGTAATACAAATTGGGAGGGACGTGGGCGTGTTACATTGAAATGAGCCGTGACCCCATGCAAATGAAGGGCCGGCCGACTCGCGCATGCGCGCGTGAAGGAAACCATGTCAGCTCCGTTGTGCGCATGCTCACAACTCGGGAGCGGCGCAATCATTGAAATTGGAAATGGACTAGGGCAATGTTGTGAACTACGCAGACAGCATAAATAGACACACACAAACGCCCTTCCATTGCAAAAGTACATCCCTTTGTGTCCCTTCCCATTGAATCAAGTGCTTTTGCTCTGTTGTTCGTTAGAGTGTGTTTTGTAGTTGTCAGATTAGTGTTCTGTGTGATCTTGTGCTTGTTGGTAGTTTTGTGAAAGTGTATTTTGATAAGTGTTTGAGACTGTTTGTTTGATTGATAGATTTCTGAGCGTTTGTTTTCTTGCTTTTTTTTTTCATCTGATTTTTTTGTGTGTGTTTCTTGCTGAGTGCTAGTGTGATTTTTGGCTGTTCTTTTTCTCTTTGTGTGTGTTCTTGTCTGATTGGTTGTGCTTGTATTTGTGACAGATTTTTGGTGACTGCTAGTGAGTTTGTTTGGAAGTATGACTGAGAGAAAAAGAAAGCTCAATTTTACTGTGGGGGAAAAAAGAATTCTTGCCCGGGCCATTACCGACTATGGGCGTTTTCTCCACGGCCCGCAGAGTGCCACCACCACCCCGGCCAGGAGGAGGGAGATCTTGGATATGATCACAGAGCAGGTCAATTCATCGGGGGAGGGGGAGACACGGACCCGCTCTGGGATAGAAAAGAAAATAAATGACCTCCGGCGTGAGGTGAAAAAAAAACTGGCCGCAATAAATGCCCATGCCAGGGGCACAGGAGGGGGCCCACCATGCCGGGTTAGATTTTCAGAGACGGAGCGTGTGGTGGCCCTGACCTTTCACCGGCATGAAGTGGAGGGCCTGCCAGGCTTTGACACAAGTCCGGTCCCCGCGGTGCCAGGTAAGGTTTTTATTTCTCTCAGGTGTGTAGCATGTGTGGGGGAGGGGGTGAAAGGGAATATGTGGCAAGTGTGTGGATCCTCCAACCTGTGAATGGTTTGTGTCATCCACAGATGTGCAGGAGGGTGCAGGGCCATCTGGACTGACCGCTCCAACCCCAGGACAGCAGCCTAATGAGGCCCCCCCAACAAGGCCAGAGTCCGCAGAGGAGGAACAAGAGGAGGGGGAGGATCATGCGGAGGACGATCATGAGGAGGAGCAGAATCATGAGGAGGAGGAGTCCATGGAAGGCACTGGCCCTTTGGTTTCTGCGGACTCTTCCCCTCTGGCTGCAAGAAGCCTGCCCTCCCTAAGGGTCAGCCCCCCCCCCTCCTCCCCCAACATGGCTCCCCTCACAAGGGCCTCCCCTTCTCCCCGGCCACAACCATCAGCTGGAGCCAGGAGGTCATCCCCAAGCACCAGGGGGGCGCCCAATCTCATGCCCGCCTGTCTGAGAAGGAACCTGGCCACCCAGACCCGCCTTCTGAGACAGCTCTGCCAGACTATGGGGCGGGTGGATCAGAGCCTGTCCTCCATTAATGATAGCCTGGGTAACCTGGACTCCCACTCCCGGGCCTCCACAACCTGCCTTAATGACCTGCAAACTACAGCAGCAGGCGTTGGGCAGGATGTGAGGGCCCTTACCCAGGCTATCCAGGGCAACACGGCAACACTTGGTGCTGCCCTGGACAGAATAGCCGTGGCCTTGGAGGGCAGGCCGCCAGGTGGGCAGATCTCAGGGGCTGCTCCTCCTTCCCCGGCTTTTCCCCTCCCCCATGCGTCTCCCCTGAGGGTCCGGGGCCGTGGCCGGGGGCGCCCCAGGCGTGGCTCAGGCAGAGGGCAATAATTTTTTTTTCCACCTTTTGTTTGTTTTGAAAGCTTTTTTATTTTTGCTCTCTGCTTGTTTTTGTTTTTTCTAAGCATTTTTTTTTTACTATGCATTTTTTGTTTCTATGCATTTTTGTTTGTTTGACTTTTTTGGCATATTTTGGGTTGTGAATGATGTTTGAATGTGGGGGTGACATTCCTGCTGGAAAAGGGGTGTCACCCTCAATTTTGGTGGAGAAGGGTTCCCCAGGACCAGGGAGAAGTGATTCCCAGGTCCGTGTGAATGGTGTATGAATGTACAGTGACATAATTGGAGCCTTGACGTGGCGTTACTGCTCACCAGTCTTGCATGGTGGACTGGTGCCAATCCAATTTGATGAGGATGTGGGGTGTGTGTGCTAGGGACCATAGTGGTGTGCATGCATGCATTCTCATTGTGCCATGATTAATGTGTGTGTTTAACGTGCAAAGATGCCCAATATGAGCTGCCTCCTGACTGCTCTTCCCTCAGAAGACGGGGTATCCTCGGTTAGGGGTTGATTTTCTGGTTGGGGGGTCAGATCATCACGTAGCTCAACCTGCAGGCCCTTCCTCACTGCGAGATTGTGTAGCATGCAACATGCAGCGATGATATGGCACACGAAGTTTGGGGAATACAACAGTGTACCCCCAGACTTATCCAGGCATCGGAAACGTGACTTCAGGAGGCCAAAGGTGCGCTCCACCACTGCACGGGTTTTGATGTGTGCTTCATTGTATCGTTCCTCTCCTGGGGTTTGGGGGTTCCGGATAGGAGTCATGAGATGGGGTCCCAGTGCATATGCAGAGTCACCTGTAAAGGAAAAGACAGGAGAATGTTAGTCATGCATGTGCCACTTCTGTTGTGCATCACGGGAGGGGATAGTCATGCCTGACTCCCATGTCACTCACCAACCAGCCAGGTGTTCCCATACACGTTCTGTTCGAATTCTGTTCGGATGTGGCTTTGATTGTAGATGTAGCTGTCATGGCTGGACCCTGGGTGTTTGGCACGGACGTGCCATATGAGGCCTTGGGCATCAACTATCACCTGTACGTTGATGGAGTGCCAATTCTTCCGATTGCGGTACATGTGCTCGGTCTCATGGGGGGGCTGGAGTGCCACATGTGTGCAATCAATGGCCCCGATGGTGCGTGGGAATCTGGCAATTCGGTAGAAATCTGCCATTGCCTTGATTCGAAGCTCCTCAGTGGTGGGTTTGATGATTTGGTTGGCCAAGCGTGTGAGGATTGCAGGGACAACCTGGTGCACACATCTGCTCATGGAGGATTGTGACATCCCAGCCACCACTCCACTTGTACGCTGAAAAGAGCCACTGGCAAGGACATGGAGTGTTGCCAGGACCTTCACCAGTGGCTGCACTGCATGTGAGCGTTGTGTTGGGCTGGTGATGTACTCCTGCAAGGTTGTGGTTAATTCCAGGATGGCATGAGGGGGGAATCTGAAGATGCGAAAGACCTCTGAATCATTCATGCCAAACAGGTGTATGCGGGTGCGGTATACCCTCTCCCGTGCCATCCTCCGTGCCCTCCTCCTTCTTTGGTCATCTATATTCACTAGTGCAGCTATGAGCGACGATGCCCCTAGCATGTTGGCAGTCAAATTGTAGTGCAACACGTGTGTGTGGTCTGCTCCTCAGTAACGGTGTTGCTTTATCTGACAATTAGACTTTTTTTCAAAAGTTAGATCAGCTTTTATGGGCTCTAACTTTAGACAGGACATTTTGCAGTTGCGCACATCGCGTAGCCTGCGCAGCAACTGCGTTTTTTTGTGGATCCCCGTAACTCCCTCATTAGCATATTTGACTAGCAAATCAATGGTGTGTCTAGCGCAGTTTTGCGCGAAGGGAAGCGAATGTCTAACTCAATTACGCCGGACCAAAAAACGTAGATTTCTGGCGTATATTGTTTTGTGAATCGCGTCCAACTATACGCACGCGCACATTTAGACTTACGCACGCGCAACAGCAGTTGCGCACGCGTAATCGCTCTGTGAATCTGGGCCAACATTTTTTACTATTTTATTTAATACATATCACAATTTTTTTTTTTTTTTTAACTTTTGTTTCCCTCGGTTTAGACCGATACGTATTATTCTACGTATTTTTGGTAAAAAAAACGCAATAATCGTATATTGATTGGTTTGCGCAAAAGTTATAGCGTTTACAAAATAGGTGATAGATTTATGGCATTTTTATTTTTTTACTAGTAATGGCGGCGATCTGCGTTTTTTTTTTTGTGACCGTGACATTGCGGCGGACATATCGGACACTTTTGACACGTTTTTGGGACCATTCACATTTACACAGCGATTAGTGCTATAAAACTGCACTGATTACTGTGTAAATGTGACTGGCAGTGAAGGGGTTAACACTAGGGGGCGCTGAAGGGGTTAAAGTGTTTCCTAAAGTATGTTTTAACTGTAGGGGGAGGGGGACTCGCAGGGGGAGGAGATCGATGCGTGTTCCTTTGTACTGGGAACACAACATCAGTCTCCTCACCGCTGACAGGAGGTGGATCTGTGTGTTTACACACACAGATCCACACTCCTGCCGTGATTGCTGGCAATCGCGGCCGTCGTGCACGCGCGCGGGGGTCGCGAGTGGTGCCGCGGGTGCCCTAGAACGCCGTGAAGACAGGACGTTGTGCAACGTCTAGTCTCATCGGCGAGGGGTTGTTCAGAACGTAAATCCCCTATGGGCTGGAATTTAAGTGGTTAAGTTGTCCCAAGTCGCCCAGTCGAGAAAATGAATGGGAGCTGTCTTAATGTACACTACTGAAGTCACTCCGACTTCAGAAAAGGTTCCTGTACTACAATCAGGCTTCTAGGCAACTTGTACCCATGGATTTTAATGGAAGTTTCCTCAGAAGTCTGATCACTGTCTTAACTGAAGCAACAATACAGGAAGATAACATACATTTCTCAGGCAAACCCCTCCCTCCCCTCTCTCCCACTGATTGTTGTTCGATTGGCCACTGGAAAGCCTCCTGTCCTGGAGGTGACTTGAAGTTGCCTTGTACTGTTCTGGAGGCAACTTGAAGTTACCTTGTAAGTTGCCTGACGATTCATACTCAAGTCGTGTGCAAGTTGCCTCCCAAAGTCGTGCTGGAAGTTGTGTTGCCCCAGTGTGAATGGGCTCTAAGTTTGAATAATGCACCACTTGCTGCTCTCCACAGACTGGGGAATCCGAAGCACTGAAACATGTAAAAAACAGAAGGCTGGTGGACCTAGCGCATTGTCCTCAAAAGTTTAATTAATTTATAAAGACAGGTAGTATACTCACAAACATGGACTTGAATAAAAACAACATTTCAGTAATCCTTGAAACTGCCCCCATCAAAAGGGGACTGTCCAGTAGAGGCAAAGGCCAACGCAATTCAAGAGTCCCAGGGTCTCTGAGGAAGAGGAACCCTCTTGAAACATGTTAGTCGGTGCCTCTACTCCCCCCCCCCCCCCCATAGTTTGTCTTTGCTTCTTTAAAATTTTCTTTAAAAAAAATATCTGCAAACACCTTAACCACTTGTCCTCTGCCCACCGTCAAATGACGGCGGGCGGAGGACTCCATTATCCTGACATCACGTCTTATGACGTGATGTCCCTTTAAAGCCGCGGACGGGCGCGCGCACCAGCCGCTCGCTCTGCGGGGATCCCGTGCGAGTGCCCGGCGGCAACGATCGCTGCCGGGCACACGCGATTGCTCAATAACTGAGCGGGGACGTGGAGCTCTGTATGTAAACACAGAGCTCCACGTCCTGTCAGGGAGAGAGGAGATCGATTGTGTCCCTTGTACATAGGGACACAATCAGTCATCTCCCCCAGTCACCCCCCCTCCCCCCACAGTTAGAACACTCATAGGACACACATTTAACCCCTTCCCCGCCCCCTAGTGGTTAACTGCCAGTCACATTTATACAGTAATCAATGCATATTTATAGCATTGTTCACTGTATAAATGTAAATGGTCCCAAAAATGTCAGAAAAGTGTCCGAAGTGTCCGCCATAACGTCGCAGTCCCAATAAAAAAAAAAAAAAAAAAAAAAAAATCGCAGATCGCCGCCATTAATAGTAAAAAAAAAATGCCATAAACTATCCCCTATTTTGTAAACACTATAAATTTTGCGCAAACCAATCGATAAACGCTATTGCATTTTTTTTTTACCAAAAATATGTAGAAGAATACGTATCGGTCTAAACTGAGGAAAAAAATATTTTTTTTATATATTTTTTGGGTTATTTATTATAGCAAAAAGTTAAAAATATTGCATTTTTTTAAAAATTGACGCTCAATTTTTGCTTATAGCGCAAAAAATAAAAACTGCAGAGGTGATCAAATACCACCAAAAGAAAGCTCTATTTGTGGGAAAAAAAGGACGCCAATTTTGTTTGGGAGCCATGTCGCACGACCGCGCAATTGTCAGTTAAAGCGACGCAGTGCCGGAAGCTTACATTTTGTCTGGGCAGGAAGGGGGTGTAGGTGCACAGTAGGCAAGTGGTTAAACCCCATAGTTTTTTCCTCTCCACAGCAAACTTATTATATTGCAGTTTACCATTTCTTATGACTATATTCGTTTTCCTTTTTATAGGCCCTCTTATTTTCACCTGGTGATCCTGACAGCAAGATTGTTATTTTTTTCAACAGAAGATACTGCCCTGCACATGTAGCAATTAGAGTAATGAAACAAACCATTTACCACTGACAGGTATGCTTTTAATGAACAGGATTTATTCATTCATTCAAAACCTTTAAATCACAAAAAAAAAAAAAAAACTGTTGCTGTAGCTTCTTAAAAAAAAAAAAAAACGTTAGCTGGAGTTGGGCTTCAATTTGTTAATGTATCTAAATCTGCTAATCCATCCAACACTACCCTCCCCCAGACTGAAAATGTTGATGTCCAAATGGTGTCTCTGTTGCTCCATTATACAGAGTGGAGGCACTCTAATACAGGAGATGTGGTACTGGCCAGATCACCAGATGAAAACATAAGTAAAAAAAAAAAAAAAAGTACAACCAATAAATGTAAATTATTGGTAAGCTGCAATACTGTATACTACAATTTTGGTTTTGGGGTCAATACCACATTGTTTAACTAGTTGCCGACCACCCGCCGTCATATTACTGCGGAACAGTGGCACTGCTGGGCGAGAGCCCATAGCTATGCGTCCGCATTAATGCGGCCACTAGGGGGCGCGTGCCCGCTCGCCCCCGAGTCCCGCGCGCCCGGCGGGTACGATCGCCGCCGGGCACACGCGATCGCTCGTTACAGAGCGGGGACCGGGAGCTATGTGTGTAAACACATAGCTCCCGGTCCTGTCAGCGGGGGAAACGCTGATCTTCTGTTCATACAATGTATGAACAGAAGATCAGTGATTTCCCCTAGTGAGGCCACCCCCCCATACAGTTAGAACACACCCAGGAACACACTTAACCCCTTCACTGCCAATGGCATTTTTATAGTATTGATCGCTATAAAAATGCCAATGGCCCCAAAAATGTGTCAAAAGTGTCCGAAGTGTCCGCCATAATGTCGCAGTACTGAAAAAAAATGCTGATCGCCGTCATTACTAGTAAAAAAAAATATTAATAAAAATGCCATAAAACGACCCCCTATTTTGTAAACGCTATAACTTTTGCGCAAACCAATCAATAAACGCTTATTGCGATTTTTTTTAATGAAAAATATGTAGAAGAATACGTATCGGCCTAAACTGAGGAAAAAAAATGTTTTTTTTTATATATTTTTGGGGGATATTTATTATAGCAAAAAGTAAAATATTGCATTTTTTTCAAAATTGTCGCTCTGTTTTTGTTTATAGCGCAAAAAATAAAAAAAACGCAGAGATGATCAAATACCACCAAAAGAAAGCTCTATTTGTGGGAAAAAAAGGATGCCAATTTTTTGTTTGGGAGCCACGTCGCACAACCGCGCAATTGTCAGTTAAAGCGACGCAGTGCCGAATCACAAAAAGTGCTCTGGTCATTGGACAGCAATATGGTCCGGGGCTAAAGTGGTTAAATCTATGTAAGATAGATCTATTCACAGTATACAGTGCCTTGAAAAAGTATTAATAAACCCTTGAATTTTTTCCACATTTTGTCATGTTACAACCAAAAACAAATGGATTTTATGTAATAGACCAACACAAAGTGGCACAGAATTGTGAAGTGGAGGGAAAAATAACTGGATTTCAATTTTTTTTTACAAATAAAAAATGAGAAAAGTGTGGCGTGCATTTGTATTCAGTCAATACTTTGTAGAACCACCTTTCGCTGAAAATACAGCTGCAAGTCTTATTGGGGATGTCTTTATCAGCTTTGAAATTATGGAGAGTGACATTTTCCCCCATTCTTCTTTGCAAAATAGCTCAAGCTCTGTGAGATTGGACGGAGGGTATCTATGAAAAGCAATTTTCAAGTCTTGCCACAGATTCTCAATTGGATTTAGGTTTCGACTTTGACTGGGCTATTCTAACACATGAATAGCTTTGATCTAAACCATTCCATTATAGCTCTAGCTGTATGTTTAGGGTCGTTGTCCTACCGGGAAGTGAACCTCCGTCCCAATCTCCAGTCTTTTGCAGACTAACAGGTTTCCTTCTAAAATGTCCCTGTCTTTGGCTCCATCCTTCTTCCCATCAACTCTGGTGTATTCAGGGCGATGTGCAGTGTTCGTTTTCCAGCACACATAGCATTTTGCTTTTAGGTCAAAAAGTTCAGTTTTGGTCTCATCTGACCAGAGCATCTTCTTCCACATGTTTGCTGTGTCCCCCACATGGCTTCTCGCAAACGGGACATCTTATGGCTTTCTTTCAACAATGGCGTTCTTCTTGCCACTCTTCCATTAAGGACAGATTTGTGGCGTTTACAACTAATAGTTGTCCTGTGGTCAGATTCTCCCACCTGAGCTGTGGATCTTTGAAGCTCCTCCAGAGTTACTATGGGTCGCTTGGCTGCCTCTGCGATTAATGCTCTCCTTGCCCGGCCTGTTAGTTTAGGTGGACGACCATGTCTTGGTAGGTTTGCAGTTGTGCCATACTCCTTTAGTTAGGCATATCAGACTAAAGGGGGCTGAATATAAATGCATGGCATACTTTTGACATATTTAAAAAATATTAAAAAAAAATTAAAAAAAATAAATGGAAAACCATTTATAATTTTCCTTCCACTTCACAATTATGTGCCACTTTGTGTTAGTCTATTGCATAAAATCTCAAGAAAATAAAATTTACATTTTTGTCTGCAATGTGAAAAAAAAATTGAAAAATACCAAGGGGTATAAATACTTTTTCAAGGCACTGTACATTTGAACGTCATTCTTCCTGTATCTTACTGAAATGAATGTTCTGACTGCACTTATCTCAGTCAAGGTCTACGAATGGCTACAAGTTAAATCTATTTCTGAACAAATGCTTCCCAGGTTAAAAGTTACAATAGATTCTCCTGGCAGCTGCTCCTGTACACAATGTTCTTACAAATGTTTCAACACAGATGATTGAATTGTCTGATATAGAGTAGTGTGCCCTCTAGTGGCTGCAACGTAGCATAGGAAATATCATCATGGAGTAAACAGGTTACAGGCATTTAAAGTGGGACTAAACCCTCCTATCCTTTACAGGCAGGACCGCTACCATCTAACCTATGTTAGATCTGCAGTTGCTATTGTGCTGCACATGTGATCAGTTATGACACCAACCATTTGGTGATCAGTTATGACACCAACCATTTGATGGCTTTGATAAGTTTCAGTTATAAACTCAGTATATATTCAGTTTTATACATGTTGCAGATTTCCACATGTGACACCAGTGTTGTGGTGTGAACAGGGCACATAGAGAACAATTGTTTTCTTTGTGCCCTTGCAGAACATGTGCAGAAAAACTCACGTCTCTGCACATTGGCGTGAACCAGGCCTAAGGGAGCGTTTACATGTCCTCTATTCATAACTTCAGTTATTTAACCACTTAAGGACCTTGCCTGTTTTTCAGACTCTGTGTTTACAAGATTAAAACATTTTTTTTTTGCTAGAAAATTACTTAGAACCCCCCAAGCATTATATTTTTTTACCCAACACCCTAGAGCAGGGGTCCTCAAACTACGGCCCTCCAGTTGTTCAGGAACTACAATTCCCATCATGCCTAGTCAGGTCTGTGAATGTCAGAGTTTTACAATGCCTCATGGGACTTGTAGTTCCGTAACAGCTGGAGGACCGTAGTTTGAAGATCCCTGCCCTAGAGAACAAAATGGTGGTCATTGCAATACTTTTTGTCACAACGTATGTGCACAGTGGTCTTACAAGCGCACTTTATTTGGAAAAAATTCACAAAAAAAAAAAAAAAAGACAGTAAAGTTAGCCGATTTTTTTTTTATATTGTGAAAGATAATGTTACGCTGAGTAAAATGGTACCCGACATGTCACGCTTCAAAATTGCACCCGCTCGTGGAATGGCGTCAAACTTTTACTCTTAAAAATCTCCATAGGCGACGTTTAAAAAATTCTATAGGTTGCATCTTTTGAGTTACAGAGGAGGTCTAGGGCTAGAATTATTGCTCTCGCTCCAACGATCGCGGCGATACCTCACAGTACACTCATCTACAATAAAACATTATATTTTAATACTTTGAAACAATCAGTTTTCCATTGCAAGTGTTTTACATGAAAACAGATCATTTGTTTTCCATAATGTTTCGTCAAGCAAGCTCGAACATGAGTTTTTGCATCTCATAAAATTAGAATATCAAAAAGTGAATATTTCAGTAATTCAATAAGTGAAACTCATATTTAATATAGATGTGTTACATGCAGAGTGATAAATTGCAAGCATTTCTTTTTTAATTTTGATGATTATGGCTTACAGCTAGTGAAAACACAAAATTCAGTATCTCAGAAAAGCGGAATATTATATCAGGCCTATAAAAAAAGGATTTTTAATACAGAAATGTTGGCTTGGTGAAAGTATATATCCATTTACACTGTATGCTATGCACTCAATACTTGGTCAGGGCTCCTTTTCGTGAATGACTCCAGCAAAGCAATGTAGCATGGAGGTGATCAGTCTGTGGCACTGCTGAGGTGTTCTGAAAGCCCAGGGTGCTTTGATAGCGGATTTCAGTTCATCTGCATTGTCGGGTCTGGTGCCTCATCGTCGTCCTGGCAATACCCCACAGATTTTTCTATGGGGTTTAGGTCAGACGACTTTGCTGGTCAATCAAGCACAGTGATACCATGATCATTAGTATTTGTACTTTTGGAATTGTGGGCAGGTACCAAGTCCTGCTGGAAAATTAAATCAGCATCTCCATAAAGCTGGTCAGCAGAGAGAAGCATGAAGTGCTCTAGAATTTCCTGGTAGAGGACTGCGCCGACTTTGGACCAACACCAGCAGATAACATGGCTCACCAAATCCATCACTGACTGAAAACTTCACACTGGACCTCATGCAACTTGGATTCTGTGCCTCTCCACTCTTCTCCGGACTTTAATCTCCAAAGGAATGCAATGTTTTCAACAGTCTCTGATGATTTGGGGAGCCATGTCATCTACTGTCGTTAGTCCACTGTTTTATCAAGTTCAAAGTCAGCGCAGCCCTCCACCAGGAAATTGTAGAGCACTTCATGCTTCCCTCTGTTGACCAGTTTTATGGAGGAGATGTTGATGCTGTACTTGGTGGTCATTTTTTCGAGGACCTCTTCCAGTCTATGTAGACAGACTTCATCATGATGTCCCAAATGTGTTCCTAGTTTTCAGTATCCGAGTAGTGCCAACCAGAGCCCCAACTTTACTTCTTGCCTTACCAGCATATATTGTTCGAAGTATTGCTCTAGTTGAATGTAGGGCCTGTCATGGACCATGAAATACTGAAGGGTTTCTACGTGAAATCCTAATTCATGTATTACAGGAGATTTTATTCTGAACCCCAGCCAGATCAACAGACTCATAAGAGATACTCATTGTCCATTGTGTGATAACCCTATTTAAAAGCCTTTTGATTATCAGGTAAATGTCTTCTGCCCTGTCTCAACTCCCCAGACAGTTTCATTGTTCTGTGGCTGGCTATTGTGTACATTGATTGCCCCCCTGGGGCTTTTGTCTGAATACACATAAGTCTTTCTATTCAAAACGTTCTGACCAATCTCTGCTGTGTCATTTTCAAGTCCTCATTTGCATGGAAGGTGGACCTGATGGGACTGTAAAAAGGACCAATGAGAAAGCGGTTGTTGGGGGCGGGATGTTCCAAATCCTGTATAAAAGAGTGCTGTGTACTTTCAATAAAGTGTGTCCTGTTACATCCAGCATAAAGCCTTGGCTCATGTGTGGATTATTCGGTGATTCCAGGGATATTCCTACTCGTGGAATATTGGGTGATTTCTTTTATGGGAGAAGAAGGGAATGGATGACGGAGATATGTTCGACTACCGTCACAGGGCCCATAATGGTTTTTGCATAGGGGCCCTTTGGTGTCTGTGTCCACCTCCGACTCAAGTAGATGACAAAATGGAAAGGCCACACAACTAAAATGTGATATCAGAAAGTATGGCCTTGTAGAAAATGAAGAAAAAAGGCACGACATCAAGAGAAAGGTCTTTTTACCTGCCTCTGACGAGTGAGAAAAACCCTTGTTCCACAATGAGCATCTCTAATACCATACCTCAACCCTGAAGGAAGTTGCGCTAGTGTTCATTTTCTTGCATATCCAAGAAACATTCCAGCTACACAGACACAACACGTACAGTTTATTGTATCCCCTGCTTCAAGTGACTGCTGCCGCATGTAGCTTTTAAAGCAAACACAAGGTGCTGTCAAATGCTTCAGTAAAGAAGCTGAATTCCTCTGTCTAGTGGATCTGCCCACAAAGTGTCATCTTAAATTGTGAACAGGCGAATGCTGTAATTTAAAAGGATTGTTTTATTGAAACATCATTGGATTTTATTGAACTATGTGTTTTAAAATGACAAGCCTTGCAAAGTAAACGGCAGGTACACTCCTGAATTCACTCCTGCATCTCAGTATGACAAAGCGAGCCACTGCACCTTTTATTTTCACGTCTGGAAAGCAAGAAAAAAGGTCCGCTACTGCTCATACAAACTAATGGCAACATAAAAGGCGCTTTGTTTGTAGGAGATGGAGCTTTTGCCCCCTAACACCTTCTGTATAACCCGTTCAGCAGTCTATGTCCTTGCCTGGGCGTTACTGGTCTGCAGAGTAAACAAAGCACATTTTAAACCTATTCAGAAAGGGTGTGCAGCTACGCGATTAGGAAAGCAGTCATTTTCTGTGTGTCAGTTGGTTTGTCAATTTGCTAATTAACAAATGTGTTTCCATATCAGCGACTGAACTCCACTATTGTCTGTGGAGCAGAAGCTTTGAAGCGATCAAATGCAGATAAATGTGAGTAAACAGTATGTTCAGCCTGGTGTCTTAATATAAGGCTGGCTTTATTGACATGTGTGCCGATGCGCTTTCCAGTATGAAGAGATGAATAATGTACAGCATGAATAAAATGCACAATGTACAACACATTAGATATGAATAGAGTCTGAATGTCAACAAGGCAGCAGCCAAACAGCTGCCAAGGATTTCTTACTGCCATTTAGGCCCCTTTCACATTGAGGAGTTTTTCAGGCGGTACAGCGCTAAAAATAGCGCTGCTATACCGCCTGAAAACCTCCTTCACTGCATCCTCAATGTGAAAGCCCGAGGGCTTTCATACTGAGGCGATGCGCTGGCGGGAGATCTCCTGTCAGCAGCATCTTTGGAGCGGCATGTATACCGCTCCTTCCTATTGAAAACAATGGGAAACCGCGGCAATACCGCCCGCAATGTGCCTCTATAGAGGCGCATTGCGGGCGGTATTAACCCTTTCATGGCCACTAGCGGGGGTTAATACCGCACCGCTAGCGGCCGCAACTCGAGGCAAATCCGACGGTATAGCGCCGCTATTTTTAGCGGCGCTATACCGCCAGCGCGGCTCCTGCCGCAATGTGAAAGGGGCCTTAGGGAGGCCTAAACCATTGACCCACTCACACCTGCTTGTGTTAGTATTTTATTGCATGATCACACAAAATTGCACCAAGAATTGTGTCCAGTTTATTAAAGCAAGGTTCTCACATCTATACATTTTTAGAGAGAGCAAATAGTGGAAAAAAAATTAAAATAATCCTGAAAGTGTTTTTATAAAAATGCAGTACATATAAAGTTAAGCTGTACTACATATAACATGACATGCACAATCTGCCAAAAAAAATGCATTTGTAAATTTCCACTGGCTATCAAATAAAAAAAAAAAAAAAATCCACTTAAGTGGTTGCATTAGCAGAATTTTTTTTTACCTTAATGCATTCAATGCATTACGATAAAAAACCTTCTCTGTGCAGCAGCCAGACCCCCTTATACTTGCCTGAGCTCCATCTAGATCCAGCGATGTGCACGAGAGTCTTGGGGACTTTTCCTACTCATTGGCTCCTGCTGCTGTCAAAGTCAGTGAGACAAACAGTTAAAAACAGTGGCTCAGGAGCGAGCCTGCTCGGGTGCCTGGAAAGCTGTCAGGGGACCCGAGAAGAGGAGAATCGGGGCTGCTCTGTGCAAAACTACTGCACAGAGCAGGTAAGTATAACATGTTTGTTGTTTCTTAAAAACAAAAAAAACAAACAAAGCCTTAAGAGCCGGTTTCACACTGGGGCGACCTGGGATCCGACTTCAGGTCGCGTGGTCGAGAAAATGAATGGAAGTGAATGGGAGCCGTCCTAATGTACACTACTGAAGTCGCTCCGACTTCAGAAAAAATTCCTGTACTACTTCAATCTGACTTCTAGGCGACTTGTAGGCAACTTGTACCCATTGATTTCAATGGAAGTCGCCTTTAGAATTCTGATCACTGTCTTAACTGAAGCAACAATACAGGAAGATGACATACATTTCTCCGGTAAACCCCTCCCTCCCCCTCAGCCGATTGTTGTTTGATTGGCCACTGGAAAACCTCCTGTCCTGGAGGCAACTTGAAGTTGTAAGTTGCCTGATGATTCATACTCAAGTTGTGTCCAAGTTGCCTCCCAAAGTCGTGCTAGAAGTTGTGTTGCCCCAGTGTGAATGGGCTCTTAACCACTTAAGACCCGGACACTTACGCTGCTAAATGACCCAAGGTGTTTTTACAATTCGGCGCTGCGTCGCTTTAACAGACAATTGCGCGGTCGTGCGACGTGGCTCCCAAACAAAATTTGCGTCCTTTTCTTCCCACAAATAGAGCTTTCTTTCGGTGGTATTTGATCGCCTCTGCGATTTTTATTTTTTGCGCTATAAACTAAAATAGAGCGACAATTTTGAAAAAAATCACTATTTTTTTACTATTTGTTATAAAAAAAATCAAATAAACTAAATTTTAGTAAAACATTTAGGCCAAAATTTATTTAGCCACATGTCTTTAGTAAAAAAAAAAAATCGTAATAAAAAAAATAGCTACCTAGCGGGAACAGCGACACTAATACAGCGATCAGAAAAATGATCGCTTAGTGACGCTGGCAATAGGGAGTGAAAGGGTTAACTAGGGCGGTGATCAGGGGGTTAAAACTTTATTAGGGGGGGTGGGGGGGCTATCCTGAACCTAACACTAACTGTTTTTTACAGTGCCTGTCACACTGACACTAAATGCAGTGATTAAATCACTGCATTCAGTAACACTGTGACAGGGGGGTGGGGGGGGGCGATCACAAGGGGTTAATATGCCTATGTGAGTGTGTGTCAGTGTTGTGTTGGTGCACACTTACTTGTGATGTCTTCTCTCATCAGCAGCGCTGGGAAACAGCGCTGCGATGAGAGAAATGATCATTTCCTCCTTCCTGTGTAAACACAGGAGGAGGAAGTGACAGGCTGGGAGCGCGCTCCCATTGGCTGGGAGCGATCGCGGGGGGGGCCGAAAACACGGACATCCGCCCGCTCGTCGGCGATCGCTCCCAGAGCCAGGGGGACCGCCGCACGCCGCGGAGGGGGTCCCGATGGGACCCCCGAACCGCACTAAGGCGAGGACGTAAATTTACGCCCTTGTGCCTGTACGAGCCATGTTGTGGACGTACATAGGCGTGCGGGGGTCCTTAACTGGTTAATATCACCTTAATGTTAAAGTGACTGTTAAGTCTCTTTTTTTTCTATAAAGATAACATGTTATACTTACCTGCTCTGTTGCAGTGGATTTGCACAGAGCAGCCTGAGCCTGGATCCTCCTCTTCTCGGGTGCCTCTTCTGTGCTCCTGGCCCCTTCCTCCTGTTGAGTGCCCCTACAGCAAGCAATTTTCTATGGGGGCACCCTATGTTCTTCTTTATGACATGGGAAATCAACAGATGAGGATATTTTTGCACATATTTCCATTTATGGATTTATTATCCTATAGCGTTGCACTGTTATTTATACATTTAATGCAGTGCCATCTGGGGCACGGGTAGGCAACCTGGGGCCCTCCAGCTGTTGTGGAACTACATTTCCCATGAGGCATAGCAAGTCTGCCAGTTATAATAACTCCCAGAGGCATGATGGGACTTGTATTTCTACAACAGCTGGAGGGCGCAAGGTTGCCTAGCCCTGGTCTGGGGCAATGAAGATCACGGGCATCCGTGATCTTTTGACAGCAGCGGGAGCCAATGAGAAGGGAAAGTCCCCAAGGCTCTCATGCACGTCGCTGGATCGAAATTGGTCTCTACACAGATTTCTTCAGTGTCTCAGAATCTTGATGATATGTAGATCAGTGTTTTTCAACTCTAGCCCTCAAGGCGCCCCAACAGTTCATGTTTTCTGGATTTCCCCCAGATGAAACAGCTGTGATAATTACTAAAGGCAGTGAAACTGTTCAAATCACCTGTGGAAAAAAGTGGAAAGCCTGAAAACATGACCTGTTGGGGCACCTTGAGGACTGGAATTTTTTACCTTCATTGATGTACGCTGAGGAGGCTGTACTGACAGGCAGCACCGAGAGGTGGCACAGAAAGGCATTGATAGGTAGCACTGGTAGCTGGCAGTGATGGCCACGTGTCTTGTTAAACTCCCTTCCGTGAAAAAGTTTTATCCCTATTGTGGGGTCACCAGTATGGTATTTGTAAATTGAAATCATATTCCCTCGCAAGCGTCTCTTCTCCAGAGAGAATAAATGCTCGTAATCTTTCCTCATACCCAATATCCTAAAGACCCTTTATTAGCTTTGTCGCCCTTCTTTGTACTCCCTCCATTTCCTGTACATCCTTCCTGAGGACTGGTGCCCAGAACGGAACAGCATACTCTAGGTGCGGCCGGACCAGAGTCTTGTAGAGTGGGTGAATTATTGTTTATCTCTGGCGTTAATCCCCTTTTTTTTATTATTTTTTCTATATATAATCCCCTTTTTAATGCATGCCAATATTCTGTTTGCTTTGTTACCATCAGCTTGATTGCTGAGCCCATCGTCTACTAGGACCCCCGTGTCCTTTCCTATCCTAGATTCCCCTAGAGGTTCTCCCCCCAGTGTATAGATTGCATTTGTATTTTTGCCACCCAAATGCATTATTTTACATTTTTCTACATTGAACCTCATTTGCCATGTAGTTGTCCACTCCATTAATTTGTTTAGATCTTTTTGCAAGGTTTCCACATCCTGCGGAGAAGTTATTGCTCTGCTTAGCTTAGTATTGTCTGCAAATACAGAGATTGCACTGCTTACCCCATCCTCCAGGTCGTTTATGAATTAAACAAGATTTGTCCCAGCACAGAACCCTGGGGTACCCCATTACCCACCCCTGACCATTCCGAGTACTCCCCATTTATCACCACCCTCCGAACTCGCCCTTGTAGGCAGTTTTCAATCCATGTACTCACGCTATGGTCCATTCCAACGGACCTCATTTTGTACATTAAACGTTTATAGGGAACTGTTTTGTCAAATGCTTTTGCAAAATTCAGATACACCACGTCTACGGGCCTTCCTTTATCCAGGTGGCAACTCACCTCCTCATAGAAGGTTAATAGATTGGTTTGGCTAGGCAAGAATGATTGTTCATGAATCCATGCCGATTGCTGCTAATGATACTGTTCTCATTACTAAAATCTTGTATAGAGTCCCTTATCCCCTCCAAGAGCTTACATTCTATTGATGTTAGGCCAACTGGTCTGTAATTCCCAGGGATGCATTTTGGGCCCGGTTTATATATTGGTGCTACATTGGCTTTTCACCAATCAGCTGGTACCATTCCAGTCAGTAGACTGTTAGTAAAAATTAGGAACAATGGTCTGGCACTATTACTTGACTGAGTTCCACCAAGTACCCTCGGGTGCAAGCCATCTGTTTCCGGTGATTTATGTTGAGTTTCCCCAAGTCTAATTTTAATTCTGTTCTCTGTTAACCATGGAGGTGCTTCCTGTAATGTGTCATTAGAATAGACAGTTTTGCTTACTAAAGCCCCCCCCCCCCCCCAGATTCCCTTGTAAAGACTGAGGAGAAGAATAAATTCAATACCTTCGCCATCTCCTCATCCTTTGTAACAAGATGTCCTTGCTCATTCTTTATGGGGCCAATATGGTCTGTCCTTTTTTTGACAGTTTATATACTTAAAAAATATCTTGGGATTTTTTTTTTTTTTGCTCTCCTCCGCTATGTGTCTTTTATGTTCTATCTTAGCTGCTCTAATTGCACCCTTACATTTCTTGTTGCATTCTTTATAAAGTCTGAATGCTGATGATGAGGGAAGTCCTTCTCTTTTGCTTTTATATGCATTTTTACATTGGAGCTAAGCAATTCAGGACATTTATAGTATATGAGGAAGGGGGGAGAGGGTTTTTTGGGACTTTAAATGAGGTAATGGGTTAATTACCTCCATCCCTTGCATTTGTATAGAGAAAGGAACAGGCAGGACTTTAAATGAAGCATGTGCGGGAAAGGTTTGCAATAAATTGGGGGAAAAGTAAATAATAATAAATCTGGAATACGTCTAAATATTTTATTGCTTTCACATAATGCACCGTACATGACTATATTGCACTATGGAAGAAAATAGATATACATATGTAATTCACAGATTGGTTGGGGGGAAGGTTTATATAGGCAGTAACCCAAGTATATACAGACAAAAAGGTACAACAAACTGTACTGCAGTAATTAAAACATGGCATAAACAGCTCATATGAAGATGATACATTGTGTAGTACTTCTGAAAATATACATAGATGCATGAGGTAGATAGCTCTACGCGTTTCGCGACTATTGGTCGCTCGTCAGGAGCAGGCATGCATTGCATTTATTATCTGTAATGACATAAGCACATAACTGGTTATACCAGGGCATTCAACATTTGGGGGCCGAGAACATGTCAAGGTCCCAGATGGTACTCACCAGGTGGCCAAATGCGGCTGGCACTGGGGTGAAGCTCCTGACGGTCCCCTAGGGTTGGGGCAGCCCCTGGCGGGGGCTGTGGCTGGAAACCGGGGGACACGGGGCCCCCAAACAGGACGCACCCAGGTGGCACAGGCATGAGGCATGATGTGATGTATGTACTGGGATCAGTGAATGTTGATGGCTGCAAGGGGAGGGATGGGAAAAAGAAAAGGTTATGTATAGGAGGGATATGAGGGTGTAGAAAAGAGATAGAAGGGAGAGATGAAAAGGGGGGGGCATAAAGCTGGGACTGGTAAAGAGAGAATATTAAGGTGGGGTGAAAGTACAAGGTATGAATAAGAAGGAGGGGGAAAAAAGAGGATAACCTGAGAGCTCCGAGTGTGCTGCATGAGGTCGGTAGCGTGTGGGGAACCAAATGCCTGTGTCAGCATTGGACTACGCCCTCTTATAGGAGCCGCCCTCCCAGTCACCTGCCAAACGTCTCGCAAACGGTTATGCCATCCACACGGGGAACTGGGAGACAATTGGCGCCACACCACTAAGCGGTTAATCCGCAGTGATGCAGGTGCCTCCTCTCCCCTCCCCATCGTTTGCGAGACGTTTGGCAGGTGACTGGGAGGGCGGCTCCTATAAGAGGGCGTAGTCCAATGCTGACACAGGCATTTGGTTCCCCACACGCTACCGACCTCATGCAGCACACTCGGAGCTCTCAGGTTATCCTCTTTTCCCCCTCCTTCTTATTCATACCTTGTACTTTCACCCCACCTTAATATTCTCTCTTTACCAGTCCCAGCTTTATGCCCCCCCCTTTTCATCTCTCCCTTCTATCTCTTTTCTACACCCTCATATCCCTCCTATACATAACCTTTTCTTTTTCCCATCCCTCCCCTTGCAGCCATCAACATTCACTGATCCCAGTACATACATCACATCATGCCTCATGCCTGTGCCACCTGGGTGCGTCCTGTTTGGGGGCCCCGTGTCCCCCGGTTTCCAGCCACAGCCCCCGCCAGGGGCTGCCCCAACCCTAGGGGACCGTCAGGAGCTTCACCCCAGTGCCAGCTGCATTTGGCCACCTGGTGAGTACCATCTGGGACCTTGACATGTTCTCGGCCCCCAAATGTTGAATGCCCTGGTATAACCAGTTATGTGCTTATGTCATTACAGATAATAAATGCAATGCATGCCTGCTCCTGACGAGCGACCAATAGTCGCGAAACGCGTAGAGCTATCTACCTCATGCATCTATGTATATTTTCAGAAGTACTACACAATGTATCATCTTCATATGAGCTGTTTATGCCATGTTTTAATTACTGCAGTACAGTTTGTTGTACCTTTTTGTCTGTATATACTTGGGTTACTGCCTATATAAACCTTCCCCCCAACCAATCTGTGAATTACATATGTATATCTATTTTCTTCCATAGTGCAATATAGTCATGTACGGTGCATTATGTGAAAGCAATAAAATATTTAGACGTATTCCAGATTTATTATTATTTACTTTTCCCCCAATTTATTGCAAACCTTTCCCGCACATGCTTCATTTAAAGTCCTGCCTGTTCCTTTCTCTATACAAATTCAGGACATTTGCTCGCTCTTTTAAAATATATTACCCAATGGGATGCATTGGCGAATGCCCTTATTTAATGTGCTATTAATGCAAACCCATTTCCCTAGTTCTTGGTTCCTAAAGATTTTATCATAATTTATGCCTTCTAGCAAGGTTTGTAGTTTAGGGAAGTTAGCTCTTTTGAAATTCAGTATCTTTGTATTCCCTTTATATTTCCTATTTGTGCGATTTATACTGAAGCCACTTGACCTGTGATCAGGGTTACCTAAATTGCCCCGTATTTCCACATCCGTGATCAGGTCTGTATTGTTGGTAATCAGTTTATCCAGTAACCCTTTTTTTTCTAGTTTGTGCGTTTACCATCTGACCCATAAAATTGTCCTGCAAGACATTTAGGAACTGGCGAGCCTTAGATTGGTGTGTTTTTCTCTCTGCCCAGTCTATGTCTGGATAATTAAAACCCCCTATTATGATAGCACTTCCCATCCTTGCCGCCAATCTAAATTGTGATATGAGATCTGTCTCCCCCTCCTCCTCAAGTTAGGGGGCCTATAGCATACTCCCGGTATTATTTTCCCTTTAGCTTCATCCCTTTGGAGCTCTACCCATACGGATTCTGCCTCCTCCCTAGCTCCCTTAGTGATGAGATCTCCAACATTAATTTGAACATTATTCTTGATACATAGGCACAATACCAGGGAGGGACCTGGTGGGACTGTTGGAGTGTTACAGCGATTAGTTCCCAGGGGAAGATATACAAGGATACGATACAGGTGCTGTCCCCCTGTGGACGTATGCAGTTGGAGCTGTGAAATGAACAAGCTCCTTGCTATGCTTTAAATAAGCTGTAATCACTGTCTGGAGTGGTTGCGATTATTGATGACAGTGCAGCCAATACATGATTTATCTCCGATGACAAGTGTACTATACCAGTTCTCATCTGCCTCTAGAGGCTGAACTATTTTTGTTAGGGTTGTCCCGATACCGATACCAGTATCGGGACCGATACTGAGCATTTGCATGAGTACTCGTGCCCCCGATGCCTCATCCGATACTACCCCCCCAACCTTGCTCGGGATTGGACGGGTGATCTGGCTGGACATGGCTGGATATATGGGGGGACATGGCTTCATATGTGGGGGGACACTGCTGCATTTGTGGACACATTTAAAAAAAAGTATCGGTACTTGTACTCGGTCCTAAAAAAGTGGTATCGGGACAACCCTAATTTTTGTTATACATTTCAAATATCCTAGTTCTGGTTAGCTTGGTGCTGCAGCGCCCATCCCAAAATGTCCTGTCAGGTGGTGGCATATGTGTTCCTATACCTCCCCATTGTGTGTCCTCAAGAAGCGATCCAGCAAGACGCGTTGACACATAGGGGTTCACACATGTCCTGACGTCATACTGCTGAAACTTAACTGAGTATATGGAATATGCTCCTGTTCTGGCCATTACGTGGCCGCTAGTAGACAATACCTTTTTTGTAACTATTTTATATTGTATATGTTCATGATTTAATAAACTTTTTTTTTTTTTTTTTTTAAAGGAGCATACTGTTGTTCCAATCTGCCTCCAAAGTCCAACCTAGAGGGTTTCTTTTTCCAACGAATCTTACAGATGTGGCATATGAGTGATTAACTATAACTATTGAGCCATTAGTTCCCCTTTAACATCGTATACACAGTACCTACAGCAAAATGTAAATGTCTTCATAGCTAACAAATCATCCCCACAGACAAACCTTATTATGTACTCAGGAATTTATTTTCCTATAGACGGCTAAAAGGTTTCTGAAAGCATACCATCTGCATATTCCTGCAGAGCCTGCATGTACGGTTCATGCACCAGTCCCTGTGCACCTGTCAAACTTGGCTGTGTGGGCGAGTCCATACAGCTGATGGGTACCCATTCATTTTCTATGGGCTGCCTGCATGCAGCTCAGCAATAGTAGAAATAGCTCTGCATGCTGCTGTGTGAACAAGATGAAAACATTTACAAAGTGCTAGCCAGAAGCAAACAGCTTGGAATATTTACTGAAATCATTGAAAAGCAAGGCGGTGGCTTCCATCTTACTACTTTCAGTATTCTCAAGCGTGATTCCTATTTCCTGGCCTTACTTTTCTCTCATCGTGTAAGGCTCTGGTTGAACAAATGCATCTTATTCTCACTGTTCTACCTCGGAAAACAGCGGCACCAATTTGAGCTCATAGCTCCAGAGAAGACAAGCCACTAGATAAATATATGTGGTTGTCCAATGTTGTCATGGAAACAACAGATAACAAGAATGAAAAAAAACGACATAATAGAATAGATCTGTATATATGTAAGGTCATATGAACACTGGATTTGTCCAATTTTGATTGGAAATTGTATTCTTTGTTTTCCTATTCATTGTGCTCATACATATGCAGTAAGTCATACAAGTGTCTGAATTGGTCTGGTCAAAGCATCAATAGAGAAGATGGCATTTACAGGGCTTTATCTACTTAACTGTGGCAAGCAAAATACACAATCTGAACTTGTGAATGGGTTGCTGTAAAAATACTAGAAGAGGGAGTATTCAGATTCCTTGGCAGGAAAAGTAATTGTTTACTGCATTCTTTATGCTACATTTTACTGCCATCTACAAGAGCCAAATTCAGAATGATAAAGCTCTAGGAAACCCTAGATGAGTCTATTCCTCTCCCACTCATATAGTACACTGGCATTTACACTGCTCTATATACACAGCAATATCTCTCTGTATTAGGCCCACTGGAGAGTTGTTCCCTGGTGCATGAGTCCTGGTGCCAAGGTGCAGGCGGGAGGCACAGGCGCGCCATCCAGTCCCACTATCTGCAGACTTACACTCTATGAGAGGTTGAAGGCTGCTGCGGCTGGACAGTGCACCATGTTTTACTAATATTCAGGGCAGTGTTCACCCAGGAACAAAATACCCCAACGAAGGCTTGCATTCCAGGCATTCGTCTCTGGGTTGGGGCAACTGCACTAAAACGTTAGTACCATTTGGTACACCTTTCAGCCCTGACCATCTGCAGTAGCTTTCAACCTCTTAGGCTGCGTACACACGAGGAGATTTATCCGATGAAAACAGACCGATTTCATCGGATATGTCTCCTGGAGATTTTGGTCTGAAGTCTGTACACACGATCAAACCAAAATCCCCGCGGACGGACAGCACGGTGACGTGGCGGTGACGTTGACGCCGACAGGTCACCGAACCAGGAAGTAAAATACTTCCACGCATGCGTCGAATTCATTCGCCGCATGCGGGGGATTTATGTCCGCTGGTTAAGCGAACTCACCAGCGGACATGTCGGACAGACGGGTTTCCAGCAGACAAGTTTTAAAGCATGCTTTAAAACTTTTGTCTGCTGGAAACCTGTCTGCTAGCCCGTACACACGATCGAATCTGTTCGCTGGAACTGGTCTGCGGACCAGTTTCAGCAGATATGTTTGATCGTGTGTACGCGGCCTTAGAGTTTAAACAGGCTACCGTCAGTAGAGTTGGACGGTTCGCTTGGGCCTTCTAGCTCCACCTAAAATGTTGGGATCTCCTCATCTCATACACTAGGCAAACGCCCAATGTGCACGAGGCTTAAGCCTCCTCCTTCCTTCCCAGGCTTCTGTTACACTTTGGTACTGCTGAGACCAGCACAAGCAGGAGACGCATCATTTTAGAAATACGAATGAGAAAAGCACACAACCCTTCATACCTTAAGGGTGCTTTCACAGTGCCAATCAAAAGCAATGGCTAAGCCGTGGTTTTACTGCAACCCCACTGTCCACCCAAATTCTAACAGTAAAGCCTGACAGGGCTGTATACATGCCATTACAATTTTAATCTGGGCTGCAGAGTTTGACAGGTGGGCACTCAAACTCACCCATTGAGATCACTGGAAGCACACTGGAGCCACGAGCCCACCTCTTGGCTCAAAATTGTACCGTGGTCCTGCACACATGCTGCATTTTTTTAACACTGCACATCACACCAGCAGCGTGGTGTGAAAGGGGCACATACAAGGTTGTTTTCTTGGTGTGAAAAAAATACAGGTCATCGTAGACAGTGTGAATGAGCCCCAATGCATTTTTATAAAAACATGTTAAAGATGCAACATACAGGATTTTTATTGTTTGCTCGCCATAAAAATGCATTCACATGAGAACCTTGCTAAAATAAATGTGACAATTATTTTTACAGTTTGATAAACTATACCACAGCCAAACCTACACAACAATACAAAAAAAAAAAAAAAAAGGACAGTCCAGGTCTCCATGAATGCCAAAATAGAACCCTTAGCATCTGTTAAATTCTTGACTTACAGACATTTAGGCCCCTTATACTTATGTGCTTTAGTGTGTTGCAAGTACATCATATATGTTATGCATATTTTACATTAGTTACCACTCATACCTATATAACATTTGTTTTACTGAAAACTACATCAAAACACACACATAACATACCTAACTGGCACAGGTGTCAATGAAGCCTAAAGCAGAGTTTAATATCTGCATATTCCTGAATGTGTGAATCAAGCTGTTACATACTGCTTTTGGTTTACCCACATTTATACACAATTGACCGCATCAAAGCTTCTGCATCACAGACAATAGAGTTCAGTAGCTGATGTGGAAACATGTTTGTTAATTAGCAAATTGACCAACCAGCTGACACACAGAAAATGACTGCTTTCCTAATGACAGATCTGCACACACCACTTCAATAGGTTGTGTGTTTTTCCCATTAGCATTTCTAAAATCAAGAGACTGTCTCCTGCTTGTGCTGGTCCCAGCTAAACTGGAGTATAAGAGAAGGAGGAGGAGGAATACACAGAGGGACATTGCCATCTATATAGAGAAGTGAATGGTGCAATTGCAGCGTGCTGTAATAATAATATTAGTAAACGCCACACTGAAAGTCATTTTATAATTACTTCTTTTTTTTCTTCTTTACAAAATCACTATCAGTTTAGATCAGTGGTTTTCAAACTGTGGCATGGGGGCCAGATGTGGCCCTTTGCCTGCTTTTATTTGGCCCTTGGGGCATTAATCTTCCCACTGTCAGCAACAGTGGGGCATAGTTCCTACCGCTGATACTGATAACGGGGCACTATTCCTCTTACTGACACCATCAATGGGGCACTATTCCTCCCACTGACACCAATGATGGCGCACTATTCTTAGCTCCTAATGTCTATGATGGGGCAATTTCTACTACAACTGGCCACAGTCCAGCCCCCGTAACATATGAAGGACAGTAAAGTGGCTCTTTGTTTAGAAAGTTGGAGACCCCTAGTTTAGATGGTCCAAACTAACACTGGTATTCACTCTCTGGGAAAGGTGCGTTGACAGATCCATGCTGTCTTCTGATTGGTCTACACATGGAAGGCAATCAGAAGTCAGCAGGTGCTTTGTTGAGAAGCCACAATGTGTCATTACCAAGGTTCTTCATTTAGGACCCTTTCACACTGCCGCCGCGATTTTGCTGCCATTTCAGGGGATGCCTGTGTAAACTTGAGGTGTATGGACCTCAACTTGCATCAAAATCGGACCAAAGTAATACGGGGACTACTTTGAAGTCAGTGCGACTTAAAGTCACACAGATATGAATGGTACTCATTGGAAAACATGGGGTACGACTTGTCATGCCACTTTGCAGTCCCCAAGTCACAGGAAAAGTCACACAAGTATGAAAGGGGCCCAAGTGAAAGTCTCTCTTGCTCACCATCTCCATCCAATATTTCTTATATAATATATTTAAATGATAATGCATTAGACGTGACTCAGTGCTCAGAACTGATGAACAGGACTAAATGCAACAGCTCCAAAAAAGGCATAGATAGATAGAAATTTGTGTTCGATTGATCGATATTTTTTTAAATCGATTAAATTATAAAAACGCACATAAATTTTTCCGATCACCACCATATATAGTCCCCACTGTAATATCCACAGACATCTCCCCACTGTAATATGGTCCACATCTCCCCCACTGAATAGAAAGATTAGTGCTTGCTAATGGCCCATACACACAATCCGAATATTGACCGATGGATCGTACGACTTTTTTCGCTTAATAATCGCAAGTAAAATAGGTTATTAAACTCACGAAAATTCTCGTACGACAGAAAAAAAAGATCGGAAGTGATGTCACGTGTTGTAATGTATTTGTATTGTATTGTCGGACGACGGCTGTACTGACTAAACGAAAATCGTACGAGGAAAATTTTCACGCATGTTCGATCTAAAAATATTGGATGAACGGTCGTGATCGGCTCTCGAAAGTAGTGTACACACGATCCGAAAATCGTACGATCCATCATCAGATGATCGTTTTCGTCCGATATTCGGATTGTGTGTATGGGCCATAAGTTTTACCAGAGAAGCCGGCCGAACACTAGCAGTTGAGGGCGGGTAAAGACGTCAGCACGCCGCTCTAGGCTCACCTAGGCCGCCACCGGGTGGACCAAGATGGCCGCCGCTCCGGAAGCTAGGACAAAGCCGCGCCCTATCCTATGGCCGAGGCAACAGCGGATCACGTGGTGTGCCGATCTGCATATGGTGACCCACAGCTCTATATAAATTCTCTGCACTCAGGATCCAAAAGAAAAATTTTCTAACCACAAGTCACAGATTCCACAGAGTACTATAATACACAATATTAACGTAAATGTAATGCTGCATTTCTAAATACATGCAGCCGGTCCCCCGACTGGCAGAGATTATGCTTGTAATGGCGTCCCGCTGGCAATACTTTTTAAGTGATTAGGAATTATATTTCTAGTTCCTTCATTTACTGACTGGTAGGAGGTTATCTGCCTACTACACTGAACAATTTAAAAGACGTACAGTGGTATTAAACCCAGAAGAAAACATTATATTGCAGTTTAACAATTCTTAGACCTAATGGCTGTATTGCTTTTCTTTTTTAGGCTTTCCTTCTTTGATTTTAACTTGGTGATCCTGTCAGTAAGTCTGTTTTTCAACAGGATAAATTGTCTTGCAGATGTATCAGTTAGGAGGGTTGAGAAATGATTTACCATTGACAGGGGTGCTTACAAAGATCAACTATTATTTATGTATGTAAAACATTTATCCAAAATGAAAAAAAATAAAGTTTGCTGCTCCTGCTTGTGTACCTGCAGTACGAGTTGGAATTTGGCTTTGATTAGTTAGTGCATTTAAATCTGCTGGTACATCTAACACCCCCCCCAACTGACAAGGCTGCCGTCCCCTTTGTGCCTTCATCCAGAGTATAGGCACTCTACAGAGGGCGTGTTACTGGCCAGATCACCAGGTGAAAACAGGGAGGGGGGGGGGCTGAAAACAGAAACTAAATGATGCCATTATATTTAATGATTGGTAAGCTGGAATATGTTGCTTTTTTGGTTTTGGGTTTAGTACCGCTTTAAGAAACTGGAAGGAGATAGACTCCAAAAGGCCGTTTACAGCATGAGGTTTTCATTTTGTTGTTTAAATAAGAATGTTCTACTTACCTGCTCTCTGCAGTAGTTTTGCACAGAGCAGCCCAAATCCTCCTCTTCTCCGGTCTCCCACCGACGCTTCTGGCTCCTCCCCCCTTGACCAGTGTCCACAATAGAAAACCTCTTGCTAGTGCATGCTCACTACCCAGCCCAGCTCCATAAGACACAGAGCCGCGGCTTGGGCCGGCCCCGCTCTCTGCTCATTGGCCAGCTGGCTGTGATTGACAGCAGTGGGAAGCAATGGCGCCTGCTACTGTCTCAGCCAATGAGGAGAGGGAGCCCCAGGACAGCAGTGTCGCTCGTACACATCGCTGGATCGAGACGGGGGGGGGGGGCAGGTAAAAAAAGATTCAACCTTTACAACCAGTTTAAATCATCTATACAGTTGGAGGCCCAAATCTCCTTGGCCACCCATGTGCACAATCATACCTCCCCCAAGTCCCATGTTCTGCTGGCTCGCAATTAAAGAGTAATGCCAAGCAATAGCTAGTAAACACAGCACCTGTTCTACAGTCAGAAGGTTTACCCAATTCACCTTAGTTCAGTTCTGCAGTAGAATAAGCAAAGACGGCTCTATAGAGGTTCAGTAAACAAGTATGAAACCTCCACTTTGGTCGTTTTCTACAATTCAAAAACTTCCAAGGAGGTTTAAGTGCGATTGTTGGCTGTGAGGGACTTCTTATAACTATTATTTCATGCTTACGGGGTGTACAAGACAGGATGGAAGGTGTCCCAGCATCAGAAGGCACATTTTAGGATCAGCCGATTACCAACAAAAGGGGCCTTGGGTGAAATGGCGCAGCATAGCAATACCTTCCTGAAAAGTTTTAAACAAGGTAGCAAAATTTCTTTTTTTTATGTTTTACCTACAGGTAAGCCTTAATTTTAGGCACTCTAAATATCTTCTACACATTACACCGCTTTAAAGATTATCACTAGTGAAACCGGCGTGAACTTTTTTCTTTCCCTTACTACTGCTATACATAAGGCAGATCATGTTCCTTGCAGGCATCACAAAGCTGTATTTTTAGTTTTTACTGTATTAAGAAGCGGTTGTTGCGGGTGCGTGCCGCAATCTTCGTGAGCACACCCGCGATCATCTCACAGAGAGATAGAACGGGGAGATGTTAGTGTAAACACAAAATATCCCTGTTCTGCCTAACGACACTGTCGCTGATCATGTTCCCTGTCATCAGGAACGCGATCAGTGACGTGTCACAGCAAGCCACGCCCCCCACAGTAAGAATCACTCCTTAGGAAGCACTTAACCCCTACAGCACCACCTAGTGTTAACCCCTTCACTGCCAGTGTCATTTTCACAGTAACCAGTGCATTTTTATAGCAATGATCGCTGTAAAAATGACAATGGTCCCAAAAATGTGTCAAAAGTGTCCGCTATATATATATATATATATATATATATATATATATATATATATATATATATATATATATATATATATATATATATATATATATACACACACACACACACATATATATATATACACATACACACATATATATATATATACATATATATATATATATACACACACACATATACATATATATATATATATACACACACACACACACACACACACACATAGCCGCCATTACTAGTAAAAAAATAAAATAAAAATGCTATTAAAACTATGCCCTATTTTGTGGACGCTAACTGCAATTTTTTATCAAAAATTTGTAGAAGAATACGTATCGGCCTAAACTGAGGAAACAATGTTTTTTTTACTATATCTTTTTTGAGGATATTGATTAATTATCGCAAAAAGTAAAAAATATAAATAAAAAAAAAAAACTTTTCAAAATGATCGCTCCATTTTTGTTTATAGCGCAAAAAATAAAACCCACAGGAGGTGATCAAATGCCACCAAAAGAAAGCTCTATTTGTGGGAAAAAAAGGTCAATTTTGTTTGGGAGCCGCGCAATTGTCAGTTAAAGCGACGCAGTGCCAAATCGCAAAAAGTGGCCTGGTCATTTAGCAACAAAATGGTCCAGGGGTTAAGTGGTTAAGGTCCCATAATCTGAATTGTTAGGTCTCAATCCAAAGTCAGGTGAAGACAATTTCAAAGCCTAATAAATGATCTAAGGCCCCTTTCACATGTCCGCCTCCGTTCGTCTGTTTTTACAAGTCCGTTTACGGACTTGTAATGGACGCCTATGGGGTCGCGTCCGTTAGCAGATGATGCATCCGCCAACGTCCGCAAAGATCCACGTTCGTCTGGATCCGGTTTTTCGGACTGAAGAAAACCCTATTTTTCCTTCATCCGGCGGAACGGATCGGATGAAGACGGACAAACGGTCCGTTTTCATCCGATTCCCCATAGGGGAGAGCAGAGGAGAGACAGGGCGGTCCCTGCACAGTGTGCAGGGACCGCCCTGTCCGCTGACAGCTGAGCGGGACCCCCCGCTGAGCTGACGGACACACACGGAGCGGACCGATAAACGGTCCGCTCCGTGTGAAAGGACCCTAACTCTTAGCACCTTTCAAGGCATTGTGATGAAACCCAATTGACTTTCCGAAGAAGATGGAGGACCAGAAAATAAAGATAGACTGTTACAACACAGGGGATGGCTCCAACTGCTTAGGCAATTCTGTTACACCACTTATACCTACAGATAAGCCTATAGGTACTGCGAATACCTCCTGAACTTGCACCATTTAGGAGATATTGAGAGTGCATGCAGCCGATGACATCACCGGCTCGTGCATTTTGAAGGCCTAGCTTACAGTTCTGGACCTTCTCATCCTGTGCCGTAGTAAATTGCGGCTTACGCATGCATGCACGGAGTGACGGCATTGTGCCCCAGGTCACTCATGTAGCCGAAAGCTGTGAACCTGGAAGGAAGACTGGGGGAAGATGAAGCCCTCAGCAGTGATATTGCAGTGCTGGAGGGCTTTGTTTTAAGGCAAGTCTGTCATAATGTGCTAGTATGCGATGCATACTAGCACATTATGACATTGTCTTGCAGGGATTTTCTTTTCTCCAACTGCGGTTTACTACTTCAGGAGACTTTGCCCCCTTCGTGACCAGGCCATTTTTTGCTATTCAGCACAGCACTTCTTTAACTGCCAATTGCACAGTCATGCAACACTGTATGCAAATTTAAAATTATATTAATTCCAATGTACTGCCAGGCCATCTCATTTCTTAGAGTCCTTTAAAATGGCAGGAGAGTACAAATACCCCCTTTTTGGAAAGTACACAGTTTGAGGTATTTAGTAAGATGCACAGCACCGTCCTACGCCCGAGCAGGCACAATGACATATACGTGATTGTACCCAGGGCCGCCATCAGGGGGGTACAGGCATTACACCTATAAGGGGCCCGGGGGTCCCCAGGGGCCCGGATGGGGACCAGGGCCCCAGATGGAAACCTCCTCTTTTTTTAATCTATTTGTTATAAAAAAAAAATATTTTTTTAGTATATTTTTATTTTATTTTTTATTAAAAAGGGACAATTTTTTTTTTTTTTATTTTTTTTAGAGGTCCGCAGGGGCCCGGATGCCACCAGGGCCCCAGATGGAAACCCCCTCTTTTTTTATCTATTTGTTATAAAAAAAATATATTTTTTTAGTATATTTTTATTTTAATTTTTTTATTAAAAAAAGGGACAATTTTTTTTTTTTTTTTTAGAGGTCCGGAGTTCCACAGGGGCCCGGAGTCCACCAGGGCCCCAGATAGAAACCCCCTCTTTTTTTTATTTATGGCTACCCCCCTCATTTATATATATTTTTCTTCTTTTTGTAAAGGCCCCCCCGCTTCTCAATTCGCGGCAGCAGCCCCCCCCCCCCCCGCTTCTCAATTTCATGCGGCAGCCACCCTGCCACAGAAGATTCACTATGGCAGGTTGGCAAGTGGTTAAAAAATAAATAAAAAAATCTAGTAATTTTCACTGTGTGTGTGTGTGTATTCCTTGCTGCAGTTTAGACAAGATCTGGGAGAAAAAATGGGTGGCGCCAATAGGCATCACTAATGGCCACTGATTGCTGCCACTTGTGGGCACCAATTGCTGGCAGTGGTGGGCACTAAGATGTAAACAGGACACTGATGAGCAGTGCCCTGATTACATACCTAGATGTCCACCTGTAAGGAGATGCCACTGATCGACTCTCCTCTCCTCACACAGTCTGTCTGTAACTCCACACAGTAGTGCAAGGCTTTCTCCCTGGTGTGGAGTGTTGTGATCGCCCCTCCCTTGAGGGGGCGAGCAGGAGAGTCAGGTCGCCCACTAACACACAGCTCCTTTCTCTATCTGCAACGAAAGAGTGTCCAGACTGTTTTTCGAGTTGTAAAAAAACAACTTTTTTTTTTTTAATGTCATTAAAAACGACATTAAAAACGATTGTGTGTGGGCTCCAGAGCATTTTTCACGATGTAAAAAATGGGCATTAAAAATTTCGAACATGCTCTAATTTTTCACAATGTTTTTTAACGTCGTAAAAAATGGTTGTGTGTGGGCTTTAAGGATGTGAAAAAAACGCGCATTGCTCAGAAGCAAGTTATGAGACGGGAGGGCTCGTTCTGGTAAAACTAGCGCTCGTAATGGAGTAAGCACATGCATCACGCTGTAACAGACTGAAAAGCGCAAATCGTCTTTTACTAACACGAAAATCGGCAAAAGCAGCCCAAAGGGTGGCGCCATAAGAATGGAACTTCCCCTTTATAGTGCCGTCGTACGTGTTGTACGTCACCGCGCTTTACTAGAGCATTTTTTTTCCACGATCATGTGTAGGCAAGGCCGTTTTAACGATCAGGTTGAAAAAAACTTTTTTCTAGACCATTAAAAATGTAATTTTTTACAACCCGAAAAACGGTCGTGTGTACGCGGCATAAGATTTCAGAATTGCCACCACAGTCCCCAGATTAAAGAGGACCTTAAGTAATTTTTCCAACTTTCCATCTATTAAATATTCTGCCCTTGTTGTTTTAACTTTAGCTAGTAAAACATTTTTTTTGTTTGCCAGTAAATACCTTATAATAGAGCTGCAAGATTCTGGCCAAAATGAGAATCACAATTTTTTTGCTTGGAATAAAGATCATGATTCTCTCGGTGTAAATTCTTTTACATATACAAAAGAGATTTGGGCTAACTTTACTGGTTAGTTTTTTTAATTCATTAAAGTCATTTTTTCCAAAAAATAAATAAAATGATAAAGTGTTAAGAAAAAAAAATGATAAAGTGTTAAGAAAAAAAAAAAAAAAAAAAGTAGGAAAGTCACTGTGTATTTACTTTTTAACACTGTATCCGTGTGACTTATTCCTAGGGCTTTTCTAAAGTCCATTGTGAGCTTTAAACATAAGGATTTGCTTTTTTATAGTTTGTCATATCCAGCAAATTTATAGCAATTGTGGATTAAAATATGCAGACACTGGTCATGTTCAGTTGTGTATCTTGCAGAGGTTGTGATAACTTCCTTTTGATTAGCTACTTGGAGCTGCATAAAAAAGGGTTAATGCTGAAAAACATTTACGATTTTGTTGCAAAAAATTTGGAAATATACACTTTTGATGGATACAATAATGTAAGCAAGTGAACAGGGGGGGGGGGGGTGAAGCATTCAGGTCATCACTCCAAAAAAGTACTGCAAATTAGACATCCAACGGTCAGTGGTGATGACAAGTTAAAGCAGATCTACACTTCATTTGGAGCACCACAAACCAAAAATGCAATTTAATTTATTTTTAATAGTCAAAGCAAACTCACCCATCCATTCAAGTCTTCATGCTTTATTTTACCGAGAAATCACTTTGCAAAACACCCTACTAGCACTTCTGGCTGTGGGCATCTTGAGGAAGGGCAGATAATTCATGCAGCATTGACTTCCTGGAAACCATCTGCCCTTAGCTCAGGCATACAAGCAGGGGGTCGTGAGACGTGTATAGATACAGTGCTTGCAACTCAAAGAATGCAAAACACCACAATAAAAAAGACTAATTCAAATAAAAAGTCCAAAAGCATTCAATATGAATGTAATGCAAATAGTGTCCCATTAAAATGCTCTTGTGCGCCATTCTTCTTAAACGTGCTCAAGTGTTTCAAATAAACTCATTTTGCGATGTGACACACACCCCTTACGTATCCCTACTCACCAAAAATAATGGACCCCCAACTTTTTAGTCTGAAGGTCAGATAAGCTTTGAACGCACGCTGGTTACAGCGTTCCCGTACAGAGGACAGGATAGCTGCAGATGACGAAGGCACATAAACTGACCACGTTGTCAGGGCTCAGCAGCCATAATAAACCGTGGTCAGTGTACAGAGGGGGGAGGGGGTATAGCCAGGCAGAATCAGACAGTCTTTTTGTTATTTATTTTTTAGGCGATACAGGGGGCCAAATTACACAACACAAGCACTGTGTTGTATTAACATGCTTTAAGGGAACAGGATCAATATATTTTTTAGGTTAACAAACGCTTTAAAGCTTAAAAAAGACCATGAAGAAAACCAGCCACCATATTTTTCCAAATTCACAATTTTTCTGTGTGGTCAAGAATTTATAGAACAACTCTCAAAAGGAAAACAAAAGAAAAACTGGTAGACTTTTTTTCCCCACCAGTTGTATTCAGGTTTTCTGGAATCAAAAGCCATTGTCTGTTCAATTTAAAGAGAACTCAAAATATATATAATATATATATTTTTTTAATTATCCATTAATGGATTACTGTTGGAATAAAAAAGGATCGCAGATGGGAACTGGCATTACCGTAAATAGTTTAAATACAATGTGAACATGTAGGGGAAAAATTATAAAATATTCACCACTGGTGAAGCTTCCAAGTGCATGAGCTTTAAAGTGGTTCTAAAGCCTACATATTGTTTAACCTTCATGCATTTCTTCCATTAGGGTAAAACATGAAGAAAGGCAAACCGTTGCTCCAGGTGAGTGCAATGAGCAATCAATGTCCTCCTCAGAGACTGTGGGTGCTGGCAATGCACAAGGCAGAAATCAATGGAAAAAAATCATGGACAGCCGCACACCAAAATAAACCTTGAAAGGTAGCCTTTATTGGTGAAAAAAAGGATAAAAGCATTACAAAAACACAGCACAGCAAGCAGTGGGATAAAAAATTTGACGCGTTTCGCACAGAGGTCTAGTGCTTAGCCATAGTTGGGGGTCCATTATTTTTGGCGAGTAGGGATACGCAAGGTTTATTTTGGTGTGCGACTGTCCATGAATTTTTTCCATTGATTAGGGTAAAACATGTTTAGATAAAATAATTGCCCACTCACCCCCAAATACATAACTGAGCCCTCACTCGGTTCAGCTCTGTGCCCATCACAGGTTTTGCTGAGTAAGCCACTGGTTCTCACCGCTTTCAATCAAAACCAGCTACAAGAGAGCAGGGCCGAGCCGCCCAGTCTGTATATATGGAAACAGGCCACGTGGCTCAGGATCCAGCTTACAGGTTTGTCATAATAGGAAGCGGCTTCCTATGGTGGCACACCAAGAGGAGGAGCCAGGAGTGCCAGCAGAGGACTCCAGAAGAGGCAGTGTGGGGGTACTCTGAAATCCAATTGCACAGAGAAGATAAGTATAAATCTGTTTTTTTTTTAAATCCATTCACTGCTTTTAAAACATATTCCTTATATCAGCACAGAGTTAAGTATTACTAAGCCCACATCATAAAAAACTATTACATGCTTTCATACTCAGTCACTATGTAATTTGTTCTCTGTTTTCTGCACACAAAAAAAGAAAAAAAAGAAGAAGGGTTAACCCTACCGTTTCCCCCATCTTCCCCTCCTGTCTATTCCCCCATTTCAGATAGGAATTTTGCAGAGCAGTGTTGGCAGCTCTGCACATGCTCAGTTTTCAGTGAGTTTCTATGCTGAGCATTTCCTCCCTATCACATCTGAGCAGCCCATGAGACTATAGAGCAGTGATTCTCAACCAGGGTTCCGTGGAACCCTAGGGTTCCTCCAGAGGCTGCTAGGGGTTCCTTCAGCACAGGGCCATCTTAATAGCATCATGGGCCCCTGGGCAAAGTATTGCTCTGGGGCCCCTACAATAAAGACAGTGCAGGCAAACAGACATCAAGTAGGTAGGAGGCAGACTGCTTCCCCTGTGCATATATCACTCTCAGTGCCATCATGATGCCCCCAATTTAGGGGAAGCATGGGTTCAAGCACCAGCTGCTTTGGGGAAAGTGCAGGGGGCACCCAATGCAGCTGGGGCCCCTGGGCAGTGCCCAGGTGTGCCCTCTCATTAAGACCGCCCTGCTTCAGCATTGGGCAATTTCTACCACTCCATTGAACTTTTTAGCTATCTGTAAGGAGGTAATTCTTCCCTATGACTACAAGTGTAAGGACCATTCTTCCCACTGGCCATCACACTAAGGTATCATGAATTGTAGATTTCTAATTTTTAGCAGGGGTTCCCCGAGACCAGAGAACTATTTTAAGGGTTCCTCTGTATTGAAAAGGTTGAGAAAGGCAGCTTTAGAGTCACACATGTGGGCGTACAAACAGATAATGTAAATTAACAGTGTGCATTTAGTACATCTCTGAAACATGTCAGCACTTCCACATGTTTTTTTCTCTTTAAAAATGCTAAAGTAATATATTATATTTATGCAATAAAAAATTCAACTATGCTCACTCTCAAGTTTTTGGAATTTCTAAATGATCCCGTATTATGGCATACTACCGGATTTTTTTTCACATGCTTGTAAAAGACATGGCAATTCAACGTTCACATTTCTTCCATAGAAATAAAGAGAAATATTTGAACACTATACATAATGGATACTTAGGGAGCCTATATGTACTTTGGCGCTGAATAATTCCAACACTGGCATAAAAAAGGCTTGCAAAGCACTGCTAAAAGCCTTGTCCACAATACCCACTACATATCATTGTGCCGAGTACAAAGAGCTGCAATCATGTCTTAAAATATACTCAACTGTTCAAATGCAAAATGGAAGTTAATTACAAATATAGCAATAGAGGGATACACAAAAGAGCAAAAAGCTCTGCGAACATCTCATTAGACATCATTTATCAATTGATTAGTCTTGGACCGGAAGCTTTGCTGGCATTAAGTATGTTATACCCTATAAGATCACAGCAGTTATCATAAAATCATGTTAAATGATATTAAAGGTGATAGGCAATGACAGAAACATGGCAGCTGTCAGTGCCAACTTATTGATGGTGCATGGTGATTGCGAAACAGCTAGAGCCATGGAAACCCTGGACATTTTTAGATTTTCTGTTCACACCTAAGCTTACTTTTAGGGCTCATTCACATTGGACAAAAATAGGGAAACACCAAGTAAAAGAATGTTACCTAATACAGTGTTGGACAGCCTTTGGCATCCAAGATGGCCTAAATTCTGGGTCACAATTGGGTCCTTTTGCCTCTTTCACCGACTCTTATAAATGGAGAGGAGCCTCCGTCTCCTGTCCATTCGTGTTCAGTGCAGCTGAGGAGTCACTATCCTCACTCCCTTTCCATGTCTCAAAAGGGAGATGTCGGAGGTCTATTTAGATTACCGAACCCCCCAACAGGGCTAGATAAAACAGAAGATAAAACATTGTATCAAATATTTTAAACTAAAATTGAAAAAAATAAAAATACCAAAACTGACTGACTACTTCCCCAAAAAAAGAAAGCATTGTAATAATAATAATAAAAAATAAAAAAAAATGAATGTGTGTATAATTATTATATATAAAAATAAATTGTAAAAGATATTAAGATATTTAATAATAAAAAAATAAAATAAAAAAAACACACTACTGATCAGTGCTGCGTTGGGGGCATTGGCGTTAAAGTGACACTATTTTTAGCAGCGGTAGTTCAATGGGCATGGCCGCTTTAGATGCAGCTTGCAGGACTTTTACCGTTCTGCCAGCGCAACGCTCCAGTGTAAAAGCCCTTTGGCTTTCACATTGGAGTGAGAGGAGAGACTCTTTTAAGGCGCTATTTTTAGCGTTATAGCGCCTCAGTAAGAAAGCCTCAAGGCTGATCTTTCTTCAGTACGTGCAGAGGGTCAATGAGTCACAGAATCTTAATTTTTTTTTATTTATTTTTTTAAAGTCAGAAATTTTGGCTCTTACTTTCCTAGCCTGACAGGTTCCCTTTAAATACTGGAAAGTTACATCTTAACCTTTTTTAGGTGTATTCATGCATTTCAAAACCCCCAAGAAGATGCATGTGCACTTCCAGTGCATTAAGACTGCCTTACATAGATTCTGGTCTGTGTATGGAGCATGAATAATTTTATCAGGAGACCAGCATCTACAGAGATCAGAAAGGTTCAAATTTCTCACCAATCTATTTAATATAAATCACTATTTTATTATGTTAAATGATTGAAAGGATGTGCTGCGATGCATGGAAAAAAAGGGAACAGTTGTGACGCTGAACACATTAAAATTTCAGAATGCTTTGGTGTGAACTACTGTGTAGTGAAACACTAGAAATAAATGTGTTCTATTTTTAATCTGTCCAACCTATATTGCATGATAAGCTCCAAAATGTAACCATGTGTTAAAAAATTTCCATTTGAATATATTAATAATTCAAGTGGTTGAGACTACATTCTGTAATCAGCAAAGACAGAGGGACAGAATGATTTATATAGTTAGTGGATCCAACTAGGAGCCCAGCAGTATGGTTCATTATAGGAGCATCTTTCAGAGCATGTTACACCTAGAATTCAGGTTGACATGCTCCAGACCTGCCCCCCACCCCCATTTGCCTCCCCAACTGTGACAGCATGCTACTTCTGTCACATTTTAAAACGGAGTTCCACCCAAAAGTGAAAGTTCCGCTTTAAAAAGGGGTTGGAAAGGTTTGTTTTCTATTTTCTAAATTGGTTCCTTTAAACTAGTGCATTGTTGGTTCACTTACCTTTTCTTTCGATTTCTCTTTTAAATTTTTTTTTCTTTGTTTGAATTTCTCACTTCCTGTTCCTCCTCAGCAAGCTGTTCTGAGGGGGCAAGCTTACTGAGGAAGAACAGGAAGTGAGAAATTCAGACAAAGAAAAAAAACATGCTCCTACTTCTGCTCGGGCCGTCTAGGTGACTTAAGTGGAAGTTCTCCTCTTCCCTGCAATTTTGCGCAATGTAATAAATAATGCCCGTAATGTCTGTAACATGTGTGTAATGTCAGTTTCTATTTGTTGCCCTTTCGACCCCCTTTACACTGGAGGGGGGGGGGGGGGCATTCATTCTAGTGGTCAGGGGCGGTGGGTGGAGGAGCAATATGTACACCGCTCCCCCACCGCCCTAAAGATGATGCTTGCAGGACTTTTTTCCTTCCATGAAAACTCAGGCTTTCACACTGGGGCTGCAGAAGAGGCAGTTTACAGTTTGAAGCAACGCCTGTGTATTCTTGAGGTCTCAAGTTGCATCAAAGTGGGACCAAAAGTAGTGCACATATATGAATGGTACTCGTTGGAAATCATGGGGTACAACTTGACATACGACTTTGCAGTCCCAAGACACAGGACAAATTACACAAGCGGAAAAGGAGCCTTAAACCACCAACTCAAATCTGTGTGTGGTTCTGCTGGCCAGGGAATATAAAAAATAAAAATAAAAATCGCAATAAGCGTTTGATTTGTAAATGTTATAACTTTTGCTCAAACCAAATAGGGGATAGTTTTATGGCATTTTTATTAATATTTAATAACCAATAGGGGCACTAAGGGGTTAAGTGGGCACTAAGGGGTTAAGTGTGCCCTAAGGGAGCGATTCTTACTGTAGGGGGCGTGGCTGTAGGCTTGACATCACTGATCGTCGTTCCCTATATCAGGGAACAGATGATCAGTGTCACTGCCACACAGAAGAACGGGGAAGGTGTGTTTACACACACACACACACACACACACACACACACACCTCTCCCCGTTCTTCAGCTCTTGTGACTGATCATGGGACACTGGCGGCGATTGGGTCCGCGGGTGCCGCAGTCACGGAGCTTCAACCCACGGCTGGGCTCTTAAAAGCGATGTACCTGTACGTGATTATGCCCAGCCGTGCCATGGTGCGGACATATCATCGGTAGATGGTCCTTAAGTAGTTAAAGGGGTTGTAAAGCTGTGTTTTTTCACCTTAATGCATCCTATAAAAAAAATACCTTGCATTTTCTGGCCCCCACCCCCCATTTTACTTACCTGAGCCCCAAATCTCTGTGGGCATGATCCCGCGTCATTCTCTCCATGGCTGATCAGCTCCTCATTGGATAGATTCATAGCAACGCAGCTATTGGCTCCCGCTGCTGTCAATCAAATACAGTGACAGCCGCCATAGGAAGAGGATGTTCGGGGCCACTCTCGTTTTTTTTTTATTTTTTTTAATACAAACATACTGAACGTTTAGTTTCCCTCTAACCACTTATTTTTGAAGGAAAAAAAGCTCTGAAATTAAAGCCGTTATGATTTTAAAATACATTTCTGATAAGGGTTACCATTAATACAAAAGCTGAGCAATTTAAAAACTATGTAGATAATTTTTGTGGTTTTAAAGCACATCTAAATCTGATTTATAAGAATGAAAATGTAGGACATGTTCTTTGTATTAGAGAAAAGAATACAGTATATTGTAGGTCCAAGTTACCCAAGTAGATTTCTATTAAGACATGCTGTACATACACTTAAAATTGGGTCAAATGTCAACAAATGCACTGGAATTTACAAAGCATCAAGTGTTTACTACCATCTTTAACCAAAGCTGTGTCAGTAAAGAAATTACTACATTTCCCAGCTATTCCGTTTTAACAGGAGTAACTTTCTTGAGAATTCTGCCAACATAAACTACGCCACTTAGAAAGAAGTCAATGTGTAGTAAACATGTGACCTTGGCTTTCATGGTTTTATTTTTCAGATAAAACAGCTCAGAACACAAGAATGATTATCTTGCAACGCTGTTCTGAAACACTGCAGATGTCCCCACGACATTGCGAATGATAAAAAAAATATATATCAGACTTTACAGCAATAGCATGAAAACAGTTCAGACACGCAAGAACAGCTAACATTCTCTTTTTCCAAACATGGGTTAATAATGCGTTTTTTAATAAATGTACAATGGGGTGATTGCACCTCCAAGAGTAAGCAATCACTGTGGTACTGCAATGACAAAAAAAAATAAAAAAATTAAAAATTTCAAATTAAACAATTATAGATCAAGAGACAAATGTACATCTTGTATGTCGATTCCAAATGTCTGCATTAAGTATAAATATGTAAATAAAAACACCCCAATTTTATGGACTATAAAAAGTATACTATACTGTACATAGTTGAGCCCTTCTGCAAAGGAAAACCCCTGTTAGACTTATCAGTAACAGTAATTTGGGGAACTTTCCAGGACAGCTACTTGAGAGATGATTGGCACCGCCCTCTACAGGAAACACAAATCAGATACAATTTAAATGGCCCCTCCCTTTCCTCTGACCCTCAGTTGTTTAGAAGATCAAGCAAACCTCCACCAAAGTGCACTCGGCAGAGAAAAAAAAAAAAAAATAAAAAAAAAAAAACATAGAAGCATATATAAAAAAAAAAAAAAACACCACCAGGTGAACCAGGTCGATCAGTGAAAAGTAGAATAGATGCTGTCCTGGAAGGTTCCTGGAAATACCATTACCGGTAAGTCCAATGGGGTCCCCCCCCCCCCCACCACCTTCCAGGATAGCTGCTTGAGAGGATAAGCAAGATTCTATACCTTAGGGAGGGACAACAACCTGAAGCACTTTCCTACCAAAGGAGAGGTCCTGGCTGGAAAGCATCTCAACTCTATAATGTTTGACAAATGCATGAGGGGCAGCTTTAGAAATTTCTTCTCTACGATGCCTCCGCTCTTTCTTCCCATATTGTGGCCATGGATCTCGTAAAATGGGCCCTAACTCTAGAAGAAGGGATACGACCTGATGCTTTGTAAGCTTTGCAGATAGCTTCTCTAATCCATTTAGCAATAGAGCTTTTAGACACTTTGGACCCTTTCTTGGAGCCACTGAACAATACTAACAGCTGGGAGAAACTCCTAAACCCACTGGATTTCTCTAGGTAAAGTAGAAGACATCTCTCTACATCTAAAAAACGAAATCTTTCCTCCTCCACATTTTTGGGAGAGGTACAGAAATTAGGCAGGACTACTTCCTGGGACCTATGAAAGTTAGAAGATACTTTGGGCAAATAGAAAGGATCAGGCCTAATCATTACCCTGCCCTTTAAAATCCTCAGGAAGCGGTCTTTACAGGAAAGAGACTGCAGATCAGAAATCCTTCCCCCCCCCCCCCCCGACACAATAGCCAAAAGGAAGGAAATCTTCAAGGAAATTAATTTTAAGGGAAGCCTCATGCAAAGACTCAAAAAAGGAGCCCTTGTTAGAGCATTTAACACTAATGACAGATCCCAAGGAAGCACATGTTTGATGACCCTGGGAGCATGTCTAGATCTGGCTGAAAGGAACCTCCTGACTAACAAAAGGATCTTTCGGTAGTCTCTTGTTTCAAAACACAGACAGGGCCATAACCTGAACCCCAAGGGTGCTGACAGATAGTCCTTATCCAATATACAGGGATATTCCAGGCCAGGTTTCCTTTGCCAGGAAATAAAAGTATTCCAAAAACTTTCCCATAGATTTTCCTTGTGACCAACTTGTCCAGGATAGTTTGAATAACCTTCTCTGAACACCCTCACAACTGCAAGATGCGCCGCTCAGCCTCCAGGCCGTGAAATCAAAGGTCTGAGGGTTTGGATGCAACACTGGTCCCTGATGGAGTAGATCCTTCCGATCTGGTAGGGGTCAGGGAAGATCCACAGAGAGGGTCTTCAGAGAGGAAAGCCAACTCCTCCTGGGCCACCAGGGGGCAATCAGAACCACTTCTGCCGATCCTGAATAATTTTCCGAACTATCAGAGGTAAGAGGGTAAAAAGACCCCGTCTCTCTCTCCAGTGAAAAGAACGCGGGCAGTTTTCTGTTGGAGTCTTCCTGCAGTGGATATTTTTGCCTCCAGTCTCATCTTAGCACAATCTCCTGGAATGTGCCTTGATGCAGCTCTTAACAGCTGGAACTGACACTCAGTCTGCTCAAATAGTCCGCCAGCGTATTCTACAATCCCCTGATGTGTACTGTCCTGATCTAAGTGACATTGATTTCTGCCCAGGACAGAATCTGTGACTCCGAATGAGTGCCCCCTTGTTTGTTCAGGTACGCCACCGTTGTGGCATTGTCTGTGAAAACGAATAGGTCTCTTGAACAGACCCTCTCTTGCCTTCTAGGAACAATGGTAAAGTTGATTTCCTAGAGTGTAGGAATAACCAAATCTGATAACCCTATGCCTGGGCATTACCAGCCAGCGACCAAGAAGCAGGAGGCAAATCAGTCCTTGGGACAGGTCAATAAGATTCTGCCAAGAGTCTAGTGAAGTCAGAGTATCACATCCACCTGGGTCAGGTCAGTGCGATGAGAATCAGAATGCCCTCCATCTGTCCCATGGAGTAAACATAAAATGATCAAAGTGTTTTACAGGAGGGAAGGTGTAGATTAGGTTGAATAACACTATGACCCTGTGCTATCTACAAACACCCCAATTCCTTAGTGCAGCTGTCAGAAAGTCAAACACCCCCACAGTGTCCTGCAATCTAGTAAATAAATGTGTTCAAGTGCTACTCAGTAAAACGTACTGTACAACCCTCAGACATAGCCTCAGGAATTTGTACTGACGAAAAGCGTAGACTGGAAGAAACATCATCACGCAGTGCAACCGATCTGATACACAGTTTTAAAAGGAGCTATACTTTGTTTTTTGATGCTTTGTATTTTAACTGTATTACACTATGGGAGTCATTTTTCATCTGCGTTTAAAAGGGGTTGTAAAGGTTTTTATTTTCTAAATAGGTTCCTTTAAGCTAGCGCATTGTTGGTTCACTTACCTTTTCCTTCTAAATGTTTTTTTTCCTTTGTCTGAATTTCTCACTTCCTGTTACTCTCCTGTAAGCTTGCCCCCATCATCCGAGCCATTCTGGCTGGGGGTTAGTCAGCATGCTCGCAGGGATACGCTGTGTTCCCAGCTCCTTAAAAAACGGAAGTTCTTTTACGAGGGTAAACGTCCCTGCCTCACATTTAAAATCCCGTTATCATTCCTTAACGAAAACGGATCCGATTTTCGTCATAGTTTTCATAAGTGAACGAAAATGTGCTGTACTTTTCATTTCGTTTTTCTCACTGAATAAATGCAGCTGACAAATCTTTCACAAATGCCAGCAACCCGCCCCCCCCCCCCCCCCCCATGAGGACTTGCTCATAGTGCTGGATGATTAAAAAGCCCTGGTGAAGACTACATGGCATGGTCTGACATTTTTTTTTTCAATCAGGAACTGATCTAAAGCAATGATGTAGAATTTTCTCTCTGCTCTCAGCCAAAAGTCAAAGTCTGGGCGATCTGCCACGTTTTGAAAACATTCTATCAGTGGAATGTTAAGTCTAAACATTGTATCAACTTGACTTTTACATCAAAGGAATAGACTTCTGTATGTAAATTAGAAACATTTAACCACTTGTTTACCAAGGGCCAGATTCACAGAGCCCTTACTCCGGTCTATCGCGCGTTAGACCGGAGTAATTTCAAATTACGCACGTCGTTTCATTAGTCTGAATTCTCAAACCATGAAACGACGGCTTCGGGCTTCAATCCGACTGGCTTACGTGTTCGTACGCCTTCGGATCTACGCTGCAATAAATTTGCGACCGCTGGGTGGAGTTCCCGTCGTTTTCCGCATCGGGGTATGCAAATGAGCCTTTTCCGACGATTCACGAAGTTACGAGTGTCATTCGCAATCTCTTACGGCATCTGTAGTCATCTTTTTGCCGTGTAAAGTTATTCCAGCTTTTATCTGGTCTAATATTAGACAGCCCATGTTAAAGTGGAGGTTCCCCTAAAAAGAAACTTTTAACATTGCATTCCCGAGGTTAATGACAAGTAGAATCGGCGGGTTTTAAAAAAAAAATATGTCCGTACATACTGTTTCTCATATCCCTTTTCACCGCCGCTTCCGGGTCTGATGGTCGGGGATGGGCGTGCCTAACTGATTGACAGGCATCTCACCGACGCATACAGCGTGTCACGAGATGCCGAAAAAAGCCGAACGTCGGTGCGGCTCTATACGGCGCCTGCGCACCGACGTTCGGCTTCTTTCGGCATCTCGTGACGCGCTGTATGCGTCGGTGAGATGCCTGTCAATCAGTTAGGCACGCCCATCCCCGACCATCAGACCCGGAAGCGGCAGTGAGAAGGGATATGAGAAACAGTATGTACGGACATTTTTTTTTTTTTAAAACCCGCAGATTCTACTTGTCATTAACCTCGGGAATGCAATGTTAAAAGTTTTTTTTTAGGGGAACCTCCCCTTTAAGTATGGCCGTCGTTCCCGCGTCGAATTCCAACGTTTGTTTTTATTTTTTACGTAAGTCGTCCGGGAATAGGAATGTACGTAAACGACGCTACTCAAACAAAAAATTACGTAACGACGTTATTTCGCGGAATGCACGGCGGGAATTTTCTGAACGGAGCATGCGCAGTTCGATCGCCGCGGGGACGCGCCTAATTTAAATGCTTCACGCCCCCTAATCGCGTATTTCGATTCCGCCGCGAGAAATACACGCCGCACCTTACGGGCCAAAATCTACATGAATTTGTCGTAGAGCCAGGTAAAATACGGCGGCGTAGTGTATCTCTGATATGTAATTGTATCTGAATCTGGCCCCAAATGTTTTTCTGACAGCTCTTTTCAAAGTTAAAATATTTTTTTGATAGATAGATAGATAAGATAGAATCTATCTCAACCAGTAAAGTTAGCCCAACTTTTTTTGTAAAAGTGTAAAAGATTTTACGGCCGTGAGAATCGTGATTTTTATTCTAAGCAAAAAAAATCATGATTTTCATTTTGGCCAGAATCGTGTAGTTCTAATGTACAGCAAATGCAGATAACAGCGCATGTAGCCAGAAAGTGTTTGAAAGAGGCTAGAATAACTGAGCAGCAAAACAATGATATGATGGGAAAAGTAATCTTCTTAAGATACATCGAGCTTTAGCAAAACATTGTGCAAGAACAGTTTAAATATATTTAAAAGCACGTCAAAATATATATCACACATATACATGTTTGTACTTCTTCTGCATGCACATTTCCAAATGTTTAATGTATTTAAACACACTCCAAGTACAGAAGAAAACGATGCAAGAAATATAGTGTGCTCCAAGTAGTTACATGGGAGATGCTCTGACTGGCCCTGGCCGCAGACAGTTTGTGCCCAGGGCTGGAGCATGTGGCCTCAAACAACCTGGATACAGCTAATTGTATAAGTAGTTGTAAAGGCTCAAGGTTTTTTCCCCTTTATGCATTGTATGCATGAAGGTCAAAAAACCTGTGTTCAGCAGCATCCCCAGCCTCCCTAAAAGTTACTTGAGCCCCATCCTGACCAACCAATGTGCACAAGAGCCTTGGCTTTCCCTTCTCATTGGCTGAGACAAAAGTGGTAGCCATTGGCAGTATGCCAATGAGGAGAGAATGAATGAACACACAAAGATGAGGCTTGTGAGCAAATCTACTTGGGTGTCCCCATAGCAAGCTGCTTGCTGTAGGGGGCACTCGGCAGGAGCGCTGACGGGGACCCAAGAAGAGGGAGGGCTCAGGGTTGCTCTGTGCAAAACCACTGCACAGAGCAGGCGAGTACATGTTTGCTATTAAAAAAAATTGTCTTTAACATCATTTGAAAGTTTGTATGTGGCTATACCACAGAGTGCTGCTGAGTTCAGATGTGGAGTATGGCCGCATCTGAAAGCTGCAGTCTAGTCACCCTCATTTGCCTGTCAGGGTGAGGACTAATGTGGCACCTCTTTCTGCAGAATTCAGGACCTGTCCATTGGTGAAAATAGGTCTGCGACGCCATGCAACCAGGGAGGGGGGCTTAGGGGGAACGAGATAGTTGTGCAAGATTAAGTTGAACATTAAAGCCTCGGGAAGGGTTACTTGATATGGTGCTTCTAAAGGCGGTGCTTTATAAATAAAAAATAAGCTCTTACTAGCTCTGTGGATTCTGAAGAACAATTGATGATTAACATGGTTGGCTAATTTTGCCCAGTGCAAATCGGAATACTGGGAATCTGAATTAGCATTTTGTAAACTAGGAATCCATGGTGGACAAGCAGTCATGCCTACCGGTAAAAAGAATTTAATCTAGAAAGAATATGGGTATTCTGTAGTCAACCAGTGTATGAAACCTTATATGAGCCAAACAGACTGGAAAATATAGATCAGAGCCAGCATGTGGCAAAGGAAGGAACTCAAGTCATTATTGATCGTTTCCTTTGTTATTCATAACCCTGTATCCATCAAGACAGCAGTGTATCACCGCTCCCCTGAAGCCAGTAGTTGGGGAACCCCCTCATCTGAAACAGTCAGACCTGGTTAGAATTGTGCAATTTGTTGGAGTGAAGCTGAGCGGAGAGATCCATGTGTAGTGACGTTATGTTTAACCCCCGAGCTCCCAGCTAACAATTAAATATGCTGCTTAGGCATTCACTGTTCTTTACATAACGAAATTCTTCACATATAAACAATCCATGATCTTACTGGATTTTTGGCTGCTGTAAATGAAAAGCCAAACGTTAACAAATCATGTTTTGTATATACTGTATTAGGAGAAACAAACATTTGATAAAGCCTTACTCATTACCACCCCCAGATCACCTGTCTTTATTAATTTCCTTATAGACCATTAGAAATTATCACCTCCCCCTTGCAGACCATTATAAATTACCTCCCTTTCAGACTATTATGAATAATTCCCTTCCAAACCATTAAAATTACCCCTTTCTAGACATTATTACCCCCCCCCCCCCCGTGTCAGACTATTACAACTACCCCCTCTTCCAGACCATTAAAATTACCCCCTTCAAAGTATTATGATCAATTCCCTTCCAGGCCATTAAAATTGCCCCTTTCTAGACCATTATGACCCTCCCAGTGTCAGACTCTTACAACTACCCCCTCGTCCAGACCATTAAAATTACCCCCTTCTTGATCATTATTACCCCCTTCAAAGTATTATGATTAATTCCCTTCCAGACCATTCAAACTAGCCCCTTCTAAACCATAATAATTACACCCCCCCCTTCAGACTTTTACAACTACTCTCTCTTTCAGACCATTAAGATTATCAGCCCCCTTTCCCAGACCATTATAATTACTACCCTTCCCAACCATTATGATCCCCCCCCCCCCTTCAGACTCTTACAACTACCCCCTCGTCCAGACCATTAAAATTACTCCCTTTCTTGATCATTATTACCCCCTTCAAAGAATTATGATTAATTCCCTTCCAGACCATTCAAACTAGCCCCTTGATAATTACCCCCCCCCCCCCTTCAGACTCTTACAACTACCCTCTCTTCCAGACCATTAAGGATTACCAGCCCTCCTTCCCCTTTGCAGACCACTAAAATTAACCCCTTCTAGACCATTATAATTACCACCCTTCCAGACCATTGCGATTACCCCCCCACCTCCTTCAAACTTGTACAACTACCCCCTCTTCTACACCATTACGATTACATCACACCCCCTCACAGTTGAATAAAATTAGCCCCTTCTACACCATTATAATTACCCCCCCCCTTCAGACTTTTACAACTACTCTCTCTTTCAGACCATTAAGATCATCAGCCCCCCTTCCCGTACCATTACCTTCCCCTTTGCAGACCACTAAAATTAACCCCTTCTAGACCATTATAATTACCACCCTTCCAGACCATTGCGATTACCCCCCCAACCCCTCTTCTAGACCATTAGGATTACATCACACCCCCTCACAGTTGAATAAAATTAGCCCCCTTCCAGACTACTATGATTTCACCTTTCAGACCATTAAATGTACCCACTTCTAGACCATTATGACCCCGCCCCCCCATCAGATTCTTGCAACTACCCCCTCTTCCAGACCATTAAGATTACCCCCCACCTTTGCAGACCATTATGATTACCACCCATTCAGATTATTAAATTGACCCCCTTCCAGACCATTATTAAAATAATTTTCTTAAATTAATAAATTTTCTTAGTGTTCTCTTCCCATCCAGGACTGGGACATAGAAGGGGGGGGGGGTGTTATGCAAGCAGTTTTCTAACAATGATGTCACAGTGCTAGAGCAAACACATTCTCCAATTCCCCCGCTAGTATTCGGCGCTGTTATTTATAGAAACCACCACTACCTGCAGGCTGGCTGGTGTGTGTGTACACACTTCTGTTCATTCTTGCAGTGACGTCACCTCCATCAGTCCACTCTATAGCTGGAAGTAGAATGGATTCTCTAAGGATGGGGCATCATGCAATGAATAGAATGGTGGTCCAGCACAGGGAAGCCTATGAATGAGTGTGAGGATAGAATAGGGGGGGGGGGCTGTGATGGACAGTACATAGAGGGGAGCCCCTGTCTGACACATTGGAACATACAGGCATGAGTCACCCTGCAGCTCTCTATACAAGGATGGGCTGCCTTGTAATGTCTATATACGGTGTGATCATAAAGGATGTCATGCAGGAGGGGAACACTAGGCTTTCACCTCCCATCATTGTACAGTGAGGGATCCCTGTCCTCATATACTCCCCTCTGATCACTGACCTACCTCCGATCACTTACCTACCTCTGATCACCGACCTCCCTGCACACAGGTGAAGGCAAATAATGCAAAGTGTGCAGCAGACATGACAGCAGGAGAGCAATGCAACAATGGATCAGCAGCCATCCCTACACTCAGCATTGTGCATGGATGGGGCAATGGCTATGAATGGCTCCATCTTCAATGGTGTGCACCTGTGAGTAGGACTTACCGCTCAGGGGGTGTCTCGGAGATCGGTCCCGGCTCATACTTTGCAGGTGTAGGGGACAGGCAGCCTTCAGTGTTCCCAATCCAAGTGCAGAGGGCTCGGGACTCGGCAGCGCTGCCTCCGCTCTCTGTTTACTTTGCCTATTGCATCGCCCTCCCCGCTGCGGTCTCTGCGTCTCCCAGCCTGGCTGCTGCTGCCGGAATACGTCACGCTATGTGTACGCTCACCTTGCTATTCACCAACACGGCGTACGTACTCTCCGCACCAAGCTGCTGACAGTCCAATAGAGAGCGCCCGATCCATCGCCGATCTCACGTAATTATCCGTCCCCGACCGCCAGCGGCGTCATGTCTCTGACGTGTGTCCGAAAGATCGGCACTCCGGAGGATTTCCCGGCCTGAACGGAATGATAAGCACGTTGTGTCGGCTGTGTATGGGAATCTCTGATCGCCTACAACAGTGGACACCCCCTGATAGAGGAATACACACCGAACTGACACTTTCATATGCATAGAAATGTCAGTTCAGATGGCTGATGACATATTCTGATCCTTTTTACTACATTGTGCCATAGAGACAGAGAACGATCGTTTCCCAAATAAGGCCCCTTTTACACGGGCGGACCGTTCAGGTCTCCAGTCAGTTTTTTAGGCGGACCTGAACAGATGCTCCATGCAGGTCTATCCGATCCAATGCGCTAAAATCAGACGTATCGCCATCTGTCCTGGCAGATCGGATGAGATCTGATCAAAACGGACACGCTGTACGTTTTTGTCCGATCTCTCCATAGGAATCAGCGGCGCTCGACAGGCCCCTCCGCCACTCAGTGAGCAGAGACGGACCCAGGGCCAGTGCTACCACTAGGCCAGTGTTTCTCAACTCCAGTCCTCAAGCCCCCCCAACAGGTCAGGTTTTCAGGATTTCCATTATTTTGCACAGGTGATTTGATCAGTTTCACTGCCTTAGTAATTCCCACAGCCTTTTCATCTGAGGGAAATCCTGAAAACATGACCTGTTGAGGGGGCTTGAGGACTGGAGTTGAGAAACACCGCACTAGGTAGGCGCCTAGGGCGCCCGGCCCCCCAGTCCAGTCTCCCCCCGGTAGGCTGCAATGATGGTCGCTGGTGAAGCTGCATTTGATGGGCTCTGGTGAGGCTGTATTTGATGGGCGCTGGTGAGGCTGTATTTGATGGGCTCTGGTGAGGCTGCATTTGATGGGCTCTGGTGAGGCTGTATTTGATGGGCTCTGGTGAGGCTGTATTTGATGGGCTCTGGTGAGGCTGTATTTGATGGGCTCTGGTGAGGCTTTATTTGATGGGCTCTGGTGAGGCTGTATTTGATGGGCTCTGGTGAGGCTGTATTTGATGGGCGCTGGTGAGGCTGTATTTGATGGGCTCTGGTGAGGCTGTATTTCATGGGCGATGGTGAGGCTGTATTTGATGGGCGATGGTGAGGCTGTATTTGATGGGCGATGGTGAGGCTGTATTTGATGCGCGATGGTGAGGCTGTATTTGATGCGCGATGGTGAGGCTGTATTTGATGGGCTCTGGTGAGGCTGTATTTGATGGGCTCTGGTGAGGCTGTATTTGATGGGCGCTGGAGAGGCTGTATTTGATGGGCGCTGGAGAGGCTGTATTTGATGGGCGCTTTACCATTGCAAAGATTTCCCTTCACTTCCTGCCCCATAGCCAAACAGGAAGTGACAGGAAATCTATGCAAATTAAGGCAATCCATTGCCACCCTCAGAACTATTGTCCCCACTCAAATTTTTCAGGGCGGGTCTTAAACAAAAAAGGGGTGTGGCATTGACAGGAAGGGGTGGGTCATATTTTAATTAGGGGTCACAAGTTTAGTCAGGCCTAGGGCAGCACAAAACCTAAATACCCTACTGTGGATGGCCTGTGGTGTCAGGAAGAAAGAGGGATGGAGGAAGGAAGGAAGGGTGCCTCTTACATCAAAGTACTTACTGGGAGGCAGGAGAGAGAAGGGAGGGACTGGATGGATTAAAACCTTTTTTGTCTTGGATAGATTGCAGAAGCATTAGAACACCTTTTTTTTGCTGTGTTTGCCCCCATTGGGAAGACTCGCCTTCTCTGTTTGCAGTTAGTACTGAGAGTAATGCCCCGTACACACAAGCAGAATTTCCGCCAGCAAAAGTCTGATGTGAGCTTTTTATCGGAAATTCTGACCGTGTGTATGCTCTATCAGACTTTTGCTGTCGGAATTTCCGCCAACAAAAGATTGAGAGGAGGTTCTCAATCGGAAAATCCGTTCATCTGTATGGAATTCCGACGGGGAAAAAAAACATGCATGCTCGGAAACAATTTGGCGCATGCTCGGAAGCATTGAACTTCTTTTTCTCGCCCCGTCGTAGTGTTGTACGTCACCGCGTTCAGAGAAATGTTGTGTGACCGTGTGTATGCAAGCCATGCCTGAGCGGAATTCCGTTTGAAAAACCATCCAACCTTTTTCCGACAGAAATTCTGCTGGTGTGTACAGGACATTAAAGTTGTCACAAAAACAGGGAACATTTTCCAGCGGGGAACCTGATGACAACCAGGGATTCACTAATGTTGGATGGATTTTTGCTTACTTCCTGTTTTGCCTATGGGACAGGAAATGAACCACTTCAGCCCCAGAAGAATTTACCCCCTTCCTGACCAGAGCACTTTTTACAATTTGGCCCTGCGTCATGCAACGCTGTACCCAAAAATTTGCATTCTTTTTCCCCCCACAAATAGAGCTTTCTTTTGATGGTATTTGATCACCTCTGGTTTTTAGAGTAACAATTTTTCAATAAAACAATATTTTTTAAGTTTTGCTTTAATAAATATCCCCAAAAAATGTACCACGTAAGGACCGCCTACTGCACATATACGTCGGCAGAATGGCACAGCTGGGCACATGCGCGTACATGGTACGTCCTGTGCTAGTACCCAGCCGTGGGTCGCGGGGGCGATCGCCGCTGGAGTCCGGCGATCGGTCCCCGGAGCTGAAGAACGGGGAGAGCCGCGTGTAAACACGGCTTCCCCGTTCTTCACTGTGGCGGCGTCATCGATCGTGTGATCCCTTTTATAGGGATACACAATCGATGAAGTCACACCTACAGCCACACCCCCCTACAGTTGTAAACACACATTAGGTCACACATAACCCCTTCAGCACCCCCTTGTGGTTATCTCCCAAACTGCACAGTCATTTTCACAATAAACAATGCATTTTAAATGCATTTTTTGCTGTGAAAATGACAATGGTCCCAAAAATGTGTCAAAATTGTCCGAAGTGTCCGCCATAATGTCGCAGTCACGGAAAAAATCGCCAATCGCCGCCATTAGTTTTTTATAAAACTGTCCCCTATTTTGTAAACGCTATCAATTTTGCGCAAACCAACCGATAAACGCTTATTGCGATTTTTTTTTTTTTTAACCAAAAATAGGTAGAAGAATACGTATTGGCCTAAACTGAGGAAAAAAATATTGCATTTTTTTCAAAATTGTCGCTTTTTTTTGTTTATAGCGCAAAAAATTAAAACTGCAGAGGTGATCAAATACCACCAAAAGACAGCTCTATTTGTGGGAAAAAAAGGACGCCAAAAGGTCTGGGTCTTAAGTGGTTAAAAAAAATAGTTTCTTCATCAGTTTAGGCCAATATACATTCTTCTACATATTTTTTGGTAAAAGGATTGGGGAGGGCCAGGGGGGACCGTGGCCCCGGGCACAATATTTAGGGGGGCACAATTTCAAGCCAGTGTGTGTCACACTGGCTGTGTCCTCCTAAATTTAATTTCCTGTGTCCCCGGGCCACCCGAAGCTCCGGCCGCCATCTTTCAATGTCTGGCGCCCTGTGATTGGGCCATGGGGCTCATGTGTGCGTCGTGGGGCTGTCCTGTCCGTGATCCTGAACTCCCGCCTCTGTACATGACCTCCAGTGCGCTGGACACTGAACCAACATAGCGGCCGCCTCCTCCTATCCTCCGCCCCGCCCGACGTCATGATGCAGGACAAGCAGCAGGTGAGGAGGAATACGGACTGGGGAGAGAGGCAGAGTGGGACACAGAGCGGCAGAGAAAGAGACAGAGTGGCAGAGAGAGAGACAGAGCGGCAGAGAGCGAAAAAGAGAGCGAGAGAGAGAGAGACACAGAGAGAGAGAGAGAGAGACATACACACACAGAGACACAGAGAGAGAGAGAGACCGATCCACTTAATCTGGGAGCTCACCAGTCTGGATCCTGCTGCTGGATCGGTGGCCATCTTACTACACCCAGCCCTAATCTCCCCTTTCTCAACACCATTACTACTTGATCCAGGGTTCACCCGATCGCCTTTCAAGGGGCCAGGAAGGAATTTTTTTCTGTGCCGCAGCATATTGGCGTAGCACGGTCAGTTTTTTTTTTGCCTTCCTCTGGACTAAGCCAGGATAGAGGATTCAGTTAATCCTTGAAACCCCCCCCCCCCTCCCCTGGTGTTGGCGACTATGGTTAATCTGGAATACTCGGCAGAGACCATCTGGGGTCTGAGGCGATTTGCCGCAATACTACCAGCCATCACCAAAAAAGCCCTTCGAACTGAGCAACTTCTGAGAATCGATCGTCGATCGACTATCAAAAATCTCAGCCGTTTGCCCCAGCCTAAGCACATATCATGTGCTTTGATCAACACAAGATCGTCAGTAAAACACCGACTAGAAATCCATGATTTCCTCGTACAATACGATTTAGACTGCCTCTTGATTACAGAGAGCTGGCTCACAGCCGACTGTAACACCATTCTAGGAGAATTGGTGCCAGAAAACTATCGTATCATAACGGAAAATAGAATAGGGCAAAGAGGAGGAGGACTGGCTGTGATCCATAAGACTCATCTTGCGATCACAAAACCAGTACTTCAAAACCCTCTTCCATTCATGGAAACCCTTACCCTGCAACTGCAATTAAACTTCCAGGAGACCGTCCGGATTCTACTCTACTATAGGCCTCCCGGCCCAAAATCGCAGCTTCTCCCTTCATGGACGGACTTTATCTCCCCCTGAACAGCAAACATCTTCTGCTCAGGGATTTCAACCTCTGGGCCAACTCCTCACAAGACCCCGTTGCTGACGCCTGTATTGACCACATGGAAGGATTAGGGCTACAACAACTAGTATGTGGGCCCACACATGCTTCAGGTCACACACTCGATCTCATTTTCAGACAAGATCTGGAAATAGAAATCTTGGGAAATGAACCGTTGCCATGGACAGATCACCATGCAATCAAATTCATTATCCCCAATTTCCCCCCCCTAACAAAAACATCAAATCCAGTGACAACACACTGGACTAGATGTCAGAAGAAGCTCTACTCGGAATTCTTCAAAGCCACGTTAAGGAAAAAAAATAGAAACAATTCAGCCGCATCAAACGGCTGAAGAATCACCGGAGGCCATAAACACAGCCCTATTACAGGCAGCTGACTTAACAGCGCCGAAACGTAAAACCCACATCCGAAAAAAAAAACTCCAGCTGGTTCAACAACCAACTGGCGTTATTGAAGCAAGAACGCAGAAGGGCAGAAGCCGCCTGGAAAAGAAACTCATCAGATGAGAATCTTTCCATCTACAGGGCAATAACAGGGACATATAAAGAAATCTTCAAAGCCAAGAAAGACTATTTTTCTGAGGCTATCAATAGCACCCTGAATCTCCCCCGCGAACTCTTCAAGCTGGTCATTCAGACCATGAATCCAGGATGTTTTGAAGCCCCCAATTCCGACACACAAGAATTTTGCAATGAATTATCGGATTACTTCATTAATAAAATTGAGGGTATCTGGCAAAGCATTCAGCAAAACAATTCCCCCCGTAGCCCCCCCCCCCGTAATTATTTACACAACACCTGTAGTAATTCACCACAACCAGGTAAGTTCAAGCTGGAACCCATCTCTACCCAAGCCACTAAAAATATCATCGGTACTCTGCGTAACAGCACTGCGCCGAACGATATCATCCCTACTAAGCTGCTGAAGGAATGCGCCGACATCCTGACACCTCCTATCACGCAGCTTATTAACCAATCTTTCGTGGAGGGCATAGTACCCTCCCAGTTGAAGGAGGGCGTAATTAGACCAATCCTGAAGAAACCCACCCTGGATCCCAAGGACCCACTCCACCGCCGTCCCATAACAGGCTTAAACGCTCTCTCTAAGGTCATGGAGAAAGTAGTGGTACAACAACTGCAACAGCATCTAGATACCCACAACCTACTTGATCCATTTCAATCAGGATTCCGCCCCGGACACGTGACGGAAACAGCACTGCTCAAGATATGGGACGACGCTCTCGAGGCCGCAGACGAAGGAGAATCTTGTCTTCTGGTGCTGTTGGACCTAAGCGCAGCTTTCGACACAGTAGACCATAAGCTTTTATTGACCCGGCTAGCTGAAGTAGCAAAAGTCGCAAAAGGCGATCTATCTTGGTTCTCCTCTTTTTTGGAAAACCGATCGCAAATAGTGAAGCTAGGACTTTCACTTCTGAAAAACCTGTCATGCGGAGTCCCTTAAGGATCCCCCTGTCGCCGGTTTTTCAACATTTATCTTCGTCCTCTTTTTGAAATCATTAGCAGTCAAAATCTGCTTTATCACTCATATGCAGACGATACGCAACTGTATTTCCGCATTTGCAATAAAAAGGATCACCACCTCAATCTAGAGACATCTTAAACTCAACGGAGCGAAAACAGAACTTCTCCTGTTTCACGCCAAGCGTAAGAATCTACCTGTAACAACTTGGAGTCCCCCACCCATTCTAGGGAAAATCATCACCCCCAGCGCCAAAGTCAAAAGTCTCAGGGTCATTTTCGACTCCTATGGACGCACAAATAGGGTCAGTTGTCAGCGGATCTCACCATCTGCTGTGCCTACTACGCAGACTTATTCCTTTTATTCACAAAGACGACATTGCGGTCGTGGTGGGAGCAATTGTAAACTCAAGATTGGACTATGCAAATGCCCTTTACCTCGGACTCCCAAAGTACCAAATCGCTCATCTACAAATCGTTTAAAAAAACGGCCGCCAGACTTGTGACTGGGAAAAAACCTTGGGAATCAATCTCACCCTCACTGAGATCCCTTCACTGGTTACCAGTAAAAGACAGAATCACTTTTAAAGCTCTCTGTCTAACGCATAGATGTATTCATGGGAATGCTCCCCATTATTTATGCGAAAAAATAAAAGCTCATAATCCCAATCGCGTCCTGCGATCCACCAATCAAAATCTACAACAGATACCGAAAGCCAACTACAGGTCCAAAGGAGATAGAAGATTTGCGGTCCAAGGTCCCAGACTATGGAACGCTTTACCAACCAGCATTTGGTTGGAAGAGAACAACTTAGCTTTCAGGAGAAAGATCAAGACTCATCTCTTTTGATACCAAAGGAGACAGGAACAACAAGCGCCCAGAGGCGATTTAGTTCGCATGTGTCGCGCTATATAAGTTTTCATTCATTCATTCATTCATTCAGAGAGAGCGAGAGACAGAGAGAGACACACACAAAGAGAGATGGAGAGTAAGGGAGGCAAAGAGAGAGAGACAGAAGCAAATAGAGAGAGAGACACACAGAGGCAATAAGAGAGAGACACACAGAGGCAAAGAGAGAGAGAGACACAGAGGCAAAGAGAGAGAGACAGAGGCAAAGAGAGAAAGAGAGATATAAAGTCAAAGAGAGAGAGACAGGCAAAGAGAGAGACAGAGGCAAAGAGAGTATACTGTCCTCATACACGTTAGCACGGTGTGTAATCTGACATGTAGCTAAACCTTCTGTCTTGAAGAAGAGAAAACTGTACTGCTTTAACCTTCTCTTTTATTGATAGTAGATTGACAGGAAAGGTGAAACTACAGAACAAGAACAGTAGCATTTAAAATATAAATCCATGGTACATGGCCTAAGACAGAACTATCTGCTATAAAATTTGATGTTTTGTCCCCCAAGTCACTTAGTTATCTCTTTGGCCTTATGGTGAGGTGCTCCATCATGCTGGAAAAGGCATTGTTCCTCATCAGACTGTTCTTGGATGGTTGGGAGAAGTTGCTCTCGGAGGATGTTTTTGTCCCATTCTTTATTCATGGCTGTGTTCTTGGGAAAATCTGTGAGTGAGCCCCCCACTCCCTTGGCTGAGAAGCAACCTCACACATGAATGGTCTCAGGATGCTTTACTGTTGGCACGACATATGACTGATGGTAGTGCTCACCTTTTCTTCTCCGGACAAGGGTTTTTCCAGATGCCCCAAACAATTGGAAAGGGGATTCATCAGAGAAATTTATTTTACCCCAGTCCTCAGCAGTCCATTCCCTGAACCTTTTTCAGAATATGTCTGTCCCTGTTCCTGGAGAGAAGTGGCTTCTTTGCTGCCCTTTTTGAAACCAGGCCATCTTCCAAAAGTCTTTGCCTCACTGTGCGAGCAGATGCACTCACACCTGCCTGCTGCCATTCCTGAGCAAGCTCTGCATTGGTGGTGCCCTGACCCAGCAGCTAAATCGCAGTGAAGATGGTCCTGGCGCTTGCTGGACTTTCTTGGGTGCCCTGAATCCTTCTTCACAAATGCAGTGGAATTTTTTTTACGGGATTAAGTTCATTTTAATGGCAAAGAGGGACTTTGCAATTAATTTCAATTTGTCTGATCACTCTTCATAATATTCTGGAGTATATGTAAATTGCCATCATAAACACTGAAGCAGCGGACTTTGTGAAAGTTAATATTTGTGTCATTCTCAAAATTTTTGGCCACCACTGTACATTTAGAAGTAACTGCCAAAGTGTCAGTATTTCCATCTTTTCGCTCCCTGCTATGCTCTTGGGTTTTGGGTGAAGCCCACGGTGGTGGCCCAGGGTGTAGAGATGTGTTATGATCTGTGCTGTCACATTCTGCACTCTTTTCACTAACCTCACAGTCCCTGGTGAAGTGCGAGGTTGAAGAGTAGAGATGTAGAGAACAGTTCGCCCGCGAACTATTCGCGGCGATTTCGGCATGTTCGTGTTCGCCGCCGCGGGCGAACATATGCGATGTTCGATCCGCCCCCTATTAATTAACATTGAGCAAACTTTGACCCTCTACCTCACAGTCAGCAGACACATTTCAGCCAATCAGCAGCATACCCTCCCTAGTAGACCCTCCCACCTGTAGGGCAGCATCCATTTTACGTTCATTCTGCTGCTGGATTCTTAGTGAGAGGAGGGATAGTTTCTCTGCTGCCGATTGCATAGGGACAGTGTTAGCTAGGGCTCCTGAAATCCATTCCTGGAAGATTTATCTGATCTCTGCTGTTATAACAGCACTCCCAAGTCTCAAACAGCCCTTATTAGGGCTAATGAATCGGCAATCATTTTTTTTTTAAATCAGTGCTGCGAGACTGTAATATCTTTTAGTCAGATAGATAGAGCAGCCAGCTTAGTTAGTTAATCTTACAGTGTGTAGAGAATATATATACATCTTAGCAGTTGTACATATATTTATACACTGTATAGTTTAGTTAGATTAGAGGTGTGGGTTGCTGTGCTATGTAAAGGGGTACAGTGTTGCAAGCTGCTGTGTAATATACAGGGATCCAGTGGTGCAGGGTGCTGTGTAATATAAAGGGATCCAGTGGTGCAGGGTGCTGTGTAATATACAGGGATCCAGTGGTGCAGGGTGCTATTTAAAGGGACCCAGAGCTGTGGGGTGCTGTGCTAGTTAAAGGGGTACAGTGTTGCAAGCTGCTCTGTCTTCCAGTACTCCAGTTCTGAAAGAATCATCTGATCTCTGCTCCTTGTTAGGGCTAATGAATCAGCAATCATTTTTTTTTAAATCAGTGCTGCGAGACTGTAATATCTTTTAGTCAGATAGATAGAGCAGCCAGCTTAGGTAGTTAATCTTACAGTGTGTAGAGAATATATATAAATCTTAACAGTTGTACATATATTTATACACTGTATAGTTTAGTTAGATTAGAGGTGTGGGTTGCTGTGCTATGTAAAGGGGTACAGTGTTGCAAGCTGCTGTGTAATATACAGGGATCCAGTGGTGCATGGTGCTGTGTAATATAAAGGGATCCAGTGGTGCAGGGTGCTGTGTAATATACAGGGATCCAGTGGTGCAGGGTGCTATTTAAAGGGGCCCAGAGCTGTGGGGTGCTGTGCTAGTTAAAGGGGTACAGTGTTGCAAGCTGCTCTGTCTTCAGGTACTCCAGTTCTGAAAGAATCATCTGATCTCTGCTCCTTGTTAGGGCTAATGAATCAGCAATCATTTTTTTTTTAACTGCAATAGAGAATAGCAGTTAGTTTTCTGCAGGTATTTTTTTGTCAGTCCTATAGCTTCTTCTCTGCCAGCCTCTGCCAGTGTCACCAGTGCCACAGTACATTACATTTAAATAAAAAACACAATTTTAACTGCAATATAGAATAGCAGTTAGTTTTCTGCAAGTATTTTTTTGTCAGGCCTATAGCTTCTACTCTGCCAGCCTCTGCCAGTGTCACCAGTGCCACTCAGATCTGGTGGCACAGTACATTACATTTAAATGAAAACACACAATTTTAAATACAATAGAGAATAGCAGTTGTCTGTGAGTGTTTTTTTTGTCAGGCCTATAGCGTCTACTCTGCCAGTGTCACCAGTGCCACTCAGATCTGGTGGCACAGTACATTACATTTAAATGAAAACACACAATTTTGAATGCAATAGAGAATAACAGTTAGTTGTCTGTGAGTGTTTTTTTTTGTCAGACCTATAGCGTCTACTCTGCCAGCCTCTGCCAGTGTCACCAGTGCCACTCAGATCTGGTGTCAATTGTCAAAGTACCTTGCACGCATAGTACAACTAAACTAATATAAAAAAAATGACAGGCAGAGGCAGGCCACCCCGCAGGGGCCGTCGTGGTCGTGGTCGTGGTGCGGGGATTCCCTTTGGCCCTAGAATATTACCTAGTGTTCAGAGGCCACGTACCCTGAACTCGAAAAGTTCTGAGGACATAGTTGACTGGCTAACACAGGACACCCAATCTACTACAGCTTACGCTGGGAACCTTGACACACCATCCTCCTCCAGCTCAGCTTCGGGCACCTCTCAAGTTACCACTCGCCCGCCTGCCGCCACCATCAACACTAGCATCACAGCTGCTTTACTTGATCTGTCAGAGGAGTTATTTACACATGATTTGGAAGAAATGAGTGATGCGCAACAATTATTGCCAAGGGATGTAGATAAATGGGATATGTCTCAGTCAGGCAGCATTACAAACATGGACGTATAGTGTGATGATGTTGTACCCGCTGCTGCTTCCTTTGCTGAGTTGTCAGATACAAGTGAATCAGTTGATGATGATGGACTGTTTGCGGTTGTTGGCGCTGCGTTAAACGGGGAGTTTGGTCTGTCAAAGTTTGGTCTGTCACTGTGAACCCTAACCTTGTCTGTAACCCTAACCCTAACCCTATCTGTAACCCTAACCCTAACCCTAACCCTATCTGTAACCCTAACTCTAACCCTAACCCTATCTGTAACCCTAACCCTAACTCTAACCCTAACCCTAACTCTAACCCTAACCCTAACCCTTACAGTGCCTGATAGATACAACATCAAACGTGATGTTTTAAAGCACGTTATTCCAAACAATTTAGGGATGTTAGGTGATTTATGCCCTTTATGGATTAAAAACGGACTCTGCGACAACTACGTAATTTTCCATGGGAGTTTTGCCATGGATCCCCCTCCGGCATGCCACAGTCCAGGTGTTAGTCCCCTTGAAACAACTTTTCCATCACTTCGGTGGCCAGAAAGAGTCCCTGTGTGTTTTAAAATTCGCCTGCCCATTGAAGTCTATGGCGGTTCGCGCGGTTCGCCGGTTCGCGAACATTTGCGGAAGTTCGCGTTCGCAGTTCGCGAACGGGAAAATTTAGGTTCGCGACATCACTATTGAAGAGCAGCATTTAAAGCAGATATTGTTCTCCTTGAGGGAGGTCTTGCGGTCTTTCAATGACTTTCCTCTGAAGGTTCTGCACTTAAGTAGGGAATGAGGCTTCCTGTGTAAGGGACACTGACTACTCTGGTCCTTGGGTTTGTCCACTCTTTGATAGGAGCTGAACTCTTTATGGACTGAACCTGTGGAAGAAACGTTAATTTTGTGGACCTCTACCATTGCTCTACGAGGTTTACTGACTGAGGGGGTGGCACATGACATCATGAAATCAAAGCTAGGATCATTCCTGATTTTTGCTTGTTCAGACAAAATCTACAAACACATTAAATGGAGGAAATGGTACATTGTAAGTTTTGTTTATACCGAGAACCATGCATGACCCACTTCTCTTGCAGGTTGTATGGGAGCTTCTGAACTATGGGATTCACACCTCTAGCAGTGTCAAGGAATGTCAATCCTACCAGATCCCCTTCTGCCTTTGCTACACTCAGCTCCATTAATAAGTCACTTAACTCTCTAAGCTTTGAATAGCCTTTGTTCGCTATTTTAGGAAAGTCCTCAATTCTCTTGAATAAAGCATTTTCTGTGACCTCTGGTGCGCCATAAATCTCATCAAGTCTACCCCAGACTCTTTGTAGACCAACATCTGGATAATTTACATTGATGTCTCTAATCATTTTAGCGTGTTCGGCGGACTAATTTCCCAGCCATTTCACCAGGAGATCAAGTTTCTGACTACATGACAGACCTAAGTCTCTGGTGGTATTTTGGAAGGAAGCTCTATAATTCTCAGCACGGTCGCTGAACTTTAAAAGTCCCTTGATGACCAGCTCATGTCGAGCAAGGAACCTGGCAAAGTCCATTGTGGCTTGATTGGCGCTGGAACCAGCTGGTGTTGTGTTGTCAGAGTGAATGTGTGATGCAAGGCCATACCTGTTGGAAGTCTCTGGTTTAATCTGGTCTGTGTAATAATGTTCTGAAGCGAAGGGCATCTCTCTTAGCAGGGGCAGATTACTGATTTTCTGTTCTGAAGAGACGTTGTTGTAGCCGGTTTCACTCTCATGTGTATTCTTCAGTTTGCTGCAAGAAGACTGATAGTCGACTTTCTGATGATCCGAATAAGCATGTTGGTTTGGCTTGTCCACAGACTGCTTTGCATTAAGCTGTGGATCTGGGTCGTCACCTGACTTGGAATGTTGATAGAAGTACTGTGAAGTTCCCTGTTGTGGATCTTGGAATTCAAGTCCTGGATGGACGATGCTGCGATGACTCTTGGTTTCCTGAAGTCCTGTGGCTTCTAGAAATTCTGCTTCTGCTATGGCAGCTGCTGTCTCTTTATCTGCAGCGAGTTTTTCTAGAGTCGCTTCAAGTTGCACTTTGTCCCTGTTCAGTGAAGCTTCAAGTTGTGCTTTCTCAGCTTCAAGTTGCGCTTTCTCCATCTTTATCTGCATCTCTTGTTCAGTAAAGTTGGACTTTGCCTTTGCGCGGGCAATAGCGGTGGCTTCTCTGATTGATGTCCTGCTAGAGCCACTTATCTGAGACCTTGTCTTGAGTGGAGATGCTCGACTATTAGACATGTTGCGACTATTAGGAGACCGCTGCAATATCCGTATGTAGGCTCTGCATGGATAATGGCGGGCTCCGTATAGTCTGATCGTCTGAGCTTGTTCTCAGCAGTCGTTTCACTATACTGTCCTTATACACGTTAGCACGGTGTGTAATCTGACATGTAGCTAAACCTTCTATCTTGAAGAAGAGAAAACTGTACTGCTTTAACTTCCTCTTTTATTGATAGTAGATTGACAGGAAAGGTGAAACTACAGAATAAAAACAGTAGCATTTAGAACATAAATCCATGGTATGTGGCCTAAGACACAGAATTATCTGCTATACATGCAGTACATGGGGTAATACAAATGATAGTAACGAGCTATGAAAAACAAGTACAACATATAAGCTATGGTAAATGTCACAAGATCGTGCTCTTACCGACTATGCTTGAAAACAGGCTAAACAGCAGATGATGAGGCAGGAACCCAGTGAGAATGTTTTGGCTCCTGAGACACAAGATGGTGACTGCTTGCTGTACAGGACAAGACTAGCAAGGAACAGGAACTACCCAAAATACACTGGGACTCCCATAATGCACAGAGAAAACAGGCTGAATGAAATACATGAACTGGTCAGTAGATGGTGCTGTTACCACACAATGTAAAGTACATGAATTACAAGACAGGTAAAAAGAATGCAATGTCAACTGATAAACACACAAACAACTGGACCTATATCTAGGGGCAGAAAAGAGAGAGAGAGGCAAAGAGAGAGGCAGAAGCAAGGAGAGACAGAGGAAAAGAGAGAGAGAGACAGAGGCAGAAAGAGAGAGACACAGAGAGAGGCAAAGAGAGAGAGACAGAGGCAAAGAGAGAGACAGAGGAAAAGAGACAGAGAGAGGGAGACAGAGGAAAAGAGACAGAGAGAGGGAGACAGAGGCAAAGAGAGAGAGAGAGACAGAGGCAAAGAGAGAGAGAGACAGAGGCAAAAAGAGTGAGAGAGACAGAGGCAAAGAGAGAGACAGAGAAAAAGAGAGAGAGAGAGGGAGACAGAGGCAAAGAGAGAGAGACAGAGGCAAAAAGAGAGAGACAGAGGCAAAGAGAGAGAGACAGAGGCAAAGAGAAAGAGAGAGGCAGAGAGACAGAGGCAGAGAGAGAGAGATGGGCAGAGAGAGAGAGAGTTACTGTAGGCAGGACAGTATGAATGAATGAATGAATGAAAACTTATATAGCGCGGCACATGCGAACTGAATCGCCTCTGGGCGCTTGTTGTTCCAGTCTCCTTTGATATCAAAAGAGAAAAGTCTTGACCTTTTTCCTAAATGCTAGGTGGTTCTCCTCCAACCGAATGCTGGTTGGTAAAGCGTTCCATAGTCTGGGACCTTGGATCGCAAATCTTCTCTCTCCTTTGGACTTGAAGTTGGCTTTCGGAACCTGGAGCAGGTTCTGATTCGTGGATCGCAAAACGCGATTTGGATTATGCGCTTTTATTAATTCGCATAAGTAAAGGGGGGCACTCTCATGGACACATCTATGGGTAAGACAGAGAGCTTTAAAAGCAATTCTGTCTTTGACTGGCAGCCAATGAAGGGATCTCAGTGAAGGTGAGATGGATTCCCAGGGTTTTTTCCCAGTCACAAGTCTGGCGGCCGTATTCTGAACGACTTGCAGACGAGCGATTTGGTACTTGGGGAGGCCGAGGTAAAGGGCATTTGCATAATCCAGCCTGGAGTTTACAATAGCTCCCACCACGACCGTTAGGTCTTCTTTAGGGATGAACGGAGTGAGTCTGCGTAGTAGGCGCAGTAGATGGTGAGATCCGCTGACCACTGACCCTATTTGTGCGTCCATTGTCATAAAGGAGTCAAAAATGACCCCTAGGCTTTTGACTTTGGCGCTAGGGGTGATGAGTTTGCCCAAAATAGGCGGGGGGGTCCACGCTGTTGAAAGTTGATTCCTACGCTTGGCGTGAAACAGCAGAAGTTCTGTTTTCGCTCCATTGAGTTTAAGATAACTCTTTGTCATCCAATCCTCTATCAAAGAGAGGCATGTCTGTAGATTGAGGTGGTGATCAGTGGTCAGTGTCATTTTTAGTGTAGTGGACAGTATAGTGGTCAGTATAGTGTAGTTATCAGTTTAGTTCTCAATGTAGTGTAGTGGTCAGTATAGTATAGTGGTCAGTGTAGTGTAGTTCTCAGTGTAGTATAGTGGTCAGTGTAGTGTAGTATAGTGGTCAGTGTAGTGTAGTATAGTGTAGTATAGTGGTCAGTGTAGTGTAGTTCTCAGTCTAGTGTAGTTCTTAGTTTAGTTCTCAGTGTAGTGTAGTATTCAGTATAGTATAGTGGTCAGTGTAGTATAGTGGTCAGTGTAGTGTAGTATAGGGGTCAGTGTAGCGTAGTATAGTGGTCAGTGTAGTGGAAAACTAGTATAGTGGTCAGTGTAGTGGACAGTATAGTATAGTGGTTAGTGTAGTGTAGTGGACAGTATAGTATAGTGGTCAGTGTAGTGGACAGTATAGTATAGTGGTTAGTGTAGTGTAGTGGACAGTATAGTATAGTGGTCAGTGTAGTGGACAGTATAGTATAGTGGTTAGTGTAGTGTAGTGGACAGTATAGTATAGTGGTCAGTGTAAGTGGACAGTGTAGTATAGTGGACAGTGTAATGTAGTGGACAGAGTAGTGTAGTGGTCAGTATAGGTATCAGGTTGGTCATTACTATTATATTTGAAGCGACTCAGGAGTGGTAAAAGTCTGCACGTTGGGGGGCCCAAATTACTTGCCTTGCCCGGGGTGCTGACAACCCACTGATATATGGGGGGACTGTGGGGACCCTAATATAAGGGGAGGGGGACTGTGGGGACCCTAATATAGGGGGGGCTGGGGGGACCCTGATATAAGGGGGGAATGTGGTGACCCCAATATAAGGAGGGACCCTGGTATAAGGGGGGCTTTGGGAATCCCGAAATAAGATTTCTGACAACAATATGTTGATTTTTAGATGTTTCCAATAAAACTTTGATCGCTATATATAATATGTGTTTTTGTGTTTTGACACTTTAAAAATCCCATATTTCTTCATAAATTTAGTCCAATATGTATTCTGCTACATATTTTTGGTATGCATTTTTTTTTTTTTTTACTATTTACAGTATTTATTTTTTTACTAGTTTATTTGTTATTATTTTTTTTATTTTTTTGGCAGTAATGGTGGCAATCAGCGACTTATAGCGGGACAGCGACATTGCAGCGGACAAATCGGACACTTATGCCACGTACAGACGATCATTTTTTGGCATGAAAAAAGTTTTTCGGGTTCTGAAAAAATGACAATTTTTTTTCCGAAAATGCTGCATTTTTTAACCACTTGTTTACTGGGCACATAAACCCCCTTCGTGCCCAGGCAAAATTTCAGCTTCTGGCACTGCGTCACTTTAACTGACATTTGCGCGGTCGTGCGACGTGGCTCCCAAACAAAATTGGCGTCCTTTTTTTCCCCACAAATAGAGCTTTCTTTTGGTGGTATTTGATTGCCCGTGCGGTTTTTATTTTTTGCGTTATAAACAAAAAAAGAGCGACAATTTAAAAAAATATATATATTTTTTTTACTTGTTGCTATAATAAATATCCCAATTTAAAAAAAATATATATATATTTTTTTCTAAGTTAAGGCCGATACGTATTCTTCTACGTATTTTTGTAAAAAAAAAAAAATCGCCACAAGCGACTGCTTTGCGCAAAAGTTATAGCGCCTACAAAATAGGGGACAGAATTATTCACATTTATACAGTGACCAGTGCTATAAATATGCACTAATTACTGTATAAATGTGACTGGCATTGAAGGGGTTAACACTAGGGGGTGAAGAAGGGGTTAAATGTATATCCTGGGTGTGTTCTAACTTTGTGGGGGGAGGGGGGTGACTGGGGGAGGTTACCGATGCTGTGTCTCTATGTACAAGGGACACAGATTGGTCTCCTCTCTCCCTGACAGGACGTGGAGCTCTGTGTTTACACACAGAGCTCCACGTCCCTGCTCTGTCACCGCCGATCACGTGTACCTGACGGATACCGCTGGGTACACGCATCGAATCCTCATCGATGCGACGGCACTGTTTTTCCCCGCGGGGAATTACAAAAGCATTGACGTCCAAAGACGTGACCCCGGCACCTCAGGTCCGCGCTGTTGACGTCTTTTGTCAATAGCGCGGATCTGTATTGGTTAACAACTTTTTCAACAATGTCATTTTTCGGGTTGTAAAAAATTATCGTGTGTGGGCTAAAACGACATTAAAAACCCGTGCATGCTCAGAAGCAAGTTATGAGACAGGAGCGCTCGTTCTGGTAAAACTACCGTTCGTAATGGAGTCATAATGCTGTAACAGACAGAAAAGCGGGAATCGTCTTTTACTAACACAAAATCAGCTAAAGCAGCCCCAAGGGTGGCGTCATTCACATGGAACTTCCCCTTTATAGTGCCGTCGTACGTGTTGTACGTCACCGCGCTTTGCTAGAGCATTTTTTTAAAACAATGGTGTGTGGGCAATGTCGTTTTAATAATGAAGTTGGAAAACGTTAAGGCCATATTCTCAAAGGAGATATGACGTTGGTTATGTCGTTTTACTAAGTCGTTCGCGAATAGGGCATTGCGTAAGTGACGATCACGTCGTTTTCACGACGGTTTTAACAACGTTTTCCGACGTGAGCTGGAGCATGCTCACTGGGATCTAAGATCACAGAAATGGACAAGCATGAGGGGGGCTTGTATGTACTAATGATGTATAGGAGGAGGGGAGACTCTCTGCACAGTCCATGGACAATTATCACACCATGGATTATCATTACACAATTCATGAAAGAGAAAGTAAACACAGAGTGGCTACAAGAAAACGGCATCTGCTGTTTCAGGAGTGTGCCGATTGTTGTTACTATGGAAACCCGGGGAAGTGTTTACGCGTGGAAGGAGAGACAGGTACTTTTGGCAGGTCGGGCCCGCCCATTCCTCTACAATCTCTAAGCCCACCACACTGACAGTGGACAATTTGTAAAGAAACCGGGGATGTCCAGGGTGTACGCCCAGCAACACAAGGCTCCGCCTACCGGTACTATCATTGTTATTGGTTAGTTGCATATACCCAGACCCCGATATACAGGGGGACCCTGATATATGCAGGGCTGTGGGTATTCTGATATAAGGGAGGGACTGTGGGGACCCGGATATAAGGGGGGAACTGTGGGAACCCTCATATAAAGGAGGGACTGTGGGGACCCTGATATAAGGGGGGGGGGCTGTGTGGACCTTAAGACAAGGGGGGGCTGTGGGGATCCTGATATAAGGGGTGGACTGTGGGGACCCTGAAATCAGGGGGGACTGTGGAGACCCTGATATAAGGGGGGCTGTGGGGACCTTAAGATAAGGGGGGGCTGTAGGATCCTGATTTAAGGGGGGGACTCTGGGGACCCTGATATAAGGGGGGCTTTTGGGACCCTGATATAACGGGGGACTGTGGAGACCTTGATATAAGGGGGGCTGTGGGGAACCTGATATAAAGGGGGGGCTGTGGAGACTCTGATATAAGGCGGGACTGTGGGGACCCTGATATAAGGGGGGACCGTGGAGACCCTGATATAAGGGGGGAGGCTGTGGGGACCCTGATATAAGGGGGGGACTGTGGTGACCCTGATATAAGGGGGGGAATGTGGCGACCCAGATATAAGGGAGGACCCTGATATAAGGGGGGGCTGTGGGGACCCTTGTATAAGGGGGGACTGTGGGGACCCTGATATAAGGGGGACCCTGATATAAGGGGGGACTGTGGGAACCCTAATATAAGGGGGGGAACCCTGATATAAGGGGGGACTGTGGGGACCTGGGATTTGCCCAATCTCTGGCCTAGCAGCCCAGGGCAATACAACACACATGCACCCAGACCAGGACATTCTTTAATGTTGATTGGACCCTGGGCAAAAAAAAATCTTGCCCCCCCCCATGCAATTTTGGTCTCCACCTGCTCTGAGACATACAATAAATATCAGCTAGACTTGTAAACCCTTTACGGTTTAGGAGATATTTACTATAATCACAGGTGCCGCTTCGTTTTTTCATCACGTCGTTGTGTTCTACGTCACCGCGTTCTGGTCCGAGGGGATTTTGGTCCGATGGTGTGTACGTACATCAGACCAACAGACCACTTCAGCCTTGTCCGCTGAAAACGGTCCGTCGGACATGTTTCCTCGGACATGTCTGATTGTGTGTACAGGGCCTGAGGGAAAAAAAGGTTTGGTCTGACAGTGTGTATGCAAGACAGCTTGAATGGAATTCTGACTGAAAATTTCATCAGATTTTATCCCATCAGAAATTCCAACCGTGTGTACAGGGAATAATTCATCCCAAAGGTGTTCTATCGGGTTGGAGGTCAGTCAAGTTCCTCCAGCCCAAACTCGCTCATCCATGTCTTTATGGACCCCTCCACCAAATCATTTGGACCAGTGCACAAAGCAAGGTTCATAAATACATGGATGAGCGAGTTTGGGGTGGAGGAACTTGACTGGCCTGCACAGAATCCTGACCTTCAACCCGATAGAACACCTTTGGGATGAATTATAGCACAGATTGCGAGCCTAATGCCGCGTACACACGGTCGTTTTTTGCGATGAAAAAAAACGACGTTTTTTTTGTGAAGTAAAAAACGACGTTTTTGAAACGTCACTTTCAAAGACGATGTTGCATACACACCATCGTTTTTTTCACAAAAAACGAGGTTACGTTCACCACACTTTTCCATTGAAGCTCGCTTCATAACTAGCTTCTGGGCATGCGCGGGTTGAAAAACGTCGTTTTAAACGACGTTTTTGCTACACACGGTGACTTTTTGTGAAACAAAAAACGACGTTTTGAAAAACGACACAAAAAATTCAAGCATGTTGGAATTTTTTTTTGGTTGTTTTTTTTTAAGACAAAAAACGACATTTTGCCCACACACGATCAATTTAAATGACGTTTTAAAAAACGAAGTTTTTTTTCATCGCAAAAAACGACCGTGTGTACGCGGCATAAGACTAGAATACCATTAAAGTTCATGCGTGTGTGTAAAGGCAGGCATCCTAATACTTTTGACGATATAGAGACTAGACTTTTTGTGTTAATGTAGGGTTGCAACTGTTTCTTCAAGCCAAACCCGAACACTTTAGCGGTGTGCAGCAATTTTTTTTCTAATATACACTAGGGTTGTAACAGACCTGGGACACCTTTGGGCACTCCAATGAGAATAGTAATGCGGCACACATAGTGCCCCCTGACAGTGGCGTAGCGTGGGTTGTCAGCACCCGGGGCAAGGCAAGTAATTTGTGCCCCCCTAACCTGCAAACTTTTAGCACTCCCCAAGTCCCTTCAAATACAATAGTACTGACCTACCTGATTCCTATACTGACCACTACACTAACCTACTTGATTTCAGCACTGACCAACCTGATTCCTTTACTGACTATTACACACTATACTGTCCACTACACTATACTGTCCACTACACTACACTGTCCACTACACTATACTGTCCACTACACTATACTGTCCACTACACTACACTGTCCACTACACTATACTGTCCACTACACTATACTGTCCACTACACTACACTATACTGTCCACTACACTGAGAACTACACTGATCACTATACTATACTGTCCACTGCACTACACTGACCACTGCACTACACTGAGAACTACACTGACCACTATACTGTCCACTACACTGTCAACTACACTGATAACTACACTGACCAATATACTACACTGACCACTATACTATCCACTACACTGACCACTATGCTGTCCGCTACAGTGCACTGACAACTATACTATCCACTACACTGAGAACTACACTGACCACTATACTGTCCACTCCACTAACCACTATGCTGTCCACTACACTGCACTGACCACTATACTATCCACTACACTGAAAACTACACTGACCACTATACTGTCCACTACACTACAATGACCATTAAACTATACTGTCCACTACACTGCACTGACCACTATACTGTCCACTACACTGACCACTACTACTGTCTACTACACTACACTGACCACTATACTATACTGTTCACTATACTACACTGACCACTATACTGTCCACTAAACCGAGAACTTCACTGACCACTACTACTGTCTACTACACTACACTGACCACTATACTATACTGTCCACTATACCAGCCCTCAAAAATTCCAATCGCCTGCTCGCATTTTGTGAGTGGAATTTAGTGCAGGGCGAGTGAGGTGCAGGGACTGAGCAGGCCGACCCTTTCCTGGCTGAAACCATCAGCCAGAAAACTGTCAGCCGTAGGAAACAGAGTGGCATGGCTGGACTGCCGTGGCGCCGCTTTGAGCTAAAGCTGCATCGGTCTCCTCTTGTGTATCACACACACACAGCAGGTATCCCCTGGGATGGACGAGAAGAGAGGAGGGGCTGGCAGGAAGCAGCGTGCTGCGAGAGGTATTCAGCACATCGGGTGAGGCGCTGTTTTTGCTGGAGTCTGGAGGCAATATGAGGTCCGCCCTGGATGCCACACACTGCGGGGGGGGGGGGGGAGTGGGTGTCAGGCCGGCACGGGCACACACTGTGGGGGGGTGCCTGGCCGGCACGGGACACACACTGCGGGGGGTGTCAGGCGGCACGGGGGCGGGGCGGGGCCGGACTGTACCGCTACCATGGTGACACGCTGCCAGACTGACACAGACAGGAGCAGGAAAAAACACGGTCTCTCTCCGGTACAGCAGGGTAGGAAGAGAGAGAGAGAGAGACAGTGGGGCAGTGCTGAATAGAAGACGGGAAATTCTGTCAACTAGCAGGTGATTCGTTGCTAGGAGGTCCTAGCAATCAATCATTAGCATTGTTAATATGAAAATTAGTTCCCGCCCTCTATTCAGCACTGGTGTGTCTCTCCCTGTGTAGGTAGGAAGTAAGATAGGAAGGGTCAGAGAGGTGGGGTGACTGTGCAGCATGCAGGGGCCCCAAAGCTGGGGGGAGGGGAGGTGACTTTGCAGCATTCAGTGGTCCAAAGCTGAGGAGGGAGGTGACTGTAACATGCAGGGGGGAGAGGTGTCTGTGCAGCATGCAGGGGGGGGGGGTGACTGTGCAACATGCAGGGGGTCCAGAGCTGGGGGGGTAACTATGTAACATGCAGGGGTCCAAAGCTGGGGGGGTAACTGTGTAACATGCAGCGGGGGAGAGGTGACTGTGTAGCATGCAGGGGGTCCAAAGCTGGAGGTGTGACTGTAACATGTGGGGGGGGGGAAGAGGTGACTGTGCAGTATGCAGGGGGTCCAAAGCTGGTGGGGGGTAACTGTATAACATGCGGGGGGAGGTGACTGTGTAACATGCAGTGGGTCCAAAGCTGGGGGGGAGGTGACTGTAACATGCAGGGAGGGGAGAGGTGACTGTGCAGCATGCAGGGAGTCCAAAGCTGGGGGGGAGAGGTGACTGTGTAACATACAGGAGGGAGAGGTGAATCTGTAGCATGCAGGGGTCCAAAGCTGAGGGGGTAGGTGACTGTGCATTTAATGGTACACAGTGCAACTGCATTTGATGGGGCATGGTGACGCTGCATTTGATGGGGCACGGTGACGCTGCATTTGATGGGGCGCAGTGACGCTGCATTTGATGGGGCACGGTGATGCTGCATTTGACGGGGTACAGTGAGGCTGCATTCATAGGCACTGTGAGGCTGCATTCATAGGCACTGTGAGGCTGCATTCATGGGCACAGTGAGGCTGCATTCATGGGCACAGTGAGGCTGCATTTGATGGGGCACTGTGAGGCTGCATTCATGGGCACAATGATGCTGCATTCATGGGCACAGTGATGCTGCATTCATGGGCACAGTGATGCTGCATTCATGGGCACCGTAAAGCTGCACTGATGGGTACTGATATGTTTTATGTTAATATTGTTAACGTTGTTGTTAATAATATTTATTTTTGGAACTTAATTCTGCTTAAAACATTTAACAGTGTAATTTCATGAGATAATTTACAAGGGCGTGCTTAGGGGCAGACTTAGGGGTGGGGCAGGGGAGGGGTTGGTTGGTGCAACTAGTGGCGAGTAAATTGAAAGGCCTGGCTAGTGGCTCAGGACTTGTAATTTTGAGCCCTGCACTATACTACACTGACCACTATACTATACTGTCCACTATACTACACTGACCACAATACTACACTGACCACAATACTGACCACTACACTACACTGACCATAATACTACACTAACCACTACACTGACCACAATACTGTCCATTACACTACACTGACCACAATACTACACTAACCACTTCACTGACCACTACACTGACCACAATACTACACTGACCACTACACTGACCACAATACTACACTAACCACTACACTGACCACAATACTACACTAACCACTATACTGACCACAATACTACACTACTACACCGGCAGCTCACACTTTTCAACACTCTGGCCGACTTGTTCATTGTTTCCCGCCGCACTGTAATTGGGCGTATGGGGGTCATGTGCGGAGGTCTTCAGGAGCAACCGCGATCACAGACAGCCCAGCCCCACATGACCCCCTTACGCCCAATCACAGTGTGTCCTGGATACTGAAAATGGCGGCCGGAGCTCGGGGACACAGAAAATTTAAATTAAGAGGAGACAGCCAGTAGTGTCATTACTGGCACTAAAAATGTGCCCCCCTAAATGTTGTGCCCGGGGCCACGGCAACCCCTTGCCCCCCATGCTACGCCATGCCCCCTGACCCTACTTCAGGCCCTTTTCCGAACCACAGGTGAATTGAAACCCGGACACACGATTCAAAACCTGGACTGTCCAAGTACATTTCAGACATTTGGCTACCCCATTGTTATGGTGTTTGCCATCACCATCCCATGGCTTATGGGTGATATAATCATGAAATATGGGATAAGACTCCCCCACCCTGCTGTCATTCATCATTATATTAACCTATAGAGATAGGGGGGGAAAAAAACTTTACATACAAAAGACAATTAAAAGACAATTAAAGGATCACTAAAGGAATTTTTTTTTTTAGCTAAATAGCTTCCTTTACCTTACTGCAGTACTGGTTTCATGTCCTTATTGATCGTTTTTGCTTTGAAGTTGCTGTAATCTGCTCTGTTCTCCATACTTCCTGCTTGTCTGTTTCCTTATAACCCCAGTGCTGGGAGCTTTCTCACGGTGGTTTAAGCTGTCATTACTATGGGCCAGATTCAGGTAGAGTTGCGCTGGAGTATTTCGATATGCGCCGCGTAACTGTGAAGATGCGCCGTAGTATCTCCGTGGCCGTACTCACCAAACTAGATGCGACAGAAAACGGGCTTTCCCCGACCGGCTTAACTTTCAGACGCCAGAGTATCGTCAGCGCATAATTTCGCTTGGCGCATCAGTCGCGCCTATTGATTTCCCATGCAAATATGCAAATGAGGGAGATTTCCCAATTCTCGCACGGATTAGCACCATACGCTGGCTACATGCGCCGCGCATATGTGGTCCGTCCGTCGCAAAGTTATTTCTACAAATGGCTGCTTTATCTTTACTCCAGACGACCACAGGTCAGCAGGAGAGCAGCTACAGCAGCGTTACCGACAAAACTAGCAAGCTAAACAACCACACGTTCAAGGACAACACCTCTGTGTGCCAACATGCCAGGGGCAATCGTGGTCCTAGCACTAGTACTGGGTCCCTCACTACGGAGGAGGCGGGCACGTGAGAGGATATACCGCACGCGCATGAGCCTCTTTGGCATGGGGGATGAGGAGGTGTATCGCCTCTTCAGATTCAGCCCAGATGCAATACTTGAACTAACCACAACCCTGCAGGGTGACATCACCAGCAAGACACACCGCTCACAAGCAGTGCAGCCACTGGTGAAGGTCCTGGCAACACTTAATTTCCTTGCAAGTGGATCATTCCAGCGTACAAGTGGAGTGGTGGCTGGGATGTCACAATCCTCCGTGAGCAGATGTGTGCACCAGGTTGTCCCCGCAATCCTCAGACGCATGTCCAACCAGTTCATCAGACCCACCACTGAGGAGCTGCGGCTGAAGGCAATGACAGATTTCTACAGCATTGCCAGATTCCCACGCAGTGTGGGGGCCATTGATTGCACACATGTGGCCCTACAGCCCCCCAGTGCCACAGAGCACATATACCGCAATCGGAAGCATTGGCACTCCATCAACGTACAGGTGATAGCCGATGCCCAACGCCTCATATGGCACGTCCGTGCCAAACACCCCGGGTCCAGCCATGACAGCTTCATATACAATCAGAGTCCCATCCCAGCAGAATTCGAACAGAACATGTATGGGGACAGCTGGCTGGTTGGTGAGTGACATGGGAGTCAGGCATGACTATCCCCTCCCGTGATGCACACCTCACAAGTGGCACATGCATGACTAACATCCTCCTGTCTTTTCCCTTACAGGTGACTCTGCATATGCACTGGGATCCCATCTAATGACTCCTTTCCGGAACCCCCAAACCAGAGGAGAGAGAAAATACAATGAAGCACACATCAAAACCCATGCAGTGGTGGAGCAAACATTTGGGCTCCTGAAGTCCCGTTTCCGCTGCCTGGATAAGTCTGGGGGGAACCTATTGTATTCCCCTACCTTTGTGTGTCAGATCATCTGTGCATGTTGCATACTGCACAACTTTGCTATGAGAAAAGGCCTGCAGATTGAAATGCGTGATGACCTGACCCCCGAACCAGACAGCCCCCCCCTGCCAGAGGAGACCCATTCAGCTGATGGAAGAGCAGTCAGGAGGGTCCTCGCCGTAGGCATCTTTGGACACTAAACCAAAACATTAATCACACAGACAATGCACGCGTGTACACCACTGATGTCCCTAGATCACACACACCACATCCACATCGCATTGGATTAGCCCAAGTCCAGCATGTAGGACTTGGGAGCAGCAACGCCAGCGTCAAGGCCCCAATAATGTCACTGTCCATTCATACACCTTTCACACGTCATTCATACAGCCGTGGGGTTAACTTCACCACCACGGCCGAGGGTGACACCCCTTACTGGCAGGAGTGCCACCCCCTCACATTCACACACCATTCACACTGTCCCCTGCACTCCTGACCGTGTGCAGTTAAAAATAAAATAAATATCTCATAACATGAGCAAGAAAATAAACAAAAACTCATAACCTGAGTAATAAAAAAATAAAACAAAAACTCATAACCTGAGTAATAAAAAAATAAAACAAAAACTCATAACCTGAGTAATAAAAAAGAAAAATAATATAAACCAAAACAAAAAAAAAACCCTCATCTGGGATGACGGGGGCTCCTCCTTGTGGCCACTCTCGGGCTCCTCAGCTGCCTGGAGGGAGTGGGTGGGGGTGGGGGGGCATCTGGAGGAGGCTGATCCCCGGGTGGGCCACTCCTGGCAGCTGTTGGCTGCCTGCCCTCCAAGGCCACGGCAATCCTGCTGAGATACAGGTTGGTCTGGGCCTGCATCCTCAGCTGGCGGGTGATATTATGCCGCTGGGCACGCTGCCGCTGCCTCCCCTCTTCCCGGATGGCAGCTGTGTTGGCTTGGACGGCTGCTGTCAGGTGCCGTACATCAGCCTGCACCTTCCCCAGGCTGGTCACAACGTCCTGCACACCACTGGGCAGCTGCGACATGGAGCCCAGGTTGTCAGCGACCCGGTCCAAGTGGCCAGCAATCTCCCCCATCTGCTGTGTTTGTCTGGCGTGGTCCAACACCACCTGGTCCTCGACCATATCACACCCCCCTGGTCTTCCGGGTCGCCTTCCTGGGGCCAGGAGAAGGTTGTCCCCGTGGGGATGGACTCGCCCTTGAGGGGCTACTGAGGATGGGGGAGGGGATGACAGAGGGCCCTGCAGAAGAGGAGGACTCCTCCAACAATAAAATAAAGTCCTGTTCAGAAACAGGCTCCTCCACAACCATCTCTGCAGAGGTGGTGTGGGCACTCTCCTCCACCTCGGTGTCTTCAGCACCCAGGGGCTCGTCCTCAGGATCCTGTTGGGAGGTTGGGGTGGACTGGCCGGCAAGAGATGATGGCCCAGCTCCGTCATCTGTGGATGACACAAAGCAGACACATGTTGGTGGTCACACACACTTGGCACATGTACCCTCCCCCCTCACATGCAACGCACCAAATAGGGGATAAAAAACACTTACCTGTCCTGGAGCCTTCCTCCACGGAGTCATATCCAGGGACCCCCTCCAACTGCTCCCTGTCCAGGCAGCGGGCGACCACCTCCTCCTCTGTGGTCAGGCTGACCGGACATGGGGGTCCACCACCTGTGCCCCTCTCATGCCTCCTGATGGTGGCCACCTTGCCACGGACCTTGCGCCGCAGGTCATTGATTTTTTTTTGTATATCCCCAGCATTCCGGGTGGAGTACCCCAACACATTGACCCTGCCAGCAATGGTGTCCAGGATGCCCTGCTTCCTCTCCCGGCTGGTCTTACGACTTTTTTTCCCATGGAGGAAATCATTAAAAGTCTCCATAGCGGAGATTATAACTGAGACCTCCTGGGAGTTAAAATTGAGGTTCCTCCTCTCTTTGGGGGTAGCGGGAGCAGCCATCACAGAGCAAAAGTAACTTCCCTGGGGTGGGGGGAAACGGAAATACTTTTGCGCCGGAATGGCGCTTCCGCTGGCGCTTTTAAACGCACAACGGAACACATTGCGCTGACGTTTCCCGTGAAGTGGTGCCGACGGAAGTTGTGAGCATGCACACAAGGGGGCGAGTGGAGCCTCACTCACTGCGCATGCTCCGTGGATGATGCACTGAACGTAAGCCTCTGTGCTGGGCTCCGCCCATCATTTACATATGATCACACCCACTTCCACTTGCGTCGGGTTACGCCAGCGCATTATCGTTACTCTGGCGCAAGTTTACGCGCAAGTGCTATGTGAATAACAGTACTTGCTCCGAAAGTGTCGGCGGAGTAACGTAAATGAGAAACGTTACTCCAGAGTAAAGATTCTCCCATCTACCTGAATCTGGCCCTATGTGTCTAAAACTTCCCAGAACCAATCAGATTAATTTTAAAAACAAAACACTGCCCTGGATGTGTTTGTTTTTGTTCTGTGTGTCTATTTCTACTTTGCAGAAACATGAAGCCAGTTCAAAAGTGAAACTAACCTGCAGGCACATTATATGATTGATATTTATCTATTTTCAATCATTTTGAAAAGGAATCAGTTAACTTTTATGTCTCTATGCCCTGTAAACAGTCATTTCAGCAAAAACATTTTTTTTCCTTTAGTGACCCTTTAACCACTTAAGACCCGGACCAATACGCTGGTAAATGACCCAAGGTGTTTTTGCGATTCGGCACTGCGTTGCTTTAACAGACAATTGCGCGGTCGTGCGACGTGGCTCCCAAACAAAATTTGCGTCCTTTTCTTCCCACAAATAGAGCTTTCTTTTGGTGGTATTTGATCACCTCTGCGATTTTTATTTTTTGCGCTATATACAAAAATAGAGCGACATTTTTGAAAAAAAAACACTATTTTTTACTTTTTGTTAAAAAAAAAATCAAATAAACTAAATTTTAGTCAAACATTTAGGCCAAAATTTATTTAGCCACATGTCTTTAGTAAAAAAAAAAAATCGCAATAAAAAAAAATAGCTACCTAGCGGGAACAGCGACACTAATACAGCGATCAGAAAAATGATCGCTTAGTGACGCTGGCAATAGGGAGTGAAAGGGTTAACTAGGGCGGTGATCAGGGGGTTAAAACTTTATTAGGGGGGTGGGGGGGCTATCCTGAACCTAACACTAACTGTTTTTTACACTGCCTGTCACACTGACACTAAATGCAGTGATTAGATCACTGCATTCGGTGACACTGTGACAGGGGGGTGGGGGGGGCGATCACAAGGGGTTAATATGCCTATGTGAGTGTGTGTCAGTGTTGTGTTGGTGCACACTTACTTGTGATGTCTTCTCTCATCAGCAGCGCTGGGAAACAGCGCTGCGATGAGAGAATACATCATTTCCTCCTTCCTGTGTAAACACAGGAGGAGGAAGTGACAGGATGGGAGCGCGCTCCCATTGGCTGGGAGCGATCGCGGGGGGGCGGAAATCACGGACATCCGCCCGCTCGTCCCGGATCGCTCCCAGAGGCAGGGGGACCCCCGCACGCTGCGGAGGGGGTCCCGATGGGACCCCCGAACCGCACTTAGGCGGGGACGTAAATTTACGCCCTTGTGCCTGTACGTGCCATTCTGTGGCCGTATATGTGCGTGCGGGGGTCTTTAAGTGGTTAACCTCCCTGGCGGTATGATTCTGTCTGGAATTACGTACCAAAAGCGGTACAATTATTTTGCATGGAAATTCTGCGTTTTATACTGTAGGCCTGACATTTTTAGGAATAACTCACTTAAATTTGTCCAAACCAGAGTCTAGTAGACATCCCGGGTATGATAAAGTTTGAAACACAAAATCATAAAATTATAATATAATAAATAACTATAAATAATTATAACAAATAATAATGTAATTATAATAAAAATTATTCACTAATGTAATCAATCAAAATCACTAAAATTTGCTCAGTTGCAGAATTGTCGCTGTCATTACTTTTATTTTTTTATGACGAATTTCCCCACAAATCGCTATCGCTCAATTCTGCAAGTGATTATAATTTATTATCGCTGTTTTCTAGCTGCTCTAAAATCACTTTTGACATAAAGGGACACTTTTAGTTGCTATGGACAATCTACAGTTTGCAGGCACAAAAAAAATGTTTTTATTATATAAAAGAACATGCAGGGCACTGGGCAGACCACTAGGGACAGGGGGGGTGTGTACTTTTTACATACAGTACTGTAATCTATAAGATTACAGTATTCTGTATGTAATGTGTTTGTTTACTTTTTTGAATTTGCCGCCGGTCTCCGCCCCCGTGCGCCGTTACGTCGCAGGGAACGGAGATCGGCGGCGTGCGGGCACTGTGTGAGTCGAATGGAGGACGCCACTCGCTCACACAGCGTGGATGCATCGCTGGATCCAGGGACAAGGTAAGTACAGTACCCCGCCTGGATCCAAGGTAAGCCAGCGCGCGCTGCAGGCTCTGCATATTGACCCCGAGCGCGACTCGGGGATATCGATATTTACATGAGAAATCCAACCCGAGTCGCGCTCGGGGATACCGGCAGGGGGGTTAAGGTACACACAATTTTATTGAAATTTTTAATTCTTTACAAGGAAACATTTTTACAAGAAAATGATTATAGGTCTTCAGAGAACATTGGTCGGTCCATTGCTGTTATCCTCTGACTCCTCAGAGATGCTGGCCTTTTCAGACTCCTAGACCTACAGATGATTCAGAGGAAGACGAAAAACTCCCTCAGTCAAAGGGAAAAAATTCCTTCCTGACCCCCTAAGGCGTTCGGATAGTCCCTGAATCTTCAGGGACCAGGGACCAGGGACCAGTTCATTATCTATCTATGGGAGATTGGTCACTGTTATCCTCTGACTCCTTAGAGGTGGGGCCTTTTCAGACTCCTACAAAACAGATTACAGCGCACACATACAAGAATTACATTTATCCTGCAAGGCTACTTAAAACATCTGAACCGAATAAGTGGGTTACCTACCTTAGTCATAGAATGAGGTGGGGCCTTTTCAGACACCTAAACCTTCAAGATGATCCAGAGAAAGGCGAAAACCCCCCTCAGTCAGATGGGCTCCAAAGGGGAAAATTCCTTCCTGACCCCCTAAGGCGATCGGATATTCCCTGAATCATCAGTCTAGAGCAGGAGTCTCCAAACTATGGCCCTCCAGATGTTCAGGAACTACAATTCCCATCATGCCTAGTCATGTCTACGAATGTCAGAGTTTTACAATGCCTCATGGGAAGTGTAGTTCCACAGCAGCTGGAGGGCCGTAGTTTGGAGATCCCTGGTCTAGAGTGGCCAGTTCATCCTCTATCTATTGGAGATTGGTCATTGTTATCCTCTGACTCCTCAGAGGTGGGGCCTTTTCAGACTCCTAAACCTTCAGGATGATTCAGAGGAAGGCGAAAAAACCCCTCAGTCAGATAGACTCCAAAAGGGAAAAATTCCTTCCTGACCCCCTAAGGCGATCGGATATTCCCTGAATCATCAGTCTAGGGTGACCAGTTCATCTCCCTGTGAAATGCATGACTTTCTATACTGTTTAAGACAATATAGATCAGAACATACATTCTATTTCTCATCAATATAGAGCCTTGGCTCATCTGATTTGACTTTTATTTTAGAGGGACAAAGTCTGACTTTTTAAGGTCCCCACATCAAGGCGGTATAGTTAAGAAAATACATTTTATTTCTCATTTACAGATAACAGGACATAAAAACATTGTAACAACATCCACTGACTTTCCTATTACTACGACCTCCATCCATGTAATCCCAAACATCTCATGGGGTTACATGGATATCATTCCAGGAAGCCATTCAAAGGGAGGCCCATTCCCAAGTCCCCCCCTAGGGAGCAACCCACCCAGGTCACTCCCAGAGAGTCAATGTTGCAGATACCATTGGCAGGAAATATGGAGGAAGAGTGGGCTATGGGGGAGGATTCTATCCGGCATGTAAGTGGGAAAACAGGACAAAGGTGTCACACAGTCGTTACTGTTCCATGGGAGCAGTGTGGGTCAGAGCACAATGGACCCCACCCCCCAATGGGGCCCATGTGCACTGCACACGCAAATGTGACGACTGTGAGACAAGACACCTTTGTCCTGTTTTCCCACTTACATGCCAGATGCTAAAACGGCATGTGTGAAGGAGCCCTTAGTGGTTTAAGAAGATGGACACTCCTGTTTTTTCCCAATTATATGCTGGTTAGACTCCTTCCCATATAGCCCGCTCCTCCTTCACATGTCCTGCCAATGACATGTGTGGCAGTGACTCTTTGCGAGTGGTCTGAGCGGGTTGTTCCCTGGGGGTGGAGCTTGAGATCACACTTCTCTCTGAATGGTCTTTCCGGATTGTGGCTGCTCTACGAATGCACAGTAGGCATGCCCATGTCACGTGTGACGTCATACGCCGATATCGTGCAGCAGTCAGACCACATGTGATGAGTGGTCTGATCTGTGACACAACCACATTCTCTGGAGATCTTGGTAGTAAGGAAGTCAGTGGTTGTTGTCACAATGTCTTTATGTCTTGTCATCCGTAGATGATAAATAAAATGTATCTTCCTACCTATATCATTGGGACCTTAAAAAGTTGAAGTTTGTCCCTGAAAAATAAATGTCACATTAGATGGTTGTAGATCCTTCAGAGTCTAATGATCTGAGGCTCTACATTGATGATCCTGCCTCTTCAAAGGTGATGATGAGGCTCCACTGTGAGGATCCTGGCTCTTCGATGGGGGTGATGAGGCTGTACGTTGATGGTGGTTATGAGGCCATACGGTGAGGATCCTTGCTCTCCGATGGTGATGATGAGGCCCTACTGTGAGGATCCTGGCTCTCCGATGGTGGTAATGAGGCCCTACGATGAGGATCCTGGCTCTCCGATGGTGGTAATGAGGCCACTGGCTGCAGCTTCAGAAGCCATAGAATTTCTTCTGCTCCTCTGGCTCTATCGGAATCTTACAGTCTTCTTCAGATTGAAGGAATTCATCCCATGGCACTCCTGCACTTAGATTTTCCTCAGGAATCTGGAAAGAGAAAAAAAGACTTTTCAATGTTTCGAATTTATTCAGAAAAAAAATCGATAAATCTCCCCATTGTGCTGGGACTCTGCCCTTATACGTATACTTACATATCCTGATGGAAATGGTGGTGGTGATTTCCCTTGCTCTGTCTCCTTCCAGTCCACCTTCCATAAGAAGGGGTGTTCTCGAATGTCACTTACTAGCATCAGCCGCTCCTCTTGGTCGTTACATAGAAACTATAAAAAGGAAAAGAATATAATAAGAAACACTGAAATAACATAAACAATCTCTGAACAATAGAATTCCACTTTTAATATTTGATTCTGACAGTTACATATTTCTTATATCAGTTTTATGATGATAGCAGCCCCAGGGGAGTTTTATATGCTGTCTGTGTAAGGAATGTCCCCAGAAATGTAATTCACTGTGATTGGCTCCGTTATGATCTAAGGAAACCACACAGACCGTGAATGCAAGTTAAGCAGATCCTCTGCGATTGGATTTTAAGAGACACAAGGGCTGCTGCTTTCCTCACACATCCTCTGCAATATGATTTTCATTTCTTGGATTGTACTTTCTAAGCCTTTTCCACTGCTAAAGCGACACAGGGGCTACTGCTTTCCTTATGAGAGGTGAAGACAGATCCTTCCATCTTGCTGAAAGCACTCCTTTGACTTTCATCAATGTATGCAGGTAAACATGTGAAATTTCTAATGCGTCTACTAAAATAATAAGATATATGTAACCTGGAAAGGACTTTGTCCCTTAAAAGATATAAAACCTCTATGTATACTTACGATCTCTATGATGTCATGGAGGGTAGGGTCCATATCTTCTGAATAACCCGGTTTCTTGGTGGTCACTATTTCCAATGTTTCCTCAGAGGACTCTTCGCCACTAAGAAATGGATGTCCGCTGTCCGCCATCACATCAACTATTATTCCCAGTGCATAATAGTCGGCCATGCCAAAGTATGGAAAACCTTGAAGAACCTGTAAAAACATAATGAAGAGAAAGATAAATAAACTGATTGTCAGGCCAGGCAGAGGACAGAGATGACTCCATGCTGGTATATGTGACCTATGAAGTCTACTAGGAGTCCTAAAAGTGTGCCCAAAAGACATTAAACTAAAGCGGAGCTTGTGAATACTCCCAGAGATACAAATTAAAATTGGTTGAAGTCTCCCAAATTGAGGGAAATTTCTCTCTTAAAGAATTGTCCCCATAACAGGCACCCCTATTGAAGGTTTCTGGGGAAAACTCTAAAACTTTGGATCTTTCTCAATGACATTGGTCACCAATACAAACAGATGGGGGTGTCCCAATAGGCCCCACTTTATCGTATCGCTATATCCCTTAATAACAAACATTACTAACACTACATTACTAACGCTAACACGTATCTTACCTCTGGCGCCATGTACGTTAGTGTCCCGATTTGTCCTTCAGTCCTCTTGGACTCTGTGACTCCAGCAACTGACAAGCCAAAATCCGTGATTTTGATGTGGCCGTCATCACTCAAGAGGATATTTTCAGGCTTGATGTCTCTGTGGACGATCTCCCTAGAATGCAGGAACTGCAGACCGCAGATCATTTCCGCTATGAAGTATCTGATGGGAAAAGAGATATATAAATTAGCATCCCAAATCATCGCAGACTAATTCAATCTAAAGATGAAATTACTTAGTACATATGGGTGTGGATGGTCAGGGTTCAGGTGAAGGGGTGATCACATCACTGCCATTTCCTCAGTAGTCAGTCACCCCCCCCCCACTCCAGAGTGACCCAGTTATTGATCTTACCTGATGGTGTCCTCGGAAAATGGACCTGAAACCATGGTGTCAAAGAGATTCCCTCTGCTCAGGCATTCCATGACAAAGACGAGATTGTTCTGTGAAAAATAAGAGGTAAAGTTTACATTATAGACATGCAGGATTTCATTTTGTAATAGACAGACACACACATACAAGTTACCAAAACTGGATAGAGAAACTATGAAGGTTGTCATTGCTAGACTGTCCTTATTGAAATGCTAGCTTTGTCTGGCTGTTCTAGTGATCGAATCAATTAATTTTTTGGTTCACCATCCTGGAAGCCCCCCGTAAATCAGAAGGCCCGACTTCTCCTGTCTTGCAGACTTTTTTTCTAGGTGACTCAAAGTTTTGATACCAGAAGCAACTAGGTAGTCATTTCAAAAGCAGGCCAGCAATGGCAGCCACATAAAATGATTTTTTTTTTTAAATAAAACCTCTACTAGGCTTGTAGGAGGCACTCTAGAGTTCTGCTCTTACCCATACTGCTTTCCACCCACTACAGCCGGACCCCTCAGGAAAAATCTGGTGTGGGACACAAGTGAAGCTCCCTTCCGCCTCTCACAATTCAGCACTCAGTGCCTAAGGAACTATTAGACAGGTGTGAAGACCATCATATGAGGTGGGAGGGGGGTTGCTTAGCCTTGTGTAAATTTCAGCTCCCAAAAAGGTCACCATTTGAATACCAATTTTAGGGGGTCTGGATCAGTAGTGGAGGGCAAAACAGAAAAGAGGTGAAGAAAGTGGAAGGTGAAAAGACTTACCTTTGTCTGGAACGTTCCAAACAATTGTGTAATAAATGGACTCTCGCTGGCTGCTTTCAGCACGTCACGTTCTGTGAAAATCATCTCGCAATCACTAGCGTTTCGCAGTAATTTTTTCTTTTCCACAATTTTAACTGCCAGATTCTGGTCAATGGCGGGATGAGAGGCCAACAGCACAATCCCGTAGGATCCCTCTCCGAGAATTCTATGACAGGTCATCTTTTCAAAGGAGAGTACACATGACTGGTCCTTGATGGCACTGGCGCATGGGACTGGTGAGGCCATCTCATAGTTTGTGCTGCCGATGGGTGAAGATTGCAAACTCTCAACATCACTACTGAGTGAAAAAGTTAAAGATGGATTGCTTGATATGTCAGAGAGTGGTGAGAGTGATGTAACGTGTGTTTCTTTGTCCTCCATAGCTGCAGCCTGTACAGTCTTCTGGTCTTTATTGGTGGATGGAGTGACTTGTATATTCTTGTCCTCCATAGACACCGTCTGTACAGTCTTCTGGTCTTCATCAGTGGATGGAGTGACTTGTGTTTCCTTGTCCTCCATAGTTGTGGCCTCTGCAGTCTTCTGGTCTTCGCTGCTTGATGGAGTGACTTGTGTTTCTTTGTCCTCCATAGCTGCAGCCTGTACAGTCTTCTGGTCTTCATCAGTGGATGGAGTGACTTGTACGTTCTTGTCCTCCATAGACACAGTCTGTACAGTCTTCTGGTCTTCATCGGTGGATGGAGTGACTTGTATGTTCTTGTCCTCCATAGTTGAGGCCTGTACAGTCTTCTGGTCCTCATTGATGAATGAAGTTGTTTGTGTTTGTTCGTCCTCCATTGTTTTATCCAGTTCAGCCTTACTGATGTATGGAACCCAGATGTAAGACTGTCTGACGTTGAGACGTTCATCGTTTTGTCCTAGAGATAGAAGAAAACAGTCATTTTTATTCTTGCTCTTTACACCTCATTAATCGATCTTACACAAAATCTGTGCACATTTAGATGGATCGTCATGAGTGAGTGTTATGGAAATAATCTGGTGTTGCGTTTTTCCCTTTATGGGGATTCTTTATATACATGGACAATATGGGAGTTCTCTGCCCCGAGGGTCCATTCTCAGTGCCTGGCTTTCTATGTCAGAACAAGTGTTAAGCCCTGTACACACAATCGGTCAAACCGATGGAAACGGTCTGATGGATTATATATACTGTATATACATATATATATTATTTATCAATTAATGTAATTATTACACACACACACACATTTATATATACTTATATACTGTATACTGTAGAGATATATATATATTGATCTCTCTCTTGCTCTCTCTCTCTCCATATATATATATGAAACAGTACTTAGTAAATAATTACATTAATTGATAAATAATTATTTTATAAAAAAATGTATTTATCAAAAAAAATTACACCTATGATGTAGTCTATCACTAGTATGACATTCTTTGTTTTTTTGGGACCCCCCAACACAGCTTTATTTATTATTATTTATTTAACTAATGGGGACTCGGTGGGTTCTAACTCCTCCTCTTCTCTTTTCCATCCATACAGTGACCCCACTATGTGTATATATAGAGGTGACCCCACTATGTGTGTATGTAGAGGTGACCCCACTATGTGTATATATAGAGGTGACCCCACTATGTGTGTATAGAGGTGACCCCACTATGTGTGTATATAGAGATGACCACACTATGTGTATATAGAGGTGATCCCACAATGTGTATATATAGAGGTGATCCAACAATGTGTATATATAGGGGTGACCCCACTATATGTATATAGAGGTGATCCCAAAATGTGTATATATATATAGGTGACCCCACTATGTGTATATAGAGGTGACCCCACTATGTGTGTATATAGAGGTTATCCCACAATGTGTGACCCCCAATATATAAACACAGGGCCAGATTCACAGAGCGATTACGCCGGCGTTACAGGAGATGCGCGGCGTAAGTCTAAATTTGCGCATGCGTTTCGATGCGCCGCATCCCCAAAACGAGATACGCAAGAAATCTACTTTTTTGCGCATCCGTCCGCGCAAAACTGCGCTAGACACACCATTGATTTGCTATTCAAATATGCTAATGAGGGAGTTACGGGGATCCACAAAAGAACGTTGTTGCAGCGCAGGCTACGCTGTGCGCAACAGCTGCACGTCCTGTCTAAAATTAGACCATATAAAAGGTGGTATAAAATTAGACAATCCGTCTACATGTCAGCTAAAGCAACACTGTTAGTGAGGAGCTGAGCAGTCACACTTGCTGCCCAACAAACTGTATGCCAACATGCCAGTGGCATCCATGCTCATAGCTATACTACTGACTTTAGATGAGCAAAGAAGGAGGAGGGCATGGAGGAGGGCACGGAGGAGGGCACGGGAGAGGATTTTTTTTTTTTTCCAAAAAATTTTACTTTGCTTTTATAAACATTTTTACAAAAAAAAAAAATACATACATATATACATCAATACATAACATGCATACAAATTACAAACACGGTCTCACTATCTTTCAATAGCCCTTTAAGACCTTGATGGATATAATAATCTAATTTGATACAAGCCCCTCACTCTTCACTTGATATATCACACACGCATAGACATCTTTGGCATGAGTGATTCTGAGGTGTCTCGCATCCCCTCATGCCATCTTGGAATTAACCACAAACCTGCAGGAGGACATCACCAGCCCAATCACATGACACCACCCATGAAACCCATGACAGCTACATATACAATCCTAGCCCCATCCCCACAGATTTTGAACAGAACATGTATGGGGACAGCTGGCTGGTTGGTGAGTGACATGGGTGGCAGGCATGACTGCCCCCCCCCCATGATGCTGAAATCACAAGGGGCACATGCACTACTAACATCCTCCTGTCTTATCCCTTCAGGGTGACTCTGCATATGCACTGGGACCCCATCTCATCACTCTTATACGGAACCCCCCATGGTACCCTGTTGTATTTCCCAAACATTGTATGCCAGATCATTGGTGCATGTTGCATGCTGCACAACTTTGCAGTGAGAAAGGGCCTGGAGATTGACATAAGTGATGACCTGACCCCTGAACCAGACAATCCCCCCCCCTAACCGAGGAAACCCTGTCTTCTGAGGGAAGAGCAGCCAGGAGACAGCTCACATTAGGCATCTTTGCACGTTAACCACTTAAGACCCGGACCAATACGCTGGTAAATGACCCAAGGTGTTTTTGCGATTCGGCACTGCGTCGCTTTAACAGACAATTGCGCGGTCGTGCAAAGTGGCTCCCAAACAAAATTTGCGTCCTTTTCTTCCCACAAATAGAGCTTTCTTTTGGTGGTATTTGATCACCTCTGCGATCTTTATTTTTTGCGCTATATACAAAAATAGAGCGACATTTTTGAAAAAAAAAACACTATTTTTCACTTTTTGTAAAAAAAAAACAAATAACCTAAATTTTAGTCAAACATTTAGGCCAAAATTTATTTAGCCACATGTCTTTAGTAAAAAAAAAAATCGCAATAAAAAAAATATTCTACCTAGCGGGAACAGCGACACTAATACAGCGATCAGAAAAATGATCGCTTAGTGACGCTGGCAATAGGGAGTGAAAGGGTTAACTAGGGCGGTGATCAGGGGGTTAAAACTTTATTAGGGGGGGTGGGGGGGGTTTCCTGAACCTAACACTAACTGATTTTACACTGCCTGTCACACTGACACTAAATGCAGTGATTAGATCACTGCATTCAGTGACACTGTGATAGGGGGGGTGGGGGGGGGGCAGATCGCAAGGGGTTAAGTGTGCCTATGTGTGTGTATGTCAGTGTAGTGTTGGTGCAGGACTTACTGTGAGGTGTTTCTCCCATCGCAGCGGTTGGAAATACCGCTGCGATGGGAGATTACATCACTTCCCCCTTCATGTGTTTACACAGGAGGAGGAAGTGACAGAAGGGGGAGCGCGCGCATTGGCTGGGAGCGATCGCGGGGGGGCGGGTAAACACCGACATCCGCCCGCTCGTCACGGATCGCTCCCGGAGCCAGGGGGACCCCCGCACGCCGCGGAGGGGGTCCCGATGGGACCCCCGAACCGCACGAAGGCGGGGACGTAAATTTACCTGTACGAGCCATTCTGTGGCTGTATATGTGCGTGCGGGGGTCCTTAAGTGGTTAAACACACACATTAATCATGGCACAATATGAATGCATGCATGCACACCACTGTGGTCCCTAGATCACACACACCACATCCTCATCACATTGGATTGGCACAAGCCCACCATGCAGGACTTGTGAGCAGCAACGTCATGCCACGGCTCCAATTATGTCACTGTACATTCATACACCATCCACACGGACCTGGGGATCACTTCTCCACCACAAATGAGGGTGACACCCCCTTTCTGGCAGGAATGTCACCCCCACATTCCAAAATCATTCACAAACAGAACCAAAAAAATAAATAAATTGACCAGCAAAAATAAAAAATGCCTAGCAAAAATCTAATTTAAACAATATAACAACAAAGAAAACACATAAAAGACAAAAATCACTCTGCAAAACAGTCCCCAAATATCTCAAAGACACGTCACAAACAAACAAACAAACGCTAATAAACAACAGAACAAAAGCACCTTGCTGTATAGGAAGGGAAACAAAGGGATGTACTTTTGCAAAGGAAGTGTGTTTGTGTCTGTCTATTTATGCTGTCTGCGTAGTTCACAAAGTTGCCCGGGTCCACTTCCAATTTCACTGATTGCGCCGTTCCCGAGTTGTGAGCATGCGCACAGAGGTGCTGACCATGGTCTGCTTCATGTGCGCATGCGCGAGCTGGCTGGCCCTTCATTTGCATGGGGTCACGGCTCATTTCAATGTAACACGCCCACGTCCTTCCCAATTTGAATTACTCCGCCTTACGCCTCTGAAATTATGTTGCACCAGCGCTAATTTCTGCGCAAATCAAACGAGAATACAGTGATTGCGCCGCTACATTGCGGCAGTCTAACGTAAAGGAGGTGTGCTACGCCTGTCAAAAAATGCGCCGATGTACGTGAATCTGGTCCACAGTATCTATCTGTTTATATATTAAAGTATTAGTAATTCATTATTTATCAATTAATGTAATTATTTACTAATAAGTACTGTTTCATATATATATATATAATATATATATATATATATATATATATATATATATATATATATAGAGAGAGAGAGAGAGAGAGAGAGAGAGAGAGAGGATCATCAATATATATATATATATATATATATATATATATATATATATATATACATACACACCGGTGTATATATATATATATATATATATTTATATGTATTTTTTATTTATATCTATATATAAATATATACATATGTGTGTGTAATAATTACATTAATTGATAAATAATATATATATATGTATATATATTTGTAATATATATATATATATATATATATATATATATTTTAAATGTTATATATATAGAGTATATTAAAATGTTATTTTTATATAAAACAATGAATCCAAAATAAAAAATCCAAAATGTTACAAAGATCACATAATGTGCTCTTTGAAGGGCAGATTTCTCATATTTCTATATATCTCTTATTGGAAGGCTTGATTGCTTTGCACTGTGGCTTATTTCTGCACCTCCCCCTACATACTGGATTATATTTATATATATCTGTATAAAACATCCATCATGTGACCTTGCATTATAATTCTCTAAAATATGACTTACTATGAACGTCATCTTCTGGGATTTTGGGGCGTTGGCAGGGACAGATTCTACCTATGGCAGCCCTGACCTTCTGCCCAATAGCCCTGGCTCCACCCTTTTTAGGGGCGGTAGTTTGGGGCGGTGGGTTTGCCCGGTGCTCCCCGGTTAAAGGGCGCACATTTAGCAATAAAACAGATTCTTCCTTGGAATTCAGAAGATTCTTTGCTTTGTAACCGCTCTTTCTCATAAATCGTGTCATTGTTCTCATAGAACTCGCAACACTGCAGAGAGAGAGAAATCGCATCCTGCTCGGTCAGAATACACAAAGCAAGTGAGCTACAGTCCTGTGCGTGTTCCTTCTATAGGCAAAAGGGGAGGAGCCACATGTGACATCATCATGTTCCGTATGCAAATGAGCCTTCCTGTCTGTAGACTGATTTCACACAGCTGCACCAACCGACCAACCGACAAAAATTCAAATCTGCAGCCAGTCTGGTAAACAACTGTTTAACCCCTTCACTGCCGGGGACTTTTTCTTAAAATGTTTTTTGTTCATTAAAATGAGCAGAAATTACTGTAAAAAGTATATATTTTCTGAAAGCAGAGGCTCTGCAGAATAAAATGGCGGCATTTGTAATTTTTTATGTCACATCATATTTGCACAGTAGTTTATGAAACGCATATTATTAAGAAACAAATTCGCTAAAATGAATTTTAACCCCTTAAGGACCGCCACATGTACATTTACGTCAGCAGAATGGCACGGACAGGCACATCAACGTACCTGTACGTGGCTGCCTTGACGTGGGTCCGATCGGGACCCCCCCGGTACATACGGCGGTCTTGGTGGCTGTAGGAGCGATCCGTGCTGAGGGGGCGGCGGTTCGTTTTTGTCCGCCCCCTCCGGATCGCTCCCAGCCAATGCGCGCGCTCGCCTGCAGTGTCATTTCCTCCTCCTGTGTAAACACAGGAGGAGGAAGTGATGTGATCTCTGCTCTTGGCGGTTTTTTCAACCGCCGCTGAAGAGAGATCACATCACATAGTAAATCTGCACAACACTACACTGACACCAGGACACACAGGCACATTAACCCCTTGCGATCACCCCCCCTCCCCCTGTCACAGTGTCACTGAATGCAGTGATCATATATGTATGATTACTGCATTTAGTAGCAGTGTGACAGGCAGTTAGTGTTAGGTTCAGGATAGCCCCCGTATCCCCCCTAATAAAGTTTTAACCCCTTGATCACGCCCTAGTTAACCCTTTCACTCCCTATTGCCAGCGTCACTAAGCAATCATTTTTCTGATCGCTGTATTAGTGTCGCTGTTCCCGCTAGGTAGCTATTTTTTTTTATTGTGATAGACATGTGGCTAAATACATTTTGGCCTAAATGTTTGACTAAAATTTAGGGCCAGATTCACAAAGCACTTACTCCGGAGTATCACGAGTTAGGCACGCGTAAGTCTAAAAATGCACACGCTTATCTATGCACCGTATCCCCAAAACGATATACGCCTGAAATCCACATTTTTTAGACCGACGTAATTTGGATAGACCGGCGCAGCGTGCGTGCAAAACTTCACTAGACACACCATTGATTAGCTATGCAAATGAGGGAGATACGCCAATCCACAAAATAAGTTTGTGCGGTGCAGTCTGCACGGCCGGTCTAAAATTAGACCAAATAAGAGCGGGTTTAAAATTAGACAATCCGTCTACATGTCAGCAAAAGCAACACCATTAGGGCCGAGCTGAGCAGCCACACTTGCAGGACATTAATCTGTATGCCACCATGCCAGGGGCATCCATGCTCATAGCTATACTGCTGACTTTAGATGAGCGCAAAAGGAGGAGGGCACGGAGGAGGGCACGGGAGAGGATCTTTGTCAGGTATATCCGTGGGGTGAGCCCAATAGTAATAGGCCCCCCCTTTGGCTGGAATTAGGGTGCAATTGGAGAGATACCCTGTGTTAATAGGAGGGTAGATGTTGGCTCCTCAGCTTCCACTAATTTCAGTGAAATTGAGTAAAGGTGGATTAATTAGGTCAGGAGCCTGTGCAGGCCCAAAGATTGCTAAAGTAAAATGATCCTATGCTGCTATAAGGATGCCAGTTGTGACCGATGCACCCTAAACCATATAAAACAAAGAAAAAAATGTGTCTAATAGGTAGGAATCCCTACTAGTGTGGTTGATTACACTAGTAACCCACGGATATACCCAGGGCCGTCTTTAATATGCTTTGGGCCCTGGGCAAACATTTTTTTTGGGCCCCCCTCCAGATTATTTTGGGCCTGGCTGGTTCACATGTATGTGTTTTGGCGGCCCTCATTTGTGCAGGCACAGCAGCCCATTGATTTGAATAGGCTGCAATGCCTTTGTTTCCTGCAGAAAAAAGTTACATTCAGCATTTTAAAAATACAGTTGTCTTGAAATCCATTCTGCTTTTGCACCATGCTACTTACCTGCAGTTCTTGCACACACAAAGCACTGTGTTTTTAAAAGCGTGACCTAAACGTCTAAAAATGCAGCAAGTTTGACAGTGCGGGAACTGCAGATAAGTCACAGCAGACAGCAGAATGGACAGGCAGTGCTGTATTTCATTGCTTGATGGGCATAGGTGTGCGGTGTGCGCAGCCTATTACATGAGGCATGCGCTTTTCGTTGCAGGAAACGCAGGCATGTGAACCAGCCAGGCCCAAAATAAGCCCATCAAGCAGTTAAATACAGACAGTAATGCCATGTGCTCTGAGGCCTTACTCGGCCTGGACTGCAGGTCTGGTCTGTGATTTAAAGAGTTCCTGTATTTTACACATGGCATGGCATAGGGTCCCATGGTGCTAAAGCAGAATGGACAGACGGTGCTGTGACCCCATGCCATGCCATGTGTAAAATACAGGAACTTTTTAAAACACCGATCAGGCCTGCAGTGAATCATCAAATATTATAAAGACTTGGGGCACACTTTACAATATAGATTAGCAAACAGTGACATACCTTGAGGAGCAGGACATGAAGAAGTCAGCCTTGGGAAGAGCAAACTGGGGATGTTATAAAATCACATTCTAAATCACTTTTATATACAAGCAGCACCCAGTGGCAGGAAGGGAGAAGTGCACGTCTAAAGGGAAGCCAGGGGTGCTGTACATTTTAAAACACTGGGAAGGGAAGCAGTACTGTCACTGGCTGCATGCCGCTGATGAATTTCAGCCTGATTTGTGGGCAGCACATATGGGCAGGGCCACCATCAGGAATTATGGGGCCCCTTACACAGCTTCAGGCATGGGCCCCCTGGAGCAGAGAACCGGGGGGGGGGGGTGCTGCAGAGAAGAAGAAATAAAGAAATATATATATAAAAAAAGGGGTGTAGCCATCCGGGGCCCTGGGGACCTCTGGGCCCTTTAATAAAAATAAATAAAAAATATATATAAAAAATATATATTTTTTTTAAAAAGGGGGTTGCCATCTGGGGACCTCTGGGCCCTTTTAATAATTTTTTTTATAAAAATAAATTACAAAAAAAAGGGGGGTTGCCATCCGGAACCTCTGGGCCCTTTAATAAAAAATAAAATAAAAAATATATATATTAAAAATATATATATTAAAAATAAACATTTATAAAAAAAAAGGGGGGGGGGGTGCAATCAAGGATGTTTGCCACATGGGGCCCTGGAGACTTCTGAGCCCTTTTAATAAAAAAAAATATATATAAAAAAAAAAAAACATTTTATAAAAATAAAAAAAAAAACATTTTATAAAAATTAAAAAAAAAAACATTTTATAAAAAAAGGGGGGTTGCCATCTGGGGGCCTCCGGACCCCTAAAAAAAAAAAAAAAAAAAAATTTTTTTTTTTTTTCAAAAGGGGTTGCTTTGGGCCCCCAACAGTAACAGGGCCCTGGGCAGCTGCCCCTGTTTGCCCTATGGTAAAGACGGCCCTGGATATACCCACGGATATACCCGACAAAGGTATTAATTTAGCAGCGCCATTTCCCTTTCTACTATCCATATTTATATTAGCTCCCCACATAGGGATTCTACTGGGAGGCAACAGCTACTTTATTCACCATAGCGCGGACTCCCCTGTTCTTTCACGGGAGAGGATCTGTCGACCGCCACTGGGCAAGGTACTGGCAACACTCCATTTCCTTGCCAGTGGCTCTTTTCACCCTAATGGGTAAATATATATTTTATATACATTTTTTTCTGTTTAGTATATATTGTATAATAATTAATATAATAAATATATATTTTTATTTTTTTAACTAATATAAATTTACTAATTTAAGTATTATTATAATTATCTTATTTAATATTTTATATATATATATATATATATATATATATACACACACCGACACGACACAAACCTCCAAACAGCAACAGACAACGGAATAAAAGCACCTTGCTTCAGGAAGGGAAAAAAAGTGGATGTACTTTTGCAATGGAAGGGCATTTCTCTCGGTCTATTTAACCACTTCAGGCCCGCGCTACCGTCGGATGACGGCAACAGCGCGGGCCTGAATATCCAACATGCCGTCATTTGACGGCATGTCATTCTGGCGTTCCCAGCGCGCGCTGTAGAGCGCGCTGCGGGGAAGCCCTGTGTTGTCCGTGTCCCTTGGACAGGGCCAATCACAGATCGCGGCAAACGGCCAATCAGAGCGGCCGTTTGCGATGCGATCTGTGGGCGAATGAGAGATGATCTCTCATAGATCATCTCTCATTGCCGGCTCACACAGAGACAATGTCCTGTCTCTGGAGGGGAGGAGCCCGATCTGTGTTCCTTCCTACATAGGGACACAGATCAGTCACCCCCCCAGTCACCCCCCCTCCCCCCACAGTTAGAACACACCTAGCATACACATTTAACCCCTTCCTCACCCCCTAGTGTTAACCCCTTCAATGCCAGTCACATTTATACTGTAATTAGTGCATATTTATAGCACTGATCGCAGTATAAATGTGAATGGCGCCAAAAATGTGTCAAAAGTGTCCGATGAAAAACAATAAAAATCGCAGATCGCCGCCATTTTTAGTAAAAAAAAAATAATAAAAAATAATAATTCTCTCCCCTATTTTGTAAGCGCTATAACTTTTGCGCAAACCAGTCGCTTATTGCGATTTTTTTTTTTTTACCAAAAATATGTAGAAGAATACGTATCGCCCTAAGCTGAGAAAAAAAAATGAGTTTTTTTTTTAATTGGGATATTTATTATAGCAACAAGTAAAAAATATTGTATTTTTCTTCAAAATTGTTGCTCTTTTTTGTTTATAGCGCAAAAAATAAAAATCGCACAGGTGATCAATTACCACCAAAAGAAAGCTCTACTTGTGGGGAAAAAAAGGACGTAAATTTTGTTTGGGAGCCACGTCGCACGACCTCGCAATTGTGAGTTAAAGCAACGCAGTGCCGGAAGCTGAACTTTTACCTGGGCAGGAGGGGGGTGTAAGTGCCCAGTATGCAAGTGGTTAAGCACTGTGCATTGCTCACTAAGTCTGACGGGCCTAGTTCCTATCTAACTGATTGCACTGTGCCGAGTTCTGAGCATGCTCAGAGAGGTGCTGACCATAGTCTGCTTCATGTACACATGCCCAGTCTGGCCGGCACTTCATTTGCATGGGGTCACGGCTCATTTCAATGGAACACGCCCACACTCTTCCCACTTTGAATTACACAGCCTAATGCCGCGTACACACGATCGTTTTTTGTGATGAAAAAAAACGACGTTTTCAAAAACGTCATTTAAAATCACCGTGTGTGGGCAAAACGTCGTTTTATGTCTTCAAAAAAACGACCAAAAAACTTTGGCCCAGATTCAGGTACATCTGCGCATTATTGGACTGCCGTAGCGCACCGCCTTTACGTTAGACTTGCGCAATTTTGCGCTGAAAATTGCGCATACGTAACGTTTTTTCAGAGGCGTAAGGCGGAGTAATACAAATTGGGAAGGACGGCGTGTTACATTGAAATGAGCCGTGACCCCATGCAAATGAAGGGCCGGCCGGCTCGCGCATGCGCGCTTGAAGGAGACCATGGTCAGCTCCGCTGTGCGCATGCTCACAACTCGGGAGCGGCGCAATCAGTGAAATTGGAAATGGACTAGGGCAACGTTGTGAACTACGCAAACAGCATAAATAGACAGACACAAACGCACTTGCATTGCAAAAGTACATCCCTTTGTCCCTTCCCATTTAACCAACTGCTTTTGTCCTGTTGTTCGTTGCGTTGTGTTTTGTAGTTGTCAGATTAGTGTTCTGTGTGATGAAGTGTTTGTTAGTAGATCTTTGAAAGTGTTTTTTGATAAGTGTTTGAGTGACTGTTTGTTTGATATATTTCTGTTCGTTTGTTTTCTTGCTGTTTTTTTGCTGTTTGTTTTTGTGACTGTTTCTTGCTGAGTGCTAGTGTGTTTTTTTGGGTGTTAGTTTTCTCTTTGTGTGTGTTCTTGCTTGATTGGTTGTGCTTGTTTTTGTGAGTGATTTTTGTTGACTGGGAGTGATTTTTTTTGGAAGTATGACAGAGAGAAAGCGAAAGCTCAATTTTACTGTGGGGGAAAAAAGAATTCTTGCCCGGGCCATTAGCGATTATGGGCGTTTCCTCCACGGCCCGGACAGTGCCAACACCAACCCGGCCAGGAGGAGGGAGATTTTGGATATGATCACTGAGCAGGTCAATTCAGCGGGGGAGGGGGAGACACGGACCCGGTCTGGGATTGACAAAAAAATCAATGACCTCCGGTGTCTGGTCAAACAGAAGCTGGCCAGAATGCATGCCCATGCCAGGGGCACAGGAGGGGGCCCACCATGCCGTATTAGGCTGACAGCGGAGGAGCGTGCGGTGGCCCTGACCTTTCATCGGCATGAAGTTGAGGGCCTCCGGCTTTGACTCAAGTCCGGAGCCCGTGGTGCCAGGTAAGTATTTTTTTTAATATCAGGTGTGTAGCATGTGTGGGGGAGGGGGTGAAAGGGAATATGTGGCAAGTTTGTGGATCCTCCAACCTGTGAATGTTTTGTGTCATCCACAGATGTGCAGGAGGGTGCAGGGCCATCTGGCCTGACCGCACCATCCCCAGGACAGCAGCCTAATGAGGCCCCCCCAACAAGGCCGGAGTCCGCGGAGGAGGTTCAAGAGGAGGAGGAGAATCATAAGGAGGAGGAGAATCATGAGGAGGAGGAGTCCATGTCAGGCACTGGACGTTTGGTTTTTGAGGACTCTTCCCCTCTGGCTGGCGGCAGGCAGCCCTCCCTAAGGGGGAGCCCCCCCTCCTCCCCCAACATGGCTCCCCTCCCGAGGGCCTCCCCTTCTCCCCGGCCACAAGCATCAGCTGGAGGCAGGATTTCATCCCAGAACACCAGGGGGTTGGCCGATCTCCTGCCCGCCACTCTGAGAAGGGACCAGTTCCTCCAGACCCGCCATCTGGGACAGGTCAGCCAGACCTTGGTGCGGATGGAGGAGAGCCTGTCCTCCATCAAGGATACGCTGGGGAACCTGGACTCCCACTCCCGGGCTTTTACAACCTGCCTAAACGACCTGCAGACTACATCAGCAGGCGTTGGGCAGGATGTGAGGGCCCTTACCCAGGCTATCCAGGCCAACACGGCAACACTTGGTGCTGCCCTGGACAGAATAGCCGTGGCCTTGGAGGGCAGGCCTCCAGGTGGGCAGAGATCAGGGGCTGCTCCTCCTTCCCCGGTTTTCCCCCTCCCCCATGAGTCTCCCCTGAGGAGCCGGGGCCGTGGCCGGGGGCGCCCCAGGCGTGGCTCACGTCAAGGGCAATAATTTTCCCCTCTTTTTTATTTTTTTATTTTTTGCTGGCAAATTTTTGATTTTTTTTTTTTGCTGGTATTTTTTTTTTTGGGTTGTGAATGCTGTGTGAATGTGGGGGTGACATTCCTGCCGGAAAAGGGGTGTCACCCTCAATTTTGGTGGAGAAGGGTTCCCCAGGACCAGGCAGAAGTGATCCCCAGGTCCGTGTGAATGGTGTATGAATGTACAGTGACATAATTGGAGCCTTGTCGTGGCGTTGCTGCTCACAAGTCCTGCATGGTGGACTGGTGCCAATCCAATTTGATGTGGATGTGGGGTGTGTGTGCTAGGGACCACAGTGTTGTGCATGCATGCATTCTCATTGTGCCATGATTAATGTGTGTGTTTAACGAGCAAAGATGCCCAATGTGAGCTGTCTCCTGGCTGCTCTTCCCTCAGAAGACGGGGGACCCTCGGTTACAGGGGGATTGTCTGGTTCAGGAGTCAGGTCATCACGTAGGTCAATCTGCAGGCCCTTTCTTTCTGCGAAGTTGTGCAGCATGCAACATGCACCGATGATCTGGCACACGAAGTTTGGGGAATACAAGAGGGTACCCCCAGACTTATCCAGGCATCGGAAACGTGACTTTAGGAGGCCAAAGGTGCGCTCCACCACTGCTCGTGTTTGGGCATGTGCTTGATTGTATCTTTCCTCTCCTGGGGTTTGGGGGTTCCGGATAGGAGTCATGAGATGGGGTCCCAGTGGATATACATAGTCACCTGTAAGGGAAAAGACAGGAGGATGTTAGTCATGCATGTGCCCCTTGTGATGTGCATCATGGGAGGGGATAGTCATGCCTGCCACCCATGTCACTCACCAACCAGCCAGGTGTCCCCATACACGTTCGGACGTGGCATTGATTGTATATGTAGCTGTCATGGACCCTGGGTGTTTGGCACCGACGTGCCATATGAGGCCTTGGGCATCGACTATCACCTGTACATTGATGGAATGCCAATGCTTCCGATTGCGGTACATGTGCTCTGTCTCCTGGGGGGGCTGGAGTGCCACATGTGTGCAATCAATGGCCCCCACAGTGCGTGGGAATCTGGCAATTCTGTAGAAATCTGTCATTGCCTTCAGCCGCAGCTCCTCAGTGGTGGGTTTGATGATTTGGTTGGCCATGCGTCTGAGAATTTCAGGGACAACCTGGTGCACACATCTGCTCATGGAGGATTGTGACATCCCAGCCACCACTCCACTTGTACGCTGAAAAGAGCCACTGGCAAGGAAATGGAGTGTTGCCAGTACCTTGACCAGTGGCTGCACTGCATGTGAGCGGTGTGTTGGGCTGGTGATGTCCTCCTGCAGGGTTGTGGTTAATTCCAAGATGGCATGAGGGGTGAATCTGAAGATGCGAAACACCTCAGAATCACTCATGCCAAACAGGTCTATGCGTGTGCGGTATATCCTCTCCCGTGCCATCCTCCGTGCCATCCTCCGTGCCCTCATCCTTCTTTGTTCATCTAAAGTCAGTAGTATAGCTATGTGCGACGATGCCCCTGGCATGTTGGCATACAGATTGTTGTGCAACACGTGTGACTGCTGAGCTCCTCACTAACAGTGTTGCTTTATCTAACAAGTAGACTTTTTTTCTCTTTTTAGACCAGCTTTTATATGCTCTAATTTTAGACAGGACATTTTGCTGTTGCGCACACTGCGTCGCCTGCGCTGCCCCAACGTTGTTTTGTGGATCCCCGTAAGTCCCTCATTAGCATATTTGACTAGCAAATCAATGGTGTGTCTAGCGCACTTTTGCGCGGAAGGATGCGCCAGTCTAACGACATTACGCGGGACGATTTTTTGCGTATCTCGTTCTGTGGATGGCGCGCAACGAAACGCACGCGCACATTTCGACTTACGCACGCGCATCTCCTGTTGCGCAGGCGTAATCGCTCTGTAAATCTGGGCCAACGTTTTTAAAGCCGCGCATGCTCAGAAGCAAGTTATAAGACGGAGCTTCAATGGAACAGAGTGCCGTCGAACGTGGTGTACGTCACCACGCTTTGCTAGAGCATTTCGGAAAAACGATGGTGTGTATGCAACGTCGTTTTGGAAAATTAAGTTTGAAAAACTTTGTTTTGTTTCATCACTTCAAACATCGTTTTTTTTCATCACAAAAAGTGATCGTGTGTACGCGGCATTACGCCTCGGAATTTACATTGCACCGGTGCAAATTTGGCCGAAAATACAACGAGGATATGGTACTTGCGCCTCGAAATTAAGCCGGTCTAACTTAAAGGAGTTGCACTACGCTGGTCCACAAATGCGCCGATGTACGTGAATCTGGCCCTCAGTTTATTTGATTTTTCTTATAACAAAAAGTAAAAAATATGTTTTTTTTTTCAAAAATGACGCTCTATTTTTGTATATAGCGCAAAAAATAAACCACCAAAAGAAAGCTCTATTTGTGGGAAGAAAAGGACGCAAATTTTGTTTGGGAGCCACGTTGCACGACCGAGCAATTGTCTGTTAAAGCGACACAGTGCCGAATTGTAAAAACCCCTTGGGTCATTTAGCAGCGTATTGGTCCGGTCCTTAAGGCCGCGTACACACGAGCAGACAGATTTGTTCAAATCGGACGGGCCGATCGATTTGAACAAATCTGTCTGCTGGGGACATATTGGTTTGATCGTGTACACACGATCAAACCAAAATCCCCGCCGCCAGATGGCGCGGTGACGTGGCGGTGACATTGACGCCGCCACGTCACCGCACCAGGAAGTAAAACACTTCCGCGCATGCGTCAAAACCATTCGGCGCGTGTGCGAGAAGACATGTCTGCTGGTTAGCGTACTAACCAGCAGACATGTCGGGCGGACGGGTTCCCAGCCGACAGATTTTAAAGCATGCTTTGAAATCTGTCGGGTGGCCAAATCCGTACACACGGTCGAATCTGTCTGCTGGGACGGTCGGGCCGACCGTTTCCAGCAGATAGATTTGATCGTGTGTACGCGGCCTAAGTGGTTAAAGCAAACAAAAGCAATATTATAACCAATTTGTTTTGCAGGACAAAGTAGCTCCTGGACCATTTTATTAAGGTTTGTGCGATTTGCTGCATTTGTTGTGCGACAAAACGTGTCTTTTCTTGGCAGGTTCTTTGTACCTTTAACAATTAATCACGTTGCAAGTAGACATTTGCACGGCTGAAAAATTTGGGGGTTTTGTTTTTTTATTTTGTTTTGAAGTTGAACTCCGGGAAAAATAAAAAAAATGACACCTATGATGTAGTCTGTCACTGGTGTAACGTTGTTTGTTTTTTGAGACCCCCCCCCCCCCCAACACAGCTTTATTTATTATTATTATTTATTTAACTAATGGGGACCAGATAGGTTCTAACTCCTCCCCTTCTCTTCTCCCACCACCCAGTGACCCCCCTATGTGTATACTGGATTTTATATATATATTATTTATCAATTAATGTAATTATTACACACACACATATGTATATACTTATATATAGATATAAAAAATATATATATATTTTAAATATCTATATATACAGTATATTAAAATGTTATATATATATAAAACAATGAATTAAAAAAAAAAATCCAAAATGTTACAAAGATCACATAATGTGCTCTTTGAAGGTCAGATTTCTCTTATTTCTATATATCTCTTATGGGAAGGCTTAATTGCTTTGCACTGTGGCTTATTTCTGCACCTCCCCCTACATACTGGATTATATATATATATATATATATATATATATATATATATATATATATATATATATATATATATATATATATATATATTAATATATATATATATATATATATCTGTATAAAACATCCATCATGTGACCTTGCATTATAATTCTCTAAAATATTACTTACTATGAACGTCATCTTCTGGGATTTTGGGGCGTTGGCAGGGACAGATTCTACCTATGGCAGCCCTGACCTTCTGCCCAATAGCCCTGGCTCCACCCTTTTTAGGGGCGGTAGTTTGGGGCGGTGGGTTTGCCCGGTGCTCCCCGGTTAAAGAACGCACATTTAGCAAAAAAACAGATCATACTGTATCATACTTAGCTACATGTTTTTATGACTGCTTTTGCTACCATTTGGTATTACTCGCACCATTTTTACAGTTTATGTAGCTACATCGATTTTATCTCCACTGCAATATTTATTTTGTTACCTACTTTAAGACTATAAGGGTCCTTTCACACCGAGCGGTTTGTTTTTCGGTCCGCTCTGTGTGTATCCGTCAGCTCAGTGGGGGGTCCGCTTAACTGTCGACGGACAGGGCGGTCCCCGCACACTGTGCAGGGACCGCCCTGTCTCTCCTCCGCTCTCCCCTATGGGGAATCGGATGAAAACGGACCGTTTGTCCGTCTTCATCCGATCCGTTCCGCCGGCCGGAAGAAAAATAGGGGTTTCTTCCGTCCGAAAAAACGGATCCAGACGGACGCGGATCTTTGCGGACGTTAGCGGATGCATCATCTGCTAACGGACGCGACCCCATAGGCGTCCATTACAAGTCCGTAAACGGACTTGTAAAAACGGACGAACGGAGGCGGACATGTGAAAGGGGCCTTAAAGTTTTAATGCTATTCCCATCGAGCGCTGCCTTTGTGTGTTTTTTGTATCCTGCTATCCTTTTTTCCAGTGGTTGGTAGCTGCACTGGGAATCAGCCTGCAAAGAGATCATCTAAAAGTAGTTGGTTCTGTATGTGCGTTATAATTAATCGAAATTAGTCGATTAATTGATTTGAAAAAAAATAAATTAATCGAACACAAAGGCCCAGATTCACAGAGCGATTACGCCTGCGCAACTGGTGTTGCGCGTGCGTAAGTCTAAATGTGCGCGTGCGTTTAGATGCGCGCGATTCAGAAAACGATTTACGCCAGAAATCTACTTTTTTTTGTCCAGCGTAATTTCGTTAGACAGACGCATCCGTCCGCGCAAAAATGCGCTAGACACACCATTGATTTGCTAGTCAAATATGCTAATGAGGGAGTTGCGGGGATCCACAAAAAAACGCAGTTGCTGCGCAGGCTACGCGATGTGCGCAACAGCAAAATGTCCTGTCTAAAGTTAGAGCACCTAAAAGCTGGTCTAAATTTTGAAAAAACGTCTACATCTCACAGAAAGCAACACCGTTACTGAGGAGCAGACCACACACGTGTTGCACTACAATTTGACTGCCAACATGCCAGGGGCATCGTCGCTCATAGCTGCACTAGTGAATTTAGATGACCAAAGAAGGAGGAGGGCACGGAGGATGGCACGGGAGAGGGTATACCGCACACGCATAGACATGTTTGGCATGAGTGATTCTGAGGTGTATCGCATCTTCAGATTCACCCCTCATGCCATCCTGGAATTAACCACAACCCTGCAGGAGGACATCACCAGCCCAACACACCGCTCACATGCAGTGCAGCCACTGGTCAAGGTCATGGCAACACTCCATGTCCTTGCCAGTGGCTCTTTTCAGCATACAAGTGGAGTGGTGGCTGGGATGTCACAATCCTCCATGAGCAGATGTGTGCACCAGGTTGTCCCTGCAATCCTCACACGCTTGGCCAACCAAATCATCAAACCCACCACTGAGGACCTGCGGCTGAAGGCAATGACAGATTTCTACAGAATTGCCAGATTCCTACGCACCAGCGGGGCCATTGATTGCACACATGTGGCACTCCAGCCCCCCCATGAGACAGAGCACATGTACTGCAATCGGAAGAATTGGCACTCCATCAATGTACAGGTGATAGTTGATGCCCAAGGCCTCATATGGCACGTCCGTGCCAAACACCCCGGATCCACCCATGACAGCTACATCTACAATCAATGCCACATCTGAATGGAATTCGATCAGAACGTGTATGGGAACACCTGGCTGGTTGGTGAGTGACATGGGAGTCAGGCATGACTATCCCCTCCTGTGATGCACACCTCACAAGTGGCACATGCATTACTAACATTCTCCTGTCTTTTCCCTTCCAGGTGACTCTGCATATGCACTGGGACCCCATCTCATGACTCCTATCCGGAACCCCCAAACCCCAGGGGAGGAAAGATACAATCAAGCACACATCAAAACCCGAGCAGTGGTGGAGCGCACCTTTGGCCTCCTGAAGTCACGTTTCCGATGCCTGGATAAGTCTGGGGGTACACTGTTGTATTCCCCAAACTTCGTGTGCCATATCATCGTTGCATGTTGCATGCTGCACAATCTCGCAGTGAGGAAGGGCCTGCAGGTTGAGCTACGTGATGACCTGACCCCCCAACCAGACAATCAACCCCTAACCGAGGATACCCCGTCTTCTGAGGGAAGAGCAGTCAGGAGACAGCTCACATTGGGCATCTTTGCACGTTAAACACACACATTAATCATGGCACAATGAGAATGCATGCATGCACACCACTATGGTCCCTAGCACACACACCCCACATCCTCATCAAATTGGATTGGCACCAGTCCACCATGCAGGACTGGTGAGCAGTAACGCCACGTCAAGGCTCCAATTATGTCACTGTACACCATTCACACGGACCTGGGAATCACTTCTCCCTGGTCCTGGGGAACCCTTCTCCACCAAAATTGAGGATGACACCCCTTTTCCAGCAGGAATGTCACCCCCACATTCAAACAGCATGCACAACCCAAAATTTTAACAAAATGTCAGCAAAAAAAAAAAAAATGCAAAAAATGTCAGCCAAAAAAAAAAAAAAAATGCAAAAAATGTCAGCCAAAAAAAAAAAAAAAAATGTCAGCCAAAAAAAGAAAAAGGGGGAAAAAAAATTATTGCCCTCTGCGTGAGCCACGCCTGGGGCGCCCCCGGCCACGGCCCCGGCCCCTCAGGGGAGACTCATGGGGGAGGGGCAAACCCAGGGAAGGAGGAGCAGCCCCTGATATCTGCCCACCTGGCGGCCTGCCCTCCAAGGCCACGGCAATTCTGTCCAGGGAAGCACCAAGTGTTGCCGTGTTGGCCTGGATAGCCTGGGTAAGGGCCCTCACATCCTGCCCAACGCCTGCTGCTGTAGTCTGCAGTTCATTTAGGCAGGTTGTGAAAGCCCGGGAGTGGGAGTCAAGGTTACCCAGCGTATCCTTCATGGAGGACAGGCTCTCCTCCACCCGCCCAAAAGTCTGGCAGAGCTGTCCCAGATGGCGGGTCTGGAGGGCCTGGTCCCTTCGCAGACTGGCGGGCAGGAGATTGGGCGCCCCCCTGGTGCTCTGGGATGACATCCTGCCTCCAGCTGATGGTTGTGGGCGGGGAGAAGGGGAGGCCCTTGTGAGGGGAGCCATGTTGGGGGAGGAGGGGGGGGCTCCCCCTTAGGGAGGGCAGGCTTCTGCCAGCCAGAGGGGAAGAGTCCGCACAAACCACTCGTCCAGTGCCTGACTCCTCCTCCTCATGATCGTCCTCCTCATGATTATCCTCCTCCTCCTGATCGTCCTCCTCCTCATGATCGTCCTCCTCCTCTTGAACCTCCTCCGCGGACTGTGGCCTTGTTGGGGGGGCCTCATTAGGCTGCTGTCCTGGGGTTGGAGCGGTCAGGCCAGATGGCCCTGCACCCTCCTGCACATCTGTGGATGACACAAACCATTCACAGGTTGGAGGATCCACACACTTGCCACATATTCCCTTTCACCCCCTCCCCCACACATGCTACACACCTGATAGAAAAAAAAACCTTACCTGGCACCGCGGGGACCGGACTTGTGTCAAAGCCTGGCAGGCCCTCCACTTCATGCCGGTGAAAGGTCAGGGCCACCACATGCTCCGTCGCTGTAAGCCTAATACGGCATGGTGGGCCCCCTCCTGTGCCCCTGGCATGGGCATGCATTGCGGCCAGTTTTTTTTTCACCAGACGCCAGAGATCATTTATTTTTTTGTCGATCCCAGACCGGGTCCGTGTCTCCCCCTCCCCGATGAATTCACCTGCTCCGTGATCCTATCCAAAATCTCCCTCCTCCTGGCCGGGGTGGTGGTGGCACTCTGCGGGCCGTGGAGAAAATGCCCATACTCGCTAATGGCCCGGGCAAGAATTCTTTTTTCCCCCACAGTAAAATTCAGCTTTCTTTTTCTCCCAAAAATCACACTAGCACTCAGCAAGAAACAGTCACAAAAAAAAAAAGAAGAAAAAATAAAGCAAGAAAACAAACGAACAAAAATATATCAATCAAACAAACAGTCTCTCAAACACTTATCAAAAACACTTTCACAAATATACCAACAAGCACTTGATCACACAGAACACTAATCTGACAACTACAAGACACACTGCAACGAACAACAGGAACAAAAGCACTTGGTTAAATGGGAAGGGACACAAAGGGATGTACTTTTGCAATGCAAGTGCGTTTGTGTGTGTCTATTTATGCTGTCTGCGTAGTTCACAACGTTGCCCTAGTCCATTTCCAATTTCACTGATTGCGCCGCTCCCGAGTTGTGAGCATGCGCACAGCGGAGCTGACATGGTCTCGTTCAAGCGCGCATGCGCGAGCCGGCCGGCCCTTCATTTGCATGGGGTCACGGCTCATTTCAATGTAACACGCCCACGTCCCTCCCAATTTGTATTACTCCTCCTTACGCCTCTGGAAAAAACCTTACGCTTGCGCAATTTCCTGCGCAAAAGCTACGTGAATCGGGGGATTACGCGGCTAGATGGCGCAAGTCTAACGTAATGGCGGTGCGCTACGCCGGACCGATAATGCGCCGATGTACGTGAATCTGGGCCAAAATGTTTAATCAGTAACAGCCCTAGTTTATAGCTATTGTTATAGGCCCAGATTCACGTACATCGGCGCATTATTGGACCGGCGTAGCGCACCACTTTTCCGTTAGACTTGCGTAATCTAGCCGCGTAATCCCGCGATTCACGAAGCTTTTGCGCAAGAGATTGCGCAAGCGTAAGGTTTTTTCCGGAGGCGTAAGGAGGAGTAATACAAATTGGGAGGGACGTGGGCGTGTTACATTGAAATGAGCCGTGACCCCATGCAAATGAAGGGCCGGCCGACTCGCGCATGCGCGCGTGAAGGAAACCATGTCAGCTCCGTTGTGCGCATGCTCACAACTCGGGAGCGGCGCAATCAGTGAAATTGGACATGGACTAGGGCAACGTTGTGAACTACGCAGACAGCATAAATAGACACACACAAACGCACTTCCATTGCAAAAGTACATCCCTTTGTGTCCCTTCCCATTGAATCAAGTGCTTTTGCTCTTTTGTTCGTAGAGTGTGTTTTGTAGTTGTCAGATTAGTGTTCTGTGTGATCTAGTGCTTGTTGGTAGTTTTGTGAAAGTGTGTTTTGATAAGTGTTTTTTGACTGTTTGATTGATAGATTTCTGAGCGTTTGTTTTCTTGCTTTATTTTTTCATCTGATTTTTTTGTGTCTGTTTCTTGCTGAGTGCTAGTGTGATTTTTGGGTGTTCTTTTTCTCTTTGTGTGTGTTCTTGTCTGATTGGTTGTGCTTGTATTTGTGACAGATTTTTGGTGACTGCTAGTGAGTTTGTTTGGAAGTATGACTGAGAGAAAAAGAAAGCTTAATTTTACAGTGGGGGAAAAAAGAATTCTTGCCCGGGCCATTACCGACTATGGGCGTTTTCTCCACGGCCCGCAGAGTGCCACCACCACCCCGGCCAGGAGGAGGGAGATATTGGATATGATCACGGAGCAGGTCAATTCATCGGGGGAGGGGGAGACACGGACCCGGTCTGGGATTGAAAAGAAAATAAATGACCTCCGGCGTGAGGTGAAAAAAAAACTGGCCGCAATAAATGCCCATGCCAGGGGCACAGGAGGGGGCCCACCATGCCGGGTTAGATTTACAGCGACGGAGCGTGTGGTGGCCCTGACCTTTCACCGGCATGAAGTGGAGGGCCTGCCAGGCTTTGACACAAGTCCGGTCCCCGCGGTGCCAGGTAAGGTTTTTATTTCTCTCAGGTGTGTAGCATGTGTGGGGGAGGGGGTGAAAGGGAATATGTGGCAAGTGTGTGGATCCTCCAACCTGTGAATGGTTTGTGTCATCCACAGATGTGCAGGAGGGTGCAGGGCCATCTGGCCTGACCGCTCCAACGCCAGGACAGCAGCCTAATGAGGCCCCCCAACAAGGCCAGAGTCCGCGGAGGAGGAACAAGAGGAGGAGGAGGATCATGCGGAGGACGATCATGAGGAGGAGGAGAATCATGAGGAGGAGGAGTCCATGGCAGGCACTGGCCGTTTGGTTTCTGCGGACTCTTCCCCTCTGGCTGCAAGAAGCCTGCCCTCCCTAAGGGTGAGCCCCCCCCCCCTCCTCCCCCAACATGGCTCCCCTCACAAGGGCCTCCCCTTCTCCCCGGCCACAACCATCAGCAAGAGCCAGGAGGTCATCCCAGAGCACCAGGGGGGCGCCCAATCTCCTGCCCGCCAGTCTGAGAAGGAACCTGGCCACCCAGACCCGCCTTCTGAGACAGCTCTGCCAGACTATGGGGCGGGTGGATCAGAGCCTGTCCTCCATCAACGATAGGCTGGGTAACCTGGACTCCCACTCCCGGGCCTCCACAACCTGCCTAAATGACCTGCAAACTACAGCAGCAGGCGTTGGGCAGGATGTGAGGGCCCTTACCCAGGCTATCCAGGGCAACACGGCAACACTTGGTGCTGCCCTGGACAGAATAGCCGTGGCCTTGGAGGGCAGGCCGCCAGGTGGGCAGATCTCAGGGGCTGCTCCTCCTTCCCCGGCTTTTCCCCTCCCCCATGCGTCTCCCCTGAGGGTCCGGGGCCGTGGCCGGGGGCGCCCCAGGCGTGGCTCAGGCAGAGGGCATTAATTTTTTTTTTCCCCTTTTTTTGGTTTGAAAGCATGTTTATTTTTGTTCTCTGCATTTTTTTTTTCTATGCATTTTTTTATTTTTTTGCTGACATTTTTGGCATATTTTGGGTTGTGAATGATGTTTGAATGTGGGGGTGACCTTCCTGCTGGAAAAGGGGTGTCATCCTCAATTTGGGTGGAGAAGGGTTCCCCAGGACCAGGGAGAAGTGATTCCCAGGTCCGTGTGAATGGTGTATGAATGTACAGTGACATAATTGGAGCCTTGACGTGGCGTTACTGCTCACCAGTCTTGCATGGTGGACTGGTGCCAATCCAATTTGATGAGGATGTGGGGTGTGTGTGCTAGGGACCATAGTGGTGTGCATGCATGCATTCTCATTGTGCCATGATTAATGTGTGTGTTTAACGTGCAAAGATGCATAATGTGAGCTGGCATGAGATGGGGTCATGAGATGGGGTTCCAGTTCATATGCAGAGTCACCTTGAAGGGAAAAGACAGGAGGATGTTAGTCATGCATGTGCCACTTGTGAGGTGTGCATCACGGGAGGGGATAGTCATGCCTGACTCCCATGTCACTCACCAACCAGCCAGCTGTCCCCATACATGTTCTGTTTGAAATCTGTGGGGATGGGGCTCTGATTGTATATGTAGCTGTCATGGGTGTCATGGGTGGTGCCATGTGTTGGGCTGCTGATGTCCTCCTGCAAGGTTGTGGTAATTCCAGGATGACATGAGGGGTGAATCTGAAGATGCGAGACACCTCAGAATCTCTCATGCCAAAGATGTCTATGCATGTGTGATATATCAAGTGAAGAGTGAGGGGCTTGTATCAGATAAGAATATTGTATTAGATTAGATTAAATTGTAAATTTTATATAAGCCAAAAAATAAAAAAATAAAACATCTCCCGTGCCCTCCTTAGTGCCATCCTCCGTGCCCTCATCCTTCTTTGTTCATCTAAAGTCAGTAGTATAGCTATGCGCGACGATGCCCCTGGCATGTTGGCATACAGATTGTTGGGCAACACGTGTGACTGCTGAACTCCTCACTAACAGTGTTGCTTTATCTGACAATTAGACTTTTTTTCAAAATTTAGACCAGCTTTTAGGTCCTCTAACTTTAGACAGAACATTTTGCAGTTGCGCACATCGCGTAGCCTGCGCAGCAACTGCGTTTTTTTGTGAATCCCCGTAACTCCCTCATTAGCATATTTGACTAGCAAATCAATGGTGTGTCTAGCGCAGTTTTGCGCGAAGGGAAGCGAAGGTCTAACTCAATTACGCCGGACCAAAAAACGTAGATTTCTGGCGTATATTGTTTTGTGAATCGCGTCCAACTATACGCACGCGCACATTTAGACTTACGCACGCGCAACAGCAGTTGCGCAGGCGTAATCGCTCTGTGAATCTGGGCCATAGTTTTTATTCTTAGCATTATTATTTATTAATAATAAATAATAATAATAATAATAAAATAAACTATAATAATGATTAATAATTTATTGCATTCACTGACAGACAAATTTGAAAAGAAAATTCCAAGACCTATAATTTTATAGTTTATAACTATTATTAAAGCTTTTATTATTATTATGAATTACACATAATAATAATAATAATAAAAACTTTAATAATGGTTAATAAACGTAATAATTGAATTATAATAGAAATTATCCAAATGTTTTTTTGAATTTTCATTTTTATTCTTTTGAATTTTGGATTTACCTTCTTTCTGATTTTTGTTCTTTTCGAAAATTTGTTTTCGGAAAAATGATTTAACCGTTTTTTCGTTAATTTGGATGTTTCCGAATTAACAAATGTGCCGATTTTTGACGAAAAACAAATTCAGAATGAAACGAATTGCACATGTCTAGCTGCACATTTTTTACTCGCATGTGTGGCGCAGATGATGTTTACATGATCGCCCTACCCTACACTTTTCATTGATGGGTGTGTTTTGGGATAACAGGTGCTTTAACCGCCTGACCTCTGGGAAATGTACCCCCCTTCATGTCCTGTTTTTTTTTTTTTGCGTTAAGGCACTGCGTTACTTTATAAGCCTTTAAGATCATCACATGTGAACAAGATCCATCATACTGTCAATATTGATTTTTATGATTGTGTACAATGTCGTATATATGATTTTATGTACGAATATTACATTTTAGATGAATTAATAAAATAATTTTTTATTATAGAAAACTAATGTTACATAATGTTACAATAATGCCTCAAAAGTCCCACTTTCTGATACCACTATTTTTCAAAGTACTAGACTGCAGTATTTTAACTGACAATTACGCGGTCGTGCGACGTTGTACCCAAATAAAATCAATGTCCTTTTTTTCCCAATACCCGCTCTGGCTAGAGTGGTGACAAAAGCTGCGTTGCTGGAAGCAGGAGTGTTTCCGAACAAAATTATACACCTAAAAATATTCTCTATCACCCTTCCACCTCTTCAACTACTACTTTTATCCTTTTACCAAGTTGGGCAAATAAAGCAAAGAAAAAGAAGCCTAAAGTGTGGACATTGAACTTTTTCTCAACTCTCATCTGATACCCTAGACCGCGAGGAAATAGAGGTAACATGCCGCCCAAAAAAACAGCACCTCCTTCGTGGGTAGTGCTACACACATATATATATTTATATATATATATATATATATATATGTATATATATATATATATATATATATATATATACACAGTATATCAACATATTTTTGTCAGAAATAACCATTCAATACATGGAACAAATGCGAGCAAATGGATCTCCACATGTTTCGCCATAACGATGGCTTCCTCGGGAGAACTTTTATCATAAAATCATGATTGTTTTATCATAAAAGTTCTCCTGAGGAAGCCATCGTTTATCGGTTATTTCTAGGGTTGTCCCGATACCGACACTGATCACCGCTGTATAGATTTAAAAGTCTGACAGATGTTTCTCCGCTTCTCTCGAACACACCCCCCCACACGCGGCTTTTAGCTGCTTTAGTGAAATCAGCGGTGATCAGTGCTTGTAACTCCCCCACACACGATCACTGCTGACTGTCCCCGTATCCTCCTCCAGCCCCTCTACATTCTCCTCCCTTCTTGTCCCCCTCCATGCTGCTCTCTCATTCTGTGTTCCCCTCCATGCTGCTCTCTCCCTCCTGGTCCCCATCTATGCTGTTGTCTCCCTCCCTCCATGTTCCCCTCCATGCTGCTCTCTCCCTCTGTGCTGCTGTCCCCCTCCGTGCGCCTCCATCACCCCCTCGAACTGTCAGGATGGTAAATCCGGCTCCTTACTGTTCAGAATGATCACTGACTGTGTCCATTCACATAACTGAAACATCGTAAACTGTGCTTACAATGTTTCAGTTTATGAATGGAGAGGAGCCGCTGACTTCTTTCCATCCATTTTCAGCACAGCTGAGGCTGCTGAGAAATAGACTATAGAATCTGTGTCCTTGGTCCTTTTCTCTGTCTCAAAGGGGAGATGTCAGAGGTCTGTTACTGTAAGACCCCTGATATCTCACCAAAGTCCCCTGATAAAAAATAAAAAATAATAATAATAAACAAATTCATTGTAAAAAAAATAAAAAAATAAATAAAAAACACACTGACGCTGAACACCCCCCCCCCCCTTGTATCAAGACAACCCTATTTATTTATGACAACAATATGTTGATTTTTAGATGTTTCCAATAAAACTTTGATTCATATAAATATATATATAATATGTGTTTTTGTGTTTTGGCACTTTAAAAATCCCATTTCCTGTCATTTTCAATCAAGGGATGTGGTGCTGATGATTCTCAGACATTCAACAATTATTCCTTTTAAATATGCCAGTGGAAACCATATAACCTACGAACCATGCGTTTCTGACACAGAGAAAAAAACACTATATTTTTTTTTTTGTTTCAATATACTTCAATGGAGTAGCTGTAGAAAAGCATGTAATGTGTTTTTGCGGCAATTTGTGTTTTGTAATCTGCCCAACAACAAAATTGGCCCAAATTTTTTTAAAAATGCATTTTTTTTTATGGCTATTATCCGATTAATCGAAAAAATAATCGGCCAACTAATCGATTATGAAAATAATCGTTGGTTGCAGCCCTAGCTTTAATGCGATTTGAGGTCCATAGACCTCAAGGCCACGTACACACGATCAGACCGGTCCGATGAAACTGGTCCGACAGAACGTTTTCATCGGACCAGGCTGAAGTGGTCTGATGGTCTCATGTGCGTACACACCATCGGACCAAAAATTCGATCAGACCAGAACGTGGTGACGTAAAACACGACGAACGAACACGTGCTGAAAAAACGAAGTTCAATGCTTCCAAGCATGCGTCGACTTGATTCTGAGCATGCGTGGGTTTTTGGTCTGATGCTTTTGCGTACTAACCGTCGGACAGATTTTAAAGCAAGTTTTAAAACTTTGGTCCGACGGACAACGGTTCGATAGACTGTACACACCATCGAATTGGTCCGATGAAACTGGTCTCCAGACCAGTTTCATCGGACCGGTCTGATCGTGTGTACGCGGCCTAAGAATACACAGGCATTGCTTCAAATTGCGGCAAAAATTGCAGCAAAATCGCGTGACTTTCAGGTCGCAATAGTGGAAACCTAGGCTAAGGGGTTTATGTACTAAAGCTAGAGAGGGAAATATTAGTCACGTTTCTGCATAGAAACCAATCAGCTTCTAACCTTGGCTCGTTCAATTAAGCTTTGGCAATAAAACCTGGAAGCTGATTGGTTACTATACAGAAATGTGACTCATTTTGCCCTCTCTAGCTTTAGTAAATAAACCCCAATGTGACACCTTTTTTGGGACCAGTGACGCCAATACAATGATCAGTGCTAAAAATATGTACTGTCACTGTATTAATGACACTGGCGTGAAAGGGGTTAACTTCAGGGGAGATGAAAGAGTTATATGTGTTCCCTGGGAGTGATTACTAACTGTGGGGGAGGGGCTTTTTCTGTGGAAAGACATAGATCTGTGTTCCTGCTTAGCAGGATCTTTACCTTCCCTTGTCACAGAACGGTGATCGGCCTTGTTTACATCGACAGACTGCCGTTCTGTCTCTCTTGGAACGATCGTCGGGTCTGACAGACCTGCTGATTGGTTCCCGCTTTATGTCACCATCAGCAACGCACGTCGATGCCCCAGACCCGGAAGCGCAGAATAAGGTACAGGTATGTAGGGGGTCGCCTTATTGCCAAGCGGAGAAACATTTTGTTTTACATTTATTTTATAAAAAATAAATTCTTTACACTTTTTTTATTTTAAATTTTCTTCCTATCACCACAGAGGAGAATATTGATCTGCAGACAATAACAATCTCACTGACCTGTGACACGTCTGGTGATGGAGACAACAGAAGGGAGACTTCCCACTACAGACAATGAGGGAAAGGGGGACAAACGAAAAGTGTCTCAGCCAATCAGAGATGATTGCTTGCTATGTATGGGCAATGGCACCAGGTTGGATATAGAACTTGTGTTGGACATATTTTATGTGTCTGGTGCCTGCACCGGGCTCTGAGATCACAGAAATGGACAAGCAGGATGGGGGCTTGTATGTACTAATGATGTATAGGAGAAGGGGAGACTCTCTGCACAGTCCATGGACAATTATCACACCATGGATTATCATTACACAATTCATGAAAGAGAAAGTAAAAACAGAGTGGCTACAAGAAAATGGCCACCTCAGTATAAACAGAGTGGCTACAAGAAAATGGCCACTGCTCTTTCAGTAGTGTGCTGATTGTTGTTACTATGGCAACCCGGGGACGTGTTTACTCGTGGAAGGAGAGACGTGTACTTCCTGCAGGTCAGGCCCACCCATTCCTCTCCAATCTCTACGCCCACCACACTGACAGCGGACAATTTGTAAAGAAACCAGGGATGTCCAGGGTGTATGCCCAGCAACACCAGGCTCCGCCCACTGGTACTGTCATTGTTATTGATTAGTTGCATATACCCAGACCCCAATATTAAGGGGGGACTTTGGGGACCCTGATATGAAGGGGGGACTGTGGGGATCAGTGGTGTAGCGTAGGGGGGCAGAGGGGGCCCCGGGCACGATATTTTTTGGGGGGGCGCAATTTCGCCTCTGCGCATGACCTCCATACGCCCAATCACAGTGCGCTGGACACTGAACCAACATGGCAGCCACCTCCTCCTATCCTCAGGACACCAATGTCATGATGCAGGACAAGCAGCAGGTGAGGAGGAACACGGACTGGGGAAAGAGACAGAGCGACAGAGTGGCACCCAGAGAGAGAGACACAGAGCAGCAGAGAGAGAGACAGAGTGGCAGAGAGAGAGACAGAGCGGCAAGAGAGAGAAAGCGAGTGAGAGAGACAGAGAGAGACACAGAGAAAGAGATACAAACACACACACACACACACACACACAAAAAGAGAGACACAGAGAAAGAGACACACAGAAATAGAATAAAGAAAGACAGAAGCTGCGCTTAGGATAGCCTAATAAAGGTTAATAGGACGAGACTGTGTTACTGCAGCCCCCCCTAAATATGACTCCCCGAGGGGGGTATATAAAAATAATAAAAAGGTAGTGGGGGTGATGGCGCTGAAACTAGTATGTTGTTTAACTGACCCAGTGGGTTGATAGGTAAGTTTTAATGGGACAACATTCCCTAGAGTGATATAATAAAAAAGAGAGACTATCCTATAGTGAGTAGCAGTGGTGGTGCTTCCAAGTGCTACCAATGGTGTTGGTGTCACCAATAAGGAAAAGATTTGAAAATGGGTGTATTCTTGCAGTGGCAAAACCACGCCGTACTATAGTACAATTAGCAGACTAATTAACAATTAGCAGGAGCTTATTTTCAAATCTGAATACGTGCACAACAGTGATCAAATTATGCAATGAGTTGATTCACATATAGTTAAATGCAAAAACAGTGATCAAATTAAACACAGAGTTGATTCACATAAAATAGTCCATACATTATAAAGCAGGTGAATGTAGGTGATGTGACAGTCAAGGTGCACCTATATGAATAGGTGATACATAAAGTGAATATCGCAGTGGGTCCGGTGCTCCCCCTTATGGGTCCCCACTCACCAGAAGCAGTCACCCCTGCAGGGGTAGAATGCGTGTCAGTCAAACGAATGCTCCACCGTGTCGTGGCTCCTTCTCCTAGATTCCGAATGAGTCACCTAGATTCTTGATGTATGTCCTTGATATAAGTAGTAGGTGGTATGGGATTCAATAGATTCCTCCAAAGCAAAAAAGAAAGGCTTCCATAGTGTGGTACGTTAACGGTAAAAATAATTGTATTGGCACTGCCAAGCATTAACATAGGCGCAAGTGCAAAAATACAAAAAGTTTTAAAACAAAATAAAAATCATGACACCAGGCTGGGCCAGGATTCCAAAAGTAAATAAAAAGAAAAGATCTAAAAACAAATTAACAGTATCCTATGTTCTAAACGCGCATAGGCACTGCAGATACACAAGCACTAAAAGATGTCCGATTAGCTGATCACACCAGCGTGGGAACGGCGTGCGTTCCATACCAATGTGCCATGCCATTAAACGCAGCCCTTGTGCCATCAATTGTCACCACTGTGCTCTTTAATGGTCGCCGCTGTGCCAATGGTCGCCGATGTGCCAATTGTCCCCACTGTGCCCTGTAAATTGCTCTCTCCCCCCCCCCCGCCAGTCACTTACCTTTACTGGAGTGAGGCATCCACGTCCCACGATGTCTTCTCCCGCCCTCGATGACTGACAGGCGTCTCAGCCAATCAGGTTACCGATAGCCAGAACCGGCCAACCTGATTGGCTGAGACGCCTGTCATCTTATCCAAGGAGTGCTCCGAGGATAAGCTTCCGGGACCCGATATCTTTATTGGGAAAGCCTATCAGAGCTGTTGGCTCTGATAGACATTTCCGTACAGTCAACCAGCTGGCATTATTCAGATGGCCGGACATGAGCGCCGACCATCTGAATAACAGTGGCAGCGGCGATAATAACATAGATTCGTGCAATGCATGAATCTATGTTATTAGACTCAGTGGCGGTGAGAGCCAGAGAGGGTGGCGCTCCAGCGCCCTCTATGGACGGACCGCCACTGGTAGTGTAGTGCAGTGTTTTTCAACTCCAGTCCTCAAGGCACACCAACAGGTCAAGTTTTCAGGATTTCCCTCAGATGAAATGGCTGTGGTAATTACTAAGGCAGTGAAACTGATCAAATCACCTGTGCAAAATAATGGAAAGCCTGAAAACATGACCTGTTGGTGTGCCTTGAGGACTGGAGTTGAAAAACACTGGTGTAGTGGATAGTATAGTGGTCAGTGTAGTGTAGTGGACAGTATAGTATAGTGGTTAGTGTAGTGGACAGTATAGTATAGTGGTCAGTGTAGTGGACAGTGTAGTATAGTGGTCAGTGTAGTGGACAGTATAGTGGTCAGTGTAGTGGACAGTGTAGTATAGTGGTCAGTGTAGTGGACAGTGTAGTGGTCAGTATAGGTATCGGGTTGGTCATTACTATTATATTTGAAAGGACTTGTGGAGTGCTAAAAGTCTGCAGGTTGGGGGAGGGTGGGGCGGGGCGCAAATTACTTGCCTTGCCCCGGGTGCTGACAACCCACGCTACGCCACTGAATAAGCATATATTAATTGGTTTGTGCAAAAGTTATAGCGTCTACAAACTTATGGCATTTTTTTTTTTACTAGTAATGGCGGTGATCTACAATTTTTACTAGTACTGCCACATTGTGGCGGACAGATCAGACACTTTTGATACATTTTTGGGGCCAGTTATACAGCGATCAGAGCTATAAAAATTTACTGATTACTGTGTAAATGTCACTGGTAAGGAAGGGGGTAACATTTGGGGGTGATCAAGGGGTTAAATGTGTGTTCCCTAGATGTGTTCCAACTGTATGGGGATAGGATTGAGTGGGGGTGGAGACATATTGCTGTTCCTACTTAGTAGGAACAAACAATATGTCTCCTCTCCCCTGACAGAATAGGGATTTGTATGTTTACACACACAAATTCAAATGCTGTCTCTCGTGCCTGTGATCGTGGGTACTGGCCTTCAGGGAATGTGCCCGCCGGCTACACACATTGGATCCCCCCGCCATGTGGCGGGCACGTGCGTGCACCATTAGCATACAATGCTTTGCCCAGCCGTGCCATTCTGCCAACGTATATCGGCGTGAGCCAGTCAGCAAACAGTTAAGGGAGATCTCCCTAATGGCTCCCAAATGTTAAAAAAATTAAAACTGGCAAGGGTTTTAACCCTCCCTTACTCTATCCAGAATAGGAAAAAAACTCATGTGGTATTTATCTCAAAAGTAGTCAATTCACATCAAAGTGTAGCCCTTAAAGTGTAACTAAAGGCAAAACATTTTTAATTTTAGATAGAGTAAAGGAGGGTTTTAATAACCCCTGTCAGTTTTTTTTTTTAATACCATTTCCCTTAAAGCAGATTTCCATCCAACGCCCATCTTCCTCTATATACTGTATATAAAATGGATTTTTTTTTACGTAACTAGGCAATTTCCATGGACTCCTGGGATATTGGTGTCATTAATCCCAGAAGTCCATGAGAATCGCCTAATACTGAAATCACACACGATTTTCTGGACCAAGAATTATTAGCCCCATGCAGCACCTATTTGGTATTTCACTCACCTCCCTCTCTGACAATCTCCTCTTTTGAGGCACATTGTTTTGTCTATTTTCTCCTGTTTCTCTGAGAATTGCTGTCATCTACTGGCCTCCTGGACCAGTATCAACCTTCCTTGAGGACTTCTCTGCTTGACTACCCTACTTTCTCTCTCCTGAAATCTCCACAATCATTCCCAGCGACTTCTAAACTTCTGAGGCGGCGTACACATGACCGGTTTTCTCGGCAGAATTCAGCAAGAAACTCGATGGGAATCATATTCTCGTATTCTGCCGAGAAAACCGGTCGTGTACACTTTTCGCCGAGAAAACCGTTGAGAAACTCGTCAAGCCAAAAAGAGAGCAGGTTCTCTATTTTCTCGACGGGAGTCGAATTTGGCTCGACGAGTTTCTCGGCGGGCTGTTTTCCCGACAAAAGTGTGTATGCTAAGAAACCCGCGCATGCTCAGATAAATTTAGGAGACTGGAGAACACCCTCGGTAAAAGTAGTTTGTAATGGAGATAGCACATTCGTCACGCTGCCAACATTATTGCATCGTTTAATTGCAGCGCTTTCCAAAACATTTTAGAATGGCACAAAACAGCACCAGTTTTTTTTTATTTTGCTGCTGATATTCACACAGAGTTCTGACAAAGTTAGTGAAACCTTTTTCTTGATGATCTCATTATTATTTTGTTAAATTTGTTTCGCCCTTTTTTTTGGTCCGGTATTTCAAATCCTGATCTTCATTTTTACAGTTTTTTTATTTTTATTTCAAATCATCTCATTGTTTTTGGGTATCAAGTTATCCCATTGAAACATTATTGTTTGGTCTTATCTCATATGTCCCTTTCTAATTACATCTTTATAATTATTTAAAAACATAACCTGCCTCCTCACAAGCGACATTATTTTTTGAAGTAAAAACACATAGACAAGTATGAACTGTAAACTCAAAAAATACCATTTATTTTGGTTAGAAATACAACTAAACGAAAAACAAGGCAGCACTGGATAGCTTGCTGCCATTTGTGCACAGACAGGTGGGGCGTGATGTGACTGGTGAGCAGTTGAAAACCAAAATTGGGAGTTGAGAGGATCATCCAGGAAGGAACGTGTCAGGTCTTGGACTCCCAGAGGTCAGAAACTGGAGCAGTGCAGGCAGATGTCACCAAGTTGTGGTAGTACAGCAGACTGTCCTCTGGTACACCACATGGAAGCAAGGGAGTCACTTTTTGCTTTTCCTCAAGGCCTTCCTTGGTGGCTTCCCTGCAGCCTGCTCTTTGACCTTCTCTGCAACCTTCTCAGCAGCCTTCCTCTTCGGCCTGGCTGGAGGCGGTGCCACGGGGGTAGTACTCGTGCCAGGAGGAGGAGTAGAAGAAGGTGGTGGAGGAGGAGGAGGAGTAGAAGAAGAATGAAGAGAAGGAGGAGAAGAAGAAGGAGGAGGAGGAGGAGAAGGAAAAGCAAAAGAAGAAGGTGAAGAATGAGTAGGAGAAGCAGTAGGAGCAGGAGAAGAAGAAGAAAGAGGAGATGGAGGAGGAGAAGAAGAAGGAAGAGCAGGAGGAGGAGAAGAAGAAGGAGGAGGAGCAGGAGGAGGAGAAGAAGGAGGAGCAGGAGGAGGAGAAGAAGAAGGAGGAGCAGGAGGAGAAGAAGAAGAAGTAGGAGCAGAAGGAGGAGAAGAAGGAGGAGCAGGAGGAGGAGAAGAAGGAGGAGCAGGAGGAGGAGGAGGAGGAGAAGAAGAAGAAGGAGGAGGTTGTGCGGTAGCTTGTGTTTGTGGATGGCCCTGAGAACAAATGACTGTCTCCTCAGTGAGAAGACCCCTCACCCCCTTATTAGCCAAAGTGAGACGCTGGTCCTCAGTCATTTGATCCATTTTGGCCAAAACCACCGTCACAAAGCCCTCCTGAGGGGTGGCAGGCTGCTGGAGGCTGGCCTGTGCCTCGCGAATGAGGGCCAGTGAGGCCTCACGTACCCTTGTATCCCTCGCGGCCCTTCTGGGTTGAAGGCGTATTGGAGGCACCTGACACCTAGTGCTGCTACTAGGCCCAGCCACCTCCTCCGAGCAACTTGGGCCTGCCACCTCCTCCAAGCCACTTGGGCCTGCAACCTCCTCCGAGAAACCTGGCCCTGCCACCTCCTCTGTGCCACTCCCCCTGCCCTCCTCCTGCCTGGCACTTTCCTGTACCTCCTGCTGGCTGATGTCCTCCTGTGTAGTAAAAAAAGGGACAGATTTACTTTTAGGTTCAAAAATCACACACACAATTTTCAGCTCATGACTGTTGCAAACTGTTTTTCTAGAAATTGCTAAGCCAATCATTCTGACCCCTGCAGTTTGTATTCTTTTCTCCTAAACATTAGTGGCCACTATTGACTAATGATATGGAAAACACATTTAGCTAGACCTTTTTTTTTCCTTTAAACATCTTAACATCTATTTAGCAACATTTAAACCCCAAACACATTTTCACATTGAAAGTACTATACCTGGCTCCAGACAGCCAAATCCGGCTCTTCCTCCAGGATGGAAGGCTGCTGAGAGGGCTCATCTGCTGAAGGAGCATCAGGTTGGCTGGAGGGAAGGCTGGAGGGAAGGCTGGACCTTCCTCTTGCACTCTGTCTTCTGGGGGGAAGGCTGTAAAGTGACTCCCTTACTTCCAGGTGGTCACCCAGAAAGGACAGTCTGCTGTAGTACCACAGCTTTGGTGTATATACCTGCCCTGCTCTAGCTCCAGACCTCATCAAGTTCAAGACCTTGACGCGTTCCTTCCTGTAGGAGCCTCTCAATGTCCCAATTTTGATCTCCAACTGCTCAGCAGTCACATCAGGCCCCACCTGACTGTGCACAAGTGGGAGCAGGCTCTCCAGTGCTGCTGGAATTAATGTTGATGTGTTCTTAAATAAATTGTATTACTGTTAAAAAAGACAATACACAGTAAAAGCAGAGTCTGCTCAGCAGTTGTTGCCACATGTGGACTCATTTGCCGAATTCTTGGCCACAAGAATTACCCATTTAGGGGTTCATACAGAGGTGAGGTGATCCAGTGTATACTTGGTTTGCCTACATGTTTAAATCTATACCAAAGGTACAAGAAATGTAATGATCTTTGGGAAGGCCTACAATCCTGTGTTCTGCCCAGAGAGGTTGTTCATAACATCAATAGTCCCACAAATTGTCTAAACTGAATCATATTCCTCTTTCAGGCCTCTTCATGTTTCCATTTTCTTCATTCTCGTAGGGCGTCATGAAGCTTCAACACGGGAGCAGCAAGTCAGCACCCAAGCCACACCCCCGAGGGATGGTGATGATGACCAGCCTGCCACCTCATCCGGTAAAGTAACATATAACACAGCTTCAGCTAATCTAGATGTAGCCCTGCGAAATTTTAATACATGGTTTGCTCACACATTTCAGGAGCTGGTGGTGGCTTTGATTCTTTCAGTGCTCAGCTCATGATTTCGGATATCCAGGCATGCAGGGAGGAAATTGAGGACATTCAACGGGCGAACAGGGAGAATAACCAAAGGACAAGAAGGGTGGAAATCAAGCTGAAAAATCTAATTGATGTTCTGGGGAGGGTTTGATATTGTGGGTTCTAAATTTTTACTAATCTAAAACTAATCAAAAAGACCAAAAAAATAAAAAAAAGTTGTAATTTTTTATAGTAAAAAAAGACCCAAAAAAAAAAAAAAAAAATTGTGGGCCAGATTCAGAGAGCCGTAACTCCTGTCTAACTGGTGTTAGACTGGAGTAATTTCAAATTACGCGCGTTTTTTAGCTAGTCGGAAATCTCAAACCATGAATAGGCGGCTGCGGGCTTCAATTCGACTGGATTACGTGTTTGTACGCCTTCGGATCTACGCTGCAATAAAATTGCGGCCACTGGGTGGACTTCCCGTTGTTTTCCGCGTCGGGGTATGCTAATGAGCTTTTGCCGGCGATCCCAGAAATTACGAACGTCTATCGCAATCTCTTACGGCATCTTTAGTCATCTTTTTTTTGCGTAACACTATACCAGCTTTTTGCTGCTCTAATATTAGACAGCCCATGTTAAGTATGGCCGTCATTCCCGCGTCGAATTTCTACGTTTTCCGACATCTTTTATTATTTTTTACGTTAGTCGTCCGGGAATAGGAATGTTCGTAAACGACGCTACTCAAACAACGAATGACGTAACGACGTGATTTCGCGCAATGCACGGCGGGAAATTTCTGAACGGAGCATGCGCAGTTCGATCGGCGCGGGGACGCGCCTAATTTAAATGCTTCACGCCCCCTAATCGCGTACTTCGTTTACGCGGTGAGAAATAGACTACGCCGCCGTAGCGTACGGGCAAAAATCTACCAGAATTCCATTTAGAGCCTGGTAAAATACAGCAGCGTAGAGTATTTCGATTACGAGCGCAAAATTAAGTGTATCTGAATCTGGCCCTATATTTTTAGAATCAAAAAAGACCAAAAAAAATAAAAAAATAAAAAAAATTATAATCAAAAAAGACCAAAGAAAATAAAATAAAATATATATTTTTAGAATCAAAAAAGACCACAAAAAAATTATATTTTTATAATTAAAAAGACCATTGTGGGTTCTACATTTTTACTAATCTAAAACTAATCAAAAAGACCAAAAAAATAAAAAAAAGTTGTAATTTTTTATAGTAAAAAAAGACCCCAAAAAAAAAATTGTGGGCCAGATTCAGAGAGCCGTAACTCCTGTCTAACTGGTGTTAGACTGGAGTAATTTCAAATTACGCGCGTTTCTTAGCTAGTCGGAAATCTCAAACCATGAATAGGCGGCTGTGGGCTTCAATTCGACTGGATTACGTGTTCGTACGCCTTCGGATCTACGCTGCAATAAAATTGCAGCCACTGGGTGGACTTCCCGTCGTTTTCCGCGTCGGGGTATGCTAATGAGCTTTTGCCGGCGATCCCAGAAATTACGAACGTCTATCGCAATCTCTTACGGCATCTTTAGTCATCTTTTTTTTGCGTAACACTATACCAGCTTTTTGCTGCTCTAATATTAGACAGCCCATGATAAGTATGGCCGTCGTTCCCGCGTAGAATTTCTACGTTTTCCGACATCTTTTATTATTTTTTACGTAAGTCGTCCGGGAATAGGAATGTTCGTAAACAACGCTACTCAAACAACGAATGACGTAACGGCGTGATTTCGCGCAATGCACATCGGGAAATTTCTGAACGGAGCATGCGCAGTTCGATCGGCGCGGGGACGCGCCTAATTTAAATGCTTCACGCCCCCTAATCGTGTACTTCGTTTACGCGGTGAGAAATAGACTACGCCGCCGTAGCGTACGGGCAAAAATCTACCAGAATTCCATTTAGAGCCTGGTAAAATACGGCAGCGTAGAGTATTTCGATTACGAGCGCAAAATTAAGTGTATCTGAATCTGGCCCTATATTTTTAGAATCAAAAAAGACCAAAAAAAATAAAAAAATAAAAAAAATTATAATCAAAAAAGACCAAAGAAAATAAAATAAAATATATATTTTTAGAATCAAAAAAGACCACAAAAAAATTATGGGCCAGATTCATAGAGCGATTACGCCTGTCTAACTGGTGTTAGACAGGAGTAATTTCAAATTTCGCGTGCCGTATCACTAGTTTGAATCCTCAAACCATGATACGGCGGGTTCGGGCTTCGATCCGAGAGGCTTACGTCTTCGTAAGCCTTCGGATCTACGCTGCGATCTATTTGCGGCCGCTGGGAGGAGTTTGCGTCGTTTTGATGCGTCGGGATATGCAAATGTTTTTTTACGGCGATGCACGAAGATACGAGTGGTCTTCGCAATCGCTTTCGTCTATTTTTTTATACGTAATGTTAGAGGAGCTTTTTGCTGGTCTAACGGTACGTAGCCCATGTTAAGTATGGCCGTAGTTCCCGCGTCGAATACATTTTTTTTTTTTTACGTAACTCGTACGGGACTGTGGATGTCCGTAAACGACGCTACATAAACAACGAATGACGTAACGACGTGTTTTCGCGCAATGCACGGCGGGAAATTTGGGAACGGGGCATGCGCAGTTCGATCGCCGCGGGAACGCGCCTATTTTAAATGCTTCACGCCCCCTACTCGCGCGGATGGATTGCGACGGGAGAAATACACTACGCCGCCGTCGTTTACTGGACAAAATCTACCTGGATTCCACGTAGAGCCAGGTAAAATACGGCGGCGTAGTGTATTTCTGTTACTCTACGAGAATCTATTTCTATGTGAATCTGCCCCTATATTTTTATAATTAAAAAGACCAAAAAAAATGTATTTTTATAATCAAAAAAGACCAAAAAAATGTGATTTGTCTAATCAAAAAAGACCAATTTTTTTTTTATTTAAGAACCTTATTGTGTGAATAAATAAAGATATTTGTATATTGAAAAAAAGTGTGTGGGGTTTTGCTTAAAATACAGATAACTTGACATGCGATTTGTTTTAAGGTCACCTGGGAAATGTTGGAGAGTTGATAAGGAAAATACACTTGACACTACATGTACAACAATTTGAAAAAATAGTAAACAGCGAGAATCAACACAAGTGAGACATAACAAGTTTTTATCAAAGATTTTTACTTTTGTTTCAGAAAGCAATTATGCCAAATTTACTTGGGATGGTATGGCCCCCCTACCCATGAAGTAATCAAGATATTTGTCCCTGACTTCACAGGCACTCTGGGGGGGACCATCCTGGATGGCCAGGTTCAAGGCCCGGCAAAGTTTTCTCATTGTTCAAAAGGACAGCCTCGGGCCCAACCGGGGCCAGATAAGTTGGAGATTGTCTCTGCAAAAAGTTATGGAGAATGCAGCATGCAAAGATGATGAAATTCCACTTATACTCCGCCATGTGGAGAGAGGTCAAGAAAAGGCGTAACCGGCTGGCCATTATCCCGAAGGCATTCTCCACCACTCTCCGGGCTCTGGCCAGCCGATAGTTGAACACCCTCCTCTCTGGGGTGAGGGTACGCTGGGGGAATGGCCTCAGAAGATGGGGTACCAGGGCAAACGCTTCATCAGCCAAAAACACAAGCGGCAGGCCTTCAACATTTTGGTCATCCGGTGGCAATGACAGATCCTCCTCTTGAAGGCGAAGCGCGAACTCCGTCTGCTTGAAGGCTCCCCCATCCAAAATCCGTCCATTCATCCCGACATCCACAAAAAGGAATTCATACTGTGCTGACACCACCGCCATCAGCACAATACTGTTGAACCCCTTATAGTTGTAGAACTGGGAACCAGAACGGGGTGGAGGCACGATGCGGATGTGCTTCCCGTTGATGGCTCCCCCGCAGTTGGGGAAGTTCCACCGGGTCTGGAAGTCCAATGCCACAGACTGCCACTCCTGTGGCGTGGACGGAAGCTGTGGAAGCAAAAAGAAAAATTAATTAATTATCCACATAACCTTGCAAGAAGATTATACAAAGACATAATAAGCATTGTAACATTTCTTTGAACTAGCATATTCTTCCCAAATATATTAAGACAATTAGCACATTAACCACCCCCTCTGATGGGCCAGTGCCCAAGTTTTGTGTAGGGCTAGATGAGTTTGGGAGTACCAAAAAAATAAAATAAAATAAAAATAAAATAAAAGGGTGAACATAGACTTTTAATACACATTTTGGAGGGGAGGGCTAGATGAGTTTGGGAGTACCAAAAAATACAAAATACAAAAAAAAAAAAAAGGGTGAACATAGACTTTTAATACACATTTTGGAGGGGAGTGGGGGGAACATTACAATGGATATAACACAATACATTGGGAAGTGACTAGGCTAGGTAGGTTGGGGCCCAGGATAGCATGCTGGGGAGATAAGTGAAGGGAAATATGCATGTAGGCCAAAAAAAGGGCATCATTAAAGTTTACAGCATGCATGGGGCAAAGGGGACATTCACAGCATATTCCAAACATGGTAATTAGGGAAGGAGGAGATAACTACAATACATTAGCATACATTATATACCTAAAATGGGATATTAACCACTTAAGACCTGGACCAATATGCTGCCAAATGACACAAGGGGTTTTTGCGATTCGGCACTGCGTCGCTTTAACAGATTTTTTATTTAAATATGCAAATGAGGGAGATACGCCGATTCACGAACGTACATGATTTAAGCAGTTTGCGTAAGTTTTACGTTCGGCGTAAAGTTATGCCCCATAGATGAGGCGCAACCCATGCAAAGGTATGGACCAGGGAACACAAGCCTACATAATCTACATTGGACGTCTGTGAATATGGGCCGACGTGGGTCTGATTGGGCGTAAGTTACGTTCACGGCGTACACAGTGATCCAGCGTATCTTAGGCAGTTCTCCCCATCATTTGCATGGGGTCACGCTTCATTAGCATGGATCACACCCACTTCCAGCCACCTTCCACCTACTTCCACTTACGCCGGCTTACGCCTACGAAATATACGCTACGCTGGCGCACAGTTGGGAGCATTTGTTTGTGAATTCCATGCTTGCCTCTCCGCGCTGCGCCAGTGTAGCGTAAAAGAGATACGCTAGGGCCCCATAAATATGGACCGATGTATGTGAATCCGAGCCTATGTGACTTGGTGACCACTATCACTGAGAGTGAAAGAAAATCTCCACTTTCAAGCTCCTCAGCAGAACAAGAAAAAGGGAGAAATCTTCCAATAGGGACACTAGTTCTGGTGACAACCAGAGACTTCCTCAGTTTGGTGGGATTTTCTTTCACCTGTTTTGGCTATGGGACCGGACATGAATGAAAATCTCTACACTGGCACACAAAGGGCAAAATATCCTGGCAGGGGGTTATAACCCTCACTTACGTTTAGACTAGTGACTAAACTGCTGTGCCTCTGAAAAGCAGTCTGTGTTTTCAGATTTATTTTCAGAGGCATTTGACAGGTGGTGAGGAGGCGATATGTTACCTCATCACTGCCTAGTTTAACCCTGAAAATGCCGCACAAATGCATTGCACATAGTTGCTGGGCATTTGCTGAACATTCCCATTCACTTGGACAGTTCAGGCTTGGTGGGCTTACTGTGGTGTGAAGCAAACCACAGTAGCTTAATGGTTAGTGTCTCTGCCTGGCAGCATTAGGCGGCGTACACACGACCGAGGTTCTCGCTGAAAACCAGCGAGAACCTCGCTGGAATGTGCATTCCAGCGAGGACCTCGGCCGTGTGTACGCTCTCGGCGAGCATCCCGTCGGGAAGCCCGTCGAGCAGAAATAGAGAGCACGCTCTCTATTTGCTCGACGGCCCGCCTGGATGAATGGCTGGTTGCCATTCCCGACGGGCGGGTCACCGATTTCGACGGCCGACAGAGAACCTCGACGGGCGGAACGATGTGTTCTGCCCGTCGAGGTTCTCTGCCGTGTGTACACGGCCTCAGAGTTGTTGGACTAACAGCAATGAAAGAAGGTGTCTTTGAGGTGTTGAATTGGCCTTCAAATTGTCCAGATCTCTATTTGAGCATCTGTGGGATGTGCTAGAAAAACAAGTCCGATCCATAGAGGTCCCACCTCACAACTTACAGGCACCTGCTGCTGATGACTAGGTGCCACATACCACAGAATACCTTCAGAGATCTAGTGGAGTGCATGCCTTTATTGGTATGGTGGCAAAAAGTGGACCTATCCAGTAAAATGTAGTAGGCCTTGCTTTGGAGGATAGTTTATAATGTTGTGGCTGATCGGCATATATAGTCACATATAGTCATACACAGTCATGTGACACATTAGGTACACCCTGTGGTGAATAAAGTTGACATTTTCAACATATTCAACCAGTGCTTACAGATACATTTGATATACTTGAATAAGAACAAAAGAACAAATTGCTTTTTCAATCATTTATTCAACAAAAATATCAATAGATGTAATGATTTACTGTGGAGAAAACTCTTGGCATCAAAAGCTGGTATTTTTTCGTGTACAATACATTTTTCTTGCTTTCTTGGAGCACATTCAATCTGTGGATTGTAATAGTAGTATATTTGAATTTTTTTGGGAGATTTATTTCACATTTTTTGATGGATTGAGAAATCCATATGTTATAGTTTGGCACAGGGCACTGTATTGGTATTTATTGCACATTATTTGTTGATTGTTTGCACATTAGGTTCAATAACTCCCCGAGCCCTGATGCTGTTTTTCGTGTAGAGGTCCTCTCATGGCCATTAAGGCGGTGGAGGCCTCGGGTCAGGTGAGAGTAGTTTCTTTAATTCGTCTGAGGAAGAGTGATGTCTCCATAGTCCCCATGTAAAGGAGAACTTAGCGTGGTTATCTAGGGCCTTAGCTTGGAGTTCTTCCATCAACATGACTCCGTTCATTTCAGTGACCCATTCAGCTAGATTGTTTGCACATTAATTAACAACCATAGACACATGTACATACTTATTGTTTTTTGAGTAACAAGTTTACAGGATCAGTCGTGGTAAAATGTTTATATAAATATAAGTTAGTTCACTTCACAAATACACAAATCTATATACACTCAGTATACAGGTGGGTATATAAGAGTAAGCTCTATATACATAGTATACAGGTAGCTATAGATACCTCCCAACATTTTTAAATTGGAATGAGGGACACCTACTAGCAAACGTATGTAGGCATAGAAAAAAATTTCGTCTGACTTTTTCCATTGGAAATTCCGATCGCGTGTACAAGGCATAAGACTTCCCATTTGATTTGGTAATCTCCAACCAATCATATCTTGAATTTACAAACAACAATATTGTGTGAGGCCCTACCCAAAAATCAGTTCAATTGATATCTGACTGACTGACTGACCTTGTACAACATAATCTTTGATAAGGTTAAAGTGTTTGTAAATGCAAAACATTTTTTTTGTAGTTCTGGATGGACTAGGGAAGTGTTTTTAGTGCACTTTCTGTTTTGGCCTTACAGATTTTCCAAAGCATGTTTGCTACAAAATCATTCAATAAATATCATAAGAAACACTATCTATTGTGCTAAATTCGGCCATTATTGACAATCCTTTCTTAATGATTATTTAGTTATGGCAAGCACGCATTACTATACCTGTTACATGTAGCCTTATAATACATTATTTGGGTTTATCCTTAGCTTAGATCAATATACAAAATGCTTCATGTCAAACTTTTCTATCTCTCCATCACATTTCTCACTGCTGAGATCATTTACGGCATACAGTTCCTTCATGCCCAGGGGATTGTACACCAAAATATCAAGCCAGACAACATTCTGCTTGATAGCACAGGACATAGCAAAATTGCTGGCTTGTTATTAGTCGTAGATCAGGACAGGTCCAAGACCGTGGTTGGCATTCCAACTTATACGGCACCAGAGGTGAGTATTAAACCATCTTGATTTTCCTGTTTCCCTTAGTCCCTACTTAGGCATGAGCACAGAATTGTATTGAGCTCATGATTTTGCCTGGTAATGAGCCTGATTCATGATGCTGTTAATGTTCTTATGCTTTATGGACATACATTATACACATTATAAGGACTCCCTAAGGGATGTTGTGGTTTATTGCTGCTGAAGGCCATCAGTATTCCTAAAGTTTATCTTACTCCTGTAAAAAATCTACTAAGCCTAGACCAATTTCATGGCCACAAGACCACTTATAACACTTTCCTGTTGGGGTTCATTCAAAACTTGGATTGGACAAATGTTAAACCACCATAGACTCTCTAGTACGATAGACTCTCTAGTGTGTCATTAATTTTCATCGGCACTCAAAGACAGTAAGGGAATGCACATACATTGCAGTTCTCTGCAAGACGTGGTAAAACATTACATTTAGTGTTGTGTCACTAAAAATTATATGCCACATTTTTTTGTGTTCTGATATACTGGCAATCCAATAAAATGAATGCTCTGCCTTAACATAATACAGAGCATGAAGCTGTGATCAGGCCCTTAGTGTCCTAGCTGGTAGGCTGACCCACATGCTGACTTCTGATACCAGTTCCCAGCTCTTCCAAGCTTCTGCGGCTATTATTTGGGATGTCAGTTTTCCTGTTACATTTCTCATTTGAGTAACATCGAGGAGAATTCAGAGGAAGTGATGAGACAGCATGATAGAAAATTAGATGGCAGGATCTAAAGGGAACCTGTCAGATTAGAATTGCAGGTAAACAGTTTTTGCTGACTTGCTTTTGAAGAAATAAGCTCCAGAACTGTAAAGCCACGTACACACGATCAGTCCATCCGATGAGAACGGTCTGAAGGACCATTGTCATCAGTTAACTGATGAAGCTGACTGATGGTCCATCACGCCCACACACCATCGGTTAAATAACCGATTGTGTCAGAACACGGACACGTAAACCACGTACGACGGCACTATAAATGGGTAGGCCAAAGCCTTTAGCATCACCCTTAGGGCTGCTTTTGCTGATTCCGTGTTACCGCGTGTTAGTAAAAGTTTGGTTACAGCCGATTCGCGCTTTTCAGTCTCCGTGCTTTGCAGATCGTTTTTTCGGGTTCATTTTGTGCTTGTGGGTTAGTATCTGTTTTTCATTGCTTGCAGTCAGGTCGTATCTGTTTTGCAGTGCGTTCCTGTCCGCTCGATTTCTGTTTTTCAGTTCGTTCTTTACAGGCCTTGCTGTACTTGGTTACTTTTTGTTTTAAGTGTTCTGCCATCATACAAGTGATACAGAAGGTCTATATTAAGGTAAGTTGTCTCCCTTCACATCGCAATCTATATATGTCTTAAATATATGCTAATGTCTTGTATTTCTTGCATCATTCCCTAATTACCATGATTGTAATATGCTCTGAATGTCCCCTTTGTCTCCATGCTTGTTGTAAGCTTTGAATGTCCTTTTTTTTGCCTACATGCATATTTCTCTTCACTAACCTCTGCAGCATGCTATCCTAGGCCCAAACACACCTAGCCTAGTCTGTTTCCAACTTTTTTTTTGTCTGCTCCATTGTAGTTTGCCCCCCCCCCCTAAAATGTGTCCCAATGTATATTTTCTCAGTCCTTTTTGGCAGAGTGCTAGAGGGTTTATTTTTCTGGGCCCAAACTCAGCTAGAAATCCCCCCCAAGATGTTTAATGGCCCATCAGAGGGGTGAGTAGTCTGATAAGTGGGCCTATTTTTGTTCTGGCATGAAATACTCACTCCACTTATAAATTATATACTGATGTTGGACAAGGATGTCTTTTGTATTGTGATTGCAATGTTTATCTGCCAAAGTACTAATTTTTATTTTTGTTTGACTCAGTTTCCTTGCATGCCACAGGAATGGCAGACTGTGACTTCTCAATTGGCCCAGCGGTAGGCCTTCTCTAACTGCGGAGAGGCAATAGATTGAAAACACGTCCGCATAGTGCCGCCACCCTGTTCTGGGTCATACTATTTCAACTACAATGGTTTTCATAGTGTCAGGGATCTGCCGCCGGCTCCCGACGCGCCCCTGGTGTGCGCGCGCGTGCACGTTAGCGCGAGTTTGGCGCCAAAGTGCTTTTAAAAGGCAGACAGATGCAGCAGCCTCTTGCTGTCTGATCTGCCTATTTATCTGATAATCTGTATCCTGAATTTAACCTGTTCCTATACCGACCCGGCTACGTCTGACGATCTGCATCTCTCCGAACCTGACCTCGGCTTGCCTTGACTCCGCCTTCTGTTCCCGATTACTGCTGCCAGACCTCTGCCTGAATACCGACTACGCCTGCCTGCTGAATCCCCTGTCTGCTCACGTATCTGACCCGGCCTGCCTGACCCAGCCTCCGTCTAAGTCCACTTGCTTACTCCGCTCTGCACCAGCTCCAGAGTCGCCTGTCGTCCGCACCAAGGTCGCTTGCCAAAGACGCATCAGAGTCGCTAACCATCCGCACCAGCTCCGGAGCCGCTAGCTTCCGCATCAGAGTACCTGCTCCCCTCTTGTTCCAGTGTTCCCGGAGGGACCAGTACCGTGCTGACCTGCACCATCATCCAGGCACCCTTACCCCGCTGCGCTCCCGAGTCCGCTGTTCCCAAATCCAGCGGCTCCCGAGCCAGTGCTGTACGAGAGGCCGCCTCCTGCGACTAGGCTCTGACTACCAGGTACATGTCCCACATAACAGTATCAGACAGCCATCATGTCAGATCCTGCAGGAGTCGCCCCCGCTGTGGATGAAATTTGCAAACACCTGGCAGCCCTCACACAAGCCGTCAAGAACCTGCAAGAAGGGCATATGAGGTTAGAGGGACAAGTCCAAACCCTGTCCGGCTCCAGCGATCCCACGCCTTCAACCTCTGCTAGATCTCCTTCGACGGCTTCCGCTCCCTCAGTGGTGATGCTTCCACCCGAACCCAGAGTCCCTATACCAGAATGGTTCTCAGGCGATCGGGCGAAGTTCCGGGCCTTCCGCAACGCCTGCGAACTATACTTTGCTTTGCAACCTCAGACTTTCTCGTTGGAAGCCACCAAGGTGGGGTTTGTAATCTCCCTTCTCCAAAACGAACCTCAGACCTGGGCCCACCGATTGTTGCAAGAGGACAATGTTCAGACCCAATCATTACAAGCCTTCTTTGAAGCCATGGCCCAGCTTTACGATGACCCTCAACGGGTGCTACCGCCGAGTCTGCTCTCCTCACGCTCCAGCAGGGTCGAAGAGCAGTTGAGGACTATGTTTCGGACTTTAGACGCTGGAGCACGGATACGCTCTGGAATGACGTGGCCCTCAGACACCAATTCCGCCTGGGCCTTTCCGAGGGTCTGAAGGATGAACTTGCCCGGGTAGGGGTGCCAGAGACTCTTGAAGATCTAATCACCAAGGCCATCCAGATTGACCGTAGACTCCGTGAACGTCGGGCCAAACGCTCTTCTCAGCCAAACCGGCCTGTGTGGATGACCGCTAGGGCACCGATGCCCGCTTCCCGCTACCTACCTCCTACCAGCATGAGTTCTCCCAGCGCCCCTCCAGATACCTCTGAACCTATGCAACACGGCCTCATGCGACCCACGCTGCCACCTGAAGAACGGGCACGTCGCCGCCAACTGAATGTGTGCCTCTACTGCGGCGGGGCTGGTCACTACGTGAACAACTGTCCCATCAAGATGCGTAAGTGCCCTCCTCCGAATCCTGTTAACCTGTCAACCCTGCCTACTCATGCCCACCATCTTGCTCTTCTTCTTTCATTTCAGCTCCAGGAAAAGACAGTGCCAGTCAACGCCATCATTGATTCGGGAGCTTGTAGTTGCTTCATTGACTCTACCTTCGCTGACCTCCACCACATTCCGCTACGTAGAAAGACTCATGGACTTACCGTTTTTCTGGCTGATGGCTCCCGCATAAGCTCGGGACAAGTTACTCAAGAGACTCTTCCCTTGCTTACTATGATTCCTCCCCTGCATAAGGAACTACTTACCCTAGATGTCATCTCTTCGCCTTTGTTGCCTGTAATCTTGGGCCTACCCTGGCTCCAGGCCCACGATCCCCTAATTAACTGGAGATCCGGAGAGGTGTCATTTACTTCTTCCTACTGCCAACAAAACTGCATACCGGCTCCTTCTTGCTCACCCACTGCTCTTCTCTGCATGGATGCTGACCCCAATCTGCTCCAGTCTATCCCAGAACCCTACCATGAGTTTGCCGATGTTTTCAGTAAAAAAGGAGCCGACTCCCTTCCGCCTCATCGTCCATACGATTGTCCGATCGAGCTCCTCCCAGGGGCCGAGATCCCCTTTGGACGCATTTTTCCGCTGTCTGAGAAGGAACAGGAAGCCCTGAAGGAGTATGTTGACGAAAATTTGAAGAAAGGGTTCATCCGCCCGTCTACCTCCCCAGCAGGCGCAGGAATATTCTTCGTCAGTAAAAAGGATCAAACCCTCCGCCCATGCGTAGACTATCGGGAACTAAATAATATTACAATAAAGAACCGTTACCCATTGCCATTGATACCGGAGCTATTTCATAAACTAAGATCTGCCACCATCTTCACGAAGCTGGACCTGAGGGGAGCTTACAACTTAATTCGCATTCGGGACGGGGACGAATGGAAGACGGCTTTTCGCACCCGTTTTGGACACTACGAATATCTGGTCATGCCCTTCGGTCTGTGCAATGCACCCGCGACCTTCCAACACTTTATCAACGACGTGTTGAGAGACTTTCTTGACATCTTCGTCATCGTCTACCTAGACGACATATTGGTTTTCTCCGGATCGTTGGATAAACACCGGGAACACGTCCGTAGGGTCCTAAGTCGCCTCCGTCTACACAGACTATATGCCGAGGCCGAGAAATGTGAATTTGAACAACGAACCATTCAGTTCCTTGGCCTGATTATAGCCCCTACAGGAATTAAGATGGATCCCAACAAGGTATCCGCCATACTAGACTGGCCAATACCCCTGGACAAGAAGGGGGTGCAACGATTTGTGGGATTCGCAAATTTCTACAGACGATTCATTAGGAATTTTTCTGCAATTATCTCGCCAATCACACAACTGACCAAGCAGAACCAACGTTTCCGGTGGAACCCAGAAGCCCAAAAGGCCTTCGATACACTTAAAAGACTGTTTACATCTGCCCCGATTCTTAGCCATCCTGATCCGGCACTACCCTACCTCCTTGAAGTGGACGCATCCGAAGTAGCAGTGGGCGCTATCATCTCCCAACGCCAGGGGAACAAAGATCTGATGCATCCCGTGGGCTTCTTCTCCCGAAAGCTCTCCTCAGCAGAGAGGAATTATGATGTTGGCGACCGGGAACTACTCGCCATCAAGGCCGCACTGGAGGAATGGAGGTACCTTCTGGAGGGCGCTGCACATCCGGTCTTGATCTATACGGACCACAAAAATTTAGAATACTTAAGATCTGCAAAACGATTGAAACCCCGTCAGGCCCGATGGGCACTATTCTTTTCACGCTTTTCCTTTCACATCACGTATCGCCCCGGCTCAAAAAACATCAAGCCAGATGCATTGTCACGGATGCACGACAACCCCAAGGACCCATCTGTTCCTGACACCATTCTCCCGGCCGGGAACTTTTTACTTCTGCAACACGACCTGCTTCCCCGACTCAGGGAGGCATCCACGGACTCTTCCAGACCCCCTGGTATCACCTTGACCCCCAGAGACGGACTCTTTTGGAGAGGGAGCCAAATTTTTGTTCCGACAGACATTCGGGTAGAAGTCCTAAAGCTACTTCATGACCACCCATTGGCAGGACATTTTGGAGTCCGTAAAACCCTTGAACTGGTACGGCGTACCTTCTGGTGTCCAGGTTTGGAGGAATTCTGTAAATCATACATCAATACCTGTCCAACCTGTAATCAAAACAAGACGACAAGGAATCGAGCCTGGGGCTTACTAAAACCTCTGTCTGTACCTGATAGACCATGGCGGATGATCGCCATGGACTTTATAGTAGAGCTTCCATGTTCCGAGGGGTGCACAGCCATTTTTGTAGTCGTAGACCGCTTATCTAAAATGGCCCATTTCCTCCCATTGAAAAGTACTCCATCAGCTGCTGAGACTGCCCGTGTCTTCATCAGGGAAATTGTCAGACTCCACGGGGTTCCTTCAAACATCGTGCCGGATAGGGGGGTCCAGTTTACGTCACGTTTCTGGAGAGCCTTGTGTGAAATCCTGAATATTGAACTTGCTTTTTCCTCGGCTTACCACCCCCAAACCAACGGACAGACTGAACGCACAAACCAGACCCTGGAGCAATATATTAGATGTTTTACTTCCTTTTCCCAGAATGATTGGGTCTCCCTGCTGCCTTTGGCAGAATTTGCCTACAATAATGCCAGCCATTCAGCAACCGGACAGTCCCCCTTCTTCGCCAATTATGGCTTTAATCTAACCTTCTTACCTGATTTTCTTCCAGAATCCCCAGTCCCGGCAGTGCAGAGCACGGTAGACTTCCTCAACCGCAACAACCGGGTGCTACAGGAAGCAGTAACGAAAGCTCAAGCCGACAGCAAGAAAGCCTTCGATAAGAAAAGGAGAGGTGAGCTGGACCTGCAACCAGGAGACCAGGTATGGCTTTCTACTAATAATCTCAGATTGGCTTGTCCTTCCAAGAAGCTGGCACCTAGGTTCATGGGACCCTTCCCGGTAAGAAGAAGAATCAATGAGGTTTCTTATGAACTGTCTTTACCTGAGTCTCTTAAAGTTCATCCGGTATTCCATGTATCGTTACTGAAACCCGCAACCCCTGATCCCTTTCCTGACAGAGGGGCTGGCCCACCTGAACCTGTTTTGGTTAATGGCTGCGAGGAATATGTGGTAGAGGCCATCCTCGACTGCAGGAAACGGCAGGGGCAAACTCAATTTTTGATCAAGTGGAGGGGGTACGGGCCGGAGGACAACTCGTGGGAACCCGAGGACAATGTTCATGCTCAAGAACTAATTTGTGCATTTTTTTCTGCCCACCCTGAGAAACAGGCTCGGCTTGGCATCCGGAGGCTGCCCCTTGGGGGGGGGGCAATGTCAGGGATCTGCCGCCGGCTCCCGACACGCCCCTGGTGTGCGCGCGCGTGCACGCGCTCATGCACGCGCTCGTGCGCGTGCGCCGATGGTGCGCGCGCGTGCGCACGCGCGACGGGAGCGCGCGCGTGCACGTTAGCGCGAGTTTGGCGCCAAAGTGCTTTTAAAAGGCAGACAGATGCAGCAGCCTCTTGCTATCTGATCTGCCTATTTATCTGATAATCTGTATCCTGAATTTAACCTGTTCCTATACCGACCCGGCTACGTCTGACGATCCGCATCTCTCCGAACCTGACCTTGGCTTGCCTTGACTCCGCCTTCTGTTCCCGATTACTGCTGCCAGACCTCTGCCTGAATACCGACTACGCCTGGCTGCTGAATCCCCTGTCTGCTCACGTATCTGACCCGGCCTGCCTGACCCAGCCTCTGTCTAAGTCCACTTGCTTACTCCGCTCTGCACCAGCTCCAGAGTCGCCTGTCGTCCGCACCAAGGTCGCTTGCCAAAGACGCATCAGAGTCGCTAACCATCCGCACCAGCTCCGGAGCCGCTAGCTTCCGCATCAGAGTACCTGCTCCCCTCTTGTTCCAGTGTTCCCGGAGGGACCAGTACCGTGCTGACCTGCACCATCATCCAGGCACCCTTACCCCGCTGCGCTCCCGAGTCCGCTGTTCCCAAATCCAGCGGCTCCGAGCCAGTGCTGTACGACAGGCCGCCTCCTGCGACTAGGCTCTAACTACCAGGTACACCGTCCCACATAACACATAGTATTGTGTTGATGGTGGTGATGTCGGCACAGTACGAGTTTTTGTATGTGTACGTGGGGAAGAACGGCCGGATGTCCGACGGAAGGAGTCTTTGTGCAGATGGAGTTTTCCCAACTTCTCCAGACTGGTGGCCTGGCCCTGCCACGGGATGAAGACAATGTGGGCAATGTGTTTTTTGTCACAGACGAAGCTATTGGGCTTGGACTACACCTCATGAGGCCGTTTCCCCAGAGGACTCTCACCCCGGAGAGGAGTGTTTTTAAATTCGGGCTGGCCAGAGCCCGGAGGGTTGTTCAGAATACCTTCGGGATAATGGCCAGAAGATTCCACCTGTTCTAGACAGCCATCCACATGGTGGACTATAAACTGAACACTGTCATTTTACCTGCTGCATTTTTTCTAATTTTTGGTGCAGACATTCAGAGACATACCCTTCAAACATGGGGCCGGAGGCCAGACAATCATCTGATAATCTGACTGGCCTGGACAGTGGCCGTACTGGCTTTGCCACCCAAACTGTTCGGGAATCCCGTGATATATACGTGGAGTACTTCACTGGTAGGGGGGCCATTGCTATGCCAGACCATATTTCTTTATAAAAATAAAAAAAAGGACCGAGGCACATGTCCCAGCTGGAGGAAGAGTGGTTCTGCAGGTTATTAGTGAGGCAGCTTCCATCATAAGTGCCCCCTTAACCCCGTTGAGGACTACAGCACCTACCTTGCTGACCAGCTGCAAAAAATGGAGGAGCGACAATGGGCCCTGGCAGAGGATATTTTAACCTGAGAATATGATGCGATTCTTTGACAAATATCGCAATGTAAAAAACCTGTGAGAAATAACAAATCCATCCTATTATAACAATAATGTTCGAAGGGCAACAAATGACCAATTGGTCACTTACTGTATATGCAGACCTGGATCCCAGAGCTAACTTCCAACATGATAAGCAATAAAATCAAAAACATGAGGAATGCTTACAAGAAGCAATTTATACAGGTCTGTGCTTCTCAGAGGTCAGGAGTAGCAGCAGATTAAGTACAGGAGCCCAAGCTGTGGTAATATAAACACCTAATTTTTCTGGTCGATCAGATCGAGGCCAGAGAATCACACTTCCACCCTTCCCTCCACCGTTCCTTCCACTGTTCCTCCCCACCCCTGCAGAGGTGGCTGAGATTGAGGGGCCAGATCTGAACATCTTCAGTCAGGTATAGTAGTTTACAACATATTTCTTGGCCTCAAATTATTGATGGTTTAACGAGATGTTTTTTGAAACAAAAATGGAAAGCTTGAAAACCCAAACAAAAGTCATGTGCAGAAAATATAGTGACAGAGGTGACAACTACAGGGGTCAGAATGAGAGTCTGTTCAATTTATCAAAAAAAAAAAAATGCCAGTCTTTTTTATACACAGGAAGAGATCAGCCAAGAGGAGGAAGGGGTGAGTGGCAGTCAGCAGGTGCCCAGGCCCAGTGGCAGCACTGAATTACAGGTACCTCCCCTCCTTTTAACCCTGTTGTGGGCTACAGCTCCTACCTTGCTGACCAACTGCAAAATGTGGAGGAGCGCCTGGCAGAGGATCTTTTTGCATCTGTGATACAGAGGGGAAGAAGGGGCCTGCTGACTGAGACCACACAACTCAGTGACCCGGCCCAGTCTCCTCCTCCTCCTCCTGCTGCCACATTCTCACCACCTGCAAGGGGCCGTGGAAGGAAGGCTGCAAGGAAGACCAGAAAGTGAATCCGTGACTTCAAACTGATATGCCAGAACACGGAGGTTGTTGTTGTAGTACCACAGCTTGGGTTTATGTATGACATCTGCTGCTGCTTCGGATTTCTGGGATTTAGGGAGCACATTGTGAACCCAATTAGGGGTTATTGATTTTGATGATTATCATGGTGGAATGAGCCTTTGGGCTCCAAAGTCATAGATTTGGCTGAGTGCTCAATTGTTGTCGTTCATGTTTAATTGTTTGAAACAGAATAAATGGAGATTTAATTTAAGTTGAATACTTGTCCATTGTGTTTTTCTGGTGAATAGCCATCAAACATTTCCGAAATGTGTAATTAACAAAGGACACAACCTCCTTGGGGGGGGGGAATGTTGTGATAACTTGAAAAAAAAAAATTCTCCAAAAAAAAAAAAACATTGTTGTAATAACTTGAGAAAAAAACAAAAAAACAAATTCTCAAAAAAAAAAAGTGGAGTACAACTAATTATTTTGCAGATCTGGTTTTATAAAGAAAAAAAAAATATTCATGAGATCACAAGCAAAAAAAAAAAGAAGTCAGTATGGGAGAACTCTGTCTAAATACCATCAGCAAAACAATGGGCCAGATCCACATACAAATAGATTGGCGTGCCAGTCCTGGAAGCTACGGGCTGTGATCGCTTAATTATATCATCGCAAATGTAAGTGCAATTTTTAAATTTTTAATAAATACTTTTGTACGGGTTACACTATGGAAGTATTTTTTTTCGTTCCACATGGGCTATTCTAACACCCGGTGAGGTGAACGTGTGAGCAGGATATTTGGCTAAAGATCCCTTTGTTGTGACACAGACATCTTATGGCCCATACACACGATCCGAATATCGGTCGATGGATCGTACGACTTTTTTCGCTTAATAATCGCAAGTAAAATAAAATAGGTTATTAAACTCACGAAAATTCTCTTACGACAGAAAAAAAAGATCGGAAGTGTTGTCACGTGTTGTAATGTATTTGTATTGTATTGTCGGACGACGGCTGTACTGACTAAACGAAAATCGTACGATCTGACATCGTACGAGGAAAATTTCCGCGCATGTCCGATCGAAAAATATCGGATGAACGGTCGTGATCGTAAGTAGTGTACACACGATCCGAAAATCGTAGGATCCATCATTGGACGATCGTTTTCGTCCGATATTCGGGTCGTGTGTATGGGCCATAAGGCTGGGAGACTGACTACATGCATGTGTGATCTCTTTTAATTAAGGGATCATACCATCTGGTAAGCGGCTATTACCTGGTGGTGGAGGATTTCCTATATTCACTTATTTCTGGGTGTCTACATCTGTCACCGCGGATTTTCATCTAAGAAATCTTGTATATTGCTGAGAGATTCCCTTGGGTTGGGAGACTTTTTTCATCATTTCAACTTTTCTCAATTGTTTTTTTGTGGACATTTCAGTGTGTTCATACACAATTTAAAGGGCCAGCAACCCTTAATTGCATTCTTAGTGTCTTCAGTCTATAAGAATATCAACACTAGTTGTTCAAGTTATATGTGGGTTTATTTTCACTTTTGAGCACAATATTTTTTCTTTGCGCAGCTTTTTTGTTTCTATTGTTATCTTTATGTGTGTGTCTCACATAAGTTGCAGCATCACCCAATTTTGTTTAAATTTAGGTACAGCGCAGTATATTCACGTTTAAAATTTTAATCTAGTCTTACCTGTAGGTGAAAGTTGTCTGGTTGGGTTTACAACCACTTTAATCCTGCATTCTGAGTGCAACACATTTCAGATCCCTGCATTCTGAGTGCAACACATTTCAGATCCCTGCATTCTGAGTGCAACACATTTCAGATCCCTGCATTCTGAGTGCAACACATTTCAGATCCCTGCATTCCGAGTGCAACACATTTCAGATCCCTGAATGCTGAGTGTAACACACTCCTGATCCCTGCTTTCTGAGTGCACCACATTCCTGATCCCTGCATTTTTAGCTCAACACACTCCTTAAAGTGGTTGTAAAGGTTCATGGCAATCACAGGCCCCCCCCCCCCCTGTTTTACTTACCTAAGCCAGTTCACCTGCTCGGCTCACAGGCGGCGTCCTCTTCTCCATGGAGTTTCTGCGTTGATAGGATAGATTGATAGCAGCGCAGCCAGGGATTTTTTTTTATCAAACAATAGGTGCTGGAACTAAGCAAAACCCCTCCCCTTACACACACACACACACACCAAAATCTCATCAAATAGTGGATGTGGTCAGTCAAATTTCACGAACAGTAAGAGGGTCTTAAAGGGGCATTGAATACCAGGATTGCATTACATACAGAGTGCAGAGCTGCCACTTGTAAACACAGAAACCAGACTTCTGTGTTTACAAGTGATTCGTAATGAGCAGGCACCAAAGGGTCTGAGCCAGAGGTGGTGGAACTGAGTTCCACCAAGTTCCTCCTGAAAAAAAGCCCTTAGCGCAGCCATTGGCGCCAGCTGTGGTCAATCAAATCCAATGACGCAGCCACCGGGGGGCAGGACCGAGTCATACACTCGGCGTCTATGGACGCGAGTGCATGACACGGGAGCGTGCCCGTAAGCTAACTGCCTTGGGGAGAGAGCTTCCCAGAGGGGTTAGCTATTGCGGGAGGAGCTGAGAGAGCCGCTGTGGGACCCCAGAAGAGGACGATCAGGGCCACTATGTGCAAAACGAACTGCACAGTGGAGGTAAGTATGATATGTTGGTTATTTTTTTAACCCTGCATTCTGAGCACAACACACTCTTTTACCCTGCATTCTAAGCATATTGCACTCCTTTACCCTGCATTCTGAGCATAAAACACTCCTTAACCCTGCATTCTAAGTGTAATGCATCAGTGAACTCTGCATTCTCTTTTTTTGGGGGCAGAAGGGGGGTGGCACTTCAGAATTCTCTGCCTATAGCAGGGGTGTCCAAACTTTTTTCAAAGAGGGCCACATTTGATGAAGAGAACATGCTCGAGGGCCGACCATTTTGCCTGACATTCTTTGAACCATACTTGATCTAAGTGTGTTTTCCCGAGCACTAATACACTGTACAACAAGAATTCTCTTGCCTTTGTAGCTGTGTGTGGTGAAGAGATGAGCTCAGGCGTGTTATTTGGATATACTGTATATATCTTTTTTGTGGCCCCAACGAATCCCTGAGTGCTACTCAGGACTAAGGTTAAGCTTGGGCATGTTATTTGGATATACCGTATTTATCAGTGTATAACACATATAGGCTTATCATTGCCATGAATGCAGCCTCACATGTGCCATGAATGCGGCCTTACCATTGCGATCAGTGCAGCCTGATCGATGCCCATCTGCAGACTCAGAGGGGACCGGGAGGGACAAGTGCCGTCAGATTACAAACAGGAGAATTTCTTGTTTACTTGTGGCCTCTTAAATACAAAGTCCCGCCTCCAATGATAAACAGAACAGTCATCCAATGGCATCCCAGGAAACGGGACTTCCTATTACAGATGCAGCCGATTAAACAGGAGATTCTCTTTATGTAATCTGTCGGCCAGGGGCGGACTGACAACTGGGGCGGACTGACATAATCTTCTATTGCCTCCGGGCAATAGAAGATTATAGGGCCCCCGGGCTTACAGATGGCCACCACGCCAGGAGGCAGTGCAGAGGCTGGGCAGCTAAAATCTCTGGATTTTCACACCAAAAGCATGTCAGTTTCGGACATATCAGGGACAGATGTAAAAAAAAAACACAGATTTTTACATACGGTCCCTGGTTTTACTGAGCCTGACAAGCCTGATGGGGCCCCCTAATGGCATGGGGCCCTCGGGCAGTGCCCGAGTGACTCAATGATCAGTCCGCCCCTGCTGACGGCGCACGTCCTGTCCCCTCCAAGGCAGTGCTGATAAATACGGTATATATCTTTTGTGGCCCCCAGGGCACAGGGCACATGTGAGGCTGCAATGGCTATATATATCCAAATCCCCAGGGGGGCCATATTAAATCACCAGGGGGCCGCAATTGGCCCCTGGGCCGGACTTTGGACATGCCTGGCCTATAGGCTCTTGAGATGTATATTCAACCCTGCTACAAACTGTGGTATATACATTTGAAAATTGATTAATCCTGATGTACAGGTGGATCTAATTTCCTGAGGCCCTTAAAATGCCAGAACAGTAGAAATACACTTAAATTACCCTTTTTGGAAAGTAGAGAGTGTTTAGTAAGAAGCATGGAAAGTTTTTTGAAGTTGTAATTTTGTCTTTTTTTTTGTGGAAAATTATCTTTTTTTTATAAATTTGTATTTTTTCATATTTTTTTCTTTTACATACTGTCACCAGTGCAGTACAGCATCATCATATGACTGGTGTGTCATAGTAGTAGTTCAGTATCACATGAAACGGAGTACTCAGTTACCGGTAATTTGTGATCCACTGTGTCCAGTAGACACAGCAGTAACAGGAGCGACACACTGCACGCCCCTAATCTGGAACAGATTGAATGACATACAGGTACGTGATCCAGCCTGGCCGTGCTGCCCACCATAAATTAGTGACACGGTTAAACAGTAAAATGAAACTACGACAGGATACAGCTTGTTAACCACCAGTCATCTCCAGATGTGCTTGGAATGGTGGTTTTACCTATATTGTAGAATGAAGTGGTATTGGAGTTTGTGATTTTCTCCTCTCTTCCTGTTCATAATCAATATTAATTTTCATGAATATTTATTATTTTTATTTCTAGCCATCAGGTTGTGCTCTAATCTCTTTTTCATGTGTCTACCTTTGTAATCTTAGTTATTCTGTTTTAAAGCAGAAGTAAACCCATCGATTTAACAGTTTCAAAAAGCAGTTACATTTCCGGCATGCCGGGATTGCTAACTGTCAGGCCCCGTACACACGACGGAGCTTCTCGGCAGAATCCAGCGAGCAGCTCGCTGGGAGACATATTCTGCCGAGGTTCTCGGTCGTGTGTACACTTTCGACGAGCGTCCCGTCGGGAAGCTCGTGGAGCCAAAATAGAGAGCATGCTTTTCGACCGCTCATCGAAGGTTCTCGGACGTGTGTACGCGGCCTCACATTGGTTGTGCTCTCAACCAAACTGTCAAACCATCCAATGGCTGGTGTCATAACTGATCACACGTGCAGCATCATGGCAGTTGAGGATTAAACATAGGCCAAGATGGCAGCTTCCTTGCCTGAAAATGATAGGTGGGTTTACTTCCACTTTAAATAAACTTTGTTTACAGTGCTTAATAACTCAGTATAGCTCAGAAGTGAATAATTTGCAGGAGGGAAGCGCCTCTCTCTGAGCCCTCCCTTTGCTGTTCTGTTCAGAGGGACCATTTGTAATTTCTGTCCAATAGAGGCCTAGATTCACAAAGCGATTACGCCTGTGTAAATGTTGTTAGACTGGAGTAATTTCGACTTACGGGCGTTTTTACGCTAGTCGAAATCCTCAAACCATGAAAAGACACCTGCGGGCTTCATTTCGACTGTATTACGTGTTAGTACGCCTTCAGATCTACGCTGCCAGAAAATTGCGGCCACTGGGCGGACTTCCTGTTGTTTTTCGCCGTCAGGGTATGCTAATGAGCTTTTGCCTGCAATCCACAAAATTTCGCACTTTCAACGCAATCTCTTACGGCACCTTTAGTCATCTTTTTTTTCCGTTTCACTATACCTGCTTTTTGCTGGTCTAATATTAGACAGCCCATGTTAAGTATGGCCGTCGTTCCCGCGTCGAATTTCAACGTTTTCCGATGTCTTTTATTATTTTTAACGTAAGTCGTCCGGGAATAGGAATGTTCGTAAACGCCGCTACTCAAACAACGAATGACGTCACAACGTGATTTCGCGCAATGCACGGCGGGAAATTCCTGAACAGAGCATGCGCAGTTCGATCGTCGCGGGGACGCGCTTAATTTAAATGCTTCACGCCCCCTAATCACGTATTTCGATTGCGCGGCGGAAAAAAAATACGACACAATAGCGTACGCGCAAAAAAACTACCTGAATTCGGTGTAGAGTCTGGTGAAATACGGCAGCGTACCGTATTTCGATTACGCAGCGGAATATTACGTCTTTGTGAATCTGCCCCAGAGAGTTTAAAAGTGAACTTGCTTAAAATAAATAGATTAATAAAACATCAGTTTAAAAATAATAATTTAACTGGTTAAGGACCGCCGCATGTACATTTACGTCGGCAGAATGGCACCGATAGGCACGTCAACGTATATATACGTTGGTGCCTTGAGGGAGTTCTGGGGTCCGATCGGACCCCCCCCCATACATACGGCGGTCCCTGTAGCTGGCCGAGCAATCCGGGATGAGGGGGGCGGCTATTCGTTTTTGTCTGCCCCCTCCGGATCGCTCTCAGCCAATCCGTGCGCCCCCCCCGCCCTGTCACTTCCTCCTCCTGTGTAAACACAGGAAGGAGGAAGCGATGTGATCTCTCCTACAGCGTTTTTTTCAACCACCGCTGAGGAGAGATCACATCGCACAGTAAGTCTGCACTAACACTACACTGACACACACTACACATAGTCACATTAACCCCTTGCGATCGCCCCCCCTCCCCCCTGTCACAGTGTCACTGAATGCAGTAATCATGCATGTATGATTACTGTATTTAGTGTCAGTGTGACAGGCAGTGTGACAGTCAGTTAGTGTTAGGTTCAGGGTAGCCCCCGTACCCCCCCTAATAAAGTTTTAACCCCTTGATCATCACCCTAGTTAACCCTTTCACTCCCTATTGCCAGCGTCACTAAGCGATCATTTTTCTGATCGCTGTATTAGTGTCGCTGTTCCCGCTAGGTAGCTAATTTTTTTTATCGCAATTTTTTTTTACTAAAGACATATGGCTAAATACATTTTGGCCTAAATGATTGACTAAAATTTTGTTTATTTGATTTTTCTTATAACAAAAAGTAAAATATATTGATTTTTTTTCAAAAATGTCGCTCTATTTTTGTATATAGCGCAAAAAATAAAAATTGCAGAGGCGATCAAATACCACCAAAAGAAAGCTCTATTTGTGGGAAGAAAAGGACGCAAATTTTGTTTGGGAGCCACGTCGCACGACCGCGCAATTGTCAGTTAAAGCGACGCAGTGCCGAATCGCAAAAAGGGGCAAGGTCATTTACCTGCATTTTGGTCCGGGTCTTAAGTGGTTAAAACAATATATTGACCTAAAATATCAAGCTCGGTTTTTAAGTAATGTAATAAAAATAATTAATTGTTTTCTCTTGATCTTCTGTTCCTGCTGTATATATTTGAATCCGTGTAAAGATGATGTAGCTAGGTATAAATTTAAGACACTATCGTCTACACTTCCATATAAACCTTCCAGGAAATAAAGTCTGAATGATGTAATATAATTCTTATTGGCACTGCGCCTTAAATCTTTTGCCTTGTGGCTACAATGAAAGAACGTTTTCCAAACCTGTCAGTTTGAGATTAAATGAGTTGCTCTGATGTCTTTCTATAAAATGACGGGACATGCGATATTTAATAGATGCATTCCCTATGGTGCTTTTATGCTCTAGAAATCTAGTTTTTAATTTTTAAATTTTTTTTGATCAGCACACATACATAACTCACACCATACACAGATAAGTCAGTATAATGCGATGGGATGTTGGGTTTTATTAAGTGACAAAAATCTTGCTGTTATACTTTAAAAGAAAAAAAACGATTTGACAGTTTTTAAAAGTGTTTCATGAAACAATTGGCTTCTTCCATTGGCAGAGGCACAAGACAGGGATGCCCGCTTTCCCCTCTTTTGTTCGCCCTCCTCATAGAACCACTCGCGCATAAGATTAGGTCAGACCCCAAGATCTTAGGTATAGAGGTAGGGGGCCATAAGCATAAACTATGTATGTTCGCCGATGACATCTTCCTTTTTCTCGCAACCCCTCAGGTAACAGGCCCAAACCTAATGTCCCTACTAAAACATTATGCGTCTTTCTCAGGACTAGTTATAAACCCCAAAAAGAGCTTGGCTCTCAATATATCACTCTCAGCATCGGACCTTAATGCAGCTAAATCTGGTCTACCCTTTCAATGGTCAGATAAAAACATTCCATACCTAGGAATCCGCCTTATGGCTTCTTTCACAGAGATATTTACAGCCAACTACCCCACCCTTCTAAAAGAGATATCGACTCTTTTAAAATCCTGGTCTCATTTACCTTTATCTTGGCTTGGAAGAATTAACGCAATCAAGATGTCAATTCTGCCTAAACTCCTTTACCTCTTAAGAGTTCTCCCAGCCCCAATCCCATCATACTTCTTAAGGATTGTACAAAAAAGAGTTTCCAACTTTGTGTGGGGCTCCTCCAAACCAAGATTAAAACATCAAATCTTGCATCTCCCCAAAGTTAAGGGAGGACTGGGGCTACCCAACTTTTTGAACTATTATAGAGCTGCACAATTAGCCACGTTAGTAAAGTACCACACAACAAAGGAACCTCCCCTCTGGGTTTCGATTGAAGCAGTGGAATGCGACCCCATCCCGATTTTCAACATTATGTGGATCCCATCCAAATCACGCAGACATATCCATAACCCCATTCTTAAGCACTCTCTTTCCCTATGGGACAATTTAAAGATAAAGAACTCCCTTTTATCCTCCCATGTTCCACTCTTATCATTCTATAAAAATCCATCGTTCTACCCTGCCTGGATCTACCCCAACACCTTTAAAGAATGTAGAAGAAGAAAAATTTGCGCATACCCAGTAAATAGCTAACAGGTGACAGCTGCGACTCAAAAATGTTATACAACATAAAACAATAGAATAAAGAGAGTAGGAATCGCGCTCGTCCTATATCTATGGCCAATGAAGGGCACAGTGTATGATATGGTTAATTCAAAAACAGAAAAACCAACAAAAGTAAATTGATAACAATGGCACACAAGAATAAACCTGTATATGGAATCCACCTAATAATCACTAAAGAACTTGCTGATGCTAGATATCTGTGATCAGTTATAAAACACACAAGCATAAGTGAAATTCAGTGAATAGTCCTGGACTAAATATAGTCTCAAAAAATATAATAAAATACAAAATTGAAATTAAAAAATTATATGTATCAAAGTGCAAAAAAAGTCCCCCTAATAGTCATAGAAAAGCTGGCTTTTAGTCTATTAAGGTGGGTCTGTGCAGTATGATTCTTCAGGTCTGAATAAATGTATCCTTTCCACACTATTGATATGTGTTTAAACAACGAGAAAAATCTCAGGCAGGTATAGGTGTATCTGTCTCCGGAATGTCGATCACACATAGGTATTCCCCGGGTTTGAAATGTAGAGTCTCAGCACCAAAAACGAAACAAAAACAAAAAGACTTGCATAGTGTGAAACCGTATATACTGCTAATTAATCACACCTGTGTAGGGCAGTCATGCAAACGGGGGAAGGGATAGTGCATGTGGACCAACACCAAATCTGCTTCAATAAATGTACTAGCTTGTGAAACTAATTACAAAGTTCTTACTAGATGGTACCTAGTTCCTACTAGGATAGCGAAATTTGTGCCAAACTACCCTGAGCATTGTTTCAGGGGCTGCTCATCTCCAGGAACATTCTTTCATATCTGGTGGTCGTGCCCTAAAGCACAGTTATTCTGGTCAGAAATGTTCACAATAATCAGTCAACTATCGGGTAAGGGGATCCCATTGGACCCCAAAAGCACATTATTAAACCTCAAACCCAAAAATGTCTCACATAAACAATTTAAACTAACCCTAATCTATCAATTAACAAAGTAACGAACAGAATGAACTTAGCTATGACTCACGCCAAAATGATGGCAATTGACATGGACGCGACCGCTGGATTTGAAAGAACCTGGAAACCGTGGTATGAATATGCAGTACCCAATGAAATCAATGATATTGTATTATTACCATGGTAGCCCAGCCTGTTTAACAGTCTACCGCTTAGTGTATATTTGATATTGACAGCCAATTCCGGACCACTCCTGCAGACACCCCTTTCTCCCCTCACCGCTTTCCTCCCCACCCTCCTCCCCCCGCCTTGGGCTCTGACTATGAACCTCATTATTATACATGTTCTTAGCATTGTTATAAGGTTGATTTTGGTTGAAACACTTACGTTGACGCATCAGGACTCTTGCCTAAACCACAGCCCTAAAACCATCTGGGCTGGTTGGAGGAAACGAAGCATCTTAAAATAAACTCCAGAAAATTGGTCTCTTAGTTATAACCTTATCTGTACTATTAATATGTCCATTGAAGCCACCAGACTCACCTGTTGTGAACTTACCACTTATGTAAACCAAGAAGTTATTCTGTGTCTGTAATTAACTTATTTTATTTTGCTGAATTGTACATTTCTTTATCACCTCAATAAAGATATATTGACAAGGAAACAATTGGCTTCACTGGAGCAATAGGTAGGAAGACTTAAGGCAACGTACAGTGGGAACTACATGTAAATAGGCTTCTGTCATACATCCACTGGGTAAGTCTAGTTTTTAAATAGCTGGACTTTAAAGCCGCGTACACACGATCGGTTCAAACCGATGAAAACGGACTGAAGTTCCTTTTTATTGGTCCAACCTGATCGTGTCTGGGCCCCATCGGTCCGGTATCCTTCGGTCCAAAAACAGAGGGCTTGCTTTAAAATTGAACCGATGGACGGCTAACCGATAGGTCAAAACCGATCGTTAGCACGCACGAGCATCGGTTAAAAATCCACGCATGCTCATAATCAAGTCGACGCATGCTTGGAAGCATTCAACTTTGTTTTTTTCATCACGTCGTTGTGTTTTACATCACCGCATTCTGACACGATCAGTTCATGAACCGATGGTGTGTAGGCACATCAGACCATCAGTCAGCTTCATCGGTGAACCGATGAAAACGGTCCGTCGGACCATTCTCTTTGGATGGACCGATTGTGTGTACAGGGCTTAACATGTATGTTAACCTTAATTACAAACTTTAGGGATTACATGCTTATGTCCCTTGCAGTTAAAGTGATTTCCCACTCTGTAAAAAATAAATAAAGGTTAGCAGCTACAAATCCTGTATCTTCCAACTTTTAATAATAGGACACTTACCTGCTCATGGATCCAACACTGTCCTCACCTGGGCTAGCTCTTCATTAGCCTTCGGATTTCCAGCGCCAACATCTTAACTGTGGGCAGCTGGCGGTGCTATTTTCAGCTTCCCACAGACAGCTGTCCACTGTGCTGAGCTTTGTGAATGATCCTATTGTCTTCTGGGACCTGTGATATGACCCAGAAGACTACAGGGAGGGAGGAGAACAGGAGAACTTCCGCCTAGGTGAGCTGAGTGGAAGCGTTAGTGGTGTACCTGTCAACTAGGTATCCGCCCCCCCCCCAAAAAAAATAGGCAAATTAGGTATGTGTGTGTGTGTGGGGGGGGGGGGGTTTGGAGACCTAAAGCTGAACTTCCCCTTTTGGGTGAAGATGTAGCTTTTAGTTAATTATGGAGTAGAAGGCTCAGTAATTACCTGCTGATCCTGCCAGTCCCCTTATACAAAGAAAAAGAGCCGCTGCTCCAGGTGTATGCTGAATCCTGAGGTGGAATGTCTCGCAGAGTGCCAGCCCCATCCCGCCTCCATGGGAAACTTGTAAGAAAAGAAATGGCTGAACATCCAGGAATTCCGATTTGCCTTTTATTGTTCAAAGTGATAACACCAAAGACACTAACATGAGTTCACTTATACGTGTTTCACACAAACATCTTGTGCTTAATCATTAACCGTTAACATGGTAATGAATAAGCACAAGATGTTTGTGTGAAACACGTTTTTTTCCTGACCACGCTTAGCAGAGAAGCCAATTCACAGCTATGAAAGATGGGGTATTGTGGTCATGCGACCAATCCTAACAAAAGATGAAAAAGAGTTTTGTTTTTTCAATTAAAGTGGAATATTTCCTATAGCTCTGCTGACAGGTGTTATCATTTTAAAGGGGTTAGATCTACTTTAGGACCCAGCTCTTAGGTTGGTTTAGCATTACATTGCTTTTGGTAAACCTGAACATCAACTCATGAAATATACCTGTAAAAAAAAATCTTAAACCTTTGATGTGAGGTGTTATTTTATTTATTTTTTGCTTTTTTTAAGATAACTATATTGAGAACACATTTTAGGTTGTTGTAAGATTTACCTGAAAGTAGTTATTGATATGACTTTCATACAGCAGATAAAAAATGTATTTCAAGTGGTATTCTACCCCAAAACCAAAAACTGTAATACATTGCAGCTTACCAGTCATTAGATTTGGTGGCTGAATCTGTTTTAATTTTTTAGTGGTGAACTGGCCAGTAACTAACCTCTTGTATTAGAGTGCCTACACTCTTGATGAAGGAGCAACAGAGACACATTTGGACAGCAGCATAGTCTGTCTAAGGCGGCGTACACACGACCGAGGTTCTCGCTGGAAACCAGCGAGAACCTCGCTGGAAGCTGCATTCCAGCGAGGACCTCGGCCGTGTGTACACAGAGCGCTCGCCCCGCCCGTCGGGAATCCCGTCGAGCGAAAAGAGAGCACACTCTCTTTTTGCTCGACGGCCCGCCTGGATGAATGGCTGGTTGCCATTCCCAACGGGCAGGTCGCCGATTTCGACGGCCGGCAGAGAACCTCGACGGGCGGAACGATGTGTTCTGCCCGTCGAGGTTCTCTGCCGTGTGTACACGGCCTGAGGGTGGGGAGAGTTAGATGTGTTAGCAGATTTAAATACACAAAAAAATTTAAGTCAGACACCAGCGTACACTTTATAAGCAATTACAGTAGTTTTGGGATAAAGGCTTTACATAAAAAAATCATTTTTAAGCACCTCTTTTAGTGTTAAATGGTTTGTCTTTAACCTCTAACTGCTATATCTGCAGGACAGCTTGTTGTGTTGAAAAACAACATACTTACTGACCAGATCACTGGGTGAAAATAAATGAAAGAAAGTCTAAAGAAGATAACAAATTCAGCTATCACATCTAATGCCTTGTACACACGACCGGTTTTCCCATCTGGATAACTGCCACGACAGCTTTTGGCCAGGAAAACCGAACGTGTGTATGCTCCATCACAGTTTTCCCGATAGGAAAACCACCAGGAATCCCAGCCTACCTATGGGGAAAACCTGCGGTGGAGCATACACACGGCCCGGTTTCCCGACCAAAGCTCTCATGGCAGTTTTCTGCCGGGAAACCTGGCCGTGTGTAGGGGGGAAAAAGCTACCGAGCAGGTTCTCGGTTTTCTCGGTGGATAAGGCATAAGAATTGGTAAGCCGCAATGAATGTTTGCTTTTGGGTTTATTACCACTTTAACTATGAGAATCCAAAGAGCCAAAAATTATTCTTTGGAAATCCACTAAATTGGATTGGCTCAGTCCATTTTATAATGGACCAAGATATTCTAAGTATCACAATAAAGCTGTGCCTGTCAAGATTAAAATAAACAGGATATCAGATTACTATTTAAAGATAAGAATTAGGCCTCATGCACACTGGACATTATAAAAAAAAAGACAGCAACGTTAGCTGTAGAAAGCTGTAGCTAGCTGTAGAGTTTTTCAGCATTTTTTGAAACTGCTTTTTTCAGCGTGTTTTAGCAATTTTTTAGCAAAATTATACTCCCATAAATGTTTATGGTTTAAAACGTTGATAGATGCTAAATAGCCATGCTTTCAGTTTTTTTTTTTTGGGCGGTTTGCAGAAATCAGTCCACTTATCCCTACCTAAAGTGAGATGTGGGTTTCTATAGGTATGAGGCATTTGTCACCAAACAGCCTTGTCAGCTTCTAGCATGGGAATAAATGAATGAGTCTTGTGTCAATATATTCAGTTAAGCCTTTTTGTAAATCCTGTTTTGACACTGTCTGTATAATATAAATTGATTTGTGCTGTTTTGACACATATAAACCAAAATTGTGATGTATTATTGCAGTTCCAAAATACTGCTGTTGTCTTCTGTCCCAGTCTAGAGCCATGGAGGAAGACAATCAGGCATTTTGCACATAGTTAGGATATTGGTAACTGGTATTCTACTACAGAAAGATTTTTTAACATATTAGTGTCACTAAACCCACATCATAAAAAACTATCAATAAATGGTGTATTTCATGATGTTCATACTCAGTCCCTATGAGATAAATTTTCTGCATTCTACAAAAAAAATCTGGTTGATCCTGCTGCTCTCGATCTCCCCCTTCTGTCTATGCCCCCGTTGCAGTTGGGGATTTTGCAGAGCAGTGTTGGCAGCACATGCTCAGTTTTCATTTAGTTTCTATGCTGAACATTTCCTCCCTATTACATCTTAGCAGCCCATGTGATTATAGAGTCACACATGTGGGTGTTCACACAGTGGTAAATGACAATCCACTCCCTCCCTCCTCCTCCATGCCCACTAACCAGCTAAATACAAGGGGGTGGGATGTTACATGTAGATTGATGGAGGCTTCACCTCCCTCTTATTCTGAGACACAGTCTAGAGGGGTGTGACACAGCCTGTGAATGTTAAAAAGCCACCCACACCATGTTATTGACAAAAAATATTAAAGATTTGGTTTCAAATATATATTTATATGACAATTTCTGCTGTTTTTTCTTTTTATTTTTTTTATGTGACCAGCATCAGAGGACTAGAAGCTCCTCCTGCTTATGTTTCTCTGCAGACAGGATGAAGTCCACATACAGAAATAGAAGGGACAATGTATATTCAACAGTGTGTGTTTACCATAATTTTAAGCAGGGAAGCTACTACTAAAGAAACACACTTACTGTACCAATAACACACATTGATTCATAGTTATAGAGAAAGTTTGAGTTGTACACATTATTCAATTGTTATGCTGCAATATATATTTTTTTAACAAAGCTGAAAATTGGTCTGGGCAGGAGGGGGGTTTAAGTGTCCAGTAAACAAGTGGGTAATCAACTTTGAATGCCAGTTAAAATTACAGATCTGTCAATAGGAGTAGCTTTTAATTTGTACTAAAGGAATATAAGGAACATTTTTTTAATTTTATGAAAAAGATTACCGTATTTATCAGGGTATTGCGTGCTCCCGTGTATAGCGCGCACCCCTAATGTCGACCTTGAATTCCTCTAAAAAAACATTTTAGTACTTACAGTTTTGGTGTCTTGCATGGCGTCCATCGGCGGCCTTGTCCGGACCGGCGTCCGTCTTCGGTATCCTCCCAGCTTCTCCAGCGCTGTCTCTAGTCAAATCCCCACTTCCCACGCTCAGTTTGAACGCCTTCGCCGACATATACCGAGTGCAGTACACTCGGGTACATTCGGCAAAGCTTGGCTTTGCTCGTGCTCACGCTCTGTGACGTTCATGCGTGAGCAGGAGCGAAGCCGAGCCTTGCCGAATGTACCCGAGTGTACTGCCCTCCCATAGCAATGCTAAAATTGAGGGGTGGGAGACACAGATCAGAAATCAGGCCAGGGGATCTATACTGCTGCCTGCAGTATACTACGCCCCAAAAGCGGCATCCTCATACCCTCTCACATCTACTTGGTAGAACTTAGTAAATGTATGTACCGAAGACCAAGTAGCAGCCTTACAGATCATGGAGGCCTGGTGATGCACTGCCCATAAAGCACCAACTGCTCTAGCCGAGTGCGCCTTCATCTGAAAAGAAGGGATCTTCTTTTCTAACCATAGGCCTGAATAATGACTTGTCGAATCCAATCTGCAATAGTAGATTTTGACACTGCCTGGCCCTTCCCTGGGCCCTGGCAGAATAAATGGGCAATCACTCGTTCACATCTGAGCCGTAGCTTGCAGAAAAACTTGATCCAGGGAAAATCGAATTCCCCTGGTGTAGCAAATTGGAGCATGCTCTGTTTTTTTTTTTTGCATTCCTCTGGATCAACTGTGGGTATAGAATTGGGTGTATGGGATTGTACGATATTTTTTATTTTATTTTTATTTATTTTTATGGTTGAACTGGATGGACTTTTTGGTAATTTTTCAACCTGACTAACTATGTACCGGTAACTATGTATATCACTTTACTTGAATTCATCTACTACAGTCAGGGGCGGACTGACCATTAAGGAACTCGGGCACTGCCCGAGGGCCCCATGCCACTAGGGGGCCCCATCAGGGTTGCCAGGCTCATTAAAAGCAGGGACAGTATGTAAAAATCTGTGTTTTTTTTTACATCTGTCCCTGAGATGTCCTAAACCTACATGCTTTTGATGTGAAAATCCTGAGATTTTAGCTGCCCCTCCTCTGTACTGCCACCTGACTTGGTAGCCATCTGTAATCCTGGGGGCCCCATAATCTTCTATTCTATTGATTTAACCAGCTGACTAAAGACCCGTACACTCAGAAAATCGTACAATAAATACAGTTTTCGAAGCAATCGTATGATAATCCGATCGTTAGTACACAGCTTTTGTCCAAAAGAATCCGAAAGGACAAACATGAAAACTGTTCTCGTGCGATTTCAGATCATACGATTTTCATTTAATTGGTATAGCTTTTGTCTGAAAATACAATACAATATTCTTTTGTTCAAGAGTTTTCAAACTTTAGTAACTTCTTACACTGACACCAATGTTGAGGTTATTATTGTGTCAAATGACAACAATTCTGAGGCCCCGTACACACGATCAAATAGATTTGTTCAAATCAGTCGGACAGACCGATTTGAAGAGATCTGTCTGCTGGGATGTATTGGTTTGATCCAATTGATCCATTCGACGCATGTGCGAGCAGACATGTCTGCTGGTTAGCGTACTAACCAGCAGACATGTCGGGCGGACGGATTCACAGCCAACAGATTTCAAAGCATGCTTTAAAATCTGTCGGGTGGCCAAATTTGTCTGTTTGCCTGTACACACGATCGAATCTGTCTGCTGAAACGGTCTGGCAGACCGTTTCCAGCAGACAGATTTGATCGTGTGTACGCGGCCTGAGAGTTATTACTGTGCTCACTGACACCAATGTTGGGGGTTAATATTGCATCCACTGGCAGAAATGTTGGGGGTTATTATTGTGAGAGTGAGTGAGAGTTATTAACTGGTGCTGATTTTCTGGACAGGAGCAGAAGAAGTGTTATGGCTTTATAGGAAGATGTTATGTATGGTCTTTTTTATTCCACGTACACACGATCGGTTCGTCTAATGAAAACGGTCCGATGGATCATTTTCATCGGACGAACCGATCATGTGTGGGCCCCATAGTTTTTTTTCCCATCGGTGAAAAAAAATAGAACTGGTTTTAAAATTTTCTGATGGTTAAAAAACCGATAGAAAAAAACAATCGTCTGTGGGGAAATCCATTGGTCAAAAATCCGCTCAGAATCAAGTCGACGCATCCACGCATGCTCAGAGGCATTGAACTTAATTTTTCTCTGCACGTCGTTGTGTTTTACGTCACCGCGTTGGACACAATCAGATTTTTAATTGATGGTGTGTAGGCAAGACTGATGAGAGTCAGCTTCATCGGATATCTGATGAAAAAATCCATCGGCCCGTTTTCATCGGATGAACCGATCGTGTGTACGTGGCATTAGAGGATCACAGTAATAGATGAAGAAGCCTTAATTTCCCATGATTAAGCTTCAGGGGCAGAATGAAATGCATTGGAAGGGCGTGGCTTGGTTGAAACCAAGGCTAAGGCTGTCAACTACCTCCTCATGGGTTTTGTTGTGATGTGCAACTTTTGGGACTTTCTTTCCCTACTTGCTGTTTTGAACTGGGACGAGCTCTGCCTTTGTCAGCACACCTAATGTTTTGTCATGCAAGAGGACCTAGTGGAGTCTTGACTGGCACCTGTAATTTGTGTTGTGGGTCAAATAGATGAAGACGCTTTATACTAACAAACTGTATCTTATATGTTGTGATGAGATGTCTGGAACTGAGATCATAGATTATCACATTTACTCCAACCATTATATGGTCCACAGCATATGAATTAGAGTTCCTTGGTGTAACTGGCATTTTGAACACAAAGGGGAGTCCCTCCTGCCCCACTTATGTAACTGCAATGGTGTCCTATAAGAGCGATGAAGGATAAACAAATGTGTTAGCTTTTGAGTAGCTGATACAGATACCGGCGGGCCTGCTGTCAATATTTGGTCCCACCTATCCCCATCTATTGGACCTCTTTATCAGCTTCCCATTTTTCTCTACAGGGCAATAGGTCCAGAGCTTGGATATAGGTAAGTAAACAAGTGTAGATGTGGGAGATAATTCCTTTCTTATCTGTGGCAGTGAATATGGATTTAAGAAAATCTGTGTCATCCAATCGCAGGGTTGAACCCCTATCCTATGCTCTATTAGCATGTCACAATTGTAAGAACATAAATTATCGGTTATACAAAGGGGGCAACTCTTCCCGTAGTTAATCAAAAGATTTCAATGCTAACCCAACATATAATTGTACAAGGTATTTGACTCCAGCTTCTATCCACTTGACCTGATTAGGAAGTTTACTTTGTTCGGGGTAGGAATGGTTATTCCAAATGGGAGTAGACTCCATAAAGCCCTCTATACCCAGTCTACTTCTGTCCAGAGTTTCAGAATCAGCTTTACCTTGGGGTTATGTGGTGCCAGATACGGAAGTCCCTGTTCTATCTGAGATATTGCAGAGTAATCTGCAAGTGAAGCGATCAACAGAGTTTTAGAGGGGTTTAACATATTTGGTATATCCCATCCAGTTAAATGTTACAGTTGGGCAGCTAAAAAGTATGTAAGGGCATGTGGTATGGCTAGTCCACCCTGATCCTTAGGGTATTGAAGAGTAGTCAGTTTAACCCTAGCCACTCCATTTTTTCCATAATTATGCTTGGTATAACGAGTCTATTTGTTAAAAAACAGTATCGTGGTATCCACAGAGAACTTACAACAGCTGGAAAGCACAAACCATTTTAATTAGGTTAGCCCTGCCCGTCACTGAGAGAAGTACCAGCTACCAAGTTTATGTTGAAACTTTTGTAAGATGAGTTTGACATTTAAGGTTATATAGTCATTGACATTGGCAGTCACTATTATACCCAAGTATTTGAAGGATTGTACTATCTCCACGTGTGATGCTACTGCTGGTAGGGTGTTGTCAATGGGTCTAACAATAAAAGAGAGGATTTATGCCAATTTATAGCAAATCTGGATAACTGCCCAAGCTGTTCAATGCGCCGCATGACTGTTTCCAAAGATTCAGCAGTATCCCCCAGTTATATTAACCACTTCATTCCCAGAAAGATTTGCCCCCTTCCTGACTGGGCCATTTTTTGCGATACGGTACTGCGTCATTTTTAACTGACAATTGTGCGGTCGTGTGATGCTGTACCCAAATAAAAATGTTGTCCTTTTTTCCCCACAGATAGAGCTTTCTTTTGGTGGTATTTTTTTACTAGTAATGGCGGCGATCTGCGAATTTTTATCAGGACTGTGACATTGTGGCGGACAGATCAGACACTTTTGACACTATTTTGTGACCATTGACATTTATACAACAATCAGAGCTAAAAATAGCCACTGATTACTGTATAAATGTCACCGGCAGTGAAGGGGTTAATAATAATAAGGCTTGGGATAATGAGTCCATTTGTTATAGGGGTTAACAAGGGGTAACTGTGTTCCCTAGGTGTGTTCTAACTGTAGGGGGAAGGGACTGATTGGGGGATGAGACCGATCGGTGTTCATACTTAGTATGAACACACGATTGGTCTCCTCTTTCCTGAGAGAACCAGCATTGTTTTAGTGCTTAAGCATGGCAGTTCACAAAACAATACAATACACAGCATCCACCAGAACACTTACCAGCCAGTCAGCAAATAAACAAGAAGTCTAAATTATTTAAACAGTTTGTGTTTGGTTTACATTGGATACATTTGCAAATATATGTGAAGCCGCACTGCCACATCAAGGTCCCTCTGAAAAGTGCTGTCCCTAACTATAGCATAATTTCCAAATGAAGACATGCATAGCAAGAAATACAGTGATTGTGTAAACAAGTTTAACAAATAAAAAAAAAAACAGGAGGCATAGGTTGCATATATTTGCAATCATATGTAAATTCACCTTCCATTACAGCACAAAAAAGATGCAAAACATGCCGGAGAAACTACTGGTCTCCTCTTAAATCTAGACCTGAAGATTGTCACCAAAATCCTTACTAACCATCTGTCAGGGCTCTGACTTGAACCTGCGACCTCTTCTGTATCCGGCACAGGCTTTTCTCACTCAGCTATCTGAGATGCTGGACAGCACCCTGCCTGATCCATTGGACAACCATGCCTGGTGTCTTGATTTCTGTTGAATCTTGAACTCTTTGTTCCGCCCAACCTTGGCTTGCGACCCCGAAACTGATCATTGGTCTAACGGCTCAGACAATTCATTCTCTCACTGAACTGAGAACTGTGCTTAGCTATATCGGCCATTGGTCTCCGCTCACTACAGGTATTCTCCTAACAAAATAATCTGTCCAAAAGAACATGGAGACCGTGTGTCCCTGATTGAGCATGTTGTTTTTGTTAACTGAGGCTTTTGCCTCCAACCTCCCCTCACCGCTGGTCCAACACAGGTCTGCAGAAAAAAGTTAAGTCTACCACACTCCATCCTCCCCTCACAGCCGGTCAAGCACGCATTTGCAGAACAAAATATGTTTAGTGGCCTCCAACCTCCCCTCACAGCCAGTACAACATATGCCTTCAGAAAAAAGAAAAGTCTACCGGCTTTAACCTCCCCTCACAGCCATTCCAATACTCGCCTGCAGAAAAATGTGTGTTGAACCTCACAGCTGGTACAAAACAAACACCTGCAGTGTGAAAAATGTGTGTTGGACCTCCCAGCCGGTCCAACACACACCTGTAGAAAAAAGAGAAGTCTACAGGCCTCCAACATCCCCTCACAGCCAATACAACACATGTCTTCAAAATAAAAAAAGGTTTACTGGCCTCCAACCTCCCCTTACATTCGTTCCAACACTTGTGTGTATCTCACATTGAGCTGCTGCCTTTTTGCTGGTTTACTTCTTATATGTCTAGTGCTGTTTCTTTTTTACTCTATACTGTTCCAACACTTGACTGCAGAAAAAAGTAAAGTCTACTTGTCTCCAACCTCACAGCCGGTCCAACACATGCCTGTGGCAAAGAGAAAAGTCTATCAGCCTCCAACCTCCCCTCACAGCCAATGCATGTCTGTAAGAAAAGAGTGCCAGCCTTCAACCTCTCCTGATTGCCGGTCCAACACATACCTACAAAAAAGGCTACCGCCTCCAACTTCCCGTAATAGCCAGTCCAATACACACCTGCAAAAAGACTATGGGCCTCCAATTTCCCCTCACAGGCAGTCCAACGCACTACTGAAAAAAAAAAAAAAGTCTCCTGGCTTCCAAACTCCCCTCACTGCTGGTCCAACACCTGCCTACACAAAAAGACTACTGGATTCCAACCTTCCCTCACAGCGGGTCCAACACATACCTGCAGAAAAAAGAAAAGTCTGCCTGCAGAAGAAAGAAAAGTCTACAGGCCTCCAACCTCACAGTGGTGCAACACACACCTGCAGAATAAAGAAAAGTATACCAGCCTCCAATCTCCCTCACAGCCGGTCTAATGCACATCTGCAAGAAAAGACTATCGGCCTCCAACTTCCCCTAATAGCAGGTCTAACGCACACCTGCAAAAGAGACTACCGGCCTCCAGTCTCCCCTAACAACTGGCCCAATGCACGCCTTTAAGAAAAGACTTCCTGTCTCCAACCTCCCCTCATAGCCGGTCAAACACACTCCCGAAAAAAGACTACCGGCCTCCACCCTCCCCTCATAGCCAGTCCACTTACCCACAGAAAAATAGAAAGTCTACCGGCTTCCAAACTCCCCTCATTGCCATTCCAACACACGCCTGCAAAAAAAGGCTACCGTATAAAAATCATATCCAACACTTACATTTCGGTGTGCTCGAGTGGGGTCAGTGTCCTTGCTGATGCTGTGTTCAGGGTCCTTTAGCGTCTCCAACAGTGTCTCATGTCCCGGCTATAACAGCCGCAAAGTACCAGAATGTATACCGGCAGTGTCCGTAGGTGGAGATTGCGACAATCAGATCATGGAGGAGCATGTTTAAAAAATAAACAGTGGAACAGTGTAAAAAATAAGTAAATAGATAAATAAGAAAAATTGTTTTTAAAGCGCCCCCATCCCTCTGTGCTCGCATTTAGAATCAAGCACACATGTAAGTCACGCACACGTATGTAAACGGTGTTTGCACCACACGTGAGGTATCCCAGTGAACAATAAAGCAAGAGCAAAAATTCTAGCACTAGTCATCTTCTGTAACTCAAAACAGGAAACCTGTAAAGATTTTTAAAGCGCCACCTATGGAGATTTTTTAGTACCGTAGCTTGTCTCCACTCTACAAGCGCTTGCAATTTTAAAACGCAACATTTTAAGTATCGATTTAAGCGGCACAACATTCCAAAATAAAAATAGGTATATGTTGCGTCTTGTTTTTTTTTATATTCTTTGGCACGTACTTTTTCGAAAAAAAAAATGCTTTTTGAAGAAAAGGCTGTGCAAATACCGTGTGAACTTTTGTAATGATCGTCATTTTATTTCCTAGGGTCTCCAATAAAAAAATATATATATAATGTTCGGTGCTTATAAGTAATTTTCTAGCAAAAAATACTGACTTAAACTGGTAAACAAAAAGTGCCAGAAAAGGCTTGGGGCCAGATTCAGCAACACTTGCGCTGGAGTATTTCGATATGCGCCGCGTAACTTTGAAGATGCGCCGTCGTTTCTATGTGCCCGTACCCACCAAACTAGATGCGCCCAATAACGGGCCATTTGCGACCGGCGGAACGTTCCGACGCCAGAGTATCGTCAGCGCTTAATTTCGCTTGGCGCATCAGTCGCGCCTATTGATTTCCCCTGCAAATATGCAAATGAGGGATTTTTCCCAATTCACGAACGGATTAGCACCATACGCTGGCTACATGCGCCGCGCGTATCTCGTCCGTCCGGCGCAAAGTTATTTCTACAAAAGGCTGCTTTATCTTTACTCCAGACGGTCACAGGTCAGCAGGAGAGCAGCTACAGCAGCGTTACCGACGAAACTAGCAAGCTGAACAACCACACTTGCAAGGACAACACCTCTGTGTGCCAACATGCCGGGGGCACTCGTGGTCCTAAGACTAGTACTGGGTCCCTCGCTATGGAGGAGGCGGGCAAGTGAGAGGATATACCGCACGCGTATGAACCTCTTTGGCATGGGTGATGAGGAGGTGTATCGCCTCTTCAGATTCAGCCCAGATGCAATACTTGAACTAACCACAACCCTGCAGGGTGACATCACCAGCAAGACACACCGCTCACAAGCAGTGCAGCCACTGGTGAAGGTCCTGGCAACACTTCATTTCCTTGCAAGTGGATCATTCCAGCGTACAAGTGGAGTGGTGGCTGAAATGTCACAGTCCTCCATAAGCAGATGTGTGCACCAGGTTGTCCCTGCAATCCTCAGACGCATGTCCAACCAGTTCATTAGACCAACCACTGAGGAGCTGCGGCTGAAGGCAATGACAGATTTCTACAACATTGCCAGATTCCCACGCACTGTGGGTGCCATTGATTGCACACATGTGGCCCTTCAGCCCCCCAGTGCCACAGAGCACATATACCGCAATCGGAAGCATTGGCATTCCATCAACGTACAGGTGATAGCCGATGCCCAACGCCTCATATGGCACGTCCGTGCCAAACACCCCGGGTCCAGCCATGACAGCTTCATATACAATCAGAGTCCCATCCCAGCAGAATTCGAGCAGAACATGTATGGGGACAGCTGGCTGGTTGGTGAGTGACATGGGAGTCAGGCATGACTATCCCCTCCCGTGATGCACATCAGAAGTGGCACATGCATGACTAACATCCTCCTGTCTTTTCCCTTACAGGTGACTCTGCATATGCACTGGGACCCCATCTAATGACTCCTTTCCGCAACCCCCAAACCAGAGGAGAGAGAAAATACAATGAAGCATACATCAAAACCCGTGCAGTGGTGGAGCAAACATTCGGGCTCCTGAAGTCCCGTTTCCGATGCCTGGATAAGTCCGGGGGGATCCTATTGTATTCCCCTACCTTTGTGTGTCAGATCATCGGTGCATGTTGCATTCTGCACAACTTTGCTATGAGAAAAGGCCTGCAGATTGACATACGTGATGACCTGACCCCCGACCCACACAGTCCCCACCTGCCAGAGGAGAACCAGTCTGCTGATGGAAGAGCAGTCAGGAGGGTCCTCGCCGTAGGCATCTTTGGACACTAAACCAAAACATTGATCACACGGACAATGCACGCGTGTACACCACTGATGTCCCTAGATCACACACACCACATGCACATCGCATTGGATTAGCCCAAGTCCAGCATGTAGGACTTGGGAGCAGCAACGCCAGCGTCAAGGCCCCAATGATGTCACTGTCCATTCATACACCTTTCACACGTCATTCATACAGCCGTGGGGTTAACTTCACCACCACGGCCGAGGGTGACACCCCTTACTGTCAGGAGTGCCACCCCCTCACATTCACACACCATTCACACTGTCCCCTGCACTCCTGACCGTGTGCAGTTCAAAAGAAAAAAAAAATCTCATAACCTGAGCAAGAAAATAAAATCTAAACTCATAACCTGAGTAATAAAAAAAATAAAAATATAAACCAAAAAAAAAAAAAACCCTCATCTGGGATGACGGGGGCACTCTCGGGCTCCTCAGCTGCCTGGAGGGAGTGGGTGGTGGTGGGGGTGTGGGGGCATCTTGAGGAGGCTGATCCCCGGGTGGGCCACTCCGGGCAGCTGTTGGCTGCATGCCCTCCAAGGCCACTGCAATCCAGCTCAGATAGAGGTTAGTCTGGGCCTGCATCCTCAACTGGCGGGTGACTTGATGCCTCTGGTCACGCTGCCGCTGCCTCCCCTCTTCCCGGATGGCAGCAGTGTTGGCATGTACAGCTGCTGTCAGGTGCCGGACATCAGCCTGCACCTCCCCCAGGCTGGTAACAAGGTTCTGAACACCACTGGGCAGCTGCGACATGGAGCCCAGGCTGTCAGCGACCCGGTCCAGGTGGCCAGCAATCTCCCCCATCTGCTGGGTCTGCTTGGCGTGGTCCAACAGCATCTGGTCCTCGACCAGATCACACACCCCCCTGGTCTTCCGGGTGGCCTTCCTGGGGGCAGGAGAAGGTTGTCCCCGTGGGGATGGAGTCGCCCTTGAGGGGCTACCGAGGATCGGGGAGGGGATGACAGAGGGCCCTGCTGAAGAGGAGGACTCCTCCAACAATAAGATGAAGTCCTGTTCAGGGACAGGCTCCTCCACAACCACCTCTGCAGAGGTGGTGTGGGCACTCTCCTCCACCTCGGTCTCTTCAGCACCCAGGGGCTCATTATCACGATCCCGTTGGGAGGTTGGGGTGGACTGGCCGCCAAGAGATGATGGCCCAGCTCCGTCATCTGTGGATGACACAAAGAAGACACATGTTGGTGGTCCCACACACTTGGCACATGTACCCTCCCTCCCCCCACATGCAACACACCAAATAGGGGATAAAAAACACTTACCTGTCCTGGAGCCTTCCTCCATGGAGTCATATCCAGGGACCCCCTCCAACTGCTCCCTGTCCAGGCAGCGTGCGACCACCTCCTCCTCTGCGGTCAGGCTGACAGGACATGGGGGACCACCACCTGTGCCCCTCTCATGCCTCCTGATGGTGGCCACCTTGCCCTTGACCTTGCGCCGCAAGTCATTTATTTTTTTCTGAATGTCAGAAGCAGTCCGGGTGGAGTACCCCAAGACATTCACCCTGGCAGCAATGGTCTCCAGGATGCCCTGCTTTCTCTCCCGGCTGGTCTTCCGGCTTTTTTTCCCATGGAGTAACTCATTAACAGACTCCATTGCTGATATGATGACCGAGACCTCCTGGGAATTAAAATTGAGGTTCCTCCTCTCTTTGGGGGTAGCGGGAGCAGCCATCACTGAGCAAAAGTATCTTCCCTGGGGTGGGGGGAAAGGGAACTACTTTTGCGACGGAATGGCGTTTCCGCTAGCGCTTTTAAGCGCCCAACGGAAGGCATTGTGCTGACGTTTCCCGGGAAGTGGTGCCGACGGAAGTTGTGAGCATGCGCACAAGGGGGCGAGTGGAGCCGCACTCACTGCGCATGCTCCGTGGATGATGCGCTGAACGTAAGCCTCTGCGCTGGGCTCCGCCCATCATTTACATATGATCACACCCACTTCCACTTGCGTCGGGTTACGCCAGCGCATTATCGTTACTCTGGCGCAAGTTTACGCGCAACTGCTATGTGAATAACAGTACTTGCGCTGAAAGGGTCGTCAGAGTAACGTAAATGAGAAGCGTTACTCTGGAGCAAAGATGCTCTCATCTACCTGAATCTGGCCCTTGGTTTTCAAGTGGTTACATAAGGCATTCCATGGAAGCAAAAGCTAGCTTTTTGACAAATACAAAAGGATCCTAATAAATCCTTGTTAGATAGAAATAAAAATTCAAACACACAAATGATGATGAATTGTAATCACTGTATGACGTTACCAGAAGAAGGAAATGATGTATGTTGTTTGAAGTAAAATAAATAATGGTGATATTCTCTAGTGCTTAGGCGCTTTTGCATTCCCAGAGATAAGGATTTGTAAATAAATGATGCATACATAGCCATGGAAGCTGAGTTTCACAAATTGATGTTATAAATTCACAAGCTGAATAATGGAACTCAGTGGTCATTTTTTAACATATGATGAATTTTTAAACGTAATTGGAACCTAGCAATGAAAGATGACAAATGAGGAAACTCCTGTCTGGTACAGCCAATTGAGTGCACTTGACACTTTGCTTATAGCAGCAAATCATTTTTACGCATGGACATAACGATCAATGTCACCAGTAGTAAAAAAAAAAAATGACCTTTATGCAGGTTTAGTTGCAATTGCTCAGAAGTCCGTATAATCCCCTTTAGTATCCATAAAATGCATAGTTACTCGATAACATGTAAATAAGCTACTCCTAGTCTGAAAAAGAAGCTTAGGATTATCATTTATGTGGCAGCTTTTTCAATCAGTGTTTTGATGTACAGAAACTGTATACACATAGGCTAATACTAAGGGCCAGATTCTCATACAAATTCGCCGGCGTAACGTAAGCTATTTACACTACGCCGCCGCAACGTAACAGAGCAAGTGCCGTATACTCCATGTACTTGCTCCGTAGTTTGCGGAGGCATAGAGTAAATCGCCCAGCATAAGCCCGCGTAATTCAAAGGGGGCGGCTTGTATTTAAATTTAGCACGCCCCCGCGTCGAACGAACTGCGCATGCGCCGGCCGGGGAAAAAGCCCAGTGCGCATTCTCCAGCTCACGTCGGAAAGCGTCATGGAAACCGACGTCAAAACGACGTGATCGACACTACGCAATGCCCTATTCGCGAACGAGTTAGTAAAACTACGTAAGCGACGGAAAAAGCCGACGCTGACCCGACGCCATACTTAACATGGCATCCGAAGGCACCCGACGGCATCCGACGGTACTGCGTAAGGTTAACCCTCATATTAGCAGGGGTAACCTTACGTGGACGAAAACGACGTACGCGACGACAGGGCGGCGTAAAAGCGATCGCGAATCGGTGTAGTAGCATAGCATAGGCAAATGAGAAAACAACGTAAAGGCCACCTAGTGGCCGGAGTTGTCATTACAACTACGATCCGCAAGTGTAGCCGTATCTATGCCAAAGTGATTCTAGGAATCACTCGCATAGATACGAGGCAAAAAAAACGGCGATACGATGGGGTATCTGAGATACTCCGTCGTAGCGCCGCTGAGAATCTGGCCCTTTGTCTCCATCTACAGACAGTATTTGCTGTTAGATTTTTTTTCAATTGCTAGGAATAATCAATGAAAAGTAGTGGATGTGTTGCTGATCATGTAAAGAGCTGACTAGATTTACTGGAAGAAGGTCAGTTTGGTTATAACTAATGACCCCTGCACTCTGCATTACTTGAACATCAAACCACTAAGCTTTGCGTTACCACTCTGATCTCTGACGTCTGCACTCTGCATTATTACTGTCATCTCTGAAGTCTGCATTACTTCTTCTTGACCTCATACTCTGTGTTACTTACTACTCTGAACTTTGGGTTACATACTACTGACCTCTACACTCTGCGTTACTACGTTACTACTGAACTCTGCACTCTGCATTACTTACCACAGACCCCTGAATTTTGCTTTACATACTACTGACCCCTGCATTCTGCATTACACTCTTCAGACCTCTGCACTTTGCATTACTTCCACTGACCTCTGTACTCTTCATTACTTACTACTTACCCCTGCCCTCTACGTTACTACTGAACCCTGCACTCTGCATTACTTACCACTAACCCCTGCATTTTGCTTTACATACTACTGACCCCTGCATTCTGCATTACACTCTACAGACCTCTGTACTTTGCAATACTTCCACTGACCTCTGTACTCCTAATTACTTACTACTTACCCCTGCCCTCTGCGTTACTACTGAACCCTGCACTCTGTATTACTTACCACTGACCCCTGCATTTTGCTTTACATACTACTGACCCCTGCATTCTGCAGAGAGACTGGACAGTCTCTAGACCTCTGCACTCTGCATTATTTACTACTCACCCCTGCACTCTGCCTTAGGCCGCGTACACACGATCAAATTTATCTGCTGAAACTGACAGACCGTTTCAGCAGACATCTCCGATCATGTGTACGGGCTATCGGACATGTTTTCCCAGCAGACAAATTTCAAAGCATGCTTTGAAATTTGTCCACCGGAGACATGTCTGTCGGATATGTCCGCTGGTTAGTACACTCACCAGCGGACATAACTGTCCACACATGCGTCGAATGGATTTGACGCATGCATGGAAGTATTTTACTTCCTGGAGTGGTGAGGTGGCGGCGTCAACGTCACCGCCACCGCGTCCTCAGCCAGAGGAGATTTTTGTCTGATGGTGTGTACACGCCATCGGACCAAAATTCGATGAGACATGTCTGCTGCAAACGGTCCGTCGGACATGTTTGAGCGGACATGTCTCATCGTGTGTACGCGGCCTTACAGTCCCCCAATCATTGTGTGTTACTTATGTGACGAGACCCTTTCTCGCCCAGGTCCTGCTCTCCCGACACTCCTCTGCTTCTATTTGATCAGCTTGCAGATTGCAACATCTGATGGTCCAGTCATCCAAGATTCCAGGATCCAACCTACAGCTATGTGCCGATTGGATCCATGAAGATTAAGCCACTTCCAGTATCTCTTGCAATATGTACTCCACAATGTCTCATCTTCTGCAATACATGAATATGGATTTCACGTAGAAACACTTTAATATCTCACGATCCATGACATTTTTTAATATCTCACGATCCATGACATTACTCCCCCTGGGAAGTAGTCCAACAGCCGCAGTGGGACCCACACGGGTCAACTCGAGGATGTTGGAAAAGTTGCCTTAGGGTTCCAGGACTGTCTGCCGGGATAACCCATCCGCCTTCCTGCTTTGAGGCCCTGTTCCATAATCGGACGGCAAGAGGCTTGCATTCAGTCCTCTCCAAAAGCCCCTGTCCCGGCTAGGCCTGTCACACATCTCCCTTTTTGGCAGGAGACTAACGCAGTAGGAGCCACCAGGCAGGTTGACTCTGAATTTAGCCAGTAGTTCCAGTCCCCCAATGCCGGTATCCATACAGTACCCCAAATAAATTCTCCCAAACAGAGCATTACTCACCCCGCCAACCTCTGCCTCCCTCAGAGAATACGCCTGCCGCTGGGGAGAAGCCTGGACTGGCCATTCTCCCTGGAGTCCTTTCAGCCGCTGGAGAGAAAACAGGGTGGCTGGGCTCAGTTCATCATGCTGTTGGGGATCTGGGCCAACTGGCCACCATTCCTGGGGTATACCAGTGGAGACTGAAGTCCCCTCCACTGGTGCTAGGTGAAAATCCCCCGGTGCTTGCAAAGCAAAGCCGACATCCTCCTGTCTCAGGGGCGTATCATTTTCTGGGGTTGAGTCAGTGAAGATCGAAGTCCCATCCACTACCACAGGAACCCCCTCTTCTGTTAGGTGAAAGCAGAGGCCCGGGGCACTCTGCTCTGTTGCCAGCTCTTCCGCTGGGTTGCTGTGAGTGGAGACCACAGTCCCATCCACCGATATCCGCTCAAGCTGTAGTGGGGTGCAGCTGCCAGTAGCATCCTGTCCTGCTGCCAGTGATTCAGCTGGGAGTAAGAGCTTTACCACCTCAGCTGGTTGCTGGGGAGGGGGGCCAACCGCCCCGGCTCCCTGGAACTCCATAGTTGGTCCCGATGCTGGGCAGAGATGGCTGGCACTCTGCCCTGTTGCCAGCACTTCTGGTGGGGGTGCACAATCTGAACAGTCCATACATTCTGTAATCTGCAGCTGGTGCGTGATCGCCACCTTCTCACCCTGAGCCTCTGGAACTGCCACAGGGGTGGGGCAGAGGTCTTGAACCCTCTGTCCGGTGACCAGCGCTTCAGCTGGGGAAGTTCCTTGTAACTCCACAAATACTGCCCTTGGTGCTGGGCAGAGCACAGTGAAGTTTGGCCCTGATCCCAGCTCTTCTGCTGGAGGCTCATCAGGTTGTTCTTCTTCAGCAGAAAAATCTATTAAATCCCCTGTCTCTGCAACTGGTGTTTGGGGATAGAGGTTCACCATCTCCTGTCCATGTAACCCAGAAGATGCTATAGGTACTGAGCAGAGGTTAGCAGAGCTCGGCCCTGCGGTCAGCACTTCAGCTTTGGGAATGGCAATCTCCAGATTTTCCACTGCCGATTCACTGGCATACTGCTGGACAGGCACATTCCTCCATTCAAGATCATCCCCTGCAGAAACAGGATCATCAAGGTCAGTCAGCACTTGCTGCATCCGCCATAAGACCTCCTGGTCCATAGCTGCAGGGGCAGGTTGGCAAAGCACACTGTTACCCTGCCACATTGCCGATTCTTCAGCCAGGATTTCAGCACTGTCAGCTGATATTTCCTCATAGTCTCAGGCAAAGGGAGCCCCATCCTGCTGCTGAGCGGAGTCTAGCAGCTGTTTGTAGGCAAATTCCAGCTCACGTTGCCGCTCTCGTTCTCTCTGTTGCCGCTCTCGTTCTCTCTCTTGGCGCTTTAGTTCTTTCTGTTGTCGCTCATCCTGCAGCTGGATGTCTTTAATGGCTTCCTGTCTGGTGGTCTCTGATGGGTTAGCACCATATAATGCCAACCACTGTTGAACTCGCTGCTGGAACAAGTCTTCAACTGACCGGGGTCCTGCATCACCATCCCTCTGATCCATCTCGGCTAGCGTAATGATCAGGGTGGCCTTGTTCTTCCCACCGGTCCCTCCACGGCTCTCAAGCAAGTCTTTTAGCATGGTTCTCCTGCAGGCTGCATAGCTGGTCATTCATGGTGGTGGTTTGGAGTTGTCCCAGTAACTGGAGAGCAAATCCCACCGCTGCCAACCAATGTGACGAGACCCTTTCTCGCCCAGGTCCTGCTCTCCCGACACTCCTCTGCTTCTATTTGATCAGCTTGCAGATTGCAACATCTGATGGTCCAGTCATCCAAGATTCCAGGATCCAACCTACAGCTATGTGCCGATTGGATCCATGAAGAACACACACCAAACGAGTTGTATGTATGTTCAACCAGAACTCTTATATTGAAAGTACACAGCACACTTTTATACAGAATTTGGAATATCCCGCCCCCAACAATTGCTTTCCTATTGGTCCTTTTTTAAGTCCAGGCCGTCTCCCATCAGTCTCCCATCAGGTCCTCTCCCATGCAAATTAGGACTTCAAAATGTCTCAGCAAAGATTGGTCCCAAAGCTTGAATAGCCTGACTATGTGTGTTGAGACAGAAGCCCCCAGGGGGTAATTACTACAATGAAGCAATCAGAACAACAATTAACACCTCTACACACCGGACAATAAAATGTCTCTCACAAGCCCGGCTCCACTTATTTCACTAGTCGGAGCCAAGCCTTGAAGGGTCATTGTCCTAGTGACCTAGTCAGGACAAATTAAGCCACTTCCAGTATCTCTTGCAATATGTACTCCACAATGTCTCATCTTCTGCAATACATGAATATGGATTTCACGTAGAAACACTTTAATATCTCACGATCCATGACATTTTTTAATATCTCACGATCCATGACAACTTACTCCTCCCCCAGTACTGTGCATTACGCCGTACTTTCTCTTTTTCACTTTCTTTATATACAATATATCTGTTGTGCAGGCAGCTACGTACATTGATTATTGACAGCACAGTTTTCCTTTCACCTTTATATACATTACATTTTTACCGACCTCTGAACTCTGTGTTACTTACCGAACCCCTGCATTGTGAATGATAGCAAAACTCAAGTTTTTCACTGTAAGAATGGAATTAAATGATAGTTTCCTTTACACTTTAATATTTTTTTTTTAATAGGGTCTACATTATCTCCTTTTTTAGATAAAAAAGCATTCTACATTTATATGTAAAAAAAAAAAAGCATTCTACATTCTGGCGATCTTGTATATGCCTTACGTACTGCCATGTTACAAGCCACATAGCATTCAACAACAACCATTTTATTGGCCATGCCTACAGGTGTTCAACAGTTAGGCCTCATACACACGTACGAGAACCTCGTCGGGCTAAACCCATCGTTCCGCCCGACGAGGTTCTCGGCCGTCCGTCGAGTTCGTCGACCAGGCTGTCGAAAAAGGCGTCGAGCCATTAGTCCCGATGGCCCGTCGAGGAAATAGAAAACCTGTTCTCTATTTTGGCTCGACGCCTTGCTCGACAGTTTTCTCGGCGAAAACGTACACACGATCGAGCTTCTCGCTGGATTCTGCCGAGAAGCTCGGTCCTGTGTACGGGGCCTTAGGCTTCATGCACACTGAATGTATCCAAAAGGAAGTCACTAGTTGACCAAATAAATTCCTTAGCCTCCTGGCTCAGGCATCATATCATTATTTAACTCCTCCCACAGAGCAAGGCAGGTCTCCTGGATCAGTTTTGCCACACATCAGAAAGTAGTGATGTAGCAAGAAAAACGATTGTCCTGTGCCCAGGAACCTACAAAAACATAAAAAATTAACAAAGAGGTTGGTCTTTATTGAGAAAGTATCAAAATACAAATGACATGCGTATGCAGTTCATACAGAGGCACATAAAACAACTACAAAAACAATAGTGCAGGTTGCGCGAATTCAAAGTCATACATGAACCTTAACATCAGCCCCCCCGTCCACCCATCAAACAGGTATAGTAAGGAACAAGAAGGCATAAAACACACATTAAAACTGTTGTGTCCAGGGAAGCCAGACTCTGTCAAATTTACGAGGGCATCCCCTGTTAATATAAGTCAATTTATACATTGGCAACAGAGCATTTACTGAAGAGTCCCAAGCCCCAACAGTGGGGGGCGAGGGAGAGGACCACTTCTTAAGAATTTCCTTCTTGACATAAAAAAGCAGTGTGGAGACAAGTAGTTTGGTACCCCGAGGGCGCTGGTCATCCTCGTGTATTCCAAGCAGAGCCAGCTCAGACGAGACCGGGATAGACAGCGTGAGGCGCATGTTGATACACTCAAACACTCTTTCCCAGTACGGGACCAGCCGCGGGCAGGTCCAGAACATATGAAAGAAAGAGCCCTCTGGGGAACGACACACTGTCGTTCCCCTCTGGGGAACGACACCTAACGGCAGTTAGGAGACCTGTCCGGGTATATCCGATGCAACCTCTGGGGCGTGTAATAGACTCGATGCATGAACTTGGTGTGTATCAGTTTGTCCCTAGAAGATATCAACATCCTGGCCCCATCCTCAAAACAGTCCTCCCAATCTTCCTTATCAAGGCTAGGAATGTCAGAATGCCACCTGTCCCAGAGGACACCCATCCTGGGAGAATCTACCTCCAGCAGGGCCATATACAGTGTAGACAGCGTCTTCCTAAGAGTCTCCTGAGCCAGTATGTCCTCAACGGGGTCAGCACTTAGGGTGATAGCCTGCGGGAATTGTGCCCTAGCGGCGTGCCTCATCTGGTAGTACCTAAACAACATGTGTCCCGGAAGTCCATGCTTGACCACCAAGGCCCGGAAGGGCAATAGCAATCCCGCACGCATAATGTCCTGGAGCCTCTGGATCCCATAACCGGCCCACAATTGAGGGTCCGGAACAGTCCTAAAGTGAGGAAGGGAGGGATTCCCCCAAATTGGGCAGAAGGGAGAGTAGTGGTGGGGGCGAACTAGTCGCCTACGGGCCGCAGACCATACTTGCAGGGTAGTGACGGTAGGTGCAGGGAGAGAGGGGTACGCAGCGGCTCCTCTGTACACCAAATTGCCCAGTTCTCTAAACGAACCCAGCAATGCCGCTTCCAAACAAGCGGCGGCATTCAAGCTAGATTGCTCGAACCACCACCGCACAGTGACCAGGACCGCCGCCTGATAATACACCAGGAAATTAGGCAGCGCAAGCCCCCCACAGCGGACCGGCAATTGCAGGATGGACCGAGCTAGCCTAGGGGCAGACCCCCTCCACAGAAAGGAGCCTATACAGGCATCCATCTCCCTGAAAAAGGAAAGGGGAAGCTTAACCGGGCAATTCCGAAAGATATAATTGAATCGTGGCAGATAAAGCATTTTTATTATATTGATTCGTCCTAATAAGTTAAGGGGCAAGTCCCTCCACCTGGAGCAGTGCTCCTTGAGCCGTCTAGTGATAGGAGTCAATTTGAGGCGACGAAAGTCACGGAGGTCGCGAGACACCACAATCCCCAGGTATTTAAACTCTTCAACCCATAATAGCGGGGACGAAGTCCCCCTCTCCCGGGCTCCCGGATCGAGTGGGAACAGGACAGACTTGGTCCAATTAATCCTGATTCCCGCAAATCTCCCAAATTGCTCGAAAATTTGCAAGGCCACCTGCAGCGAGGTGTCCGCATCCTGCAGATAGAGCAACGCGTCATCTGCATAGAGGGAGATCCTCTCCTCCAGGGGGCCCACCCTGAGCCCTCGGACCTCGTTCGACTCCCTGATCAGGATCGCCAGCAGGTCCAGTGCGAGAGCAAACAGGCTGGGCGATAAAGGACAGCCCTGCCTGGTGCCCCTCTGGAGGGGGAAAAACTCTGACAAAGTACCATTGGTGCGAATCCTAGCCCTGGGGGAAGCATATAGCATACCCAACAACTGCAGAAACCTGGGACCGAAGCCAAAACGCTTCAGCACCTCCCAGAGATAGCCCCACTCTACCGAGTCAAAAGCCTTCTCGGCATCAAGTGAGGCTATGACCCGGGCGCCACCATTGTCATGGGAAGTATCTAAGTTGAGGAACAATCTCCTGATATTGATGTCGGTGCCCTTCCCCGGCATAAACCCGGTTTGGTCCAGGTGAACCAAATCTTCCAGCACCGCAACCAATCTCAGGGCCAAAATCTTCGCCAGAAGCTTAGCGTCTGCATTTATCAAGGATATGGGTCTATATGACCCGCAGTCCTCAGGGTCCTTACCTGGTTTAGGCACCAGTACAATCACCGCCTCAGACATGGAGCTCGGAAGAGCCCCAAGAGCTGAGAACTGCGAGAAAAGGGAGGTCAACCTAGGAGCTAGCAATTCCTGGTGCTCAGAGTATAACTCAGTGGGCAACCCGTCCAGCCCAGGGGTCTTACCTGATTGCATAAAACTCAGTGCCTTCTGTACCTCTTCCAAAGTGATATCTTTATCCAGGTCTCTACACTTGGCCGAGTCAAGTGTCGGGAACGGGATGCCATCTAGAAAAACTGAAAGACTACCCAGGGTATAGGACACCCTAGAAGAGTAAAGATCCTGATAGAAACGGAGGAACCTAGAGTTAATGTCCTCCGGGGTGGTCAGTAGACTGCCATCTCCGTCCCTCACTCTACCTATGTGCGTAGTAGGGTTCTGACACCTAGCGAGCCACGCCAGAAGCCTTTCATTCTTGTCCCTGAATTCGAATACCCGCTGGGCACTGTCAAGCATGGACTTCTTAGTAAGATCAATTCTTAAGAGGGAGAGATCACCTAGAGTGTGTTGCCAGGGATAATAGGTGTCTGCACCGGGAGATCGAACATACGCCAAACGCCTGCCACCGGGCCCGGTCCTCTAGTAGCTCAAGAGCTCGTTCCGACCCTCCCCTCCTTGCTGCTATACGTTTGATGTATTCCCCTCTGAGCCAGGCCTTGAAGGCGTCCCAAACTACCAAGGGACCCGAGGACTCCCTATTCGCCAACCAAAAATTACATATCTCACCCGGCATAGCCTCCCGGATCTCTGAGTCTGCAATCCAGTACCTCGACAGCCGCCAGACCCCCCGTCCCCCAGGAGAGGCCGCACCCACCGAAACCAGCAGGGGGGCATGATCAGATATGCCCCGGGATAGAATCTCGGTAGATACCACCTCGCCCAGAAGGCCGGAGGAGGCAAACGCCATGTCAATGCGAGACAATGTTCTAAAGGTAGTGGAAAGGCATGTGAACTGCTTGTCAGAGGGGTGAAAGTGACGCCAGAGGTCAGACATACCAAAAGTAGATGCCCACCCGGCCAGGCCAGGGGTGGGGGACTGGGGAGGGCGGAGCCTATCACAAGTATCCGACATGACCAGGTTAAAATTGCCCACCAGGAGCACACGCTCCACCCCATATTGAGTAACAATCTGCATCACCCTGTGGAGAAAGTCCAGGTCCGCAGGGGGAGGCAGATAAATCCCAACAATGACATATTGAACACCAGCAATCAGTGCATGCACCATCACATACCTACCCCCAGGATCGGTGCGGACTGCTAGGAGCTGGAAGGGCAGGGAGCGGTGCACCAAGACATTTACCCCCCTAGCATATGTGGAGTAGGATGCATGATAATGTGCAGCCACCCAGGCCCTCTTCATACCCAATACTCTGGAGCCCACCAAGTGGGTTTCCTGCAGTATACACAGTTTAGGACCGTGCCGTTGAATGAACTTGAACACCAGGGACCTCTTGATGGCAGAATTCAGGCCCCTGACATTCCAAGATAGCACTGTAAAATTAGCCATTAGGTATGTTACAGAAATATAAGGGAGGAGAGCAGAGCTCAGATTCAGCCCAGAGGGTGTGTCCGCCCCCCCAGGCCAAAAAAGGACAGGAGCTAGGGGCGACACCCCCCGGGGTGGGCGACACCGCCCCCCCCCCCATACGTCCCCCACAGAACTGCATGAGCAAAGACCAAACCCCCAAAACCATAACGTACCTTAATGAAAAAAAAAAAAAACGAGAACAGAAGGCAACGGCCCTCCAACCCCCACCCCCCACCCCATGCCCTCCCAACCGAGAAGAGCACATATCCCCTAAACAGGAAGCAAACGATAAGTCACTCATCAATGGGGGCGTGGATCACCACAGAGCAGAGCAGCAATCCCCGCCAAAATGTGACAACACAAGTACTTAGAGTAAGGGGCCACCAAGCATCGCAAGGGGGCTAGCTGTAGAGCAAAAGAAAATCCACGTGCTGAGTGCACAAAAATGTCAGTATAGAACAGGGGGTACAGAAAACGAATAAACTTAGGGGGAAAAACGGAAACAGAAACAGGGCTAGTCATTGTGGGATCTTCGGTGCTTCAGCATGTTGCAAAGGCAGCGGAGGGCAAGATCAGCATTCAGTGTAAACAGTCCCGAGCATTAGGAAACCGACAAACACTCTAACACAACTGTCTCCAAACTCAGGGCAATAAGTCACAGTCAGTAAGACACTCACCCTCCCACGGTAGTTTCAATAGCTAGGCACCAAATTTTCAGTGATCCACAGGACTCCAAACGATCACTCCTATGGAGGAAGAGTGTCCAACCATGCACTGGCATCCTTGGGGCTAGTAAAGATCCGCACAGTTTCTCCGTCAACCACCCGCAGCTTAGCCGGGAACAGGATGCTGTAGGGAATGCCTTTTGCCCGGAGCGCCGACTTCACACCATCAAAGGATCTCCGGGAACATCATTAGGTTAGTGTTGCGATACGGAAGCCTGCCCGCCTGTCGTGCCGCCCGGAGAAGCTCATCCCGGTCCCTGAAATTTAGCAGGCGAAGGATGAAAGTGCGTGAGGGAGCTCCTTCCGGCCCAGGCCTCGGCGGCACACGGTGGGCCCTCTCCACGGTGAAATAGGGGGAGAGTTGGGCCGCCGGGAGCAGGGATCGGAGCAATTCCTCGGTGAAAGCTGTAGGATTGCGGCCTTCTACTCCCTCCGGAAGACCGACAATGCGAATGTTATTGTGCCTCCGATTTTCGGCATCTTCCGCCCGATATTCCAGCGCTTTCACCTTGGCAGTGAGGGTCCGGATTGAGACCTCACGACCGGCCACCACGTCCTCCACATCGCCTACACGCTGTTCCGCCGTGGTGACCCTCGAGCGGATTTTGTCCATATCTTGGCGCAGCAATCCCACATCCATCTGCACCTCTTCGATCTTAGTGGTGAGTGTCGTTTGACAGGTCGCAACCGCCGCCTGACAGGATGCAATAGCCGCCATTACCTCCGGGATCCCTGGCGGGGAGAGCGCCACCTCACCGGCCTGCTCAGTTTGCGACGCCATGTTGCAAAGGCGCGCTGGCGTGGCACGAGTTATGGGACCGGACTCTGCACAGCCTCGATTACCGGTGGAAACTTCAGTTTCTTTCCCCAGTTCGAGCCCTCATAGGTTCTGGAAGGCATGTAGGTGCTGTAGATTGTGAAAAGGAGGTTGGATCCCCCCTAAAAACGGATGGTTAAGCGGATTCTCCCCAGCAGAGTTCAGCCACACGTCTGTTCAGTCCGCCATGCCGGCCACGCCCCACAAAAACATAAAAAATAATGTGAATACAATTTTAACATGTGTCAAAAAAGGCACAAACTTTAAAAACATTTTTTTCTATTCAATACTTTTTATTAAAAAAAAATGATTGTTTAAGAAAAAAAAAATCAACAAGCCTACAATTTTTTTGGGGATAAGACATTGTCTAAGCAAAAACAAAATGCTAAAAAAAATGTGGCATGTAAAAAAAGCAAACAATATTTTCTCAAAAAAGTTTCAAATACAATTGCGGAAAACATGACTGTTTAATTAATTTTTTTTAGAAAAAAAAGAAAATATATTTTTTTAACATTAATAAATGTGACTAAAATAATGACATACCACCAGGAAACGTTCCTCAGGAGACACGCTTATCCTCATCTGAGTGTCCATTTGAGTAAAATGTGGTAGCAGCCTCTCTAGAAGATTTTCAAATGTGGCAACAGACATCCTTGTAAAGTTAAAAAAACTTTTTAGGATAGTTACACAGCTGAATGTCATATAGACTTGTAAAATATCCGGAAGATATGCATTGGTCCACCAACGCATGGGTCCAGTACTGATGAACTCTGGTCCTCTCATTCAGTTCTCTCCGTCTTCAGATCCGACGCAACAAAATCAGAAGGAGTATTTCCTGCATTGTCTTCACGGCTGGATTCATAGTGAACACAGCTAGACAGCTCCCTGCTAAAGACAGTGCTCCCTCTTTGCTCTCCTAAAATGGCTCCTAGGGTTGAATTCAAATTCAAATACAATTGGAGTTTGAAAATGTTGAGTTGCAGTGGAAACAAGGATTGGTGACACTTTTTTCCCATGATAACTCTTGGAGTAAATTTCCCTTCCTAGGGGTAGATTTCCTCTCACTTCCTGTTTGTAAGTATGAGTCAGATGTAAGTCAGATGTATGTAAGGCAAGCATACATGGTGAGAATTTCTTCAATTCCCCCATCAACACAGATAGTGCTGACAGGGGAATCCCTCCTGCTGGGGCAATTGTCTGCTCCCGGAAAGGGAGGGAAAGGGGAAGCCATCCCCACTGGGAGAAGACAGTAATTATCTCTAGTGACTATAGCAGCCACTAGCGATAATCGCAAGAGAATCCAGCAGGCTGCTTGTACCCAAGTTGACCGAAAGATCGATCAACTTGGTACGTTCCGCCTGCACATTAACAGTTCAAATCTCGACCTGTTCCTGCTGAACTGGCCAAGATTCAAACCGTGTATGACCGTCCTTACTCAGTCATCAACAGACTCACTTAAAGTTCCAGTGCGAATTTCATTTTTTTTGTTGTTGTTGCATATTTAGGGATTAGGTGTGTCACTGGTGACACCAGACCCTTCTCTTTTGTTATTAGAATTGGAATCCAGTAAAAGTCACTTTATAAAAATGTAATTTTGAGCTAAATATGCACTGGAATTACTGTTATCACAGCTGTATGTCAGCCTTGAAACTATATTGTTGGCCTTGTGCTGAGGTTTTGTTTGTTAAGTGTATCGCCTGGTTGTCATGCTGTTCTTAAATGTTTATGTGTTTTTCTTTTCCGTGTTGCTATGAAAAATTCTAATAAAAATAATTTTCCTCCAAAAAACAATAAAATCAGTCTGTATATGCAGTAGTAAAGCATGCTTGTTATACTCACTGTGGATCTTAAGGGGTTAATCGGGCGCATTGTGTAAAAAGCCTGTTTCACGCTGTCTTCTCTAATTCTCCCATTCTTCCACAGTCCCCAATCCGTCTTCTTATAGTATAGAGTCATCCTCAGTTTGGTGTATATTTGTAGAGAGTTTTTATGTTTTTTTTTTTTTTTATGTGATAAGCACAGGCCAATCTGCACTGTCCAGAGGTGAATGAAAACTCCTCTTACAAGCTTTAACCAGTGCTCAGCCAGACACTGATAGAAGTCTCAAGACTGCTATATACTGCTGATGAGAAACAGTATTTAGCGATTTAGAATGCTAAAATAATAGCATTTTCATGTTCTGTGTATGAGGGAAGACCAGATATAGTGAATGCAGAGTCCTGGGTTTAGTAACACTTTAAAGAGATTGTAAAGGCAGAAGTTTTTTTTATCATTCTATGCAGTAAGATAAAAAAATGTCTGTGTTCAGCAGCCCCCTTCAGCCCCTCCAAATACTTACCTGAGCTTGACTTTATCCAGCAATTTTGCAGGAGTGTCTAAGCTGCCCCAGGACTCCCCTTCTCATTGGCTGAGACAGCAGTGTGGCGCGAATGGCTCCCACTGCTGCTAATCAATGTATTCAGCCAATCAGGAGAGGGAGGGGTGGGCCAGGTCTCAGCTCTGTGTCTTAATGACACAGGGAGCTGTGACTTAGCTTGGATGCCCCCATAGCAAGCTGCTTGCTGTGGGGGCACTCAACAGGAGGGAGGGGCCAGGAGCACCGAAGAGGGACCCAAGAAGAGGAGGATCCTGGCTGCTCTGTGCAAAACCAACTGCACAGAGCAGGTAAGTATAACATGTTTGTTTTGTTTTTTAACCAAGACTTTAAAATCACTTTAAGTATTTTTTTAACTAAATCATAAGGATACTTTACATTGGGGGGGGGGAGATTGGTCGATTAGTACAAACTGAGAGTTTGTACTTGTTTTACCTAAATAAAAATAATAATATTAAAATGCAGCAACGGTAAAGGTTTTAGAATTTGTGCTCCGATGTCCTTTAGAAAAACAAGAGAGCCCTTGTCTAAAGAGGAAATTCAATTTGAAGGCTATAATGGTAACAATTACACTGCATAATAACTTGGGCAGTGCGGTATACTTAAAACCACTAAGTGTAGACTCTTAGGCCGCGTACACACTATCAAATTCATCTGCTGGAAACGGTCCAACGGACCGTTTCAGCAGACAAATTCTATCGTGTGTACGGGCGGACAGACGGGTTTTTCCAGCAGACAAATTTTAAAGCATGCTTTAAAATCTGTCTGCTGGGAACCCGTCCGTCCGACATGTCTGCTGGTTAGTACACTAACCAGCAGACATATCTGCTCGCACATGCGTCTAATGGATTCGACGCATGCGCGGAAGTGTTTTACTTCCTGGTGACGGTGACGTGGCAGCATCAACGTCACCGCCACGTCACCGCACTGTCTGCCGGCGGGGATTTTGGTTTGATCGTGTGTACACGATCAAACCAATCTATCCCAGCAGACAATTCCGATCAAAACGGTCTGTCAGACCGATTTGATCGGATTTATTTAATGGTGTGTACGCGGCCTTAAGCTTTTCAGTAATAAGGACTTTCTCTTCAAAAATTTCCAGGCAACTGTTGTGGGTCTATGACAGTCACATGTTGTATGGTTTATTATTTTCAATTCATTTTATGGGTTCTGAATTACAATGTTTACTTAAATAAACCTTAGTCATTTGCACAATTTTGTTACAGCGACACTAAACTTATTACAAAATCCAAATTGAAAAGGCAAGTAGATAGATAGAAAGATGGATAGATAGATGGTATGAGGCTAATGGCCTGTACACACGATCCGAATGTCGTACGACAGATCTTACGACTTTTTTCGCTTAATAGTCGCAAGTAGAAATTGAATAGGTTATTAAAGTCACATAAAATCTCGTACAACAGGAAAAAAAAATCAGAAGTGATGTCTTGTATTTGTATTGTATTTTCGGACGACAACTATACTAACTAAACGAAAATCGTACAATTTGGTATCGTACGAAGAAAATATTTGTGCTTGTCCGATCGAATAATAGCGGATGAACTATCGTGATCGGCTCTCGAAGGTAGTGTACACACGATCCGAAAATTGTACGATTCTTCATCGGACGACCATTTTTGTCCGATATATTGGGATCGTGTGTACAGGCCATTAGCCTCTGTTCACACCTGAGCAAATAGTTGTGCAACATCGCTCAACAAGAAGATTTCCTGTATATTCTATAGGGCCCGCTGCAGCTCGTTATACAGGTGCGTCTTTTGGGGCAGGATCATGCATTTGTGGCTCATAGAGCACCTGAAAACATGCAAAACAAGCACTTTAGATCATATTTCGTCTGTTTTTTATGCTCAAGAAAAAGCTTCCTCAAGCCCCGTACACACGGCAGAGAACCTCGACGGGCGGAACACATCGTTCCGCTCATCGAGGTTCTCTGCCGGCCGTCAGAATCGGCGACCCGCCCATCGGGAAAGGCAACCAGCCATTCATCCCGACGGGCCGTCGAGCAAATAGAGAACCTGCTCTCTATTTGCTCGACGGGTTTCCCGACGGGCGGGGCTCGCCGAGAGCGTACACATGGCCGAGGTTCTCGGCAGAATGCGGCTCCCAGCGAGGTTCTCGCTGGTTTCTGCCGAGAACCTCGGCCGTGTGTACGGGGGCTCTTAGGAAAGTCTAAAGCCCCGTACACACGGCCGATTCTGATGGCCGGCAGAGAACCTCGACGGGCGGAACGATGTGTTCTGCCCGTCGAGGTTCTCTGCCGTGTGTACGGGGCCTTAGAACAAAATGCGGTAATACAATAAAAAATAAAAAAAAATTCAAATAAAATAATGAATAATACATATTAATAGTAATGATAATAAAAGAAACAATAATAATACAAAAAGTTACTGCTTTCTATTGGCCAAAACAAAACAATTCCATTATGTTTGAAAACTGATGAAAACATGAAAAACACTGGAAAAACTCTTGTAAAAACATACATAAAAGGCTCCATAAACACATTCAAATGCAGATGCTTTAGTGTGCATCTAGCCTAATGGATTAGGCAAATGATTGGTTCCGATTAATAGATATCCACTGGAGTCGCACAAATTAGGGAAGTAAATGCAAATCCTGAAGTCTGTGAGTGGAAGTAAATAAGCATCAAATAATCAGATAAAAGGGGCTAAATGATCACAGTTGCCCTATTTTAAACAAAGCTCTTAAGGATGATTTAGTGCAGAAGTAATGTTCAGCCTGTCTGTGTTCAAATCAGGTTCAAGAAAATATTACAAAAATAAAAATTCCTATTGGGAAGGGTGAAAATGATTCATTTAGTAATGCAGCTTCATGGTGGGCAGTTGGTAGAGCTTGCCTGTAATGATATTCAATGCTGAAGATAAAGGTCAATGATTCTGTTTTTTTTTCTCAAATATCATCAGTTCTGACTAACTTCCAACTTGTTCTGAAGAGTTTCTATAAATGCTTCTTATAACTTATATATACTAGCTTGTAGTTTTAATTTGTTTGTGCTCAGTTTTAATGTTGCGGCCAAATCTATAGATATATTTATAAAGCATTAGTAGTGACATTTATCTAATATTCACTGCAGGTGAATCTCCAGGTACATATATTTTGAATTACAGCACCTGCAGTGAATGTTTGCTGAATGTCAAATTTACTGCTTTATAAATACAGTATCTCTCTTTATTTTGAGCAAAATTTTGGTTTCTTGAACTATGTTTAGCCTTTTGCAAGACCTTAAACATTTTAATACAGCCCTATTAGATGGATTGTATCTTTTCAAACTGGGGGTCCCAACAAATTATTTTGGGACCCCATTTAGTATCACATACCTGGCTTGGGGCTGTAGTAACAAGGGGACCTACCTCACAACTCTAGTCTGTAAGTCCCTTAAGTGGTGACAGGGAACTTAAAGGACACGAGTGGCCCAGATGTCAACAGTCGTTGATTGGTAATGCAGGCCTAAAAAATGGCTTGAAAATTGAGTCTTGTCTAAGGAGTGTTCCCAAAGGGTCAGAGGACTACCCACAACTAGATAGCCTCACAGAGCTTGTCAGGTCTGGTGTTGGCAGCTAGTCACAGACAGACAAGAACAGGTAGTAAAACAACAGGGAGAGCCATTGCCAGGAGGCAGCACAAGTCAGGAACAGGCAGAGGGAAACAGGCCATGGTCAGGAGAGAGCCAGATCGGCAACAGTACACAGGAACAAATTGGGGTTAGGAGACAGACCAGGTCAGCAACTGATGCAGAGGAACAAACCATGCTCAGGAGACAGACCAGGTCAGCGACTTGTGGGCATGGCTTATTGCGCCCAAGTTGGGACCCGGTGAGAGAGTACTCACTAGTGCCGCCAAAGACAGGGTGAGGCTACCGTTTAACTCAAGCTTGGCGGTAAGGCAGCACTCTAACTTAAAAGTGATGCTTCTCCAAAAGTACAAATTTACCTTCTTGTAATCTATGGCCCACTTTACATTGTTCACTATGGACATCAGATCCTCATTACACTCTGTGCACTATAGATAATAGTTCATCAATAGTTCATCGATGGTCCCGTGGACTTGATGTTCGCCGGCGGCCCGCGTTCGTGACACGCAAAGGCAGAACGGGGAGATTCCCATGTAAACAAGCATTTCCCTGTTCTGCCTAGCAACATGACAGGGATCTACTGCTCCCAGTAATCAGGAGCAGTGATCTCTTTCACGATCTAGTGAGCCCACCCCCCCTACAGTTAAAACACACTGAGGGAACATATTTAACCCCTTGATCGCCCCATAGTGTTTAACCTCTTCCCTGCCAGTGACATTTACACAGTAATCGGTGCATTTTTATAGTACTGATCGCTGTATAAATGTCAATGGTCCCAAAATAGTGTCAAAAGTGTCCAATCTGTCCGCCACAATGTCGCAGATCACTGCCATTACTAATAAAAAAAAAATATTCATTTTTTTTATATATATATATATTTTTTTTTTTTTTTTTTTTTTTTTTTTTGAGGATATTTATTATAGCAAAAAGTTAAAAATATTTTTTTTTGTTCAAAATTGTTGCTCTTTTTTTTGCACAAAAAACAAAAACCGCAGGTGTAATCAAATACCCCCAAAAGAAAGCTCTATTTGTGGGAAAAAATTTAAATTTTATTGGGTGCAACATCACATGAATGCGCAATTGTCATTTAAAAAGACGCAGTATCGCAAAAAATGATCAGAAAATACTGTGAGGAGGACATTGCCATTCATTGATTTCATATCTTTTTTGTTGGTGTCAGCATGTATTTTAGTGCTTGTTTATGGAGAGTTGAGGGACCCAAAAATTGCTGACAGCTAAGTCAGACACCAATTCTCCCAGCAGTAAAGGTTATAGACAGTGGGATGTTGTTAATTAATATAAGTTCAATGAACTTATATTAATTAACAGCATCCCACTGTCTTTATAGGATTCTGCACTGTGTTAGTTAACAGAGCACTCTCCAGAACCAGAGGTGTAACACATCCTCTGGTGTGACCCAATCTCAAAAGACTCACAATAAGTAGGCATCTGGCTCTGGTCAGGGCTGGACTGGGAATAAAAACCAACCCTGGAAATTATTTCATAAATAATTCCAGTTAAAAGTAGTCATAGTTAAGCAATCATCAAGGAGGACACCTGGGACTCTGGGAATGTGAGGGTGAGGGAGGGGGACTCTGGTGACCAGAGACCACTTTCCTGCAGAAAATACAATAAGGTAAGGGGGGGGGGGGTGAAACCTTTATATCAGTGCCCTCTTACATTATTGGATTCACTCCCCCTTACATCAGTGATCCCCCTCAGACTGGCCTGGCAGTGCTATCACTGACCTTATCTCAGGTGCACCATGCAGGGATCAGTCAGTCGGCTCCAGCTTGGTGGCTCTGGTTTTATCCTATAGTCTCCTCTCCACAGTCTACACATGTCTGACTTTTCCCATGACCCCCATCCCGGCGGCGCTCTCACTCTTGACTCTTATCCAGACTCCCTTAGTGACTGCAGACATGATATAAGACATGAGATGGTCAGAGGCTGCGGGCATATTACAGGGATGGTCAGAGGCTGTGGGCATGGTACAGGAGATGTCAGAGGCTGCAGGCATATTACAGGAGATGGTTAGAGACTGAGGACATGATAATAAAGTTGTTAAGAGATTGTAGACCTGATACAGGAGATAGTCAGAGACTGCAGACATGGTACAAAAGATGGTTAGAGACTGCGTTTATGATACAAGAGATTAATGTAGCCTCACCAGTGGCCATCAAATGCAGCCTCACTGTGCCCATCATTGCAGCCTCACTGTGCCCATCATTTCCGCCTCACTGTTCCCATCACTGCAGCCTCAGCGCGCCCATCATTGCAGCCTCACATGCCCATAATTGCAGCCTCACTGTGCCCATCATTTCAGCCATACTCTGCCCATCATTGCTGCCTTATCGAGCCCTGATTGCAGCCTTACTGTGTCTATCATTGCAGCCTCACTGTGCCCATCATTTCAGCCATACTCTGCCCATTATTGCCGCCTTATCGAGCCCTGATTGCAGCCTTACTGTGTCCATCATTGCAGCCTCACTGTGCCCATCATTGCAGCCTCACCATGCCCATCATTGCCGCCTCACAGTGCCCATCATTGCCACCTTACTGTGCCCATCATTGGCGCCTTACTGTGCCCATCATTGCCGCCTTACTGTGCCCATCATTGCCGCCTTACTGTGCCCATCATTGTCGCCTTACAGCACCCTCATTGCAGCCTCACCATCGCTGCAGGCTTACTGTGCCCATCATTGCAGCCTCATATGCCCATGATTGCAATCCCATCATGCCCATCATTGCCGCCTTACTGTTCCCTAATTGCAGCCTGACCATGCCCTTGTTGCAGCCTTACTGTGCCCTCATTGCAGCCTCACCATGCCCTCATTGAAGCCTTACAGTGCCCATCTCATTGCCGCCTCACTGTGCCCTCATTTCAGCCTCACTGTGCCCTCATTTCAGCCTTACTGTGCCCATCTCATTGCAGCCTTACTGTGCCCTCATTTCAGCCTCATTGTGCCTTCATTGCAGCCTTTCTTTGCCCATCTTATTGCAGCCTTTCTGTGTCCATCTCATTGCAGCCTTACTGTTTCCATCTAATTGCAGACTTTCTGTGCCCATCTCATTGCAGCCTTACTGTGCCCATATCATTGCAGCCTTATTGTGCCTTTATTACAGCCTCACTCTGCCCTCATTACAGCCTCACTATCATTGCTTCCTTAGTGCATGCATTACACACAGCACAGTGGGCATCTCCTGCTGTGTCACAGAGCTGAGTGTGAAATCATGTTCGGCTGTGCTGTGACAAAAGTCCCTCCCTCCTTCTAGACCAGCTTGTGTAATAGAAAGAACACTGCATCTATCACACGAGCTGGTCTAGGAGGGGGCGGGACTTTTGTAATAGCGCGACTGAACATATCACATCTCCCGCTGTGCTGTGCGTGACAAGTAAAGAGGAGGAGAGGGAGGAGGAGGGAGGGGAGCGAGGGAGGGAATGACCCCAGGGCATGCTGCCTACCAGGAAATGTTCTGGTATCCCGGTAGGCCAGACCGGCCCTGGCACTGGTAAAGTTAGTCTGCTTTGTTAGCACTTTGTGTACGGTGTTATTCAATCACAAAACACTCTCCAGGTTTAGAGCTTTGGCACAGCCTCTGGTGTGAGCCAGTCTAAGGCCCTTTTCACACATGTGGACTGTTCGTTTCATTAGTTCAGTCTTCATATTTTTACATCAGTGTACAACAGTTTTTGATTTATTATTATTATTATTTTATTATTATTATTTTATTTAAAAAGCTGAGTCTTTAGAACTGATTTAAATAGGTATAAACCCTGGAATTGTGTCTTCATGTTTATGGGCATGCCGGTCATGTAAATATGCGTGCACCTGGATGTACACTACATTGTACTGAGACAGTATCCTGACATATAGGGATGCAACCCAGAAGATGTACACCCAGGCTTTATAGAATAGTTGAATGTTTGCAGAAGTTTACCTATTAGGGATAATGGAACTGGTTTCATTAAACATTCCGTAGGAGAGAATACCTATATAGTGCATCCCTATCCTGCAAAAATAACCTTTAAAGATATATAAAATGCTTTGTAGATATTTGTTATATGTGCAACACAATGCTATTTACATTTAAAGATGACCACACACTGATTGGAATTGCTCTGGTTCAAATCTATTTAGAACCAACACTGCTCACTCGGCTTGTAAAAACTCTTATGCCGCGTACACATCAGACATTCCGACAACAAAACCGTGGCTTTTTTTTCCGATGGATGTTGGCTCAAACTTGTCTTGCATACACACGGTCGCACAAATGTTGTTGGAAATTCTGATCGCCAAGAATGCGGTCATGTACAACACGTACGATGGCACTATAAAGGGGAAGTTCGATACCAAGTGCGACACCCTTTGTGCTCCTTCTGCTAATCTCGTGTTAGTAGAAGTTTGGCGAGAGACGATTCACGCTTTTCAGCCTTGTGCTTAACCATTTTTTCCCCGGACCATATTGCTGTCCAAAGACCAGAGCACTTTTTGTGATTCGGCACTGCGTCGCTTTAACTGACAATTGCGCGGTCGTGCGACGTGGCTCCCAAACAAAATTGGCGTCCTTTTTTTCCCACAAATAGAGCTTTCTTTTGGTGGTATTTGATCATCTCTGCGGTTTTTATTTTTTTCGATATAAACAAAAATAGAGCGACTATTTTGAAAAAAAAATGCAATATTTTTTACATTTTGCTATAATAGATATCCCCAAAAAAGATATAAAAAAAAACATTTTTTTCCTCAGTTTAGGCTGATACGGGTCGTTTTATGGTATTATTTTTTATTTTTTTTACTAGTAATGGCGGCGATCAGCGTTTTTTTTTCGGTACTGCGATATTATGGCGGACACATCGGACACTTTTGACACATTTTTGGGACCATTGGCATTTTTATAGCGATCAATGCTATAAAAATGCATTGTATTACTATAAAAATGCCATTGGCAGTGAAGGGGTTAACACTAGGGGGCAGGGAAGGGGTTAAGTGTGTTCCTGGTGTGTTCTAACTGTATGGGGGGGTGGCCTCACTAGGGGAAATCACTGATCTTCTGTTCATACATTGTATGAACAGAAGATCAGCGTTTCCCCCGCTGACAGGAACGAGAGGTATGTGTGTTCCCCGCTCTGTAACGAGCAATCGCGGGTGCCCGGCGGCGATCGTACCCGCCGGGCACGCTCGCGGGACTCGGGGGACGTGCGCTCGCTACAAGCTGCTAAAGCGAGGACGTAGAGCTACGTGCTCCCATGTAGCAGTGCCACCGTCCCGCAGTAATATGACGGCGGGCGGTCGGCAAGTAGTTAACAGTCCGTTACAGCGTGACAAATGTGCTATCTCCATTACGAATGCTAGTTTTACCAGACCAAGCGCTTCCATCTCGTACTTGATTCAGAGCATGCGTGAAATTTTGTGCGTCGGAATTGTCCACACACGCTCAGGATTTATAAGAACGGATTTTGTTGTCGGAGAACCAGCTCTGATGATCCTTAGCATCCCCTGATGAGCGAACGAACAGATCCACAGGATTGGTGCAATATGTCTTGAACTTTAGCTTCATTAGATGATCAATCACCTTTTGGATGAACTATTTACAAACCATCAGTAGGGTGCCGATCGTACCCTCGTTTGCGCCCCCAGGGGTGCCTTTCTCCCTAGCATGACTCTCTGCAAGTCACACAAGGCTTGGCGGCACCACATTCTGGGAGGTTCAGCGGCCGGGAGACCACCGGAATCTCTTTTTAACATATTTGGTGGGACTCCAGTTACGAATACTGTTCCTACAACGCAGTTTATTGCAAACTATAAATCCTCTGAAGAAGATCCCGCATCAGGGATCGAAACGCGTCAGTAATTCAACATATACAGATGTCTTTGTTGTGTACAACTGTAATTGCAATGTTGTGTTTGTAACTGTATGTATGTATTTTTATTCTTGTGACTGGAGATTCAAAAAAATGTTTTTTTATTATCATGACTGTGTCCAAATATACACATTTAATAAACCCTTTTAACATATCGTTTTGTAATTGTTGGAATTTTCGCTGCTAAAATACCCCACTGGGGATAAATTTCCTTGCCAAAAAGTGGTATTAAACCCAAAACCAAAAATATAATACATTGCAGGTTACCAATCATTAGTTGCAGTGGCCACATTAGTTTTTCGGATTTCCCCCCATCTGTTTTCACCTGGGCATCTGGCCAATAACACACCTCCTGTATTACAGTGCCCCTACTCTGGATTAAGGTACACAGGGGGTGCCTTTGGACAGCAGCATTGTTAACCCCTGGGGGTGGGGGGGGGGGGTATTAGATGTACAGTACTAGCAGATTTAGATACACTTACAAATGGAAAAACTCCAGGTAACACTGTAAAAGCAGCTACAGCAATATTTTTTTTCTTTTGGGAAAAGTGTTTTACATTACCTGTTAGTGGCAAATGGTTTGTCTCATCCTTGTAACTGCTACATCTGCAAGAGAGCTGGTTCTTTTCAAAAACAACACTTACAACTTACTGGTGGGATCACCAGGTGAAAATAAGGGACAGAAAGCCTAAAAAAGAAAACAAATGCAGCCACCGCGCCTAAGAACTGATAAGCTGCAATAAAATAAATGTTTGCTTTTGAGTTTAATACTGCTTTAAATGATTAGGTTGAATTCATAAAGCTGCCACTAGATGGTGCAACAATGTGTCAAGTACAATGCCAGAAATGTTACAGTTCCCAGAAGGAAAAGAAAAGGGAATAAGAGCTTGGTAGAAAAGTATACCTTACAAAACACTTTGCATTCATCTCTTTTATTTTCCAGGCTCAGAAAATTAAAATAATCATGGTAATAGTCATTTGTTAGTGTTATACTACAGTTTCTTAAAGGGTATCTGTATAAACAAAGATAGTATTGCATACAAAGTTAATGTAAACCTTCTCAAGACATATTACTGATAATAAACTATTACACGGCTGACATCAGAGTAATTATTTTTAGCCATGCAGCACTTTTAGTGCCAAAAACAAATATGAATTCCCAATTAGCTTCCATGTCCCTCAGATACTACCTATGTCTAGTACTTTTTGCCACTGTAACACTTAACCACTTTAGCCCCGGACCATATTGCTGTCCAATGACCAGAGCACTTTTTGTGATTCGGCACTGTGTTGCTTTAACTGACAATTGCGCGGTCGTGCGACGTGGCTCCCAAACAAAATTGGCGTCCTTTTTTTCCCACAAATAGAGCTTTCTTTTGGTGGTATTTGATCATCTCTGCGTTTTTTGTTTTTTTTTGCGCTATAAACAAAAATAGAGCGACAATTTTGAAAAAAATGCAATATTTTTTACTTTATGCTATAATAAATATCCCCCAAAAATATATAAAAAAACATTTTTTTCCTCAGTTTAGGCCGATACGTATTCTTCTACATATTTTTCTTTAAAAAAAATCGCAGTAAGCGTTTATTGATTGGTTTGCGCAAAAGTTATAGCGTTTACAAAATAGGGGGTCGTTTTATGGCATTTTTATTAATATTTTTTTTTTTACTAGTAATGGCGGCGATCAGCATTTTTTTTCAGTTCTGCGACATTATGGCGGGCACTTCGGACACTTTTGACACATTTTTGGGGCCATTGGCATTGTTTTAGCGATCAATGCTATAAAAATGCATTGTATTACTACAAAAATGCAATTGGCAGTGAAGGGGTTAACACTAGGGGGCAGGGAAGGGGTTAAGTGTGTTTCTGGGTGTGTTCTAACAGTATGGGGGGGGTGGCCTCACTAGGGGAAATCACTGATCTTCTGTTCATACATTGTATGAACAGGAGATCAGCTTTTCCCCCGCTGACAGGAACGAGAGCTATGTGTTTTCACACATAGCTCCCAGTCATCGCTCTGTAACGAGCAATCGCAGGTGCCCGGCAGCGATCGTACCCGCCAGGCACGCGTGCGGGACTCGGTGGCGAGCGGGGACGCACCCCCTAGCGGCCGCTTTAAAGCGGACGTATAGCTACGGGCTCTCGTCCAGGCGTGCCACCGTCCCATAGTAATATGAAAGCGGGCGGTGGGCAAGAGGTTAAAGTGTATCTAAAAAAAAAATTGTAATTGACGTTTACCAATCCTTAGATGTGGCGGCTGCATTCGTTTTCTTTTCGTCATGAGAACATTTTCAGCAAGTGCAGATAATGCCTATTGATCTTGCCAGAAATGCAGTGTGCTTGTCATTTGAAATGAACAGAAAGCCCAATGTTACCATCTTTCTTGTCTAAAGTGCTAATCGCATTACCATGTAATGAAGATGAACAAAAGCAGACATGTTTGAAGTTCAGCTTGTGTGACAACCATGACTTTGTCAAAAACAAAACATAGGCGTGAAGTGCAGTGGCTGTGAATCCATAAAGTGTGCATGGGTGCGGCCCCCTCTCTCCTGCCACCTGTCTATCACCATAGATAGATTGATGCATTGCACGAGTCTATCTATGGTCACCACTGCCACCCCCTATCCACGTGCCCGGCCTTTTTTCGGGAGCTGGGCACCTGAATTACAGGGGCGGGCTATTTTTTGGAAGCACCTGATTAGAGCCATAGGCTCTAATAGGCATCCAAAAAGGTGAACAACAGGCACCATGCTGGGCCTTCGCAGTTCACTCAGCGTTGTGAATATTCACTTTACTAACATTGAACCGCCTCTCAGCTAATCAGGTGCTCGGGTCTGTTACCTGATTGGCTGAAACGACACGCGCTGTGATTGGACGCCTATCAGGCATCCAATCATAGCAGAGGATGGAAAGAGAGGACGGGAGAAGACATTGAGGAGCGTGGAGGACACCAGCTACCGCTCACTGCCTGCCCCTTCACCCGCTGTCCCACCGAGACAGGTAAGTGCAGAGCGGGCAGGGGATGCACACTAGCAGCATTTGATGGGCACAGTGGCGGCAGTTGATGGACACGCTGGCAGCAAATCATGGGCACAGTAGCAGAAATGTATTGGCACACTGGCAGTAATTGATGGGCACAGTGCAGAGCGGGCAGGCAGTTGATGGACACACTGGCAGCAATTGATGGGCACAGTAGCAGAAATGTATGGGCACACTGGCAGTAATTGATGGGCACGGGGGCAGAGTGGGCAGGGGATGCACACTAGCAGCATTTGATAGGCACAGTGGCAGCAGCTGATGGACACACAGGCAGCAATTGATGGGCACAGTAGCAGAAATGTATGGGCACACTGGCAGTAATTGATGGGCACAGTAGTGGCAATTGATGAGCACACTGGCAGCACTTGATGGGCACACTGGCAGCAATTGATGGGTACAGTAGCTGCGTTTGAGGTTACAGTGGCTGCATACCCAGCAGCCAATTGGAGGAGCGTTTTCCTCGCGGGGCATGCTGGGGAGGGGTATATCTGTGGCAGACGCCATTTTTCAGGGTTCTTCGCGGGTTCCTGATTCCAGGTGCGGCACCCACCTTCAGGGTGTGCGCACATCATGGGCCCCACCACTATGGCCTACCTGGCCGGGGCCCATGCTACGCAAAGTTCCCGACTCTGGGCCCTCATGGTTCAGAGACACTGAAGTAACTGAGGGACCTCAGTGACTTACTGGGGTTCCGTATCTCAAGAGGACAGGATTGAGAGGATATGCCCTATTGCTCTTAAGGACCGGACCTATGGCAGAGGCCTCTACTAATCTTCTAGAGCCAATACGGTGGCAGCGACTTGTTCCTTCTCAGCTTTCTCAGTGACACTCTGGCTGCCAGACCTGTGTGAGAGGTCTGTCCAGGTGCACTGCACCCACCCCGGCTGGAGTGGCGACGTGATTGACTTAATTACCGAAAGCAGTACTGCTTTCTCTATCTAAGCCTGACTCTGCAAAGTTACTTTACTTTCATCCACCTTTTCCTATCTACCTCAAGTTGATGTGTTGGACCAGGAAAATAAAGCATTCAGAAAACTTCAGCTACAGGTTGGACATTCGTTACTGTTCTGCTCACTACATCCACCCCTAGACACCACACAGAGGTAACCACACCGTCGCTGCTGGCAGATCCGGTAAGCTGCCGAGGGGGGACCCTCTCCTGCCACCGATAAAAGTGATTTTAAGCCAAATCCGCCACAGAGACCACTTTTATCTGAAAGCCAACTGCCCACTTAAGAAGAGGATACTGGGTAATTAGCTTCTGCCATAACAACGATATTCCTCTTCAAACACCCAATGTATAACGACGGTGGGCGGCAAGTGGTCAAAATATTTTTTTTTTTTGCAAAAACTTTTTTGTGTGTTTTTTTTTTTTATAAACTTTCAAGGACCTTCCTGACTATAGTTATAGGTAAACTAACAGGTTTGTAGTTACTTGGTATAGACTTTGATACCTTTTTTAAATATAATACTCAATCCAGTGGTACTATGCCATTCATTAAAAAGTCTCTGAAAATTAGAAACAATGGCTTAGAAATAATAAGGCTCAACTCTCTGAGGACCTGTGGGTGTAAGCCATCTGGTCAAGGTGCTTAATTCACCTTTATTTTGTTGTTTCAGGATCATATACATTTTGTGCAGGAGGGTGCATAGGTATGCTGTAGCACCCCCCCCCAAAATATTGCTAGCACCCCATAGCACCTCCATCTTACAGAGATATTTTTTTATGTCTGCCACTGCAGCGCCATCACCTGCCCATTCCTGTCAGCTCTAGTAGTTGGTTGCTAAGACCGCCCAGCATCCTAGCAACCAACCACATTCTTGCTCTGCTCCAGCATTCAGAGTAAGAGGACAGAAATTACTCCACGAGCCCTACTACCAGTGCCCTGCATCCCAGTTTTCATCTGCAGCTATGGACTGCATTGAAACCAAAACATAGTAGATGCTGATGCAAGGGGGATAAGGTAACTCTTGAGACCCAGATTTAATGCTGGGGGAGTGTTTCTGGGGACCCTTATGTATTTAGAGGAACTCTAGAGATTCTAATTTAAAGGATGGTGACTCCAGGGATCTTGATGTAAGGGAGTGGCTCTGGGAACCCTTAAGTAAATGCAGGGGGACTCTGGGAACCCTGATGTAGGGGGGTGACTCTAGGGACCCTGATGTATGGGTGGGTGACTCTGGGGACCCTGATGTTAAGGGAGTAGCTCTGGGGACCCTGATCTAAAGGGGGGTGGCTCTGGATAGCCTGATTTAAGAGGGGTGGCTCTGCGGATCCTGATTTAAAGGAAGTGACTCTGGGGAACCTGATGTAGGAAGGGAGACTTTGGGGACCATGATGTAAGGCAGGGCTCCAAGAACCCTATATTGAGAGGTAGGAATTATGTGGACCCTAAAGAAAGGGAGTCTTTTGGGACCCTGAAATAAGTTGGGGACTCTGGGATCCCTGATATAAGGGGGGGTTGAGGACTTGATGTAACTAGGGAAACTATGGGGACCCTGATATAAAGCAGGTTGACTGAGGGGACCCTTATGTAAGAGGGGGTGACTCTGGGCACCTTGATGTTAAGGGGGTACTCTGGCGACCCTGAGGTAAGCATAAGGGTTTTTATGTGGGAAGTAAGTGGGAACTCTGATGGGGATTCAGGATGTAAGAGGGGAATTTGATGTGAACAGGTGGGCTTGTCCTGACTGCTGCACTCTAAATGTTGTTTTGTTTGATAATTACTCCTGACCCCTGTACTATATACATTATGTTGTATATTATGTAGTCCTAACCAAAGTATTATTTTTTCCAACAGTTGCTGGTTTTAATTGAGTTCTTATTTGTAGTGATTGTAAAGGCTTCCTTTTAAAAATAATAATAAACATGTTATACTTACCTGCTCTGTGCAATGATATTGTACAGTGTAGCTTGATCCTCCTCTTCAGGGTTACCCTGCTGGCACTCTAGGCCCCTCCTCTTTTTCATGCACCATAGAGAAGCTGTTTGCTATTGGGTTGCACCCTCAGGCTCGTTCCCAAGCCGGGATGTGTGCATCTATAGACACACACAGCATGGCTTGGCCCCACCCCACGCTCCCTCCTTATAGGATTTAATTGCCCTTTTGCCTGTGTGATGAGGGAAAGAGAGCAGCGCTGGCTGCAAATAGGCCCAGAGCTGGATCGATATAGTAAGTATATAGGGAAGTGAGGGGGCAATACACTTACTGAGACATGTTTTACCTTAATGCAGGGAATGCATTAAGGTACAAACATTTCTTGCTCAGGCAGACATAGTTATCACCTTCAGTGTGCAAAAAAGTATTTGTGATGGAAAGGTAAAATTTATTTTTTTAATTATCCTTTGTTCTGAGGTTTAGGTGTATCTGTGAAACTGTCACTGGTGACATAGTAAGTAGGAGTATTTTATTGGCCATCGTTCACCACCGTGCATGTAGAGTGACACAAAATGTATTTTTGTTGCTGTATCCCAGGGTGCCTTTCATTATTGTAGTTATGCTCACATTTTGTCTTTTTTTTTTTTTTTACTTTTTTCCCCACATACACCCACTATTTTAACTGCTTGTCGACAGTATAACACAGATACACGGTAGCAAGGTAGCTCTTCTGCGCTATCATCTAATACTAGGTACATAATCCAGCACTCCTGGGTAAGAGGCATGCCGATGGTGACCTGACTCTGCTGTGATTAGACACAGCAGATGCCGATCAGTGGGTGCCAGCCAATAGATGACAGCTGACACCCACCGCTTGTCTGAAGGACGCACATGACAGAGCTTTGTCTATGTAAACAAGGCAAAAGCAGAACACAGTTTACACCACAACAGTGGCTAGGCACACATTTAACCCTTTAATTGCCCTAGCCGTTAAACCCCTTCCCAGCCAGTGTCATTAGTACAGTGACAGTGCATATTTTAAGCACCGATCACTGTATATTAGTGTCACTGGTTCCCAAAAAGTGTCAGTAAGTGTCAGAATGTCTGCCGCAATGTCGCATATATACCATAGTTTGTAGATGCTATACCTATCAATATACACTTATTGGGATTTTTTTAACAAAAATATGTAGCAAAATATACATTTCATTTTTTAGTCTTTTTTTTGTTTATATTGCAAAAAATGAAAAACGCAATGGTGATCAAATACCACCAAAAACAAAGCTCTGTTTGTGGAAAAAGTAAGAAATATATTTTATTTGGGTACAGTCCCGAGAAGGGGAGTGTCTATACATGGTGCGGCAGGCATTACAAGTATTCAAACGAAAGCTTGTAATGCGCACTGTAATGCAGGGGGATTGACGCGGCGGTATGCGGCGGCGGCTTTGCGGTATGCGGCGACGGCGGGGGAAGTATTTTATTTAGGTATCGGGGGTATTTGCGGGAATGAAAGTACTCCCGCAAATACTCGGTATCGGGACAACCCTACTAACAATCTCTTCAGTGTACCTGAAGGCCTTATTTTGTTTATACAAAGGGGGAAAGCCTTAGATCATGAAGAAAAACCCACATTTCGACAATGCCCACTGTTGGCCACACCCACTTTTTGGGCATGTGTACAGGTGCATGACCGCTAATTCCAGCACCAACACAGGCACTCCCCAAAAAAATTGTCTGGAGCCTCCCCTGCTTTGGAGGAGGATTGCCGCTCTAAGCCCCAGTCCTCTAAAGCACATGCATGTAAAAAAGCAGTGCAGCGCTAAAACAAATAAAAAATAAATAATAATAAAACATAAATAGTCCAAAATGCAAATAACAGAGCAGAAGAGCCACAAGGATAGTGATCAAAACAATCATGTTTCCTCCACCGGAAGTACAAACCGCTCACCTGAACGTATGGACCTCTGTGTGAACAGCAGGTCAATCACGTTGTCCCTTATAAAAGGGTAATAGTGAGATGATATCTCCACATAAGATCTTAGCAGGTCTAAGATCTTATGTGGAGATATCATCTCACTATTACGATTGTTTTGATATACAGTGATTGACTTGAGCACCCTATTCACTATCCAAGAAGTCTAAAGGTATTTGTGTGGAAAATCTCGCGCCAATGTGGGGGAGGGGTGAGAAAATTAAAATAAAAATTAAATTAGAAAAGCTGCTCCCTGGATAAATCAATGGGTTGAATTATAACAATTGTGTGCGTGGAATAGGGGCGCTAAAAGAAAATTGAATAAATAGGTGAATAAATACAACCTATCCCAATATAAACATAAATCCTTAATGCAAATTATTTAAAAAATGTGCAATTTGCATATAAAGTCAATGGTAATGACAACACCTGCAGTGAAATAGTGTGCAATTACATATAAATAAAATATTGTTGAACAATATACAATATACAGTGAGATGTATAGTGACCATAAATAATATTAAAGTGCTCCGTGCTCAAAATCCTTGTGGTAGGTTCCACCTTCACCAATAGGACACCTCAAGTGGGGATGGATGGCTCCTTACCAAATGATGTTGACCTAAACTAAGGTCAATAGAGCTTGGGTAACAACACCTTTCACATGGGGATTCCAATGTAGTTTGACGAGTATTGCAGATGTCATAAAGAAAAAGGAAGAACAGCTCCCATAGTGTAAAACTATTTATTACGATATAAAATTGCAAATACACAGTGCCAAGTGGCCTCTTACTTGAATAAGTGCCCGTATCCCGGCACTGAGGCTGTAAGCTTGTAAGTATGGAGAGAGAAGCGAAGACCGGCGTGCGTTCCACTGCAGTGCGCGAGGAAACCAGATAACCGGATGTGGATAATCAATGCGTGCCCAGGTACCGCCTCGACATATGTTTCGATATGATCGTCATCAGGAAGCGTACCTGGCGCACGCTAGGGGCTACTGATATAGGCCTGTCAATCACTAGATGGGAGGGGCAATACGATACTACAACAGCCTCTGTTCCGGTTATGGCAGCCATACAATAAACAATCGTGACACAGAAATCAAAAAGCGCGTTCGCAACCATTTGCAATATGCAAACGTAACCGCAGATTCGAAATACAAAAACATACTCAAGTGGCAAACATATCCCCAGATATTATATACCAATCCGTAGATACAAATGAGTAATGTCAGTCTCCAAACCACAGTTTAAATAAAAAACAAGTGTGCATATACATGTAAATGAAAATGCATGAATATTAACTGGGTAGTACCATCCTTCAATCTAAATAGAGACAAACCCTTGCACATATGCTGCTAATAAATCATTGGCATATCAATTACTATATTACTTAAAACCAACTAAATGTAGGATATGTAAAATATTTAAAATATTATTAAAATATATATTTTTTATGAATAGAAATAAAAATAAAAATAAAAATATATATAAATGAAATTTTAATATTGGATTTATATAATCAATGCTGGACCTAAACATTTGTATTATATTAAAAAAGCCCTCTTTATTCATCGGTCAAAAAGCAATTGAGGTCCAGCTCAATGTTGAGGCCCTGTGGCCTCATCGTCCTAAGGCGATGGATCCACTGGGTCTCATTCTGGGATACCGCCTTAATCATGTCGGTTCCACGCCAATGATTAGTGATTCTATCTATCCCATAAAAAGTGAGTAAGCTAGGATCCCTGTTGTGATAGAGATCAAAATGTTTGGACACACTATGATCAGAATAACCTTTTATAATGTTGGCCACATGTTCGTTAATTCTAATTTTGAGTTCTCGGGTAGTGCGGCCAACATATTGAAGGTTACAGGGACATACCAATACATAGGTAACAAACTTGGAATGACACGTGATCAGTGGTTTGATGGTGTATTCCCGGTTGGTTACACTAGATTTGAATTTGTTAACCTTTTTTCCTTGCCTTTTTGTTTTTTTGCATGATCTGCATCGGGTACAATAATGGAAACTAGACCCATCAAGAAAGGTAAGGGGTTTTGCCGGAGGATCTGGGACATTAGCTGCCACCATATTTCTCAGCCCTGGTGCTCGCCGGTATATGAAGGTAGGACATGTGGGTAGAATTTTGGCCAAATCACTATCTTTGAGTAGGATTGGCCAATACTCTTTGATTATTTTTTCTATATTCCTATATTGCCTATGATATCCAGACAAAAAAGGCACATCTTCTTTTCTTGGAGGTTTAACCTTACTTACTAATAAGGCTTGTCTGTCCATGTCCAAAACTTCTTTTTGGGCCTTCCGTAATTGGTTTGGGCAATAGCCCTTTTCTATAAATTTGGTAGTGAGTACCTCTGACTGTTGTTCGTAGTCCACTAAATCATTACAATTTCTCCGAATTCGCATAAATTGGCCCTTTCCAAGAAGTCTCACTATCCTTGTGGCTCTTCTGCTCTGTTATTTGCATTTTGGACTATTTATGTTTTATTATTATTTCATTTTTATTTGTTATAGCACTGCACTGCTTTTTTACATGCATTTCATTCAAGGATTTTATTGACCTTCAGTGTACAGCTGCTCTGATTACGGTTTAGTTTTTGCAATATCTGTATTTCTCTACATTACTCTAAAGGCCCATACACACGGTAGGACATCCAACAAAATTTCCCTTGGATTTTTGTCCTAATTGATTTGTCCGGTCACACCCATAGCATACACACAGTCAGACTTTTCTGCAAACTTTTCTAAAACTTTCCCATCATCACGTGGTTGTTCTGCTCTTTTCTGCTCTTTACTGCCACCCTTTGGTTAACTTCTGCTATTGTTGGTTGATTTTTACATTGGTTTTGAGCATGCGCATTTGTAATTTGTCCAAAAGTCCGATGGTTTGCTGTACACACGATCGGACTTTGCACCATCGGACTTTTGTTGCCTGAAAGTTGGTCCGTTCGCAGACCCAACTTTTTGTCCGATGAAAGCCAAAAAAGTTGGTCCGATGGAACGTACACACGGTCGGACAAATGCGAAAAGTGTCGGATTTTGATGTTGGTTGGGCAAAAGTCCGACCGTGTGTACGGGGCTTAATGCCGCGTACACACGATCACTTTTTGTGATGAAAAAAAACGACGTTTATGTGACGAAACAAAACGATGTTTTTCAAACTTCATTTTTCAAAACGACGTTGCATACACACCATTGTTTTTCCAAAATGCTCTAGCAAAGCGTGGTGACGTACACCATGTTCGACGGCACTTTGCTCCATTGAAGCTCCATCTCATAACTTGCTTCTGAGCATGCGCAGGTTTAAAAACGTTGTTTTAAACGTCGTTTTGCCCACACACCATCACTTTTTATGACACAAAAAATGACATTTTGAAAAACGACACAAAAAAATCAAGCATGTTCGAATTTTTTTTTTGGTCGTTTTTTTGAAGACATAAAACAAAGTTTTGCCCACACACGATCATTTTAAATGACGTTTTTGAAAACGTAATTTTTTTCATCACAAAAAGTGATCGTGTGTACGCAGCATAAAGCACATGCCCTTTTAGGAACTACAGGTGCTGGCTCTGCAACGAACTAGGGAGGAAGAAAAAATCCTGGACGGCTGCAGCTTTTCCTGTTTTCTGTAACATGAAGTGACTGTATTGGATTTCATCTGCTGCACAAGATATCAATAAAGATGCCTTCAATGGTGTGGGGCTGTCCAGGATTTTTTTCATCCTTTCCCTGATTTGGAGCCATCGTGGATCAATTGGGGCTATGTTATGCTATGCTACTATCCCCATTAAGGACTTGAGCTCCCCTATTTTCCTTTGTATACACAGAGCTGAACCAAATATTTAATACATTTGCCTTCGCTTTTTTTCCCAGTTACCCACTCAAAAAATTGTTTTTGCATATATATAAAATTTTAAAAAATGCAGTCAGCTCCCTTGAGGGCTGGTAAGCTGCAAAAAAAAAAATTTTTGTTTATAAATTTAAATATGCTTTAATGATATATCAAATTTTCCATGTAGCTGTCCAATCAAACTGGGCCTCTAGGTTAGCTTAAAAATTGGAGACATCCCAGAATAAATGTATTGCATTACACAGCGATATGTCATCTCTAAAAAATATATATATAACTTTCATCCCAAACACTATAATATAAAAAAAAAATTAAAATCGAAAAATAAATGGTCCTAAAACTGAACCACGGGATGTACCACTAACAACCTTAGACCATTCAGTATGAATCATTAATTATTATTCTTTAAATGCAGTCTTTAATCCAGTTTTATATCCCTTCGCGGACTGAACTTTCAATATCTATAGATCTCAATTCTTACCCACATCAAACACTTCACAGACATAATTTTCTTTGAATTTTTGCTTACTTATTCATAAAAGGAAAGCAGATTTGTTTGGCAACATCTTTCTTTTAGAAATCCACGCTGACTATTTTTATATTATTTTCTAGCAGATACTCTTGTATATGGCCCCTACCAATTCCTCAATTATCTTCTCTATAATAGAAGTTAAAACTTACATTTCTGTAATTACTAAGTGAAGACCTTGATCCCTATTTAAATATAGTTAGCACATTTGTTTTGTAGCAAGCCAGCCCTCAAGGTGTCTGAAAATTAGAAACAATACCATAAAAAGTTCTGAGCACAGCTTCTTGAAGGTCTGTGGGGGTAAGTGACCTCATCCAGAGGCATATTTTATATACATTTTTTAGGACCACATCAGTGTTAAAGTATAACTAAAGACAAAACTTTTTTATTTTGGTTTTGGACAGAGTAGAGAGGGATCAGAAATGCTATCAGTGTTTCATAGGCTTGCATTGTACAGTGCCTTGAAAAAGCATTCATACCCAATGAAATTGTCCACATTTTGTCATGTTACAACCAAAAATGTAAAATGTATTTTATTGGAATTTTAAGTGATAGACCAACATGAAGTGGTTCATAAGAATGGGCAAAGAATTCACTCTCTAGATGTGACGTAACTTAAAAGACTTGCAGCTGTGATTGCAGTGAAAGGTGGTTCTACAATTGATTCAGAGGGGCTGAATACAAATGCATGCCACACTTTTCACATAATAATTAGTAAAAAAAAAAATTGAAAACCATTTATTATTTTCCCTTCACTTCACAATTATGTACCTCTTTGTGTTGGTCTAGCACATAAAATCAAAATAAAATACATTTATGTTTTTGCTTGTAACATGACAAAATGTTAAAAATTTCAAGGGGTATGAATACTTTTTCAAGGCATTGTATTTGTCCCCATTGACGAACACACAGTTATCCTTTTTAATGGACGTGAATGTGTGCACTCACAAGTTATACATTTATAATGCAGTACTATGCAAAAGTTTTAGGCCCGTGTAAAGGAATGCTTTAAAGTAAGAATGCTTTCAAAAATAAACATTTCAATGATTTTTTATCAATTTACAAAAGAAAAGAACTAAAGAAGAAGAAAAATCTAAATCGAATAAATATTTGGTGTGATTACACCATTTTGGCTTCAAACCAGCATCAATCCTTATGCCGCGTACACACAGTAGTTTTTTGCGATGAAAAAAAAAGGTTGTTTTTTAAAACGTCATTTAAATTGATCGTGTGTGGGCAAAACGTTGTTTTTTGTCTTCAAAAAAACGACCCAAAAAAAATTCCAACATGCTTGAATTTTTTGTGTCGTTTTTCAAAACGTCGTTTTTTGTTTCACAAAAAGTCACCGTGTGTAGCAAAAACGTTGTTTAAAACAATGTTTTTCAACCCGCGCATGCCCAGAAGCTAGTTATGAAGCGAGCTTCAATGGAAAAGAGTGGTGAACGTAACCTCGCTTTTTGTGAAAAAACGATGGTGTGTAGGCAACATCGTCTTTGAAAAGTGACGTTTCAAAAACGTTGTTTTTTACTTCACAGAAAACGTCGTTTTTTTTTCATCACAAAAAATGATCGTGTGTACGAGGCATTACACTTGCACACTTTGTACACATGCACAAAGTCAGGGATTTTATGTGGGATTAGAGTGAGGCCGCGTACACACGGCAGAGAACCTCGACGGGCAGAACAAATCGTTCCGCCCGTCGAGGTTCTCTGCCGGCCGTCGAAATCGGCGACCCGCCCGTCGGGAATGACAACCAGCCATTCATCCAGGCGGGCCGTCGAGCAAATAGAGAGCGTGCTCTCTATTTCTGCTCGACGGGATTCCCGACGGGATTCCCGACGGGATGCTCGCCGAGAGCGTACACACGGCCGAGGTCCTCGCTGGAATGCAGCTTCCAGCGAGGTTCTCGCTGGTTTCCAGCGAGAACCTCGGTCGTGTGTACGCCGCCTAAGGTGTAAGATTAACCAATTCCCGCCTGGCCTATAGCAGATTGACGGCCTAGCGGTGGTTCTGTTATCCTGACTGGGCATCATATGACGTCCAACACAATAACCCCCCGGCACGCACCCGCAGGGGCACGCGGTTCAGAGATCTGAGGTGCTGTGTGTCAGTTTGACACACCGTATCTCCGATCGTGGTAAGGAGCCTCTGACAGAGGCTTCTTACCACATGATCTGCTGTGACAAATCACAGCTGATCATCGCGTGAACCAGGAAGTGTCTGTAAACGGCATTCCTCGGTTCGTGCTGACAGGGAGAGACGATCGGTGGCTCTCCCTGTCAGAGGGGGGGTCTGTGCTGATAATCAGCACATTGATTATCAGCACAGACCCCCATCAGATGTGTCCATCAACTGCCAATCAATTGTGAAAATTAGAGGGTAGAGGGCGCTAAGTGAACTTAAAATATTAGTTCTATAAATCATATATATAATGAAATAACATATATCAATAAATATAAGATGACTAACAATCACATAAAGTGAGAAAAAAGTCCATATGTGTGATAATACAAGTACATGTGCAATGTCCCAGTAATTCCACCAATCCTTATTCAAAAGTTCTCAGTGATAAAAGTGAATGAAATATTGCGTGTTGAAAATAAATCAAATCCACCTTCACCCGCTATAAACAACAGTTCACCCCACATGCTCAAATAAAGGATGGCACCTTACCACCTTACCAACAGTAGTTGACCCTTTGGTTAGAAAGAGGTAAATTATAGCTTGTTATCACAAAGTGTATTGCTCCATGCAAAACCGGGGATTCTGCTGCCCCCGTGTATCGCTCAGTGTCCGCAGATACTGGCTGCCAGCAGTGCCCCACCAATAAAGTCTGCCAGTGCCTGCTGGGGTTGCCACCTCATCCCTTTAAAACCGAACACACATTAATTACACAGGTTCTGTGGCTGATTAAGGTGGTAATTACACTCACTTGGTACCTTTATCTGCATTAAAGTATCCTCAGAACCTGTGTAATTCATATGTGTTCGGATTTAAAGGGATGAGGTGGCAACCCTAGTGCCTGCCACAGTGCCAATTACAGCCCACCACAGTGCCAGTGCCCAGCACAGTGCCAATCAGTGCTCAGCAGTAACACCTGCCAGTACCTCATCATCAGTGCGGCCCATCAATTCCATCTATTAGTGTCTATCAGTGCCATCCGTCAATGCCAATCATGCCTGCCTATCAGTGCCAATCAGTGACACCTATCAGCGCCCATCAGTGCTGCTGGTCAGTGCCCATCAGTGCCGTCTGTCACTGCCCACCAGTGCCACCTGTCAGTGCCCATCAATGCTGCCTATCAGTGCCCATTGGTGCTGCATATCAGTGCCGCATATCAGTGCTCATTAGTGCTGCATATCAGTGCCCATCAAATCTACATATCAATGCCTCCTCATCAGTGCCCATCAGTGCTGCCTTATCCGTGTCCATCAGTGACGCCTCATCAGTGTCCGTCAGTGAAGGAGAAAATAACGTTTTATGACAGACAAACTTAAAAAGCAAAAAATAAAAACCCCAGCGGTGATAAAATACCACCAAAAGAAAGCTCTATTTGTGGGAAGAAAAGGATAAAAAAAATATTTTTTGGTACAGTATTGCATGACCGCGCATTTGTCATTCAAAGTGCGACAGAGCTGAAAGCTGAAAATTGTCCTGGGCAGGAAGGGGAGAAAGTGCCTGGTATTGTAGTGGTTAAACAATTATACCAAGTAGAAGCTAATGATGATCAATGTCATGTGTAGGTTAGAACACAGTCATTAACTGAAACAGAAACAGCTGCGTAGGAGGCTTAAAACTGGATGATATTTGTTATAACCTCACCAGTCATATCCCTCCCATCTCTTTAGTCAGAGTTACACACAAATGGAGTGCTGTCCAATTTTAAGATGAACTATAGCAAATCTGAGGCAATGGGGGTGGAGCTCAATGCATCCCTTCAACATCACATAGTTACCCAATTTAATTAATTGGACAGATTCCCACCACCATGCTTGACTGTAGGCAAGACACACTTGCCTTTGTACTCCTCACCTGGTTGCCGCTGCATTGCCATGAAATGAGATTTGCCATGGAATGAGATGGTCCGCCTCCATCACATTCTATTGGCTCACTCATGTCACGTGACCTATTTAAACGTCAAGTATTGACGCAAACATCAGTCACAGCTAGGCTATCATAGGGAGAGGATCTCCTCTCCCTGTGATTGCCCGATAGCGCTGTCAGCAGCGTGCCTCCCGCCAGCGCTAAGTACACCCAGCGCCCGCAGCTCTATCATAGGGAGAGGATCCAGCTAGGCTATTATGTGACTGATGTTTGCGTCAATACTTGACGTTTAAATAGGTCACGTGACATGAGTGAGCCAATAGAATGTGATGGAGGCGGACCATCTCATTCCATGGCAAATCTCATTTCATGGCAATGCACCGCCACACACACTTGACACCATCTGAACCAAATAAGTTTATCTTGGTCTAATCCAGTGGTTCTCAACCTTTCTAGGGCCGTGACCCCTTAATAAAACTCCCCAAGTTGCGGGGACCCCTAACGGTAAAATGATTTTCATAGTGTGGGTTGTCAGCACCCAAGGCAAGACAAGTAATTTGTGCCCCTAACCCACAGACTTTTAGCGCTCCCTGAGTCCCTTCCACTCATACAGTATTAAAACCCCATATGGTACATTTGAGGATGTATCGCTCTTTCTCTTTGTTCTCCTTTCTTTGCCCTTTTTCCCCCCAATCCTTCTATCTAGCCCTTTTTCTTTGTTCCTTCCCCTCTTTTTCTCTCCCTTCCATGTAGTCTCCTATTTTCATTCCTTCTCTTATTTCTTGGTGGGGGGGGTGTAGGGTTAACCACTTGCCGACCGCGCTATAGCAAAAATACTGCTACAGCGCGGTCGAGCTACTGTGACACGACATCCCTGGGACGTCGTCCTTCACTTCCGCGATTGCGCGTCCCCTGGGACGCGCTCGCGGAAGTGTGCGTGCTCGCCGGGTCTAGAAGACACGGCGCATCACGGATCGCGGTAAATTGTCGCGGTAAATGACGGCGCGATCACTTGTAAACAAACCGGCGTCATTTGATGACGCCGGTTCCTCCCTCTCCTCTCTGTACTGTTCGGTACAGTGTGAGAGGAGAGGGGGGGGAGCGGGTGTCAGCAGCAGCGCTGTGGCTGGATCTGTGACAAATGCAGTCACAGATCCAGCCATCCCTCCATCCATCCCAGCTCTGCAATCCCCCAGTACCCTGCAATACCCCAGTAATCAGCAATACCCCAGTACTCAGCAATACCCCAATACTCAGCAATACCCTGCCCAATACTCTGCAATACCCCGCCCAATACTCTGCAATACCCCGGAACTCTGCAATACCCCGATACTCTGCAATACCCCGATACTCTGCAATACCCTGCGCGATACTCTGCAATACCCCGCGTGATACTCTGCAATACCCCAATACTCTGCAATACCCCGCGCGATACTCTGCAATACCCCAATACTCTGCAATACCCTGCACGATACTTTGCAATAACCCAATACTCTGCAATACCCTGTGCGATACTCTGCAATACCGCCTATGGGGATTTTTAAGTAGCGAAGTTTGGCGCCATTCCACGAGTGTGCGCAATTTTGAAGTGTGACATGTTGGGTATCTATTTACTCGGCGTAACTTCATCTTTCACATTATGAAAAAAAATTGGGCTAACTTTACTGTTTTGTTTTGTTTTAAGCACAAACATTTTTTATTTAAAAACCCGCGTTCAATAAATGTCTGTGAAAATACCATGCGAGATAAAAAGTTGTAACGACCGCCATTGTATTCTCTAGGGTCTTTGCTAAAAAAGCATATATAATGTTTTGGGGTTCTATGTAATTTTCTAGCAAATAAATTATGATTTTTACATGTAGGAGAGAAATGTCAGAATTGGTCTGGGTGTTCCAGAACGCCTGATGGCGTTCCCTGCATGTTGGGCCTCTGTATGTGGCCACGCTGTGTAAAAGTCTCACACATGGGGTATCGCCATACTCGGGAGGAATAGCAGAATGTGTTTTGGGGTGTAATTTGTGGTATGCATATGCTGTGTGTGAGAAATAACCTGCTAATATGACAGAAACAAGTTTTTTTGTTTTTTTTTACAGAATTTTCAGTCGTTTTTCTTTTATAGCGCAAAAAATTAAAAACTCAGAAGTGATCAAATACCACCAAAAGAAAGCTCTATTTGTGTGAAAAAAGGACAAAAATTTCAAATGGGTACAATGTTGCATGACTGAGTAATTGTCATTCAAATTGTGAGAGCACCGAAAGCTGAAAATTGGTCTGGTTAGGAAGGGGTTTTAAGTGCCCAGTTGTCAAGTGGTTAATAGGATCAGTGGCAGTGCTGGGGGGAGTTCTGATCAGTCAACTTAGGTGCTCTTAATCAAGGTAATCTTTTAAATATCAACTATAATCACAGGTAGTGTTACTCTGCATTCACTGTGTCTCAGACTTTGTGGTGTCTCGTAGCAGTGACACCTATGCTGAAATCAAGAGATATGGTCTCCTCCAGCCCCTCCAACTTCACATTCCTCACGTCAGCTGACTTCTAGTCTCAGCCCCCCAGCCATGCCGTAAACTGAATGGGGGCTGCGGGCTCCAGGAACAGCCCAGGATTTGGTGACCCCCTGGCAAATCATCATTTGACCCCCAGGTTGAGAACCACTGGTCTAATCAGACCACAGAACATGGTTCCAGTAATCCATGTCCTTAGTCTGCTTGTCTTCAGCAAACTGTTTGCGGGCTTTCTTGTGCATCATCTTTAGAAGAGGCTTCCTTCTGGGAAGACAGCCATGCAGACCAACTTGATGCAGTGTGCAGTGTATGGTCTGAGCAATGACAGGCTGACCCCCCCCCCCCCACCCCTTCAACCTCTGCAGCAATGCTGGCAGCACTTATATGTCTATTTCCCAAAGACAAACTCTGGATATAACGCTGAACACGTGCACTCAAATTCTTTGGTCGACCATGGCGAGGCTGTTCTGAGTGGAACCTGTCTTGTTAAACTTCTGTATGATCTTGGCCACCGTGCTGCAGCTCAGTTTCAGCTTCAGGGTCTTGGCAATCTTCTTATAGCCTAGGCCATCTTTATGTAGAGCAACAATTCTTTTCTTCAGATCCTCAGAGAGTTCTTTGCCATGAGGTGCCATGTTGAACTTCCAGTGACCAGTATGAGAGAGTGAGAGCGATAACACCAAATTTAACACACCTGCTCCCCATTCACACCTAAAACCTTGTAATACTAACAAGTCACATGAAACCAGGGAGGGAAAATGGCTAATTGGCTCCAATTTGGACATTTTCTCTTAGGCCCTGTACACACGATCAGACATGTCTGATGAGATTTGTCTGACGGACCGTTTTCATCAGACAACTCTGAACTTGTCTGATGGTCTGATGTGCGTACACACCATCGGTCCAAAATCTGATCAGACCAAAACACGGTGACGTAGAACACAACAACGTGATGAAAAAAACGAAGTTCAATGCTTCCAAGCATGCGTCGACTTGATTCCGAGCATGTGCGGGTTTTTGGTCCAATGATTTTGTGTACTAACCATCGAACCTGTCCGACGGACAGGTTTCCATCGGACAGGTTTTAAAGCATGTTTTAAAACTTTTGTCCAACGGACAACGGTCCGATAGGCCGTACACACCATCGAACTGGTCCGATGAAACTGGTCTGCAGACCAGTTTCATCGGACATGTTCGATCGAGTGTACACGGCCTTAGAGGTGTACTCACTTTTGTTGTCAGCGGTTTAGACAATACTGGCTGAGTTATTTTGAGGGGACAGCAAATTTACACTGTTATACAAGCTTTACACTCTTTATATTGTAGCAAAGTGTAATTTCTTCAGTGTTGTCACATGAAAAGATATAATAACATATTTACAAAAATGTGAGGGGTGTACTCACTTTTGTGAGATACTGTACATATTTATTTATTCTTAAGAAAACTGCTGTTTATTTTGTTATATTCTTAGTAACACTTGAAAAATGAAAGTGCTCCTCCAGTTTTTATGAGAGCATGGTTACATCTTAGTTGATGTGCTGCCGAGGTGGTAATGTAATAATCTCTTGTTGGCATGGAAGGGTTTGCTCTTCTTTGACGTTTTTCAGTGCTTGGTAAACCACACATCACTGGAAATGACTCATGGAACCTGTTATTTTAGGTGCTAAAAAAATACCAATTTGCAAGCTTATGATAAAAGGGCATCAGTAAGTAGCTAAGCACTGCCATGGGGACATGCACCAAGGCCAAAAGAAGTACAGTTCAGCAGCAATTTTTTTAAAGGCATAAAGGCAACATTACCTATACAATATACAGAAATTCTGTAAATAGCATGCTTAGGAGATGCCTTAAACACAGTGGGGGTGATTGACTAAAGGAAAATCCACTTTGCAATACAAGTGCACTCGCTGTAGATTCGAGGGGGACATGCAAGGAAAATAAAAAAAACAGCATTTTACCTTGCACATGATTGGATGATAAAGTCAGCAGAGCTTCCCCTCATTTCAGATCTACCCCTCAGATTTACAGCAACTGCACTTGAAAGTGCACTTTCAGTTGTAGTGCAAAGCGGATTTGCCTTTCGTAAATAACCCCCAGTGTTAATTTTGTCGACTAAAACATTTTAGTCGACTAAATGAATACTATTTTAGTCGACTAAAATGAAAACAATTGAAATTACTAAAATATGACTAAAACTGAAATGCCATTTTAGTCAAAAGACTAAAGCCGCGTACACACGATCATTTCATTAAAAAATCGAAAATTTGGGAATTTTTTAATTTCCAGATTTCTGAATTCAGAATTTTCAGAATTTCCGAATTTCCAAAAAAAGCTAAAAAATGTATGAAACGAAAATGTAAAGGTTGTCCCTCATTTTGGTTTGATCTACTGTATATACCGTAGTTGTATATAAAAATGCACTACTTATCTATCAAAAAGTATTTTACAGTGGCTAAACCTTTCATGTATAATATAATAATGTATACATTTCTGTATTTGTACATTCCAAAAGCCAATATAATGGGAAGTAGTGATAAAAAAGCACATTTCTTTTGTGTGCAGGAATTTTGCACATAGCAGCCCAGATCCTCCTCTTTTCGGATCCCTCTTTGGTGCTCCTGGCCCCTCTCTCCTGCTGAGTGCTTCCACAGCAAGCAGCTTGCTATGGGGGCACCTGAGCTGAGTCTCGGCTCCCTGTGTCTATTCAGACACGGAGCCGCAGCCCAACCCCGCCCCCATTATTCTACTCATTGGCTGACTGACTTTGATTGACAGCAGCGGGAGCCTATGGCGCCACGCTGCGGTCTCAGCCAATGAGAGGGGTGTCCCAGGCAGCTGAGACAATCCTACAACATTGCTGGATCTAGATGGGGCTCACATAGGCATTAGGGGGGCTGCTTCACACATAGAATGCATTAAGATAAAAAAAAGTCTTCTGACTTTACAATCACTTTGAAACAAAATTAAATCTTTCTATTCATTATAGCCAAAGAAGCTGCCATCTTGGCCTCTGTTTGAACCACAGTTGCCATGGTGCTGCACATATAATCGGTTATGGCGCCAGCTTTTGTTAGCTTGACAGTTTAGTCTAGAGCACAAACAACTGTGAGGTCTCATACACACGACCGAGAAACTCAACAGAATCCATGAAGAAACTTGGTGGGAGAGCTTTTTTGCCAAGGAAAACGGTTGTGTGTATGCTTTTCATCCAGAAAACTGTCGATGAACTCGACGAGGAAAAAAGAGAGCAAGTTCTATTTTTCCTCGACGGGAGTCTTAATTTCCTCGTCATGTTCCTCCTTGGGCTGGTTTTTGACGAGAAACACGTTGGTGTGTATGCTTAGAAACCCGCGCACCTTCGGTAAAAGTAGCATTTGTAATGGAAATAGCACATTTGTCACGCTGTAACAGACTGAAAAGTGAAAATGTCTCTTACCAAACTTTTACCTAACACGCAGTAACATGAGATTAGCAAAAGCAGCCCCAAGGGTTGTGCCAGTGGAACCGAACTTCCCCTGCCATTGTATGTGTTGAAGTCACCGCATTTGAGAACGAGGAGATTTGGTCTTGACAGTGTGTATGCAAAGACAGCTTGTCAAGTATCTCGACAAGCCTAACAAGGAACTCGTCGAGGAAAACGATGTGTCTTTTTCGACGAGTTCCTCGGTCGTGTGTATGAGGCCTGAAAGTTATCATTCACAACATGTTAAATTTACAGTTTTGCTTTAAATGCTCAGAGGTTCACTAAAAAGGCAGCCCCATCCTGGATAGGCTGCTATCATGTTAAAGCGGATGGTTCACCAAAAACAAATATTAAAAGCCAGCAGCAACAAATACTGCAGCTGCTGACTTTTAATATTAGGACACTTACCTGTCCTGAAGTCCAGCGGCGTCCGCAGCAGAGGATGAGCGATCGCTCGTCACCCTGCTGCTCCCCCCTCCATCCACGGCGAGGGAACCAGGAAGTGAAGCGCTCCGGCTTCACTGCCCGGTTCCCTACGGCGCATGCGCGAGTTGCGCTGCGCCCGCGATTGGCTCCCGCTGTGTGCTGGGAGCCGAGAGTTCCCAGCATACAACGGGAAAAGCCCGTCTTTTGCCCGAGACTGCGGGCCGGAAGTGGGTGCGGATACCTGTCTTTAGACAGGTATCTGCACCCCCCTCCCCCTGAAAGGTGTCAAATGTGACACCGGAGGGGGGAGGGTTCCGATCAGCGGATCTTCACTTTAGGGTGGAGATCCGCTTTAAGTACATTTAGTCCCTCTGTCTCCTCTGTAATCATTGGAGCAGCTTTTGACTTCTTTAAGCTGTACTGGGATTTCACTGGCTGCAGGTTTGATTGTTTCCCCCTGTATGTTGGAGGCTTCTACAACTTAGAGGGCTGGAAAGTCAAATGAGCAGCCTGAATATTTATGGTCCTACAGCCAATACCTGGGGAGGTGTGACCAGTAGATGGATGGAGAGGGACATAAATAGTCTGAGTCCTGCAGGAGGAGTCCCCAGCCTCTGGGGCTACAGAGGCTACTTCTGCTGTTCTGTAGGAGTCTGCTGATGTTCATCAATGTCCCTCATGAGCTGGCGTGAGTGGCGTGGATGGGGGGTGACTATTCCTAATTTCTACTGGACCTAAGGATCTGGTCTGGAGAACTCAGTGAGCAGTGCCTGGCTAAAGCTGAGAGGTGTGCAACTACCTGGGATATTGTGAGTATTGAGTCAAGCAATGAGAATTAGTGACTGTGTGCTGTTCTAGTTCTGGGCCACCAGCTGTAACGTGTCCTGAAATTGCTTCAGTCTACATTTACTTGTGCTAACCTTGTGGTCCCCAGTAAGGATTAGGACTGTTCCAGTCAGCTTATTTGTGCCACCAATTTACCTTGTGGCCCCCAGCTGCAAGAACCTTGACTGTTTCATTCTGTCATTGTCTGTGCTAAACTTTGTCTAGTCCCCAGCTGTGAGTGTAAGACTGTGTTACTGCTGCTTAAAGAGAGAAGTGTCCTCTTGAGAATTGTACTCAAGCATTTTGGAGTTTCCCATTCCCCCTTATCCTCGTTGTGTTACAAGTTTCTTCAGCAATAAATACTAAATACATCCCCTAGACAGAGGACTGATCAGTGCAATTTTCTTCAACAAGGTCCAAATCGCGTTTTTGTGTGATGACTCAGATCCATCACAACACAGCCCCTCTCTCCTCATATATAACAATCCTGTTCTTACATCCTTAGTCCCCACGTCACAGTTTTCCCTTTAGTGTAGTAGTGTTCTCATACCCTCTTTACATAACCTCTGCCCACTTCACCATGCATTCCCCCTTTATTCAAATCAGTGTCTTCAACCTCCTTTCAAATCATCACCTCCCTCCCACAGTACTGTCCTCTGCCTCCTTCACAACAACCCCCTCCACAACACTGCCCCCTTCAAATCACCCCCCAACAGCACTGCCCTCCTTCACACACCCCACAGCACTGCCCCCTTTACATCACTGCCCCCTCTCACATCACAAACCCCCAGCCCCCACAGTAGTGTGCTTTGTCCTCTTCACATCGCCCCCCACAGCACCGCTCCCATTACATTACCCTCCACCTCCCTCTACACCAACCCCCCACAACACTTGCCCCCTTCATATGGCACCTTCCCCCCACAGTAATGTGTGCTGTCCTCATGATGTCTACCCGCTGCACATAGACTCCCCCTACACACAACACTGCCCCCTTTCCCATCACCCCCCCCCCCCCACAGTAGTTTCTTTCCCCCCCCCTTCACTGTCCTACCTTTTCCCCTTTCACTGTCCTACCTTCACTGTCCTACCTTTTCCCCTTTCACTGTCCTATCTTCACTGTCCTACCTTTTCCCCTTCACTGTCCTACCTTTTCCTCTTCACTGTCCTACCTTTTCCCCCTTCACTGTCCTACCTTCACTGTCCTACCAAGCGAGAGGCCTGACTGTCTGGACTGACTGTGGGAGGCACAGCACAGCATGGCACAGAGGGCAGGTGTGGAAGCTGCCAGCTTTAACTTTTCATATTAAGTAGCAAATGCTTGGTTGCTAGGACCGCTGTGAGTTGCTGTATGTCAGACCGATCGCCACGCTGCGTGCCACCAGCAGGCGCGCCAGCAATGCTATCCTGATCGCATCATATAACGTCCAATCAGGATAACTAAACCACTTTGCTGCCGTCATTCTGCCATATGGTGGGCAGGAAGTGGATAAATAAGGTTGCTAAATCTGGACTAAATGGGCCAGATTAAAAAATGTGCGAGCAATTCATTTGCCTCGCACACCAATGGGAGCGTGACAGTTATATACATACTCAAAACCCATAGCAACAGGTAGTTTTTTAATGCTAAAATGTAATTGGTTCAGGAGGTCACATGGTCACAACTGTCAGGGCACGAGCTAACAGAAGCTATATAAATGTAAAAGATCTGCGCCACAATTTTTAGTCGGCGCTTAACAGGAGAAGAAGAAGCTTCCCACCCCCCCTCCCTTGTCGCGGTCCTTGTTTTGTGGCATCCGTCCTTTTCTGTGAAGAAAGGGGACAGTTTTTTGGTTAAAATAGTTATAACTCGAACTGATAGCTTATCATTTAGGTATTCAATATGTGTGTAAAATATATAATGATTGGTTTGGTGTGAAAATATTTGGTAATAAAACATCGAATGTGTGTGTTATAAAATTGTTTTAAATATAATTTATTGCCAATAATAAAGGTCCGCGGCCAATTTCAATCCATTAAAATATGTCTAATGTTTTTATTATCATTAATTATATTATAGAAAGGTATTATATGGAATAAATACTGTCTACGATCCCATCAGATAGCCTTTACGTCGGCGTAAGATACACGCAAGAAAACAAGATACGCCGGAATTCAGCTAAGATACCAGTGGCGTAAGTCTGTTACACCGTCGTATCTTAGTTGCATATTTACGCTGGCCGCTAGGTGGCGCTTCCGTCAATTTACGCGTCGAATATGTATATTAGGGAGATAAGCCGATTCACAAAAGTAATTGCGGCCAGGCGTCGTATTTTACGTTGTTTGCGAAAGCGTTATACCGGCGTAAAGTTACACCTGCTATATGAGGCGCAGCCAATGTTAATGGACGTCGGGACAGCGTCGAATTGTACGTTGTTTACGTCGTTTGTGTAAATAATTCGGTAATGGGGCTGAACGTAATTTACGTTCATGTCGTTTACATTGACAACTTGCGACGTTCAGAAAAAAAGTAAATTACGTGGGGTCATGATTCATTTACATGGATCACGCCCCCACATTACTAATTTGAATTAGGCGCCCTTACGCCGGCCACTTTACGCTACGCCGCCGCAACTTATGGAGCAAGTGCTTTTTTGAATAAGGCACTTGCCCATAAAAGTTGCGGAGGCGTAGCGTAAAGAGCATACGCTACGCTGCCGGAAAGATACACCATTGTATCTGAATCTGGCCCAAGATTGCTAAAATCTTGAAAGACTGAATAGTGCTGTAACACCACAGAGTTTATAGGACAGCTCTGGTTAAGTTATCTGTGTATCATGGCAACTCCATTGACTTTTGTCACATGCCTTCTCTTGAGATGATACAAAAGAAGGTCTAGCTGGGTTAGAAATAGCAAGTCATGCAGTATCCCAGTAGCTGCGGATGAACAGAGGAACAAAGCAGGAGGCAGTTCTGGGACCTCATGAGATAATATGAGCTCTCCTGGGGATTTGCTATCCGCTCTCCGCTCTCTGTCCCAGGCTCGGAAATTACATACGGCAAAAAAAAAAAAAACTCTTCACAAGCATCTGTCCCCTTCTCTCATTTGTTGCTTCAATAAGCAATAATTAGGTCCTGAGCTAATGATGTCTGCTTCTTTTTTTTTTTTTAACAAGGTTCAATTCAGAGGGGTCTCCATGGAAACCCTTCGAATCACCCACCTGGATATGCTGCTCTCTGACACACATGCACACACTCACTCCCAGACACGGGCTGCTAGCCTGCCTGAAGCGTACATGTTTTCTGCACATTGCCCTACATCCCTAAATGGGACAAATGCAACGCAAACATCAGCTTTCTTGTGTCTGCACTGAGGTTTTGTTCACCATAGCCAATCAGAGAGAGCCCTGAATGAATACAGCCTAATAGATATATCCTGATATACGAACATGCTATTGTATCCTTGGGCCTGTGCATTCCCAACCAGCAAACAAAGCCATGCACAGACTGATCAAACATTGCCTTATCTATACATCTTAAAGGGTTATTTCTTATATGCAGACCAGGGGCATCTGTAAATAAAAACAAACTGTGCAGCTCTGACTAAAGTTGAATAATGCCCTTGCTATAGGAGTAGTACTCCCATGATGTTGCTAAGTGAGACCTAGTCATTACCGCTCAACTCCGCCATCACAGGAGTGAGTTCTTTCACTGATTCAGTCCTTCTCATATGCTATGTGGCTCCTTTCATACAGGGCTTGTCCGTTTAACAGACTGCTTGCTCAGTGGGGGATCAATCTGCTGATTAGGGATGAGCTTCGCGTTCGATACGAACGTCTGGTCGTACGTTCGACGAAATTCGAACAAAATCGGTCGTTCGCGCCAAATTCAAGTGGCGCAAAACGGCCCATAATTCACTGCGGCATTGCGCGCTGATGATTGACCAAGCATGCTGTATATCCTGCATACTTGGCTAATCACAGCGCAAAAAAAAACGAAGAGCCATAATTGGCCAAAGCCTGGGTGGCTTTGGCCAATTATGGCTCAGGGCTTTAGCACACGCCCCACATTATATAAGGCCGCCTGCTGGGCGGCCTCGTGTAGTGTGTTCCGGCTTGTTAATGAGAGCAGTCAGAGAGACAGAGAGATTTTTATATAGCTAGATAGAGCAGGCAGGCAGCCTAGTCAGTTTAGCTTAATTTACAGTGTGTAGAGGATATATATACATCCCTAGGAGTTGTACATATATTTATACACCGTATAGCTTAGCTAGATCAGTTCTTCCTAATTTACGGGCAGGCAGGTGATTTTGCTATTTAAAGACGTTATCACACGTATAGGAGTCCTGAAAAAACTTCAGTTTTTAAAACTTTTTTCCATTGATACATGTTCCCTCGGGCAAGACCCGGGTTCTTAAAGATGTTTTCACAGGCAAACTATAGACACCCAGCACTGCAGGTACAATATTTAAAGGAATTTTTCATTTTTTTTTATTTAAACATTATTAAAATCACTGCTCCTGGAGCAGTGGTTTTAATAATGCTTAAATAAAAAAAATAAAAAAAATTCCTTTAAATATTGTACCTGCTGGGTGTCTATAGCTTGCCTGTGAAAACGTCTTTGAGAACCCAGGTCTTGCCCGAGGGAACATGTATCAATGGAAAAAGTTTTAAAAAACGGTCACTTTTTCAGGAGTCCAACTTTTTTCCATTGATACATGTTCCCTGGGGCAAGACCCGGGTTTTCAAAGACGTTTTCCAACAATAACTTGAATATTGGTCTTTAAAATGAGCGTTTTTGAATTTGAACGTTCGAGTCCCATAGACTTCAATGGGGTTCTAAATGTTTGTGCGAACGGTCGGTCTGTTCGACGGTTCTGGTGCGAACCGAACGCGGGTATGTTCGGCTCATCCCTACTGCTGATCCCCACTGAGCAGTCGGATGACGGGTCCGTTTTCACTCACTGTGCTGAGACGGACCTGTCAGAGTCCTGCTCTCCTCTATGGGGAAATTGGATGAAAAAGCCCCACCTGCCTGTTTTCATCCGATCCCATCTGATCCGGTCCGCCAGACGGATTGGAAAATAGGGTCAACATCCATCTGGATTTGGCAGATGGGATCAGATAGCAGCCGTGTCAGTGGACATGTCAACAAATGGAGTGACCGATCAGGTACTCCTAAAAAACTGAAAGACGGACCTGATCAGAGGTTGTGTAGGTGCACAGTGTTGACTAGGCCTGGGAGTACTCCAGTCAGGCTTCATGAGGTACGTAAATAGAGTACACCTATAGCAAGGTCATTAACTAACTTTAAGAAGGGTTGAAATGTAAGCGCCATGTCACTGCTAAGAGGTCCAGATACATCTTTATTCCATTAAATGTCAGGAGTACAGATAAAGAAATAGTCAATGTATTTCAGGGTTCTACATGCCCCCTTCATCAGGGCAACAAAGAACATTATCATGAAAACATGGGTGCCAAAGGGAAAAAAAATGAGAAGAAGAAGAACACTAATGCTGCGTACACACAATCGGAAATTTCCGAAAAGAAAACCGTGGATTTTTTCTGACGGAATGTTGGCTCAAACTTGTGTTGCATACACACAGTCACACAAATCTTGTCGGAAATTCTGACCGTCAAGAACGCGGTGATCAATGAAGTTCAATAGGTAGTTCGGCTCTTCTGCATGATTCTGAGGGTTTTTCGATAGGAACTTTTTCCAGCTCTCAATCTTTTGTTGGTGGAAATTCTGACAGCAAAAGTCCGATGGAGCATACACGCGGTCGGAATTTCCGTCAAAAAGCTCACATCGGACTTTTCTTGTCGGAATTTCCAAAGGTGTGTACCATGGCATTATAGTAATCATCACTATTATTAAAATGATACATCGTGGATGAAATGTTGACCTAATAAAAGGAGAAAAAAAAACTCTCGAAACTGGTATGTATAAATTGAACCATACATTATACAATCTGATTTTACTGTTGTAAAACAAAAAACAAACAAAAAACAAGACAAAAAAAACAAAAACAAACAACATTACACTACAAGCCAAGGAGACTGTGGAGATCCTCTGGAGTGTGGAAGCTGCCTGCCCAGGAACCAGATGATTTACACCAACTTTGGTACCTTAAGATAACAATAAGGCCGCATACACACGATAGGTTAAACAGAGGACAACGGTCTGATGGACTGTTTTCATCGGTCAAAACCGATTGTGTGTAGGCCCCATAGGCTATTTAACCATCGGTTAAAAAAAAGCAAACTTGCTTTAAACGTAACCGATGGATTTCCGAATCGATAGGTCAAAACCGATCGCTAGTAGGCACGACTATCGGTTAAAAATCCACGCATTCTCAGAATCAAGTTGACGCATTCTTGGAAGCATTGAACTTCATTTTTTTCAGCACGTCACCGCGTTCTGACACGATTCTGACACGATTTAACCGATGGCGTGTGGGCGCGACGGACCATCAGTCAGCTTCATTGGTTAACCGATGACAACGGTCCTTCAGACAATTCTCATCGGATGGACTGATCGTGTGTACACGGCTTAACAGTAAAATAAACTTCCGGGTCCAGCACTATCTTTCGACTTTCCTCAATTATTCAACTTTAGTCAGAGCTGCACAGTTTGCGTTATTTTCGGTAAAGGTCAACTAACCCTTTAAGCTCACCACACGCTACAATCTGATTGTCTGTTCACCTTTTGGCTCACCTTACACAAGTGCACTGTAGAACCATATTTAGATCTATCAAAACTTTGTAATATGGGGGTCGTCTTCAACTATTCAATCAAATTATATGTCATCAGGCAGGGTCTTGTGCTACTTAACCACTTCAGCTCTAGAAGATTTTACCTCTTTCATGATGACTAGGCCATTTTTTGCCATTCTGCACTGCACTAGTTAACTGGCGATTTTGCGGTCATGCAACACGTCTTTTTTTTTACATCTATAGCAACCCCTCGCCGATGAGAGACACAACGTCCTTTTTTCACGGCGTTCTAGGGCACTCGTGATCCCGCGCGCGTGCCCGACGGCCGCGATTGCCGCCGGGCACCCGCGATTACCGCTGATCACGGCAGGAGTGTGGATCTGTGTGTGTAAACACACAGATCCACCTCCTATCAGCGGTGAGGAGACCGATGTGTGTTCCCAGTACAGAGGAACACACATCGGTCTCCTCCCCCTGTGAGTCCCCCTCCCCTACAGTTAGAACATACTTTAGGGAACATTTTAACCCCTTCAGCGCCCCCTAGTGTTAACCCCTTCCCTGCCAGTCACATTTACACAGTAATCAGTGCAGTTTTATAGCACTAATCGCTGTGTAAATGTGAATGGTCCCAAAAACGTGTCAAAAGTGTCCGATATGTCCGCCGCAATGTCACGGTCACAAAAAAAAAAACGCAGATCGCCGCCAATACTAGTAAAAAAAAAAATGCCATAAATCTATCACCTATTTTGTAGACGCTATAACTTTTGCGCAAACCAATCAATATACGATTATTGCGTTTTTTTTTTTTACCAAAAATACGTAGAAGAATACGTATCGGTCTAAACTGAGGAAAAAAAAAAGTAAAAAAAATAAATTGTGATATGTATTAAATAAAAAAGTAAAAAAATATTGTTTTTTTTTTTAAATTGTCGCTCTTCTTTTGTTTATAGCGCAAAAAATAAAAACCGCAGAGATGATCAAATACCACTAAAAGAAATCTCTATTTGTGTGGGGGAAAAAAACATAACAATTTAATTTGGGTACAGTGTTGCATGACCGCGCAATTGTCATTCAAAGTGCAACAGCACTGAAAACGAAAAATTGGTCTGGGCAGGAAGGGGGTGAAAATGCCCTGTATGGAAGGGGTTAATAGTAGACATGTGCAGACTGGAATATTTTGTTTCGTTTTTTCGTTTTCGTCCAGAAAATAAATGTATTTAGTTACTCCCGAAAATCGTTTTGATTTAATTTGTTTTCGTCGGGAAAGTTTTCGTCCGAAAACGACGATTTTCGATGACTTTGTCGAATTAAACGACGGAAATTCGACAAAGCATCGAAAATCGTCGTTCTAAATACAGAGAATATTCCCTGTATTCAGAACGACGATTTTCGATGACTTCGTGAAATTGAAAGACGGAAATTCGACAAAGCATCGAAAATCGTCGTTCTGAATACAGTAAAAATACCTATTCACTGTATTCAGAACGACGATTTTCGATGACTTTGTGAAATTGAACAACGGAAATTCGACAAAGCATCGAAAATCATCGGATCTGAACGAAAACGAAAATAAAGCATTTTTTATGTCGGATCTTTCGGTTTTCGTTTCTTGCGCTTTTGTTTTCGTTCGTTAAAACGATAACGAAAATACCCGATTTTCGGACGAAAATGCATTCTAACGAAAACAAATGCACATGTCTAGTTAATAGCATCATAGGCCCTTGGAAAAAATAATGTGCTGGGACCCTAACTATCTTGCCCCAATTTACAGACCTACTTTTAAGAAATAAAGTATAAATAGTTGATAGAATTAAACATTTTTTCATTAGTACTTTCAATAGAATAGATTTTACAAAAGGAAAACTAGTCAACGCAAACGGCACAGTACATGCGGAATGCAGAAGGGCACAGTACTGGGGGGTGGGGGGTCAGGAGACCACAATACTGGGATCAGGAGGGCACAGTATAGGTTCTGGGACACTTCCCAGTACACGACCATATCGGGACAGTTTAGTAAAAAGCGTGACTGTCCCAACAAATCGGGGAAGTTGGCAAGCATGATGTAATGCAAGATTATTGTGGGGCCCACATGTACCTGGGGCCCCTGGGCAGTGCCCAGGAGTGCCCTTGCATTCAGATAGCTCTGAATGACACAGGTTGGGAAAGGGTTAACTAGGACGATCAAATAGTTAATTGTGTGTCTAACAAGTGTTAATGTGTGTATTATATGCTGTTTCTTACTAAAGATCTCTTTGTTTCTTCTCCCAGCTTTGACGAGAAACAGAGAGATGGTTCCCTCAGTGCAAAGCCATGTGTTGATTGTCAACACAGGGCTCTAGGCTGTGATTGGGCATAGCCAATCAGCAGGTCCCAGCCATGAATCATTTGCTGGGACCTGCTTACAGACTTCTGCTGTGTACAATCACAGCAGGTGTCAGCTGGCGAGCCTATGGGCCAGATTCACAGAGCGATTACGCCGGCGTAACAGGAGATGCGTGGCATAAGTCTAAATTTGCGCATGCGTTTCGATACTCCGCATCCCCAAAACGAGATACGCAAGAAATCTACTTTTTTTTGTCCAACGTAATTTCGATAGACAGGCGCATCCGTCCGCGCAAAACTGCGCTAGACACACCATTGATTTGCTATTCAAATATGCTAATGAGGGAGTTACAGGGATCCACAAAAGAACAGCTGCACGGCCTGTCTAAGATTAGACCATATAAAATGTGGTATAAAATTAGACAATTCGTCTACATGTCAGAGAAAGCAACACTGTTAGTGAGGAGCTGAGCAGTCACACGTGTTGCACAACAATTTACATGGACCTGGGGATCACTTCTCCACCACAAATGAGGGTGACACCCCTTTTCCGGCAGGAATGTCACCCCCACATTCCCAAATCATACACAAACAGAACCAAAAAAAAAAAATGACCAGCAAAAAAAAAAAAAAATGCCCAGCAAAAATATAATTTAAAAAAAATAACAACAAAGAAAACACATAAAAGACAAAAATCCCTCTGCAAAACAGTCACCAAATATCTCAAAGACACATCACAAATAAACAAACAAACGCTAATAAACAACAGAACAAAAGCACCTTGCTGTATAGGAAGGGATACAAAGGGATGTACTTTTGCAAAGGAAGTGTGTTTGTGTCTGTCTATTTATGCTGTTTGCATAGTTCACTAATTTGCCCTAGTCCACTTCCAATTTCACTGATTGCGCTGTTCCCGAGTTGTGAGCATGCGCACAGAGGTGCTGACCATGGTCTGCTTCAAGCGCGCATGCGCGAGCCGGCCGGCCCTTCATTTGCATGGGGTCACGGCAATGTTTCAATGTAACACGCCCACGTCCTTCCCAATTTGTATTACTCCGCCTTGCGCCTCTAAAAATAACGTTGCGCAGGCGCAAATTTCTGCGTAAAACCGACGAGAATAGGGTGATTGTGCTGCTACATTGCGCCAGTCTAACGTAAAGGCGGTGCGCTACGCCGGTCCAATAATGCGCAGATGTACGTGAATCTGGCCCTATGTGTGTGCGTGCCCTAAACCCAGAAAATGGCAGTGATGTACTAGTACGTCGCTTTGTCTGTACGGGCTGCTCATCTGTAGTATATTGCATGCAATCTGTATGATGATAAAAAAAGCATTTTTAAAATCAGTATGTGTGTCAGTTCGTTTCAGTGTCAGGCGGCGTACACATGACCGAGGTTCTCGCTAGAAACCAGCGTATTCTCTCTCTTTCCTCCTCCCCGTAGGAGGGATATGGGATAGTAGGGTCACTTATTAATCACAAGGCACAATAGGGTTTTTATTTAATTCATCTTTTTTTTTTCTCTCTCCTTTTTCCTCTTCACTCCCTCCCTCGTTCCCCCCATCATTCAGGTCCTCCGGACGGAGAACTTATTCTAGAGACTTAACAAGGTCAATCAGGGGAAATGCCTGGGTAGGCTAGGCGGATAGCGGGTGCCATTATAGACTGACAAATCTAGGGGATTATAAGGAGACCACATATATGTAGATGAAGGTATGTCATTGTATTAATGTAACAGTATTTATGTTTTTTGTATGGTATATGTATGTTGTTGAAAAATGTTTAATAAAAATTTCCCAGGAAAAGAAACCAGCGAGAACCTCGCTGGAAGCTGCATTCCAGCGAGAACCTCGGCCGTGTGTACGCTCTCGGCGAGCATCCCGTCGGGAATGCCGTCGAGCAGAAATAGAGAGCATGTTCTCTATTTGCTCGACGGCCCGCCTGGATGAATAGCTGGTTGCCATTCCCGACGGGCGGGTCGCCGAATCTGACGGCCGGCAGAGAACCTCGACGGGCGAAACGATGTGTTCTGCCCGTCGAGGTTCTCTGCCGTGTGTACGCGGCTTTAGTGTGTTTTAGGTAAGATAAAAAAAAAAGCATAATGCATACCATTGTTTCTGGGCCCTACTACAAGTACAAGCAACAACTAATATACACATATGTGGTGTCGCTGTAATCCTGAGGGACAAGAGAATTTATGATGGGTTGTTCTTTGGCGGTACATTAAGGTAATAGCAAAAAAATATACAGTTACATTTAAATAAAATATATATATATATATAAAAAAATCAGGAGATATTCATTACCATTAACATCCAAATGAAAGTTACTTACAATAGGGACACTTGTTTCAGGGAATTCTTCTTGCGTTGGGAGATTTCCTCTGTCTTTCTGTTTCGCCTCAGGGGCAGTAAAGGAATTGGGAATGTATCCAATGGTACGCAAACAGCAAAATATAAACTGGCACAGGTTTTCAAACTTTCCACACTGTACCCAAGACTGAAAAAAAAAAAGTTTGACGTTTAAGTTTGAATTACAACGTGTACAAATTAACTGAACAAACAGCAGTGGTTTACAATATGCATGATTTACTAAAGGTAAATCTACTTTGCACTACAAGTGCACTGCATGTGCAGTCACTGTAGACCTGAGGGGAAGATCTGAAATCAGGGGAAGCTCTGCTGATTTTATCATCCAATCATGTGCAAGCCAAAATGCTGTTTTTTATTTTCCTTGCATGTCCCCCTCAGATCTACAGCGACTGCACTTATTGCTGCTGAACTTTGTGTGTTACTTACTCCTGACCCCTGAACTCTGTGCATATTTCACCTAAACCCTTAACTTTATGCTAAACTCTGTACATTATGTTCGGCTGGCTCCTAAACTCTGTGCATTACATATTTCTGACCCCTGAATTCTTTAGGTTGCATACCATTGAACTCTGTGTGTTATGTTCTCTTGACCCCTGCACTCTGTGCATTACGTACTCTTGACCCCTGCACTCTGTGCATTACGTACTCTTGACCCCTGCACTCTGTGCATTACGTACTCTTGACCCCTGCACTCTGTGCATTACGTACTCTTGACCCCTACGCCCTGTTCATTTTGTACTTCTGACACCTGTAATCTCTGTGTTACATACTCCTCACCCTGCAGTCTGTGTGCTACATATTCCTGACACCTGCATACACTCTTAAACCTCATACACACAGTCGGACTTCAAACAAACTTTTACGTGGATTTTTGTTTGAAGGGCGTTGGCCATGAACTTGGTATGCATACACATGGCAGGACTTTTTCAACAAACTTTCCCCAAATCATGTGGTTTTTCAGCTGTTTTTTGCTCTTTACTGAGTGAGTGAAAAACGTATATAGCGCTGCACATGCGAACTGAACTGCCTCTGGGCGCTCGCTTGTCCCTTTTCTCCTTTGAACTCAAAAGAGATGGGTTTTGATCTTTCTCCTGAAGGTCAAGTGATTCTCCTCCAACCGAATGCTGGTTGGTAGAGCGTTCCCTAGTCTTGGACCTTCGCTCTCCTTTGGACTTGTATCTGGCTTTGGGTATTTGGAGTAGATATGGATTGGTGGAACGCAGAACGCGATTTGGGTTATAGACTTTTATTTTTTCATATTGATATTGGGGGGCCTTCCCAGAATACACTTATGCGTCAGACAGAGTGTTTTGAAAGCAATTCAGTCTTTTACTGGCAACCAATGAAGGGATCTCAGTGAAGGTGAGATTGATTCCCATGTTTTTTTCCCAGTCACCAGTCTAGCAGCCGTGTTTTGAATGACTTGCAGATTGGTGATTTGGTACTTTGGGAGTCCGAGGTAAAGGGCATTTGCATAGTCCAGTCTGGAGTTAACAATTGTTCCTACCACGACTGCTATGTCTTCTTTGGGAATAAATGGAATACGTCTGCATAGTAGGCGCAGCAGATGGTGAAATCCGCTCACTACTGACCCTATTTGCTCATCCATTGTCATGTAGCTGTCAAAGATGACTCCGAGACTTTTGACTTTGGTGCTAGGGGGCGATGATTTTACCCAGAATGGGCGGAGGTGTCCAAGTTGTTGCAAGTTGGTTCTTTTGATTGGCGTGCAACAGAAGTCCTGTTTTCGAACCGTTGAGTTTAAGATAACTCTTTGTCATCCAGTTTTCTATCAAAGAGAGGCAATTCTCTAGACCGAGATGATGATCCTTTTTGTTGCAGATGCAAAAGTACAATTGTGTGTCATCCGCATAAGAATGGTAAAGTAACTTTTGGCTGCTGATGATTTTGAAGAAAGGGTGGAGATAGATATTGAACAGCACCGGTGACAAGGGGGATCCTTGAGGGACTCCGCATGACACTGTGCGTTTTTTTAGAAGTGAAAGGTCCCAATTTCACTATTCGTGATCGGTTTTCCAAAAAGGAGGAGAACCAGGATTGATCACATTCCGGGACTCTGGCTACTTCAGCTAGCTGAGTCAGTAACAGTTTGTGATCTACCGTGTCAAAAGCTGTGCTTAGGTCCAACAGTACTTACTGCCACCCTTTGGTCAACTTCTGCTATTGTTGGTTGATTTTAACATTGGTTCTGGGCATGCGTGTTTGTACTTTGGACTAAAGTCCGATAAACTTCTGTACACACGATAGGATTTTGCAACGCAGGACTTTTTTTGCCTGCGCACGGGAGCTGGCCAGTAACGGCATGTCCCATTCATTAATAGCACGCTCAGTGTGCCTGCGCCGTTGTCTATGGCAGGCACACGCTGTAGACATCGGTGCTGTCTTCTCTGCAAATATCTCCTAAACCGTGGAGGTTTAGGAGATATATAGGCTTACCTGTAGGTATAAGTGGTCTGTAAGGGTTTACAACCACTTTAAGCCTTTCCCACTGTTAGTGCACACCCACTATTTATATCAGATTATTGCTCCCCTATACCCAGGGGTAGCCCAGACCTTTTTCCCAGCAATGCCCATGACCTAAACCTAATAATTTAGAGAGATGTGTACATAATTCGAGATTTTCCTAGCTTGTGACGGAAAATATTGATTATATGATGACAGGAGGCGAGTATCTATGCATTAATCTTTCTTTATTAATGCTCACAGCAGAATCTATTTCTAAAAACTCAATGTAAAACAAAACTTTTAAAACAGACTACCACTCCCAGCAGTCCATATAACCTCTGACCACGCCCCCGACAGTGACCTGCATAAAAGGGGGCTGTCTGTGAGGGTTCCTCCTCTTTCTTGATGCGATGACTTCTTAGATGGAAACGACACCAAAACGTAGGATCGAAGCGCGTCTTCTAAGCTCAGACCGGCCGGTCGACATCCGACAGCTTCCGACGGGAAAGTAACCACCAAACGTGACCCAACAGGGGTTCCGGAACAAACTGATTCCAAACGAGGGATCTCAAGTGAGCTGCGTTCCAACGAGAAGACAGGATTCAATCATTCCCCAAACTGGAATTTGCATCTGAAAGACCCAGGTCGGCACTCAGTAACCTGCGAAGATTGAAAACAATCGTAATAGGGAGGGTCGGGAGGGAAGATACTCGCCTCCTGTCATCATATAATCAATATTTTCCGTCACAAGCTAGGAAAATCTCGAATTATATATCAGACAGGAGGCTCATATCTATGCAAGTTCAAAGCTAGAAATTTATGCATGAAGATATGATTAAACACAGTACACAGTAACCCTAAGAGAGGACCGACAAGGAGATGTGATCCTGTGGTCTGAAGTAAAACTGACGGAACGTGGTCTCAGAAGACCAATCCGCCGCTTTCAAGAGATCTAAAAGAGAGCCCCCTGATACGACTACCTTGGTAGCCATAGAGCCCCTGGTGGAGTGAGCCCCGAATAAGGTAACATCGATCCCCGCCATCTCCATGGCGGACCTCACCCAGCGTGCCAGGGAGGCAGACGAGACAGGAAGGTGAGGTTTGACATAGGACACAAGAAGCTGAGAAGAGTCCGCGGAACGCAGGGCAGCGGTTTGAGATTCGTATACCTGGAGGCAACGAACAACACAGAGGAGAGGATGAGCAGGAAAGGAAGGATAGAAAACCGAGTGGATACCGGTTTTGGTCCTGCGTACAATGGAAAATTCAACCCCTTGCGGCGAGAATTGTCGTCTGGAGATGTCTAGAGCTCTAACGTCTGACACTCTCTTGATAGAAAATAGGATAAAAGTCTCAGAGACAGGTCCGCGTTGTCCCCCCAACTGGCGAACATATCAAGCACCTTGGATACATCCCAGGTCGCTTGGTATCTAGGCCTAGGGGGACGTTGAAACTTCACGCCTCTTAAAAGTCTACATACCAGTGGATGTCTGCCAACTGGCAAAGAATCCACGGGGCAGTGATAGGCTGAGATAGCTGAACGATAGATGTTGATAGAGCTGTATGATCTGCCGGATTCATAAGAATCCGCCAGGAAATTCGCTACTAGTGGTACAGGGGCTTGTACGGGATCAACCTGTCGTTGATCACACCAACAAAGCCAGCGTTTCCAGGCTGATCGATATGCCGATCTAGTCCCGGGGGCCCAGGCCATGGTGAGGAGATTCTGAGCTGATTCCGAAAGGTCTCTATCCGAGGTTGGGATCCCGAAACCAACCACGCCAGAAGTGGCAGGTTGTTCTCTAGAACCAGGGGGTGAAGATCCCCGCTCGGACTGGTGAGAAGGTGAGGGAAAAGGGGAATCAGCCTGGGGAGGTCTACCGTCATCCCCAGTAACAGAGGGAACCATGGTTGGGTCGGCCACCATGGCGTAATCAATACCACAGTCGCCCCCAGGTTGGTTATTCGTAGGAGCAGTCTGGGGATCATTTGGAAAGGGGGGAACGCGTACTGCGTCCCCTCCGGCCAAGGCTGGCGGAGAGCGTCCACCGCATATGCCTCCGGGTCCGGCCTCCAGCTGAAGAAGCAAGGGAGTTGGTGGTTGAGGCGGGAGGCGAAGAGATCTGTAGACAGCGGTCCCCAGAGTCGCTGCAAGCGAAGAAATATTGACCGATCCAGTCTCCAGTCGCTGGAGTCGCGAAGATATCGCGAGTTCCAGTCCGCTACCGAGTTGGAGACTCCTGGGATGTATTCCGCTATAGGGGTAATGTCGTGGGCTAGACAAAAGTGCCAGAAATCCTTCGCGATACACGCCAGGATTTTGGATTTGGTGCCTCCCAGACGGTTGACATATTGCACCGCCGCCACGTTGTCCATGCGAAACAGAATACAGCATGTGGAGGTATGGGGCATGAAACTCTTGACAGCGAATAAGGCTGCCAAAAGTTCCAGTGCATTGATATGCAGAGAGGTTTCCGTTGCGGACCACGTCCCTCCTGTGGAGGCCGTACCGCATCGGGCGCCCCAGCCCTGTCGACTGGCATCCGATTCTATGACGACGTCCGGGCTGGGGTTGAAGATGGTTTTGCCGTTCCATTCGACGGCGTGGTGAAGCCACCATCTCAGTTCCTCTGTAGTTTCCTGGCAGAGAGGAATCTCGTCTGAGTATCTGAGGCCTTGTCTCAAGTGCATAATTTTGAGCCTCTGAAGGGCCCTGTAATGCAGTGGGGCTGGAAAGATGGCCTGGATGAAGGCCGCAAGTAAGCCCACTAGGCGCGCTAGTGTACGGAGGGAAAGATGGCCCCTGCGTAGAGCTGCACGAATCTCCTTGCGAATAAGGGCAAGTTTGGTTTTGGGGAGGCTGAGGCTGGATTGAACGGTGTTTACCGTAAAGCCCAAGAACTCCATCTGTTGGGATGGGACCAAAATGGACTTTTCGTGATTGATAATAAAGCCCAGCTTTTGTATTAGGGATATAGTCCAAGACATGTGGAGGAGGGCTTGAGTCTTGGAATAGGCCATGATGAGGATGTCGTCCAGATAGATAATCAGACGTACTCCTCTGCTTCTGAGTGCTGCCACCACTGGTTTCATGAGCTTGGTGAAACACCATGGGGCGGACGACAGGCCGAACGGAAGGCAAGTACACTGCCACATCCTGCCTTTCCACGGGAAACAAAGTAGATGCTGGGATTCCGGGTGTATAGGCACCGTAAGATATGCGTCTTGTAAATCCACCTTCACGAGCCAGTCTCCTGGGTGGAGAAGGTCTCGGAGGAAATGAATTCCCTCCATCTTGAAATGTCGATACTCGACACATTGGTTTGGGTCCCTGAGGTTTATGACCGGACGGTACCCTCCCCCTTTCTTGCGTACCAGGAACAGGTTGCTTATGAAGCCTGGGGAAAAGGGGTCTACTTCTACAATTGCCTGTTTGACCAGCAGGTCTCGTATTTCTTTGTCGATGAGAAGACTGTTTCGTCTTGCAAACCGAATGGGAGGAGGAATTACCCCAATTAGCGGTGGGGATTGTATGTCTATAGCAAACCCCGCTACGGAATGTAAAATCCATGCATCTGCCGTAATCGCAGACCAGGCTAGGGTAAAATACCTCAGACGTCCCCCCACAGGGATGTGATTGAATGTGGTGTAAGGTATACTCACCAGTAGGAGGTCGGGATCGTGGGTAACCGCGTCCACCACGTCCGCGCCAGGGTCTGCCTCGGGGAGGAAAGAAGGGGTGCCGGTTGCGCCACCGAGGTGGCATAGGATGGAGCCTGGTATTGATATTGAGAAAAGGGTCTGCCCTGCGGCCTGTAAGAAGTGGAACGGCCGGCAGAACGGCCTCTATTTCTGCCGGCCCTGTTAAAAACCTTGTTGGTTCCGGTTCTCCTTAAGGAGTTTTGGGCCTTGTCCAGACTGGTGAACAGTCCTACAAATTTGTTTATGTCTTTGATAACCGTGTCACCAAAGAGCAAACCCTCGGCCGATGGGCCAGGCTCGGATTCCGCCAGGTGTGACAACTGGGGGTCCAGGCGCATGAGGATCGACCTGCGTCTCTCCACCGAACATGCCGTGTTGGCGGTGCCAGCTAGGCATAGGGCTCTTTGTGCCCAACCCCTAAGCTGCGGGAGGTCAACTGGTTGTCCAGAAGCCGCAGCCTGTTCGGAAAGGTTCAGGATCTTAGTCAGTGGACCCATGAGGTCTAGTACACGGTCTTGTATGGCCCGGAAGGATCGTTCGATGCCCTTCTTCTGAAATTTCCCTGTCTTTAAGAGATATTTCGTTAAGACCGGGTCCACCTCTGGGGTGGCCACAACCTTCTTAGGTATGGAGGGTCTGGGGCATTCAGCCCTTAATTTATTACGGCCATTTTTATCTAGAGACTTCCTAGCCCAAAGTTCCACGAACTGTGAAACATGAGGCAGAGGCGTCCACTCTCCAGAACGCGGGTGGGTAATTGCGTCTGGGTGGAAAAAGGGTTCTCCGAGAGCGTCCAGAAGGACCTCGTCCTGCGTGGCAGGAGTGGCGGCTGTGACAAGCGCCGTAGCCCCAGCATCTTCAATGTATGACCCTGACTCTGATACATCCGACCCATCAGAAGGGTCAGCCGAGTCCTCTTCTGAAGAGTCATCATATGAGTCCGGTTTAGCCCTTCTAAGGGCCTTATACCCCTTATGTGGAATCTCCCTGGGGTCCAGGGGTCGAGATATATCTGGTTGATGCTGGGGGTGGTAGCCTGTGGTGGGGGCTACCTGTAGCAAATTGTTTACTTCCCCTGCCGGGGAGTCATGTACCACCAGGGTGTGTTTTCTCTTGTGCGAGGCCTTGCCCTTTTTTATGGGTGGTTCACTGCTCTGGGGCGGCAATAATGGGGTATTTACAGGTTGCTGGGTCCAGGCAGATGGGGTAGCAGAAGCCAGGGCAGCCTGTACGGACATATGGATGATGTCCTGTAGTTGTGATGCACTAAGGGTGTGTGAAATGCCTGCTGAGGGGATGTCCCCGCTGGGGGACAGTTGGTTAAGCTCAGCCATGGTAGATACGTGAGGAGATGTTAGCAGGGGTCTGCAGGTAAACAGTGTGCACACTGACTATAGGGCAGACAGTATGTGTCAGCAGCGCTAGGGGTGATATTTAAGTGGGTACTGATTACCTAACACCCTGCACTACAAGAGGTCAGCAGACTCCGATCCTATGCTCCCCACCGTCGGCGCAGAATGGTGACGGAGAGGGGAAGAGCCTGAGACCTCCAGCAGCCTGGGAACGAAGTCTCGCGAGACTACGACCGCTGGGCGCTGATTGGTGGAACGGGGGAGCGTCGGAAGCTCCGCCCCCCGAATCGCGCGATTGTCTGAGGGAGAAGGAGGGGAAGATGGCGGCGACGGGACAGAGCGCTCAGTAAAGCGCAAACGGAGGGGAGATAATGCCTGGCGAATCCCGCTGACAGGGGGAGAAAAACCCCCGAGCACCGCGCAATTAGTACAGACAGTGTAGAGAGAGGGGGGGCAGTAATGGCGCCGAAGGCAACAGCTGGAGGGCTGAAGGGAACAAAACGAATATATTTTTTTAAAGACACAATAGAAATAAAGGGATTATAACGAAAAAACATAGGAAGATCAATAAAGAAGTAACAGGGGGCAGAAGAAGCCCCCTGTACTCCAAAAATGTAAAAACACTACAGCAAGGTACTTATCTGTCCGTGAGCAGAAAGAAAGAGGAGGAACCCTCACAGACAGCCCCCTTTTATGCAGGTCACTGTCGGGGGCGTGGTCAGAGGTTATATGGACTGCTGGGAGTGGTAGTCTGTTTTAAAAGTTTTGTTTTACATTGAGTTTTTAGAAATAGATTCTGCTGTGAGCATTAATAAAGAAAGATTAATGCATAGATATGAGCCTCCTGTCTGATATATAATTAGGTAAGAGGATCAGGTGTCCACAAACTTGTGGCCACAGTGTATTGGAATTGAACGCAGAAGAAGAAGGAAAAGTAACAATGGAAGGTGCATTCGTTATACTGTTTTGTAATTCAAAAAGTTGTGTTATGTGCTTTAAAAGCTTACTGCTCCTTCGTTTTAAAGGGTTAGTTCACCTTTACGGAAAAAAAAACGGCCTATGCAGGTAAAGGGCATCTGTAGATAAAAAACAAACTGTGCAGCTCTGATTATAGTTGTATAATGCCCTTGCTATGGGTATAGGCAATTTATATACCTCATAAAGCCTGACTGGAATACTCTCAGGACATTGATAATGGAGGCCTAGTCATTACTGTTCACCTCCATCATCACAGGAGTGAGCCCTCAAACACTAAGCTCATAGCTACTGCATCAGGGGAGAGAAAGAGCATGTGAGGAGATTTGAATCTAGGAAAAAGAACACTTCTGTGATGGTAGAAGTGAGTAGTAATGATTAGGCCACGCTTAGTAACGTCCTGGCAGAATTCCAGTCAGGCTTCATAAAGTATGTAAATGGCCTAAACCCATAACCCATAGCAAAGGCATTATTCAACTTTAGTCAAAGCTGCACAGTTTGTTTTTATCTACAAACATGTCTTACCTGCAGAGGCACTTGTTTTTTTGTTTTTGTCTTTTGTAAAGGTAAACTAACCCTTTAAGTATCAATCAAATATCAATATTGTAATGAGCCTGGTATTTAAAAATTTAAATTGGAGCACTAGAAGTGAGACTATGGCTTCCACTATTCAATTTTAGGGGAAGAATCAAAGTGACCTCCAATCATGTAGCACTGTGAGAAGAACTTGGAAGATCCATGTGGAGCGAGGATACCACCGCCACCAAAATCCACAGGTGACAACTCACCAAATAGTTGGACCTTGCAGCATGAAGAGGGTTACTACACATTCAGAACCTACCCTCAGGGTTGGAGTCCAAGGATCTCAGTTCTTCAAGTTCAAACCTCCCCTACTCCAAAGTGGTGGATATTGTGGAAAATACTCCTGGTCACAATAAAGGCCCATACACACGATCAGACTTTTTGCTACATGATTGGAGGGTTCTTCCCTTGAAAGTGAACAGTGGAAGCCATAGTCTCACTTCTAGTGCTGCAATTTATACCTGGAGAGCTTTATTATGCCGCGTACACACGGTCGTTTTTTGCGATGAAAAAAAACGACGTTTTTTAAAACGTCATTTAAATTGATCGTGTGTGGGCAAAACGTCGTTTTTTGTCTTCAAAAAAACGACCAAAAAAAAATTCCAACATGCTTGAATTTTTTGTGTCGTTTTTCAAAACGTCGTTTTTTGTTTCACAAAAAGTCACCGTGTGTAGCAAAAACGTCGTTTAAAACGACGTTTTTCAACCCGCGCATGCCCAGAAGCTAGTTATGAAGCGAGCTTCAATGGAAAAGTGTGGTGAACGTAACCTGTTTTTTTGTGAAAAAAACGATGGTGTGTATGCAACATCGTCTTTGAAAGTGACGTTTCAAAAACGTCGTTTTTTACTTCACAAAAAACGTCGTTTTTTTTCATCGCAAAAAACGACCGTGTGTACGCGGCATAAGAATTAGGAATGTGTTGTTCTTTTTGCTGGCTGCTTGAGTGGAATAGACTATATATTATATAATAGCACAGACTGTTTTGTTAAAATGGGCCTAGTGTATATATTAAATCATAGCTCCCGACTGTCCCTGATTTTGAGGCAATGTCCCTCATTGGGAGCAAATTTCCTCTTTCCTCCTCATTTGCCCCTCATTTTGGTCTGATAGTTGTATATAAAATGCACTATCTATACTACCAAAATGTGTTTTACAGTGATAAACCTTTCATACAATTTCTAAATTGCTGCATTTATAAATTCCAAAAGCCATTATAAAGGAATAGTAGTGGTGATGAAGCACTTGTGGGTTTAACCAATATTTTTTTGTACAATTCTCCCTTAATTGGGGTGTGGCAGGGGGTGTGTCCTAAGCCTACATACTTTTGTTAATATGTGTCCCTCATTCCCATCTCAGAAAGGCCACTTTTACACTGGGATGCCTGGCTCTTAGGCTGCATTCACACCTTCGCGTAGGCGTTTTGCGGCGACAAAAAATAGGCGTTTTGTCCCGCGATTTGCAGCGTTTTTTTTACATTGTATTGTCGGCTATGCGGAACGCCGAAGCCGTCCGATACGCGCGTCGGAAAAGAGTCCGGGACTTGTTTGAATTTCAGCGTTTGGCGTTCTTTTGACGTACGGGCAGGCATTTTGGAAGCGCTCCCAACCCACTCCAAATATGCTGCTTGTGGGACTTTTCATTGTCTCACAAGCGCACCACACAAGTGTAAAAAGTCACACTGCAATGACTGGGAGGCGCTTTTCAGAGGCTTTTTCTAGTGATAAAATGCCTGGAAACCGCCTCAGTGTGAAAGTAGTCAGAGTTAGGAGGTATGGTAAAGCAGCAAATAAATGTTATAGCCTTTTTCCACATAAACTAAGATTACTGCATACAGTAATTTGCTTAAATCATTCAAAATGGTGGCCACTTATATCATCACTAACTAATTATCCAGGCTCCTGTGAATGGAAGAGTACATAGGAATGTACATTCAATGTATCTGAGGAAAATCCCACCCACCTGCTCCCCATTTGTATTTAGTGGATTGGTGGATATGAGGTTTGGCAGAATTTACATACTCACTATTCTTACGCAACAAAGATGTTTTAACCAATTGGCTTCCCTTTTGTTCACACTACCCACCTGTTAGCTGATTGGTCAGCTGGGTTTCCTCAGGTGCATTAAATGAGACTTGTAGAGAACAGGAGAGTACTTCCTGTGTACTCGTTCCTTCATAGGAGCCTGGATGATGTAAGTGGCCACCATTTTACCTGATTTTAGCAAGAGTTGGACCCCTTTCACACTGGACCGTTTTCAGGTGCTTTTTGGCTAAAAATAGCGCATTTAAAGTGCCTGAAAAACGGCTCCCCTGTAGTCTCAGTGTGAAAGCACAAGGGCGCTGGCAGGACATTAAAAAAACTCTTGCAAGCAGCATCTTTGGAGCGGTGAAGGAGTGGTGTATACACCGCTCCTGCCAATTGAAATGAATGGGCAGTGCGGCTGCAGCGGCGCTTTATAGGTGGTATTAACCCTTTTTCGGCCGCTAGCGGGGGTTAAAAGCGTTAAAAGTGACCCGCTAGTGGCCGAATATCTCCGCAAAAACGACAGTAAAGCACAACGCCACTCACCCCAGTGTGAAAGCAGCTTTAAGCTACTTTCACCCAGAGGCACTTCTAAAACACTGAGTGCTTTTGAGGAGCTTTTGGGCGCTTTTCAGGAGCTGTTGAGGCGCTTTCCATTCATTTCAATGGAGAGGGGTGTTTTGATGCACCTTTTTTTAACGCTCCAAACATGCTCCAAAGATGCTGCTTGCAGGATTTTTTTCACTGTCCTGCCAACGCACTGCCCCCATGTGAAAGTATTCATTGATTTTAATGGAAATAGGTTTTCGTGCCTAAATGTTAAAGGGGCCTTAAAGCGGTTGCAAAGGTTTTTTTTTTCTTAAAATTATAAACATGTTATATTTACCTCCTATTCTGGGGTCCCCCATTGCCACTCTCTGCTCCTCCCTTTCTCTGAGGGGGTATGTGTGCATCCATTAAATTGGTTAATGACCAACCAAATCTAATAGAAAACATTTTAAACTAAGTGACCATATTTTAACCACTTCCCGCCCGGTCAATAACAGATCGACGTCCGGGAAGTGGTTCTGAAATCCTGACTGGACGTCTATTGATGTCCTGCAGGATTTCATGCCACGCACGCCCATGGGGGTGCACAGCGATCGGTGATGTGGCTGATCACGATGTAAACAGGAAGAGCCGTTGATGGCTCTTCCTCACTCGCGTCTGACAGGCGCGAGTAGAGGAGAGCCGATCGGCGGCTCTCCTGTCAGGGGGGGTTCACACTGATTGTTTATCAGCGCAGCCCCCCCTCGGATTGCCACACTGGACCACCAGGGAAACCCACACTAGACCACCAGGGAAGTGCATAAAAATAAAAAAAGGGGCAATAAAAAAATAAAAAGTCAGTAAAAAAAATATATATAAAAAAAGGGATAGTAAAAAAAAAAGAAGCACACAAAAATGGGCACTGATTGGCAACATGGATCCATCAGTGCCACCCCACAGTGTCCATCAGTGCCACCCCACAGTGTTTATCAGTGTCACCCCACAGTGCCAATCCATACCCAGTGCCCACCTATCAGTGCCCATCTGTGCCACCCATAAGTACCCATCAGTGCCACCCATGAGTGCCCATCTGTGCCACCTATGAGTGCCCAGTGCCGCCCATCAGTGCTGCCTATGAGTGCCCATCAGTGCCGCCTATGAGTGCTCATCAGTGCCACATACCAGCGCCGCCTATCAGTGCTACCTTATCGGTGCCCATCAGTAATACCTTATTGGTGCCCATCAGTGCCGCCATATCAGTGCCCGTAATTGGAGGGGAAAACTTACTTATTTACAAAAAATAACATAAAAAAATAAAAACTTTATTTTTTTTTAAAATTTTCAGTCTTTTTTTAGTTGTTGCGCAAAAAAAAAAAAATTGCAGAGGTGTTCAAATACCACCAAAAGAAAGTTCTATTTGTGGGGAAAAGAGGACGCCAATTTTGTTTGAGTACAGTGTAGCATGACCGCGCAATTGTCATTCAAAGTGCGACAGCGCTGAAAGCTGAAAATTGGGCAGGAAGGTGCGTAAGTGCCTGGTATGGAAGTGGTTAAAAATGCATCATAGCCAGGAGGGGGTCTATTGCAATGTGATCTGCATTGCAATACATCCAGTTGAGCCCAAATAGACCCTGCATATCTCATTAACCACTTCAGCCCCGGACCATATTGCTGGTCAATGACCGGGCCCCTTTTTGCGATTCGGCACTGCGTTGCTTTAACCACTTAAGACCCGGACCAATACGCTGGCAAATGACCCAAGGGGTTTTTGCGATTCGGCACTGCGTCGCTTTAACAGACAATTGCGCGGTCGTGCGACGTGGCTCCCAAACAAAATTCGCGTCCTTTTTTTCCCACAAATAGAGCTTTCTTTTGGTGGTATTTGATCGCCTCTGCGATTTTTATTTTTTGCGCTATATACAAAAATAGAGCGACATTTTTGAAAAAAAATCAATATTTTTTACTTTTTGTTATAATAAAAAAACAATAAACTAAATTTTAGTCAAACATTTAGGCCAAAATTTATTTAGCCACATGTCTTTAGTAAAAAAAAAATCGCATTAAAAAAAAATTAGCTACCTAGCGGGAACAGCGACACTAATACAGCGATCAGAAAAATGATCGCTTAGTGACGCTGGCAATAGGGAGTGAAAGGGTTAACTAGGGCAGTGATCAGGGGGTTAAAACTTTATTGGGGGGGGTGGGGGGGGCTACCCTGACACTACTGACTGTCGGACTGTCACACTGTCTGTCACACTGACACTAAATACAGTAATCATACATGATTACTGCATTCAGTGACACTGTGACAGGGGGGAGGGGGGGGGGGCGATCGCGGGGGTTAAATGTGTGTGTGTAGTGTAGTGTTAGTGCAGACTTACTTGTAGTGTGGTGATCTCTCCTCATCGGCGCTTGAAACAAACGCCGAGGGAGAGATCACGTCGCTTCCTCCTTCCTGTGTTTACACAGGAGGAGGAAGTGACAGGTCAGGCGGGCGCGCGCATTGGCTGGGAGCGATCCGGAGGGGGCGGATGAAAACGGATAGCCGCCCCCACTTGTCGGATCGCTCCTGCAGCCGCGCGGACCGCCGCATGTACGGGGGGGGGGTCCGATCGGACCCCCGATCCCCCCCAAGGCACCAACGTATATATACGTTGATGTGCCTGTCGGTGCCATTCTGCCGACGTAAATGTACATGCGGCGGTCCTTAAGTGGTTAACTGACAATTGCGCAGTTGTGCAACATGGCTCCCAAACAAAATTGGCGTCCTTTTTTTCCAACAAATAGAGCTTTCTTTTGGTAGTATTTGTTCACCTCTGCAGTTTTTATTTTTTGTGCTATAAACAAAAATAGAGTGACAATTTTGAAAAAAAATGAATATTTTTTTTATTTTTTGCTGTAATAAATATCCCCAAAAATATATAAAAAAACGATTTTATTGATTGGTTTGCGCAAAAGTTATAGCGTCTACAAAATAGGGCAAGTTTTATGGCTTTTTTTTTTTTTTTTTTATCGGTACTGCGACCTTATGACGGACACTTCGGACACTTTTGACACATTTTTGGGACCATTGGCATTTTTATAGTGATCAGTACTATAAAAATGCCACTGGCAGGGAAGGGGTTAACACTAGGGGGCGAGGAAGAGGTTAATTATGTTCCCTGTGTGTGTTTTAACTGAAGAAGGGGTGGAACTGACATGGGGAAATGACTGATCGCTGTTCATAAATTGTATGAACAGATGATCTGTCATTTCTCCCCCTGACAGGACCGGGAGCTGTGTGTTTAGGCACGCGCCCCTATTTGCTGACATGCGAGATGACGTATAGCTACGTGATTTCGCACAGCCGAGCCAACCTGCCGCCGTATAACTGCTAGTGGTTAATGAGAACCTGTCACCTAAAAAATCATCACATGCGATGAAAAAAAAAGTTACGCAAAAGTACTTGCAAAAAAATGAAAAGCAATAATTGTAGTGCAAGACCTACTGTAACTCTAAACAGGCAACCTGTAAAAAAAAATGTCACTCAGAAGGAGAAGGGAGTGGGCCTAGCCTGGTCATTGGGAGGCCCTTCCACTGAAAACCGGGAGAGCCGGCGTCACGGAATCGACAAGAGGGAATCAGTGGGACAATGCTGGATGCTCTAGGTGGGTGAATATCTGAAATGTGCACAGGTGTGTGTGTGTGTGGGGGGGGGGGGGGATGTCATGGTATCATAAAGATTCAAGTTCCTGATATCCCTCCTGGTATGCTGATATGTTTTTGAAAGAGGAGTCTGTTGGGGCCAGTTTAGCAGAGCAAAGGGCCAGGTTAGTAAAACTGCTGCCCCCCAGTCACCCTAGACCAGGGGTTTTCAAACTTTCTAAACAACTGACTAGTTTACTGTCATTCAAACTTAAGAAGGAACTTTGGCCAATGAGAGAAGAAAATGTCCTGTTGTCAATGGGAGTAAACAGTGCCCCATCATAGGTATTAGTGGAAGAAATAGTATTCTATTGTTGGTATCAGTGGGAGAAATAGTGTCCCATCATTGGTATCAGTGGAAGAAATAGTGTCCCATCATTGGTATTAGTGGAAGAAATAGTGTCCCATCATTGGTATCAGTGGAAGGAATAGTGTCCCATCATTGGTATCAGTGGAAGGAATAATGTCCCATCATTGGTATCAGTGGAAGGAATAGTGTCCCATCATTGGTATTAGTGGAAGAAATAGTGTCCCATCATTGGTATCAGTGGAACCAACAGTGCCCCATCATTGGTTTCATTGGGAGGAATAGTGTCCCATCATTGGAATCAATGGGGGGAATAGTGTCCCATCATTGGATTCAATGGGGGGAATTGTCCCCCATCATTGGTATCAGTGGAAGAAATAGTGTTCCAACATTAGTATGAATAGGAGGAATAGTGCACCATCATTGACATTAGTTAGAGCTGCACAATTCTGACCAAAATGAGAATAACAATTTTTTTTGCTTAGAATAAAGATCACGATTCTCACAGAGTAAAATCTTTTACATTATACAAAACAATTGGGCTAACTTTACTGGTTATTTTTTTTTTATTATTATTCATTAAAGTAATTTCTTTAAAAAAAATGCATTTGCGCAAATACAGTGTGACATAAAATATTGCAACAACCACCATTTTATTCCCTAGGATCTCTACTAAAATATATACTATATATAAAATGTTTTGGGGTTCTAAGCAATTTTCTAGCAAAAACAAATGACTTTAACTTAAAGTGGTTGTAAACCCACTTTTTTGACTTTTACCTACAGGTAAGCCTATACAGAGGCTTACCTGTAGGTATAAAGAATATCTCCTAAACCTGTACGGTTTAGGAGATATTACCCCCGCAATGCGCAGCGGCGCATGCGCAGGGGGAATCCTCCGGCCAAGCGACCGGCATCCGCGACCCTGGCCGGACTTAAATCTCCCGCGCGCACGCGCGGGAGTGACGTCATCGCCGCTCCAGCCAATCACAGCGCTGGAGCGGCGATACCCGGAAGACACGCCGAGTCAAGATGAGATCTCGCTCGGCGTGCACCAGGTAAGCTCCCTACACCTCGTTCCGAGGTAAGTATTTCATAATGAGCTAATATGCGGTGCATATTAGCTCATTATGGCTTTTCCCTTGCAGGTCTAAAAAAAAAAAAAAATTTTTGTTGCGGTTTACAACCGCTTTAAAGCGGTTGTAAAGGTCATTTTTTTTCCTAAACAGTTTTCTTTACCTTAGTGCAGTCCTCCTTTACTTACCTCATCCTTCCATTTTGCTTTTAAATGTCCTTATTTCTTGTGAGAAATCCTCACTTCCTGTTCTTCTGTCTGTAACTACACACAGTAATGCAATGTAATGTAGAGGGTTGTGCTCTCCCCCTCCCTTGGGCTACAGGAGAGTCAGGACGCTCTCTACGTTGCAGATTGAGAAAGGAGCTGTGTGTTAGTGGGCGTCCTGACTCTCCCGTAGTCCAAGGGAGGGGGCGAGCACGACACTCCACACCAGGGAGAAAGCCTTGCATTACTGTGTGGAGTTACAGACAGAAGAACAGGAAGTGAGGATTTCTCAGAAGAAATAAGGACATTTAAAAGCAAAATGGAAGGATGAGGTAAGTGAAGGAGGACTGCACTAAGGTAAAGGAAACTGTTTAGGAAAAAAAAATTGTACCTTTACAACCCCTTTAAAAATAACAGCTGTCAGAAAAAGGTTTAGTGTTGAAAGGGGTTGTAAAGGAATTTTTTTTTTCCCTAAACAGCTTCCTTTACCTTAGTGCAGTCCTCCTTCACTTACCTCATCCTTCGATTTTGCTTTTAAATGTCCTTATTTCTTCTGAGAAATCCTCACTTCCTGTTCTTCTGTCTGTAACTACACACAGTAATGTGAGGCTTTCTTCCTGGTGTGCAGAAAGCCTCTTAAGGGGGGAGGGGGTCGAGCAGGAGAGTCAGGATGCCCATTAACACGCAGCTCCTTTCTCTATCTGCAAAGTAGAGAGTGTCCTGACTTGCCTGCTCGCCCCCTACCCCCTCAAGAGGCTTTCTCCACACCAGGGAGAAAGCCTTGCATTACTGTGTGGAGTTACAGACAGAAGAACAGCAAGTGAGGATTTCTCAGAAGAAATAAGGACATTTAAAAGCAAAATCAAAGGATGAGGTAAGTGAAGGAGGACTGCACTAAGGTAAAGGAAGCTATTTAGGGGGAAAAAAAATTACAACCCCTTGAAGTGTTTAAGGTTCCTAATTTACATGCAGAAGTCTATTCCATTGATGTAAAAGACAAATTGCTACAATGTTTAGACTTAACATCCCACTGATAGAATGTTTTAAAACTTGACAGACTGCCCAGACTTTGACTTTTGAGGCTATGTGCACAGAGCAGAGAGAATTATATGCATACCAAAGATCGGGAAACCCTTTGTTAAGATCGTAACGGGGAACAAAAATTGCGATTCTTGATGATTAATCGTGCAGCTCTAGTATTAGTGGAGGAAAAAGTGTCCCATTATTGGTATGAATGGGAGGAATAGTGTCCCATCATTTGTATCAGTGGAAGAAATGGTGTCCCATCTTTGGTATCAGTGAAATAAATAGTGTCCCATAATTGGTATCGATGGAAGGAATAGTGTCCCATCATTGACATCAGTGGAAATAATAGTGCCCCATCATTGGTATTGGTGGAAGGAATAGTGCCACATCATTGGTTTCATTGGGAAGAATAGTGTTCCATCAGTGGTATCAATGAAAGGAATAGTGTCCCATCAGTGGTATCAATGTGAGGAATAGTGTCCCATCATTGGTATTAGTGGAAATAATATTGCCCCATTTTTGGTATCAGTGGAAGAAATAGTGTCCCATCATTGGTATGAATAGGAGGAATATTGTCCTATCATTGATATCAATGGAAGGAATAGTTCCCCATCCTTGGTATGAATGGAGGGAATAGTGCCCCATCATCAGTTTGAATGGGAGAAATAGTGTCCCATCATTGGTATCAGTGTAAGAAATAGTGTCCTGTCATTGATATCAATGGGAGGAATAGTGTTCCATTATTGGTATCAATGGGAGGAATAGGGTCTCATCATTGGTATCAATGGGAGAAATAATGCCCCATCATTGGTATCAGTAGAAGGAATGGTGTCCCATCATTGGTATCAGTAGAAGGAATTGTGTCCCATCAGTGGAAGGAATAGTGTCCCATCATTGGTATCACTGGAAAGAAAGTGTCCCATCATTGGTATCAATGGGAGGAATAATGCCCCATCATTGACGTCACTGGAAATAATAGTGCCCCATCATTGGTTTCAATGGAAGGAATAGTGTCCCAATATTGGAAGTCAGTGGAAGGAATAGTGTCCCATCATTGGCATCAATGGGAGGAATAGTGTCCCATCATTAGAAACCAGTGGAAGCAATAGTGTTCCATCATTGGTATCAGTGGAAGGAATAATGTCCCATAATTGGTATCAATGGGGGGGAATAGTGTCCCATTATTGGTATCAGCGGGAGGAATAGTGTCCCATCATTGGTATCAATGGTAAGAATAGTGCCCCATCATTGGTAGCAGTGGAAATAATGGTGCCCCATCATTGGTGTGACTGGAAATGAAAGTGCCTCATATTTGGTGTCAGTGAGAGGACTAATATCCCAGTGTTGTTGAAAGTTGGGGAAATAATGCCATATGACCCCTTTCACATCGGCACTGCTCTGGGTTAATGGTAAAGCGCTGCTTGTTTTAGTCATTTTAGCGGCACATTTCGGCCAGTATCAGGGCACATTTAACCTCCGCTAGTGGCTGCAAAAAGGGTTAAATGCGCCTGACAAACGCCGCTGCTGAAGCGCTTTGCAGGTGTTTTCGGCAGCGGTGTCCATCAATTTCAGTGGGCAGGGGCTGTGGGGGAGCGGTGTACCACTTCAAAGATGCTGCTTGTGGGACTTTTTCTAATTATTCGGAAAGCGCAGCGCTCCAGTGTGAAAGCACTCAGGCTCTCACACTGGAGCTGCAGGAGAGGTGTTTTTACAGGCGCTATTTTTAGCCCTTTAGTGCCTGAAAAACGCCTTAGTGTGAAAGGGGTCTAAGGGCCAGATAAAAGAAAGCAAAGGGCCACAAGTTGGATAACCCTGCTATAGACATACATGGGCAGTGAACACTTAGGCTACTTTCACACAGAGGCGCTTTACAGGCACTATAGCGCTAAAAATAGCACCTGCATAGCGCCTGTAAAGAGCCTCTCCTCTTACTCCAATGTCAAAGCCTGAGGGCTTTCACAATAAAGCTGTGTACTGCCAGGAGGGTAAAAAAAGTCCTGCTAGCTGCATCTTTGAAGTGCTGTATACACCGCTACAAATGTACCCCTGCCCATTTAAATCAATGGGCAGCACCACCAAACCACTGGCATAGCCCCGCTTTGCAGGCGATTTTAACCCTTTTTCAGCTGCTAGCGGGGGTTAAAAGCACCACAAAAAAGACAACGCCCCCAACGCCTTGGTGTGAAAGTAGCCTCACACTGCAGGTGCATCCCCACACAAGGAAGGACTCTTGGGGTAGAGGGCTCTTGTGCTGGCGCTGATTAGTGGTGGTGCGTCCATAAAGGGCGCAGGAGCGCCGCCCCCCTCCTACCACCTGTCTATCACCAATAGATAGATTCATGCATTGTCTATTGTCTCCGCTGCTGCCCCCTATTCAGGTGTCCGGCCCCTTCTCGGGTGCCGGGCATCTGAATTGCAGCTGTGTTGTGTTTTTTTGGAAGTGCCTGATTACAGCTGTAGGCTCTAATAGGCTTCCAAATTGGTGAACAGCGGGGGCAATGCTGTGTATTCACTGTTTACTCAGTGTTGTGTTAGGTAAGTGAATAAATCGTTTCCTAACACTGATCCGCCTCTCAGCCAATCAGGTGCTGGGGTCTGGTTACCTGTCACCGATCAGGCATCCAATTGTAGCAGAGGACAGGAGAAGACATCGAGAACTCGGAGCTTGGAAGACATCGCCGTGACCCGAGATAGGTAAGTGTCGGGCAGGGGAGGCACACTGGCAGCAATTGATGGGGCACACTGGCAGCAATTGATGGGGCACCGTGGCGAAAATTGATGGGGCACAGTGGCGGCAATTGATGGGGCACAGTGGCAGCAATTGATGGGGCACAGTGGCGGCAATTGATGGGTACACTGGCAGCAATTGATGGGTACACTGGCAGCAATTGATGGGTACAGTATCTGCATTTGATGGCACAGTGGCGGCAATTTATGGGTACAGTGGCGCAATTGATGGGCACACTGGCAGCAATTGATGGGTACAGTAGCTGCGTTTGATGGCACAGTGGCGGAAATTGATGGGTACAGTAGCTGCGTTTGATGGCACAGTGGCGGCAATTTATGGGTACTGTGGCTGCGCTTGATTTGCACAGTGACTGCGTTTGATGGGCACAGTGGCGGCAATTTATGGGCACAGTGGCGGCAATTGATGGGGCACAGTGGCAGCAATTGATGGGAAAACTGGCAATTGATGGGTACAGTAGCTGCGTTTGATGGCACAGTGGCGGCAATTTATGGGTACAGTGGCGGCAATTTATGGGTACAGTGGCGGCAATTGATGGGCACACCGGCAGCAATTGATGGGCAAACTGGCAATTGATGGGTACAGTAGCTGCGTTTGATGGGCACAGTGGCGGCAATTGATGGGCACACTGGCAGCAATTGATGGGTACAGTAGCTGCGTTTGATGGCACAGTGGCGGCAATTTATGGGTACAGTGGCGGCAATTTATGGGTACAGTGGTGGCAATTGATGGGCACACTGGCAGCAATTGATGGGCAAACTGGCAATTGATGGGTACAGTAGCTGCGTTTGATGGGCACAGTGGCGGCAATTTATGGGTACAGTGGCGGCAATTGATGGGCACACTGGCAGCAATTGATGGGTACAGTAGCTGCGTTTGATGGCACAGTGGCGGAAATTGATGGGTACAGTAGCTGCGTTTGATGGCACAGTGGCGGCAATTTATGGGTACTGTGGCTGCGCTTGATTTGCACAGTGACTGCGTTTGATGGGCACAGTGGCGGCAATTTATGGGCACAGTGGCGGCAATTGATGGGGCACAGTGGCAGCAATTGATGGGCAAACTGGCAATTGATGGGTACAGTAGCTGCGTTTGATGGCACAGTGGCGGCAATTTATGGGTACAGTGGCGGCAATTTATGGGTACAGTGGCAGCAATTGATGGGCACACTGGCAGCAATTGATGGGCAAACTGGCAATTGATGGGTACAGTAGCTGCGTTTGATGGGCACAGTGGCGGCAATTTATGGGTACAGTGGCGGCAATTGATGGGCACACTGGCAGCAATTGATGGGTACAGTAGCTGCGTTTGATGGCACAGTGGCGGCAATTTATGGGTACAGTGGCGGCAATTTATGGGTACAGTGGCGGCAATTGATGGGCACACTGGCAGCAATTGATGGGCAAACTGGCAATTGATGGGTACAGTAGCTGCGTTTGATGGGCACAGTGGCGGCAATTTATGGGTACAGTGGCGGCAATTGATGGGCACACTGGCAGCAATTGATGGGTACAGTAGCTGCGTTTGATGGCACAGTGGCTGCAATTTATGGGTACTGTGGCTGCGCTTGATGTGCACAGTGACTGCATTTGATGGACACAGTGGCTGCAATTTATGTTTTTTTTTTTATGTTTGTTTGCCCCCCCCCCCCCCCCAAAAATAAAAATTTGAGCACCAGCCTCCACTGGTGCTGATGCTATGTGTGAAGGGATCCTCCTGTGTATGGGACATGCCGGGGAATGATGTATAATATGGAGTAATAGCTGCGCTCTCCTCTCTGGCTGCTCCGCTCCCTGTGTCCAGCAGGTGGCAGGCGTCCCCCTGCAAAGCGGCGAGCAGCCATTTAAAGACGGCAGAAGTGTGAGCTGTCAGTCCCGGGCCGGCTCCATCCGCCGCTACAGCGCTCAGTAGACACCGGGGACAGAGCCACAGAGACGTCTGCACTGATCCAGGGAGCAGGATACCGGCAGGGCTCTGATCACTAACACCGGACCCGGGATAGAATCTGGATCGGGCTGTACGGTGAAGCGGTGTACCCCAGTGATCAGGAGGGGGAGTCTTATCATCCCAGCCGGGAACAATAGTACCGCCGCCGGAGCCCCGGACCCCGTCATCTCCCAGCAGACAGATCTCCAGCACCGGCGATGCCCGGGACAAGTTGATGGTCTCCGGGGTAGAATAGCAAGTTTCCTCCCCCCCCCATAGGAGCAGAGAGAGCGGTTATGATCCTTCTCCCAGCCCTGTAGCCGCCTCTCCAGCCCCCGGGACAGCCCAGCCCGCTCAGCCGGAGCCCAGGCACGTAGGACAACAAAACCATCGGAGACTCCCCCCATCCCTGAGACCCCCCATCCTAAGATATCCCCCCATCCCTGAGAAGATCCCTCCATCCTGAGACACCCCCCCCCCCCCATCCTCCTCCCTCCCCGGGACCCCTCCGCCCGCCCGCCCGCCCTGCATGAGCTGACAGGTGCACCGGGACCATGGACAGCGACCGGGACATGTACCGCCACTTCCAGGACTGGTGTCTCAGGACTTATGGGGACTCCGGCAAGACCAAGACGGTGACCCGCAAGAAATACGAGCGGATCGTCCAGCTGCTCAACGGGTCCGAGTCCAGCTCCACCGACAACGCCAAATTCAAATTCTGGGTCAAGTCCAAGGGCTTCCAGCTGGGCCAAGCGGGGGACCTCCTCCCCGGGGACAAGCAGGTGCTCTACGTCCCGGTGAAGAGCTCGGTGAGTACCGGAGAGGTGGTGGGGCTTTGTACTGCACCTCTCCCCCATCCCTTCCTTTGTTCCCCCCCATCCCCTTCTCTCTGCCCTCTACCATCCCTGCCCATTGTCATCCACACACAGGGCCATGGCACCACCAGATGATGGGCATTGTGGGCGCACCGCACTTCTATACACTTCACTCTCATTTCGGATGGCTTGGGGCCCCACTCATCATATACAGTGGATGGGGCTCTGTGCCAGGCAGATCGCTGGGAAGGAGTCAGGAGGCCTGCCGAGCAGAACACAGGACAAAGCTCTGATCAGCCAGCAACCTCACAGGAGCCACAAGTAGGAGGAGAGGAGGGCCCCTTCCATTCCACTACTAGGGCTGCCATGGCAACATGGACATACACTTACCTCTCTTCTCCTACCACACTCCTCTCACATGTTTTCACAGGCAACATGCAAGGGGAACATAATACCCGCTACTACACACACACATTATATATATATGTATATATATATATATCACACACAGGATACAGGGAAGAGCAAGGGGAACATAATACCCGCTACTACACACACACATTATATATATATATATATATATATATATATATATAAAATCACACACAGGATACAGGGAAGAGCAAGGGGAACATAATACCCGCTACTACACACACACATTATATATATATATGTATATATATATATCTCACACACAGGATACAGGGAAGAGCAAGGGGAACATAATACCCGCTACTACACACACACATTATATATATATACATAATCACACACAGGATACAGGGAAGAGCAAGGGGAACATAATACCCGCTACTACACACACACACACATATATATATATATAAAATCACACTCAGGATACAGGGAAGAGCAAGGGAAACATAATACCCGCTACTACACACACACATTATATATATATATATCTCACACACAGGATACAGGGAAGAGCAAGGGGAACATACTACTAAATATTTATATATATATATATATATATATATATATATATATATATCTTCACACATCGCAAACACACAGGTTACAAGGAAACACATACTACAGTGTAATATATATATATATATATATATATTCTGCACATTCTTCTGTAATTTGCTACATATTTTATCATTTGTAGAAACATTTATACACTTCTCTCAGGAAGGAGCAGAATGATGTATGACGTGATACCAAACATTTGACTCTTAATGAATGAATGGCCCCAAGAGCTTACAATCTACTTTATGTCGTTGGTCATATATCATCATGGGGCAATCTTATCTATTGGCAGTATATATATATGTTTGTTAGTATGAGGGACACTCATAGGAGGATCTACATTCTGCTATATGTTATCTCTGAGTATTAAAAAAGAACATTGATGCAACATTCTGCTCTAACTTCCTGAGAGGAGTGTATGTGATACAATCTACTTTATGTCACTGATCATAGATCATCATTCTGCATGGGACAATCTTATATATTGGCAGCATTTAAAGGGGTAATTCCCCCAAAAACCTTTTTTTAACATTTATTCAGGCTCGTTATGTCAAGGGGAATCATTTTTTTTTTTTTTAGAAATGAAGCCGTACTTACCGTTTTACAGATGCATCGTCTCCGTCGCTTCCGGGTATGATCGTCTGGTCTGGGCGTGCCTATTTGATTGACAGGCTTCCGACGGTCTCATACATCGCGTCACGAGTAGCCGAAAGAAGCCGAGCGACGGTGCGGCTCTATACTGCGCCTGCGCACCGTCGTTCGGCTACTTTCGGAAAATCGTGACGCGATGTATGCGACCGTCGGAAGCCTGTCAATCAAATAGGCACGCCTAGACCCGGAGCCCATACCCGGAAGCGTCGGAGACGATGCATCTGTAAAACGGTAAGTACGGCTTCATTTCTAAAAAAAAAAAAACTGATTCCCCTTGACATAACGAGCCTGAATAAATGTTAAAAAAAAGGTTTTTGGGGGAACTACCCCTTTAAGTAAGAGCAAATTGAGTGTGTATATATATATATATATGAATGAATGAGTGACTTGTATAGCGCTACACATGCAAACTGAATCGCCTCTAGGCGCTTTTTACAGCCAGTGGCTGCTTGGCTGGTGCGGTCATTTTACCCCGTAGGTTCTCGACACGCTTGGGACACTCATATATACTGGGCCAAGTTGGACAAGATCCAATTTACCTACCAGCATGTCTTTCAAATGTGGAAGGAAACCCGAGTACCTGGAGGAAACCCATCGGGACACAGGGAGAACATGCAAACTCCAGGCAGATGGTGTTGTGGTCGGGACTCAAACCAGCGACCCTTTTGCTGCTAGGTGAAAGTGCTATCCACTACACCACTATATATATATATATATATATATATATATATATATATATATATATATATATATATATATACAGACATACCCCACTTTTAAGCACACAATGGGATTATTTACTAAAGCTGTAAAGTGCAAAATCAGGCTCACTTCTGCATAGAAACCAATGAGCTTCCAGGTTTAATTACCGAAGATTAATTGAACAAGCTGGGGTTAGAAGCTCATTGGTTTCTACGCAGAAGTGAGCCTGATTTTGCACTTTCCAATTTTAGTAAATAAACTCCATTGTGTACTTAAAAGTGGGGTATACCTGTGTGTGTGTGTATATATATATATATATATATATATATATATATTATTGTTTAATTTTTAGTGACACACAACCATGGAAGAATCAAAAATCTGCTACAATTTAACTTGTATGTTAACGCTAAATATAACAAAAAAAAACATTGATGCATTATTTTGCTCTGACTTCCTGAGAGATGTGTATGCGATACCAAAAACGTGACTCATAGAGAATGATCCCAGGAGCTTACTATCTAGGCTTCACCAAATGCATGTTCCAAAGGGCAGTACATACACAATCAATAGAAGAACAATCTGCGCTAATTTGCCATTATATTTTAATCTTGATTACTGATAAAACGTTGATACATCATTTTGCCTTAAATAGCCATTGGAGAGAAGTGTATATGATACCTAAAAGGTGAATGACCTCAAGAGCTTGCAGTCTACTTTATGTGCTTCTTATGATTTTGTGTGTGGAAAACAGTCCCTAGTGGGTTCTCTTACATTCAGCTTGTTGTATGTCCTGTATGATGAGATATGCCATTCTGCTTCATATATAGGTTGATCATTTTGTGCACAGGCTGTGATTATAATTCTATATTCTGATACAGGGATCTGGAGTCTGATATACAGTATGTTGTACTTTGATGGTCCTGAAAGTGCAATGTAATCACAGAACGTATAGTAGGAGCAGCACTGAGGTTTCCTACACTGTGACTTCTGTAGAATGCATTCTATTGGCTATTCAGGTTCCTATGTGTGGGTATAGACCCCATTCCGTTGTATGCAGATAAGATTATTAACTTCACGTGAGGATAGACTCAGTGAGGAATTCAGTGTTCTGCCTTCATGTTGTGGGTGACGTTGCGACATGTGAAGTAGATTTCTTATGACTTTAGCCCCACCGGCCTCCAGGTTTGAAGAAGGAACTGTTTAGCTGTCATCCATTCCTTGGTGACAAGGACCGGTACAGGGCTGTGACATCATCACAGGATGACATGGCAGTTCCCTGTCACTGATGCTGGTGGCTGTGCTCTCCCTTTGTTTATTTTGGCAGGCAGAGAAGTCCCTAGAGTGAGTTGTAGTAAATGGTGAATTCATATTACGCTTAGCCTAAAATAACGTTCTACCTTCAATGCCTGAACAACGTAAAGAAATCATCTCGCTTCTACGATGATGCAGTTATCACATGTACTCATACATAGGACTACACTGTTCAGTGGCACATTTCTTGACAACATTTTAAAATCATTTCCAGGGCAGCTTTTCTGCAGAAGAAGATTTACTAAGCATGTCTTAGAATGGTTCTCAACCTCAGTACCCACAACAGGCCTTGTTTTGGGAATTTCTCTTAGATGAAATCGCTGTCCACCTGTGCAAGATAAAGGAAAACCTGAAAACATGGCCTGCTGGGGGTACTTGAGGACAGGGTTGAGAGCCACTGTCTTAGAGGACAGTCATTGGTGCACTTCCATTTTCTTTATTATTTAAAAACACCTTTTAATATTAATTGTAATTATTAGTAAAACAACAATAATATTGATTTAATGTTTAATAATAATGATAAAAATATTTATATAATAATATTCATATAGTATTATATAATGTGTGTTATTATTGTTATTATTAATAATAAAATATGTATATAATATTTAATAATAATAATAATATAAAAATAATGCTATTTATGTAATATAAATATTTTATACTTTTTCAGTAATGTTTTAATATTTAAAAAACAGGATAATAAATAGATTGTAAAAACCGAATATCATTTTAGAAATGAAACATATTGTCAATTTGAAGAATGTTCAAATCCAAGGACATTTCCAGGGACAGAAAAGAGACAAATCTTCCAAACCCGGGACTATCTCTGGGAATCAAGGCCATTTCAGCGCCTATGTCTTAGCTCTGGTCACATTGTGATTGTCTTTGGCGTGTGTTTCAAGGCAGGCTCTATTTTCATTCTGTCGATGCCTCCTCCAGATCTGTAGAGAGTCTGATTCGTAACCCACTCCCTTTACTATGGTGTAAACCTTCTTGCCTTTTCTTGGGTGCCTGGCACCCTCTGACAACATTGTATGAGCTTTTGTGCCAGGGATTCTCTTTCTCCCAGTACTGGGGAAAGATCCTATATCATTGGACTGTATGGACCAGATTCATAAAAGATGTACGCCGGCGTATCTCCTGATACGCCGCCGTAATTTCAAATGTGCGCCGTCGCATCTTTGCGCCGATTCACAAAACGAGATACGCCGAAAAACATGGCTTCAGCCGTCTGACGTAACTTGCCTATGCCGACGTATCGTGGACGCATTCGGCGTTCCCATTATAAATATGCAAATGAGTAAGATACGTCGGTTCACGAATGTAGATGCGCCCGGCCGCATCATATACGCGATTTGCGTAAGGCTTACCTATGGCGTAAAGTTACCCCTGCTATAGCAGGCACAGCTAATGCAAAGGTATGGGCCAGGGAACAACAGCGTCGAATTTTACATCGCGTACACCGTTTACGTAGTACTACGTGAATAGGGCTGTGCGTAAGTTATGTTCACATCATTGGCATTGACGTATCTTATGGAGTTTATGCGACGTAATTCTGAGCATGCGCGCGCATGCCCATTTTGACCGCCCATTTGTTTACATGGGGTCACGTTTAATAAATAGATTATTAATAGATTAATTAAATAGATGATGCCCACCTCCTTCCTACTTTGAATTAGGCGGGCTTACGCCGGCCAATTTACGCTACGCCGCCACAATTTACGGAGCAAGTGCTTTGAGAATACAGCACTTGCTTCTCTAAGTTGCGGCGGCGTAGCGTATATTCGGTACGCTACGCCCGCCTAAACATACGCTAAGCTACCTGAATCTGGCCCTATCTCTGTTCCACCTTCTGTTTACTCATGCACATTGCAATCAGCAAACTCAAAAAACATAGAAGAGATGCGCCAATCTAAGTGCAGCAAGTATATAAATATCAACTTGCTGCACTTAGATTGGCGCATCTCTTCTATGTTTTTTGAATCTCCTAGAGGCTTGCTTCAGGTGCTGCCGCTAAGTCTCCTGTTCAATTCACCATATCTCAGGACCCTCCAGATATGATATGAACTGTTTGAACCCTATGGACCCTTAGTGACCCATAGAGACTTTATTCTATGGTGATTTTAAACTAATGATTTCAGGACTTATACTTTGCATGCTTGAGTTGATTGTGCGCCATCAAACCTATTTTTTCTACATTGCAATCAGCACATGTTCCAGATGCCTTATAAGACGGACATGCCATGTGTGGCTTAACCCTTTATTTTTACCATCATTTAGTCTAGAATAAAAAAGACAATTTAAAGCTGATCTCCAGCGTTAGCTGCATTGTTTACCTTAAATTCAGGAATTTCTTCTTTTTGCTGCCACTAGATGTTCTCAGTCTGATGGCCAGCATCATTCATCCTACTTTCTCTGAGCCCAGGTCACCCTGGACCTGTCTTTGCCTGTGACTGGACAGTGAAAAAGGAGAAGAGGGCCAGAAATCTGCTCATCTGTCACTCCGCTTTCTCCTGCGTTCAGTATGCTTTTTGTTAGCACTGATTAGCTCCTTGTGCTGCTTCTTCCTTTCACATTCAGGCCTGCTGTACAAGGACTGTGAAAAGCTGATACCAGGTCAAGTTCAGGTTCACTGCTTGTGTTAAAACATACATGTTTAATGATGTAATAATGATAAAAAAAAGTTCCATTTAATTGTCATTTTGTATCTGCCTGGAGTTCAGATGTAAATATATTAATTGACATTCTAGGCACAGTTGGATAGAGTTGGGAATTGTTACATTTTTATGGAGGGCTCGGTTGTTCTTCAGGTCTGACTGGACTGGAGAGAAAGTTTCCCCAAAGGGGCACAGGGGGTTATTTACTACAACTGCAGCATGCAAAATGTGGTGCAGCTCTGCATAGAAACCAATCAGTGTCCAGATTTTATTGACAAAGCTTAAAGTGGTTGTACATGAAATATGAACAAAGCACATCCCTAGTGTCTACATATCTCAATTAAGAGCACTAGGTGTCATTTCTGTCTGCTGCTTGTTCCTCTGCTATCAGCATGAAGCACTTCTGAGAAGTTTTCCTGACACCCAGAGAAAGTGGTAACATGGGAGGGATCTCCAGCTGATCGTCAGCCTCAGTTCTATTCCTGTGTGCTGTTAGAAGGGGGGGGGTGTCTATTCCCTCCATTCAGCTTGAAGAGTTCTCCTCACTGAGCTCTGCAGAGTGTACCTTCAGCTCTCCGCCTCCCTTTTTTTGTTTAACTCTTATGCCGCGTACACACGATCATTTTTTGTGATGAAAAAAAACGACGTTTTCTGTGAAGTAAAAAACGACGTTTTTGAAACGTCACTTTCAAAGACGATGTTGCCTACACACCATCGTTTTTTTCACAAAAAGCGAGGTTACGTTCACCACTCTTTTCCATTGAAGCTCGCTTCATAACTAGCTTCTGGGCATGCGCGGGTTGAAAAACGTTGTTTTAAACGACGTTTTTGCTACACACGGTGACTTTTTGTGAAACAAAAAACTACGTTTTGAAAAACGACACAAAAAATTCAAGCATGTTGGAATTTTTTTTTGCTCGTTTTTTTGGAAGACAAAAAACGACGTTTTGCCCACACACGATCAATTTAAATGACATTTTAACCACTTAAGGACCGCCTACTGCACATTTACGTCGGCAGAATGGCACGGCTGGGCACATCAACGTATATATACGTTGGTTTTAGTACCCAGCCGTGGGTCGCGGGCGCGCGCCCGCGGGCGCGCGCCCGCGACCCGGTCCGAAGCTCCAGGACCGGGACCGCGGGATTCGCGGACCCGAGCGCCGCTGCAGTGCGGCGATCCGTCCCTGGAGCGAAAGAACGGGGAGAGCCGTGTGTACACACGGCTTCCCCGTGCTTCTCTGTGGCCAGAGCATCGATCGCATCATCCCTGTAATAGGGGGACGCGATCGATGACGTCACACCTACAGCCACACCCCCCTACAGTTGTAAACACACACATTAGGGCACACATTCCCTACAGCGCCACCTGTGGTTAACTCCCAAACTGCAACTGTCATTTCCACAGTAAACAATGCAATTTAAATGCATTTTTTGCTGTGAAAATGACAATTGTCCCAAAAATGTGTCAAAATTGTCCGAAGTGTCCGCCATATTGTCGCAGTCACGAAAAAAATCGCTGATCGCCGCTATTAGTAGTAAAAAAAAAAAAATGAATAAAAATGCAATAAAACTATCCCTTATTTTGTAAACGCTATAAATTTTGCGAAAACCAACCGATAAACGCTTATTGCGATTTTTTTTTTACCAAAAATATGTAGAAGAATACGTATCGGCCTAAACTGAGGAAAAAAAATGTTTTTTTATATATTTTTGGGGGATATTTATTATAGCAAAAAGTAAAAAATATTGCATTTTTTTTTAAATTGTCGCTCTATTTTTGTTTATAGCGCAAAAAATAAAAACCGCAGAGGTGATCAAATACCACCAAAAGAAAGCTCTATTTGTGGGAAAAAAAGGACGCAAATTTTGTTTGGGAGCCACGTCGCACGACCGCGCAATTGTCTGTTAAAGCGACGCAGTGCCGAATCGCAAAAACCCCTTGGGTCATTTGCCAGCGTATTGGTCCGGGTCTTAACAATGGTTTTTTTCATCGCAAAAAACGACCGTGTGTACGCGGCATTAGACAAGCGTTATAACTCAACACTTTGAACTGATGTGGAGAAGAGAAGACTGCAAATAAACAAGTACAACTTGTGTAGGAGGATTTGCCTAATCTCTGTGTATCATCTGAGGCCAGTCACTTCACTGGGTATATGTAAGGCCTCGTATACACAACCGTTTTCCTCAACAGAATCCATCAAGAAACTTGGTGGTAGAGCTTTTTTGCAGAGGAAAACGGTTGTGTGTGTTTTTTTGTTGTGGATCTCGATGAGAACAAGTTCTCTTTTTCCTCGTCGGGAGTCTCAATTTTCTCGTCGAGCTGGTTTACGACGAGAAACACGTTTGTGTGAATGCTTAGAAACCTGCACATAATAAAGTGAGACGAGAGCGCACCTTCCGTAAAAGTAGGGTTTGTAATGCAGATAGCACATTTGTCACTCTGTAACAGACTGAAAAGCACAAATCGTCTCTTACCAAACTTTTACTAACACGCGGTAACCTGAGATTCGCAAAAGCAGCCCCAAGGGTTGTGCCAGTGGAATGGAACTTCCCCTTTATAGTGCCGTTGTACGTGTTGAAGTCACCGCGTTTGAGAACGAGGAGATTTGGTCTTGACAGTGTGTACGCAAAGACAGCTTGTCAAGATTCTCGACAAGCCTGACAAGGAACTCGTCGAGGAAAACAATGTGTCTTTTACGACGAGTTCGTCGGCCTGAGGGTTTCCAACCACTTTAATTGAACGAGCTGAAGTTAGAAGATGATTGGCTACCATGCACAGCAGCACCAGATTCTGCACTCTCCAGTTTTAGTAAATCAACCCCACAGAGTGATAATAGTCTGACAGAGTTACACATTTTTTCTACAGTCTATAGAGTTCTAGTTTTATATGTAGCTATTGGCAGTTAGAGGTCTTTATAACATTTTATTGTTTAACTACATTTGGAAACCCTAAGGTGTAAAATGTGTCAAAAGTGTCCGATGTGTCCGCCATAATGTCGCAGGACCAATAAAAATCGCAGATCGCCGCCATTTCTAATAAAAAAAAAAAATAATAATAATAAAAAATAATAATTCTGTCCCCTATTTTGTAAGCACTATAACTTTTGCGCAAACCAGTCGCTTATTGCGATTTAAAAAAAATTTTTTTAACCAAAAATATGTAGAAGAATACGTATCGCCCTAAACTGAGAAAAAAAATGTTTTTTTTTTTTTTAAATTGGGATATTTATTATAGCAACAAGTAAAAAATATTGTATTTTTTTTCAAAATTGTCACACTTTTTTTTGTTTATAGCGCAAAAAATAAAAACCGCATAGGCGATTAAATACCACCAAAAGAAAGCTCTACTTGTGGGGAAAAAAGGACGTCAATTTTGTTTGGGATCCACGTCGCATGACCGCGCAATTGTCAGTTAAAGCGACGCAGTGCCGGAAGCTGAAATTTCACCTGGGCAGGAGGGGGGTATATGTGCCCAGTAAGCAAGTGGTTAAAGTAGATTGAAAAAATTGGAAAAAAAAGTCAAATGCTGAGACAATGGCAAGTGTGAAAAAGATCTTCAGCATATCCCTAAAGGCCTGTTTGGATTCACTGTTAAGTGATGGTAAAAACTCCCTGCAATAGCTCCACTAAACACGAATCACTCAAGCAAATGGGGACGTGTCGTCACTGTGCAACGCACACTGTTGTACATCGGTGTGGCATTCACTTTATATTGCCCTCTCACTGCCTGTCGAACATCTCTGACAAGCAATCCGATCTACACCTAACCAAAAAATGAGGCAGGTGTGGGGCGGTGCAAGTTCTCTGGGAAGTTTATGTAGCAAGAAAGGGCAGACCATGCAAAAGAGACGTATTATAAGTATTTTCACCTTTTTTTTAAAACAACTGGTAAAAATTAGACAGGTTTGTAAATAGTCAAAATTGATATTTAATTTAGAAAAAATATAACTTATAGAAATTGGTCCTTTTGTCAATAAACCCCTTTGGGACAAAATTCAGCCCACATTAAAGTGGATGTAAACCCGGATTTTATTTGTATTTATTTTTTATGTCACAAAGTACAGTAAAAGATTCCCTATCATCTGTGCCCAGTCTTGCCACACAGAGTTAATTCAGCTCTGAGCAATCCTCGTTTATTATTGTTCAGTGAAATAAAAAGGACTTATAGAGAAAACCTTAGTCCGTTCCGCCCCCTTGCTGTGAGTGACAGTTTTTTTTTACATATCTCATGCACTAGCCTGGAAATGGGCATTATTTTTTAATTCCCACCACCACTCCTTTTCTGAAGTCATGTGGTTACTTTTAAGGATTTTGTCTGGATGTTGATGATCATAGCAGAATTCATTATAAGGAATACATAGGAAAAAATGCATGTTGACAAAGGGAGTGTAGAGGTGGGCGGGGAGTCTACTGACATCACGACTCCACCCACCGAGCTCCAGACAACAGACCCACCCACAAAATCTGCAGTTTTTCAGGTCTCATAACAGACAGAGGGGAGACATTTGACAGGTAAGGATGTATGCAGGAGGCATCTATATCCTTATAGATCAGCACTATGGAAGTAGTTTAGAAAGGATGAAAGTGGGTTTACATCCCCTTTAATAGGGATGAGAACGATTTTATTCCTCCAATTCTTAGCTTCCTGGCTTCCAGTGGATATTGCTGAGAGCTGATAACAATACAGGTGGGATGAGGAGGGAAGTGTTAAGAGTGCTGGAGTTACAGGCCTGAAGGGAACCCCATGAGGTGTAAATTGTTTTCATACTTGTATTTGTACATGAATATGTAAATGCTGGACCTGACGGAGAAATGTGTGTGTTGGCCTTGGGAACCTTCACTCAGATTTAGGCTGGGTTCACACTGCAGATGGATGCGGCTGACAGCAGGGGTCCAGTGCATCCATTTTAGGGACAAATCGGACCTGAAACAGAGCCAAAGACGCACAGCCCGCCCAGAGATGTGTGAACCGGCTCCACTATTAGATTGTAAGCTCCTCTGAGCAGGGCCCTCTTAATCCTTGTATTTTATTATATTTTAACTGTATTGTCTCCCTTTTATATTGTAAAGCACTGCGTAAACTGTTGGTGCTATATAAATCCTGTATAATAATAATAATAACCACTTAAGGACCTCCGCACGCACATATACGGCCACAGAATGGCACGGATGGGCACAAGGGCGTAAATTTACGTCCTCGCCCAGTAGCGGGTCGGGGGTCCGATCGGGACCCCCTCCGCGGCGTGCGGAGGTCCCCGTGTCTCCGGGAGCGATCCGGGACAAGCGGGCGGATGTCTGTGTTTACCCGCCCCCCCGCGATCGCTCCCAGCCAATCGCTGCGCTCCCCCTTCTGTCACTTCCTCCTCCTGTGTAAACACAGGAAGGGGGAAGTGATGTAATCTCTCATCGCAGCGGTATTTCCAACCGCTGCGATGGGAGAAACACCTCACAGTAAGTCCTGCACCAACACTACACTGACATACACACACATAGGCATACTTAACCCCTTGCGATCTGCCCCCCCACCCCCCTGTCACAGTGTCACTGAATGCAGTGATCTAATCACTGCATTTAGTGTCAGTGTGACAGGCAGTGTAAAAAACAGTTAGTGTTAGGTTCAGGATAGCCCCCCCACCCCCCCTAATAAAGTTTTAACCCCCTGATCACCGCCCTAGTTAACCCTTTCACTCCCTATTGCCAGCGTCACTAAGCGATCATTTTTCTGATCGCTGTATTAGTGTCGCTGTTCCCGCTAGGTAGCTATTTTTTTTTTATTGCGATTTTTTTTTTTTTTACTAAAGACATGTGGCTAAATACATTTTGGCCTAAATGTTTGACTAAAATTTAGTTTATTTGATTTTTTTTTTTAACAAAAAGTAAAAAATAGTGGGGCAGATTCACAAAGACGTAATATTCCGCTGCGTAATCGAAATACGGTACGCTGCCGTATTTCACCAGACTCTACACCGAATTCAGGTAGTTTTTTTGCGCGTACGCTATTGTGTCGTATTTTTTTTCCGCCGCGCAATCGAAATACGTGATTAGGGGGCGTGAAGCATTTAAATTAAGCGCGTCCCCGCGACGATCGAACTGCGCATGCTCTGTTCAGGAATTTCCCGCCGTGCATTGCGCGAAATCACGTCGTGACGTCATTCGTTGTTTGAGTAGCGGCGTTTACGAACATTCCTATTCCCGGACGACTTACGTTAAAAATAATAAAAGACATCGGAAAACGTTGAAATTCGACGCGGGAACGACGGCCATACTTAACATGGGCTGTCTAATATTAGACCAGCAAAAAGCTGGTATAGTGAAACGGAAAAAAAAGATGACTAAAGGTGCCGTAAGAGATTGCGTTGAAAGTGCGAAATTTTGTGGATTGCAGGCAAAAGCTCATTAGCATACCCTGACGGCGAAAAACAACAGGAAGTCCGCCCAGTGGCCGCAATTTTCTGGCAGCGTAGATCTGAAGGCGTACTAACACGTAATACAGTCGAAATGAAGCCCGCAGGTGTCTTTTCATGGTTTGAGGATTTCGACTAGCGTAAAAACGCCCGTAAGTCGAAATTACTCCAGTCTAACAACATTTACACAGGCGTAATCGCTTTGTGAATCTAGGCCAGTGTTTTTTTTTCAAAAATGTCGCTCTATTTTTGTATATAGCGCAAAAAATTAAAATCGCAGAGGTGATCAAATACCACCAAAAGAAAGCTCTATTTGTGGGAAGAAAAGGAAGCAAATTTTGTTTGGGAGCCACGTCGCACGACCGCGCAATTGTCTGTTAAAGCGACGCAGTGCCGAATCGCAAAAACACCTTGGGTCATTTACTAGCGTATTGGTCCGGGTCTTAAGTGGATAATAGCTGATCACAATCTCCTGTCATGCGAATTGAATGTGGAAAAATCCACATCCAATTCGCACTAGTGTGAACCCAGCCTCAAAGTATCTTTTTTTTTTTCTACACCAGGTAAGGAGTGTAAGCATCTTATTTGTTGCTATGGGAAACACACACTTTTTTCTTATTTTTATTCAAGGACTGATTTATGCTTCTCAGATACAATTGGATTTATTGGGATTCTGTTCAATAAAATCAGCAGTACACAAGTTTATAAAGAGACATGATATGGCAGTTTGGTAAACTTGGAATATCATTTTTTTTTTTAGTTGCCATGGATTACTGCACATTGCTGCTATACATACAAGGCAATCACTGTAACTTACTGCAATTAAGGGCTAGTCAGAATTCACATCTATTATTATTATTATTATACAGGAGTTATATAGCGCCGACAGTACAGTTACAATCCAATCCACTTAAGAAGGAAATAGAGAGCCCTGCTCATTAGAGCTTACACACTTTCGGTTATTCTGCGCTCTGCTTTCTATTTGGATAGAGATCCAACAGAGAATATTTGGGTTAGGGTGCATCTTGTAGGACTTGCACATCTTAGGCCTCGTACACACGATAGGTTAACCAGAGGACAACTGTTTGATGGACCGTTTCCTTGGTCAAAACCAATCGTGTGTGGGCCCCATAGGTTATTTCACGATTGGTTAAAAAAAAGCCAACTTGCTTTAAATTTAACCGATGGATTCCTAACCGATAGGTTAAAACCGGTTAAAAATCCGCGCATGCTCAGAATCAAGTCGACGCATGCTTGGAAGCATTGAACTTCATTTTTTTTTAGCACGTCGTTGTGTTTTATGTCAACGCGTTCTGACACGATTGGTTATTTAACCAATGGTGTGTGGGCGCGACGGACCATCAGTCAGCTTCATCGGTTAACCGATGACAACGGTCCTTCAGACCGTTCTCATCGGATGGACCGATCGTGTGTACGCGGCTTTAGGCTTGAAGCACGTGGGTGCATAAGGCCATATAGCAGAAACAGTCCTGCGCCTGGCATACACAGCTGTTCCATACAGCTAACTATATTAATGAATACCTGTAATGCAGGTTTATGTCCCACCCATGCATAAAGTCAAATATGTAGACTGTCTGCGTTTCGGTTGTAAACCTATATAGGGTTACGCATTTATGCAAGTAGTGGTGTAAACCAGGGGCAGCTGTGTATCTAGGGTGCAAAAGTCCACTTGCAGTTTATGTTATATAGCCTCACATAGCCACAAAGGATTATAAGTCCATTTTGTGATAACCAGATGAATTTGTTATTACCTTGTAGCAGTGACATCATGACTTCATAGAGTAGAACTATGGGAGGGACCCGGCTGCCCACTCACTACAGACTGCTTGCAGAAACCTACAGGAGGGGATCATTTCAATACCAGTCGCCCTGCACAGGGAGAGAGAGAGAGCAACACTGAGTGGTTTTTATTACTGCACAGATGTGGAAAGCAATACACAAAGCACTCCACGATTAAGTAAAAATACACATGGCTCCTGTATTTAAACAATATTTGTTGAACCTATAGGTCAGATTTAAAAGAGAAGTTCTGGATTAAAAAAAACAAAAAAAAAAACATTTATAGTACTTACCTAGGTAGATGCAGCAGAGATCTATTGCAGCATCCATCCCCCGCCGGCACTGCAGTGATAACTGAGCAATCAAACACCGCTATTTGCTCACTTATCCCCTCCAATCTGAGAGCCAGGGCTGTCAGTCAGCAGCTCTCTGCTCTCCTCTCCAGCGCTCACTGGGGCACTTGGCTGTGGAGGGGGTGGAAGGGGCTTGCTCAGGCTTTCGGCAGGTCACTGAGAGGCTGAGCCAGATACTCCAGGTTTCTGGGTGGATCCCGACCATATGGTCAGATATTTTTAGAGCCTGGAGTGACTCTGTTACGTAGTTCGACAGTGGGCTGAAGCCTGCTGTTGACTGAAATGGATCACACGAGTGAGAATGAACTGTACTCCTGTGAGCCATAGAAGTTTGGCCAAAAAAGCTTTGGTTGTACTTCTCCTTTATTTTTTTTAGGATATTAACAGACTTAGAATATTAACAGACCTAAAATATTGACAGACCTAGGGCAGTTTGGATGCTTATTTGTATTATTGATATCCATTATTGCTGAAATGTGCTTAAAGGATCACTAAAGGAATTTTTTTTTTTAGCTAAATAGCTTCCTTTACCTTAATGCAGTGCTGTTTTCATGTTCTCATTGTTCGTTTTTTCTTTGAAGTTACTGTAATTCTGCTCTGATCTCCACACTTCCTGCTTGTCTGGCTCCTTATGAAAAAATCTCATGGCAGCTTTTCACTGTGGTCCAAGCTGTGTGTCTAAGGCCCCATGCACACGAGACGCTGGTAAACTCGAGTTCAGAGGCGTTTGGGCATTTTTTTCAACTGCCCCTGAACCCATTTAATGTTATCCTATGTGTCCATGCACACAATCACGTTTTTTGGCGGTTAAAAGCAGTTGGGTTTAGGGCCGTTTTTTCAAACGCAAAATTTTGGGTTCAGAAGCGTTTGCTTTTGCGTTTTAAACGCTAAATGCCGCTAAACGCGTCTAAACGCGTCTAATCGCGGCACCCGCGTTTAGCCGCGTTTGCGTTTATAAGCGTTTTTAAAGGAACCCTTTTTTTAACATAATAAAATAGGGGAATATCATTAAAAAATGTTAAAAAAAATATTTAAATCGTTTTAAATTATGTCTATCATTCAGATAATTCAAAGATGATATATATTCATTCAATAATTCAATATTGAAAATTGAAAATTTCGAATTTTTCTAAATTTCGAATTTTTAAAAATTCGAATTTTTAAAAATCTAATTTTTAACATTTCGGAATTTTCAAAATTCGAATTTTCACAATTTCGAATTTACACAATTCGAATTTTTCTAAATTTCGAATTTTTAAAAATTCGAATTTTGACAATTCGAATTTTTCAAAATTCGAATTTTGAAAATTCGAATTTTTCAAAATTCGAATTTTCCAAAATTTCTAATTTTTCAAAATTTCGAATTTTTAAAATTCTAATTTTTAACATTTCGAAATTTCAAAATTCGAATTTTCAAAATTTCGAATTTTCAAAATTCGAATTTTTCAAAATTTCGAATTTTCAAAATTCGAATTTTTAACATTTCGAATTTTCAAAATTCGAGTTTTCAAAATTTCGAATTTTCAAAATTTCGAATTTTCAAAATTTCGAATTTTCAAAATTTCGAATTTTCAAAATTTCGAATTTTCAAAATTCGAATTTTTCAAATTCGAATTTTTTAATATTTCGAATTTTCGAAAATTCGAATTTTTTAAAATTCGAATTTTGAAAATTCGAATTTTGAAAATTCGAAATTTTGAAAAATCGAAATGTTAAAAATTCGAATTTTGACAAATTACTTCTGATGTTACTTTAGTACAACTTATAGAGGCAGTCCAGGTTTATCCCCAAATATTGGACAAGTCCCATGAACTATATTCAGACAGGACAGCCAAGCAAAGGACTTGGCAAGAAATTGGAAAAGAATTGACATTCAACTGGAACCAGTTGAACCCATATCACCAAGAAAAAAGAGATAAGATTAATACAGCTTTGGGCTTGGATGGGATGTAAACTAGTTACAATTTCTGACATATTCTTATTTTTCCTTGTACAGTGAAAGATTTTCAGAAGAGATGGAAGTCTGTATCAGACAGTCAAAAAATACTTATTGGAAAATTCGAATTTTGAAATATCGAATTTTCGAAAATTCGAAATTTGAAAATTCGAATTTTCGAAAATTCGAAATTTTGAAAATTCGAATTTTGAAAATTTCGAATTTTTCTAAATTTCGAATTTTTAAAAATTTGAATTTTCCTAAATTTCGCATTTTTAAAAATTCGAATTTTCCAAAATTTCGAATTTTTCAAAATTCGAATTTTGAAAATTTCGAATTTTTCTAAATTTCGAATTTTTCAAAATTCGAATTTTCCAAAATTTCGAATTTTTCAAAATTAGAATTTTCGAAAATTAGAATTTTCGAAAATTAGAATTTTTTAAAATTCGCATTTTCGAAAATTCTAATTTTTTAAAATTCTAATTTTCGAAAATTCTAATTTTGAAAAATTCGAATTTTCGAAAATTCGAAATATTAAAAAATTCGAATTTTGAAAATTCGAAATTTTGAAAAATTAGAAATTTTGAAAATTCGAAATGTTAAAAATTCGAAATTTTGAAAATTCGATATGTAAAATACCCAACTGAAAATCTCTGTGCCATCAACGGATGGGTCCAATAGCGACGACGAGCTCTGCGAACGGGTCGTCCATGTAGTTTGCGACGGTGTTGAAGCCTCATCAAGTGCAAAGTAAGAACTTTCTTGGCATATATTCATTATGGGATCCATTTCACAAAGGAGAATAATGAATGTATGCAAGTGCTCTCTCTGCTGCTGCTGCTCTCTCTGTTGAAAATTGCAGAAATGGTTAAATATATAAGCTTTGGGAGGGTCTACAATTCAGTGGTTCTGAACGCTGATAGCCGCAATCGCGGTAAAACGCCGCTAAACGCGGTAAAACGCCGCGAAATTCGCGGCAAAAACGGGCGTTTTGAACGCCGGTTTTTGCGTTTGAAAACTTGAGTTTAGAAGTGTTTGCTTTTGCTTCTCGTGTGCATGGGGCCTAAAACTCCTCAGAACCAATCAGATTCATTTTAAAAACAAAACACTGCCATGGGATTCAATTTAAAAACAAAACACTGCCCTGGATTTGTTTGTTTTTGTTCTGTCTCTCTCTTTACTTCACATAAACACAAAACCAGTTTAAAAACGAAAGTGAAACTAGAGACACATTATATGATTGATTTTTATCTATTTGTAATCATTTTTAAAAGGAATCAGTTAACTTTTATGTCTCTATACCCTGTAAACAGTCATTTCAGCAAAAAAATGTTTTTCCTTTAGTGATCCTTTAATACAATCCTTTATTGTTATACAGTAAAGTAGCAGCTGTACTATTGGAGGCATCCTGATAGGACAATCTCACCTAGTGCCAAAAGTTGAGGGCTGGCCTTTGCAGATTGAGGCTTCCAATCACTGGAATAACCAATAGGAAATTGAAGGTAGCCTGAGAGGTTGGGTCAGCCTTTGCAAAAGTGGGGATTAGCATACCAATATTTGGGCGCTTTGTGGTGTTGAAGACAAGGTATATATGGACGCCTGAAAGAGCCTGCATAATATTTCAGTTTCTATTTCAGGGTTGTCGTAGTGTTGAAATTGTAACTTCAAACTTATGCACTTGGGTAATATGTCCTACAGTGAGGGAAAAAAGTATTTGATCCCCTGCTGATTTTGCACGTTTGCCCACTGACAAAGAAATGATCAGTCTATCATTTTGGGTAGGTTTATTTTAACAGTGAGAGACAGAAAAAGAACAAAAATATCCAGAAAAACACATTTCAAAAACGTTATAAATTGATTTGCATTTTAATGCGTGAAATAAGTATTTGACCCCTTCACAAAACATGTCTTGGTATTTGGAGTCAAAACCCTTGTTGGCAATCACAAAGGTCTGACATTTCTTGTAGTTGGCCACCAGGTTTGCACACATTTCAGGAGGGATTTTGTCCCACTCCTCCTTGCAGATCCTCTCCATTTAGGTTTTGAGGCTGACATTTGGTAACTTGAACCTTCAGCTCCCTCCACATTATTTCTATGGGATTAAGGTCTGCAGACTGGCTTGACCACTCCAGGACCTTAATATGCTGCTTCTTGAGCCACTCCCTTGTTTCCTTGGCTGTGTGTTTTGGGTCATTGTCATGCTGGAATACCCATCCACAACCTATTTTTAATGCCCTGGCTGAGAGAAGGAGGTTCTCACCCAAGATTTGATGGTACATGTCCTGTCCCCCCAAAGCATAATGTTTCCACTTCAATGTTTGACGATAAGGATGGTGTTCTTGGGGTCATAGGCAGCATTCCTCCTCCTCCAAACACGAGTTGTGTTGATGGCAAAGAGCTTTATTTTGGTCTCATCTGACCACAACACATTTACCCAGTTCTCCTCTGAATCATTCAGATGTTCACGGCGTAGTGTGTTTTCAATTGTTTTCTTCGTGACTATGGTCCTAGATGCCTTGAGATCACTGACAAGATTCTCCTGTGTAGATCTGGGCTAATTCCCTATGATCATTGAAACTCCACAAGGTGAGATCTTGCATGGAGCCTCAGACTAAAGGAGATTAGCAGTTTTTTTCCATTTGCGAATAAAGGCACAAACTGTTGTCACCCTCTCACCAAGCTGCTTGGCGATGGTCTTGTAGCCCATTCCAGCCTTGTGTAGGACTACAATCAATCTTGTACCTGACATCCGTGGGCAGCTCTTTGGTCTTGGTCATGGTGGAGAGATTGGAATCTGATTGATTCCTTCTGTTGACAGGTGTCTTTTATATAGGAAACCAGCTGAGATTAAGAGCACTCCCTTTAACTGCTTGCCCACCAGCCGCCGTCATTTTACAGCGGCAGGTCAGCTCTCCTGGGCGAGAGCCCGTAGCTATACGTCAACTCTTCTGCGGGCACTAGGGGGTGCGTGCCGCCGGCGGCCAGCGCGCGCCCCCCCCGCTCGCCCCGGGTTCTGTGCGTGTGCCAGGCGGGCACGATCGCCGCCGCGCACACGCGATCGCTCGTTACAGAGCAAGGACCGGGAGCTATGTATGTAAACACACAGCTCCCGGTCCTGTCAGCGGGGGAAATGCTGATCTTCTGTTCATACAATGTATGAACAGAAGATCAGTGATTTCCCCTAGTGAACACACCCAGGAACACACTTAACCCCTTCCCTGCCCCCTAGTGTTAACCCCTTCACTGCCAATGGCATTTTTTATAGTAATCCAATGCATTTTTATAGCATTGATCGCTAAAAAAATGCCAATGGTCCCAAAAATGTGTCAGAAGTGTCCGCCATAATGTCGCAGTACTGAAAAAAAAGCGATGATCGCCGCCATTACTAGTAAAAAAAAAATATTAATAAAAATGCCATAAAACTACCCCCTATTTTGTAAACGCTATAACTTTTGTGCAAACCAATCAATAAACGCTTATTACGATTTTTTTTTTTAACGAAAAATATGTAGAAGAATATGTATCGGCCTAAACTGAGGAAAAAAGTATTTTTTTTATATATTTTTGGGGGATATTTATTACAGCAAAAAAGTAAAAAAATATAGAATTTTTTTCAAAGTAGTCGCTCTATTTTTGTTTATAGCGCAAAAAATTAAAACCGCAGAGATGATCAAATACCACTAAAAGAAAGCTCTATTTGTGGGGAATAAAAGGACGCCAATTTTGTTCGGGAGCCACGTCGCACGACCGCGCAATTGTCAGTTAAAGCGACGCAGTGCCGAATCACAAAAAGTGCTCTGGTCATTGGGCAGCAATATGGTCCGGGGGTTAAGTGGTTAAGGAAGTGCTCCTAATCTTACCTGGTTACCTGTATAGAAGACACCTGGGAGTCAGAAATCTTGCTGATTAATAGGAGATAAAATACGTATTTCATTCAATAAAATGCAAATCAATTTATAACGTTTTTGAAATGCATTGTTCTGAATATTTTTGTTGTTGTTTGAAATCTCACTTAGTCAATTAGAGTAGTCTTGTGACTTCTATATGTGTCTGGTTAAAGCTTGTAAGAGGAGTTCTGCACTGACTGTCCTATCAGAATGCAGGACCCCTGACCCTCTATCTGGACTGTGCTGATTGGCCCTGTTCTGATCACATGCATCCTCCCAAGAAAGAAAACTCTCTAGCAATACACACCTAACTGAGCATGTGTAGCCTGTCCCCTGGCTCTGTATTATCAGGAAATATATTGGGGGGCAGTTGAAGGAGGAGAGAATCAAACAGACTTTTTACACAATGAGAGGATTAACCCCTTAGGTTCCCCAGTGAGTATAACAAGCATGCTATACTGCATATATACACTGATTTTACTGTTGCAGGTTTAGTAACACTTTAGGTAAAGCACTCCATCTTGACATTAACCTGTTTAACTAATATCTTTTAATGGCCTGTACACATTATCTGAAAATCCTGCCAAAAATACTGCTTTTAAAGAGATTGAGCGATAATCTCATCGTTAGTACAGTCCTTTTGAGAGCCGATCACAACAGTTCATCCGATATTATCCGATGGGACAAGCATGAAAATTTTTCTCATACGATACCAGATCGTACGGTTTTCGATAAATCAACACAGTTTTCATTTAAAATTACAATACAAATATACTACAACACATTACATCACTTCGGAATTTTCATCATTTAGTAAACTCTTCATTTTCGATATGAGTCTAGCATACGAAAAAAAACAGACGATCTGTCGTATGATTTTTGGATCGTGTGTACGGGCCATTAGTCAAGGAAACTCTATTTGTAGTCCTGTATCTTTGTAAATGGTAGCAGGCACATCCACTCGTTCTCTAATTAGTCATAATGGTGTAAGCTTGGTGTTTACTTTGACTTAAGGTATAGCACTATGGATGGTATTTATTGAATGTTATGATGGATTCTATGCTGTCCATAAGTACAAAGTAGTGTGGTTTATTGGAGCTGGGCTATTTTGTATCATTATTTATATTAACATCATCATTATTATATCCTTTAGACTCCACTGAAAAGTTGCAATCTATAATTGCCTAAGCAGCCATCCCATTGAGAGACCTATATTAAAAATGTATTGCTTAGAAACATGAGCTGGCCACAGCTTCCCGACTGGATGTCGGTGGCAAGTAGAAATCTCTACAGCTCAACATCTCCAGGGGGCAAAAAGGAAGTTAAATTCTGTTATAAAATTATACACTTTTGGCACATAAGGTACACAAATTAGCACCTTATATAAATGAGCATATCTAGGAAAGGGGGTCTTCCACCTCTCCCCCAGATGTGCTTATTGATATAAGGTTCTTATTCATGTAAGCTGCAAATGTGGACCCCTTGGCCTAGATTCACAAAGCGATTACGCCTGTGTAAATGTTGTTAGACAGGAGTAATTTCGATTTACGAGCGTTTTTACGCTAGTCGAAATCCTCAAACCATGAAAAGACACCTGCGTGCTAAATTTCGACTTTATTACGTGTTAGTACGCCTTCAGATCTACGCTGCCTGAAAATTGCGGCCACTGGGCGGACTTCCTGTTGTTTTTCACCTTCATGGTATGCTAATGAGCTTTTGCCTGGAATCCACAAAATTTCGCTCTTCAAACGCAATCTCTTACGGCACCTTTAGTCATCTTTTTTTTCCGTTTCACTATACCAGCTTTTTGCTGGTCTAATATTAGACAGCCCATGTTAAGTATGGCCGTCGTTCCCGCGTCGAATTTCAACGTTTTTCGATTTCTTTTATTATTTTTAACGTAAGTCGTCCGGGAATAGGAATGTTCGTAAACGCCGCTACTCAAACAACGAATGACGTCACGACGTGATTTCGCGCAATGCACGGCGGGAAATTCCTGAACAGAGCATGCGCAGTTCGATCGTCGCGGGGACGCGCTTAATTTAAATGCTTCACGCCCCCTACTCACGTATTTCGATTGCGCGGCGGAAAAAAAATACGATACAATAGCGTACGCGCAAAAAAACTACCTGAATTCGGCGTAGAGTCTGGTGATAGACGGCAGCGTAGCGTATTTCGATTACGCAGCGGAAGATTACATCTATGTGAATCTGCCCCCTTGTTGGATGCTTCTCTACAGATCTAGGTTTAAGCACAAAGTTCAGTGACGATTGATTTACTAAAACTGGAATGTGCAAAATCTTTTGCAGCTGTACACAGAAACCAATCAGCTTCCAGTTTTTTGGGCAATTCATAATTGAACTAGCTAAAATTAGAAGCTGATTGGCTAGCACGCACAGCTTCATCATATTTTGCACTCTCCGGTTTTAGTAAATTAGCCTCATTGTAATTAAATCAGATGAAGTCCAGTCAATAAAAGATATATTTTGATTGGTTACCATTTTTTTGCTTCGCTCTTTGTCTCTGAATAAGCCTTATGAAAATGTTTGTGGGAAAGTATGAAAAACCATTCAAAACCATTGAGAACAATTTTAATAACAGACATGCTAACAGAACATACAGTAGATTTTAGAAACTGAATTCAATTTTTCGTTGGCCATAGGATGTCTGAGGCAGCATATTGCTTTACCATTGTGTCTAATGGTATCCACTAGTTAGGGGTCAGTGGGTTGTCTTTTGTAGCCCTAAACTTTTATAAAATACCCCAAACTTTTGGGATTTTCTTGAATACAGTTCCGATCCTGACCATGGAGGAAAACTAGTTAGGATGTCATTGGACAGCACCGGCCTATAGTTATATTCAGCTCATGACAACTTCTCTGAGTGACTGTACAAAGCCAAATAAAATGCAATGACTGTGTGTATATTCCTGAAGCCTTAGCAACCAATCAGAAGTAATTTCTTACTGATTCAATTACAGTAAACCCGATTTCTTATCTGGTTGCTATGGTTTTATTTGCACATCTCTATTTCTCTTTGCAGTACTTTATAGTATGTTTTACCTGCTTGTATATAAAGCTGAATGATCTTGGTTGTGTATAAGGTTACACAGATGTTGCTGCTGGTTGCTATTCCTGTTTTCTTTGCCTGCACAAACTATGTATTAGCTCCAATGATTTCCTCTGGGATCTTCCCACACGGTAACAGGTCAGGTCAGCATGGTCCGTGATGGAGGAACTTCACAGTGGCGCATCTTCAAAGAAGGGCTCTATAGTAAGTAAATAGTAATAGTGCCCTAATCATCTTACACTCAGTATATTATGTGATTATTTGTGGGTACAGATATCCACTAAATCAGGGGTGTCAAACTCAATTTCATCTAGGGCCGCATCAGCATTACGATTGCCCTCAAAAGGGCCGGTTGTATCTGTAAGGTTAGATGTCCAGCACATCCCCTCCCTTTACGTTAGATGTTAAATGCCACCCCACCATCAGACGTTGAGTCCCCTACTCTCCCTTACATCACAGTGCACCCCCTTACCTTATGCTGCTGCTGGGAAGAAGCTGGATGCATTGCTTGAAAGCAGAAAGTAAGGTCTTGAGGACCAAAAGAGGGCTAGGGCCACATGAAATGGCTTGGAGGGCCGGATTCGGCCCGCGGGCCTTGTGTTTGACACCCCTGCACTAAATGATGTCTCAGTTTTTGGTAGACAACAACATGGGCTGAATCTATATACAAATCAAGATATCGCATGGAGAACCCAGTGGTGGGATTTACCCATCATAAATTATCCATACAGGTTTAGAATTTTGTTTGAAATTGCTGAATTTCTAAACATTCGTTTGATTTTCTGGTTAATGGTGACCATACAGCAATCTATTTTGCCCACAGTGAGAAGAAAAATTTAAGGCGAAGGATGTTTCTTATCTCAAGCTGGAAAAAGTATACTTATGCTTGTAATGTGCTAGAAAAAGTTTCATCCAGAACTTTCATGGTCACTAATGTTCATTCTCTTAAATGATAATTTATGAAAGAACAATGCAACCAACTCCAATGGCTGATGAACATATGATGTGTATACAGTTGTTCTAATAATGATTTCTTGGCCATTTTTCACAGATATGAATAACATACAAACATTTCTTTTACTGCTTAGTGTTTGGCTGAAGCCATTTAATATCAATGAACTGTGTTTACTCTTTTAAATCACAATGACAACAGAAACTACCCAAATGAGCGGATCAAAAGTTTACATACCCTGGTGATTTTGGCCTGAAAATAGACACACAAGTTGACACATAGGGGTTTGAATGGCTATTAAAGGTAACATCCTCACCTGTGATCTGTTTGCTTGTAATTAGTGTGTGTGTATAAAAGGTCAATGAGTTTCTGGACTCCTGACAGACCCTTACATCGTTCATCCAGTGCTGCACTGACGTTTCTGGATTCTGAGTCATGGGGAAAGCAAAAGAATTGTCAAAAGATCTGCAGGAAAAGGTAGTTGAACTGTATAGAATAGGAAACAGATATACAAAGATATCCAAGAAATTGAGAATGCCAATCAGCAGTGTTCAAACTCGAATCAAGAAGTGGAAAATGAGGGGTTCTGTTTAAACCAAACCACGGTCAGGTAGACCAACTAAAATTTCAGCCATAACTGCGAGGAAAATAGTTTGGGATGCAAAGGAAAACCCACAAATAACTTTAGGTGAAATACAGGACTCAATTGTGGTGTAGCTGTTTCAAGATGCACAATAAGGGGGCACTTGAAGAAAGATGGGCTGAATGGTCTAGTCGCCAGAAGAAAGCCAATACTACGCAAATGCCACAGAGTATTCAGGTTATAATACGCCAAACAGCACAGAGACAAGCCTCAAACCTTCTGGCACAAAGTCATTTGGAGTAATGAGACCAAAATGTAGCTTTTTGGCCACAACGCTACATTTTGAAAGGAGTCAACAAGGCCTATGATGAAAGGTACACTTTTGTTACTGTGAAACACAGAGGTGGATCACTGATGTTTTGGGGATGTGAGCTACAAAGGCACAGGAAATTTGGTCAAAATGTATGGCAAATTGAATGAAGTATGTTTTTGATCAATAGTTTTTATTGAATATTTTCAAGTTTACAAAAGGACAAATGAACAAATGAAAAAAAAAAAAAAAAAAAAAATACAAAGGAAGAAACACAGAATTAACGAGAGAGATAAAAAGAAAAACAGAATGTGAATAATGTACACAGCATCAGATATACAGTATATCAACAGTGTTTGGGCCAGATGGACCAACAAACGTCAAACTTTCTGCAAGTTAGTGAATTAATAGCCAACAGTCGCTCAAATGTATAGTTCCTGTGAACCGCTCTAGTGATGTCAGAAATGTTTATGGCCTTATCGCTTTTCCAGTTGCGAAGTATCTGTAATCTTGTTTCAAGGAGAATATGGGATATGACCGGTCTGAAGTCGTGGTGAAATTTGTCTATGTTTATGTGGAGGATTGCCAGTGCAGGGTCTGGAGTAGTGATTGTGCCCGTCAGTGAAGATATCAGTCGGAATACCTGGGTCCAAAGACATTTGATATTGGGGCAGTGCCAAAGCATGTGGAGTAGGTTCCCCACTTGTCCACAATTCCGCCAACAGTTGGGGGAAGCTCCAGGGAAATATGTTGCTATTCTAAATGGGGTATAGTGCCATCTGTTCACAATTTTGATCCCCAGTTCCCAATGTCTAACGCAGTGTGAAGCTTTATGTATTTCCTTAAATGCATGTTGCCATTGATCCCCTGAGAAAGAAGATTCTAGATCCCTCTCCCACTTACTCATAGCTGTTGTTTTGGAAAATTCCATTTTGTTCTGGAACAAGTTGTAAAAGAATGATATGCCCTTCGTGGTCTGTGTAGCTGTGGTATAGAAACGCCACACCATACTAGGGATAGTCACACAAGGTGGTGGCGTGCACTTAGTGAGATGTGTAATTTGTAGGCATTGGAAGAGTTTTGTAGGTGGGAGCTTGTATTGGGTCATGAGTTCCTGCGCATGTTTATGTCTGGAGCCCTTATACAGGTCCGAAATGTAGCATATACCCCGCTCCGCCAATTCCCCAACCTGCAACGTCTGAATTTTTGCTTCGAGTAACTGCAGGGGTAAGTCAGGCCCTTTCGGTTGTGTGTGACTGTGGGTGTGGTCTAGAAGGATCCTCCATGTCGTGAGGGACGTCTGCATTGGAGGTGTCAGACCGGTCAGGCCCCAACGAACCCAACTATCACCCAGAAGTAGTAGCTTTAGGTCCTTTGTGGGTGAGATTTCTCTTTCTATGCCTACCCATAAGGGTGCGTCCTCCTCCCTAAACCAGAATTTCAGTTGGTCCAGTCTTGTAGCCCATAAATAGTCATAAATATCAACCACTCCTGCCCCCCCCCGCTGTTTTATGGGATACCAAATTAGTCCGTGAACATCTTGGTCTCTCACCATTCCAGATGTACTTCCACCCGACATTTGATAAACTTTTGATATAGTGGTGCGGAATGGGGATTGTAAGAGTTCTAAAAATGTATAGAATTTGTGGCAAGATCATCATTTTGTAGGCAGAAATCCTGCCCATCCAAGAAATCTTTCTTGGCCATGTCTCCGAACTGAGCCTCCAGCTTGGCTATAAGAGGGGGTAAGTTAGCTTTGGCAAGTGTGGCAATCCTGTTTGTGAGAACTATACCCAAGTAGGTAATGCCGCCCTTGCTCCAGGTGTACGGGAATTGTTCTTGTAGCGCTGTTCTGGCATGCGTTTGGACTCCCAAGTCAAGAATTAAAGACTTAGAGTAGTTAATCTTGTAGTAGGAGATGTCTCCAAACTCGGTGAGGATATTGTGTGCAGCTTTCAGTGAAACGAGCGGATTGGATAGCATCAGGATCACATCGTCTGCGAATAAGTTAATTGTATGTTCAGTAGAGCCAAGCTGGAAGCCCGTGACCAGAGGGTGGGAGCGTATAGCCTCTGCTAGCGGTTCTATCATAAGATTAAATATGGTTGGGGACAGAGGGCACCCCTGTCTCGTCCCGTTAGAGATCGAGAAGGGAGTTGACAGGAATCCAGCAGCGTACACCTGTGCTGAGGGAGCAGAGTAAAGAGCCAGAATAGCATTCAGTATGTTTCCCTGGAAGCCAAACTTCTTTAAGACCTGGGCCATATAGGACCAATGGACTCTATCAAACGCCTTCTCTGCGTCTATTGAGAGCAACAGAGAAGGCGTTCGAGTTACCTCTGCACGATGAATTACATTGATTATGCGACGTGTTGCATCCGAGGTTTGTCTCCCCTTCACAAATCCCATTTGGTCGCGTTGAATCAAAGAGGGTAGAATGTGCGTCAATCTTTTGGCCAACAGTTTGGCATAAATTTTGGTGTCTGTATTGGGAAGAGATATGGGCCTAAAGTTTGCTGGAATAACAGGATCTTTACCCGGTTTTGGCAGGGTCACTACAAAGGCCTTCAGCATCTCTGGAGGAAGAGTCGCTGATTTAGCTGCTTTGTTGAAAACATCAGACAAGTGGGGCGAAAGTAAATCTTTGAATAATTTAAAATATTCATTTGAGAACCCGTCGGGGCCTGGTGATTTACCGTTCGGAAGTGAGCTAATAATTTTCTCTATCTCTGGGGAGGTGATGGGCGCGTCAAGGACGCTGAGCTGCTCCTCCGACAAAGACGGAAGATGAATTTTCTTCAGGAAATCCTGAATTTTGCCCATGTCTGGTTGTGGCGTGGCGGGGTCTGAGCTCAAGTTGTACAGGGAACCGTAATATTCTGCAAACTGGTTTGCAATTTCTTGAGGATTAACAACCTTGTTTTGTGAGTTGGGGTGCTTCAGGTAGGCTATCCTGGCTTTGGTGCGGACGGCTTTCAGTCTGTTAGCTAGATATTTCCCTGCTCTATCTGCGTTGGAATAGTAGTTCAGTTTTAGCCTATTGAGGTGTTTGTCATATTGCTGGGTAAGTAGCTCCCTAAGATCTTCTCTTAAAGATCCTAGTTTGCTGGCTAAAGAGGGCGATGGGGACTGTTTGTTTTGGGATTCAATGTTCCTTAGGTCTACAAGGATTTGATTGAGTCGTTGGGCCTTTCTTTTCTTTTCTATGGCGCCTAATTGGATAAGGATTCCCCGCACACAAGCCTTATGGGCATTCCACAGGATATAAGGGTCAGTAACCGAAGTGCTATTGTCTAAAAAGTAGTTTCGGATGTGTAGTGCTATTTTTTGTTGGCAGTGTTGTTCTTGCAGTAGCCTTGTGTTGCAACGCCAAATGGGAGGTGAAGAAGAGACTCCCCTTTCCACAACGGACATAGAGATGGCAGCGTGGTCTGACCACGTAATGTCATGAATTGTTACTATCTCTACATTTTGCAGGAGCCACTTGTCAGCAAGAAACATGTCTATACGAGAGTATGTTCCATGTCTACCCGAAAAAAAGGTGTAGTCTCTCTCAGTAGAATGAAGACACCTCCAAACGTCAAACAGTTCCTCGGCATGTAACAGAGATTGAAGAGATGGCACCCTTTTAGATGTACCCGAGGAGGTGTCCAACCTGGGATCTGAGGTAATGTTGAAGTCACCGCAGATCAGGAGGCGACCATATTTCATGAGGTTCACCCTGTGTAGGACTTTCCTTAGAAATCGAATTTGGTGTGAGTTAGGCGCATACACATTGACTACCGTGTAAGGATTGGAGTTTATGTCCCCGGTAACTACAATGAACCTGCCTCCTTCGTCAATATACGAGTCCTTAGGTTGAAAGGATATGGAGTTCTTGAAGGCCATAAGGACCCCACCTTTTTTGCCACCTGGTGTGCAGGCCGAGTATACATACGGAAAGTCTCTGTGGGAGCACCGCAGGGATTTATGCAGCTGAAAATGAGTCTCCTGCACACAGAGAATGTCCGCCCTTTGTCTACTGACTTCAGTCCACAGAGAAAATCTTTTCGCTGGGTGGTTCAGCCCCCGGGCATTGATAGACAAGAACTTAATCGTCATGATGTGCTGGGTGCGGGCATTGTTGTGTGAAGGTGGTGCGTTTACTCACTGTGTCCAAGGGGGTTGGCTCCTGGTAGAGAGGCAGTGTACCGGAACAGGAATTGGGTACAGCTGTGTCGACAACAATAGTAGCGTCTTCATCGTATATTCTGTGTATATCAAAGGAACTGAGCAAAAACAAAAACAAAAGAATAAAAAACAACATAGTCAATCGAGAACAATAAGAATTGGATCCAAAAAACAGATCCTCGTGCAGACGTAGCTGCTAGTGAGATAAGAAGGGTGAATAAGAGAAATGAACTAGAACTCTTTCTTCCGGAGAATCTTAATAGCAATGGGGTGGTAATGTTATGCGCTACCACTATGTTTCTTCTTGGTGGAGCGTTTGTGCGAAACCAGTTGCCAATCATTATCCATAGGATTTGGGCTATGGCGATGAGGATGTGGGGCAGGTTGTTCTGGGATAATACCCCATTGTTTCAAAACATTCAGACCCTCTTCCATCTTAGATACGGATACGGTGGAGCCATTGTGGGTAATGACAAGCGTAGCCGGGTACCTCCACTTGTGTGGGATACTATGGTTCCTCAATGCCTTGGTAATGGTCAGTAGATTGCGGCGGCGTTGTAAGGTGTGCCGGGACAAGTCTGGCAGCATTCTAACAGTGGTGTATTGTGGAGGGAGACCCCCTGGCTTGCGTGAAGCTTGCAGGAGTTGATCTTTGATATGATAGTAATGGACTCTAAGTAGGACATCCCGGGGTGTATCATCTGGGAGGAAGGATGGCTTAGGGATCCTATGGATCCTGTCCACTACAAAGTCCTGTGCTGTTGCTTCTGGCAGCATGGTGGAGAACAGTGCACTGGTGTATTGCAGGAGCTGATTGGGAGGTACTGACTCAGGGATCCCCCTTAATTTAAGATTGTTCCTCCTGGATCTGTCCTCGAGGTCAGAGAGCTTGTCTTTAATCCATTCTAGTTCTTCCCCCTGCGCTGTATGTGCTTCTACCAGAGTATTGTAGGAGGAAGTAAAATCCTCCATCTTGGATTCGATCTTGTGCACTCTGTTCCCCAATCCCTTTACTTCACTGCGGCATTCATTCAATCCCTTGAGGAGGTCGGATTGTAGAGATGACCTCAGAGAAAGCAACATCTCCTTTAACATTGTGTCAGACACTGGGCAATTTGTGGTGGGGTAGTCGGCTATGGGATCTCCCCCCTGTCTGCCTGGATCTGCTGAGGTGACATGCGACCCGCTTACCTCCATGCTGGCACCCAATACAGAACGCTGCGGGGAGTCACGTCTCTGCCTAGACTTGGCAGGACTCCTGGTAGTCGGGCTGGAGGTCTCAGATGATGAGGCGCTTAGCGGAACAGCCAGGCGGGAGATCCCTTGTGATTGATCGCGGCCGGCGTGCTGAGGGAGATCCGTCCCGTCTTTTCCCGCGCTGCCGCCATTACGCTGCTGTGCATGTCCCTGAGGGAGAAAGAAGCCGTCCAACTTTTGGGGCTGCAGGGGCTTCTTTCTGTTTCTGCCCATGCTCAATCAGATCCTCGGGTGATCAGCGAGCAGTCAGCTGTGGGTATCGCTGTGGATGTTGCCTGTGGGCGCTGTGATGGCTGATTCCTCCGGTGAACGAGCGGAGCTCTTGGTCTAAGCGTCCATCTTAGAGCCCGGTCGCCACGCCCCCCCCGAATGAAGTATGTTATAAAAAAAAAATACTGGAGTAACATTTGCATTCATCGGCCAGGAAGCTGTGCATAAGACGTACTTGGACATTCCAAGATGACAATGATCCAAAACACAACATCAAAACCTCATCCCAACTGGGAAGTATGGTGGTGGGGGCATCAAGGTTTGGGGCTGCTTTGCTGCGTCAGGGCCTGGACGGATTGCTATTATCGAAGGAAAAATTAATTCCCAAGTTTATCAAGACATTTTGCAGGAGAACTTAAGGCCATCTGTCCACCAGCTGAAGCTCAACAGAAGATGGGTGTTGCAACAGGACAACGACCCAAAGCATAGAAGTAAATCAACAACAGAATGGCTTAAACAGAAGAAAATACACCTAATGGAGTGGCCCTGACCTCAGAGTCCTGACCTCAACCCAATTGAGATGCTGTGGCATGATCTCAAGAAAGTGATTCACACCAGACATCCAAAGAATATTGCTAAACGGAATGTTCAAGAATTACTCCTGACCGTTGTGCACGTCTGATCTGCAACTACAGGAAACGTTTGGTTGAAGTTATTGCTGCCAAAGGAGGTTCAACAGTTATTACATCCAAGGGTTCACATACTTTTTCCACTTGAACTGTGAATGTTTACATGGTGTGTGCAATAAAAACATGGTAACGTTTAATTCTTTGTGTGTTATTAGTTTAAGCAGACTGTGATTGTCTATTGTTGTGACTAAGGCCCCGTACACACGAGCAAATAGATTTGTTCAAATCGGTCGGACCGACCGATTTGAACAAATCTGTCTGCTGGCTGTTTTGGTTTGATCGCTGTACACACGATCAAACCAAAATCCCCGCCAGCAGACAGCGCGGTGACGTGGTGGTGACGTTGACGCTGCCACGTCACCGCACCAGGAAGTAAATTACTTTCGCGCATGCGTCGAATCCATTCAACGCATGTGCGAGAAGATATGTCTGCTGGTTAGCGTACTAACCAGCAGACATGTCGGGCGGACGGGTTCCCAGCCGACAGATTTTAAAGCATGCTTTAAAATCTGTCGGCTGGCCAAATCCGTCTGCTCGCCCGTACACACGATCGAATCTGTCTGATGGGACGGTCGGGCCGACCGTTTCCAGCAGATAGATTTGATCGTGTGTACGCGGCCTTAGATTCCAAAAGGGTTCACATACTTTTTCTTGCAACTGTATAAGTACTGAAATAGGCTCAAATAAGAGCTGTCTTTGTTGAACCATCTACTACATACCAGGCCTTGAAAATGACAATTTGTACCATGCTGGTTGATGGTGAACAATTTACCATTTTTATAGACAAGGCCTCCAGTTGTATGTTATATGGGTGATGTGTGGTTTCATGCCAAACAGATTCCTTTCATTTGTATTTTTTCTTGCCAATTAGTTATTCTTTGTTATCTGTAATCTCTAATTATGGATAGCGAACAAAACCCTTTTCAGTTACAGTTAAACCTTGAATTGCGAGGATAATTTGTTCCAGAAACATGCTTGTAATCCAGAGCAATTGTATACCAAAGTGAATTTCTCCATAAGAAATAATAAACTCAAATGATTCGTTCCACAAGCATTTATTCATAAGTCCTTCGGACTGCTATAAATAAAAAGATTATAGCAATGTGATAGGTTGTTTGATCATAAAATGTCCATCCAAAAATGGAAGCTTCACCAAGGGGATTAGAAGCAAAATCCACCAGGAGCTACAAAGTATAAAAGAGAAGAGAGGCACCTCTAAGTTTAGCAATATGATTACATTTAAAGAGGAAGTAAACTCCCAGGGGCAACTTACACCTACAGGTAAGCCTAGATTAAGGCTTACCTGTAGGTGCATGTAATGGAGATATTTGCAATTTCCCCGAGCGACGACTTCAATGGTGCATGCGCCGTCTTGAAAGGACACGCTGTGCCGTTTCAAGGCGGGTCATGCCATGAAAGGCGGCTCCTGGAGTTCGCAGTCCCAGGAAGAAGAGGGGTGAAGATGGAAGCTCGCTGCCAGCGTGGAAGACAGTGACATTGCAGGTTTCTCCTGCAGGTAAGTGTCACATAATGGGCTACTATGCGATGCATAGTAGCCCATTATGCTTTACCTTTGCAGGGAAAGATAGAGGAAGTAAACCCCTCTTTTTAATGAAGGTACAACATTTAGAAACTCACATGGTTGATGATTAAAACAAACATATCTAAGTATGCAGGCATCCGGGGTAAAGCTGTCCACATAGACCATCCTCCTTGCGGTCGGCTCTCACCAATATGAGTCTGCAATGGTGACCGGGAAGACTACCCTGTAGTAGAGTGATCTGAAAGCGAGGCTTGAAGCGCAGGAGTGGAAGGAACAACTTTGATGGCGATGAGGAGGATGGTCTATGTGGACAGCTTTACCCCAGATGCCTACATACTAATGCCCCTTACACACCATCCGATTATCTGCAGATTTTTGTCTTCAGATTTACCAAAACCATGTAGTACAAGGGCCTGCCTGATTGCATACAAATTGAAACTCTTAAGGTTTGACCTCATATTATATGTTTTTGGTAAATCTGAAGACACAAATCTGCAGAAAATCTGATGGTGTGTATGGGGCTTTAGGCTCCATGTACACGGGACGTTTTTACAACTGCTCCTAAACAATTTAACTTGACGGATAGTAACTCACGTTTAAACAGCTGTTTTGCCATGTTTACATGACGTGTCTAGCGGTGTTTTGCCGCGTTTGCGGTTAGAAGCGTTTTATTTAAAAAAATTTAAGTGGACAAAAATGAAAAACGCCTATAAACGAAACACTGCTAAACGCGGGTTGCCACGTTTAGCCACGCTTGGTGTCTGAGACGTGGAAATCGTCGGCGTCTGAACTCATTTTTTTGCTTTCAAAGAAACGCTGTTAAACGCAACTTCTTAAAAACGGCAATAAACGAGACTGTGTACATGGTCACATAGGATAACATTAATTGAGTTCAGGGGCAGTTGAAAAAATGTGCAACTGCCTCTGAACGTCCGTTTAGCAGCAGCAGTGTACGTGGGGCCTTTTAGATGTGTCTGTTTTAACCACTTGAAGCCCGCGCTACCGTCGGATGATGGCAACAGCGCGGGCCTGAATATCCAACATGCCGTCATTTGACGGCATGTCTTTCTGGCTTTCCCAGCGCGCGCTGTACAGCGCGCTGCGGGGAAGCCCTGTGTTGTCCATGTCCCTTGGACACGGACAATCACAGATCGCGGCAAACGGCCAATCAGAGCGGCCGTTTGTGATGCGATCTGTGGGCGAATGAGAGATGATCTCTCATAAATCATCTCTCATTGCCGGCTCACACAGAGACAATGTCCTGTCTCTGGAGGGGAGGAGCCCGATCTGTGTTCCTTCCTACATAGGGACACAGATCGGTCACCCCCCCCAGTCACCCCCCCCCTCCCCCCACAGTTAGAACACACCTAGCATACACATTTAACCCCTTCCTCACCCCCTAGTGTTAACCCCTTCAATGCCAGTCACATTTATACTGTAATTAGTGCATATTTATAGCACTGATCGCAGAATAAATGTGAATGGCGCCAAAAATGTGTCAAAAGTGTCCGATGTGTCCGCCATAACGTCGCAGTACCAATAAAAATCGCAGATCGCCGCCATTTCTAGTAAAAAAAAAATAATAAAAAATAATAATTCTCTCCCCTATTTTGTAAGCGCTATAACTTTTGCGCAAACCAGTCGCTTATTGCGATTTTTTTACTAAAAATATGTAGAAGAATACGTATCGCCCTAAACTGAGAAAAAAAAAATGTTTTTTTTTTTTAATTGGGATATTTATTATAGCAACAAGTAAAAAATATTGTATTTTTCTTCAAAATTGTCGCTCTTTTTTGTTTATAGCGCAAAAAATAAAAATCGCACAGGCGATCAAATACCACCAAAAGAAAGCTCTACTTGTGGGGAAAAAAGGACGTAAATTTTGTTTGGGAGCCACGTCGCACGACCGCGCAATTGTCAGTTAAAGCGACGCAGTGCCGGAAGCTGAAATTTTACCTGGGCAGGAGGGGGGTGTAAGTGCCCAGTAAGCAAGTGGTTAATCATCAACCATGTGAGCTTCTAAATGTTGTACCATCAATAAGGCCCCTTTCACACTGGGCGCGCGAGGTGCGGTGGCGGTATAGTGGTGCGATTTTTAGCGCCAATATACCATCGTTTTTAATACGATATTCGGCCGCTAGAGGTGCGGTTTTACCGGGGCTACAGCCGAGGTTTGCGGGTGGTATAGCTGCGCTGTCCCATTGATTTCTGTGGTAAAGGAGCGGTATACACACCGGTATACACACCGCTCCAAAGATGCTGCTTGCAGGAGATTTTTTTTCTTACCTCCAGCGCATCGCCCCCCGGGCTTTCACATTGAGAATGCTGGGGCAGGATTATTTCAGGCATTATTTATTTATTATTTATTTATTTTTAGCGCTAAAACGCCTGAAATACTCCTCAGTGTGAAAGGGGCCTAAATGTAACCATATTGCTACACTTAGAGGCGCCTCTCTTCTCCTTAATGGTCAGTTGTCACATGACATCAAGACATCGCTTGTATATCAAGTCACAATTTATTACAAAATTTTGCTTGTCTTGCAAGACACTCTTAAACCAAGTTACTCTCAAACCAAGGTTTTACTGTATTGTGTGCATGCTTTACTGTGGATCTGGTCATTCTCTTTTATACCAACCCTGCCAGAGGAACAATCCTCATCTCCACTACATTTTCATGCTGATTATAAATAGAGATGGCAAAGCCTTCATCCACACACGATGTATTGCAAGCCGACACATGCTAAAATCCAGATCTAAATGAATCTAATTGAAATCATCTGCTGCAGAACATCTTAAGAGAACATCTGTCAGTCAGAAGAATGTGTCAGCCTGCTCTCTGACAGGCTGGAGGTGCTGCGGAAGCCACGGCTCCCTATTTGTGAAGAAGTGGCATCCCATGGTGACCCAGCTCATTAAAATCTTACCAGCCTGAGAGGCATGACACAGCTCCCCCACCACCTGCTTTTCAGGCTAGAGGGAGGTAGGAGAGGGACCAAACCTAAGGCTGGCAGGGGGGAGGGGCAGCTGAATGAAAATCTGCTGCAGGGTTGATGAGGGCTGTGTGGAAGGTGGAGAGCGAAAAAAAAAAAAACATGGGGAAGGGAGATAAGACCCGAGGCAAAATCCAGCAATATGAGGGAGGAGTTGGATGTTTGTGGGATGAATGGAAATGGATGGCAGGCTGGTGCTGGGACTCTATTCATGTACCTGACCTGTGATAACGTGTCATGTGGACTGAAGTGAAGCAGACCGGTTTCTATTGAAAACATATGGGCCGGTGATCCTAATTTATCCACAGTGTCCCATATACACTATTGCAGAGTGTTCCCCTAGTTTCTGTAGATGTGACGAGCAGTGTTGTACCTCCAGAGATGCGCACTGCTCTGCAAAGCTTCCACTTCTAGACACATACAAAGGAACGTGCTTTGCAGGGCTGGGCTGGCTAAAAATGAACGTGCCTAATGGTAGATTTATTTGATAAATAAGTGTTTTATTTCAAAAAGATTTAGAAACACAAAATATTTATTAAAATGGGGGTGAGATTATAGAGGGTTATATTTTCCAAAGCACATCTTGCATCCCGTTTGAAAGAATTTTTACATTTTGTTTCCTAGAAAATGACTTAAAGGGGTGTTCCAGCCCTAAATTGTGTTTATTAAAAGTCAGCAGCTACAAAAAGTGTAGCTGCTGGCTTTTAATAAACACTCACTTACCTGCTCCTGCGTTCCAGCGACGCGCCGACCGGGGCTCCGCTCCTCTCCCCCCCTCCCCGGCCGGCGTCTCCATCCTGACTGTGGGCACCCAGCCGTGACAGCCTTCGGCTTCACGGCCGGGCACCCACTGCGCATGCGCGAGCCGTACTGCGCATGCGCGCGCGGCGCGGCTCGCCGCTGATTGGAGAGGCGATCGCATGGGACCTGTCAGTGTCCCATGCGATCGCCTACAGGGAGTGGCTGGTGTAGGCGATTAAGGCTTAATCGCCTAACCAGCCCCTCGGCGGAAGCTGGAAGTGGGACAGGAAGTCCCACTCCTACTGAAGCCCCCACTCTCCCCCAAAAAAAATTACATGCCAAATGTGGCATGTATGGGGGTGAGGAGTGGATTAAGCAAAGGTAGTTTTTTTGGGTGGACCTCCTCTTTAAAATCCTCATGACATAATTTATTTTCTGAAAGCAGAGGATCTCTAGAATCCAAATATGGTAGTCAGGGCTCCTAGCCTGACCTGCGCTCTAAGTGGAATACACTGAATAGTGGACATAGATGCCAGAGCGGAGACCCTAAAGTCGGCTTAGAATCAAAATATCTTAGTTGCAAATTGTTATGTTGCACGATAATTAATAACTGTGCATCACATCACTATTTTCAGTTAAAAATGTACAACATTTTATTTTAGTCAACACAAATACAATCTAATCCCCAATTTTAAAATGAAAAATTAGATGGTGTCAATAACTAAATGCCAAATATGTTGAGCCTCAAAACGTTTGCAATGCACACAATGATGGTAACCTAAATTATTAATAGTCGATACTTTAAAGGATCACTAAAGGAAATTTTTTTTTTTAGCTAAATAGCTTCCTTTACCTTAATGCAGTGCTGTTTTCATGTTCTCATTGTTCGTTTTTGCTTTGAAGTTACTGTAATTCTGCTCTGATGTCCACACTTCTTGCTTGTCTGGCTCCTTATGAAAAATCTCATGGCATCAGATTAATTTTAAAAACAAAACACTGCCCTGGGATTCAATTTAAAAACAAAACACTGCCCTGGATGTGTTTGTTTTTGTTCTGTCTCTCTCTCTCTACTTCACATAAACACAAAACCAGTTTAAAAACGAAGTGAAACAAGAGGCACATTATATGATTGATTTTTATCTATTTTTAATCATTTTTAAAAGGAATCAGTTAACTTTTATGTCTCTAAACGGTGATTTCAGCAAAAAAAAAAAAAATCCTTTAGTGATCCTTTAATGCCTTTAAATCTCATCAGTTAAGAGTTAGGCCGCGTACACACGATGGGTTAACCAGAGGACAACGGTCTGATGGACCGCTTTTATCGTTCAAAACCGATCGAGTGTAGGCCCCATAGGTTATTTAACCTATGGTTAAAAAAAAAGCCAACTTGTTTTAAAATTTAACCGATGGACGCCTAACGTTCTAACACGATCGGTTTTTTAACTGATGGTGTGTAGGCACATCAGACCATCAGTCAGCTTCATCGGTTAACCAATGAGAACGGTCCTTTGGAACGTTCTCATCGGATGGACTGATCGTGTATATGAGGCCTTAATCGTAAATGACTGACCCAAGATGACTTCTCTCATGTTCGAGTGCATGGCAATACCCAATATACGTTGTGCACTTGTTTCATACATGTGCATTCCCTACATTCATAAGTATGTGGCTAGCGGACAGGGTTACTTTTTACAATTCTTTTTATTTTTTTGTTTTTTACTCTGTTTTATTTTTTATTTACCTTTCATTGCTTTTAGAAGGGGGCTAACAATTGGGGGGCTAGCATTGGGAAGGTGACAGGTACTCTTTATGGAGACATCAGACCTCTAATATCCCTCCTGCCCTCTATTCAAGCCGATCAATAGGTGTTTCCATTCCTAGTTGCTTTAATAGCTGAGAAATATCCCCCATAAATAATTACTTAAATGAATCTCACACAAAGTAAAGGATCTGGGTCTGCAAGTGCAGAGTATCAACGTGGGGCTTGATAATTAATTCCATATTAGGTTTAGATATTCTCTGGTTTAGAGAGATGTCCAGGGCATAAGTTGGGACACCTGCGATAAGGACCTTCATGGGCATGAATGGAGTTTAATACAGTACTGTAGTTTAAAATAATCTATAGGCTAAGCTCTGGAATGTAGTATTTTTGTAACTTTAAATTCTTAGACTAGGAAAGAGTTGCAAGATTTTATTGCCCTATTTGGACCCTGTTGGAAATCTTACTTTCTGTCAGATATCCCCTTTAGTTGCCTCCAAACTGAGGTGCAGATAATAGAAATAACAAAACAGGAGTTTTAACCCTTCCCTGTTCTTGTAGCAGATTTTAGGTTTTTATGTCGCGTACACACGATCATTTTTCAGCATGGAAAAAAAAACATTGTTTTTCAGCATGTAGAAAAACCTACCTTTCACAGACAGTGCAGCTCGGCTCTCCTCACTGCTGCTTCTAGCCTCTGTTCCCTCGAGGCAGCAGCGGGCGGGGCTGAGATCAGTGGGGAGCTGATGTCAGAGGAGAGCCGAGGAGAGGTGTGGACATGCGGCGCGGACGTGCCTCGTAATACGCATATGAGGCACGTCGGCGCTGTATGTTCTGTGTAATACAGCGGCGCCTGTTATCACGGGACAGGAGGATTTTTTGAATGGGCGGATGGACAGACGGAAGGTGCGGACCAACTAATCAATAATGAAAATCGTTGACAACGATTTTCATTATCGATTTATTATTGATAATATCGATTAATCGTTTCAGCACAACGTTAAAAAATGCAGCATGTTTGAATTTTTTTTTGTCGTTTTTCAGAACCTAAAAAATGATGTGAAGCCCACACACCATCATTTTAAATGAATTTTTTTTAAAACAACTTTTTTTTAATGTCGAAAAATGATCATGTGTACGCGGCATAAGACCACAACGAAAACCTGATGGTGTTTCCAACTTTTCTCTATTCAATACAAAAATTAAAGGATATTGAAAACAGAAGCAGATATCACTATCTACTCTCTGTTTGTCATTGCAGCTTGCTAGTCATTCATAAAATACATGCTTAGGTGTAGTCTATAGTATCAGAATTGTTTTTTGCTGCATAATGCTGCATTTTATGAGGAGAGGCTCGTCACGTGATTTTGACAGGTCATGTGATCAGTTACTCCTTCTCCTTGCACTTTTTTTTACCACATTTTTGGAAAATGTATGGGACTTTGCTTGCTTCAAAGGTGCTAATCGCGTTTTGTAAAGCGTATTGCCAGGGGCGGACTGACCATTGGGACTCTCGGGCACAGTAGGGGGCCCCATCAGGGTTTCCAGGCTCAATAAAACCAGGGACAGTATGTAAAAATCTTTTTTTTTTTTTTTTTTACATCTGTCTCTGATATGTCCAAAACCGACATGCTTTTGATGTGAAAATCCTGATATTTTAGCTGCCCTGCCTCCTGGCATGGGGGCCACCTGTAAGCCCGGGGGCCCCATCTTCTATTTCCCGGGGGCCCCATGAGTTGTCAGTCCACCCCTGCGTATTGCTATGCTTTGCAAAGGAAAATGCAATGGGGCCTCAGTGGGCTACCTAGCTGTGGAAAGACTTTTCATTGAAGTCCTTGCGCATATATTCTATTGAAATATGCTGGACCCCACTACAGATAAGTACAATAGAGTGGTGCCTATCCCTTTAATGGGATTTGTGATTAGGCTTAGATGGAAGCAGTCATTGCTTGAATGAAATGCCACATAATCGTTTCAGAACAGTGACTCAATGGATAGGTTCAGCTCCACTTCCCTGGAACTATCATGTGGCACATGAGTCATTGAAAGCTTGCTTCCTGCAGGGACTAATCATGCTGGTATTTGCCTAATGATAAATTCCCTTTAAAATATAACTATAAAGTGCAATGCCTTGTGGTGTCGTATGTAGGCAGTGCAGCACAACATGCAAAAGCTTTGTAGCACACCACAAGTCACAGATGTAAACTATCTGTGCGTTGAGGTGCGTTTACGTTTTTTTTTTTTAAAGCGCTTGTCTGGTTTTTCATACATTAGGGGGCATAGCCAGCCTATTTAAACAGAATAGGCTGCCTGAATGCACAAGAAAGCATTGTGGTAACACACACATGCATTAATGCATATTAGAAATGGGGCCTTAAAGTGAACTTGTCATGATGGCAATACAAGTGCTTAAATTTTTTATGGGTTAGTGTATCAGTCGGTAGATACTGTTTGGATTTAGAAATTGACTTCCATAAGGCTCTAATTGCCCTATGTATGGACAAAGTCGGTGCTTCTGCTATTGCTGTCTTTTATGTTCCATTGTGTGGAAGTGAATGCTCTCATCTGACAGCAGGCAGGCATACATTTGCCAGAGAGACATCCTGGACCTGCCACTTAAATAAAGCGCTGGCAGCTGTTTGTGGAGTACATTTTCAGTCCATCGGTTCAAGTAGCTGAACATCACAGTGATATGAGGTTTTGCAATTCTGGGGGAAGGTTTGTAGGTATCTGAAAATTCATTAACACTGCCCCAGTCTACAGGCCAAAGTGAGATGTTTGACCCCTGCAAAATAAGAGGTTTGTGTGACCACACTCCTGTGTTCCAGGAGCCCATAGGCCCATTCTGGCCTTCTAGTAAATGAGAAAATCAATCAGGTTTCCTTTTTTAATGACTTATGGGACAAGAGTTTACAACCAAATTTATTATTTTATCATTCCGGGAAGAAAAATAAATCCTTATTGTATAATGTCAGCACAAATATTGTATGTCTTTATATTATAACTTAAAGTGGATGTAAACCCACTCTCATCCTTTCTAAACTCCTGCCATAGTGCTGATCTATAAGGATATACATGCCTCCTGCATGTATCCTCACCTGTCAAATGTTTCCGCTCTGTCTGTTATAAGAATGGAAAAACTGCAGATTCTGTGGGTGGATCTGTTGTCTGGAGTTCAGTGGGTGGAGTCGTGATGTCAGTAGACTCCCCACCCTCCTCTACACTCCCCTTGTCGACATGCATTTTTTCCTGTATATTCCTTACACTAAATTCTGCTATGATCACTAACATCCAGTCAAAATCCAGAAAAGTAACCACATGACTTCAGAAAAGGAGTGGCGGTGGGAATTGAAAAAAAAATGCCTGTTTCCAGGCTAGTGCATGAGATATATAAATAACCTGTCATTCACAGCAAGGAGGCGGAACGGACTACGGTTTTTCTCTGTAAGTCTGTTTTATTTCACTGAACAATAAAGAGGATTGCTCAGAGCTGGATTAACTCTGTGTGGCAAGACTAGGCACCGATGATATGAAATCTTATACTGTACTTTGTGACATAAAATAAATAAATTCGGGTTTACATCCACTTTAATGATTCAGTTACATAGGTCAGTTGTTTACATCAGGACTACACATGTTCCAGTTTTATTGCTCAATCTACTTTAGATCTACCAACAACTATGTAGTACATGGGGGTCTACCTGATGACATCACAGGGGAGATCCATGTGGTCAGATGTTATAAAGGGGACCAACTGCCTTTTAGCAATTAATATTTGGGGGGATGGAAATATTTTATTTTTAATTCTTGGATACAAAGAGGCTGGTATAGGTCTTTGATTCTTCTATCAGCTTTTTATTGCTGTGTCTCCATTAGAGAGATTCTCCTTACTTTCTATGAAAGCTCCAGGTGGAGAGTTTTTATTACGAAAAGCGCTTCCCCTAAATCCCTGGTCCATTAATTGGCTGCGGTATCATACCGTGCACAAAATGGTCACCTCTTTCTTCTGTTTGTTTGTTATATAAATGACAGGTGCACATTAAATTATCTCAATTTCCTGTAATGGCATTTAAGTAATATGTTTGTAAATGCTAAGAGGTTGACATTTGATTCAACCTTTGAATTGAACATTCAATTGTCCCGTATATCTCCAAATGACATTGCATTTCCCACTATAATGCCCAAACATTGGTTTGTGTAAAACATGTATCAGTAGTAATGTATGTATTTATGATGCATAGACTGAGCATCCTTCCAGTATACAAAAATGCCCTACTATTGAAGCGTTCAAGAAAGAAAAAAACATTCTATACAGTACTTTGTATATATGTATGGGGAGATAGTCTGGTTCATTTGCTCACTTCTGTACCATCTTATGCCGCGTACACACGATCATTTTTTGTGATGAAAAAAAACGACGTTTTCTGTGAAGTAAAAAACAACGTTTTTTGAAACGTCACTTTCAAAGACAATGTTGCATACACACCATCGTTTTTTTCACAAAAAGCGAGGTTACGTTCACCACTCTTTTCCATTGAAGCTCGCTTCATAACTAGCTTCTGGGCATGCGCGGGTTGAAAAACGTCGTTTTAAACAACGTTTTTGCTACACACGGTGACTTTTTGTGAAACAAAAAACGACGTTTTGAAAAACGACACAAAAAATTCAAGCATGTTGGAATTTTTTTTGGGTCGTTTTTTTGAAGACAAAAAACGACGTTTTGCCCACACACGATCAATTTAAATAACGTTTTTTCATCGCAAAAAACGTCCGTGTGTACGCGGCATTAGACCGTGAGCTTTACCTTACCAGGCAAAACCCAGAAGGTTTGTGGCATGAACTTGTAACACTATGTTGTCACATGAAGACAGGCAATATGTTTTGTGGAAATATACAGAACATTGATCTCTATAAACATTAGTTGCTCACCCCCTCCTAATGAAGAATACAAGGATAATGTTGTGTAAGTGCATTTATCACTATTGTTTCCTTTCCTTTACGCTCTCAATAAGCAGCTTCTATTCTAATCACAATCAATTAACAACTTGTACAATATAACACAAGGTTTCTCTTGCCAATTTAAATTGTATTGACATTAGGTTCATTAAATTAAAAATACCCAATGTCTTTTTCACTAATTGAGTAATATTTATGCCATGTTCATTCCAAATAGAAAAATCAACTTCAAGGTAATAAAATAAAAATACATTTTTTTTGGTACATGACTGAAGTGAAAATGGGCCAGTGTAAGAATGATTCCTTTTTATTTATGAATCTGGAATTGTTTTTCTTGAGTGGGGAAAAGGCTAAGGCCCCTTTCACACTGGGGTGGGAGGTGCGCTGACGGGATAGCAGTGGTATTTTTAGCGGCGATATACCGTCGGAATTGGCGCGTAAATTCAGCCACTAGCGGTGCGGTTTTAACCCCCGTTAGCGGCCTAAAAAGGGTTTGTTTGCTTCAAAGGTGCTAATCGTTAATACCGCCCGCAATGCGCCTCTGCAGAGGCGCATTGCGGGCTGTATTACCGTGGTTTCCCATTGCTTTTAACGGGAAGAAGCAGTAAACACACCACTCCTTCACTGCTCCAGATGCTGCTAGCAGGACTTTTGGAGCACACCCTTGGGCTTTCACACCAAGGCCGCGTACACACGACCGTTTTCCTCGGCAGAATCCATCAAGGCACTTGGTGAGAGAGCTTTTTTGCCGAGAAAAACGGTTGTGTGTATGCTTTTCATCGAGTAAACTGTCGAGGAACTCGATGAGGAAAAAAGAGAGCAAGTTCTCTCTTTCCTCGACGAGAGTCTCAATTTCCTCATCGTGTTCCTCGTCGGGCTGGTTTTCTATGAGAAACATGTTGGTGTGAATGCTTAGAAACCCGCACATCTTCGGTAAATGTAGCGTTTGTAATGGAAATAACACATTTGTCACACTGTAACAGACTGAAAAGTGCAAATGTCTCTTACCAAACTTTTACCTAACATGCAGTAACATGAGATTAGCAAAAGCAGACCCAAGAGTTGTGCCAGTGGAATCGAAAGTCCCCTGCCGTTGTATGTGTTTAAGTCACCGTGTTTGAGAACGAGGAGATTTGGTCTTGACAGTGTGTATGCAAAGACAGCTTGTCAAGTTTCACAACAAGCCTAACAAGGAACTTGTCGAGGAAAACGATGTGTCTTTTCCGACGAGTTCCTCAGTCGTGTGTACGAGGCCTGAGACTGCAGGGTAGGAGTTCTTCAGGCGGTATTTAGGCGGTACTTTTAGCGCTAAAACGCCTGAAAAACTCCTCAGTGTGAAAGGGGTCTTAAAGTGATTGTAAACGATCATCTTGTAAAACAACCCATTCAGTTTGAAATAGATATGAAAAGCAAAATATTTGTGTATAGATATTTAAAAAAAAACATTATAAATACCTTTTTCATCCATTTTTTATAAGTGATCAGCTTCATAAGAGCTGGGGGAAGGAGATACAGTGACACACTGAGCTTCCCAGTGAATAGCTATGCAGGTGGGGGGGGGGGAGGGCTGTCTTAATGAGAGTGCACACCTGGGTACTGCCCATGGGCCCCAGTTGCACGGGGGGCCCCTGCCCTTTCCCCAAAGCAGCTGGTCTTTGAGCATGGGCTGCCCCTCTACATTCCAGATATGCCCCAAGCACACTGACCCCTCTACACTCTAGGTATCCCCTACCTCCTACCTACTTGATTTCTGTTTACCTGCACTGTCTCTATTGTAGGGGCCCCAGAGCATTACTTTGCCCAGGGGCCCATGATGCTATTAAGACGGCCCTGGGGGGGGGGGGGGCATGTCAGGACAAGACTGATCATTGAAGGAGAGCAGGCTGAGTTCTAAGCTAGAGAACTGACCACGATGTGCTCTCCTGGTTAGTATGGTCCGTTTTTAATAGGAAAGCAGAGGGACTGGAAGGAACACCAGGGATTTCACACAAAGGAATCAATACAAAGAGAACAGGATACTTTCTCATACAAGTGGTACAGAAGGTACAAATCAGGAATATGAAATGCTGGGGTAACAAATGCTTTAAACTGGCAGTAGATGGATTGAAATTCAGCCGGTTCAGCAGGGACCAGCTGAAATTTTCATCCATCTATGTACGTTACCGTTGGAGAGGAGTCGATCTAATGATCCACTCCAACGGGTCTGTTGGAATGTTTTCTTTTAATTAACACTTACATGCCAATTGGTTGCAGCCCTAATCTGTGAATTATGAACGGCGGAGGAGTTGATCTGTCAGAATACAATATCACAATGGGGAGGATTCCCCAATCCACCTAGATTGCATGGATGGGGAATCCGTTAATTTTTATTTTTTATCAGCCAGCTGGTAATAAAAAAAAACGATTCATCTGTGGGCAGCTTTACTGTGCTCGACTATCCCATAGATCGGGATAGCACAGTGCTAAATGAGGATGGACTCAGGTGTGACACTGTGCGGCGCTAATCACAGGCAGTGAGACATTTGCCGATCCTGCACAAAGGGGAAATGTCTCACTACCTGTGATTATCCCTGCGCAGTGTCAGCTTCCTGGCGGGTGTGGGCACGTGGAGTTGCGAACACACCTGAGCCCATCCTTAGTGCTACACATCAAACATAATATTGGGTATAATTAAAGTTGACCTGCTATTACTTGTTTAAGATGTTACTGAAACCAGTGTTCTCTATAAACTACTAGAGGCCCCCCAATATCTATGCAAAAAACTAAAAGCTCACAACTCCAATCGCATTCTGCGATCCACCAACCAAAATCTGCTCCAGATACCCAAAGCCAGATACAAGTCCAAAGGAGAAAGAAGATTTGCGGTCCAAGGCCCCAGACTATGGAACGCTTTACCAACCAGCATTCGGTTGGAGAAGAACCACTTGGCCTTTAGAAGAAAGATCAAAACTCATCTCGTTTGATTACAAAGGAGAAAGGAACAACAAGTGCCCAGAGACGATTTAGTTCGCATGTGCTGCGCTATATAAGTTTTTCACTCACTCAGATGGCCTCCATTCTCCTATTTTGCAGCCATTTCACTGTCATTTGGGATGCTACTACTGTCCAGCTTGATGATCTATTTTAAGAAGGAATAATTGTAGGGGGATAGACTACAGGCACTCAGTTACCTCGGAGCCCCAGCTGCTCCTCTTACTTCTAGGCGGCACGGAGAGTGATCATTTACTGCAGGATGGAGAGCGACGTGCCACTCCAATCATCTTTGCTGCATCCTGGAGTAACCTTATTCAAAGGGATGTGACTGACATTGTGGACAAACCGGGGCGGCAGAAGGAAAGTAAATGTTTTGCCTTTTGCTCCTACCTCGCTAAAGGTGCCAATCACCATGGTCTTTGTTGTAATATAAAACTATTGTAACTGCACTGTCTACCTTTATTTTATAAAGTACTATGCAAATTGTTGGCACTCTCCTTTATTATGATAAAAAATAACTGAGGATTCTATTTGATAGGATGGCATGTACTATCTTGGTATTAAAAAATGCAATAGTTACTTTATTGTACAAGGCGTGCTGTTCTTTTATTTTAAACTCAAAGTGTGAATTTTTCTATGTATTTTGTTCTAAGATTTTATGTTGCATTGAAGGAGGGCAGTTTTACATTATATGTATGTAAGCTAGTAATAGCTTACATACATATAATAATAGTGTGTAATATAATATAATATGTAATAGATCTAATATCTATACACAAATCTTTATACAGAGGCATATTATAGCTAACCACTTAGGTTTATTCTTTACTTTAGCTATATGTTATATGATCACTGAAAGTACACAGTGACGGCGAAAAGAACAAGTTTATAGGACATACTTTTCCGGAAGGTGATTGAAAGACCCACATCCCCCCAGAATACAGGAACCTGCTAGGCTGAGCACAGGGTACCTTTGAATAATTGAATTTAGCAGATCATTTAGTAATCAAATTACCAAGAATTATTTGATGGCAGTAGTTCATCAATGAACAGAACCCCTGTAGTGCATATTAACATTCAGTATGTAAAATTGTATTTCTAGTACTAAACGTGTACCAGAACCGTATAGATGGAGACATCCTCTTCCTCTCCGGTCAGCGTCTGCTGAATTAATAATCTTTTACGCTTGTTATTCAGAAAAGCCTCCTCTGTGTTCCTTTGATCGTGTTTTTACATTGGTGCTAAAAGCGCTACTTTCCCAACAGAATGAAACCCTGCCCCCCCGTCCAGTATGAAAACCTAAGTGGCTAATAAGGGTACCCTCACTGAATGGTGGGGTGCTGGATGGATGAGGAGTAAAGTCGTGCCCTTAGTAACAAGAAAGGAAGGTTAGCAAACATAAATACAACACACCTTTTAAAGCCTGCAGGTCTTTTACTTCACACTTTGAAATACCCAACATTAATTTTAAAGAGAACATGTCATAACTGGACAACTGCAAAAATCCTAAAAAGTGGCATTAAAATGATACTAAACTCTGGTTTAAAAAAAAATCTAGTATGTATTTTTAAAGTGTTTGTTACAACAACACTTCATATTCCTGATATGGGCCTGCTGTACCATTTACCATTGTTCTCTTTGTATGCTTCCTTTATGTCTGGTGTTCGTCCTAGTCCCCTTGCTTTCCTATTAAAAACTGACCACACTAAGCAGGAGAGAACAGCATGGCTAGTTGTCTAGCTGTGCTGGGAACTCAGTGTACTCTTCAATGATCAGACTTGTCCTGACACACTCCCCTCTAGACAGCCATTCACTGCCAAGCTCAGTGTGCTACTACCTCTCCTCCCCGAGCTCTTATGCATCTGAGAACAGAGGGAATGTAATCAGAATGGGGGGAAAAAAAGGTATTTAGGCAGCTAAAGGAACCGGCCAGGTTTTGCGATTCGGCACTGCGTCGCTTTAACAGACAATTACGCGATCGTGCGGCGTAGCTCCCAAGCAAAATTGGCGTCTTTTTTTTCCCTACAAATAAAGCTTTTTTTTGGTGGTATTTGATCACCTCTGCGGTTTTTATTTTTTGCGCTATAAACAAAAATAGAGTGACAATTTTGAAAAAAATTCAATATTTTTTATTTTTTGCTATAATAAATATCTCCCAAAAATATTTAAAAAAATATTTTTTTTCCTCAGTTTAGGCCAAAATGTATTCTTCTACCTATTTTTGGTAAAAAAAAATCGCAATAAGTGTTTTTCGGTTGGTTTGCGCAAAATTTGTAGCGTTTACAAAATAGGGGATAGTTTTATTGCATTTTTATAAAAAAAAATGTAATACTAATGGCGGCGATCAGCGTTTTTTTTTTGACTGCGACATTATGGCGGGCACTTCGGACAATTTTGACACATTTTTGGGACCATTGTCATTTTCACAGCAAAAAATGCATTTAAAATGCATTGTTTATTGTGAAAATGACAATTGCAGTTTGGGAGTTAACCACTAGGGGGCGCTGAAGGGGTTATGTGTGACCTCATTTGTGTTACTAACTGTAGGGGGGTGTGGCTGTAGGTGTGACGTCATTGATTGTGATTCCCTATGTAAGGGAACACACAATCAATGCGGGCGCCACAGTGAAGAACGGGGAAGCCGTGCTTACACACGGCTCTCCCCGTTCTTCAGCTCCGGTGACCGATCGCCAGACTCCAGTGGCGATCGGGTCTGCGAGTCCCGCGGTCCCGAAGCTTAGAACCGGGTCACGTGCACGCGCCCGCGCGACCCCACGGCTGGGCTTAAAGGGCCACGTACAGGTACGTGGATGTGCCCAGCCGTACCATTCTGCCGACGTATATCGGTGTGAAGGGGTCCTTAAGTGGTTAACCATAATAGTTTGATCACAAATAATGTTCTTTAACATAAAAACATACATTCCACTTTAATAATTCTGCTACCAAAATTAGCATGTGCTGTAACACAGGCCTCGACAAAATCCGGGCGCCCGGTCGCAATTGCGACAAGAAATTGTGACCTGGCGCCTGGGGAAGCTTAGGGCTGCAGAAGGCCGCAAAGCCGCGGCCTCATTTACCGCATATAGCGCGCTATACTAAGTGTAATTATTTATTGAATTTGTGCAAAAATAAATGATGTATGCTTGGTGAATGGCAGAAATATGTTTCCTGGATTGTACTTTACTGGTACAAAGTGGTACCCGATTGGTTACTTTTTGCACCAAAATGTTTGGCAATATTTTGCATATTTGTATATATTAGATACTTTTAATCACCCTAGGGAGTAGGGTGTTTTATGATTAATCGTCGTATTTATGCTTTTAATTCTTAAACTGCATCTACCATGCAGAAGCCATACTAGACATCATTGATGATTTTGTATGACCACAAACAACCGACCTTTAATTCTGTCAGCTACATGTCTGAATCCTATTTGACACAGAGAAGCACAGACAGTTGTTCTTTTAGAGACTTTGATAAATGAGGTTTGTTTCGGTCAGACGAAAACGACTAAGGTGGGTACTGTCACATGTGCATCCATACTGATTAGCTGTGATGCCACCCAAATGAGTGATCTAATTATATAGACAACTTACAAGGGGCATGGAATCTCATAGCATGTCCTGTGCAGGAAATTCGTTCTTACGTTTGGGGCTTGTTCTAAGTCTGTAATAATTATGCAGCATATACTTGTTTTTGTGTGTGCGTGCGTATACACACAGATCATTTATAATATAATCACCACCCACCTATTTTTCACAGGTCCCTCTTTTGCCACCAAAACAGCCCCGACCTTTTGAGGCATGGATTCCACTAGACCTCCTGAAGGTATGCTGTGTTATTTGGTACCAAGCCGTCAGCAGCAGGTCCTTTTAAGTCATGCAAGTTGCAAGGTGTGGCCCGCATGAATTGGACTTGTTTTTCCAGAACATCCCACAGATGGTCAGTTGGATTGAGATCTGGAGAATTAAGAGGCCAAGTCAACACCTCAAATTTGTTTTTGTATTTATTAAATCATTCTTGAACCACTTTTGCAGTGTGGCAGGGGGCATTATCCTGCTGAAAGAGGGCACTGCCCTCAAAAATACAATTTCCATGGAGAGGTATACTTGGTCAGCAACAATGTTGAGGTGGAATTTGACAGAGTAACAGCCACATGAATGGCAGGACCCAAGATTTTCCAGCAGAACATTGCTCAAAGCATCACAGTGTCTCCATTCCATTGGCTTGCCTTCTTCCTATACTGCATCCTAGATCTTTTCCCCAAATAGGTGACGCACCCTGCCATCTACATGATGTTAAATATGATTTATCATATCAGGCCACCTTCTTTCATTGCTCTGTGGTTCCGATGCTCACGTGCTTAGGCACTTTTGGCTATGGACACAGATCAGCATGGGCATCAGTGGCAGCCACTCATACAGGGCGCCACCCCCTAATCCATGCGTCTGGCCCCTAATCTGGACGCATGGATTTCAATGTGTTTTTTAGTTAAGCACGTGATTAGAGCCTGAGGCTCTAATTAGCTTCAAAGGGGGTAGGCTCTGGGCACAGAGCACTGCACCCAGAGCCCACCAAGTTGTGTGACATTAGCAAATTGTGACACAGCTGGGTGGGGGACGCCCCCCCCAAGAAAATTGAGCATCAGCTGACACTGAGGGGCACCCTGACAGGCCTGCAGCCGCCCAGCCTCATACACAACAAATTGGGATGCTTTTGTGTGTTCTCGCACCTCTCTATCAGAACCAGCAAATTTGTCAGCAATTTTAGCTACAGTAGCTCCCCACGTGCATCAATGAACCTCGTTGCCAGTTCGCCAATTTTCCTTCCTTGGGCTACTTTTGGAAGGCCTTGAATACTGCAGACCGGGAACATTCCACAAGAACTGCAGCTTTGGTCTGATCCAGTTATCGAGCGATTGCAATTTGGCCCTTGTCAGAGTTGCTCAAATTCTTATTCATGCCCATTTTTTTCTACTTTCAATACATCGACTTCGGGGTCAACATGTTCACTTGCTGCCTAATATATCCGACCCACTTTCAGATGCCATTGTAACAAAATAATCACTGTCAGTGGTCATGATGTTATGACTGATCATATATATATATATATATATATATATATATATATATATATATGTATATATACAGTAATATAATTGTGTGTGTGTGTATGTATATATATATATATATATATATATATATATATATATATATATATATATACATATACTGTATAAGCAAATTAAGTGCCATCTCTTAATATACACCAACATTGGCCTACAGTTCCCATGAGAGTACTTCCTGCACTGTACGATAAAACAGAAATTATATTTACTCTGGCTGCATAAAGATATAATCAAAGACTGATGGTGTCCCTAACCTGGCTTGACAAGTGAGGTAAAACAACTGCAGGTACATGCGGAGGAATAACCACAGTCACTTGAATGGTTGTGGTCAATTAATGCAAACCGGGATATATGATAAGATCACTTACAATCTTTCAGGCAGGCTGATGGTAATAAAGTGGCAGACATTTATATGGTATATATATATATATATATATATATATATATATATATTATAGCTTACCTTTGGCAATGTTTGGTGAATAGTAATAGTATTATTTCTTAAAGGATCACTAAAGGAAAAAACATTTTTGGCTTTTATGTCTCTTTACAGGGTATAGAGACATAAAAGTTCTGATTCCTTTTCAAAATGATTAAAAATAGATAAAAATCAATCATATAATGTGCCTGCAGGTTAGTTTCACTTTTGAACTGGCTTCATGTTTATGTTAAGTACAGAAGACACACAGAACAAAAACAAACACATCCAGGGCAGTGTTTTGTTTTTAAAATGAATCTGATTGGTTCTGGGAAGTTTTAGACACACAGTAATGACAGCTCAGACCACCGTGAGAAAGCTCCCAGCACTGGGGTTATAAGGAAACAGACAAGCAGGAAGTGTGGAGAACAGAGCAGGATTACAGCAACTTCAAAGCAAAAAAGAACAATTAGGGCATGAAACCAGTACTGCAGTAAGGTAAAGGAAGCTATTTAGCTAAAAAAATGTTTTCCTTTAGTGATCCTTTAAGCTAAGCACAGTCAAAGCAACTGTTCCTGTATTGACAATGTTGGATGACTGTGGTCTCACACATGTCAGTTGCAGCATGTTCTAAGCCGGCACAGGCAAAAATACTAAGGTTGAAGTGGGAAATGTTAGGTCTCTAGTATTTGTGAAAAGACAACCTGTATTTATCAAAGAAAAGATTCAAGATTTGGTATTTGAGTTTCGTTTTTTCCGCTTCTTTATTGTGCTTAGCTAATTTAGTTACTGATTGTTTGCTGACAACCAGTTTTTAAGGCAGAAAGAAAACGTTTTGTGGAAGATGAAACAATATGTTTACAATTTAACATGGAAATGTTTAATGAATTTACGGAAATGCATTTAATATATTTGTGGAAAAATGTAGTCAGATCCAGCATGCATGTATTTTTTTTTATATATATATATTTGCCACTTTAAAGTGTATTTATCATGACAGCAATTGCATCTTTTGAAGATAAGAATGGCAGAGTTTTATTTTTTTGTTATTTTCCATTAAGAAACACAGGTATCCAGCCTGGGTGTGATCTTCAGGCACTGTGCATTGTAGTCCTTTCAGACCTTTATGTACTGTATGTTAGCCGCAGACCACATTCTGGACCCAGAGCCTTAGCACAACCTCTAGTGTGACCATGTCTCTAAAAGCTCTATTAGTGAATCAGGCCGCGTACACATGACCGGTTGTGTGTACATTTTTCATCGAGGAAACTGTCGAGGAACTCGACGAGCAAGAAGTCGTGTTCCTCGTCTGGCTGCTTTTCGACGAGAAACTCGAGCGTGTGTATGCTAAGAAACCCGTGCACCCTCGGTACAAGTAGTATTTGTAATGGAAATAGCACATTTGTCACGCTGTAACAGACTTAAAAGTGCAAAGGTCTCTTACCAAACTTTTCCTAACACGCAGTAACATGAGATGAGCAAAAGCAGCCCCTGACGTTGTATGTGTTGAAGTCACCGCGTTTGAGAACGAGGAGATTTGGTCTTTAACGTGTGTACGCAAAGCAAGCTTGTCGAGTTCCTCGACAAGCCTAACAAGGAACTCGACGAGGAAAAACGATGTGTTTCGCCCGACGAGTTCCTCGGTCGTGTGTACGAGGCCTAAGGCTGCAGTATGTTCCTACCAAAGTGCAAGAGATCTTTGAAATGGTCAGAGAAGCTGTATCCCTTTACCCCATCTGCTTTAGCAATGTGTACTTTTCCTCCTCTGAGTAATCCTCTGAATGTAACTCCTGCTCAGAACATAGACCTGGAATCTAAAGCCTCTGGCAACTATTTCAGCATGAAGGTGCACCCCTCATTTCTACAAGTTTAGGTCTTTTCGCACCCGAGCATTGGGCTGTATTGGGCTTCCTTGGCTTTTGGAGGCACATGATACCCATGCTAATTACTTGGAGGTGGCACCTATTTCATAGCATGTTTCTATCACCTTTACCCTTACCTCTCCCATTTCCTGGGACTCTGGGACCCTGCATTCTTTTTTTTAGCAATTTGCCCTTGGAGGTATTTCCTAGCCTCTACCAGGAAAATTATGTATCCTGAGATAAGGTCGATCCTCAGTTTTGCCTCTCACCAGACTTTCTGGGGCCAGTTTCCACTGCTTCCTCCCATAGAGAGGGTCCTGGCCCCTCCAGCATCCTTCAAGATCACTTGTAGTTTTTGACACCTGTCAACTATGTCTGACCTAGTGCCTTTTCTTTACATTCTCATTGTGGGATGCTAATGGTGGCCATGGATGAGTCTGTGGTTTTTCAACCAGCGGGTTGAACAAGCAAACAAAATGACCAGTTTCCCACATCAACACATTCTAGGTGGATGGGGAAGCCTCCCACAGTGTCTTTGTGTTATGACAGTGGGGGGACTTCCCCACTTTCAGACTATACTGATCTATAGCCTGCAGCGCTAATTAAGTGTCTTTTTTCCAATAGGGTTTTTAAACAGAAGTCGATGGGTATATAGACATCTGTTTAACCACAGTGGCCACACATGGATGGAAATTTAGCCAGTCTTTGCTGAACCACTGAATTTCTATCCATGTATGGCCAGATTTAGGCAACTATCTTTTGAAGATGGTCAGCTTTCTGGATTTTAGATCAAAAGAAATGGTTATTGGTTTGCCAGTCTCTCTGACTTAGGTTGTCTCGAACTCCTAAAATCCTTGTCAATCATCTTGGGCTATTTTGCTAGATAGTTCTCTATCTTGATTATCGCATACAAGATTGGATGCTGCCTTAAGCCTTGTACACACAGGCTGAAAATCAGCCAAACTTGGCTGGTGTAACAGGAACCAGACAACTTTTGGTCCATGTATAACGCTGTCTGTTCAACAGAAGCCGGTCTCGCGACCAGCTTCTGTCGAATGAGTATGCTGAAAAACCATTCTTGTTGTCTGTTCTCCCCATTTGGTTAGTTTTACTGCTCCACCTGTTGGTGGTCACTTAGGCTCACAGCTTCTGCTGATGAAGTCTCAGTGTCTTTCGAAGTAGTCAATCTCTTTCGCAGGGGTTCTCATTTTGAACTGGTCCTTCCCTGGGTCGTTCAGATTCTGGTTCAGAATCAGGAATTGGTCCTTCTGGATGTTGTAGATATGCACTAGTTCTAGCTTGGAACTATCAGTGACTGTTATCCACCTCTCAGTTGGATGTTTTTGAATGTTTTGACTGTTCAGCATGCCTGTGCCCATCAAAAAATACGATTTTTGTAATTACTGTAAAATCTTCTTGAACTCCATTGAGGGACACTCCTCTTTATTTAATTTTCCTATATACTTCCTGCCTACAAAATTTAGGCAAGACGGTTAGAGGTGGGATTATATGGGGCTGTTTACCAGAGTCCAAACCTCTTGTAGACGGAACATACATATATCCCGAGTGTTCAGTATTCCAATGTCCTTCAATGAACTTAAAGAAAAAGATTTTATGAAAGATACCAAAGTTTTATCTTTTTCTTATGGCAGGCTCTCTTTAAAATGTGTTTATTACCATAGCGTAATGGTCTTAAAACTACTATAGTAATTAGTCATATATCATATAAAAATGTAATTGAAGTCAAAATAAGGAAATCTAGTCTTGAATTGTAACATATTTAATGATATCTCATTTGCCGTTCCTAAAAATGAATCTTAATGAAGCAGATTTTCCAAATGCAATCCACACAGTTTTAAACTAAAAGGTATTTCTCCATACTGAAGATCAGTAGACTGTTGATGGACTATCTTGTATCATGTGTATATATGTGTCCTAGTCTGAGATGAAAGACTATGTGCACTTTAGGCACGAAACCTCTGTGTGTTGAAAATTTATAAGCATGTTCTTTGGCTTGACTTAAACCAGAGAGATTTGCTCCTGATGGTTCTGCAATCCAGTGCTTCTGGTAATTAGACCTCATTACTGCTGTGTTCATGGGAGTAGGAGAGGGGAAGAGGACAGGCTAGGTCTAATTAACTACTTGATTCTAATGAAAGAAAGACTGACTGATAGCAACTGGGGGAGTGCACCGGAACAGGAGAGGATGCATAACAGAAGCCTCAGTGAAGAAAATAAATTAAGGAAGCTTATAGGTGCCTGGACTGGTGGACTGTACATGCAGAATTATGATTCATATGGACTGTGAGGATAGTAGGAAATATCTTATTAATAACTGCTATGATGAATGCTCCACAGTTACGTCATCTATATGTATTCTATTCAACAGTTTTGTGAACCGCAAAGGTCTTGAGTATGATCGGAATGCATACTTTTTTTGCATACGTAATTTAAAGAGATATAGAAGATTTTTTTATCTATTGTAAGCTTCACTGCAATGTTAATTTATTTTTCTGGTTTCTGCTTATAATAATAGTTTCAATTATAAATGTACAAAGGGCATGCTACAGTCTTAAGGATTACCTGGCAACCTTTTTTCACTTTTTAAAGGCCATTTTGAAAGCATACACTGCAAGGTGCTTGCTTAGATCTCAGCCTTAACCCCCCTGGCGGTATTCTCGAGTCTGACTCGGGGTTAGATTTCTGAGCTGCGATCGGTAACCCCGAGTCAGACTCGCTGTGTGAGCGAGCTGGTGCTCGCTCGATTCACACAGTGTTGTGCTGCCGAGCTCCGTTCCCTGCGACGTTACGACGCACGGGGGCGGAGATCGGCGCCATATTCAAAAAAGTAAACAAACACATTACATACAGTATACTGTAATCTTATAGATTACAGTACTTTATGTAAAAAATACACACACCCCTTGTCCCTAGTGGTCTGCCCAGTGCCCTGCATGTCCTTTTATATAATAAAAACTATTCTTTCTCCCTGCAAACTGTAGATTGCCCATAGCAATCAAAAGTGTCCCTTTATGTCAAAAATGGTTTTAGAGCAGCTAAAAAACAGCGATAATAAATTATAATCACTTGCAGAATTTAGCAATAGCGATTTGTGGGGAAATTCGTCATAAAAAATAAATAAATAATGACAGCGACAATTCTGCAACTGAGCAAATTTCAGTGATTTTGATTTGATTACATTATTGAATAATTTTTACTATAATTATATTATTATTTGTTATAATTATTTATAAATATTTATTATATTATAATTTATACATTTTTTTTTTTAAATGTCATACCCAGGATGCCTATTAGATTCTTGTTTAGTCAGATTTAAGTGAGTTATTCCTAAGAATTACAAGCCTACAGTTTAAAACGCCAAATTTCCTTGCAAATAATGGTACTGCTTTCAGCACCTAAAATCTGAAAGAATCATACCGCCAGGGAGGTTAACCAAAAATGCCTATCCTGTGTGCCCCACTGATAATAAAATATCAGGGCTAAACTTTGCCTGTCCTGCAAATCATCTGTATTCAGTGAGAACTCCCTTGTTATTAAAGCGGAACTAAACCCATAAATTTCACAGTCTCAAAAACCATTAGATTCTCGGCACCTGCCAGAAATCTAACTGTTACTTTAGTTGTGCTCTCAACCAAAGTGTCAAACCATCAATGGCTGGTGTCATAACTGATCACATGTGCAGCATGATGACAGTTGAAGATCTGAGGTTAAGATGGCAGCTTCCTTTGCTGAAAACCATGGGAAAGTTTAGTTCCATTTTAAACAGGAATCCTGTACGTGTGGCTTGGTTCTGGAGGCAAGTCTTATGCTGGCCATACACTATACGAAAAATCCGCTGAAATTCATTCATTTGGCCAGTTTGTTTGTTTTTTTGGCCATTTAATGGGCACAAATCGATAATCGTTGTGATGTTTTTGCGCTGAAAAAAGGACAAGTTTGGAAATTTTCTGCCAAACAAATGATACATTGAAACATTAACGTGTTTCCCGTCTGAACTGTTTGCACTAGGTATATGTAAAAAAACATACAAAAAAATTATTCACTTATGTCCGCTGAACCATTTATCGGTCATTACATGATGGCACTATCGTTTGCTCTCATGGCTGAATGTCCATTTTTTTTAAAATGGGTTCGGACGATTTTTCATATAGTGTATGGCCAACATTAATCCAGAAGTAAAGTAACAAAGTGACAACTAGATCAGGGGGGTGCACAGAAGTTTTTTTTTTGGCTGACAAAGATAATAGCACACACCTTGTGATGCCATCTCTGAGCAGTGCAAAACATAAAGATATGAAATAGAACATAACAAGTCAGTTTTCTGTTTATCCCCCAACCATCCTTGAAATTTATTTCCCTGTTTCAATAACAAAGGAATGTGCTGTTTTGAAGTAAATGTATGACTCGACTTTGCATTTAACCTATACTTTTTTTGTAATGTAATTTACAAAATGTAAATTTTACAATTCAGTATTTGAAGATCACATGAGAAAGTAGAGGATCAAATAATTTGTATATATTTTTAAGCAGAACAATACTCACCGCAGCTCCATCGATGCTGCGTCCCGGAGCTCCCTGGCCTGCCACTGACATCTTTGTACAGCCGGCTTCTGGGTCTCAATTGCTGTCACTCCTGGCAGGGATGATGTCACTCCAATGCATACCGTTCAGTCAGATTAAAGGGGTTGTAAAGGTTCAGGGTTTTAAAAAAACAAAAAATAAACATTCCATACTTACCTCTGCTGTTTAGTTGGTTTTGCACAGAGTGGCCCGATCCTCCTCTTATGGAGCCCCTCAGCGGTGCTCCTGGCTCATCCTATTCTCGAGTGTCCCGTCGGAGAAGCGCTCTTCTTTGTAGACACCCGTGTGGGTGCGCTCCCATGTCCTGCTTCCGTGTCTATTGACACAGAAAGCAGGACTCAGTCCCGCCCCCTGGCACCCGCATCACTGGATTTGATTGACAGCAGCAGGAGCCAATGGCTGTGCTGCTATCAATCTATTAAATCAGGACACGAGACACTAGCTAGAGCTGGTGTGCTTGTTCCTGTCGTGGAAAAACACATGGCCCGCCCGGGCCAGAAGAAGGTAGGACGGGTGAAGGGGATCCTAGTTGTGCACAATATAAACAATCTCGCAGCTTCTGCTGCTCTGTGTCATTGAGCGCAGACATCAGGCTCTTTACTGCCACCTCTGGCTACTATCTCCATGCGCACCCCTCGTGTGAGCTGCCTGTGCTTTGCTCCCCTGTGTCAGCAACATGTCATCTTTGTGAAAACGAGCTGGGACTACGTAGGAAGATTTCCTTTACAAGTAGAGGTTGTGAAAAGGATGTGAAGGGAAGGGAGGGGGGCTGTTTGTGTACAGGGAGAGGCCAGAGGCTTGCGTGTTACCGATTTGTTTGTGTGGGGCTGACATATATATGAGTGTGGGGGGGCTGACTTATACACAGGTGTGGGGGGGCTGACATATATACAGCTGTATGTGGGAGGGTGGGTTGAAATATATACAGGCGAGAGGAGGAGGCTGACATATATACAGGTGGGTGAGGCTGACATATATACAGGTGTGGGGGTGGGGCTGGCATATATACAGGTGTGGGGGGGGGTGGGGCTGACATATACACAGGTGTGAGGGGGAGTCTGGGATATATATAGGATTGAGGAGGGGGGCTGACATATATACAGGATTGAGGGGGGGCTGTGTACATACGGTGTGTGGATTCGGTGGGATGGCCCATTGGCAAGCCCTGGTGAATGTAGGTGGTCAGCCTGGGGGAGGATGGGGTCCAGGCCTGAAGCTGTGAAAGGGGCACAAAAATGTCTGATGGCTGCCCTGTGGACTAGTAAGGAACATGCTGAAAGGAGGAGAATCAGTCTGATGCTTCTCCATTCATTGTTAGAGGCTATTTAAGGACATTAACCCCCCTGGCAGTATTCCCGAGTCTGGCTCGGGTTGGAATTTCAGGAGCAAAAGCGGTAACCCCGAGCTAGACTCGGGAACGCCTCGCAGAGTCCACAGGCACAAGTTACTTACCTTGTCCCTGGATCCTGCGATGCCTCCCCGCTGTGTGATGGAGCGGTGTCCTCCTCGCTGGATTCACAGTGCCGAGTGCCGCCGAGCTCCGTTCCCTGCGACGTTACGACGCACGGGGGCGGAGATCGGCGCGAAATTTAAAAAAGTAAATAAACACAATACATACAGTATACTGTTATCTTATATAATGTAAAAATGTAAAAAATACACACCGCCTTTGTCCCTAGTGGTCTGCCCAGTGTCCTACATGCACTTTTATATAATAGAAACTGTTCTTTCTGCCTGGAAACTGGAGATTGTCCATAGCAACCAAAAAGTGTCCCTTTATATCAAAAGTGGTTTTAAACCAGCTAGAAAACAGTGATAATAAATTAGTATCACTTGCAGAATTGAGCGATAGCGATTTGTGGGGAAATTCGGCATCAAAAAATTAAAAGTAATAATTGTTATTATTATTATATTATTTGTTATAATTATTTATATTTATTTATTGTATTATTATTTATGATTTTGTGTTTCAAATTTTATTATACCCAGGATGTCTACTAGACTCTTGTTTGGACAGATTTAAGTGAATTATTTCTAAGAATTACAGGCCTTCAATATAAAACGCCAAATTTCCATGCAAAATAATGGTACCACTTTCAGCACCTAAAATCGGAATTAATCATACCGCCAGGGAGGTTAACTCTGTTATGAAACTGTTTCTTATGCCCTGTACACACGATCAGTTCATCCAATGAAAACGGTCTGATGGATTTTTTCATCAGATATCCGATGAAGCTGACTTTCATCAGTCTTGCCTACACACCATCAGTTAAAAAAACGATCGTGTCAGAACGTGGTGACGTAAAACACAACAACGTGCTGAGAAAAATAAAGTTCAATGCTTCCGAGCATGCGTCGACTTGATTCTGAGCATAAGTTGATTTTTAACCGATGGATTTCGCCACAGACGATCGTTTTTTTTCTATCGTTTTTTTAACCATCAGATAATTTTAAAACAGGTTCTACGTTTTTTTCACCGATGGGGAAAAAACTGATGGGGCCCACACATTATCGATTTGTCTGATGAAAACAGTCCATCAGACTCTTGTCCATCTCTGGAGAGAGCAAGAGAGGGTGGCTACAGTCCTACATACAGTTTAGGAAAACATACTTGGATATATATATATATTTTTTAAACCAGCGTTTAGCATCACTTTACCTGCAGTAGAGAAACTGAGCTCAGCAGTAGAGTAGAGGTGTGTAAATGACATGACAGAACTACAAAGCTTTGGCAGGTAAAGCAGCTCCGTACATGTATTTCATCTGTGTAATAGGCTGTTTCCCTGGAGTTCAGCTTTATTAAAGCATTGGTTTTACAGTACATTTGTAAATACAGCAGGTCATGTAGCTGCTATGGAGCCCAGAAACACAAGGGACCCAATATCAAGCATACTGGAAGATATTCTTCTGAAAAATAGACCACATTACAAAGGAAATGATAAAAGATAAAATACATTAAGATATTTAATAAAGCAAAGAATAGCAGTGATATAAGGAAACATGTCAAATTAAAAAAATATTCTGTTTCATATCTATTATGTGTATTACATTTATTTAATTGTTGAAAGTTTAGACCTTTATAAATGTGTGGGATCTACGGTATCTGTCTGTCTGCCTGTCTATCTATACTTTAGATATATTTTTTACGAAGATTAATAGAGGAACTATCACATGGGATTATAAATAGAAATAGATTTTTCAGCATGTTTTCAGCATGTTCCATCATCCCAAATAATTGTAAAAAATAGCAAACCTTTTTAGGGATTTTGTGGACAACTGTGCAATGGTATAATTAGCTCAAAAACAAAAAGATGAAATGTATTCACAAATGATAAAATTAGACATAAAGCATAATTAAAAGTCAATACAAGTCAAAATAGGGTCAATAAAGACAAGGCCCTTCCATGTTAAATTGGAATAATGTAAACCAAAAAAAATCTGGGTCCTGTGGAATAATGCCCATAATGTGCTAATATGCATTGCATTCCTTAAAACGAATCTCCCCAGAGGCACATTGTCACCAGTGACAGGGCTTCCTTTGAATGTAAATGACCAGGCTGTGGTAACGTCACTTCTGCACATGCGTGCAGCAGCCACAGCTTTCTCAATGGACAGCATGCCATCCATCCATGCCGGTGACATCAGCGTCTGCTACTAAATAAAATACAGTGGAACCTTGGTTTACGAGTAACGGTTAACAAGCCCTTTGAAAGACGAGCAACTTTAAAAGCCTTTCTGAGTATTTCCGAGGCTCTCCGTCACCCCCCCCCACCTCTGGCCACATGCGGTATTGCATGCCATAGAAGTCAATGAAGACAAATTATCTTAGTTTCCATTGACTTCTATAGGGAAACTCGCTTTGATATGCAAGTGCTTTGGATTACAAGCATTCTCCTAGAACGGATTATGCTCGTAATCTAAGGTTCCACTGTAGCTCCTAAATGGTTCAAGTTTTGTAGATGTTTACTGTGCCTGCTGGTAAGCCTTATTATATGCTTACTAGTAGGTATACATAACATTCTGGGCTTCCTACCACTTTAAAGTTATGGAAAAGTCCTGATTCTGATTTACTGTATATACGCAGTGTTACACAGTTTGCAAAACAAAGTTTGTTTCTCAGACGCCGTTACCAAATAGGTTAAGTGTCCTTAATCTGTACATGGAAATATAACTTGTCTATACAAATAGTGAATTGAGCATAAATTGGAACCCATCTACCTATCATACTGTATATGAAACATTAAAGTGGATGTAAACCCACTCTCATCCTTTCTAAACTACTGCCATAGTAGTGCTGATCTATAAGGATATAGATGCCTCCTGCATGTATCCTTACCTATCAAATATTTCCCCTATGTCATAAAAACTTAAACACTGCAGATTCTGTGCGTGGATCGGTTGTCTGGAGCTCTGTGGGTGGTGTCATGATGTCAGTAGACTCCCTGCCCTCCTCTACACTCCCCTTGTCAACATGCATTTTTTCCTATGTATTCCTTACAGTAAATTCTGCTATGATCACTAACATCCAGTCAAAATCCAGAAAAGTAACCACATGACTTCAGAAAAGGAGTGGGGGTGGGAATTGAAAAATAATGCCTGTCTCCAGGCTAGTGCATGAAATATGTAAATAACCTGTCACTCAGAGCATGGGGACGGAACGGACTAAGGTTTTTCTCTGTAAGTCCATTTTATTTCACTGAACAATAAGAGGATTGCTCAGAGTTGCATTAACTCTGTGTGGCAAGACTGGGCACAGATGATAGGAAATCTTATACTGTACATTGTGACATCAAAAAAATACATAAAAAAAATGTGGGTTTACATCCACTTTAAGCATGTTTGGTTGCTTCACTTGTTGGGTGCATAGGTCATTTATTTAATCGTTCCTTCTTCAGTCATCCTACAAAAAATATTAAAGTTGCCCTCAGAGACCCAATGTGCCACTAAATACATTGTGTAATAAGTAAAATGACTCTTGATAATTAAAACTATTTGATCAGCAGATATTATCATACAATACACCCACCAAAACAAGATCAACAATAAGAGGATTGCTCAGAGCTCAATAAACTGTGTGGCAAGACTGGGCACAGGTGACTTTGAGAAAAATAAAAATAAAAAATTCGGGTTTACATCCACTATATATGTGATATCACTAGATGGCCTCATGAACACTGGGTGTTATTCTCTTTATTATTTAATGAAATATAGACTTTATTTGGACTGTATGATTTAAAGATTACTGCCTTATTGTCACTATTTCTTTCTGATGCAGTACTTTACCATATGCATACTGTCAGCACTCTAAGTGTAATGAAAAGAAAATATGGATTTCTAAGCAGCTGGTAGGGGGAGACTCACGGCCCTAGAAGTGCCTGAGCAATGACACAGTGATAGCTATAGGGAAGGAAGGCTACTATATGCACCCTGCTAGCTGATGTGACAGAAACGTCAGTACTGGAGGCATGGCTGAAACAATCTAAGCAGCATGAATTAGGCTGGACAGTGACAGTACAAAGAACAAAGCCTAGGTGTATACCTATTCCAGAAATAGACTTCTTCTATGTACCGAGCAAGAAAGCAGCAGCTCTGTATTAGTGCAAATAACATGATAAATAACAAGTGAATAGTATTGTAATCTGCACTACAAAATAGAATCTGAATTAAGCCGAAACGTCTAACATCTAATGGATGTATTAGCAATACATAATAAAAGGGATTACACTGGTACTGCCACTGATCGGTGCATCGTTACTAAGATTAAGACTAGTAGTGTATTGTTAATGATTCTGCAGTGGAAGTGGCATTTGGGCGCATACAAACAACTAATAAAAAAAAAAGCAAGATCAATAAATCACAGCCTCCGTCCCCCTTTTAATGACTGGGAAACAGATTTTTTTGCAATCTGGATTAGCAAATGGAGGAAACATTAAAAGCCACCCCATAGGGCAGTTGGTTTTAGGAGACTGTTCTAGCTGTTAGGTGTATTGGAGGGATACTTTGCATTTTCTTTAAAGTTAGACACTTAATCCATCACAGAAGACAGTGAATGGGATGCTTCATACATAGCATCCTAAAGAGGAAATCTTTATTTGTTAGGACTGAACTATTTAACTGAGCCAAACTGAATTGACATTAATGATGCATCAGCGTGTTTTTCTGATGAAAAGGTACGACGTTCAAATATTGGATTTCCTTCAGTCACAGGATGTTGGTGTTGAGGCAAAATATGGCTAAACTTGGCCCGTTTACGAAAACGAAGTGGGAACTCCCACCTTTATGCTTCAAAAGGGCTTCTTTACATTGCTAGGCTTGTACAACCTGTTGAAGCCAAAGGTTTCATGGAGAAAAATGCATGAAAGCCACTTAGCTCTGGGGGGGACATCCCATATTCACTCTCAATAATTGCTCATTACAATGCAATGGGCCACATCCAAACTACCAAAAGTGTTTTTTTTTTGGTCTGATTCATTGATCCATGTGTTTGTTGACCAGAATTGTTTATACACAAATGTGCCAAAATTAGAAAGAACTTGCCTGTCAAATACCAACCCACATTTCCTGATCTTGTTTTGGTGGGTGTATTGTATGATAGTATCTGCTGATCAAATAGTTTTACTTATCAAGAGTTATTTTACTTATTACACAATGGGCCAGATTCAGGTAGAAGTTGCGCGGCTTATCTGTAGATGAGCCGCGTAACTTCTAACCTACGCCGTCGTATCTGTTTTCTGTATTCAGAAAACAAGATACGCCGGGATTGAGTTCAGATACGAGCGGCGTAATTGTATTTCGCCGTCGTATCGGAACTGCAATTTTAAAATGGCCGCTAGGGGCGTTCCCGCTGATTTACGCCGAGAATATGTAAATCAGCGAGATACGCCAATTCACGATCGTACGCGGGCCCGACGCAGTGACTTTACGACATTTCCGTAAGAGATATGCGGCGTAAAGAAAAACATGCCCCCTAGGTGGCGTATCCTATGTTAAGTATGGCCGTCGTGACCGCGTCGAATTGAAAAAGTTTCACGTCGTTTGCGTAACTCGTCCGTGAATGGGGATTGACGTCATTGACGTCCACGTAGAAAACACCGTCCTAATGTGGAGCATGCGCACTGGGATACATTGACGGCCGGCGCATGCGCAGTGCGTTCGCCGCGGGATCGCGCCTAATTGAAATGCTCTACGCCCCCTACCCGGCTCATTTGAATTGCGCCGGGGGATTTTCGCTACGCCACCGCAACTTTAAAGGTAAGTGCTTTGTGAATCAAGCACTTGCTCTAGGAGGTTGCGGTGACGTAGTGTAAATGCCTTACTCTACGCCGCCGCAAATGTATGTGAATCTGGCCCTATGTATTTAGTGGCACATTGGGTCTCTGAGGGCAACTTTAATATTTTCTGTAGGATGACTGAAGAAGGAACGATTAAATAAATGACCTATGCACCCAACAAGTGAAGGAAGCAGACATGCTTAAAGTGTATGTAAACCCACATTTTTTAAATTTTTTTTTTTGATGTCACAATGTACAGTATAAGATTTACTATCATCTGTGCCCAGTCTTGCCACACAGAGTTAATCCAGCGCTGAGTAATCCTCTTTTATTGTTCAGTGAAATAAAACGGACTTACAGAGAAAAACCTTAGTCCGTTCTGCCCCCTTGCTGTGAATGACAGGTTATTTACATATCTCATGCACTAGCCTGGAGACAGGCATTATTTTTTAATTCCCACCCCCACTCCTTTTCTGAAGTCATGTGGTTACTTTTCTTGATTTTGACTGGATGTTAGTGATCATAGCAGAATTTAGTGTAAGGAATACATAGGAAAAAATGCATGTTGACAAGGGGAGTGTAGAGGAGGGCGGAGAATTTAGTGTAAGTACACATGGCAGAGAACCTCGACGGGCAGAACACATCGTTCCGCCCGTCGAGGTTCTCTGCCGGCCGGTTCTCTGCCGGCCGTCAGATTCGGCGACCGGCCCGTCGGGAATGGCAACCAGCCATTCATCCCGACGGGCCGTCGAGCAAATAGAGAACATGCTCTCTATTTCTGCTCGACGGCATTCCCGACGGGATGCTCGCCGAGAGCGTACACACGGCCGAGGTTCTCGGCAGAATACGGCTCCCAGCGAGGTTCTCGCTGGTTTCTGCCGAGAACCTCGGCCGTGTGTACGCCGCCTCAGGAATACATAGGAAAAAATGCATGTTGACAAGGGGAGTGTAGAGGAGGGCGGAGAGTCTACTGACATCACGACTCCACCCACAGAGCTCCAGACAACAGATCCACCCACAGAATCTGCAATTTTTCAGTTCTTATAACAGACAGAGGGAAAACATTTGACAGGTAAGGATACATGCAGGAGGCATGTATATCCTTATAGCTAAGCACTATGGCAGAAGTTTAGAAAGGATGAGAGTGGGTTTACATCCAATTTAAGTGGTCTAATATGCCTCCTCATAGTATGTTATCTTATGTTATATATGACAGTTATGCTCATTTTCTCCTATTGTGTAGTTGTACAAATGGATAAATGATTTAGTAAGAAGCCACTAAATAACTGATGGAACACATATATTTTAAGTAGTAATGTATAGCATATTTCTAAAATGTTCATATTTCTCCATGGGCTGGTAAAAAGCCTTTAGCCTACTAAAACTTAAAGTGTCACTAAACCCATATCATAAAAATCTATCAATAAATGGTGTATTACATGCTGTTCATACTCACTATGAGATTCATTTTCTGTATTCTGAAAAAAAAAAACTGGTTGATCCTGCTGTTCTCTATCTCCCCCTTCTGTCCAAGTCCCTGATTCAGCTAGGGATTTTGCAGCTGTATGGACAACTCTGCACATGCTCAGTTTTAAGTAGACATGTGCATTTGTTTTCCTTAGAATGAATTTTAGTCTGAAAATCTGTTTTTTTCGTTATTGTTTTAACAAACGAAAAGGAAAGCGCAAGAAACTAAAACCGAAACATCCGACATAAAAAATGCTTTATTTTCGTTTTCGTTGCGGTAAAAATTCGATATAGAGAGATTAGACATTATAGGGAAAAGATTCGACATTATAGGGAAAAAAATTGACATTATAGAGAAAAGATTCGACACTATAGAAATAATAGATTCGACATTACAGAGAATAGATTTTGATTTATGAGAAAATAGATTCGACATTATTATTAGTCATACAACATTAGAATTCTTGTAGGTGGAATATTCGAACGGAAATGTACGATTCGGCGTAAAGATTCGACAAGTATTATTGGATTTTCGGACGAAAGCTATTCCCCAACGAAAAACGAAATAAATCAAAAAGATTTTCGGGAGTAACTAAATTAATGTATTTTCCAAACGAAAAAACGAAACAAAATATTCCAGTCTGCACATGTCTAGTTTTAAGTGAGTTTCTATGTTGAGCATTTCCTCCCTATCACATCTGAGCAGTCCATGTGACTATAGAGTCACACATGTGGGTGTATACGAAGTGGTAAATTACAGCCCACCCCCCTCCCCCCCTTACTTCATGCCCACTAACCATCTAAAAACAATGGGGGTGGGATATTATATGTATATTGATGGAGGTTTCACTTCCTTCTTATTGTAAGACTCAGGCTGGCGGGACATGACAGACCTGTGACTGGCAGAAATCCGCCCACACCATGTTATTTCCAAAACTAGTAAAGAGTTTATTTCAAATATATAATTGTATAACATTTAAAACAGTTTATTAATAATAATATTATTTTTACTCCTTTATTCCAAAGGCTGTTCATTTTTATTTTGAACATGTGACCAATGGCAGAGAACTAGAAGCTCCTCCTGCTTATGTTTCGATGCAGACAGGCTGGGAAGGGGGCCATGATAAGTCATAGCAGACCTGTACTATACAAATCAGAGGTGCCGTATCTGATGGAAGTTATGTATATTTTACATGTATTGCATGAACATTTTCTGGGATTGGATTTAATATATGATTGTGTCAGTTTTGCTTCAGATGCTATATTGAGTAATGATATTGGTGGTTGAATCGATTTTAGTCTACATGAATTTGTACCGCCTGATATTGATCTAATAGCATAGTATGTTGCTCTAGACATATCACCTAAGTTAATACCACAGAGCTGAACAGCCGAGAAGATGTGTGTACAGACACAACAAAACCCTTGTCATATAATGTACACTTATTGTGGAGGATTTTTAAGAAAAAATAAATGGCAATTATACTCAAATATCTATATATAGTGTCACAGTTCATATATTTCAACATAATGCACATTGCAAAATATTACGATATCTTAATCACCAGGTCCTGAGAATGTAAGGAAAGGGGCAAAGGCAGTTTAAGCCCCCCTTGCCTCATGGGAATGAGGCGGCAGGGTTTCTTTATTTATTTAGTTCAGAACAAAAATAGAGGGAAAGGTTCCCATTGGATTCAGCTGATGATAGGGGTAGCTGTAGCTGGGCAGTTCAGGGGTTGCTAGCTTATTATTGGGCTAACCTCCTCAGGACTAACAGCCTATGTGTGCATGGACACATAGAATAACATGCTGGGGAGTTTATTGCAGAAAAAAATGTGTGACGCCCAAAACAGCAGCGGCAAAAATGCTCAGTGTACATGAGGCCATACTCGTCCAGCTCTGCTTGTTATTGAGTGCCTACCCACTTTACAATATCACTTTTAGGCTAGGTTCATACTAGTGTAGTGTGATTTTGATCCAATTTTCAATGTGATTTTGTAGTGCAGCTGCAGTGCATTTTTGATACGTTTTTTTTTAAAGCGTGTTTTACTACTGCGACTCAATCCTGCTGTCAGGGTTGAGTCATGGGTTAATGGAACAGTCTGCACCAGGCCCTTCAGGTCTAGGTCTGACAATAGTTGATTTTCAGGTCCTGCAATAGCTGTTCTGTTTATGAAGTCACTTTTTTCATTAAAAATACACTAAAATATTTATTAACACACATAAACAGAGCATAACTTACAATATTCCTGTTAAATTTCTACTAAGGCCTTGTTTTTACATGGGGCAAACTAAAGTGTCCGGCCATGTGAGGGCTGTGTTTACACACATGGGGTTGTACAGGTGTTTCATTCCTCCCTGTGCAGGCATTCTTATGTCAATTGGGATGCAGCGACTGCATGGACACAGATGTTGCTCCCAATCAGGCATTTCCGTGTCTATGGGTGCACAGCCCCGAATTATGAGTTCAGGGACATGCACCTGCACCCTCATGGATGTCAAATTGTCATAAATGTGACTGCACAGGGGTTCTGGTGATGGGAATTGGCGGTGCGGCAGGGGATCTGTGTACAGTGTTTGACAGGGCACAGTGGGCCCCCCTTCCCATGGGGCCCATATTCCCTGCACCCACATGTACACTGAATTATTCGCCACTGGCTTAATTGGGGAAACCTGTTCCCCCCCCTTCATGATGACTTCTAGGATGTATGACATAATTTTGCCCAGGCCTGGACACCAAAAAACAACTGAAAAAGCAAAAAAATAAAATAAAACAGTTTAAAACAAGTATATATGATATAGATATACTTTTCGATGTAAACTAATAACTAATGCCAAATAATTATTATTATTTGTTTATTTTTGCTAGTAATAGCAGCGATCAGCGATTTTTAGTGGGACTGTGACATTGCGGTGGACAGATCGGACACCTAATTGACATTTTTGACAGTTTTTTTGGGAACCAGTGACAATAATACAGTGATCAGTGCTAAAAGTATGCACTGACATTGTACGAATGGCACTGGCAGGGAAGGGGTTAACATCAGGGGCTATCAAGGGGTTAAATATGTTCCTTGTTTGTGATTGCTAACTGTATGGGGGACTGTGTGACTGGGGAAACACACAGATCCATCTTCTTGCTCAACAGAAAGACAGATCCCAGTGTCATCCCCAGACAGAACGGAGATCTGCCTTGTTTACTTCGGCAAAGCCCTGTTGTGTCTCTTTGGGGAATGATTGCAGGCGGGCGGCGGAAATCGAGTCCGCTGGCCCCGCTGATTGGCTCCTCTGCTGGCCAATCGGAGCGCACACCAACGAATGCTAGTGCACAACTCACCATACCGGTATGGTGATTTGCGCAGCTGAGCCACCTTCCCGCAGGACATCTGCAGCGTGTGGTGGACAAGTAGTTAAAACATTTTTGGAGGAGGAAGAAGGCATGTCCCAGTCAGACTATATGTACTGCTGTCCTGCTATTAAAGCGGATCTCCGCCGGAAAAAAATATTAAAAGCCAGCAGCTACAAATACTGCAGCTGCTGACTCTTAATATTAGGGCACGTACCTGTCCTGAAGTCCAGCGACGTCGGCAGCAGAAGACAAACGATCGCTCGTCACTCTGCTGCCCCCACCGCCATCCTCGGTGAGGGAATCAGGAAGTAAAGCGCTCCGGATTCACTGCCCGATTCCCTACGGCGCATGCGTGAGTCGCACAGCGCCATTCTTACTGGTTCCTGTTGTGTTCTGGGAGCCAAGTGTTTCCCAGAACACAACGGGCAGGGGGCGGGAAGTGACGTACTACCTGCAGAAACCCCCGCAGAGAGGACTCCCGGAAGTGGGTGCAAATCTGCACCCCCCTCCCCCCTGAAAGGTGTCAAATGTGACACCGGAGGGGAGGGTTCCGATGGGCGGAAGTTCCACTATAGGTTGGAGCTCCGCTTTAAGATCCAAAGCTGTTAACCATTGCAGTGTCAGAAATTCAGAGACAGAAAGAGGACCGGGCATCCCTGCAGTGAAGATTTCTCTAGGAACCAGCTGCCTGCACAACACCTTTCATTACAGGTAACTAATGTAACTAAAGCTGTAGGGATTTTTTTAAGTGCAATAAATATAAGAAATCAATCAGAATTCACTATGCTAAGTCAGTTCAGCATGAGAGTAATTTTGATCGATTGCTATTGACTACTACAATTAAAAATGTGCGCTCTTTATTGAATAAGGCCAACAGTGCATTTGTTTAGCTTGTAGATATAATTTACAATAAAAATATAGACAAATGTTGAGCGTGTACAACGAAGCAGACAATACTAATGCAGTCATTTGTACTTTTTGAATTTACGCTTTTATTGCTGACTTAAAGCAAAATGAAATGTAATTAGCAGCCCTTTCAGCTTCAGAGATAGAGACAACATTGTTAGTAATTTATATTTAGAGATCTAAACAGCTCTGCTAGTAGAAACTAAAAAAAAGTTCTAGCTTGAGTCGGTTCCACTGGGATAAGTGAATAAAAGTGTCTGGGTCTCTTGTAACAAGAGTAATTATTTTCTCTCAGAGGCTAGGAAATACGAGACAGAATCCCGATGATTTTATGAATAACATGCACTAGTTAATAAACCATTCAACTCTAGAAAAAAATATTTTTATTTTTGTCCATCCAGTCCTGAGATATACACAGCTCTTCCACACATAACTGCCCTGTCTGGCAGGGGAGAGGACTTGGTGTTTCTGCTGCAGTTTCACTTACACTTATGCCGCGTACACACGATCAGGCTTTTGCCCGGCCAAATCACATCTGAATTCCATCAGAGAAAAATAGAACATGTTCTATATCTAAACTCTGATGGAATTCATCGGAATTTCCAATGAAAAAACTTTGATGGGGCTACACACGATCGGAATATCCGATGGAAAAAGTCAGTCGGACTTTTTCCATCAGAAGTTCCGATCGTGTGTACGCAGCATAACAGGTACCCCCTACCTAGACAGGGAAAGCTGGACAGTAATGAGCTCATCTCTCGGTTCCTATCAGCATGTTCCTTGCACAACAACACACCTGATTGGCTCCTTATACTGCTTCTTCCTCCCCCTTTCCAAGCTCTGGTATACAGTTCACTGCAGGAGGCTAATACCAAGCCAAATACAGGTACTTAATTTTAAAAAAAAATCAGTATGTGATGCATTAACCACTTCAGCCCGGACCATATTGCTGCCTAAAGACCAGAGCACTTTTTGCGATTCGGCACTGCGTCATTTTAACTGACAATTGCGCGGTCGTGCGACGTGGCTCCCAAACAAAATTGGCGTCCTTTTTTTCCACAAATAGAGCTTTCTTTTGGTGGTATTTGATCATCTCTGCGGTTTTTATTTTTTGCGCTATAAACAAAAATAGAGCGACTATTTTGAAAAAAATGCAATATTATTTACTTTTTTCTGTAATAAATATCCTCCAAAAACATATAAAAAAACTATTTTTTCCTCAGTTTAGGCCGATACGTATTCTTCTACATATTTTTCGTAAAAAAAAAACGCAATAAGCGTTTATTGATTGATTTGCGCAAAAGTTATAGCGTTTACAAAATAGGGGGTAGTTTTATGGCATTTTTATTATTTATTTATTTTTTACTAGTAATGGCGGCGATCAGCGGTTTTTTTCAGTACTGCGACCTTATGGCGGACACTTCGGACACTTTTGACACATTTTTGGGACCATTGGCATTTTTTTAGCGATCAATGCTATAAAAATGCATTGGATTACTATAAAAATGCCATTGGCAGTGAAGGGGTTTACACTAGGGGGCAGGGAAGGGGTTAAGTGTGTTCCTGGGTGTGTTCTAACTGTATGGGGGGGTGGCCTCACTAGGGGAAATCACTGATCTTCTGTTCATACATTGTATCAACAGAAAATCAGCGTTTCCCCCGCTGACAGGAACGAGAGCTGTGTGTTTACACACATAGCTCCCGTTCCCCTCTCTGTAACGAGCGATCGCGTGTGCCCGGCGGCGATCGTGCCCGCTGGGCACGTGCACAGGACTCGGGGGCGAGTGGGGGGGCGTCGAAAGTGCCGACGTAGAGCTACGGGCTCTTGCCCAGGAGAGCCGACCTGCCGCCGTATAACTGCGGCGGCTGGTCGGCAAGCGGTTAATGAATACAGAACTGTATTAAAGTGATTGGAGACCCTTCCATATAAAAACAAATCCTCCTCACTCCCTTAACGACTTCTCGACCCCTGACAAATCAAAACCTATGCTACAATGGGAATCTGATTTAAACCTTAACCTTCCTCCGGAAACCTGGTATTCTATGTCGGAGAACCTTCGGAAGAGTAATAGGGCAATCTCCTTCAGAGAGACACCACTAAAATTGTTCTCCCGTTGGTACCTTACTCCTTCCAGAATCCATTCCTTCTATCCAATTATCCCCCAGGTGGAAGGTACATTACTTCATATCTTTTGGAGCTGCCCTCACCTAGACCAAATTTGGGTGGAAGCTTCAAACAGGTTTGAAAGATCCTCTAAGCACAAATTTACTCTCACCCCCCAGATTTGTTTACTATATGCTAATATTCCAAACGTTCCTCCCCCCTGCAACAGGTTGTTTCATTCGCTATGTAGCTCCATCCAATGGATGATTGCTCTTAACTGGAGATCTAATACTTTATTATGGTCACAAGTTTTAGACAGAATGGAAATGCTAAAACTCTCGGATAGGATCTGCCACACCCTTAATGACACCCTACATATTTTTAACGCCAAATGGTCTTACTGGTCTTTAACACTCTGAACCCACCCTCTCTCATATTTCCATTTTTCAATAACTGTTCATTATGTATCTGGACGTATAAAGATGCTCTTCCTTATATACCTTAACAGTTTATTTTTGCTACTATATGTGACAGATGACTTTCAGATTTTATACCTCTACTGTTTATATATGTTTTTTTTTGCAAATACCTCAATAAAAACCTTTGTAAACGAAAAACAAATCCTCCTACATAAGTTGTATCTGTTTATTTTCAACATGCTCTGCTCTCCAGCCTTCTAAAGCAGTGTTTCTCAACTTTTTTTTCGGTCAAAGCACCCTTTAGAATTATGGACAGTTTTAAAGCGCCATATTTAACAAAACGCAGCAGCATTGACACAAGTAGGACACTAAATGTTAGAGGTGATTCATTCTTCCAAAGCAAATACACTTTTGCACACTAGTACTGACTACTATTCCAGTGTTTCTCTTCTCCCTCAGTCTCTCTTCATCACTCAGTTAATGTGATCCAAGTGCTGACAGAGGGAGGCAGGGGAGGGTCAAACAAGGATAATCAACACCCTTCTTATATCAACACTGATGACTGGTGACTATTGTGGCTGAAAGGTTGATATGGCGCACAATAAAAAATCTGTGCCTTTGTGTAACTAAAAGGCAGGCTTGATCCACCTGCTGGCTTGTATATATTTTTAAGCATTTTGCCAAGGCACCCGTGAAGAAACCTCAAGGCACCCCATGGTGTTTGAGCACCCTGGTTGAAAAAGGCTGTTTTTTTTTCTCACCTCCACAAGACAGGGGCAGGGATCTGGTGTCGCACACTGCACAGCTAGTAAGGAGAGCTCAGTGTAATCTGAGACATGAGTTGAAGAAAAGGGACACACCCCTTCTACACACTCTCATAGGGAAACATGTACAGTTGAGGCTGTCAATCACTTACTGTGTGCTGTAGAGGGGGGAAAGGGCGAGGCCATCTCCTGAAAATTTCTGGTGTTGACAAAACCTAGAAGTGAGTCTATGCAGATAGCTGAGAAAATAGATAACATAGAGAAATGACACTCAGTGCTTTGGATTGAGGCAAATACATACTATAGTAGAAAATGCTTTGTTTATTTTTAATTTCAGAGGTTTACAGCCTCTTTACTGTGTGCTTTTATATCGCCTTCCATGTAAGTACAGATGTTTGTCTTCATGAGCGTACTCACCAAATGATTTCTAGTGTCACAGTTTGGTTTTTAAAGTAAACGTGTCCTGGGACAATATGCCATAGCTGACATCTCCTTATATCCTAGTTGTCTGGCTGTCATGCTGATCCAGTGGCTTCAGCACTCACCTAGAACTTTGGGTTTGGGTCAGTAAATCAGAAAGTGTTGTTGCCGGAGAGAGCCAGGCAGGAAGCATTCTAAACAGGTCAGCCCACATAGTGCTCTTAGCAAAGGTTTTGCTCGTGTTTTTTGCATTTCTTTGCCCAAACCATAGATAATAATGCAGGATAGTACATTCACTAAAGAAGTCTTCTTTGGGAATTCAAATTTCCTAGCAATCTTCACCTCGCTGTTACAGAAAAAAAACACACATTTCACTGCTGCAGGCAAAAACGTTCCGAAAAATCCCACCTGGACTGTAATCTGTCACTCTATGGATATCCACAGGAAAGAGCCTACTTAACTCTGCGCTTCGCAGATAATGCTTTCCAACTACACTTTCCAGCCTATGAATAATTATAAGAACAGATCAGTGAGTTTTTGTTTCTGCTGCCTGACATCTGTGTTTGGCTGTATTATTTTGATAGCAAGCCAAAGCATTGATGACTTCACTCAGTAGTGTGCATTGTTAGTACATCTCTAGACTTCTTACAATCGAAATTCCTCTCTAGAATTATTAAATACTGAAATGTGGAAACGTTCATTTTTAAAATTTGTACAGTCATGTAAAAGAAAACGTACATAAACATGCACATACAGGGCTTTTTTTCAGCTGGAACTCGGTTCCACCACCTCTGACTCGGGCTCTCTGCTCCCTGCTCACCACTATCACTTGTAAACACAGAAGTCCGGTTTCTGTGTTTACAAGTACATGCAGAGGTTAGAGATGAAAAGAGGTAAAAGTTAGATGTGGACGGGGGATGCAGAGGTAAGCAACTGTGGAAAAAAGGCTGAACTCTGCACTCTGCATGCAGTGCACCCCCCAAACACTGCACTGCACACCTCTTCCTAAACTGGGCACTTTGTATGTAATGCAATCCTTTGATGGCCCTCCCACTGTTGGTAACATTTGACCACACCCACTACTTAATGCGGTATGGAGGGGTCTTTTGAAGGGGACGTGTTAAAATTCCTGCCCCTATTTTCTGAGAAAAAAAGCCCTGTCACATATATACTGTACATACAGTGTATGAACATAATGAGATGAAAAATAAAGTAGAATTTCAGTAAGAATCTGCATATAAATATACATTTATGTGCTACACGTGTTCACAGCTACAGATGCACATGTACACACGCTCTCTTATGCCACGTACACATGAAAACCATGGATTTTTTTCCGATGGAATCTTGGCTCAAACTTGTCTTGCATACACACGGTCACACAAAATTCCACAATTCGTACAACACTACAACAAGCCGGGAAAAATGAAGTTCAATGATTCCGAGCATGCGCCGAATTGATTCTGAGCATGCGTAGGATTTGCACACAGACGATTGGAATTTCCTCCAAGAACTTTTCTTGTCAGAAATTTTGAGAACTAGCTCTCAAATGTTTCTTGCCGGAAGTTCCGACAGAAAAATTCTAATGGAGCCTACACACGGTCGGAATTTCTGACCAAAAGCTGACATCAGACTTTTCTTGTCGGAATTTCCAATCGTGTGTACGCGGCATTACTCCCACACCACATGGTACAGTGGACCACCACCACTCTCCTGGCAAGGGACTTGCCTTAAGAAGCACAACAGGAGTAATTGGTCCCAGTAATATTTAATGGCTGGTTGACACAAGCAGCCAATTCCTGCGGTGGATTGCTTTTCAGAGGGTGTTTGACAGGCAGTGAGGTAATGTTTTTATGCTTTGCATGCAGTTGGATCATAGCTCAATTAGCTTGAATGGGTTGTGTTTGGCAGCAGTACCACCCACTGAATGCAACATGCCAATACTGTATGTTTTTTTACAGCTTAAGAGCACAGCATCATGGCCCCAGAATGTGTACGGAACTGAGGAGCCGGCTGCATTACTGTGTTTGTGTTGGCAGTTGGGGACAATAAAACCATGGCTCAACTGCCTGATTTTACTACACCCTGAATGAGCACTATAAGACTTTATTGCCATTAAAATGTTACTAAACCTACAACTGTAAAATCAGTCTGTATATGCAGTAAAACATGCTTATTATACTCACTTTGGAACCTAAGGGGTTAATCCTTGTGTAAAAAAAGCTGTTTGATCCTGTCTTCTCCAATCCTCCCCTTCTTCCACAGTCCCCAATACATCTGCTGATAGTACAGAGCCTTGGGGGTATGCTGCACATGCTCTGTTTGGTGTGTATTGCTTGCTAGAGTTTTTTTTTATTGTCAGGGTGCAAGTGATCGGCACAGGACCAGTCAGCACTCACACAGGATCAGGGGTCATGCATATATTTACTAAAATTATTGCATTTCCATTTTGTGTGTACTGTGAGAGACCTGATATAGTGAATGCAGTGACTTGAAGTGACACTTTCCTCTGTAAAGTGGTAACTGGACACTAAAATATTGAATACAATTTTATCAAAGTATATGTAAACCCTCACCCGGTAAAACAGCCCATACAGTTTAAAATATATAAAGATAAAACATTTGTGTATAGATATAAAAAGACATTATAAATGCATTTTTTTTCTCCTTTTTTCTCCTTTTTTTGTGATCACTTTCCCTCTTCTCTATTGCATAAGGAGCTCAGGGAGCTGGAGGAGGCTAACCAGCACTGCAGTGATCTGTGCATAGGGGATGTTGCAGCACACGTCTGATCATTAGAGGAGAGCTGGCAGAATTCTAAGCACAGCCAGAAAACTGACCACACTGTGCTCTCATGCCTAGTCTGGTCAGTTTTTAGGAAAGCAGATGGACTAGCAGGAACACCAGGGATTTCACTCAAAGGAAGCAATACAAAAAAACAGGATACTATTTATACAAGTACATGGTACAGCAGACACATATCAGGAATATGAAATGTTGGGTTTACATATTCTTTAAGAACTTTCTCTGAAGAAGCCGACCTTGTTCTGTGAAACATGTCAGAAACAGAATTTCAAAAGCCTTTATGCCCTGATAAGATACAAAGAGAATATGCAACAATATTTTTAAGAGAATTATATTTGTTTTTGGTTTATTATATCTCTAGAAAGGTACACATGAGTTAAGTATATGAATATTTTCTATTTATTTTCATGGGGGGGGGGGGGGTTAGATTTGTCCTGAGTGCTGGTTATTAGGATACTATGCATGAGTTATAACATATATGAAATGTATTATGTTTTAACATATGTATTTTAAAATGTGATGGAAAAATGTAAAAGGGATAGTGTATACCAGGCCTCAAAATTTCCACTCGCCTACTAGCATTTGGCGAGTGGATTTAAGCTGGGGGCGAGTGATGACAGGGCTGCATGACCAATCTCCCTCCAATCTGTGCCTACACTTAAGAGTGCCGATGCGATTGGCAGCCGAAGAGGAAAGGTGTATGCTCGGGAAAAGTAGTCTGGTGAGCTGCGCACAGGCAGAGCAGTACACCGGTTCTCTCCTTACAATTCTCATTCCCATCTCCCATGGGACCTAACAGTATGACCTCTCTGAGCCTGTCCCCCTCCCCCCGACCAATGTAGCTGGAGAGCAGGGAGCAGGAAGTAATGAGTGAGGTGGAGGATTGTGAAAATTACCACTCCGGTGCAGCACTCACTGAAAGTTGTCCTGACATGTGAGCGGCAGCCTTCCAGTTTGTGCAGTTTTCTTCTCCTTGTGCTCTATGTAAGTGTCCAACAGTTCAACCTGAGCACTGCAAACAGACTGGTCTCAATGTGTGCTGTGCGGTGGTGTCAATGGCTGTGCAGTTGTGTGGATCTCAGCGCTGGATTGTACTCCCTCCCGCTGTGCTGCAGCTCCTCTCCTCACTGCCAGCCTGAATAAAAGGGGGAAGTGGGGACATGCAAGCGTGAAGCCGCACACACAGGCTCCTGATGATGAGATGAATAGGAGAGGGAGAGAGACATGATGGATGGGAGTTGCAGAGGAGACAGCAAGAGAATGGGGAAGAGACCCAGTTCTAGTGCCCTGTCCCCCTGGTCTGCCCCCAGTGCCCTGTCCCTCTGGTCTTCCCCCAGTGCCCTGTCCCTCTGGTCTGCCCCCAGTGCCCTGTCCCTCTGGTCTGCCCCCAGTGCCCTGTCCCTCTGGTCTGCCCCCAGTGCCCTGTCCCATGTTGTTGTTAATATTTAATTGTGTAACTTGATGCTGCATAAAACATTTAACAGTGTCATTCCATGAAAAAACCTACGAGGGTGTGCTTATGGGTGCAATTAGGCGCAGGGCAGTGTATCAATTAGGTGGGGCAACTGGTGGCGAGTAACTCTTAAGGCCTGGCTAGTAGCTCAGGGCTTGAAATGTTGAGCCCTGGTGTATACCGTATATTTTAAACTAAGAAGCTATAGTTTGGTACCAAAAATGCCCCAAGAAGTATTTTTCCTAAAATGCAGAACTGCTGTTAGCTTTTTAATGCTGTGTTTGCATTAGAGATTCGCAATCACTTCCTAATAACGTGACAGCATTGTCACCAAGACAGGAAATTAAGGAACATTTTCCCAAAAAGAACATAAAAAGCAAAAAACTTGCGGTCGTGGGGCACATCAGTAGGTCCATTGCATTCCCCATGCACCATGTTAAGTCTGAATTTTTGCCTGAATTTGGACCTGAAATTGAGCCAAAGACAGACCTGAAACTGAGCCAGAGCCGGTCACACTCCCCTGTCATGCTAATTTGCGTAAGCGTGAACCCAGCCTAAGGGGAGTTCTAGCTTCTTCCCATTCTACCCAAAACTTGGATGCAATTTAAAAAGTGTTGCTCGCATAATTCATGAGAAATAGAAATGTAAAAAGAAAAGCAGTAGTAAGCATTATACAGTTCATTGTTTATTTTATTTTTTCGTAATTATTTTATTTGACAGTCAAAAATAGATGGCAGAGATACAGGTCAATAGCACTAACATAAGGAGCAGAAAGGGACTTATAAAGTAATAGGCAGGTCAGACATAAAAAATCAAGTATCAAGTGTCAGATATAACAAATATATCAAATGTATCAAACATATCAAACTGAGTCAAACATATCAAATTTGTCAAATATCAGTTCATTGTTTTAAGGAGATGCTGGAATAGATGTGTGAAGACGAACTACATTAACTCTTAATTGCCCTTCACATGGGTGGACCCCATCGGACCCTCCACTCCAGTTTCCTCTAAAGCTGGGGTGTCCAAACTTTTTTCAAAGAGGGTCAGATTTGATGAAGTGAACATGCGTAAGGGCCGACCATTTTGCCTGACATTCTTTGAACCATTAAAATTTGGTCTAAGTGTGTTTGTTCGAGTTCTAATACACTGCCCAACACAAATGATCTTGCCTTTGTGGCTGTGTGTGGTGAAGAGATGAGCGTGGGCGTGTTATTTGGATATACAATATTTATCGGCGTATAACACACACCTTCATTTTAGGAGGGAAGTTTCAGGGAAAAAAATGTAAATAAAAAAACTGTGAAGCAAAATAAGGGTCAGTGCCCATCTGCAGCCTTGCAATTGCCATGAATGCAGCCTCTCCATTGCCATGAATGCACCCTTTCCATTGCTGTGAATGCAGCCTCTCCATTGCCATGAATGCAGCCTGATCGATGTCCATCTGCAGCCTCAGAGGGAATGGGGGGGGGGGCGGGATGAGCACCAACAGATTGGATACAGGAGAATCTCCTGTTTACACAGCAGCCTCTTTAATCCAATTTCTCCCACCTCCTATGATAGACAGAGGAGTCGTCCAATGGCAGCCCAGGAGACGGGACTTCCTATTATAGATGTCGCTGAGTAAACAGGAGATTCACCTGTATGTAATTTGACAGCATTCGTTCCCCCTCTCCCTGTCCCCTCCGAGGCAGTGCCGATAAATACTGTATATATCCAAATGAACAGGGGGCCACATTAAACTGGAACGGGGGCCGCAATTGGCCCCCGGGCCGGACTTTGGACATGCCTGCTCTAAAGGATGGACATCAGCAAGTTGACACTAGCGGGCATCCGATTCTATCTGTTAAAAATGCTAAAAAAGGATCGGACCCCCATCCGTCTGGTGGATCCGATCAGATGACAATTGGGTGTAAACGCACAGACGGTCCGTTTACATACAGCCACCCATAGAGGAGAGCGGTCAGTGGACAGATTCCCCGCTATGGAGGTGGACTCCAATGGCGCCTGCCCCGTGTGTAAATAGGAAAACGCACAAAACAAATAGACCTTGCACCTCTCGGACTAAGGCTCCTTACACACGGAGCGGTCCATTTTTCTGTCCGCTCCGTGTGTCCGTCAGCTCAGCGGGGGGTCTCCGCTGAGCTGTCGGGCGGACAGGGCGGTCCCCGCACACTGTGCAGGCACCGCCCCGTCTCTCCTCCGCTCTCCCCTATGGGGAGTCGGATGGAAACGGACCGTCTGTCCGTTTACATCCGATCCGTTTGGCCGGACGGAAGAAAAATAGGACATTCTTCCGTCCGCAAAAACGGATGCGGATCTGGCGGACGTTAGCGGATGCATCATCCGCTAACGGATCCGCTCCCATAGGGGTTCATTACAAGTCCGTAAACGGACTTGTAATGAACGGATGAACGGTCCGCTAGTGTGAAAGGACCCTAAAGTAACTTAGCCTATTACAAACAAAGCATAATAGAGATATAGATACATTTTACACAAATCGAATTGTTCACTCCTAATATCAGTCATTAAACTATGGCAGCTTCCTCTATGCAGCATCAAATTATCTTTCTTTTACAAGCTACTTTCTTCTCTTTTACTTCTCACCCCTCTACTTCTACTCTTTGTTCCCACCTATCTCCAATACCCCACTTCTCTCCACCAGGTAAACCATCATATAATTGTTTACTAGGTTCTATCCAACATGACCATATTTTACCAAACCTTTGGCGTGTACCTCTATGCTTATATGTTACTTTTTCTTTTTTAAGTATATAGTTAAAGGGTCACTAAAGGATTTTTTTTTTTAGCTTAATAGCTTCCTTTACCTTAATGCAGTGCTTTTTTCATGTTCTCATTGTTCGTTTTTGCTTTGAAGTTGCTGTAATTCTGCTCTGATCTCCACACTTCCTGCTTGTCTGGCTCCTTATGAAAAATCTCATGGCAGATTTTCACTGTGGTCTAAGCTGTCATTACTGTGTGTCTAAAACTCCTCAGAACCTATCAGATTCATTTTTAAAAACAAAACACTGCCCTGGATTTGTTTGTTTTTGTTCTATGTGTCTTCTGTACTTAACATAAACATGAAACCAGTTTAAAAACAAAAGTGAAACTAGAGGCACATTATATGATTGATTTTTATCTATTTTTAATCATTTTTGAAAGGAATCAGTTAACTTTTATGTCACTATACCCTGTAAACAGTCATTTCAGCAAAACATTTTTTTTTCCTTTAGTGACCCTTTAAGTTTCTCAACCCATTGTTAATGGGTTGGAAGATCAGCAGATGACCATTTTTGTAAAAGAACTTTACGTGCTGAATATAAGGATCTTATCTACATAGTATGCGTCTCTACTGGTAACGCTCCATTAGGGATTATTCCCAATAGTGCAAGTTTGGGCATCCCTGTTATCTCAGTGGAGCATAATAAATTTAGGGTTAGAAATATTTTTTCCCAGAAACGATGAAGCTTTGGACACTGCCAGAGCATGTGGATAAGAGAACCATTAAATAGAGAGCATCGCGGGCATAATGGTGTTATATGTTTCCCCCCAAGCATAGTGTTTTTGTGGGGTATAATGAGCCCTGTGTATGATATTTCTTATAGGTCATATTTCTTTAAAGGTTTTCAATAGTCACTGCGTAAACTTCCATTTTAGATCATCAGCAGTACTAATTATAGCTATTTTTGATAATCCAATATGCAATAAGTAAAATCTCCTTTCATGTTGTGAGTTTTGCTTGTTTGCTGACCATTTCCTACACACTTTGGAGCTTCTCCTCTGCTGTTTACCATTTTTTTCTAAAGTATATATATCCCATGGTACTTCACTGCCCTCAAGCAGTGATTCCTGTACTGACGCCGCCTCCTGAAACTGCTCTTCTCAGCTCAGTATAAAACATGTATACTAGTTTTTGACCTTTTTTTGGTCTAGGTCAAAAGAATGTCATAAATTCCATGAGTTACAGCTGCACGATTCTGGCCAATATGAGAATCACAATTTTTTTGCTTAGAATAAAGATCACAATTCTCGCGGTGTAAAATTTTTCACATTATACTAAAAAAAATTGGGCTAACTTTACCGGTTAGTATTCTTTTCCCCAAAAATTGCATTTGTAAGACTGCTGCGCAAATACATAAAATATTGCAACAACCACCATTTTATTCTCTAGGGTCTCTACTAATATATATATATATATATATATATGTATGCATATATATATATATATATATATATATATATATATATATATATATATATATATATATATATATATATAAAATGTTTGGGGGTTCTAAGCAATTTTCTAGCATAAAAAATATTTCTAACTTGAAATCAACAACTGTCAGAAAAAGGTTTAGGCCCCTTTCACACGGGCGGACCTAAACGGATGCTCCGTGCACCTCTATGGAACGACAGATGTTAGTAGTGACATGTCCACTTACAACCGACCCGCTCCGATCCGCCAAAATGTGACGGATGGAAACCCTATTTTCCATCCGTCTGGCAGATTGGATCGGATGAAAACAGACTCTACGGTCCATCTTCATCCAATCCCCCATAGAGGAGAGCGGCGCTCTGACAAGTCGGTCCCTGCACAGTGTGCAGAGACAGGCCTGTCATCTGCCTGCTCAGCGGGGATCGACAGAGTGATCCCTGCTGAGCAAAGTGGAGCCCATACACCGACACGTCTGTGTGAAAGGGCCCTAAGGCTGGGTTCACACCACTGAGGCAAGCGGTGCACAGTAGGGGTCCGGTGCGTGGTCAGATTTCAGCCCGAATTTTGGGGTGAAATCAAACCTAAAATGCACCAAAAAAGGCATGTGTTTTTCCAGCACACTGCACTGGACCCACTGCAGAGATATGTGAACCCACTCCATAGGGAGCCAGTCGCATTCTCCTGCTATGTGGATTGAATGCGGGGAAACCTGCATTTAATTTGCATATGTGTGAACCCGGCCTTAGAGTCGGTTCACACTGGGGCGACACAACTTTCAGAGGCGACTCAGACACGACTTGAGCATGAACCACAGGGCGATCTGGGGCGATTTACGACACGACTTCCAGGACAGGAGACATTCCAGTGGCCAATAAAACAACAATCAGCTCTGGGAGAGGGAGGGGGAGGGAGAGGTTTGCCTGTGAGAAATGTATGTTATCTTATCTGGAATGTAGCTAGTGATCAGACTTGAGGCGACAAGTCGGATTGAAGTCGTACAAGAACCTTTTCTGAAGTCGGAGCGACATGAGTAGTGTGTATTAACACCGCTCCCATTCACTAACATTGTTTTTCTATACAGCGCGACTTGGGACGACTTGAGGCGACCTCAAGTCGGATCCCAAGTCGCCCCAGTGTCAACCGACTCTCAGTGTTTAATTGTTTAAACTTTCCTAATTTACATACAAAAGTCTATTCCTTTGATGTAAAAGACAAATTGATACAATGTTTAGACTTAAAGTTCCACTGATAAAGAATGTTGTAAAACTTAGCAGACTGCCCAGACTTTGACTTTTGACAGCTGAGAGCAGAGAGAGTTCTCTGCATACCAAAGATTGGGAAACACTTTGTCAAGATCGCAACGGGAAAAATCGCGATAACGATTCTTGACGATTAATCGTGCAGCTCTACCATGGGTCTATGAGTCTTCATAGGCATTTTTTTAATTTCATCTGGAGGAGGGAAGGAGGGGCTTTCCCAGCTAAGCACACCCTCCTGTTTGCATGCCTGAGCTAAGAGCAGATGGATTACAGGAAATAAATGCTCCATGATTTATCTGCCCTAGAAATGCTAAGAGGGTGTTTGTTTTTAAAAGCGATTTCTCAACAAAAAAAGCATGAATAGATGGGTGAGTTTGTTTTGAATATTAAAAATGAATTTGATAGCAGTTTCAGTTTTGTGGTACGGATATACAGTTGAGTCTCTCCTTAACAATTCTCTATAGGGGCAGTTAGAATAGCTTTAAATCTGCTTGTGAACTAAGCTCACTGTACACAATGGTGATATGTAAATTAAAAAGAAAATTACCCTTTTATGAAAAAAAATTGTCACGCTGTCACTACAAACGAATGCTTTTAATGGGCATTTGCACATGGTCATTTTGTATAATGAAGGCTTAATGAATACAGAGACGGGGTATAACAGTTAATGTTGAAATGGCCCTATTGTGGTTCATTAAATGAGGCCCATAGACAAAATGCCTGCTGAAGATTTTCATTTATAGAGAAACACTTTGCTCCATTGTACTGCATGGCCACTCTCATCAGTTGAAATCTTTGCTCTTTCTGCTGTAATATCACCCTTTACTGTGACAGACATTGCTTCAAAGGTGACCATCCCCACTGCGCGCTTACTGCCACAATCCAACGTCAGTTATCTGCTAACCCACTAGAGAAGAGAACGAGCAATTTCTTTATAAAGACCCACAGGAAAGGGATGCAAAGAATGAAGGCAGCAGTAGGCGCTCGTCATATCTGTGTTATACTGGTGGTGAATCCTAATTGCTGATGTACGTAGAATGAACTAATATGGAAGCTAGCCCTGGGCCTTGCGTGACAGCTACTGTATATCCATCCATTATCTGAGAACCCTTTTGCAATACTTTAAGTTGAACCCAGATAAATACACAGATGAATTATACCTGTGTCAATATAAGAAAGCTGTTTCACCGGCCAAAGTATTTGTATTGTCCATCCAGCCCAGATAATTAAACAGCTCTGTCACACAGTATAGCCCTTTCTGGCAAGGCAGGATACCTGATCATTTTAATTGCAATAGCCAACCCACCCCTTCCTTCCCTGACAGCTGGTTGTAGCTTACATAAGATTCTGGAGGGACCCTGTTGTAGTGAGAGATAGAGTAAGTATTTACTCTTTAACCCTCTGCTCCTAGACAAAATGAGCAATCAACCGTTGTAGTGCAGGGGGTGAGCGACCTCCACTGCAAGATTGGCTTTTTTTTATTTTCACAGGGCTGGGCTTTAAGCAACACTAAAAGTGACATTAAGCCCTGGTTCACATTGGAGCGATTTGGCATGCAATTTGACAGGACACCGCCCGAATCGGTGCGACACCGACTTTGAGGCGCCAAACTGAGTTTCTGTACTACTTTTTGACGGCTTTGGTGCGATTTCAATAGACATCTTGGCAGGAACCCGCTCAGCTGAGCTCGCATGATTTTAGTCCCGCAGCAGTGTGAACCTAGGCTTAAAGGGGTTGTAAAGACAAAAATATTTTCCTCTTAAATGAAAGTCTGACAGTAGCTGATAAAGTGAAAAGTAATGTTTTGCATTATAACTAGTTTGATACCTGTTGAAATCGAGCTGTTTTATTCACCTCCATCACTCCTGAATCGTTATTCTCACTGACTTTCTGGTTTGCGGTGTGCATTCATTCTTGCTACATCACGGCCTAATTGGAACTACAGTTCCCATTAGGCTTAGCCTCCATGCCTGTGAGGGATAAGAGAGCATCTTCACGCAGGGCTGTAGTGGTAGGGAGGGGGTGAGAACATTCTACTTTCCACCATGCCAAACAGCTCAGGTGCTGGTGGAAAGCAAGAATAGGAGAGACAGGAAATTGCATTTTCAAACCTGGATTACTGTATTTTGGAGGTCAAAAGGAAAAATGAGGTAAGTGATATTTAAATGCTCTAGCTTACAGCAATCAATTGATCTAATAAAAAAAATGAACCTTTAGTGTTCCTTTAAAGCGGAGGTTTACCCAAATAAAATTTTTCTCAGAACAACTTCTTTAGACTTCTAACATGTACAGTCCGCAATTTTTTTTTTTATATGCTGTACATACCTTATAATCTATCTTTTTATTCCGGCTTCCGGGTAGTTCTCCCCGCGGGAGTAGGTGTTTCCAAGCTGAGAAGGCATGTCATCTGGGAGGTCACCCAGATGATTGACGTCCTTTCAGCAAAAGTTCCCCCCGGCGGATAAGGCCCCGCCCCCCGTATTGCGTAGGTGCATCCGAGTCACGGCGTTTCCGAAAAAAGATGACATGTCTCCTCAGCTTGGAAACTACCGCGGGTAGAACTACCCGGAAGCTCGAATGAAAAGATAGATTATAAGGTATGTACAGCGTAAAAAAACAAAAAAAAAATTGCGGACTGTACATGCTAGAAGTCTAAAGAAGTTGTTCTGAGAAAAATGTTATTTGGGTAAACCTCCGCTTTAAGGTCATTTTTTTTTTAAATAAGAAACATGCACTCAGGGGGCCAGATCAACAGACATTTATGGCGGCGTATATCCAGATACGCCGCCATAAATTCAAATCTGCGCCGTCATATCTTTGTTTTGTATCCACAAAACAAGATACGCCGTTTTTTTGCTTAGATTCGACGGCTTACGTCGTCGTATTTAAGTTGCATATTTACGCTGGACGCTAGGGACGCTTACGTTGTTAGTCCACATAAAATATGCAAATGAGCTAGATACGCCAATCCACGAACGTACATACGGCCGACGCAGTCTTTTTACGTCGTTTGCGTAAGCGTATGTCCGGCGTAAAGTTACCCCTGCTGTATAGAGGCGTACGTAATGTTAAGTATGGACGTCGGGCCAGTGTCGAATTTTCTGTTGTTCACGTCATTTGCGTAAACCGTTCGCGAATAGGGTTTTGCGTAAGTTACGTTCACGTCGTTTTCATTGACTATTTTCGACGTGATTTCACGCATGCGCACTGGGAAATCTCCGCGGACGGCGCATGCGCCATTCAAAGAAAAACATCAAATACGTGGGGTCAAGCTGATTTACATTAAATCACGCCCACATCTAGCTTATTTGAATTGCGCGGCCTTACGCCGCAACAATTACACTACGCCGCTGTAAGTTACAGCGGGAATTGTTTGAGGATATGGATACGCCGCTGTAACTTAAAAAGTTACAGCGGCGTAGTGTAACTCATTTAAGCTACGCCAGCGGGAGATCTTTGTGGATCTGGCCCAGGGTGTTTTTTTAGTCCTTCTGAACACCAGACAGGAGAAAAGATACATAAAAAAAAAACGTACCTAACGGATCAATAACATGGGCAGGAAGACTGCTGCATTTTAGATGTGTACTATGCATAGTTTTGTGTATCTAAATGCAGCACCATAGTAATCAATAGATCAGTGGCGGTGCGTCCATTAAGTGGGCACGGGCACTGCCACCCACTCTGTCACACCACCCCCTCTTTGACTAATGGATAGATTCATGCATTGTATCAATCTATCCATGGCCACCGCTGCCACCACCTATTCAGGCGTCTGGCCCCTTTTCGGTTGCCGGGCGCCAGAATTACAGCATTCAGATAAAAAGCCTTCTGTGTGCAGCAGCCCCTCTAATACTTATTAGAACCCCATCTTGATCCAGCAATGTTGCACGAGAGTCTTGGCTGTCCCCATTGGCTGAGACAGCAGTGAAGCACCATTGGCTCCCGCTACTGTCAATCAAAGTCAGTGAGCCAATGAGAGGGGGCAGATCCAGGCTGTAGCTTCATGTCTGAATGCACACAGGGAGCTACGAATCGGCTTGGGTGCCCCCATAGCAATCTGTTTTCTGTGGGGGCATTTAACAGGAGGGAGGAGCCAGGTGAGGGACCTAAGAAGAGGAGGATATGGGCTACTCTGTGCAAATCCACTGCACCGAGGAGGTAAATATAACATGTTTGGTTTGTTTTTTTGTTAAAAAAAATAAAACAGACTTAATGGGCCAGATCCACGGCGTAATTCGAATTTCCCACCGGCGTGTCATTGTTTTCTATCCAGAAAACAAGATACGCCGGCCTTACGCTAAGATACGACTGGCGTAAGTTTCTTACACCGTCGTATCTTAGATACATATTTACGCTGGACGCTAGGGGCGCGTCCGCGTAAAATATGCAAATGAGGTAGATACGGCGATCCACGAACGTACGTACGCCCGGCGCAGTGTGTTTACATCGTTTGCGTAAGAGTATGTACGGCGTAATGTTACCCCTGCTATATGGTGGAGCAGCCAATGTTAAGTATGGACGTCGGCCAGCGTAGATTTTTACGACGTTTGCGTAACCCGTTCGCGAATAGGGAATTGCGTATATTACGTACTTGTCATTTTCATTGACTATTTGCGACGTGATTTCACGCATGCGCACTAGGGTACGTCCACGGCCGGCGCATGCGCAGTGTAAAAAAAGCGTTGTTTGCGTCGGGTCATTCATAATTATAATAAAACACGCGCCCCCCTAGTAAATTTGAATTACACCCACGAACGCCGCCCCATTTACGCTACGCCGCCGTAAGTTACAGCGGCATTTCATTGAGGATTAGCAATACGCCGCTGTGACTGGTGGGCGGGCGGATGGTGTCTGTGGATCTGGCCCGATATGTCTAGCTCCATTTACTATTTTGCTGTCTTATCAAGATGACCACAGTTGTATTATTTTATATCAAAATACATTTTTATTCATTTGTATATTCCAGAGTAGCTATGGGAGCTGCATAAAAAGGTACAACAGTACAATGTAGTTTCATAAAGTTGGTCATTCAGTCCCAAAGATCCTCATATTCAAAACACTTGCAGCTCGGAATCATCTACCAGAACATTTATTGCAGCCTCTTTTGTTCTCTTGGGGGATTGATGTTCTGAGATGTTGTGTATGGCAGTGCCATAAATAAATAGGCTTTTATATAGAATGTTGAGCTAGGTCCAGCTACTGAGCATTAGGTTGTGCTGACACACACTGTAACAGAGGCATACAATTAACTGATCCTCTGTCACAGTTTGTTGCTACGGTGACAGAACCCGAAGACAAGAAAGCTGCATTGTCTCAGCTTTGTTCTACATTGTCCGATCCACGGGATGATCCAAACTCCTTGTGGGTTGCTGGCTTGCAAGTCTTATACCGCGTACACATGATCACTTTTTGTGATCTAAAAGAACGTTGTTTTATCTCACGAAACAAAACAACGTTTTTCAAAAAACAACGTTGCCTACACACCATCGTTTTCTGAAAATGCTCTTGCAAAGCGTGGTTACGTACAACACGTGCGACGGCACTCTGTTCAATTGAAGCTCCCGTCTCATAACTTGCTTCTGAGCATGCGGGGGTATAAAAACTTTGTTTTAAACGTCGTTTTGCCCACACGCGATCATTTTTTATGACACAAAAAACAACATTCTGAAAAACGACATAAAAAATTGAAGCATTTTCAAATTTTTTATTTTTTTGTCGTGTTTCAGAAGACATAAAACGACGTTTTGCCCACACACGATCATTTTAAATGATGTTTTTTAAAACGTTGTTTTACTTCATCACAAAAAACGACCCTGTGTACGCGGCATTAGTGTAGAGCTGTACAGACAGGGTGGTGTGTGTTTCTTGGATTTTAGCAAACTAGAAAAGAGAAGGGGGATTGCAGTCCTAGATAGAGTCCAGGACCGGACAGGGAATAAAAACCAGCCCTGGAATAAACTTCATACCAGCCCTATAGCATTATTATACCAGCCCAACGTCATAATTATTTTGTTGTTCATGAAAGGGCAAACTATACATTTACAAAGATGCATTTGAAGAGTGTACTATATATAGATAAGACATATGAAAGTACATAGGGCTTTATATATATATATATATATATATATATATATATATATATATATATATATATATATACACTGTGTATATATAAAAGCAAATTCCAGTTAAAAGTAGTAAAAGTGATCATCTAGAACAGGGTTCCCCAACCCCCGGTCCGCGGCCCACTGCGGGGCCGTGGCCTTTTTGCAGCTGGGCCACGAAGGTTGCACTGTGTGAGGTGCAGCGGCGGGCAAGCAGGGAGATGATATCTCTCACTGCACGCCCGGATCACTTCCGCCCACACACTGCAGCAGCCTGAGCTCTACAGCCAGGCAGTGGAGACTGGAGAGAGAGCGTATGTGTCCTAGGGAGGAGGTGGGGCCAGCACTGTGTTGTCCGGAGAAGAAGAAGGGGAGGAGACACATTCCATGCAGGAAAAAGTTAATGGTTCCCCCTACCCTGGGGACGCAGATCGTCCCACCCCCGTCACCCACCACTGTGCCACTGGGCAATCCCCGCACACCTGGAGGAGGCATACGGCATCTGGTAAGCAGAGGGGAGGAGGGCCCTGCGGGGGAGGAAGCCTTATGAAGCCGATGTGAGGTAGGAAAGAAGAGGTGTCATGCCACAACCCCCCTCTGCAGCCAGCTACCACCATCATCAGAGAGAGTCAGCCCCCACCCCTGCTCCTCCAGCATCCCTCAGCCATTGGTCTTTATAGCCACCTCTGCCCCATCCCCCTACTCTCTTCCTCCTGATCCTCAGTGCCACACTCAGGGCAGCACAGTTCTGTGCCAACCTGTGCTTGACAGCCCCTGACCCCTCCACCCTGCACCTACCCCCACCTATGCAGGACACCACTGCAGGGGTCGGGAGGTCCCAACCCAGTCCAGTGCTGATGCTCGGTTGTGGTGGGCCGGGGGCGATCTGCATCCTATGCTGGCACTGCCTGCTGATTGGCTACCTCCTTCACTGGCACCAGCACCGCGATAGTACACTGACACCAGCACCCAGATAGTGCTCTGTATCTGGGTGCTGGTGTCAGTGCTCTCTATCTGGGTGCTGGTGTCAGAACACTGCATCTGGTGGCATGTGACTGTGGCATGTGGCAATATGCATCTGGTGGCGCATGTGACTGTGGCATGTGGCAAACTGCATCTGGTGGCATGTGGCAATCTGCATCTGGTGGCATGTGACTGTGGCATGTGGCAATCTGGCGACAGGCACTGTGGCAATCTGCATCTGGTGGCATGTGACTGTTGCATGTGGCAATCTGCATCTGGTGGCATGTGACTGTGGCAATCTGCATCTGGTGGCATGTGACAATCTGCATCTGGAGGCATGTGGCAATCTGCATCTGGTGGCATATGGCAATCTGGTGACAGGCACTGTAGCAATCTGCATCTGGTGGCATGTGGCAATCTGCATCTGGTGGCACGTGGCAATCTGGTCACAGGCACTGTAGCAATCTGCATCTGGTGGCATGTGGCAATCTGCATCTGGTGGCATGTGACTGTGGCAATCTGCACCTGGTGGCATGTGACTGTGGCATGTGACAATCTGCATCTGGAGGCATGTGGCAATCTGCATCTGGTGGCATGTGGCAATCTGGTGACAGGCACTGCAGCAATCTGCAGATGGTGGCATGTGGCAATCTGCATTTGGTGGCATGTGGCAATCTGGTGACAGGCACTGTGGCAAGCTGCATCTTCTACACTATGAGTTTAACTATTTAATTTTATATTACAATATAATAATAAAAGTAATGCGCTTCAATCATCCTGACACCATATTAACCATGGTGTTGCGATAATTGAAGTGCCAACACCAGCCACCTGACAAATTGGCCGCGAAAAACCGCATCGTCGGCCCGCATCATCGGGCCTTGGCACAATTTTCATCCACAATGCCGGTCCCCGGTGCCAAAAAGGTTGGGGATCACTGAACTGAACAGGAACTCTGGAAACGTGGGGGGGTGTGGACTCTGATGACCAGAGACCACCTTCCGCAGAAAGTACACACTAAGGTAAGGGTGGGAGGTCACTGATATAAGGGGGAAACCTTTATATTAGTACCCCTTACATTATTGTATTCACTCCCCCTTACATCAGTGACCCCCCCCCCAGACTGACCTGGCGGCGCTGTCACTGACCTCCTCTCAGGTGCACCATGCAGGGCTTAGTCAGTTGGTTTCAGCTTGGTTGACTCTGGTTTTATCCCCTCCACAGTCCACACACGTCTGACTTCTCCCATGACCCCCATTCTGGCAGCACTCCTACTCTTCAATTTGGCTTCACTGTGTCCATCAATGCGGCCTCACTGTGCCCAAGAATGCAGCCTCACGGTGCCCATTATAGCAGCCGCACTGGCCCATTATAGCAGCCTCACTGTGCCCATCAATGCAGCCTCACTGTGCCCATCAATGCTGACTCACCATAGCCTGCCCTGGATAACACACACAATGGGCATCTCCCGCTGTGTGTCACGGAGCTGGGTCTGTGTTGTCGTCAGCGATGTAACAAAGTCCTGCCCCCCTAGACCAGCTTGTGTGATAGGTGGAACAATGATTGAATCAGTGTTCCATCTACTATCACACAAGACGGTCTAGGGGGGCGGGACCCCGTTACAGTATCGCTGAAAACACACAGACCCAGCTCGGTGACACACAGCACTCCCGCTGTGTGTGACAAACAAGAGGAGGAGGGAGGGGAGTGCTGCAGCCTGTAGCCAGAGATCAAGGCAACCACAGGGCAGACGGCCTACAGGGAAATTTCCCATTATCCCGGTAGGCCAGTCCGGCCCTGATAGAGTTTACACACAAGTCAAGTAGTAGATTGCTTATATATGTAATATTTTTTTAGCTGTGTTATACCCTGCTATATGTCTTTGAATTGAGTTTTAAAGAGCAAGGTAAGGTTAGGTGTACTGGAGAGATAGCGCATGGTTGGTGTCAAAAGTGTGTTGGTAGAATTTACTGGTGATCCAAAGAGAAGACAAATGTGTTAATGTCAAGGAGTCTGCAGAACTCCAACTGCAAACTCAAAATAGATGTCACTTGTCCAAGATGTTTTTCTAGTTTTGGGTATGGGGGGAACACAAGCTTATCCCTGCCCACTCTGAGTGTGTATAAGTTGGCCTTGACATGAACGTGGGAATACCTGAAGATAATGATTTTATCACAGACTATAGAATTGCGATGTTGGTGAGGAAAGGATAACCCAAGGATAATTTGTCCATCTTGCTCAGATAATGTAGTGGAAGGACTAGTTTCTATTGTGCCCTTGCAGTCCGCCTTAATATTTTTTGGTGTTGGGTTGGCTCCTGTATTTGGGTAAAGCTGAGGATTTTAACTAATAAGAAGACAATTGGTATTGATACATCATAATACATCACAATACCACCTCCACTTACCTCCTAAAAAAGAAAACATATGTTCTGTGAAACACATTTAGACTTCAGAAGCCCTGTCTGAATACCTTTTTGTTTCAACAGACAACAAATTTCCAGCACACTTACCAGCTAACTGGCAAAAAAAAAAAAACACCCTTTCTAACAATTCACATTAAAACCAGAGGTTTTAGTTCCACACATTTGCAAATATATGTGAAAGCCGCAGTGCCTATGCCAAGTCTCCTCTGTGTACTGTAGTCCTAACTCATTTTTGAGAGTCTGCAAGTTGGAGCATATATAGCAAAAGATAATTTTAAGGGCAGGTTTGCCTGGAGTAAGCCCACTCCTACTTAAAGTCACAGCAAAACACTGGACGCTCAGCAAGAGCACAATGGCAGCTGGTGGAGTGGGCTCCCTCCAGGCAAACCTGTCCTTGATTTATCCACTGCTTTATCCAATGCTCCAACTTTGAGACTCTCCAAAATATAAAGTTAGGACCACAGTATACAGAGGAACCTTGACATAGGCACGGCGGCTTCCACATATATTTGCAAATGTGTGCAAATAAAACCTGTTTTCACATGAATTGTTCGACAGGGTCAATTTGTTTTTATGGGCTAGATCAGAGGTCTCAAAACTTTTCAAACAAAAGGCCAGTTTATTGTCCTTCAGACTTTAGGAGGACCAGATTGTGGCCAGTGGGGGCAGAAAATGTCCTGGGTCCAGTACCAGTGAGAATAAATATGGCCTACTGGTCTGTAGGAGGAGGAGTAGGACCCCTATCAGTAGGAGGAATAGTATCCCATCATTGATATCAGTAGAAGAAATAGTACCCCCTTGTTGGTATCAGTGGGAGGAATAGTGCCTCATATCAGTTGGAGAAATAGTGCCCCAAGGGCCAGATAAAGGCTAGCAAAAGGCCAGATCTGGCCCTTGGGACACAGTGTGGAGAACCCCGGGCTAGATGGTAAGTGTGCTGGGAAATTTTTGTACCGGTATGTGATGTGTACTTTAGTGCAAAGACTAATTGTAAATTGGGGTGCTTGCCGTCTTTTCTGTTTAGCTTGTTCATTGTTTCATATAGATAATCAATAGATAACCCCCTCTGGGAAGCTCTCTTCCGAGGGGGTTACCTTGCGGGCGCGCTTCTGTGTCATACACTTGGCCCTGCCCCCCAATTCTACACACTAAGCTGTAAACATGTAGACTGGCCAGTGCTTAGTGTTTTTATGTTTTATTGAGGGATAATTGACACTTGACTTCAAAATGATTCCAGGAACAACTATACACTCCTCTGCTTCCTCAGCACACTTGCTTGCCGAACTCAGCTGGCACACTGATAAAATTATCTGACACAGCACTCCAGCTCACATCCCTGTTGCTACTGATCCCAGCACCACCTCTTCAGACACCACCTCTTTGGCCCATGTCTATTTATGAGGTAGGCTCTGCCCCCTGTCTGCCCATTGCTTGGGATTGGTGGAGGCCTCATACATATGCATGGAAACCCCTCCTTACTCTCTCCATTCAGTTCTTGAAGTTTCTACAAAATTCCAGACCAGGGGGAAGTGTCAGAAAGGACTTCCAGATGAGTCATCCAGCCCCTGAGTCACTAAACCCTGACCCAGATTCACAGATGCATTGAGAACATTGATTGGAACTAAAGAAAACTGGAACTCAACTTTAATACATTAAATGACAATATGCCTTGTGTAGCAGTTGTGTATGCTATATTCATTTTTTGTATTCACTATATCCCCCCCCCCAAAAAAAAATGGAGTTACCCTTAGTATATCTACAATGAAAAGATGTTTTTTATTTTTTTATACAGAGTGGTTAAAACTCCCTTCCTTCAAAGACAGTTGTCACCAGAACAGGTGTCACTATTAGAATATTTCTATTTTATTCCTGTTTTGGTGGGCAGAGATTTGGAATTTTCTTAAATTTTCTCCAAAGGAACAGTGCTCTCCAGGACAACTAGAAGGTGTGTCTACCTAGTGGGAACACAGACAGCAATAAAAACCTGACTAAAAAGTTGTGGGTTTAGGTCCATTTTATTTTCAAATTGTAATATCATGTAACATTAAATAGTAAAGCACACCACTGCTGAATTTGTTGGTGCTATAGTAATAAAACCAGCACTATAATGTATGTTTATGGCTTTAAAGAAATAAGCACTGTAAAAAATCGTGCTTTAAAAAAAAAGTCTTGCGTTTACCTGGTAAGGTAACATGTATGGTATTTTAGCAATTCTTATGCGACCCCAAATGTTAAAAGAAAGCAGCTGAGCAGTTTACACCGGGATATTTCAAATTATGTTTAGCAGGTTAGATGTGTATTATTCCATGAAGAAGCACCGTACACGGCTGCAGTGGAGACAGGTGGGTTAATGGGATGTCACTAAGGATGAAATTGTCCCAGACAAGATCAGACACGTTGAGTAAATGGATTAGAAGAATATCGGTAGAATGTTATCCTAAAAAGATGTTTACAAATTGTTTTGTTTTGTTCACCCCTGTGTATAAATAAAGATGGCATTTAGTAAATGAGGAACATTTGATTTGAAAGATGGATTTGGATCAATAGTAGTTTATGCTTAAAATTCTGAAAAGCCAATTTACAGTACAGTATTTCATACAAAAAGCATTGAGGAAGCCACCAAATAACATCCCAACATACCTCTGGGAGTCAGGATATCTGGGATGATCAATGTACACAAATAGGAGTTTTGCATTTTATACCTGTAGTTCTTTGTAAGCAGATACTTTCCCTATAGAGTACCAGTCACAGCTACACTGATGTTATGATCCTGAGAGAAGTACTGTCATGGTCAGGGATCAGGCTCAGGGACCTATAGCTATAGCAATAGAGAGGATCCCACCAACCAGCTGGATAAGTACACAAGCAGGTAACTCTGGCAGATGACATGGGCTCACCTGAGATACAGGGTCTAAGCCATAGGCGTGCGCACAGGGTGTGCCCGGTGTGCCCAGGCACATCCTAATCACCCTGTGCAGCACAGATTCCCCCTACTGCCCTGGCTCCCCCTCCTTCCCTCTGCAGCACTGCCTGCTTTCCCCCGCTCCTGCCATCTGTTGCTGCAGCCGAGGATGTTTTAGGATAAGTGAGGGAAGGGACTGGTAAATATGTATTTATCAGCCCCTTCCCTTTCTGAATGAACATCGTGAGTGATTGGTAGTGTGTGTTTGAGCTTTGGGGTGCACACCCTAATGCAATAGGCTATGCACGCCTATGGTCTAAGCACTAACCAGTATTCATCAGAGCTTCTGATGATGGTGTTGGGTTTTGCTGCATGTTAATACCAGCTCGCGCTTCTCAGGATCACCCCGCCAGGAGGTGATAATTAATTGGGGTCCAGAATCAGAAATATTGTAGAAGGTAGGGGCAGAACAAGCCAAAGGTCGGTAACAAGTGGTTGTAGGAGGGATCAAGTGAAAGTGTAGTCAAGAAACAAGCCAAAGGTCGGTAGTGAGTGGTAGTGGAGATAAGGACAGATGCAGATACTCAAAGGGAAGAGAGAGCACAATAATCTAGCAACCAGGAAGTGAAAAGGCGTGGTTTATATAGGATGTTTGTGGGAGGAGCAAAGAATTCAAGGTTTACAAGAGACAAGGCAAGAGATCAGACATGCAGCTGTTTAGCATGTCAGGTGGCTCAGCAAGTAGAGCTACTGCTGGATGCAGCAGAGGTTGTGGTTCCAAATCCTAGTCCTGACCAGTACATGGGCTGCACTTGCTAACCATCCTATAAACATGCTTGTTACCTGGGTAGCTTTGCCACAGTATTTTGAGTTACTAATATTTAGTGACTGACCTGAAAAGAGCATGCAACAAGTGATCACTATAGCAGCCAGGCAACTGGAATTTTCAGATCAAGATTTCAGCAATGGTAGGCTATGTATTTTTTCAGTTCACATTTCCTTTAAAGTTTCATAATTGTTTATTAATAAAATATATCTTCCTCTTTATTTAGCTTTATTGACTTTGTCTTTGTCTAATGCCCTATACACACGATCGGAATTTCCGTCGGGATAAACTCTGATGGATTTGTCGGACAGAATTCCGTTCAAGCTATCCTGCATACACACTGTCACACCAAATTCCGACCGTCCAAAACGCGGTGATGTATAACACTACGACGAGCCAAGAAAAATGAAGTTCAATGCTTCTAAGCATGCATGTTTTTTTCTCCTTCGGGGCTCCATACAGACGAACGGAATTTCCGTTGGAAAAAGGAGTCCTTTGGATTTTCCGATGAAAAAACTCAGATGGGGCACATAGACGGTCGGAATATTCGATGAAAAAATTCTGTTTGACTTTTTTCATCGGATATTCCGATCACGTGTACAAGGCAACTCTTCCTTGAGTTGGGCATGATAGGATGGAGCATGTCAATTACCTGACCTCATGCAATGAACACTCAGATGTTGGTTAACAGCGTATGAAATGAGCAATTGTCAGGGCAGCAGATGTTGGACTTCTGGTGCTGTTTCGCCTCATAACTCAATATTAATATACACAAAAAATTGAATAGTTACATTTTTCATAAGTAAGCCTGAATAGATAATATAATTAAAAATTCTCCCATGATTTACCCTGTACTAAAAAAAAAAAATAATAATCTTAAAATAAAGAATTAAAAAAGGCGAAAATGGGAGACCCAGTTTTAATAACTATAGCAGTTCTTTCTTATGAGACATGACTTGTTTTTAGTTCATGATGGGAGCATATAGAAGGTGTAGTGTCTATCTTTGGTTTATCCTTGTTTTATATGCTTGTTATTCTGGAAGTAGGAATCCCAAAGGAGGAGGACTACAATTTACATGCTAATCCAAAGGGAGTTAGGGACTTCAAAACTAAATTCACATACCGGTACTTATTATTTTGTGGAGGAAAATCTTTTAAGAAGGTTTTTGGGTGTTTGGGACAGGGGTTGAAATGTATTCCCTATTATGTATATCGTTTTGTAATAAGGCATGCGCATGGACATTATCAGTCAGGGGCTGCACAAAGACCCTCTGGGAAGTAGCCACCACCAAGAGTCAAAAGAATGCTGAGACCACTGTCACATATACCTGAAAATGGCTCAATTCTATCTAGCTGTCAGTCAACAAACATGTGAATTTTTTACTTGATTAATAGTAGGGTGCCTGAAAATTGGCCCTAACCACCACATTACATTCAGGTTTGGCTCCCCAAATCTGGTATAGTATATTTTGGGTGGGAAGCTTTGGGAAGTGAAAACACACATACATTTTACTCTGAGCACCCATGCCCAGCCCAGTTATCAATAATTCCCAACATTTATTAAATGCCCCCACATCAGACCCACACTCTAATTCTAACATTTAATGTACAGACAGTTCTTATTGTTAAGATGTCCGCTGCTGCCCCGAGACCAGGAGCTGGCTTGTGCTCCAGGGAAGGGATGTGACGTATCGGCTAGGGAATACTGCCTCAACTAGTTTCTTCTGTAATTGGACATTTTAGGAAGCTTCTTGAAGATGTCCAATTACAGACGAGACTAGTTGACAGTGCTGATGTCATAACAGGAAAGTACTTCCAAGCACTGGAAACTTGTTATCAGAGGTAAAGATTTTCCAAGATATTGGAACATATTTGTGCTATTGGATATGTATAAGAAAATGGAACAAATTTTGCTGCTGTGTCAGTGCTTCCCAGGAGGCAGAATCGTGTCCTGGTGCTTCCACTATGGACCCGTACACATGAGCAAATAAATCTGTTCAAATCAGTCAGACAGACCGATTTGATGAGATTTGTCTGCTGGGCTGTTTTGGTTTGATCGCTGTACACACGATCAAACCAAAATCCCCGCCGGCAGACAGCGCGGTGACGTGGCGGTGACGTGGCGGTGACGTTGATGCCGCCACGTCACCGCACCAGGAAGTAAAACACTTCCGCCTGCTGGCAAAATCTGTCTGTCCGCCCTTACACATGATCGAATCTGTCTGCTGAAACGGTCTGTCAGCAGATAGATTTGATCGTGTGTACGCGGCCTAAATGTCTCACAGTAACCAGATTATGTAATTTTTTTTTTCCAGTACAGGTTTCAGAATGACACATATAATTGGGTTTGTACAGGTCCTTGTTACTTAAAGGGGTTGTAAAGGTAAAGTTTTTTTACCTTAATGCATCCTATGCATTAAGGTAAAAAAACATCTCACAGCACCGCCCCCCCCCCCCCCGAGTCCCCGTTTTACTTACCTGACCGTTCGAAACTCCCGGGCGCGTCCACGTCATCCTCTTCGGTTCCCAGCCTGGCCGTTGATTGGCTAGGCTGGGCAGATTGATAGCAGCGCAGCCATTGGCTGGCGCTGCTGTCAATCACAGCGGATGACGCGGCGCGCCAGGGGCGGAGCCGAGTGATACAGTCGGCGGCTATGGTCGCCGCTGTATCACGGGAGCTTGCTCACAAAAGCTTTCCATCATGCGAGCTCCCTCGCATGAAGATGGAAAGCTTTTGCGAGGAGGAGACAGCCGCAGAGGGACCCCAGAAGACAGCTTTCCGGGCCACTATGTGCAAAACGAACTGCACAGTGGAGGTAAGTATAACATGTTTGTTGTTTTTAAAAAAAAAAAATCCTGACTTTAGTGTCGCTTTAACCACTTCCCGCCCGGCCAATAGCAGATTTACGGCCGGGAAGTGGTTATGAAATCGTGACTAGACGTTCTCAAACGGCGATCGTTGATGCGGGGTGTCAGTCTGACACCCTGCATCACCGATCTCGGTAACAAGTCTCCGGCGGAGGCTCGCTACCACGTGATCAGCCGTGTCCAATCACGGCTGATCACGATGTAAACAGGAAGAGCCGCCGACGGCTCTTCCTCACTCGCGTCTGACAGACGCGAGTACAGGAGAGCCGATCGGCGGCTCTCCTGACAGGGGGGGTTCGCGCTGATTGTTTATCAGCGCAGCCCCCCCTCGTATGCCCACACTACCACCAGGGATGCCCACACTGGCAGGGCAAAAAAAAAAAAAAAACGTAAAAAAAAAAAAAAAAAAAACACAGGATAAAAAAATCAATAAAAATACAGGTAAAAAAAAACAAACATGCCAGTCAGTGCCCACACATGGGCACTGACTGGCAACATATACATCAGTGCCACCCTGCAGTGTGCTTCAGTGCCACCCCTCCGTGCCAATACATGCCCAGTGCCCACCTATCAGTGCCCATCTGTGCCACCCATAAGTACCCATCAGTGCCACCCATAAGTGCCGCCTATGAGTTCCAAGTGCCGCCTATGAGTGCCCATTAGTGCCGCCTATGAGTGCCCATCAGTGCCGCCTAAGAGTGCCCATCAGTGCCGCCTAAGAGTGCCCATCAGTGCCGCCTAAGAGTGCCCATCAGTGCCGCCTAAGAGTGCCCATCAGTGCCACCTATGAGTGCCCATCAGTGTCGCATACCAGCGCCGCCTATCAGTGCCCATCAATGCCACCTCATAGGTGCCCATCAGTACTACCTCATCAGTGCCGCCATATCAGTGCCCGTAATTGAAAGAGAAAACATACTTATTTACAAAAACGTTAACAGAAAAAAATAAAAATGTATTTTTTTTCTCTAAATTTCCAGTCTTTTATTAGTTGTTGCGCAAAAAATAAAAACCGCAGAGGCGATCAAATACCACCAAAAGAAAGCTCTATTTGTGGGGAAAAAAGGACGCCAATTTTGTTTGGGTGCAGTGTAGCATGACCGCGCAATTGTCATTCAAAGTGCGACAGTGCTGAAAGCTGAAAATTGGCTTGGGCGGGAAGGTGCGTAAGTGCCTGGTATGGAAGTGGTTAAGCTCAAAGGCAAGAACTGTGCTGATTTCATTAGCCAGCCAATGCATGCATAGTTGTCATTGTTTACAAATTTTCAGGGGCCATGTTTCTACAGATTTGGTGGATCTAAGTGTGTCATAAATGGCCTACCTAACCAACATCTTTATGCATTTTAAATTATGTTTTCAAAGCTAGCATAAAATGCCCACACTGAACATTGATAGTTCATAAGAGATGAATATAAAATAAAGAACACACAAATCTTATAGAACTAAAAATATTGGTGCTTTCTAAGGACAGATATTCAAATTGTGGGTCCACCTCTGGGAATGACCAAAATGTATTGTATTTCTTGCTATAGGTTATTGCACTTTTCTCAATAAGATGAGCATGTTTGGCCAGCATGATAAGATCTCGTCACTATAAAGTCATAGCTAACCAGCTATGAGTATAGCAGTTGATACGTTTAAGTGTCCTCTATCTAATGTCTTTTGTATGAGTGTGTCCTTATTGGTTAGCAAGGCAGTCTCATTGGAGAGGCAGCTAATGGGTAGGTGCAACTTGGCATCCAGGGCAAGGTGTAGGCCTGAATTTGAAGAAGTTAGGACTTCTAACAATCTTAAAACTATCTCAGGTAAAAATACTTGTTTGGTAATATCCGGCACTTTGTGGTGCCTGCTCTTATGTAGCATTTTATTTTTAGATATTGAGAAGGGATGACAAGTTCAATTTAAGTACTTCCTATTAAAATACTTTGCTGACAGACGGTATTTACATATTAAGCCCACGTTATTCTTATATGCTGTATAACAATGACTTTGTCATACAAAATAAAGGAGAAAATGTTTCTCCAGGCTCATTCTTAACATAAGAGTCGGTCTGAAAACAATTAAACAGAACTAAGAATCATAAGACATTGAAAATAAGCTGTGCATCCAGGTTATTGTTATGTTACTTGTGGATTACATTAGTGGCTGTATTACTGGATAATATATAATAGAAAAGCGAAAAAAAAAAGGTAATGTTAATGAAAGCAGTAGGTTACTTTCTAAAGGGTGGAATGTCTGGATGAATGGCTTTCTGTTTACTGTAGAAAGAAGAATGGAAAGAGGCTATTGTGGACTTTCATGGTACTGTACAAAAGGCTTAACCACTTGCATACTGGCCACTTACACCCCCCTCCTGCCCAGGTAAAATTTCAACTTCCGGCACTGCGTCGCTTTAACTGACAATTGCGCAGTCGTGCGACGTGACTCCCAAACAAAATTTACGTCCTTTTTCCCCCACAAGTAGAGCTTTCTCTTGGTGGTATTTGATCGCCTGTGCGGTTTTTATTTTTTGCGCTATAAACAAAAAGGAGCGACAATTTTGAAGAAAAGTACAATATTTTTTACTTGTTGCTATAATAAATATCCCAATTAAAAAAAAAAAAATTCTCAGTTTAGGGCAATACGTATTCTTCTACATATTTTTGGTAAAAAAAAATCGCAATAAGCGACTGGTTTGCGCAAAAGTTATAGCGCTTACAAAATAGGGGAGAGAATTATTATTTTTTTATTTTTTACTAGAAATGGCGGCGATCTGCGATTTTTATTGGTACAGCGACGTTATGGGGGACACATCGGACACTTTTGACACATTTTTGGCGCCATTCACATTTATACTGCGATCAGTGCTATAAATATGCACTAATTACAGTATAAATGTGACTGGCATTGAAGGGGTTAACACTAGGGGGTGAGGAAGGGGTTAAATGTGTATCCTAGGTGTGTTCTAACTGTGGGGGGGAGGGGGGGGTGACCGATCTGTGTCCCTATGTAGGAAGGAACACAGATCGGGCTCCTCCCCTCCAGAGACAGGACATTGTCTCTGTGTAAAACGGCAATGAGAGATGATCTATGAGAGATCATCTCTCATTCGCCCACAGATCGCATGGCAAACGGCCACTCTGATTGGCCGTTCGCCGCGATCTGTGATTGACCGTGTCCAAGGGTCGTTCCCAGCGCGCGCTGGGAACGCCTAAAGGACATGCCGTCAAATGACGGCATGTTGGATATTCAGGCCCGCGCTGTTGCCGTCATCCGACGGTAGCACGGGCCTGAAGTGGTTAAAGGGGTTGTAATCCTCATTCTATGCATTAAGGTAAAAAACCTTCTGTAGTGCTGCAGCCCCCCAGCCCCCTTTTAATTACCTGAACGCTGACAGCCTCTGGCCAGGAACAAGCACACCAGCTCTAGCTGGTGTCCTGATTGGATAGATTTGATAGATTATTCCATATATTAACCTCCTGAAGATGCGGTGGTCCTCCCCATGAAACATGTTGAGTGTTCAATACACAGATGGTATTTGTTAAAGTTGACAATGGTTTAGTCCAGAGGTCACTCCATCTGTGGTCTTTCTAGAGCAGAATATTTAGGATACAAGAGAATGTGCCTATTTCTAAATGTGTGTATGTTTTAATACAGTGTTATAATAAAATTCATATTTTTATCTATTTTGTGTAAGTTAATTAAGCCTTTCGTACGGTATCATAAAAAGTCCTCAATAGCCTCTTTCCATTCTTCTTTGTAATCTGCTAGGACACAGGTTCCCCATTTAAATGTTGTTAAAATTGGCACTCTTCTCTCTCCTTTTCTGTTTTTACTGTAAACTTTTTTTTATAAGACTCTCACTTTTTTTACCCTGAAGAAACCTTACATTGGTGGTTAGTGAAAAACTGTCTCTTTACATTGGTGGTCAGTGGAGAAGTGTCGTTTTACATGTGTGATCAGTGGAGAAGTGTGCCTTTACATTGGTCCATGGAGAAGTGTCCCTTTACATTGGTGGTTAGTGGATAAGTGTCCCTTTACATTGGTGGTTAGTGGAGAAATGTCCCTTTACATTGCTGGCCAGTGGATAAGTATCGCTTTACATTGTGGTCAGTTTTGTTTCCTCTTATACTGGTGGTCAGTGAAAAGTTGCCCCATAATCCAATCATTTAATGTAGTGTTCCCTCACATTGGTGCCAAGTAGAATAAATGGTCAGTGAAGTGTTCCTTTACATTGGGGTCAGTAAGAAGGGTTAATTATCTTCCACTCCACCACTGCTAGCCTACTAGCAGCCACCAGGACTAAGCAGACATGACTGTGAAGGAGATTACCTGCCATAGACGTCATGCCTGTTTTCATGATGCCTCGTTGAACCCCTAGTAACTTCTTTTAGAATCCTGGTTGAGTAATATATTGCATCCAAGGTGGATTTTTCTGTTTTTGAAAAGAGTAACATAGGGCTGGAACAGTCCTAGCATGACTGATAAAGGCCCGAGAACATTATATTTTGCCGTGATGGATCTGGTAGAGGATACAGGTCAGAGACATACTGTATTATGTGTCTTCCAATTTATCTATAAGGCTGCGTACACACGACCAAATCTGTCTGCTGGAAACGGTCTGCTAGACCGTCCCAGCAGACAGATTCGATGGTGTGTACGGGCGAGCAGACGGATTTAGCCAGCCGACAGATTTGAAAGCATGCTTACCAATCTGTCGGCTGGGAACCCGTCCGCCCGACATGTCTGCTGGTTAGTACGCTAACCAGCAGACATGTCTTCTCGCACACGCGCCAAATGATTTTGACGCATGCGCGGAAGTGTTTTACTTCCTGGTGCGGTGACGTGGCGGCGTCAACGTCACCGCCGCTTCACCGACACGTCAGCGCGCTGTCTGCTGGCGGGGATTTTGGTTTGCTCGTGTGTACACGCGAGCAAACCAAAATCCAAGCAGACAGATTTGTTCAAATCGGTCGGTCCGACCGATTTGAACAAATAGATTGCCTCGTGTGTACGAGGCCTAACAAAACATTTTATTGAAATTGCTTAGCTTGGTAATACAAGTAGCACTCAACCTGTAATGGGTGTACCTAGGGAAGAAGAAATATCCCCAATTGTGATCTAGGCAGCAGCAGGACCAATTTTTCTGCATAGTCCAAAAAGACAATGACCTAATGCGACAAGGCTTCCAGGGACAGCACACAGCCATTCACACACACACACAATGTTTTTGACTGCCAGAAACACATGTCCATATAATATAAAAGGTTCCTACCTGTCAGAACAATCTGATTGGGTCAGTTGTTGCTGTCCTTGCTGTCCCTGTTTCGCTTGTATTTTCTGTTGGTAAAATAGGTTACTGTGTTCATATACCCACTATGGGTCTATACCCCTAGATTCAACCTTCTAGTGGAGTTGGGGGACAGCACTCCCTGATGTTCAAGCTGTTGGTTCTAAGTGTACTCATTTTCTGTCTTGACAACATTTTCACCCCAGGGGCCTTTGAAACTAAAATTCCTTCTCAGCCAGGAAAGAAACAGTTCCTGCCATTGCTATTGATTTGCATATAATGACAAATAGGTGTCTTTGTTGGATCAACTTGTCTGCATGTATGCACAGAAGGAAGAGAGATCACGCTAAGCAGTGGGCCTACTCAGGGCAGCCGTCACAAATTTTGGGGCCCCTTAAGCCCTGTACACACGATCAGTGTGTCTGATGAAAACGGACCGATGGACCATTTTCATCGGACAAACCGATCGTGTGTGGGCCCCATCGTTTTTTTTTCTCCCATCGGTGAAAAAAAATAGAACCTGTTTAAAATTTTTCTTATGGTTAAAAAAACGATAAAAAAAAAACGATCGTCTGTGGGGAAATCCATCGGTCAAAAATCCACGCATGCTCAGAATCAAGTCGATGCATGCTCGGAAGCATTGAACTTCATTTTTCTCAGTTTGTCGTTGTGTTTTACGTCACCACGTTGGACACGGTTGGATTTTTAATCGATGGTGTGTAGGCAAGACTGATGAAAGTCAGCTTCATCGGATATCTGATTAAAAATCCAACGGCCCGATCGTGTGTGTACAGGGCATAACACAGCTTTATAGGCAGGGCCCCCCTGGAGCAGAGAACCGGGGAGGGGGCACTCATCTCTCCTGCTACGAGAAGCCTGAGGGGGTTCTGGTGCTGACGAACAAAACAGAGTCAACTCAAGTCTTCTCTTCTCTCTCCTGCCGCGAGTTGCTAAAGTAAGACGAAAATCGGGCCCCTTACAGGTGTATTGCTGTACCCCCCTGATAGCGGCCCTGGGCCTACTTGACCAACTTATTTTACATGCATTTTTGTATAGTTCTCATGTGTTACAATGCATTTTTGCCTTTTTTGTGGGGTATGCAGAACTAAAAAAAATTGGAACAATGCCCATGCAAAGTGCTGTAACCTAAAAACCCATTGCTATGCACGTAGAACAGACAAAAACGCATTGAAATGCATGTTAAAAATACATAGGTTTTACATACAGAGTTTTATATGGTCCCTGAAGGTTTAGGGGTCCTTTAAGGTCAAAAGCTGACTTTGATCAGTACAATTCAGTACAAATTCTGTGATACAGTACAGTACAGTGCAATGCAGATGCAAGTGCATTGCTGTTCTTATAAATGATTACGAAATATTGTGCTCTCTGTAGTTTTCCCTTAATACTCAATTAAAGTTTTCTACAAATATTTCTATTTGGTTTAAGATATAAATATTGAATGAGGTCCATTAATGTGTAATCCAGCAAATCTTTTCCATCCCTTCTTTCTGGTGGAGGTTTTATTTTCTTATTTTGTCCATAATCATTTTTTCTCTGTTCATGGAATATTATTTTAAACTCTGCACATCTTAAAATTCTTTTTATACTATCTAGATAAATAAGTGACACTCAGCCTACTCATGCCAATCATGCTAGTAGCATTTTATTTTATTTTTAATCTATGTTAGAAAAGGAGTATTATTTTGGTGACTAACCAGATGGAGCTTAAGCGACAACAAGTACCAATCTCCGATTATGAATCCAGAACTCGCAAATGGTCACAGGCGTCTAGGCGACCATACATTTATAATGAACACAATAGATCTGCTGGGTCCAGCTCACTTACTGCCATCTGGTACAATAATTGTTATTAAACAAAAACTTCTTCATTGTCCGCATAGCTGTGAAAACAATTCTTGCTCCGCATAGCAGAATACCATCCCAGCATTATCTTACCTCTCATTTCTTGTGTGCTCACTTCTCAGAAATACATGTATAAGTACGTTTAGAACTTATGCTTCATGTACACGGGAAGTTTTAAAACCTCTCCTGAATGATGGAACTTGACAGCTAGTAACCAACGTTTAAAAACGTCCGTTGTCCCAGCAGAGGCTGGCCCGTATCTACCCGTTACAGGATCCTAACTGTCAAACAGGACATAGGTACGTTCTGGCACATGGTCTGGTCGTGTCCAAAACTCCGGCCATACTGGACGGCGGTTGCCTCCAGGCTGTCTGATGTGAGTGGGACGGACGTCCCGGTCGATCCGACAGTTTTGTTACTGAGACATTTGGAGGATGTGGAGGGGGACAGGTACTGTAAACTATGCCTGACCTTCTCCCTATTTTATGCTAGACAAAAAATTCTGCTGGAATGGAAATCTGAGGACCCCCTTACATGTGCCTCCTGGCAGCGCTTGGTGAATTCGGTCCTGCCCTTGTTCAGGTTGACTTACTGTATGAGAATAGACAAAGCCCGGGGAAGTTCGACCAAATCTGGTCTGCCTCGATGGAGACCCGCGCTGCCCTTGACCCCCCCTCCAGACTGAATGAGCAGGGCATTTGGCCCTCCCCTGACAGTTGCTGCTTTGGCCCCCCCCCCCCAATGACACTGTGCTTGGTTGTTTGAAGTAGCCAGGACATACCTGATAAGATATATTTGTTATGTGTGTTTGACATTTACCCAATCCTCATTGATATTGATTGCTTTGGTTCTGCCCCTAGAAGTGATTTACACTCTTGACACTCTGATTTATACATTGCTGTCATTTGCTGTTGTGCCACGTTTACATGTCGAGTTTAGCTGCGTTTGCGCTTAAAAGCGTTTTTTTACAATGTAAATGATCAGAAATGTATCTCCATTAAAAACACCTATAAACAAAACATGACTAAAGGCGAGTTACCACATTTACATGTGTTTTCAAGCTGTTATGCCGCGTACACACGACCGTTTTTCATGACGTGAAAAATGCAATTTTTTTAATTGGTCATTAAAAACGATCGTGTGTAGGCTCCAGAGCATTTTTCGTGATGTGAAAAATGACCATTAAAAATTTAGAACATGCTCTAATTTTTCTTGTTGTTTTTCACGTCGTGAAAAACGGTTGTGTAGGCTTTAATGATGAGAAAAAAAAGCGAATGCTCAGGAGCAGGGGCGGACTGACCATTGGGACTTTCTGGCACTGCCCGAGGGCCCCATGCCACTAGGGGGCCCCATCAGTGTTGCCAGGCTCAATAAAACCAGGGACAGTATGTAAAAATCTGTGTTTTTTTTACATCTGTCCCTGATATGTCTTAAACCAACATGCTTTTGATGTGAAAATCCTAAAAATTTTAGCTGCCCCACCTCTGTACTGCCTCCTGGCGTGGTGGCCATTTGTAATCCCGGGGGTCCCATCTTCTTCTATTGCCTGGGGGCCCCATGAGTTGTCAGTCCACCCCTGCTCAGAAGCAAGTTTTTGAGACGGGAGCACTAGTTCTGGTAAAACTAGCGTTTGTAATGGAGATAGCACATTCATCACGCTGTAACAGACAGAAAAGCACGAAGACTAAATAGTGCAATTCGTCTCTCACCAAACATTTACTAACACAAAATCAGCAAAAGCAGCCCAAAGGGTGGCGCCATCCAAATGGAACTTCCCCTTTATAGTCCCGTCGTACGTGTCGTACGTCACCGCGCTTTGCTCAAGATTTTTTTTTTTTACGATTGCGTGTATTTAAGGTAGGCTTGACAAGAATCACTTCGAGAAAAACTTAGTTTTTTTCCATGACATGAAAAATGATCGTGTGTACGCGGCTTAACAGGCATTTGCCGTTTCAAATGCCTCTGAACATCTGTCCTGATCGCATTTTTTGCTTTCCAAAAAATGCTTCTAACCCCAACAGCCTGGAAATGACTATAAATGACCCTGTGTGCATGTACTGATAAGATAACATAGAGGAGAGTTCATGGGCAGCTGAAAAAAATGCCCCTAAATGTCCATTTACCAGCTGCAGTGTACATGGTCTTACTGTATCCCTTCTATAGCAACCTGTCAGTTACCTATAGGTTACTCAGTGAAAACAAATTCCAAGGACCTAGGCCTTGTTTAAAAAAAGTCAAATCTATTCATAATTTTTTTTTTTTTTTTATGCAGATATGATTAACTCTGTTTTTAATATACCAGTTTAGTAAAGGCTCATATACCATGTATATGAGCACTTTGGGTTCAACGATACCTTGTATTTATGGGAAGGGGGTAGGGGAATCTTCAATAGCTTGGAAACACAGTTGCAATGTGGCTTAGGCAGCTGAGAAGATCAGAAGCATTGCAATGATTGTGTCATGACCCGTCTGTCCTTATTTCCTCTGGGAAAGATGTCAAATCTCCTATATACAGGACTGTCATTGTCATTAAAGAGCAAGGTAATAATGTAAAACACTGTGTAACTTGTTTGCGCTATATAAGTACCTGAAAAACATTAAAAAGAGTGTATAGAACATATGTGAGTTTTTTTTTTTACAAAAAGCTTTATTGGCATACAATCCAACATATAACAACAATTTCCTCAGATGGTTACATCGTACAGTAGGCAAACAAGGTATTAGAAAAATTACAATACAAAACAGCAAAAAGAGACCCGTATCACACCTCATATAACGAAACGAATGTCCCACAAAATGAAACGAAAAAAACAAAGTATCAAAGTTTACCCATCCAAAAATCCCTGGGTGGATAGGGCGCATATGTGAGGTTTTTATTGCTGTCTCTGTAAGGGAAATTCAGGGAAGGGAAATCTCCACAATGGGACACAGATAGTAAAAATAAAAATGACAGGGGTTAAAACCCTCTATCTGAAATAAAAAAAAACTTTTGTCTTTAGTTCTACTTTAATATTTAAAGTGCTTGTAAAGGCAGACGTTTTTTTTTATCTTAATGCATTCTATGCATTAAAGTGTTACTAAACCCTGGACCCTGCATTCACTATGTCTGTTCTCCCACAGTACACAGAACATGGAAATGCAATTTTTTTAGTAAATATAAACCGCTAAATACCTTTTCTCATCAGCAGTATATAGGAGTCTTGTGACTTGTATTACTGTCTGGAGTTTTCATTCTCCCCTGATACTCTATCTGAACAGTGCCCTAGTACAGGCACAGTGACCCCCCCTAGTACAGGCACAGTGACCCCCCTAGTACAGCACAGTGCCCCCATAGTACAGCACAGTGACCCCCATAGTACAGCACAGTGACCCCCCCCTAGTACAGCACAGTGACCCCCCCCAGTACAGCACAGTGACCCCCATAGTACAGCACAGTGACCCCCATAGTACAGCACAGTGACCCCCATAGTACAGCACAGTCACCCCCGTAGTACAGCACAGTCACCCCCGTAGTACTTGCAGTTACGCCGTTAGCGGCGTGTGTGTGCGCCTCGAGAGAGGAGAAGCCTGCGCTCGAGGCGCACACACGCCGCCGGGTGTACCAAGATGGCTGCGGCTCCGGAGCTAGGCCAAAGCCGCGGCCTTTCCTAATTCTATGCCCGCGGTGGCGATCCGCGGATCGCATAGCGATCCGATCCAAAGGGGGTGACCCGTTCGGATCACGGATCGGCAGTGATCCGTTGCACCCCTACTAGCAATACACACCAAACTGGAGCATGTGCAGCCTGACTCCTAATGCTCTAATACACAAAGCAGAGGATTAATCTCTTAGATTACACAGTGAGTATAACAAGCATGCTTTACTGCATATACACACTGATTTTACTGTTGTGGGTTTAAGGCCGCGTACACACGATCGGTTCGGTCTGATGAAACTGGCCTTAAGGCCAAACCGACCGTGTGTACGGCCCATCGGACCGTTGTCCGTCGGACCAAAGTTTTAAAACTTGCTTTAAAATCGGTCCGATGGACGCCCGACCATGTGTATTTGTGGGCGAGGCAAAGGGTTAGAGGGTCTTGAATGTAACCCAATCCTTTACGGATAGCCAATGGAGAGTCTTCAAGGCCAGGGTGATTGATTCCCAGGGTTCTTCCTTGTTATCAGTCTGGCTGCTGTGTTCTGGACGACTTGTAGACGAGAAATCTGGTATTTGGGTAGACCTAGGTAGAGGGAGTTTGCGATTAGTGTTCCAACTACTGCTGTCCTCTTCCGGGATGAATGGGATGAGTCTGCGCAGCAAGCGGAGAAGATAGTGAGATCCGCTGACTACTGATCCTATTTGTGCGTCCATAGTCATGTCTGAGTCAACTGAGCATGTGCAGAGCAGTGTGGGACAAAGTATTACTGGATTTTAAACAGTATAGGAAATTATTTTTAACGTTTTACATAGCTATACTGGCAAAAGGGGCCAGCTTGAAGTGATGTAGCAGAACTTAATTTTCAGACTAAAGTTACAGTTTAATATTCTGCTGATATTTACTTTTCTACCTGAAGGGCACCATTTCAACGATTTCTGTGGCTGTTTTTGTTTTATATGTTGTAATTACTAATCTTACCATCAATATTTTTGATGGCAAGACCAGTGATGTATCCAGTGATGCGTAATCTATGCAACATATCACAGATCAGTGTTCATTAGTCTAATTGCAATTTATCAAAGCTGAACCTTGAAACTTGAATCACTTGTTAAAGGCATACACACACAAAAACACACACACTGCATTAAATGAGGGACCCTAGAATGGCATTATTAACGTTTGGTTGAGTGTTCTTTTGGTGAGTTTATTTTGTTATTTTTATTGGAGCTTTCTGATCCATATTAGTAGACTTTAGCTCAGTCAGCAGCATAGTTGCATTAGGTTTCTTATTATGAGACCCTTGCGTAAACAAAGTGTTTAGTCTGCTTGGCAGGGAGGGCCAATTCAAGAGTAAAGCTACATTAGATGAATGTGCCTACTGCTTTTCTTAGCTATACAATGTAGAATGTGTTCATAACATTAGAATACAGTAAAACCTTGGTTTGAGAGCGTTTTGCAAGACAAGTAAAATGTTTTAATACATTTTGCCTTGATATACAAGCTATAAGAGTAGTCACATGTCATAACTTAGTATAAAAAAGAAGAGAGGAGCCTCTGAGGCCCTGTACACACGATCAGACCGGTCCGATGAGAATGGTCCGACGGACCATTTTCTCCGGGCAACCGCTGAAGTGGTCTGATGTGTGTACACAACATCAGTGCAAAATCCCATCGGGCCAGAACGCGGTGACGTAGAACACAACGGCGTGCTGAAAAACGAAGTTCAATGCTTCCAAGCATGCGTCGACTTCTAAGCATGCACGGGTTTTTGGTCCGATGCTTTTGTGTACTAACCATCGTTTTGGTCCGACGGTCAGGTGTTCATCGGAAAGATTTTAAAGCAAGTTTTAAAACTTTGGTCCGATGGACAGCGGTCCGATGGGCCGTACACACGATTAATTTGGTCCGATGAAACTGGCCATAAGGCCAGTTTCATTGGACCGGTCTGATCGTGTGTACGCAGCCTAAGTGTAGCAATATGGTTACATTTAATGAAGGTACAACATTTAGCAACCTATTGCTACACTTATAGGGCCAGATTCAGGTAGATGGGAGCATCTTTAATCTGGAGTAACGTTTCTCATTTACGTTACTCTGGCGAAATTTTAGGAGCAAGTGCTGTTATTCATGAAGCACTTGCTCCTAAAGTTGCGGCAGCGTATCGAAAATGAGCCGGCGGAATTCAAATTGGGCGGGTACGGGGCGTGTATTATTTAAACTAAGTGCGATCCCGCGGCGAACGTACTGCGCATGCGTCGACTGTCAATGCATCCCAGTGCGCATGCTCCAAATTCTGTCAGTGAACGTCAATGACGTCAAATCCCCATTCATGGACGTTTTACGCAAGCAACGCAAATTTTTTTTTTTTCGACGCGATGACGACGGCTATACTTAACATAGGATACTCCACTAGGGGGCTGCTTTATCTTTACGCCGCGTATCTCTTACGGAAACGTCGGAAAGTCACTGCGTCGCGCCCGAATACGATCGTGAATTGCCGATTCCCGCTGATTAACATATTTTTTCAGCGTAAATCAGCGGGAACGCCCCCAGCGCCATTTTTAAATTAAAGTTGCGATGCGATGGCGAAATTCAATTACGCCGCTCGCATCGGAACTCCAACCCGGCGTTTCTTGTTTTCTGGTTACAGAAAGCAAAAACGCCGGCTTAAAGTGACAGTTAGGCTGGAGTATCACTGATACTCCAGCCTAACTCTACCTGAATCTGGCCCATAGGTGCCTCTCTTCTGTTTTATACCCTGTAAAAAAAATGCTTTGATATACAAGTGCTTTGGATTACAAGCATGTTTCTGGAACATCTTTTGCTCGCAAACCAAGGTTTTACTGTAGTTTGAACTGCCAACAATCAGCTGGGATATATTGTTTTAAAAGTGAAATATTGGTTCTGTGCTGTGCATTTTGCAGTAAAATATGGTGCATAACTGTGTGACTCTAGCTTGTGCTTTTGCTTTTAAAATAATTGTGTCTATTAATAAAAAAATAAGTGCTGAGAAATAAACAGTTCAATAACACATAATCAGTATCTAAAAAAGTGTAGCATGTCAGTTCTTTTTGGTTAAACTCTGTGTATCATAATCGGTCATGTGTCATGTAAGGAACCTTGGAGCAGATGGAGCTTGACAAGAAGTACCCATCTCTGATTAGAAGTCTGTGAAGAGTGTTTCCATTATCTGGGAGACGTAATTCAGATGGCTTTTTATTTCAGTATTTCCTTACACTGTATCTCAGAAAGAGGAAATAGAGACTCTTGCTAAGTCTTTTGCCGTACATTAAACACATCCAACATGGAGCATTTAAAACGTGACAATCATTTACCTAAGCTTGCCAATTGCTCATGACAGGAACCAATGAGCTTTACTTGTTGTGGCAGTAAATGTGTGACTCACAAAGGAGGTAAAGAAAGTATGAGGTAGTCTAACAGGCTTACCTGGCTTATGGGCCATGTAGTCCCTTTCTGGGCTGATATGCCAATAGGTCTTCCAATAAGTCTTCCTCTGCTGTTCCCAAAGCTCTGCCACCAGTCCTAGTCATGGTATTATCATCATAAGCACATGTTACCACTGAGATTTGTTTTAACCACTGCATACAGTTCTGGAAATGTTAGTGTTCAACCTGATTAGCAGGGAAAATAAAAAATGAATGGAAGAATTATCCTCTCCTGGCATGACTGATATTTATGGAGACTCAGTGGTCTGGTCTGCACATGGGTAGGTGGCAGTGTAGGTGTTCTGTTAATTTAGATAATACACTCTTGAAGGGCCATTTAACAGATTATGTGATGTGTTCTCTCCATCTGTGACTGTTCAACATGTGACAAAGGTCTCTCAAACCACGGGGATTGTGAATATAATTATGATTAACTTGTAAAGACCTTGAAGGTTGGCACCTATGTATTGTTAAAGCTCCTACATTAACACTTTTTTGTGTCTAATGCTAAATGTTTATTATTCCGATAAAAATGGAAAGTGTCTTTTTTGCTGAACAAAGAAGCATCAGTTGGCTTATGTCGTAAAAAAAGCGATTAAAAGGCGCATTTATTCACACCGTTTATTACACAAGTATTGCTTATTTCAGTTAATGAAAACAATATAGGTTAAAGTGGAAGTAAACCCCCCAAAAAAATTTAGAGTATAAGATTTCCTATCATCTGTGCCCAGTCTTGCCACACAGAGTTAATCCAGCGCTGAGTAATCCTCTTTTAATGTTCAGTGAGAATTAACAGAATTCCAGATAAAAACTTGCCAAATTATAAAGTCAGTTTTCTCTCTACTTGCTTCGAGTGACAGGTTATTTACATATCTAGCTTGGACATCATATGTTATGTTATGTTTATCATAACATGAGGTGATCCAAAGTTCATTGTATATTACCAGGATGTCCTATGTGGGGGAGGGGTGTATTTATCACTTTTTAGGGTCCTTTCACACGTGCGTTCCGTTTTTCGGTCCGCTCCGTGTGTCCGTCGGCTCAGCGGGGGGGTCTCCGCTGAGCTGTCGGGCGGACAGGGCGGTCCCCGCACACTGTGCAGGGACCGCCCTTGTCTCTCCTCCGCTATCCCCTATGGGGAATCGGATGGAAACGGACCGTCTGTCCGTTTGCATCCGATCCGTTTGGCCTGACGGAAGAAAAATAGGACATTCTTCCGTCCGAAAAAACGGATCTGGCCGACGTTAGCGGATGCATCATCCGCTAACGGATCCGCTCCCATAGGGAAGCATTGAGGTCCGTTACCGGACGTCCAAAAACGGACGAACAGAACGGACGAGTGGAAGAGCTCTTATACTGTGAATCACCTCATGTTATGATAAACATAACATAACATATGATAAACTTGTCCAAGCTAGATATGTAAATAACCTGTCACTCAAAGCAAGAAGACAGAAACTGACTTTTTATTTAGGCAGGTTTTTATCTGGAATTCTGTTCATTTTCACTGAACATTAAAATAGGATTTCTCAGATCTGGATTAACTCTGTGTGGCAAGACTGGGCACAGATGATAGGAAATCTTATAATCTACATTGTGACATAATTTTTATTTATTTTTTAATTTTGATAATACACAACATGGTACTTTCCACCACAGTATGAACTAGATTGTTGTGATAAGGTTAAATTAGAACTGTGTCCTTATTTTTACCTCTTGATAATTATCCTAAAATAATTTTATAACCTGGAGAAACACCTTTTTTAAATAATTGAATGTTCTTTTTATGTTTTTACAACTATAGTCATATCATCTCCCAATTTAGGAACCATGATCCTTACCAGGCACCTAGTACGTGCATGCCTACATTTCATAATCTGTAAATACATTTTGTGTCTCCTTCATTACCAAACACAATGAGCAAATGTGTCATCATCAAGTATTCTGGTGAGAATTGGTAAATGTTAGATGAACAGTTGCAGTTTTTTAATGGTGGGTCAGAGCTGTCCGTAGTGCTGATCTTGGGTTTTTCAAAAGATCGACTCTTAGAGAAATGTTTTTTTTTTTTTTTTTAATTACCCCATATTTGCCGGTATAAAAGGCGACCGGGCATATAAGATGACACCCTAATTTAATTTTTTTTATATGATTTTTTTGCCTGTATTCACCGTATAAGACGACGACCCCCTTCTTGAGGCTTCCGACACTTCATATTTCTTCCTTCTGGAGCCATATTTTTCTTCCTTCTTGCTGGAGCCAATCACAGCGAGCGATGTATTCTATTAATGAATTACAAACCCTGCTTGGATTGGCAGAGGCTGTAACATCATCAGCCTGCGCCTCTCTGACTCTCAAAGCCAATCCGAGCAGGCTACTGTATGTAGCCTGCTCGGATTGGCAGAGGTTGTTGCTCCATTCTGAGCAGGCTCTGTATTCATTCGAATACATCACTCACCGGGATTGGCTAATCGGTATATACTGTATGTAGCCAAAGCTACATACAGTATTACTGCACATCCAGCAGGCATCCGAGCAGCTGACCCGGCATATAAGACGACCCCTGCTTTTTGGCCATTTTTTTTTAAGGGGTTGTAAAGGTTCGTCTTTTATTCTCTAAATTGGTTCCTTTAAGCTTGTGCATAGTTGGTTCACTTACCTTCTTTGATTTCTCTTCTAAATGTTTTTTTTTCTTTGTTTGAATTTCTCAATTCCTGTTTCTCCTCAGTAAGCTTTCCACCATCATCCGAGTGGTGGGAAGTCAGTCAGAACAGCTTACTGAACACCTTACTGAGGAGGAACAGAAAGTGAGAAATTCAGACAAAGAAAACAAAGAGAAAAAAATATTTAGAAGGGGAATTGAAGGAAAAGGTAAGTGACCCAACAATGCACTAGCTTAAAGGATCAGTAAAGGACATTTTTTTTTAATGCTAAATAGCTTGCTTTATCTTATAGCAGTCCTGCTTTCATGTCCTCCATGTCCGTTTTTGCTTAGAAGTTGCTGTAATCCCTTGCTGAACTCCACACTTCCTGCTTGTCTGGCTCCTTATGAAAAAACTCATGGTAGCTTTTCATTGTGGTCCATGATCAAGAAGATGTGATTACTATGTGTCTAAAACCCCTCAGAACCAATCAGATTCATTTTAAAAACAAACACTGCCCTGTGTTTGTTTGTTTTTGTTCTGTGTGTCTCTGTACACACAAAACAAACTGAAACTAGTCTAAAAACTGCAGACACATTATATGATTGATTTTTATCTATTTTTAATCATTTTTTTAAATGAAGCAGTTAACTATTATGGGCCAGATTCAGGTAGATGAGAGCATCTTTGCTCCAGAGTAACGCTTCTCATTTACGTTACTCTGACGACCCTTTCAGTGCAAGTACTGTTATTCACATAGCAGTTGCGCGTAAACTTGCGCCAGAGTAACGATAATGCGCTAGCGTAACCCGACGCAAGTGGAAGTGGGTGTGATCATATGTAAATGATGGGCGGAGTCCAGCGCAGAGGCTTACGTTCAGCGCATCAACCACGGAGCATGCGCAGTGAGTGAGGCTCCACTCGCCCCCTTTGTGCGCATGCTCACAACTTCCGTCGGCACCACTTCACGGGAAACGTCAGCGCAATGCCTTCCATTGGGCGTTTAAATGTGCCCGTAGAAGCGCCATTCCGGCACTAAAGTATATCCTGCTCCCCCTCCCCGCAGTGATGTTACTTTTGTTCTGAGATGGCTGCTCCCGTTCCCCGCAAACACACAGGAGAAAGCTGAACTCTAAAGGCCAGGAGCTGTCAGCCGTCATCTCGGCTATGGAGACCTATGATGTCTTCCTCCATGGCTGTAAAATTTGACAGACAAGCATGGACAGAGGTGTTGTCCTGCAAGTGGGGGTGCTCAGCTAGCTCTTATCGTCGGTAACGCTGCTGTAGCTGCTCTCCTGCTGACCTGTGACCGTCTGGAGTAAAGATAAAGCAGCCTTTTGTAGAAATAACTTTGCGCCGGACGGACGAGATACGCGCGGCGCATGTAGCCAGCGTATGGTGCTAATCCGTTCGTGAATTGGGAAAAATCCCTCATTTGCATATTTGCAGGGGAAATCAATAGGCGCGACTGATGCGCCAAGCGAAATTAAGCGCTGACGATACTCTGGCGTCGGAACGTTCCGCCGGTCGCAAATGGCCCGTTATTGGGCGCATCTAGTTTGGTGGGTACGGGCACATAGAAACGACGGCGCATCTTCACAGTTACGCGGCGCATATCGAAATACTCCAGCGCAAGTGTTGCTGAATCTGGCCCTATGTCTCTATACCCTGTAAACAGTAATTTCAGCAACTACTCCTTTAAAGGAACCTATTTAGAACATAAAAAACAAACCTTTACAACCCCTTTAAGTATAAAAGTTACTCTTATACGCCAGCAAATATGGTAACTTTTTTTTTTTTATTCAAAAATAAAAGATAGGTTTAACTTTATCATAGATTTAACCTCTTTGGTCGACCATGGCGAGGCTGTTCTGAGTGGAACCTGTCATGTTAAACCACTGTATGGTCTTGGCCACCATGCTGCAGCTCAGTTTCAGGGTCTTGGCAATCTACTTATAGCCTAGGCCATCTTTATGTAAAGCAAGAATTTTTTTTTTTCAGATCATCAGAGTTGTTTGCAATGGGGTGCCATGTTGAACCTCCAGTGACCAGTATAAGAGAGTGAGAGCGACAACACCAAATTTAACACGCCTGCTCCCTATTCACGCCTGAGACATTGTAACGAGTCACATGATACCGTGGAGGGAAATGGCTAATTGGAGTTAAATTTGGACATTTTCACTTAGGCCGCGTACACACGATCAAATCTATCTGCTGAAAACGGTCTGCCAGACCGTCTCAGCAGACAGATTCGATCGTGTGTACAGGCGAGCCGACGGATTTGGCCAGCAGACAGATTTTAAAGCCTGCTTTAAAATCTGTCTGCTGGAAACCCGTCGGACCGACATGTCTGCTGGTTAGTACGCTAACCAGCAGACATATCTGCCCGCACATGTGATTTACTTCCTGGTGCGGTGACGTGGCGGCGTCAACGTCATCGCCACGTCACCGCGCTGTCTGCTGGCGGGGATTTTGGTTTGATCGTGTGTACAGCGATCAAACCAAAACAGCCAGCAGAAAAATCTGTTCAAATCGGTCGGTCTGACCGATTTGAACAGATTAATTTGCTCGTGTGTACGCGGCCTTAGAGGTGTACTCACTGTTGTTGCCAGCAGTTTAGACATTAGTGGCTGTGTTGAGTTATTTTGAGGAAACGGAAAATTTACTCTGTTATACAAGCTGTACACTCGCTACTTTACATTGTAGCAAAGTTTAATTTCTTCAGTGTTGTCACATGAAAAGATATAATAAAATATTTACAAAAAATGTGAGGGGTGTTCTTACTTTTGTGAGATACTGTGTATACCAAAGATTGTAGACCTTCACACAGTAAATAATATACATGTATTTGGGTTTTTTTTTTTTTTACCAAAGAAAGGTAGTAGAATAGATTTTGGCCTAAATGTATATTTTATTTGCAAACAGAAACTAAATAAAATGTGTCTTTTTCAAAATTGTTGGGATTTTTTTTTTACTTGTATAAAGAAAAAAAAACAGTGTTGATTAAATACCACCAAAATAAACTCTATCTGTCTCAAAAAATGATAACAAAACAAATTTGGGTACAGTGTTGCGTGACTGAGTAATTGTCATTCAAAAGCCTCATACACACAATTGGATTTCCATCGGACAAATCCATGGAATTTTGTCTGAAGGGCTCTGGCCAGTAACTTGTTCTGCATACAAACAGCAGAACTTTTTCATCCAACATATACAAAACTATGTGTTATTTCAGCTCTTTAGCGCCACCCTTTGGGTAACTTCTGCTAATGTTGTGCTATGGTTAGCTTTGGTTTGGAGCATGCTTGTTTGTACTTTGTTTTTTTTTCTGACGGACTTGTTTACACACCAATCGGGAAATCCCACATCACACATTTGTTGTCGGCCAGTTTTAAAGCATGCTATAAAACATTTGTAGTCGGAAAATCCGACAACAATTGTCCGATGGAGCATACAAACGGTCCGATTTTCCAACAAAACCTTGCAATCACACATTTGTCGTGGGAAAATCTGATCGTGTGTATGAGGCTAAAGTGTGACAGCGCTGAAATCTGAAACGTGGCCTGGGCAGGAAAGGGTTAAACGTGTTCAGTATTGAAGTGGTTAAAATGTCCACCCCCCAGAGAATACCACATTTTCTCAGAAGTGTATTTACTAAATAAGCTTAGGATGTGTTTGGGATCCAGTTTTGAGTTGCAGAGTCATCCTGCACACTAACCACTTACTATAAGCTTCGGACCATTTTGTAGCTAAAGGACCAGGCCACTTTTTGCGATTCGGCACTGCGTCGCTTTAACTGACAATTATGCGGTCGTGCGATGTGGCTCGGAAACAAAATTGGTGTCCTTTTTTCCCCCACAAATAGAGTTTTCTTTTGGTGGTATTTGATCACCTCTGCGGTTTTTATTTTTTGCTCTATTAACAACAATAGTGTGACAATTTTGAAAAAAATTCAATATTTTTTACTTTTTGCTATAATAAATACCCCCAAAAATATATAAAAAAATATTTTCCCTCAGTTTAGGCTGATACGTATTCTTCTACATATTTTTGGTAAAACAATTGCAATAAGCGTTTATTGATCGGTTTGTGCAGTAATGGTGGCGATCTGCAATTTTTTTCCTGACTGCGACATTATGGCGGACACATCGAACACTTATGACACATTTTTGGGACCATTGTCATTTTTACAGCGATCAGTGCTATAAAAATGCACTGGTTACTGTGAAAATGACACTGGCAGTGAAGGGGTGCGCTCACGGAGATTGCGGCGGGTGCGCCCGCAACAACCGCTTCTTAAAGGGGACGTACAGGTATGCCCTTTTGCCTGCCTGTGCCATGCTGCAGACGTATATATGCGTGCGGCGGGCGGTAAGCGGTTAAGCCCCTGTTCACACTGGTGCATTTTTTCGATTTGACAGTTCAAAATGGTATGACAAGTCGCACCCTATTGTCGGCAGTGGAACTGTTCAAAAAGGTTCCTGCGCTATTTTTTGTGATTTTAGGTGCGAGTTGCATTGACATCTGTGCATGAATTGGCACAGATGTCAGCCAAGTAGCACCTGAAATTGCACTGACCTGCTACAATGAAATTGTGCCACGATTTCAAAGTAGCATTCAATGTGAACCAGGGCTTAGCGCCCATTTACACCAGATGCAATGGGATGCATTTTTGACTGCCCTCCAACTACACAGATACTGATAGTCCAAAATCCAGGTCATCCTACGGGCATAGTTCACACGTGCAGTGCAGTAAGAAAAAAAGTCAGAAGTGACCTCTAAGGAAATGCGAGCTTCGGTAAAAATACACGTCGAATGCATTATTGCATGTGCAAAAAACGTGCAGTAAACACACGGGCCCAGATTCACAGAGCAATTACGCCTGTCTAACTGGTGTTAGACAGGAGTAATTTCAAATTTTGCGCGCCGTATCACTAGTTTGAATCCTCAAACCATGATACGGCGGCTTCAGGCTTCGATCCGAGAGGCTTACGTCTTCGTAAGCCTTCGGATCTACGCTGCGATATTTTTGCGGCCGCTGGGAGGAGTTTGCGTCGTTTTCATGCGTCGGGATATGCAAATGAGATCCACGAAGATACGAGCGGTCTTCGCAATCGCTTTCGTCTATTTTTTTATACGTACTGTTAGACCAGCTTTTTGCTGGTCTAACGGTGCGTAGCCCATGTTAAAGCGGAGGTTCACCCTAAATATAAGATCTCCCATGTGATCCAGCATACTGGGGTCAGCGCCAGTATGCTGGTTTTTTTTTTTTTTAATCGCACACTTACTGTATTATGCCGGAATTTCATTTTTTTCCCTCGCGGTGGACGGCTCTAGTATTGCTCGTCACATCTTCCTAAAATACCCGATATGGACTCGGGTAATCTCGGCGAAAATGCGGCGCCTGCGCACAGACCTAGGAGCTGACTGCGCAGGCGCCGTATTTCTCCGAGTCCTATTTCGGAGGGCGTGACGCGCCATAGCCGTAGGACTCGGAGAAATACGGCGCCTGCGCAGTCAGCTCCTAGGTCTGTGCGCAGGCGCCGCATTTTCGCCGAGATTACCCGAGTCCATATCGGGTATTTTCGGAAGATGTGACGCGCTATACTGGCGCCGTCCACCACGGGGGAAAAAAAAGAAATTCCAGCATAATACAGTAAGTGTGCGATTAAAAAAAAAAAAACCCAGCATACTGGCGCTGACGCCAGTATGCTGGATCACATGGGAGACCTTATATTTAGGGTGAAATACCGCTTTAAGTATGGCCGTCGTTCCCGCGTCGAATTTAAAAATTTATTTTTTTACGTAACTCGTTCGGGAATAGGAATCTCCGTAAACGACGCTACTCAAGAAAAAATGACGTAACGCCGTGATTTCGCGCAATGCACGGTGGGAAATTTGCGAAAGGAGCATGCGCAGTTCAATCGCCGCGGGAACGCGCCTATTTTAAATGCTTCACGCCCCCTACTCGCGTAGATGGATTGCGACGGGAGAAATACACTACGCCGCCGTCGTTTACTGGACAAAATCTACCTGGATTCCACGTAGAGCCAGGTAAAAAAGGGCGGCGTAGTGTATTTCTGATACTCTACGATAATCTAATTCTATCTGAATCTGGGCCACAGTTTCTGGTGTGAATGGGCCCTTAGTGATGAGTAAAATGAAGAGACAGATATTTTATTATTTTTATGATTTATAATCAGATCATTTAAATGTCAGGAATTGCCCCATTAACTACCAGAAAGATCAAGTATACATACAGAATACACCAGGGTGCAGGCCCCCATTTGTAGTCGTCACATGTGGTACAATGTGGTGTATGATTCGTAGACACACTACGCTCTTCTCAGGGGAAGTAGATTACAATAAAGCAGTCCTGTGAGGTTCCAATTTCCCAACAGTCCAAATTTTTCCTGCAAACGTCCTACAGCTTCGTTATAGGCTAACTCCCTCATCTGCCTTCATCAGGAATGTATCTCTTTACATAGCCACAGTGTGTACGTGATGGATCTTTAGGACCAGTGTGTCTATCTCCAGGGGAAATTCTGATGGTGCGTGTCAGGCAGGCGCACAGCATCCTTAAAAAGGATCATTATTTCCAGTCCCTGGATGAGTTATCTTTCCTGTTGTAATAGATGGGTTAAATTATATCCCAAGCCCAGTTACCTTCTGCATCCCTTCCTTCACCCTGCACTAATACCACCCCCTCCTCACAACTGACATCTGGTGCTAGGACTGGGCTATCCACTCGGCATCCCTTTGTTTTGTGTCTTTTCGTTAATTTATTTTCAAATTTTTTTTTTTTTCATGAGTCTTGCATGCAATAGATTGCAATACGAATCTAACATTTGCGTAATTATTGATATGAACTTGGCTGCTAAGTAGCTTCTGTCCTGGACGAACGCGTGTTTTTTTTTTTTTATTAACAGATATGTCTTTTTACTTCATATTTTTCTGAAATAACCTTTAAAGTAATTTCAATTTTTTTTCTGAAAATGTGAAACTGCACTTATGTCAAATAGCAACATATTTATCATTTTCTACCCACCTTTGAATCTGTTTCATCCTTTCTGATTCCTTGTCTCTTTATGACATCATCTAGAAGGAAAGCTGTCAGAATGCTAAAGACCTGTATCCCAACCTAAGGCCCTTATGGAAGCAGTTATTATCTCTGGCTTTTCTAGCTGCTGGGCAGCATACTAGTTCCAGAGCTCTGAAGCTTGACCTATTCAGCCTCAGTGGAACTGACGTAAGGGCCCCAAAGCTTGTATGGTACCTGGAAGTGAAAGAAGAAAATCTATAGGAAATGTTAGAGACAGGTCTCCCTTAAAGTGCAGCAGCTTCAGGCAGGCGGCTCAACGAGGATGGGATTCAAACTCATGCATGCAGAGCACAATGGATTAGCAGTCCGTCGCCTTAACCACTCAGCACCTCATCTATGGGACAGCTGTCATTCATGCAAAAGAAAAAATAAGTGCAGCTGTCATTCATGCAAAAGAAAGGTCTAGATTTGCCCCCAACAACATGTATTGTGCTGTACACTATGACCACAGATCACTGTGGCTTTACAGTTGCAAACACCTCATGATAGCGATCTACAAATACCTCAATGGGGATCCCAGTATAGGAAAAACAATTGAGTCCCAGGGAGTGTATGAGGACACGGGGCCACACAGTGAGACTGGAGGAGAAGCGGTTTAACCTTAAACTGCGCAGGGGGTTCTTCACTGTCAGGGCAATAAGGATGTGGAACTCTCTCCCACAATTGGTGGTCGCTGCGGGAAGTATGGTTATTTTTAAAAGACTTTTGGATGTAACAGTATATCTTCAAAAACACAACAAGGATATGGGAAATTATTATAGTCACTGACACATGTACACATACATAGGTTGAACTAGATGGACTATTGTCTATTTCAGCCTTGCCTACTATGCAACTATGTACAGTGCAGAAAATAAGTATTTGAACACCCTGCTATTTTGCAAGTTCTCCCACTTGGAAATCATGGAGGGGTCTGAAATTGTTATCGTAGGTGCATGTCCACTGTGAGAGACATAATCAAAAAAAAAAAAAATCCAGAAATCACAATGTATGATTTTTTTAACTATTTATTTGTATGATACAGCTGCAAAGAAGTATTTGAACACCTGTCTATCAGCTAGAATTCTGACCCTCAAAGACCTGTTAGTCTGCCTTTAAAATGTCCACCTCCACTCCATTTATTATCCTAAATTAGATGCACCTGTTTGAGGTCATTAGCTGCATAAAGACACCTGTCCACCCCATACAATCAGTAAAAATCCAACTACTAACATGGCCAAGACCAAAGAGCTGTCCAAAGACACTAGAGACAAAATTGTACACCTTCACAAGGCTGGAAAGGGCTACGGGGAAATTGCCAAGCAGCTTGGTGAAAAAAGGTCCACTGTTGGAGCAATCATTAGAAAATGGAAGAAGCTAAACATGACTGTCAATCTCCCTCGGACTGGGGCTCCATGCAAAAATCTCACCTCGTGGGGTCTCAATGATCCTAAGAAAGGTGAGAAATCAGCCCAGGACTACACGGGAGGAGCTGGTCAATGACCTGAAAAGAGCTGGGACCATCGTTTCCAAGGTTACTGTTGGTAATACACTAAGACGTCATGGTTTGAAATCATGCATGGCACGGAAGGTTCCCCTGCTTAAACCAGCACATGTCAAGGCCCGTCTTAAGTTTGCCAATGACCATTTGGATGATCCAGAGGAGTCATGGGAGAAAGTCATGTGGTCAGATGAGACCAAAATAGAACTTTTTGGTCATAATTCCACTAACCGTGTTTGGAGGAAGAAGAATGATGAGTACCATCCCAAGATCACCATCCGTACTGTGAAGCATGGTGGTGGTAGCATCATGCTGTGGGGGTGTTTTTCTGCACATGGGACAGGGCGACTGCACTGTATTAAGGAGAGGATGACCGGGGCCATGTATTGCGAGATTTTGGGCAACAACCTCCTTCCCTCAGTTAGAGCTTTGAAGATGGGTCGAGGCTGGGTCTTCCAACAGGACAATGACCCGAAGCACACAGCCAGGATAACCAAGGAGTGGCTCTGTAAGAAGCATATCAAGGTTATGGCGTGGCCTAGCCAGTCTCCAGACCTAAACCCAATAGAGAATCTTTGGAGGGAGCTCAAACTCTGTGTTTCTCAGCGACAGCCCAGAAAGCTGACTGATCTAGAGAAGATCTGTGTGGAGGAGTGGGCCAAAATCCCTCCTCCAGTGTGTGCAAACCTGGTGAAAAACTACAAGAAACGTTTGACCTCTGTAATTGCAAACAAAGGCGACTGTACCAAATATTAACATTGATTTTCTCAGGTGTTCAAATACTTATTTGCAGCTGTATCATACAAATAAATAGTTAAAAAAATCATACATTGTGATTTCTGGATTTTTTTTTTTGATTATGTCTCTCACAGTGGACATGCACCTACGATGACAATTTCAGACCCCTCCATGATTTCCAAGTGGGAGAACTTGCAAAATAGCAGGGTGTTCAAATACTTATTTTCTGCACTGTAAATAAATATGTAATAAAAGTGTAAAGTAAATCAATGATTTTGGTGAGGAATTACTGTCATGTTTTTATTGCTGTCCATGTTCCCGGTCATTCTCTCAGCTTGTTCTGGTCACCGGGAATAAAAGTAAGCGTAAATCTAAAATTTTCAGTTGCCACAAGAACAGAAACAGGAGAGACATCTTCCAATGGGGACACTTGCTCCTGTGACAACTGTCCAAGAGAAAAATTCCCTCACAATTGAAAGATATCCTCTTCCTGTTATGTCTACAAGAGGTAAGGGTACATTTTTTGAACATGGCAAAAAATACTGACAGTGGTTTTAATGGTTCCCTACTCAATCTATTTGGCTTTAGTTATACTTCAAGCAAGTGGTGGAACTCTCACCATAGCATCCCACACTGTTGCTATGGGACCAGGGGCTGGTAGGGGCCCAGTTAGGGGACTGAAGGTGCATGAATAGTAATGGCCCCTCCTAAATGGCAGTAGCCCAGAGCATGGCTGACCAGTGCCATATCACCTTCCCCAACAAATGGCCCCAGTGTTGTTGGAGCCCCTAATTGACCCCAAACACGGCAACTGTGACCTTTACAGTCCCACTGCCCATTGCTGTGATCACGTAGCAGAATCCTGCCTTTCCAAACTCAAGCAAGTTTACTTTGTAGGCAGAGTTCAGTGCTTGATAGAAAACTTTCATGATGGGAGTTGGGGTGGAAGAGGAGAAGCAGCAGAAAGAGAGTAGTGAGGCATACAGCAAAGCGGCACAATAAAAGTGTCTCCACAACAGCACTGTTATATGGGACTCAGATCATTCTTCTTCTTACTATGGGTAAGAAATCTGTCTTTGGTGGTTTCATGCACGTATTAATGGGTCAGTGGACCCTACTTACTCCTCTGCATTCTCACTCTAACTTAAGTGTACAAAAATGATCAATCTAGATATCAGTAGCATACAGTATGTAAATAATAGTAGCATACAGGAGTAGGTATCATGCAGTACCTCAAACAGTGGAGTGGTCAGGCATATTTATTGATACAATTTACTTTGTGGAATAGTCAGGGATATGTAAAGTCCAGTAACGGAACAGAGCAAAGCATCAGCAGAAGGTAACAAACAGTAATGCCGCGTACACACAATCACTTTTTTGCGATGAAAAAAAACGACGTTTTCAATCATGAAAAAAAAACGACGTTTTTCAAACTTCATTTTCCAAAACGACGTTGCGTACACACCATCGTTTTTCTACAAAGCTCTAGCAAAGAGTAGTGACGTACACCACGTTCGACGGCACTCTTTTCCATTGAAGCTCCGTCTCATAACTTGCTTCTGAGCATGCGCGGGTTTAAAAACGTCGTTTTCAACATCGTTTTGCCCACACACCATCACTTTTTATGACACAAAAAACGACGTTTTGAAAAACGACACAAAAAATTCAAGCATGTTGGAATTTTTTTTTGGTCGTTTTTTTTAAGACAAAAAAATACGTTTTGCCCACACACGATCAATTTAAATGACGTTTTATAAAACGTTGTTTTTTTTTCATCGCAAAAAGTGAACGTGTGTTTACAATGAGGGTTACAATGAAGCATTCAAAAGTATGCAATGTACAATACAGCACAGTGCCTTTAAAAAGTATTCATACCCCTTGAAATTTTCCACATTTTGGCATATTACAACCAAAAACGTAAATGTATTTTATTGGGATTTTATGTGATAAACCAACATAAGTTTCTCATAATTGTTAAGTAGAAGGAAAATGACAAATGGTTTTCAAAATTTGGCAGAGGGTGTTCTGGTCGGCTGAGACCAAAATGTTACATTTTGGCGAAAAATAAAAATGTTAAGTTTGGCAGAAAACTAACACTGCACATCACCCTGAACACACCATCCCAACCGTGAAACGGGGTGGTGGCAGCATCATTTTGTGGAGATGCTTTTGTTGAACAGGGATAGGGAAGCTGGTCAGAGTTGATGGGAAGATGGATGGAGCCAAATACAGGGTAATCATAGAAGAAAACCTGTAAGGCTGCGTACACACGATCGAACATGTCCGCTAAAACTGGTCCGCAAACCAGTTTCAGCGGACATGTTCGATCGTTGTACAGCCTATCGGACAGTTTTCCAGCGGACAAAAGTTTCTAAACATGCTTAGAAACTTGTCTGCTGGAAACCTGTCCATCGGACAGGTTTGATGGTTAGTACGCCCAACCATCGGACCAAAATCCCGCGCATGCATCGAATTGATTCGACGCATGCTTGGAAGCATTGAACTTCCTTTTTTCAGCACGTCGGTGTGTTCTACGTCACCGCATTCTGGTCTGATCGGATTTTGGTCCGATGGTGTGTACGCACATCAGACCAAAAGACCACTTCAGACATGTCCGATGAAAACGGTCCGTCGGACCTGTTTCATCGGACATGTCTGATCGTGTGTACGCGGCCTTAGAGTCTGCAAAAGACTTGAGACTGTGGCGGAGGTTCACTTTCCAGTAGGACAACGACCTTAAACATACAGCCAGAGCTACAATGGAATGGTTTAAATCAAAGCATGTTCATGTGTTACAATGGCCCAGTCAAAGTCCAGACCTAAATCCAATTAAGCATTTGCGAAAAGACTTCAAAATTGCTGTTCTTGGACTCTCACCATCCAATCTGACAGAGCTTGAGCTATTGTGCAAAGAAGAATGGGCAAAAATGTCACTCTCTAGTGCAAAGCTGGTAGAGACACACACAGAAAGACTTGCAGAGAAAGGTAGTTCTACAAAGTATTGACTCAGGGGGGCTGAATACAAATGCACGCCACACTTTTCACATATTTATTTGTAAAAAAAATCAAAAACCATTTATAATTTTTCTTCCACTTCACAATTATGTGCCACTTTGTGTTGGTCTATCACATAAAATCCCAATAATATAAATTTTTGGTTGTAACATGACAAAATGTAGAACATTTCAAGAGGTATGAATTCTTTTTCAAGGCACTTTATGTAATGTTCAGTATAGCGTAGAGTGACGAGGTTAAGAGTATATAATGTACAGTGCAGAGCACACTTCCTAATTTTGTACCCTGCATTGTACGTTTCATATTCCATACCGCCCTGTTCTTTACACTGTATTGTACATTCCCCACCTCCTTGTTCTGTACACTGTATTGTACATTCCCCATTCCACACCGCCTTGTTCTGTATACTGTGTTGTACAACCCTTCTTTCACATTGCCTCATTCTGTGCGCTGCATTGTCACAGCTGACACTACTAATGGCCATTTAGAGATATCTATGGGGCCTCATCAAATATTTGCTGCTGTTACACCCCTGACAGTGTAGGCGGTCGATCCAGGCTATACAATTGGAATTGTTTCAAAGGTGGTCTGTGGATCCCAGGGTTCTGACAGTGTAGGCCAGGGGTGCCCAACCTGTGATTCAGGGGCCACATGTGGCCCGCAGAGCCCATTGATGTGGCCTGCGACCTCCTGCATTGGGATGGCAGTTGGCAAGCCCAGATTGCAGGTTGCCGGCCCGCCATCCCAGAGCATTAGTTTTGTGGATGAAGCCGATGGTAGAGGAAGCAAGCAGCTGCAGAACAGAGCTGCATAAGCCAATGCTTCCTGTATAGCGCCGACGCCTATCATAGGTGAAGTGATACCATATGCACTCTGCCTGAGACAGCAACAGCTGGTGATACCTGAATGAAAAACAGTTATCAATGGTAAGTTTATTACTAAAATCACAGTGTATATATGGGCATATCTGTTCTTACAGGGGGTTTCCTGAGCCCTAGACTTCTGGTTATACCTGCCAGTTAGGGAGCTTTCAGAAGGTGTACCACACCTGCAGGATATAATAGAATTCCATGGCAAAGTGCAGCTAACCTGCAGGAAAACCACAGGTGCACTGCGCTGCACCTGCGGCGTGGGTAGACCACTGGCCATCAGTGTAAAAGCAGCCTTAGGCCCCTTTCACACGATCAGTCTGACCCAATCAGACCCTCCATTCACATCTATGAAGCAGTAGATGTAAACAGACTTGTGTCTGTTTACACCTGCCTACCTCCAATACGATCTGCTAAAAAAACAAAAAACAGAAGTGGATCTGTCCCCTTTCATCTGATCGGATCAGAGGGTCCGAAGAGTAGAGTGGGCTGTGCCTGTTTACTCTGCATATGCAGAGTGTACAACGGACATGTCATCTGCCCACTCCGATCATTGTGGCCTGCCACTGGTTACTAAGTCGCTAAAGGGGTGTTCCAGTACAAAAAGTGTAGCTGCTGGCTTTTAATAAACATACACTTACCTGCTCCACGTTTCAGCCACGCGCCGGCCGGGTCTCCGCTCCTCTCCCCCCCTCTTCGGCTGGCGTCTTCATTCCAAGTGTGGGCACCTGGCCGTGACAGCTTTCGGCTTCACAGCCGGGCACCCACTGCGCATGCGTGAGCGTCACTGCGCATGCGTGAGCAGCGCCATCCAATTGAACAGGTGATCGCCTGGGACCTGTCACGTGTCCCAGGCGATCGCCTACAGGGAGGGGCTGCAGAAAGGCAATTAGACTATTCGCCTTAGCAGCCCCTCGGCGGAAGGAGGAAGTGGGACAGGAAATCCTGAAGCCCCCACTCCCCCCCCCCCAAAAAATACATGCCAAATGTGGCATGTAAGGGGGCGAGGCGTGGATTAAGCGGAAGTTGCAATTTTGGGTGGAACTCCGCTTTAAGTGCCCTTCGCTCTTCAAAAGGTTGGGCACCCCTGGCGTAGGTGGTAGATCCAGGCTATACAATTGGAATTGTTTCAAATGATGTTACACCCATTCTTTAACCTAGAGTGCAGTAACACAGAAACCAATCAGTATTTATCTTCCACTTGTCAGACGCCAGTAAACTGAAGTCTAGTTGCTTGCTTTAAACACAGCTCTTGGTAGTTTATTACTGGTATTGTCTCTGGTTTATACGCTGGTCATAAGCGATATATGACAGCTGAATTGAGCATGGGCGATGTGACTGCCAAATGAACATTTCCCTGTGCCATGTGTGTGTCCCATGTTGCCAAAGAGTGCATATTTATACACTTAACAGACACTACTAGACATTTTGATTGGCTGCTAAAGTTCAACCCTTCCTATTCTATAAAATCAAATGTTTGCCCATTGAATTGTACATTGTTGCCACTAAAATTACGCAAAAGATTATGAACAGTTTTTTACCCCAGCATTTCATATTCCTGATACACTATATTGTCAAAAGTATTAGGACACCTGCCTTTACACGCACATGATCTTTAATAGCATCCTGTAGGGTTATTGAGTTGGCCCTTTGCAGCTATAACAGCTTCAGCTTTTCTGGGAAGGCTGGCCACAAGGTTTAGGAGTGTGTCTATGGGAATATTTGACCATTCTTCCAGAAGCGCATTTGTGAGGTCACGCACTGATGTTGGATGAGAAGGCCTGACTCGCAGTCTCCACTCTAATTCATCCCAGACGTATTCCATCGGGTTGAGGTCAGGACTCTGTGATGGCCAGTCAACTTCCTCCACCCCAACGTTGCTCAACACCCTCCCTTTATGGACCTTAATTTGTGCACAGTCATCCTGGAACAGGAAGGGGCCATTCTCAAACTGTTCCCACAAAGTTGGGAGCATGAAAATGCCCAAAATGTCTTGGTATGCTGACGCCTTAAGAGTCTCCTTCACTGGAACTAAGGGGCAAAAACAACCCCATCCCCCCGCTCCACCAAATGATTTGGAGGGGTGACCCACTACTTGCTGTCTGTCCCCCCCCCCCCCCCCCTCAGCTTATGTGCAGCTGGGAATGTGATCTCTTATAAAAAAAAAAACTATTTTTTATTTTTTTAATTAAATTTAAAAAAAATTATATATATCTTTACACAAACGGTTTGCCTTTCATTTCTATTTTAAACCGAATGGGTTGTTTTACAATCACTTTAATAACTGCCTAGAATAATATTGTATCCTGTTTTTTCCCAGCTTTACAATTGTTTTTGTACATGACTGTAATGTCCTGCAAGTTTATCAAATTTCCATCAGACAAGCCAGCTTATGTCTCTGTAGCCCTTTAGTTTCCACTTTAAATCATGTTTTTATCTGTATGCCTCTTAACACAGTATCAAATCTCGTGCATTTCACTGTGCTACTGTGTTACTTGTGGCAGGTTGGCTATCTGGGAAAAAAAGATTAATATCAATGACCATACAAATAACAATCTGATTTCACAATCACATTATGATCTCTTTTTGGGATTTATCAAAACCATGTGATTTGATGATCTACCTTAAAGCCCTGTACACACGATCGGATATCTGATGGAATCTAATCCGATGGATTTTTTCGTCAGATTTCCGATGAAGCTGACTTTCATCAGTCTTGCCTACACACCATCAGTCAAAGATGTCACAGTACCAAAACACGGTGACCTAAAACACTACAACGTGCCGAGAAAAATTAAGTTTAATGCTTCCGAGCATGCGTCGACTTAATTCTGAGCATGCGTGGATTTCCAAACAGACGATCGTTTTTTCTATTGTTTTTTTTTATCCATAGGAAAAATTTAAAAAATGTTCTATTTTTTTTTACCGATGGATGGGTCCACACACGACAAACCGACGGCGGAGGACAAACCGACGGCGGAGGACAAACCGGTCCGTTTTCATCGGACAAACCGATCGTGTCTACTCAGGTGTATTCAGTTACAAAGCATTTCGCACTACATTGCTTGTAACAGATCTGAAGGAGATTGTATAATGAGATTGTATTGTGTAATGCCAGTAAAAGGCTCATTGTGGATCATTGAACTCTAAACATATTTTGATAAGTTGAAGAAATGTATTATGTCTTTTAATGCAGTCACCCACCCAGTGAGAAATCACATCTTTACTCCCACATAATAAGGGGTTATATTCCCTTTAATTCTGTTTCATAGGACTGGTTGCCGCTATGCCCACTCTTCCCCCAATCATTGGTCTTTAACACTGTTGCGTAGTTCATTTACAAGTGTAGTGGTAGGACCCCGGAATTTGGTCTGAGGCGGCGTACACACGGCCGAGGTTCTCGGCAGAAACCAGCGAGAACCTCGCTGGGAGCCGCATTCTGCCGAGAACCTCGGCCGTGTGTACGCTCTCGGCGAGCCCCGCCCGTCGGGAATCCCGTAGAGCGAATAGAGAGCACGCTCTCTATTTGCTCGACGGCCCGCCTGGATGAATGGCTGGTTGCCATTCCTGACAAGCGGGTCCCCGATTTCGACGGCCGGCCGAGAGCCTCGACGGGCGGAACGTTGTGTTCCGCCCATCGAGGTTCTCGTACATGTGTACGCCGCCTCACCCGTAATATTGGGTGCCTCACTGATCCTTCCTCCCAGTGGCTGGATATAGTTACAGTATCATAACAGACTGTGATGTCATTCGTTTACCTCTAAGGCTGGCCATACATGGAGCGAATTTCTTTCCTGCAACCACAAATCCATCCTGCCAGGCCATTGCTTTCTCCCACTGGGGGGGATGTGAGGAAGTTGCCCCCACTGGGAGAAAACAGTGATTATTGCTAGCGGCTATAGCGACTAGCGATAATCGCAGGTAAAAACCCAGCATGCTGGTTGTACCCAAGTTGATCGTTTGATCAACTTGGTATATTCAGCCTGCCCATTTTGAATCTTGCTGGGTCAGCAGGAAATTCAAACTGTGTATGGCCTGCCATAGGCTGGCCATGGATGCCTTATTGTTTTTTTTTTTTAATCAGCCAGAGGGCTGATTGAAAGAAACAAAGGCTTCCCTCATCCACCATCCACACCGTGCCACTGTATTCTGACTACGGTATTCCTCTGCTGTCAGAATACACTGATCAGGCTGCAGCCAACTGATCAACAGAAATTTTCCAACAATCCCATTAAAAAAAAAATTGATCGTTAGAGCAGGAGCAACCATAGATGGATGAAAGTTTGTCCCGTCCTTGCTAAGGGTCCTTTCACACGGAGCGGTCCATTTTCGGTCCGCTCCGTGTGTGTCCGTCGGCTCAGCGGGGATCCCCGCTCAGCTGTTGGCGGAGAGGGCGGTCTCCGCACACTGTGCAGGGACCGCCCTGTCTCTCCTCCGCTCTCCCCTATGGGGAATCGGATGAAAACGGACCGTTTGTCTGTATTCATCCGATCCGTTCCACCAGACGGAAGAAAAATAGGGTTTTCTTCCGTCCGAAAAAACGGATCCAGACGGACGCGGATCATTGCGGACGTTAGCGGATGCATCATCCGCTAACGGACGCGACCCCATAGGCGTCCATTACAAGTCCGTAAACGGACTTGTAAAAACGGACGAACGGAGGCGGACATGTGAAAGGGGCCTAAAGCAGCCACATTTTGATGCATTCATGAACAGCTTAGCAGTGATTTCAGAACTGAAAACAGTAATAGACAAAAAAAACTTCCTATATTTGCTGTGCATAGGGAAGGAACATTAAGGCCCCTTTCACACTGAGGCAGGGGCAGCGTCGGCGGTAAAGTGCCGCTATTTTTAGCGGCGCTTTATTGCCAATTTCGTGGCGGTATAGCCGCGATGTCCCATTTATTTCAATGGGCAGGAGTGGTGGAGGAGCGGTAAACACACCGCTTCTTCACTGTTCCAAAGATGCGGCTAGCAGGACTTTTTTTTTACCATCCTGCTAGCGCAATGCTCCAGTGTGAAAGCCCTCGGGGCTTTCACACTGGAGACACTGGAGGCAGCGGCTGTTTCAGGTCGGTTTGCAGGTGCTATTATTAGCGCAATAGCACCTTCCAAACGACCCAGTGTGGAAGGGTACTTAGAAGACAGATTAAGAATTTAGCTTTAAAGGTGTTGTAAAGGTACAATTTTTTTTTCTAAATAGCTTCCTTTACCTTAGAGCAGTCCTCCTTCACTTACCTCATCCTTCCATTTTGCGTTTAAATGTCCTTATTTCTTCTGAGAAATCCTCACTTCCTGTCCTTCTGTCTGTAACTCCACACAGTAATGCAAGGCTTTCTCCCTGGTTTAGAGTGTCGTGCTCGCCCCCTTCCTTGGACTACATGAGAGTCATGACGCTCTCTACATTGCAGATAGAGAAAGGAGCTGTGTGTTAGGAGGACTGTACTAAGGTAAAGGAAGCTATGTAGGAAATTTTGGTATCTACTCAAAAATGTTTTGAGCAAGGGGAATATCTGGTTGTGTGGTTACACATTTGCCCATGACCACGGTCAGTACATGACCACATTGTTCCTTCTTGGCTGCAATTTATGCAGATTTGATAAGGGCCCATTAGCAATTTGCTTTGTGATATAACTGTAAGTGATTTTATTTTTTCTTCAATGGCCGCGTACACACGACCGTTTTACATGATGTGAAAAATGCTATTTTTTTTTAATGTCATTAAAAACGTGTGTAGGCTCCAGAACATTTTTGATGACGTGAAAAATGGGCATTAAAAATTTAGAACATGCTCTTTTTTTTCGTGTCGTTTTTCACGTTGTCGTTTTTCACGTCGTAAACAAACGGTCTTGTGTAGGCTTTAACGACAGGAGCACTCGTTCTGGTAAAACTAGCATTTGTAATGGAGATAGCACGTTCGTCACGCTGTAACAGACTGAAAAGCACGAAGACTGAAAAGCGCGAATCGTCTCTCACCAAACTTTTACTAACACTAAATCAGCAAAAGCAGCCCCAAGGGTGGCACCATCTGAATGGAACTTCCCCTTTATAGTGGCGTCGTACGTGTTGTATGTCACCACACTTTGCTCAAGCATTTTATTTTCACGATCGTGTGTAGGCAAGGCAGGCTTGACAAAAATCACATGAAAAAAAAAATTCATTTTTTCTAGGGCTGTTACTGATCAAAATTTTTGTGTTCGATTAATCGTTTTTTTTTTTTTATCGATTAATCAACTAATTTTGATTAATTATAACGCACATACAGATCCAACTACTTTTATCTGATCTCCTTGCAGGCTGATTCCCAGTGCAGCTACCAACTACTGGAAAAATGGATAGCAGGATACAAAAAACACACAAAGGCAGCGCTCGATGGGAATAGCGTTAAAACTTTTATAGTCTTCAAGTAGGTAACAAAATAAATATTGCACTGGAGATAAAATCGATGGAGCTACATAAACTGTAAAAATGGTGCGAGTAATACCAAACAGTACCAAAAGCAGTCATAAAAACATGTAGCCAAGCATGATACTGGTATAAAAATGTGTACAACTATACCACTGCTGAATCCAGATGAGAAGAGGTTAACATCAGTCCGTCGGCATGTAGATGTCCCATGAAGGGAATTATCACAACTCCCAGTGGATGGCTGTAAAATCCCAAGGTTGATAGAGGGTAGTGATAGAGGGAAGTGTAACAGCCTTGCGTGTGGCAGATAGTAAGGTCCCGCCGGCATGCAGATATGAAGGCACAGAAAAGGAGCCTTTCAGATGGACACGGCAAGCCCCGCCGGTGTCCGTAACGTTACCAGATCTTCGACGAAACTACCTAAAGGCCCAGAAGCCGGCGGATAGGTGAGTACAAATCAAAAGAATTTAAATCGATCAAAAAGATTTTGATCGATAAAAAAAATTAAAGATTAATCGATTAATTAAGTTAATTTGCACAGCCCTAATTTTTTCTAACCATTAAAAATGGTCGTGTGTACACGGCATAACAGTTTGTTTATTTTGTGCTAACAGGATCCACATACCTAAACCCAAGTAATGAAATGGCTTGGCAGTATTCATTTCCTGCCTAATCAGCTTATTTATTGAAGAGTTTTAATTTGCTGTGGAGACCTCCTTTGTACCTGCTCCACGTCTTTCTTTCTGAGCAATGAGAGGTAAAGCACTGCTGTGGATCTCTTTTTGTTCCATGACCGCACCACGGAGTGTCAGTTAGCTCTGCTCTACTGAAATGTGTGACGGAGACCTGGCCTCCAGCTCCCCTGCTGCATGTCTATTGAGATGCTTCCCTCTGCTGCCCACATCGCAGCGTTACTCTCTGGGCTATTTTTAGCCAACTGGGACACTTTTCCAGTAGCCCCGTCTGCGGGAACATGTGACGTTGACTAGCTCTGACCATTTCATTTTATTTTTCGGATTAGTCATTTCACCCAAATGTACAATCCCTGCACAGTTTTAAGTTAGGAAAGGGGAAAAAATTCCTTTGTCTCCTTTTTTTATCCCCCTGGATTTTAATTGTTCTTTTTTATTTTGCAAGTGGTTTGAGGTCGTGTAATTATTACCTCTTAGGGAGCACAAGTGTCTAGGGTAGAGAATAATATAATGTAAAGCAAACTTCTGTTACACATGATTAGATCCTGCAAGCTTATCGAATTTGTCTACAGGATGTAGATACGTGATGGACAGCATAAGGGCTGAAAGCTCCGTGCTTTGTACCTCTATGGCGGCGTACACACGACCGAGAAACTCGTCGGGCGAAACACATTGTTTTCCCCATCGAGTTCCTTGTTCGGCAGTCAAAAAACTCGTCGAGCCAAATTTTCCCATTGCCCATCGAGGAAATAGAGAACATGCTCTCTTTTTGGCTCGACGAGTTCCTCGACGGGTTTCTCTGCGAAAAGTGTACACACGACCGTTTTCCTCGGCAGAATACGTCTCCCATCGAGTTTCTTGCTGAATTCTGCCGAGGACACCGGTCGTGTGTACGCGGCCTATGACTGTTCAATGGCATTTATTGGATAAGAAATAATTGGCTATTGTTCATATGATTACTTTTTTTCTTTAGGTTGCACCGTATTCGATGTTCGCGTAGTATGAAATGTCCCGTTTTCCCCGTCACGATCTTGTTCTATAGATAGAGATTTTTTTTTTCGTTCAGTCTACCGTGGAAGAGACTTCTATTCCATGTGACCGGTCGACACAAGCTCATCGGATAGCAGGACTGTCACAGTTTCATTACATCTCCTGCATTCAATGATTCTGGGCCCGGCCTGGCACGCAGGGCACTAGAGAGGGAGCAGAAGGAGGGAGAGCTGCCTGCCCAGGTTTCTATGGCAACACTGAAATACCTCCAGGACAGGAGAAGGCGGCAGCAGGGAGATGAGAGAGAGAGAGAAAAAAAAAAAAGACTCCTAACCCAGCACCAACACCGACCACAGCAAGTGCAAGACACTCCCCGTGCCTGTTTCCTGCTGCATTCCTAATGACACCCGTGTTAGGCCACAAACATTATATATTTATCCTTCTATCTGAAAAGGGGACAGTGACGTTAACTGGGAGGAAGTAGCTCTCTACTTATGTGGGTCTGTATTCTTTTATCACTGTATCCCAGCTGTTAGCTCTGAAAGAAAAAAAAAAGCCAGCTTAATCCTAATGTCCCAGGCCCACCCCGGGAGCTGCTATCGATTGGAGGATTCTAGGGTTGGTTGCTCACAGTGAAGGAGTGAAGAGGGGGGGGGGGGGAGAGAGGGATGAGGGAGGCTATACAAGGTCCTCCTCCTACACTCCCGTCCTTGGTGCATTCAGGCCCCATGCGTTCCCATGGAGACGGCCTGTCTGTGCGGCACCTGTACAGGCAACCTGAGAACCGCTCACTGTCTTATTCACTTGGTGACTGAAATAAGTGACACGACCTAGCCCACAGCAGCTGCTCCATCCTGCATGATAAATAATTTCAATTAGAGAGAAAAGTTTATTTCATTTGCGCTGTGTGGGCTCCTTAGTCTCAGTAAACAGTTTATTCGATAGGCAATTAGAAAGTGCTGGAGCATTCTCTCCTTCCGATAGGAGATCTACAACGCTCAGCTAGAAAAAGAAGGTACATTGATTATTGGGAGCTCTTCACGGAGGGGCCATGGTCTTTGCTCGCAGCACCAAGATGTTAGAAAAACCTTGTTTGATGCTGCCTGTTATTGGCATTTTGGGGTATGGGTTAGGCAGTACAGCATTTACCTTTATGGTTAGAAAAGAACGACAATGAGAACATCATCCCCACAATGAGAATCCTAGCAAACCGTTAAAATGAACTTCATTAGTTGTCTTAAGAGAGATGATTTGCTGTAACCCGTACCAACCAATCATCATTCCATTGTTAGATATACACATATAGATAAATAGCTGTAGATTAATCGGGGGATTTACCAAGACTGGTGCACACAGAATCTGGTGCAGCTGTGCATAATAACCATCAGCTTCTAAATTCATCTTGATCAATTACTGTGGTTCTAAAGGCTCAAGGTTTTTTTCTTACCTCCGTGGCTTCTATGCATGAAACTTAAAATCCTTCTGTATGCAGCAGCTCCCCAGCCCCATTAATACTTACCTGAGCCCAATTCCAATCCAGCAATGTGCCTTGGCTACCTGGGGACTCTGCCTCCTCATTGGCTCAGACAGAAGCAGGAGCCAATGAGAAGAGAGAGGGGACTGGGCCAAGCCGAGGCTCTGTGTCTGAATGGACACACAGATAAGCGGCTCGGTGCGAGCCTGCTTGGGTGCCCCACAGAAAACTGTTCACTGTGGGGGCAGTTGGCAGGAGGGAGGAGCCAGGAGTGCTGGCAAGTGACCCAAGAATAGGAGGATTGGGGCTGCTCTGTGCAGAACCCCAGCACAGAACAGGTAAGTATGACATGTTTGTTATTAAAAAAAAAAAACAGCTTGTCTTTAATATCACTTTGACAATAAAACCTGGAAGCTGATTGGTTACAATGCACAGCTGAACCAGATTATGTGTGCTCCAATTAGTAAATCTCCCCCAATGGGGTTCATTTACTAAAGGCAAAACGACTGTGCATTTTTCAAAGGGCAGTTGCACTCTGCAAGTGCAGTTGCTCCAGAGCTTAGTAAATGAGCAGAAACTCTGTAGATTTCCAATATCCAATCATGTGCAAGCAAAAATGCTGTTTTTTTTTTCCTTGCATGTAATTGGGTACTATTTACAAAGTGAAACCTTACCTCATTTACCAAGCTTTGGCTTAGACTGACCGAAGACTTATAAACTTTTGACTTATATTGCCAGATTTAGTAAGAAGTTACGCGGCTTATCTCTAGATAAGCCACGTAACTTCTTAGATGCGCCGGCGTATCTTTTTTCTGTATTCAGAAAACAAGATACGCCGGGATTGAGCTAAGATATGAGCGGCGTAATTGTATTACGCCGTTGTATCTTAACTGCATTTTTAAGATGGCCGCTAGGGGCGTTCCCGCTGATTTACGCCTAGAATATGTAAATCAGCGAGATGCGCCTATTCACGAACGTACGCCCGGCCGATGCAGTGAATTTACGCCGTTTACGTAAGGTGTTTTCCGGCGTAAAGATAAACCACCAAAAAGATGGCGCATCCTATGTTAAGTATGGATGTCAAATTTTTCAGATTTTACGTTGTTTGCGTAACTCGTCCATGAATGGGGATTTACGTAAATTACGTTCACGTCGAAAACAATGCGTCGTAGCGTCATAATTTGGAGCATGCGCACTGGGATACATCCACGGTCGGCGCATGCGCAGTTAAAAAAAAAACATAAAAAACGTGGGGTCACATCACATTACCATAAAACACGCCCACCTCATTCACATTTGAATTACCGGGCTTACACCGGCCCATTTACGCTGCGCCACCGTAACTTAGCTTGGTGAATACAGCATTTGCCTCGCTAATTTACGGCGGGCTAGCGTAAACAAGATACGCTACGCCCCCGAAAATTTAAGCCTCCGTACCTGAATCTAGCCCATAAACTTTTGCTAGATTATTTGATCTCAGCAGGTTTTTCATAGGGATGCCGACCACACTTCCTGATATACAGTTTTCTGCTGTAGAAAGATATATGAATACTGGTTTGAAAATATAGAATAATAAACACGTAAACTGTAAAAATTATATGAAAATGATTTCAGGTAAATTTATAGTAATAACTCAAAATATGCATTAGCTGAGAATACATTATACTTTCTCTTTAATGACTGTAAACTGAAAAAAAATGAAATTTCAATATCTGTTGTTGTTATTATTCTATACTGCTAAAAGCTTCAGTATAGTTTCTATCATTTTAAGTGACTCTGTCAGGTTACCAAGAAATAAAAATGAAAGCTTCATGCAGTAGAAGAGGTAATATAGTCACCTTTCCAATAGCCTGTGTGGCCTGTCACCATTGTGTGGCCGTAGCATGTTCCACTGGAGTAGCTTCCATCAGTTTCTTTAGCATTCAACCCTCCTGGGAATGACAAATGCCTAGGTCTCCCACCGCAGGCCTTGGTTTCTTCGTCTATCCCCTTCTCACAGCTAAATACTATAGTGGCAAAGGGATTACAGCGGGGGGGGGGGGGGGGGGGCACAGGCATCTGACTCTAAGGGCTTGCTTATCATACAAATAAATCAACTGTGCACCTTGCAAGTGCACTCTGCAAGGGCATTTGCTCCAGAGCTTAAAGGGGTTGTAAAGGTTAATGTTTTTTTCAGCTTAATGCATCCTATGCATTAAGCTGAAAAAACATCTGATGATTACCGGCCCCACAGCCCCCCCCCCCCTTTTACTTACCTGAGCCCTGGAAATTCCCGTGTCGTGAACACGCTCGATCTTTGCCCGGGCTTCTCGGCTCTTCATTGGATAGATTGATAGCAGCGCAGCCAATGGCTCCCCCTGCTGTCAAATTCAATGATGCGGGCGCCGAGGGGCGGGACTGAGTCATACACTCGGCGGCTATGTACACCAAGTGTATGACTCGGGAGCGGCCCGCAATGTAACCCCCCTAGAGAGAGAGCTTCCCACTATTGTGGGGAGGAGCCGAGAGAGCCACCGAGGGACCCCAGAAAACGGCGTTCGGGGCCACTGTGCAAAATGAACTGCACAGCGGAGGTAAGTATGATATGTTTGTTTAAAGAAAAAAAAAATGCAAACCTTTACAATCACTTTAATAAATTAGGTGAAGCCTTACTTTGCAAAGAATACCAAATCAAGCTGCTTGCTGTGGGGGCACTGAACAGGAGGGAGGTGCCAGGAGCACAGAAGAGGGACCCCAGAAGAGGAGGATCCGGGCTGCCATGTGCAAATCCACTGCAACAGAGCGGGTAAGTATAATAATGCTCGTTATTTATATAGGGGAAAAAAACGAGACTTTATAATCACTTTAATGATTGCATATGATTGAATCATAGAAAGTATTATTTTACCGAAAGAGTAGCTGACGCTTGGAATTGACTTCCAGCAGAAGTAGTGAGTCAATGCACAGCAAGTGGATTAAAACATGCTTGGGACAAACATAAATCTATACTTAGAAAAACACAAAATATATATTTACAGTATATAAATAATAAATATATAAATACATTGTATATTGTGTGTGTATATATATATATATATATATATATATATATACAGTGCAGAAAATAAGTATTTGAACACCCTGCTATTTTGCAAGTTCTCCCACTTGGAAATCATGGAGGGGTCTGAAATTGTTATCGTAGGTGCATGTCCACTGTGAGAGACATAATCAAAAAAAAATTCCAGAAATCACAATGTATGATTTTTTTAACTATTTATTTGTATGATACAGCTGCAAAGAAGTATTTGAACACCTGTCTATCAGCTAGAATTCTGACCCTCAAAGACCTGTTAGTCTGCCTTTAAAATGTCCACCTCCACTCCATTTATTATCCTAAATTAGATGCACCTGTTTGAGGTCATTAGCTGCATAAAGACACCTGTCCACCCCATACAATCAGTAAGAATCCAACTACTAACATGGCCAAGACCAAAGAGCTGTCCAAAGACACTAGAGACAAAATTGTACACCTCCACAAGGCTGGAAAGGGCTACGGGGAAATTGCCAAGCAGCTTGGTGAAAAAAGGTCCACTGTTGGAGCAATCATTAGAAAATTGAAGAAGCTAAACATGACTGTCAATCTCCCTCGGACTGGGGCTCCATTCAAAATCTCACCTCGTGGGGTCTCAATGATCCTAAGAAAGGTGAGAAATCAGCCCAGGACTACACGGGAGGAGCTGGTCAATGACCTGAAAAGAGCTGGGACCAGGCATCTGACTCTAAGGGCTTGCTTATCATACAAATAAATCAACTGTGCACCTTGCAAGTGCACTCTGCAAGGGCATTTGCTCCAGAGCTTAAAGGGGTTGTAAAGGTTAATGTTTTTTTCAGCTTAATGCATCCTATGCATTAAGCTGAAAAAACATCTGATCATTACCGGCCCCACAGCCCCCCCCCCCCCCTTTTACTTACCTGAGCCCTGGAAATTCCCGTGTCGTGAACACGCTCGATCTTTGCCCGGGCTTCTCGGCTCTTCATTGGATAGATTGATAGCAGCGCAGCCAATGGCTCCCCCTGCTGTCAAATTCAATGATGCGGGCGCCGAGGGGCGGGACTGAGTCATACACTCGGCGGCTATGTACACCAAGTGTATGACTCGGGAGCGGCCCGCAATGTAACCCCCCTAGAGAGAGAGCTTCCCACTATTGTGGGGAGGAGCCGAGAGAGCCACCGAGGGACCCCAGAAAACGGCGTTCGGGGCCACTGTGCAAAATGAACTGCACAGCGGAGGTAAGTATGATATGTTTGTTTAAAGAAAAAAAAAATGCAAACCTTTACAATCACTTTAATAAATTAGGTGAAGCCTTACTTTGCAAAGAATACCAAATCAAGCTGCTTGCTGTGGGGGCACTGAACAGGAGGGAGGTGCCAGGAGCACAGAAGAGGGACCCCAGAAGAGGAGGATCCGGGCTGCCATGTGCAAATCCACTGCAACAGAGCGGGTAAGTATAATAATGCTCGTTATTTATATAGGGGAAAAAAACGAGACTTTATAATCACTTTAATGATTGCATATGATTGAATCATAGAAAGTATTATTTTACCGAAAGAGTAGCTGACGCTTGGAATTGACTTCCAGCAGAAGTAGTGAGTCAATGCACAGCAAGTGGATTAAAACATGCTTGGGACAAACATAAATCTATACTTAGAAAAACACAAAATATATATTTACAGTATATAAATAATAAATATATAAATACATTGTATATTGTGTGTGTATATATATATATATATATATATATATATATATACAGTGCAGAAAATAAGTATTTGAACACCCTGCTATTTTGCAAGTTCTCCCACTTGGAAATCATGGAGGGGTCTGAAATTGTCATCGTAGGTGCATGTCCACTGTGAGAGACATAATCAAAAAAAAATTCCAGAAATCACAATGTATGATTTTTTTAACTATTTATTTGTATGATACAGCTGCAAAGAAGTATTTGAACACCTGTCTATCAGCTAGAATTCTGACCCTCAAAGACCTGTTAGTCTGCCTTTAAAATGTCCACCTCCACTCCATTTATTATCCTAAATTAGATGCACCTGTTTGAGGTCATTAGCTGCATAAAGACACCTGTCCACCCCATACAATCAGTAAGAATCCAACTACTAACATGGCCAAGACCAAAGAGCTGTCCAAAGACACTAGAGACAAAATTGTACACCTCCACAAGGCTGGAAAGGGCTACGGGGAAATTGCCAAGCAGCTTGGTGAAAAAAGGTCCACTGTTGGAGCAATCATTAGAAAATTGAAGAAGCTAAACATGACTGTCAATCTCCCTCGGACTGGGGCTCCATTCAAAATCTCACCTCGTGGGGTCTCAATGATCCTAAGAAAGGTGAGAAATCAGCCCAGGACTACACGGGAGGAGCTGGTCAATGACCTGAAAAGAGCTGGGACCACCGTTTCCAAGGTTACTGTTGGTAATACACTAAGACGTCATGGTTTGAAATCATGCATGGCACGGAAGGTTCCCCTGCTTAAACCAGCACATGTCAAGGCCCGTCTTAAGTTTGCCAATGACCATTTGGATGATCCAGAGGAGTCATGGTAGAAAGTCATGTGGTCAGATGAGACCAAAATAGAACTTTTTGGTCATAATTCCACTAACCGTGTTTGGAGGAAGAAGAATGATGAGTACCATCCCAAGAACACCATCCCTACTGTGAAGCATGGGGGTGGTAGCATCATGCTTTGGGGGTGTTTTTCTGCACATGGGACAGGGCAACTGCACTGTATTAAGGAGAGGATGACCGGGGCCATGTATTGCGAGATTTTGGGCAACAACTTCCTTCCCTCAGTTAGAGCTTTGAAGATGGGTCGAGGCTGGGTCTTCCAACATGACAATGACCCGAAGCACACAGCCAGGATAACCAAGGAGTGGCTCTGTAAGAAGCATATCAAGGTTCTGGCGTGGCCTAGCCAGTCTCCAGACCTAAACCCAATAGAGAATCTTTGGAGGGAGCTCAAACTCCGTGTTTCTCAGCGACAGCCCAGAAACCTGACTGATCTAGAGAAGATCTGTGTGGAGGAGTGGGCCAAAATCCCTCCTCCAGTGTGTGCAAACCTGGTGAAAAACTACAAGAAACGATTGACCTCTGTAATTGCAAACAAAGGCTACTGTACCAAATATTAACATTGATTTTCTCAAGTGTTCAAATACTTATTTGCAGCTGTATCATACAAATAAATAGTTAAAAAAATCATACATTGTGATTTCTGGATTTTTTTTTTTGATTATGTCTCTCACAGTGGACATGCACCTACGATGACAATTTCAGACCCCTCCATGATTTCCAAGTGGGAGAACTTGCAAAATAGCAGGGTGTTCAAATACTTATTTTCTGCACTGTATATATATATATATATATATATATATATATATATACTGTATCTATATACACACATATATACAGTATAAATAAAAAAATAAAATAAAATGGGGGAGAGCCGATGGACCACTTGGTCTTTTTTCAGTGGTCAATTTTTTTATGTTTCTATTGGCGTGAAAAGTTTGAGGTGAAATTTGAAATATTTCAAATGTATTTATTTGATAACATAGCAGTGGTATCAACCTGCATGGTAATTTTTTGCTATAAAACCAGGACACATAACAAGCATTAAAGCCAAACATTTTTTTTAAATACCATAACAAACATGTTAGATTCACCTGCTCTGTTCGGTGGTATTGCTGCACTTCTCGGGTCCCCTGGCGGCGGTCCTGGCTCCTCTTCTTCTTCGTGTGTCCCTATAGCAAGCCGCTTTCTATGGAGGCACACGGTGTCTGTGCACTCCTGAGCTGTGTGTCTGTGGAGCTGCGCTCTGTAGACTTAGGCCTCGTACACACGAGGGGATATGTCCGCTGAAAACGGTCCGATGGATCGTTTCAGCAGACATCTCCGCTCGTGTGTATGGGCTAGCGGACAGATTTCTCCACCCGACAGATTTCAAAGCATGCTTTGAAATCCATCCAGTGGAATCTGTCCGCCCGACATGTCTGCTGGTTAGTACACTTACCAGCAGACATGTCGTCCCCCACCGCCGCCGCCCCGCCGCCGAATGGATTTGGCGCATGCGCGGAAGTGTTTAACTTCCTGGTGCGGTGACGTGGCGGTGACGTGGCGGCGTCAACGTCACCGCCGCGTCACCGCGCCGTCCGGCGGCGGGGAATTTGATCCGATGGTGTGTACACGCCATCGGATCAAACTCCCGATCGGACATATCCGATGGAAATGGTCCGCGGACCGTTTTCATCGGATATGTCCGATCGTGTGTACGAGGCCTAAGGGCCTTTTCATACCAATACCATTTTCCTGCGTTTTTACCTTGCAAGAAAAAAACGTAAGAAAGATGTTTCCTTTTGCCTATGGGACGTTTCAAACTACGTGCGTTACAGGTGCGGTGCATTTTGAAAAATTCTGCATCTTTGGTATGATTTTGAAAACCAAAAATGCGGCTTCCCATTGAAATGAATGAAAATTGCGATAACATCACTGCAAAAACGCATCACGACTTGCTTTTTGGTGAGTTTTTTGAGTCACATGTCCATTTCTCACAGGTGCAGGCAACCCAAATACGCAGCAGAAACGCACAGGAAACGCATTTGAAGAGCAGCAAAATTGTGATAAAAATGCATATTTTGCTACAGAGCAGTGTGAAAGGGCCCTGCTACCACTTCCTCCTCACTGCGCTTGATTGGCAGCAGCAGGCTCGAGTGCTGTGTGAAGAGGAAGAGAGAGGAGAAGAGATGCAGCCGTGCACAGCGCTGGATTTATTCTCCCGTCTCTTCCCTTTCACACAGGGAAGGTGGGGCAGAGAATTTTTTTTTTTCACCTTAATAGTATACAAGGGATGTATTAAGGTATACAACGTTTAACTTTAGGGTAACAGATGTACATATGAGGAGGATGGAGGGAAGGAAGGTAGGTAGGGAGAGGAAGGGTTAAAGGGCCCATACTGTCATAAGGAGCAGCTCCCTGGTGAAGGGGCTGAAAGAATATATTATACCGAATGATTGACCACAGGCAAGCTAAACCTTCACTTTGTTTTGCACTGCAGTGTGTTGGCAGGAAAATTGCTTGCACTGTCTGTACTATGTCTGATGCTGCAAGTCTGTCAGTCGCATGTCTCCCTCTGGTGGGTCCCCTGCCAGGAGAGTGTTTGAGTATCTGGGGGGAACATGACCCTGAGCCAAATGGGAATGGATGTCCTTCCTCATCAAGTGCATGTATATACGAGACCTAAAAATAAGAAACAAGGCCTCAAGGACAAACACCTTTGTGTGAGAGCGCTGATGGAAGCTACCCTTATACAATGTAAATGCTTCTAATTGCTCAGTAGGAAATAACAACTTATTCACCTTCACAGAGATCGAATTTGTGGCCATCAGAATTATTATACTATGAGAATGGCTGCTATACATGAGTGTTTTACTTTGTAACAGATTGCTATTACCAGGAATAGAAGAGAGATAGCAGAATGAAATCTGTCAAATGTGACAGATTTCAAATTCCCGCCGGCGTATCTTTGTTTTGTATTCACAAAACCAGATACGCCGGAATTACGCTAAGATACGACTGGCGTAACGTTATTACACCGTCGTATCTTAGTTGCATACTTACGCTGGACGCTAGGGGCGCTTCCGTTGTGTGTCCGCGTAAAATATGCAAGCTAGATACGCCGATTCACGAACATACGTACGTCCAGCGCAGTGTTTTTACGTCGTTTGCGTAAGCGTAGGTCCGACGTAAAGTTACCCCTGCTGTATAGAGGCGTACGTAATGTTAAGTATGGACGTCGGGCCAGTGTCGATTTTTTCCGTCGTTCACGTCATTTGCGTAAACCGCTTGCGAATAGGGATTTGCGTAAGTTACGTTCACGTCGTTTTCATTGATGTTTTGCGACGTGATTTTGCCCATGCGCACTGGGATACGTTCAAGGCCGGCGCAGTTAAAAAAAAGCATCGTTTGCGTCGGGTCATTCATAATTATAATAAAACACGCCCCCCCACTAGTTAATTTAAATTACACCCGCGTATGCCGGCCCATTTACACTACGCCGCCGTAAGCTACAGCAGCATTTCTTTGTGGATAAGGATACGCCGCTGTAACTTACAGCAGCGTAGATTGAATGGGACACGCCGCGCCGGCGGGGCAGCTTTGTGGATCTGGCCCAGTGTTGTAGAATAAAGAAATAGCTTTTCGTTTATTTTCTTTTGCTGCTATTGCTGAGTGTTCTGCAGTGGAAACCCTGTGCAATCTATTTAAAGTGGAGTTCCACCCAAAAGTGGAATTTCTGCTTTTTGGAACCCTCCCCGGTGTCACATTTGGCAGGGGGGAGGAGGGAGCAGATACCTGTGTAATCCAGGTATTTGCTCCCACTTCCAGGCATAGGTCCTCGCGACGACCTATGTCATGTCCGACGCCTCCTCCGTCCCCCCCCGCTGTCTTCTGGGAGACACACAGGTCCCAGAAGACAGCGAGGATCAGTGGGATCGTGAAGGGCGACTCGCTTATGTGCGGTGGGAAAACAGGAAGTGAAGCCACAAGGATTCCGTTACTGAAGATGACGGCGCCTCCACCCAAGAGCCGAGGGAGAGATCGGCTTCCAGTGCCGACATCAAAGGCGCCCAGTATAGGTAAGTGTCCATATATTAAAAGTCAGCAGCTGCAGTATTTGTAGCTGCTGACTTTTAATAATTATTTTTTTCAGCGGAACTCCACTTTAAGATCTTCGTCTGTATAGCAGAACGATGAATAGAAAGCTCCTGAGACTAATTTGTGGCTGGACGCTGTGCCTATTGTCAATTTAGCGTTACATTGTAATCCAAGCCTGGAGAAGCTGAGTGAAAACATAGCACTTTCATTAGTTTGTGAACTGCTGCATGTCCCGGCTTTCTTTCGTTGTTAACAGATTCCTTTTAAGATAAGGGGGAAGTCTCTGTTCACGTAAAAACAGAGGTTAGCCACTCTGAATGCGAAGGGCAGCTGGCAATTTGTAGGTTATCCTATAGAGAGCTCAGCGGCACGGATGTGTTACGACCAAGTCCTCGTTAGTAGATCTTTAAAAAATAAAAACACACATAGGTGAATATATAATTATTATAACACCACTTTTAATAAGGGTTTGGCTTCTTTTTTGGTGGGGGGTTATAGGTTGCAGATTTTTAAATGTTACCTTTGAAACTTAATTCCGAATTTCAGGGTCAGCGATGACAATAAAGGTTAATGACGGTGTCCACAGGGGTTAGAGGGACACTGGCGATTCATGGCAAGCCTCACTGGGGGTTAACGGGTTAATAAGGACACATTCCACATTCATATTTCAGATCAGGATTGGTGGCAGGTGCATTGCACCCCCCTGCACACAATCTAGCTGAAGCCCTTTGTGCTGTGACATCTGCTGCCCTGCTCAGCACTGCTTTTTTTTTTCGACCCTCGTTATTAGGAGCTTGTTATGTCACAGAAGAATTAGTGAACGCAGGAAAGCAGGATGTGTTAAGAAGTGTCAGGGGCAGTACATCGCACAATACTGCAGAACCAGGCACGACCGCAGCTGGACAGTCTTAGGAAATCTGAACCCTACTATTAATCTTCTCCCTGACTCATGTATCCAGAGCTCAGGCATTAACATCCAATGACAGGATATCCCAGTGCATATGATTGTCCTTACACATGTTCAGCATCCACTGGAGCAAAGCTGCTCAACATTTTTATCATGGGGCCCCCAAGAGGCAGTTCCTATTGTTCTGTAAGTCAACAGATCCTAATGAAGATCATCATTTAAATATTAGAGGAATGCCTGTCACACTGAGGACTTCACCAACAATCAGGTGACAAGTAACTGGTCTCCCGATAGTGGGGACAGGTACCTGTCAAAAACGGGTACCCACCTCCCCCTGAAAAGTGCCAAATGGCAGCGGAGGGGTTGAGGAAGCAAGCAAGCGGAGCTTCCCCCTTTGGGAGAATCTCCGCTAATATTAACCACTTTCCTACCGCACATTGTGATATGACGGTGGCAGGAACCCTTTGTCCCAATGACGTTTTTTCTTCCCAAGCCTCTAGGGGGCGCGCGCCCACCGCGTCACTCAGCACCGATGCGCGTGCCCGGCACCCACGATTGCCCGTGAACACAGCAGGTAGCGGTGGGGGATCACCCCAGGCGGTGCACTTCGTTGCAAAACGCGTCGGAAGACTCCACTGCTGCCGTTTTCACCATTTGATAAGCGCTGTTTTATTCTTCCAATGTAAGTGTTCTTACCTACATTAAATTTGTTTTACATACAGTATTACGCTATGTGCCCTCCTCTTTTCTTTTAACCTCCCTGGCGGTATGATTCTTTCAGGTGCTGAAAGCGGTACCATTATTTTGCAAGGAAATTTGGCGTTTTATACTGTAGGCCTGTAATTCTTAGGAATAACTCACTTAAATCTGACCAAACAAGAGTCTAATAGGCATCCCGGATATGAAATTTTTTTAAAAACAAAATTATAAATTATAATATAATAAATAATTATAAATAATTATTACAAATAATAATATAATTATAATAAAAATATTTCAATAATGTAATCAACTCAAAATCACTGAAATTTGCGCAGTTGCAGAATTGTCGCTGTCATTTTTTTTTTATGACGAATTTCCCCACAGATCGCTATCGTTCAATTCTGCAAGTGATTATAATTTATTATCGCTGTTTTCTAGCTGATCGAAAACCATTTTTGACATAAAGGGACACTTTTGGTTGCTATGGGCAATCTACAGTTTGCAGTGAGAAAGAACAGTTTTTATTATATAAAAGTAAATGTAGGACACTGGGCAGAACACTAGGGACAAGGGGGGTGTGTATTTTTGTACATACAGTATTGTAATCTATAAGATTACAGTATACTGTATGTAATGTGTTTGTTTCCTTTTTTGATTATGGCGCTGTTCTCTGCCCCCGTGCGTCGTAACGTCGCAGGGAACGGAGCTCGGCGGGCACACGGGGACACTGTGTGAATCGAGCGAGCACCCGCTCGCTCACACAGCGTGGATGCATCGCTGGATCAACGGACAAGGTAAGTAAATGCTGCCTGTGGATTCAGCGAGGCGAGCCGGAGTCTGACTCGGGGTTACCGATTGCAGCATGAAAATCTAACCCCGAGTTGGAATACCGCCAGGGGGGTTAAATTTACATCCCATTGGCTCTACTTCCCGACCCTTATTGGATCCCCACCCAGAAGCACCTATAGATTTGAACAACCCTCTTGTTTTCATTGGTTCGGTGTGGGAGTCATTTTTTTCTGGGAACTGCAGCTGAGAATCCAGTTTTCACAGTGGTTTACATCATGCGCTACACTTTTTATGTTTGTTTTGTAAACACCCAGATCCATGTCCTGTCAAAGGAGAGGAGACCGATGGTGTGTTCCCAGTACAGAGGAACACTGATCGGTCTCCTCCCCTTGTGAGTCCCGTCCCACTACAGTTAGAATCACTCCATAGGATACACATTTAACCCCTTCCTTGCCCCCTAGTCTTAACCCCTTCTCTGACAGTTACATTTACACAGTAATCAGTGAATTTTTATAGCTCTGATCACTGTAAAAAATGTGAATGGTCCCAACATAGTGTCAAAAGTGTCCGCTGCAATATCGCAGTCCTGATAAAAATCGCAGATCACCGCCATTACTAGTAAAAAAAATAATAATAATAATGTATCCCCATAAATGTATCCCTTATTTTGTAGACGCTATAACTTTTGCGCAAAGCAATCGATATACGCTTATTGCAGTGTAATAGCGCTGAAAGCTGAAAATTGATCTGGGCAGAAAGGGGGTGAAAATGCCCTGTATTGAAGTGGTTAAAGTGACATTTATTAAAAAAACAAAAAACAAACATGTTATACTTACCTGCTCTGTGCAGTGGTTTTGCGCAGAGCAGCCCTGATCCTCCTCTTTTTCTGGTCCCCCGCTGGCGCTCCTGGCTCCTCCTCTTGAGCCAGTGCCCCCAATATCAAGCTGCTTGCTCTGGGGGCTCTGGTGCGTGCTCGCTCCTGAACCCGCCTCAATGCCTCCATAAAACACCAGAGAGCCGTGGTTTAGCCCAATCCCGCTCTCTACTTATTGGCTCACTGGGAGTGTTTGACAGTAGCAGGAGCCAATGGCTTCTGCTGCTGTCTTAGCCAATGAGGAGAGGGAGTCCCAGGACAGCCGAGGTTCTCGTATACATTGCTGGATTGAGAGAAAGCTCAGATGAGTATTAGGGGGGCTGAGGGGAGCCGCTGTACAAAACCATAAGCTTTTAAAACCACTTTAAGTTAGACAAGAGATAGGAACGCGTTTCAAAGCATGCCGCTTTTTCTTCAGCCTCTAAAAGTGTCTGAAGAAGTGGTGGAATGCTTTGAAACACGTTCTTATCTCCCAGCTCACTCCTAGGGGTGTCAGGCATCCTCTCCATCTGGGCTCCAGCTTCCATCCCTTGTTGAGTTGTCTCCCTGCAGCAGTGGCTCCCTCCTGCTCTTCTCCCCCTGCTTACTGCCGAAGCAGGGGAATTCCACAGTAGCTCCAGGCTCAAGAGGCAGCTACTTTGACGTTTACCCCTTTGCACAAGCTCCTCTTTTGTGAGTGAGTTTATATTTAAAAATATTGTTCACTTTGTTTACTACACTATGAAGGTTGCGCTCCTTGTTTTCTCAGTGTCCTAGCAATCACACATGGTTTCTTCAAGCTGCATCATCTAGCTAGGAATCGGTGGCAATGTGTATAGTGTATTGAACTACCTTCCTCAGTGTTTATATGTTTTCTTTACAGTTTTTACTTCTGCTATCATCTTTTATGGTTTCTTACATTGCCACACATACATTTCCTTAAGACTCTTCATTCATTCTAATAAGGTCATTGCCACAACACTTGGCACATTTCATACAGACTTTGCCCTCTGAAGAGCACTCTGCAGTGAATACGTTTTCAGAGGGCAGTTGAGAGGGATCGAGGAGATGTTGTGTAGCCTGTTTTAACATCTTCACATTTTATACAATACTTTCTTTGCAGTGGGCTTTATAACAATCCCTCTGGGGTTATGGCAGTTTTCCTGCCCCTTGCGTTTTGCTTCAGTCTCAGTATAATAGAGACATAAATAATACACACCCCATGCACCTTTCTTTCCTCCATGGACCAGTATTCAACATAGTAAAATTACTCTTTACTCCAAGAGTGGAAATAACACTGGATCTTAAGTGAGTACTTTACAGATATATTGTTTTTCACTACGTTTGTTTTTTTGCACTTATAGTTACTGGTTTGGTCAGTAAGGGGAGCAATTGTCTTAAGAAACAGCACAGCGAAGTGTTTCCGACTATATCGAAATCTCATTACGTATTAATAAAACATGCCAGATTCCAGCAGGTGCAAATTTACCACTTGTAGCACAATTTGGGGAATCAAATTACATTTTATTTGCACGTGGTAGAAAAGATTGATGCAATTTACAAACTTGTGTGCTTTTTACATTTGTAATATTCCTCAGGGTGTTCGGCTCAAGTTGAAGGATAAATAACTGTTTATAAGGATATATAAATAATATAAATATATATATATATATATATATATATATATATATATATATATATATATATATATAGTATTATGCTAGAATCATCTCTGTATAAAGAATTGTTCTAATCAGTCCTTATTGTGGTAAAACAGCCTGTATGTTTATCTGCAAAACAGCCTGTAGGTTTAGCTGCAACAGGCACAGAAACGGTGTAGTCAAATATGAAATTGAATGTGAAATGACCATATTATATACATTACCCCAATAAATTATAGGTAGAGCTGTAATATTATGGTTTCTACTTGTCTCTGATTGACAGGTATTAGGACATACAGTATCTCACAAAAGTGAGTACACCCCTCACATTTTTGTAAACATTTTATTCTATCTTTTCATGTGACAACACTGAAGAAATGACACTTTGCTACAATGTAAAGTAGTGAGTGTACAGCAGTGTACATTTTCTGTCCCGTCAAAATAACTTAACACACAGCCATTATTGTCCAAACTGCTGGCAACAAAAGTTAGTACACCCCTAAGTGAAAATATCCAAATTGGGCCCAAATTGTCAATATTTTGTGTGGCCACCATTATTTTCCAGCACTGCCTTAACCCTCTTGGGCATGGAGTTCACCAGAGTTTTACAGATTGCCACTGGAGTCCTCTTCCACTCTGGTGGATGTTAGAGACCTTGCTTTCCTCCACCTTCCATTTGAGGATGCCCCACAGATGTTCAATAGGGTTTAGGGCTGGAGACATGCTTGGCCAGTCCATCACCTTTACCCTCAGCTTCTTTACAAGGCAGTGGTCATCTTGCAGGTGTGTTTGGGGTCGTTATCATGTTGGAATACTGCCCCGCAGCCCAGTCTCTGAAGGGAGGGGATCATGCTCTGCTTTAGAATGTCACAGTACATGTTGGCATTCATGGTTCCTTCAATGAACTGTAGCTCCCCAGTGTCGGTGATCTGTCTAGCTGGTTCCGGCTAACAAGCTGGTTCCATGAAGGACTGCGCAGGCGCAATCTCATCCAACGGTCTGGTTCCAGCTAACGAGCTGGTTCTGCGCAGGCGCAGTCCTTCCCGATTCTCGGCTGGCATCCAGGGCGACGTGGAAAGTGAGGAAAGTGGCCAGTCGGCCTCACGTCCTCGCTTTCCTCGGACGGCTCGCTCGGCCTCCTGGCTCTTTTTTTAACATCCTCCAATCCCACCGGGATGTTAAAGAATGAGCCTGGATGCTGCCCGAGGTTCGGAGATTTCCGTCGGGAAGGATTGCGCCTGCGCAGTACTTGAAGGAACCTGCTTGTTAGGGGAACAAGCCTGACAAGTCACCGGCAGCACTCATGCATAACCAGACCAAGACACTCCCACCACCATGCTTGACTGTAGGCAAGATACACTTATCTTTGTACTCCTCACCTGGTTGCCGACACACATGCTTGACACCATCTGAACCAAATAAGTTTATCTTGGTCTCATCAGACCACAGAACATGGTTCCAGTAATCCATGTCCTTAGTCTGCTTGTCTTTAGTAAACTGTTTGTCCATCCTCTTTAGAAGAGGCTTCCTTCTGGGATGACAGCCATGCAGACCAATTTGATGCAGTGTGCGGCGTATGGTCTGAGCACTGACAGGCTGACCCCCCCACCCCTTTAACCTCTGCAGCAATGCTGGCAGCACTCATAAGTCAATTTCCCAAAGACAACCTCTGTAAATGACGCTGAGCATGTGCACTCAACTTCTTTGGTTGACCAACAAGTTGTAAATAGATAAGGGAATATAGGCTTCTGCTTACAGGTATACCCACACGGAGGTTTTAAAGCTAGCATAATATTTTAGTTGAGCTGCCTGAAAGCATTTCTGAAAGTTTGGGTCCCCCAAGTCTCCCAAAGGTCGGTTCTGATATAAAATATGCTTTGAAATTCAAGTCTTGCAATAACACCATATAAAGTGCATCACTTGCTGTTAGATGTCACACTGGTACGACACAACTGTTGTATGACTGCCATCCTACTTTGCCCTGCGACATCGGTCCTACATCGGTCCTACTTCCATCCTACTTGAATGAACAGGATAAGATTTTGCTCTGACTTTGTGATAGTCCGACTTGTCTTTTGACCAATCAAAACAATCCTAGTGTGACATAAATTCCTTTTCCTGCTGCTGTAATCACCATGTTGGATGTCACAAGTCAGATGGTTAGGACAGGGATCCAACTTTGATCTGAATTTAATGATATTGAATAGGCTGAAAACGGACCAAAGTTGTGCGGGAACCTTTTCTAAAGTCAGACCAGTTAAGACGACTCTAATAGGGAACCATTGATTTATACACGTCATGCGACATGTGCTCCCAAAATCAGAGTGTATCTCACACCAGTGTGAACAGGGCCAGAGGCAGGGTCCTGGACCAGTAAAACCCAACATAGGTATAGCACTTTAGGCAGATAAGTCATTTTGCAATATGGCCTAGCCAGGAAAAGGTATGGTCAGCCCAGGTATAGTCCACTTCAGTTTTTTTATCGGCCTGCATACAAGAAAACGTATTCTGACCCTGTTGGGTCCCCACTTCTATGTGTGCCTCAGGCCCCTATTGTTATTTCAAATTTAGAGGCCCTACAGACAATTTCTGAAGAGACTGTTTTTTTTAACAAGATCCACATCACTGTTATTTCTAATCTAAGTGTTGTAAGGGTTATTTTTTAATTTTTTAAATAGGATCCTTTAAGCTAGTGCATTGTTGGTTCACTTACATTTTCCTTCGATTTCCCTTTTTTTTTCTTTGTCTGAATTTCTCACTTCCGGTTTCTCCTCAGTAAGCTTGCCCCCATCATCTGAGCTGTTCTGGCTGGGGGTTAGTCAGCCAGAACAGCTTACTGAGGAGGAACAGGAAGTGAGAAATTCAGACAAAGAAAACCAAGAAAAATAACATTTAGAAGGGAAATTGAAGAAAAGGGTAAGTGAACCAACAATACACTAGCTTAAAGGAACCTATTTAGAAAACAAAAAAATTAAAATTTACAACCCCTTTAATACTGGAGCAGACAGAATCTGGAGCAGCTGTGCATGGAAACCAATAAGCTTCTATCTTCAGCTTGTGAAGTTAAGCTTTGAAAATTAAAGATAAAAGCTGATTGGTTGCCATGCACAGCTGCTTCTGTTTTGATAAATGGTGTGAATCATGGCTCCCTCCAGACGTTGTAAAGGGACTTTTTCCTTTTGAGAGAGATTTTATTGATAAGTGGTCTCTGCTTTACAATGACACTCCAGTCATCTGCAGTCATACTGCCGATCAGGTTGATGATGTTTTTTTTTACATGCAAGGGTTTTACTGACAGACATCATAATAAGGTTACATTTTCTGGAGTGACTTTTCATTCCTTTTTGGTGACTTTGTTTTGTGAATCCCTGCCACTGTGGATCAGTTCTATTAACCACTTAAGGACCGCTTCCTGCACATATACGTCGGCAGAATAGCACGGCTGGGCACAAGCACGTACAGGTACGTCCTCTGTAAGTGCCCAGCCGTGGGTCGCGGGCGCGCACCCGCTCCGAGCTCCCGCGACCCAGTCCGAAGCTCCGTGACCGCGGACGTGGGACCCGTGGACCCGATCGTCGATGGAGTCCTGTGATCGGTCCCGGGAGCTGAAGGACGGGGAGAGCTGTGTGTAAACACAGCTTCCCCGTTCTTCACTGTGGCGCTGTCATTGATCGTGTGTTCCCTGATATAGGGAAACACAATCAATGACATCACACCTACAGCCACACCCCCCTACAGTTAGAAACACAGATGAGGTCACCCTTAACCCCTTCAGCGCCCCCTTGTGGTTAACTCCCAAACTGCAATTGTCATTTTCACAGTAAACAATGCATTTTCAATGCATTTTTTGCTGAGAAAATTACAATGGTCCCAAAAATGTGTCAAAATTGTCCGAAGTGTCCGCCATAATGTCGCAGTCACAAAGAAAATTGCTGATCGCCGCCATTAGTAGTAAAAAAAAAAATGTTTATAAAAATGCAATAAAACTATCCACTATTTTGTAAACGCTATAAATTTTGCGCAAACCAACCGATAAACGCTTATTGCGTTTTTTTTTTTTACCAAAAATAGGTAGGAGAATATGTATCGGCCTAAACTTAGGAAAAAAAATGTTTTACAGGCATACCCCGCTTTAAGTACACTCACTCTACATACACTCGCGAGTAAGGACATACCCGCGAGTGTATGTAAAGTGCCTTACAAGTACTGTACAGACATTTTGCAGCCCCAGTAGAAGGAGCTAAAGCTCTGAGAGCATAGCCCGCCCTGTTCCAGTGTGCCCCTGATACCCCCAATACAGACCCTGAGACCTCAACTACAGCTCCTGACACCCCCACTACAGCCCTTGACCCCCTTCTACACCCTAGAAGTGAAAAAATATATTGTTTCACGTTAAGTACATTTTCGTTTTACATAAATGCTCTGGTCCCATTGTGTACTTAAAAGTGGGGTATGCCTGTATATATTTTTGGGGGATATTTATTATAGCAAAAAGTAAAAAATATTGCATTTTTTTCAAAATTGTCGTTCTATTCTTGTCTATAGTGCAAAAAATGAAAAACCGCAGAGGTGATCAAATACCACCAAAAGAAAGCTCTATTTGTGGGGAAAAAAAGGACGCCAATTTTGTTTGGGAGCCACGTCGCACGACCGCGCAATTGTCAGTTAAAGTGACGCAGTGCTGAATCGCAAAAACTGACCGGGTCCTTTACCTGCCTAAAGGTCCGGGTCTTAAGTGGGTAAAGGAGACTCCTCCATTCTAAGAACAAGCCCTTTTGAATCTAGAGCTTTTGGATCAAATGTCTGGAGCTCTGTGATTGTCTCTTGCAAGCATTCAACGTTGTGCCTTGCATGGACGCAACATATCTTCTAATGCGGAGGGCATTTTGATTTTGTGAATAGGCTATGGAGGATACACCCAAGGAATATCTTATTTTCATGACATTTAAGGCATCTCTTCTTTCCTTGGAAACGTAATGCCTAGCACCCCCCAGCGGTCGGCGCGTACGCCTGCCGTAGTGCAGGAAAACTGTGGAAGGGAAAGAACAACCCCAATGTTTATCTACTACTGCAGTAATACCTTGGAGGCAATCACAGTCTACTTCCCACACAAACGGCAGATATTCAGGCCAGTAGTTCCCTGATTCATTTTCTCAACCCCCTGCATAAAAGATACACGTTTGCAAGTGGGAGGCTGTTTGTTCATCCTGCTGGGTTCCTTGCTGGTTTATCTCCTCACAGTTTGGATGTTTGGATACTCAGGATTCCTCTTGTAGCTTCCATTGTAAACCTTTAGATTAGACATATTCTCCTTTCCTATGTATATATATATATATATATATATATATATATATATATATATATATATTAGGAAACTGTGGTATTCTTGGTGAACTCCATTTCTCATAATGTTTTCATTATTGTGGACCTGATGTCCTTGTACTTGCATTACAATATATCCTCAACTCGCCCAACTTTTATATAGGTGTTGCAGGTCGCCCCACTCTTTTGTTTAAAGGATTTTGGATACTTCACATATTGTATTAATGTTTAAAGCGGAGCTCCACCCTAAAGTGGAACTCCCGCTGATCGGAACCCCCCCTCCCCCTCCGGTGTCACATTTGACACCTTTTAGGGGGAGGGGAATGCAGATACCTGTCTAAAGAGGTATTTGCACCCACTTCCGGCCACACAGTCTCGGGTAAACTGCGGGCAGGACGTCACCTCCCCCTCGTTGTGTTCTGGAAATACTCGGCTCCCAGAACACAGCGGGAGCCAATTGGCAGGCATAGCGCGACTCGCGCATGCACCGTCGGGAACCGGGCAGTGAAGCCGTAGCCCTTCACTTCCTGGTTCCCTCACCAAGGATGGTGGGGGGGGGGGGGGGGCAGCAGAGTGACGAGCGATCACTCATCCTCTGCTGCGGACGGCGCTGGACTCCAGGACAGGTAAGTGTCCTAGTATTAAAAGTCAGCAGTTTCAAGAGTTTTCTTTCTAGTAGATATTTGATTGTTCTCCTAATTATAGTTGCTGCTTTCAGCTTTTAGTCTTGGTGTTTACATTAAACAATATAAATTTAGTAATTTAGTAGTGCAAAATGCTGATAAAGCCTGCCTATTTTCTTCAAGCCACAAAGGTGCTCTATTATTTTGGGGGCCATCATAGAGGCTTCCTGACTCTCTACAACAGACTAGGATTGTAGTACAGGTGTAAGAACAATAGATAAGTACCAGTTCATTAATATGAAAGTGATATAACAGCTTAATATTTTCAAGAGTCTTCCTGAATTTTTAAAGCCAAGAAATTGCTTTTTTTTAGGATTGAATGGGCATGTCTTTGATACAAATAACTCACATTCTTAGCTAAAATAACTTAAAGGTCAGACTGTTTATCAATAACATTTTACTTAATAAAAGTGATCCTGTCACCTATTTTTTTTTTTTTTTTTAAGTAACGAACTTACCTAAGAGAAAACACTATGCTCTTTTATGTCTTTTTGTACGGGGCAGTGTCAGTCGGGGCAAACTTGGCACTGGCAATAATCACCAGCATTAGGATACCTAAGAGGCTGCTTGTCTGTCTTTATGAAATTGCTACCCTTACTAGCTTGGCGGGGCTAGCAGGTGTTGCTGGCCACTCACTTGTGACAGTGCTCAAGGCCAGAAAGTGAACATTTCCACGGAAGTAAGTGGAAGGCTTTACTGCGTGACTCTGCCTCTTGCGATGTGTGCCAAATGTCAGAGTTAGTGATGTGACATCAGTCTTAGGCAACATTTTTAAAATAGAATTAAACTTAACATTTGAAAAATGGCTGCCAGGTAAGATTTTTTTTTATTACACAGAAGAGACCCTATTGGTCTCTCATATCTGCTTCTCCCTGGCTGTCAGGGTTTGTGTACATTTCTTGCATGGCTCTGTGCTGAGATAATGTGACTGCCGTGTGCATGCGTGGGAGTGACGTCATCTCAGACTGGCCAATCAAGCAACTGAAGAGTCCAAACCTGAAAGGAAAACTGGGAGAAGAAGGGAGTGCCCATGACCGAATGGGTCCTCAGAGAACGGACAGAGCCACAGTTAGATTACACCAGCAAAAAAAGCTATTTTGAGGTTTGGAGGAGGCTGAGAGCGATAGAAGGTACTTTTTTAATTAAGAATATACACAGAGCAGCCATAACTTTATGACCACCTACCATAACTCGTTGGGGCATGGGCTCCACTAGACCTCTGAAGGTATGCTCTGGCATCTGGCACCAAGCCATCAGTAGCAGACCCTTTAAGTCCCATAAGTTGCAAGTTGGGGCCTCCAACGACCAGAGTTGATTTTCTGGCACATCATACTGATGCTCGATAGGATTGAGATCTGGAGAATTTGGAGGCCAAGTCAAGACCTTGAGCTGGTTGTTGTGTTCCTAAATCCATTCGTGAAATCATCAGACCAGCCCACCTTTTTCAATTGTTTAATGGTCCAGTCTGATGATAATGTGCCAATTGTAGGTGCTTTTGGTTGGGGACATGGGTCAACATGGGCACCCTGACCAATCTGCACCTACGCACCTCCATAACCAACAAACTGCGATGCTCTGTGTATTCTGACACCTTGTTTCTCTGAATCACCATGAACTTTTTTAGCAATTTGAGCTAAAGTAGTTCTTCTGTTGGGTCAGACTACATGGGCCAGCTTTTGCTTCCCATGTGCATCAGTGAGCTTTGGCTGCTCATTGCCCTCTCACTGGTTCACCGGTTTTCCTTCCTTGGTCTACTTTTTGATAGGTCCTAACATTTGCATACCAAAACATTACACTAGAACTGCAGTTTTGGAGTTACTCTGACCCAGTTATCTTGCCATTTTGCCCTTATCAAAGTCATATCATTTTTTCTGCTTTCAACACATCAACTTCAGGGACAATATGTTCCCCTGCCTAATATACCCCACCTACTTTCAAATACCATTGTAACAAGATAATCAGTGTTGTTTACTTTACCTGTTAGTGGCCATAATGTTATAGCTAATTGGTGTATACTTAAGCAGACTTTTTTTAAAACAGAATTTAGTGTAATTTTAAATGTTGAGAATGGTAATGGGTTCTATTTAGAATATGCTACATGACAGTTAAAAGATCCAAATAATGGTTTCCTTTTTGGCTTGCTGTAATTGTTGTGACAATTGAGATCAAGCTTTAAAGCACCAACTGCTGTGCACTCATGTTTACGCACACACACCTGCAACACCTGGCTCTGGATTTATCTTGGGAAAATAAATGGTACTTGGTTCTTCCCTTGAGATTGGTCAGCCAGGAGATGTCTGCCGAGGTTAGAAGAGCGTCCATAGAGACATGATCTTTCCTGATCCTTGTATGTTTGGAACCTTTATATTTTTCAGATTTGGGAAGCAAGATAAAGTTAATCTCATGCCACGTACACACGATCATTTTTCGGGATGAAAAAAACTTTTTAAAAAAATGTCAATCAAAATGATCGTGTGTGGGCTTCACATCATTTTTCGGGTTCTGAAAAACGACATTTTTTTTTTATTGAACATGCTGCATTTTTTAACGACGTTTTAAACGATGTTGTTTTTTCGGGTTGTAAAAAATGGTCGTGTGTGGGCTAAAACGATGTTAAAAACCCGTGCATGCTCAGAAGCAAGTTATGAGACGGGAGCGCTCGTTCTGGTAAAACTACAGTTCGTAATGGAGTAAGCACATTCATCACGCTGTAACAGACAGAAAAGCACGAATCGTCTTTTACTAACACGGAATCAGCTAAAGCAGCCCCAAGGGCGGCGTCATCCGCATGGAACTTCCCCTTTATAGTGCCGTCGTACGTGTTGTACATCACCGCGCTTTGCTAGAGCATTTTTTTTAAACGTGGTGTGTGGGCAATGTCGTTTTAATGATGAAGTTGGAAAAACTTTGTTTTTTTTTCCATGCCGAAAACTGATTAACATCAGATGTTTTTTCTTAAACTTTAGGGCTAGCAGTAGAAGACTGAATAGCAACAAGCAATGTTTCCGACTTTGTGCACTGCTTGCAGCTATTGGATGGTTTGTGCACTTCAGGAATTTGGAGGTGCTCATTATTGCTACAGTGGGACATTTTCTGTGAAGAATGAAGGTTCACAAGTACAGTGTGTGCACCATAGTCGGTGTCCTATCTGTTGTTCTTGGGGATTCTTGGGGAGTGTTTCCGAAAAAAACTCATACACCTGAACCTATTACCTATTACCCTTCCACCTCTTCAACTACTACTTTTATTCTTTTACCATGTTGGGTAAACAAAGCAAAGAAAAAGAAGCCTAAAGTGTCTCATCTGATACCCTAGACGGCGAAGGAATAGAGGTAAAATGCCGCCCAAAACAAACCAGCAGCTCCTTTAGGGGTAGTGCTACACAACATTGAAACCCCATACACACTATCAGTTTTCCTGTAGGTTTTTCTCTTCAGGTTTACCAAAACCATCTAATATGAGGTCAAACCTTAAGAGTTTCAATTTGTATGCAATCAGGTAGGCCCTTGCACTACATGGTTTTGGTAAACCCAAAGAGAAAAACCTGCAGGAAAACTGATAATGTGTATGGGGCTTTAGAGTTTAGTTAGTTTGAGAAAAAATTTCCACAGTTTTCATTTTTTGATCTCTGCAGTTTAAAAACACTTTGGGCCAGATTCTCAAAAGAGATACGACGGTGTATCGCAGGAAACACCGTTGTATCTCTGTTTTTTTACTGGGTATCTATGCGTCTGATTCATAGAATCATTTACGCATAGATACAGTGAAGAACCTACAGGTGTAAAACACTTACACTGTCGGATCGTAGATGTAATGACTTCGCTGGCCGCTAGGTGGCCTTTACGTTGATTTCTCATTTGCCTATGCAAATGAGCCTAATACGCCGATTCCTGAACGTTTTTACGCAGCTCCATCGTCGTTTACATTGTTTCCATAAGCGTAAGGTTACCCCTGCTATATGAGGGGTACCCTTACGAAGTTCCGTCGTATGCCATGTTAAGTATGGCGTCGGGACAGCGTCGTCTTTTTCCGTCGTTTACATCGTTTTACTAAGTCGTTCGCAAATAGGGATTTACGTAAACGACGCTCACGTCGGTTTCATTCACGTTTTCCGACGTGAGCTGGAGCATGCGCACTGGGCTATTTTTGCGGCCTGCGCATGCGCAGTTCGATCGACGCAGGGGGAAAGCTTAATTTAAATACAAGCCGCCCCCTTTGAATTACGTGGCCTTACAGCGGGCCATTTACACTACGCAGCCGCAACTTACGGAGCAAGTGCTTTGGGAATACGGCACTTGCTCTGTTAAGTTGCGGCGGCGTAGTGTAAATGGCTTACGCTGTCGGCCAATCTATGTGATCTGGTAGTCTGGCCCTTTGACTTTTTCATTATTGATCACCTGGTACACTTGCAGTGCTCTTTTTATTTAGAAACGTTGCAGGGCCTGCATACCTAAAGAAGTATCTCATTAAAATGAAATTTTTGTTGCAGAGGATACCTAAAATCAGACTTGTGGAAAAATTTGTGAGCCAGTCACACACAGTCACAGGCGTTCCGTATACCAACTGTTGTATGGAACACCTTCAGGTTGCCATATTGCATTGAATTACAGAGCCGCAGAATAAAAAGGAAAGGTATTTTTTAGAAACATTAAATTACAATATGGCTTATATCAAAATTATATATTTTATATATTTTTTAATTTGCTATATCTTGTTAACCTTTAGCTTTTCAGATGCATATGGCATGGTAAACAGTGTAAATTGAAGAATAAATCCAATGTCTAACCTGCTGCGGAAATATCTTGAGTCCTTTAGTTATGGTCTTTTCATATCGCTAGTCTTTTAATCCAAAATCTGTGGTCCCATTTGATAAGAGAGCCATCCACTAATTGGCTGTAGATCTTCTTCTGATATGTTTCTGTACTTCTTGGAAAGCCTGCATTTTGCTGGCTAATTTATTAATTAAAGTCAGAATAAAGTAACCTGTCTCAAGGGATGTAACAGGATCACTGAATCATTTAACGTGCGGTGAACTGGATCACAACTAAGACAAGACAAGGCAGAGGAAGGAAACCGAAACCAAAGCGCTATCTGAAGATAAACCTTTCCTGGGGACATGCAAGAACTGACTGTTACATGACACAGTTTGCCATGTTCCGTATAAAGATACACTGTTCCTACAAATTTATCAACATATTCTGAAGAAAGAACAAACTGTGCTCCCTATACTAACCAGATGTGGTCTGTACAGATGTGAAAATAAAAAGCAGGACTTGGTTGTTTTAAGTAAAGCTCATTTCTATTTGAAGTGGTCCTTATCTGTTCTTCTGTCTTAATTCTACTTTTATTTTTATTGGGGTAAAGCCCATTGCTCTTCCTTTCCTTGTAATTTGTAATGCTACCTCAATGTACACTTATCTACACTTCTATCCCTATGTTCATTTTTTTTTTTTTTTTTTGGAGTAAAGTCCATAGGTTTTAACTAAAGTGACCCTTCTCTGTCTCCATTATTGGCAATGCTATCTCAATGTGAGCTTCTATCCCTATGTTAATCTTTTATTTTATTTTTATTTGCTCATAGGTCGTAGCTAAAGTGACCCTTTCCTTCCCCTTTAATATACAATGCTACCTCAATGTACAATTATGGGCATTGCTGTTCCTATGCTAAATTTATGTTATTTTTATTTTGGGTAACGTTTTTAGTTAAAGTGACTCTAAAGGCAGGACATGTTTACCTTAGGCCGCGTACACACGAGCAGACAAATCTGTCTGCTGGGGACATATTGGTTTGATCGTGTACACACGATCAAACCAAAATCCCCGCCGCCAGACGGCGCGGTGACGTGGCAGTGACGTTGACGCCGCCACGTCACCGCACCAGGAAGTAAAACACTTCCGCGCATGCGTCGAAACCATTCGGCGCGTGTGCAAGAAGACATGTCTGCTGGTTAGCGTACTAACCAGCAGACATGTCGGGCGGACGGGTTCCCAGCCGACAGATTTCAAAGCATGCTTTGAAATCTGTCGGGTGGCCAAATCCATCGGCTCGCCCGTACACACGGTCAAATCTGTCTGCTGGGACGGTCGGGCCGACCGATTCCAGCAGATAGATTTGATCGTGTGTACGCGGCCTTAATGCATTCCCTAAATGCATAGATCTCTCGATGCAGCATTGGTCTGTGTTCCTCCTTTACAGGCACAAAAGCGTCAGCCAGAGCCATTGGCTCTTTCTGCTCTCACCCAAATCCTGTGAGGAGGGAGTGAAGGGCGGGGCTGACACGCGTTGTGTGTGTCTTGGGAGCGAGCCTACACGTGCGCCCCCATAGCAAGCAGCTTGCTATGGTGCCATACGCAGAAGAGAAGGAGTCTACAGTGCTGACAGGGGACTTCAGAATAGGAGGTTTGGGGCCACTCTGTGCAATGCTAGAAGCTTATTAGTTTACAAATAAATTGTAAGCTTTAAAACTGCTTTAAAGAGTTAAAGTGACTGTGGCAAACCTAGCCACTTCTGGAACGCTGGACGTTACATGTCAAAAGGTTGTCTGTATTATATGCTATGTATTCTGCTGGGTCTTATGTGGGCGTGGTGATTCATATGCTGGCAGCCGTAAGCCACTAGCATTCAGTACTTAGTTTTATGTTGCCCAATCAGTGTTCGGCAGTTTTAAACCGAACTCCCACAACACATAACCCCAGACCCCAGCTATCAACCGACTTTTCCCTTGTGCAGCAATGCCTGATGGGAGAATTATCCAAACTGTTAAGTTCCCCATCTGGTCCTCCCTGTATTACCCCTGTTAAATCGATTTGGCTGTTTGGAAACCCCTTGCATGGGGAATTCTATAAATATGGAAGCCTGTGAATAAAAAGTCAGTTGACTCTCAGAGCTGTGTGTTGTCCGGTTACTGGGGAGATTTGGGACATTGCCTTACTTGTCAATGCTGACTGTGGATTTACCCTGGTTACCAGCGGAGATCGTGGAGTTAAATATTGTACTCCGCTACATTTGGTGGCAAGCGACGGGATCCAACCTTACAGCCGATAAGCGCAATTCGTGCAATGTGAACTACCGATGTAAATGGAGACGGATTATTCTAGGCTAAAGCGGCAGACATTAAAGGAACTGCTAGAAGCCAGGGGTAAGGTAGCCAGCAACAAATCCAAAGCTGTACTAACTGCCGAGCTGATGGAGGGAGACAGAGCCCGCAGCGCTACACCACCAGCAGCCATGGAAGAAACCCTCTACCAGAGAGAAATGAGGACCAGGCTGGAATTTTTGCCACAGCCTATATCAGATGCCATGCTGCATATGGTAATGGCGAATGTGCAGGAGTACGTGATGGCACACAGTCCGCAGTATACACAGTCTCGAGCAGAATCCACTACTGGGTCACTCTACAACAAGGTAAAACCCAAAATTCCCTATCATGCCTTTAAAATGTTTTGCGAGGAGAAGGATGAGATTGATGGGTATTTACAGAATTTTGAGAGACTGTGTGATTTACATGACTTGGAACGGACAGTATGGGTCCCATTGCTAGCAGGCAAGCTGGCAGGTCGGGCAGCAGAAGCATATCGCGCTGTACCCAGTGAGGACAGCAAGGATTATGATAAAGTGAAGCGAGCGATATTAGAGAGATACGCCATTACTCCAGAGGCATACCGGCGCAAGTTTAGAAACCTACGCAAACCAGAGAAGGATTCACATGCTGAATGGGCACACAAGCTGGACCAAGCTTCCCAAGGGTGGATACAAGCCAGCCAAGCCACTACTATGGAGGAATTGAGACAGTTAATGCTGTTGGAGCAATTCTTCAACGGTTTGTCCCCAGAGGCACAAGAATGGGTGCGAGACAGGAAACCTCTCACCCTAACCGAAGCGGCTCGATTAGCGGATCAGCATTTTGATGCGAGGAGACATCATGGGCCTCTAACCAAGAGTTATCCTCGACCCACGGGACCAACTAGTACTCTACCAACCCCCGCTCTCACAGCCTCCCCTTTTCGTCCATCCCAAAGGACTTTACCACCACCCTCTAGATATAACAGACGTGCCAACATCCAATGCCACACCTGCAAACAGTGGGGACATATGGCACGCGAGTGCACCCAAAACCGGGGCAGACCTGCCTGGAACCAAGGCCGACCGAACCCGGCACCAAGGGCTGCTGCCCAGCATTTTGATGCGAGGAGACATCATGGGCCCCTAACCAAGAGTTATCCTCGACCCACGGGACCACCCAGTACTCTACCAACCCCCGCTCTCACAGCCTCCCCTTTTCGTCAATTCCAAGGGACTTTACCACCACCCTCCAGATATAACGGACGTGCCAACACCCAATGCCACACCTGCAAACAGTGGGGACATATGGCACGCGAGTGCACCCAAAACCGGGGCAGACCTGCCTGGAACCAAGGCCGACCGAACCCGGCACCAAGGGCTGCTGCCCATCATTATCAACGGGAGCTGGCCACTCAAGAGATGTTGAGCATTCCAGCGGAAGAACCCCTGGGAATCTTGCATGAGGTGATGACAGTCCGAGCCACGGATAACCGGCAGCATCATCGACAGCTGGTGACCTTGGAGGGAAAAGAAGTCCAGGGGCTTCGGGATTCAGGAGCTACTTTAACCTTGATAGCACCCCATTTGGTCCCTGACTCGGCACACACTGGTGGATCCGTGGCAGTACGAGTGGCAGGGGGAGCAGTGTACCGACTACCCACTGCCAAAGTACATTTGGATTGGGGTGTGGGAGGGGGGACGGTAGAAGTGGGCCTCATGCAAAATTTACCAGCAGATGTTATGCTGGGAAATGACTTGGGTCAGATGACCTCTGCTTTTGTACCCCAGGCCCCATACCAGGAAGCCCATCCAGTGACCACACGGCAACAGGCTCGCACCACGGTTCCACCGACACACTCTAAGGCTCCGACGCTTCAATGTTTGGATTGGGAGCAGTGCTGAGCCAAGTGGGAGCCGATGGCGGAGAACACCCCGTAGCTTACCCGAGTCGAAAGTTATTGCCACGAGAAGTAAGCTACGCCACTATTGAGAAGGAATGCCTGGCCGTGGTGTGGGCCCTCAAAAAGTTGCAGCTGTATTTGTATGGACAACCTTTTTCGCTACTCACAGATCACAACTCGTTGGTGTGGCTAAACCGTGTGGCGGGAGACAATGCCCGGCTGCTCCGCTGGAGTTTGGCGCTGCAGCCGTTTGACTTTACAATCCACTACCAAAACGGTAACGCCGACTGGTTATCTAGACAAACTGAACTTGAAAAGTGATCTGTGAGTACTTCCCCGGACATCCCCAAGCCGATCCGTTGGGATCAGACTGTGTATGCCGGCTTGGTTCTGGGGGAGCATTGTGGCAAACCTAGCCACTTCTGGAACGCTGGACGTTACATGTCAAAAGGTTGTCTGTATTATATGCTATGTATTCTGCTGGGTCTTATGTGGGCGTGGTGATTCATATGCTGGCAGCCGTAAGCCACTAGCATTCAGTACTTAGTTTTATGTTGCCCAATCAGTGTTCGGCAGTTTTAAACCGAACTCCCACAACACATAACCCCAGACCCCAGCTATCAACCGACTTTTCCCTTGTGCAGCAATGCCTGATGGGAGAATTATCCAAACTGTTAAGTTCCCCATCTGGTCCTCCCTGTATTACCCCTGTTAAATCGATTTGGCTGTTTGGAAACCCCTTGCATGGGGAATTCTATAAATATGGAAGCCTGTGAATAAAAAGTCAGTTGACTCTCAGAGCTGTGTGTTGTCCGGTTACTGGGGAGATTTGGGACATTGCCTTACTTGTCAATGCTGACTGTGGATTTACCCTGGTTACCAGCGGAGATCGTGGAGTTAAATATTGTACTCCGCTACAGTGACCATTTCCTTTCTCTGTAACATGCAGTGCTACCTCAATGTACACATATCTCTTCTGTTACTATGGTAATTTGAATGTTCGCAAAAGTTGAAGTGGTAGACTTCTTTATCTCTTGACTGTTCCCGCTACCTCTGACGGTGCGCTTCATTTATAAACAGGTGTTGTTGTACATCAATATCTAGTCTTTGTCCTTGATTGAAACCTTGTACAGAGATGTATGGAGGTAAGGGGGGGGGGGAATGAATCACTGCTCTGAAGAAAAATTCAGCTTGAGCTATTTAACTCATTTAAAGAATAATTCCGGGCATTGGTGTGTTATAGACAGGGCTTTTTTCTCACCCCCTACCCTAGGTCACACCTGTCTCTGCCCCTATCCACCCCCTAGAACTGCCCCCTTCCCAAACCCCTAGAAACTCCCTTAGGACAACCCCTACACACATAGCACCGCACCCTTTAGAGAAAAGGGAACCAAGTATAATTTTGGGGGGGGGGATATATATAAGGTGTTTTTGTATGGAACTTGTTAATAAAAAGCAAAGTAAAATGTACAAAACATTAGAAATATCCAGAGCTTAGCAAAGTAATCCCAGAGGCACTTCCAGATAACCCCATATTCAGCAGGAAAATTCCCCATATGTCCAGCAAGAGACAGCTCACATATAACTAGCAAGAGACAGCCCACATATAACCAGCAAGAGACAGGGCAATATATACCCAGAAAGAGACAGCCCACATATAATAAGCAGGAGACAGGACAATATATACCCAGCAAGAGACAGCCTACATATAACCAGCAAGAGACAGCCCACATATAACCAACAAGAGACAGCCTACATATAACCATCAAGAGACAGCCTATATAAAACCAGCAAAAGACAGCCCACATATGACCAGCAAGAGACAGCCCACATGTAACCAACAAGAGACAGCCCACATGTAACCAGCAAGAGACAGCCCACATGTAACCAGCAAGAGACAGCCCACATGTAACCAGCAAGAGACAGCCCCATATAACCAGCACAAGACATCCCCCATAAACCCAGCAAAAGACAGCCCCCATATAACCAGCAAAAGGCAGCCCACATAACCAGCAAAAGGCAGCCCACATATAACCAGCAAAAGACAGCCCACATATAACCAGCAAGAGACATCCCCATATATATGCTGACAGCAGCATTAATAGACAGCCCTTATATCCAGAAAGCAGTGTAGTCTTAGTCTGACAGTCAGGAGTCGCAAGGCAGGATAAGATAGGACACCACACCACACGCCAACTCTTCCTCGCAAAATAAACATTTGGTCTGCTCCAGGGAGAGGCGGAGTGCAGCTGATATCACTCTGCCCTCCACTTTCGTAGCCTCCGTGGCGATATGATTATGTCAGATTTTCGAATCTCAAAGCGGTACATTGTTTTGCATAGACATTTGGCGTTTTATATTGTAGGCCTGTAATTCTTAGTAATAACTTGCTTAAATCTGCCAAACAAGAGTCTAGTAGACATCCCGGGTATGATAAAGTTTGAAACACGAAATCGTAAATTATTTAATAATTATAAAATATAATAATAATAAAATGAATTTCCCCACGATTCACTATCGCTCAATTCTGCAAGTGTTCTAATTTATTATTGCTGTTTTCTAGCTGGTCTAAAACCACTTTTGACGTAAAGGGACACTTTTTGGTTGCCATGGACAATCTCAAGTTTCCAGGCAGAAAGAACAGTATATATAATATAAAAGTGCATGCAGGGCACTGGACAAAGCGCTAGGGACAAAAGGGAGGTGAACTTATTTGATACGGGAATGTAATCTGTAAGATTACAGTGTACTGTATGTGTTATGTTTTGTGGACTTTTTGAATTTGCTGCCAGGCCCCGTCCCCAGACGTTGCGAGTGACGATCGCAGGGAACGGAGCCCAGAACACAGAGCATCAGTGACAAGGCAAGTATGCTGTACCAGGATTCTGCAATGCAATCCCGAGTGGCTCTGGGTTATCGCTAATGGTACTGAAATTTAACCCAGAGCCACATCTGGGAATACCACCAGGAAGGTTAAGGCTGTAGCTGGGAACTATAGGAGCTGTGTTGGCTTATGCAGCTGCCATCTCACTCCGCCAGCTGGCAGCCGCATAAACTAAATGTTAAAAAAAAAGTTCTGCTCCCTGGCAGAGGTGCAAGAACTCCATTCCAGCAAGTTTTGGCATACAAAAAATCCTTGGTTATAGATAGTTATATTGGTTCAACTTGGACCAAAGTAGTTATGTATATACCGTACCTGGCTGATACCCATGGAAACTGGTACTTCATTGATCTTTACTTGCTTCCAGGTCTAATGCTAAGTGACTGGCATGATGAATTATGGATACAGGTGGTTGGGTGCCCAGAACAAGTGCCATTCAGAGAATGCTTTGCATTGCATTTCCTAAATGAATGCAAAGTGTTCTCTGATTGGAGGAGGCGGAAAGCGTGATACCTCGTCCATTGAATTGCAAAAAGGGGAGCCAGCTAGGTTCAGCATCAATGGATTTATTACGATTAAAAAGCCAAATTAAAACTCACAGAAATATAAAATCATAAAGCTTTTTCCAAACCAATCTTAATGGTTTGAGAAAGGAACCAATAGGCGTTCTGAAACGCATCACCATAGCCATAAGTGTGCGCACAGGGTGTGCCAGGTGTGCCTGGGCACACCCTAATCATTCTGTATGGTGCAGATTGCACCAAAATATACTGCGTTAAATGTGCACTAACGCACAGAAAAATACAGCATTAAATGGCACATAACAAACTGAAATATACAACGTTAAACATGCAGTAATGCACAGAAATAAAATGTGTTAAACATGCAGTAATGCACCGAATTATACTGCATTAAACATGCAGTAACACACAGAAATATACTGCGTTAAACATGCAGTAATGCACAGAAATATACTGCGTTAAATGTGCACTAAAGCACAGAATAATGCTGCATTAAATGTTCAGTAATGCACTGAAATATACTGCTTTAAACGTGCACTAAAGCACAGAAATATGCTGCATTTAACAGTCAGTAATGCACTAAAATATACTGCTTTAAATGTGCACTAATGCACAGAAATATGTTGCATTAAACATGCAGTAACGCACTGGAATATACAGCGCTAAACATGCAATAACGCACAGAAATATACTGCATTAAACGTGCAGTAACGCACAGAAATAGACTCCTGATTTTTCACCAAAGCTCCCTAATGGGGCTCTTAAAATAAAAAAATTGATTAAAAATAAAAACTACCAACACTGTCCACTGCCCAACTGACACCGTCCACCGCTCTGCTGACACCATCAGTATACTGTATATACACATGCATGCACATGCAAATATGTTTGAGCTTTGGGGTGCACACACTAATGGAAAAGGCTGCGCACATCTATGACCATAGCAACTAGCCCAACCCAGGTGTGACGTCACATCCTGCTTTGTGTCCCACAGTGGCTCTTCTCAACTCCTGGAACATTGGACTTGGTTTCCTCACTGACTACACACTGTTTGCTGCCACAAGTGGCTCTGCCAGTGGATGACTTCCATCCAATGTGACATGGCTGCAGATAAGCTCTTTGATTTTAGATTTCTATGAATTTGCATATGGCTTTTTAATCATAATAAACCCATTGATGCTGCACTTAGCTGGCTTCTCCCTCCTTGTGTTCCTTGTTTGTAATTTCAGAGATTTGTCTCAGGTGGTCTCGAGTCTCAGTTCTTCCTATGGTATTTTTATGAACTGGTGCAGGGGTCAAGTCCTGGGGAAAAAAGTGTGGGAACTCCCACCCAAGATCCACTCCCCCTCCAAAAACATAAAAAATGATACGCTCATATGCATAATTACTAAACCGCAAGTTCTTTCTAAAATCCCGCGATAACTCGCCGCAGACCTCCGCAATGTCTCCTGGGAACGATGACAAAAGCTCCCAGGAGACATTGCTGCATCGAGGAAGTGACGGAATACCCGCACACTACCCGATTAATCCATATACAGGAAGCGGCCAGTAACATAAAGGATTACTAAGGTTCGCCTGCCCCTGACAGTGACTCGAGCTGGGCATCGCCAATTAGTGAAGGGTTGCCTCCGGCGGCTCGGCTGCTCTAGTCCTGCAAAGGGAACTGCGTTCCTGCTGTGAAAAAAGTGTAGGAACTCCGTTCCCACGCAATCCCGCAGGACTTGAGCCCTGAACTGGTGCATTAGCATTTGTTTACATCACAATTTCAATTGTTATTCTCTGAATGGCACCTGTGCCAAGCGTTCGATCTCCTGTGTTAGATAAGCAGTGGTGCAGCTGCTCAAAATTGGGATTGGAAAGCAACTGGAGATCACTGAAGTAGTGGTGTCTACTACAGTTGTTTCTAGCTTCTAGGGGATTCAGCTAGTTATAGTATATTGGCCCAAACTAGATCAAGGTAACTATGTAAAGCATGCCAATGCCTTAAATTATTCTTTAACCGCCTATTTACAACAGGAGGTAAGGTAAAACTGTAAAACAAATGAAAAGGTTTTACAGCTCCACCTTCTGGATGGATATGAAAAAACATAATATTAAAGCAGTGTAGCTGCTGACTTTAAATAAGGACACTTACCTTGTCCTACTTGCCCGCGCTGATGGCCCCCCGATGCCGGTCCCACGATCGCTCCGAGTCCCGCGCCGCCATTCACACTATGGGAAACAGGCAGTAAAGCCGTACGGCTTCACTGCCCATTTACTACTGCGCCTGCGTGAGTCTCACGCTGGCTTGTGAATGGGCGCGCTGCTCTCTGAGAACACACACAGTTCCCAGAAAGCAGCGCGCCCCATTCACAAGCAGAAGGACAAGAAGAAAAGGCACCGCGGAGTGGAAGAGGCAGATTACGGACTTCCGCATAGCAACAGGTATTTCGGGTGAGTATTTTTTTTTTTTTTTCAGGTTTTTTTTTTTTTTTTTTTTAAACAACATGGGAAAATGTTGTTTTCCTGGGTGGAGCTCCGCTTTAATTTGCAACATTTTATATTTACCTCTCTTTAAATTGCATTTTTTTTTAAATTACAAAATATTTAAAAACATTTTGTAGTAGTCTAAGTAAAGTAATTGTAATGAACTCAATGCTAAGTTTAAAAATGTTTGTTATGATACTATAACCAAGAAATTTAAATTAATATTCTGCTGTGGGAAAACCATAGGAATTGCAGGAAATTAATCACAAGGCTAGAATTGGTGTAAGTTGTACCCACATTGCAGGAAACAGAAGGTGACCTACATGTGTCTCCAATACACATAGAGCCATTTTGCTAGTCAACTCCATTCGGCGCATTGTTACCATTGGGTAGAGTAAAATTGGGTTTGGGATTGGAAAAAATGATTACCTACTGTACCTCCTGTCAAAACCGCCTCTCACTTTTATAGACACTGAGACATCGTGGTAGGTACTCGTACTCCATGTACACAGAACTCCAGTATATACATGCAAGGCCTGCAAATACAATGTTCTACTGACATGTCGAAAAAGAATACAAGCACAGCACACTGCCTAGTAGCCATTGCTTTGTTCATATGAGAGTGGGTAATAGGCATTCAACGTGGTGCTTTGTTCTGGCACTCGTAGTGCCAAACGTAGGAACCGTATGAAAATTCCATGTTACCATCTATGACTGCATATATTACCCAGCTGTACAAAAAGGGGCAGGACGCTTCATATAGGATGGGACATTTGTTACGGGTTGTCTGCCTCTGGAGATTTCATAACACATTATGTGTTAATCTGGCCATGGGCTTCAGAGACTAGCTGGATGGGCAAGCACAATTCTTTCTGTTTCAGCCCTCAATGGCAATGCTTGGGTTGCAGGAGAATTGCTGCTTAGGCTATGAGTATCAGGAGGGGGATGTGCAGCACACACACTGCAGGCTGTCCTGGTTGCTGCTAATCCCTGGGGAAACAATTTTGATTGGACGAGGGCTTCTAAAGTGCCTGATCAGTGTTCCCCGAGATCTGTTGTCCGGGAATGTTGGAGCTGCAGACAAAGCCCAGATCAGGAAACTGTCATCTCATGTCTGTGGGCACCTTTAGGAAGGTGCTAAAATCAGACTATGCTCACGCCATTCTTAAATGAACTGTCATTTCTTTGTTCTTCTCTCTTGGGATCAAAGCCTAGCCATTCATACACATTAAAGATTTTACATTTTGTATATGTTCAGGAAGATAACAGTAACTATTATCACTTATGTATGTGTGAAAAAATGCTTCTTTATTACACAATGCATGAAAAGAGACCTGAACCATTTTAAAAGCCCTTGGCGTGTCTTTTTAATCAGTTGGTAATCATTCTATATCCTTTTGAATAATTGATCTAGTTCAATTTTTTTTATGTAATCATTGTAATTATAATACATCCTATATGAGCTACTGGTTAGGTACCAATATAAAAAAAAAGGTCCCAAACTGGATATTTTTTCCAGCTCTTTATTTTCAGCAGCTTAGTGAATTTGTTTTGTGAACAGTGCCCCCTGGTGTATTCAGTCATAAATACTGTCTGTATTCATTTATTTCAGCCACTTTGTTCAAGTATAGCAAAAAAAGTTAAACATCTTACAGAGAATATAGTTACATCTTACAGAGATATAATTATATCACAATATTTATTCGTACAGTATAAATGATCATGATAGCATTTGCAAATTGGTTTAAATAACCAGTAGGGAGTAGTAGCGTGGCACTTTTTTTGCACCAAATTACTTTGTTAATAGTGAAGATTATATAGGAAATGCATGTTGTGTTTTAAGAAAAAAAAAAAAGCATGATGGACAATTTTCAAAAATATCTATTTGTATTTCACAGTTTTTTTGTGTGAGATATTAGGTTTTATTATGGTATCTATTTGCACTATATGATATTATATGTTTGCTTTAGCACTTACAATAGTAGTAGTTTTTGTGGATAGTAGCAGCGATGCGCTTATGGTAATTACTATTGCATTGATTTGCAGAGTGGGAACACATGATAGGGTCAGCTGGCTGCACTAATATCTATATTTTGGTTACAGGTAATGCAGGGGTATTACACATATTCATCTTGCAGAAAAGTTTTCAAGGCACCAAGGAGTTAAACTGAAATGATATTTTTCTATAATTTATATATATATCTAGCTTTTAACCACTTAAGACCCGGACCAATATGCAGGTAAAGGACCTGGCCCCTTTTAGCGATTCGGCACTGCGTCACTTTAACTGACAATTGCGCGGCGGTGGCTCCCAAAAACAATTGGCGTTTTTTTTTTCCCATAAATAGAGCTTTCTTTAGGTGGAATTTTATCACCTATGCGGTTTTTAGTTTTTGCGCTATAAACAAAAATAGAGCGACAATTTAAATTTTTTTTTAATATTTTTAACTTTTTGCTATAATAAATATCCCCCAAAAATATATAAAAAAACTATTTTTTTCCTCAGTTTAGGCCGATACGTATTCTTCTACATATTTTTGGTAAAAAAATCGCAATAACCGTTTATTGATTGGTTTGCACAAAATATTATAGTGTTTACAAAATAGGTGATAGTTTTATGGCATTTTTATTAATATTTTTTTTTTTACTACTAATGGCGGCGACCAGCGATTTTTTTCTTGACTGGGCTTGGGTCACAGAGGATGCAACAGGAGCCCATCCAGGTGTGTTGCAACACACCCGGAAAGCAGGTATGAAACCTGTTTCCTGAATGGCCAAAACACCAGGTGATCCTATTGGATGCCTAGCACTGGGAGGAGCAGAGAGGAGACACACTGTGGAAGCTGCTCCAGGAGAGGACTCCGGAGGACAGTTGCGACTGCGCTGGAAGATGGCCACATCAACTCCGACTGCTTCTCTCACCGCCCACATCCAGTGTAAGGGCAGTGGGTGGGGTTTTTTGGGGGGTATTAGTGCCATGGGGGGTAGGGGCAGTTGTGCTAGTGCCGCTCCACCGGCGCCCCCCCCCCCAACAAAAAAAACAGCCTTCACTGGAAACAACAGCAATCAAAGTTGACTAACCTGTCCCATTGCTTTATCTCTATAGATTAATTGTTCATAACTTTCTGAGGGTGCTGCATAGGCATCAGTCCAGCATGCTATCCGACCCAAAAAAAACAATTTCATGTGTATGAGCACCTGTGTGAAGTTTTAGTTTTAGGAATAACTTTTGATGTTAGAGTGGCTGGTAATGATCATTCTGTGCCAATAGTGCATTGTTCTGTCCAGTAGACCCTGCTCTAAAAGATCAAATCTAAAGTATAACTAAGACCAAAACTATTTTTTTTAAGTTTTGGATAGAGTAGAGAGGGTCAAGGCCATCTTGATAGCATCATGGGCCCCTAGGCAAAGTAATGCACTGATCCCCTACCATCCGGCCCCAATTTACACACCTTCTCCCAGGAATTAAGGTATACATAGTTGATAGAATTAAACATACTGGTATATATTTATTAGTACTTTTAATAAAATAGATTTTAAACAATAAGAAAACCTCTCATAAATCAAAGACAAATAAACACAAAGGGCACATTACGGGGGGTGGGGGAAGGGCACAGTACAGGGGTGTCAGGAGGGCACAATACTGGGATCAAGAGGGCACATTACAGGTTCCAGAACTCTGCTTGGGATACGACCATCCTGAGACAGCTTAGTAAAAAGTGTGACTGGCCCAATAAATCTAGGACAGTTGGCATGTATGATGTAATGCATGACTATCATGGGGTACATAGGCAGTGCTCAGGGTACCCATGCATTAAGACAGCCTTGGAGAGGGTTAAAATCCCTGTCAGTGTTTTGCTATTTGTTTCCCATAGGGGAGATTTCCCTTAATTTCCTGTCCCATAATCAAAACAGGAAATGAGGAAAAACTTCCAAAGTGAATGAAATCCCTGGTAGACACCAGAACTAGTGTCCCCATTGGAAGATTTTCCCTAACAGACCCTTTTTACTAGACATGCTCGTTTCCCACAGATTTCATGTGAGTAGCCAATTGACTTTGTATTTATTAAATTGACCTTTTAATACTACACTTAGTTTGGCGCAACTTGTCCTTTCTACCCTGTTTTCCAGAGACTGCTTCACTCCAATGGTAGCTGCTACTGGTGCTGTCTAATTGTCTATTTATCCATGGACTCATCCTTTTTAATGGGGACTTTTTAATTTAAATTTCTATATGGATTACCCATTTTATCCCCTACTAATCATCTGTAATGCTCTCTGTTTAAAGCTGTGTATGCCGCAATTCTTGCACCATCTTCTCTTTTCTATTTCTATGTTTTCCTGTATTCCATGCATGCTGGCTACCCAGAATGCACCTGCTGATCTCGCACATGCTCAGTGCATCGTGAGCAATATAATAGCCTGTAGGTCAGGTTTCCAAAGCAATGGCAGAGTCAGAGGAAGGTGACACCCCCTTAGTTGTAGAAACCTCTCCTCCCCCTCCCAGGAACCAGGAAGTTTCTCAGCATATACAAGGGTTGTAAATCAAGCTATGCAGAAAGGTTGCAAAAGGTAATACCTTTCAAAAATTACTGCAAAACATCACATTGACCCCATCATACTACTCTTTTCTAATCTAATTTTTTACAGATCACTTTGCATGGGAAGCTTGGGTAACAATGGCAACAAAAGCCTGGTTCCCCCTTTTAAAAATGGCACTGGGCACCGCCTTGCATCGCATCATTTCCGGTCTGCAAATAACGCAACGCTACAACCCAGCGATGCCTATTGCCTCCTGGGATTGATGACACACATCTCCCAGGAGGCATTGCAAAGCCAGAAATGATGCGCATGGCTGTAGCCCCAAAGGAGGAAGTGAAAATAGAAGATTGTTCTAATAAAGTAAGTGGTCCAGAAAAATAAAATCCAATTCTGTAATTGTGCGCACATTACTGCTTTAATACTGTGCCATTAGTTGATACTGGGTGAGTGGGGGGTTTATATCCACATAGGGTTTATATTCACATAGCTGTATTGGAATGTGTTGGTTTCTGGGCAATGCAGTGGTGTGAATTGACACCAAAGAAAAAAAAGCAAATTGCCTCTTCGTTACATTGGGACTGCATTGGGCAACCCTGCCCTGCACATACCAATGCAAATGGTATGACGGGTCCCTAAAGCCTCGTACACACGCATGGTTTATTCGTCAAGAACCAGCAAGAAAAGAGTTTTTGTGCCGAGTAAACCGTGCGTGTGTACGAGGCTTTCAGGTTTCTCGTCATAAAAAAACTGCCCAAAATCTCGACGAGAAAAATAGAGATCCTGCTCTATATTTTTTCGTTGTCATTCTCGGCAGTGTTTTCCTGCCGAGAAACCCGAGAGTGTGTATACTTACCTGTTGCCGTGGAAACCCGTGCATTCTCGAAATGACTTTGACGCATGCACGGTAGCTTCCTAAGCATAGGTAGGGTGCAGCAAGATGGCGGCGACGACATTGAATGTGACGAGCGCATGCTCGTCGTACGCAATGACGTCACCACGCTCTTGCCATTTAAAAGAACGGCAGTTCTTTTGAATGGAGTGTCTGTACACTCCGGCGGCAAGAGATTTTTGCCAAGAATCTCGTCAGGAAGAACAACGTTTTTTTCCTGACGAGATTCTGGCCCGTGTGTACAGGGCTTTAGCATCTGTACATTTTTCTCTGTGCTTTTGTAATATCTATGAACAGACCCAAACTTTTGCAACTTTTGCTTTATTGGGACAGTCCTTCTGTAGTGTATATTCCTAGAGGAAACATTTTACTGTGCTCCTTGTAACTCATCCTGATGCCGTACCACACCTGGACTGCAGTCCTGGAATTGAAAACTTGAAAAAGAGTTCAGTTCAGCTTAGATTCCCATAAACATCAAGTTTAACATATTTGTGATGAGTCACTGAGTGCATACAGTTTTGTGTTGTCGTGACTTTCGTTGTTTATTGACCAGTAATCGTACTGAACTAACTGATAGTGTGGGAAGTCTAATGAAAGGCATTTAGGCACCAGTGCTTTTCAAAGCATTTTTTACTGCCTCCTAGCACAGCTTTGAAGGAATAACGCAGTCCCACCAGAGATGTGGAGGATGTTGATTTACTAAAGGAGTTTAGAATCTTCACACAATAAATTGTGAGAATATTCACGTCAGTTATCCAATCATGTGGAAATAAAATTCCTATTTACTTATTTCATCTGTACATAATCTTTGTATGTCTGCCACATTAATGTTTGTAGAAGACGTGATGTTACACTTGTAATAGAGGATGCAGTTTTTGTCACTGGCTGTACAGTAGACTCTGCGTGCCCCATCAGTGGTTGAGTCTTTGCCAGGACTTCATATTCCAGCATCTGTAGTCAGATAACAGAGCTTCATGTCCCATGTACCTCTGCAGGGTCACTTCCCCCTACCAGCAGAATATCTTTCCTAACCACACTTTACAACTAGAGCAAAGATCTTTGCTAGAGCACCGACAATTTACACAGCGCTTTACATACTGTACATTCATCTTAGTGAACAGACAGTTCCTGCCCTCAAGAGTACATTGATGGTCCCTATTTCACAAACTAGGACAAATTTGCCAAAAAATCTACCAGTTTTTGTTTGGAGTGTGGGAAGAAACCCATGCAAGAACAGGGAGAACATGCAAACTCAATCCAGATAGCGTCCTGGCTGGGATTTGAACCGAGGAGCCTAGTTTGGAAGTGCTAATAACTAAAACTGGCCACAGTTCATTTTTCTTTTTTCTGATCTCTCAGAGGGAAAAAAAAAAAAACAGAACAGATTCCTCCTCTCAAACGAATGAGATGGATGGAAACATCTCCTTGCTGGGACATTGTACAATGCTGTCAGAACACACTGTTCAGCGGCTGCAGCTGCTGATTGAGAAAAATTTAACAACTTGTCCGTTTGACAGAAGCTGATCAAAAGATCGACTTCTGTCAAGCAGGGATGACCACACACTAATAGAAATTTGCCCGCTCCTTGCTGATCCAACTGAATTTTAATGTGTGTATGGTCAGCTTAAATCACTGAGCTGAAGGAGAACTGCTTCCCATAACCTCTTTCTGGAACTAAATAGTTGTGAGAAGTCTACCAATTTGTGTCAGGCCACAGAATGTCTTTAGAGTTAAAAGAGATGTATGGGAATGTAAAAAACAAACAGTCCTACTCATATAGGTGGATGTAGTATCAGTCCAATGCTGCATCTGTGTCATGCAGCCTCTAAGACCTAGAACTGAGCCATTAAAGACCGCTGATCGCTCAGTTCCCAGTCTTCAGTGAGTCACTGGCTCTTTGCTCTGCCTCCCCAGTGCTCACTGCAGCACAGGGCTGTGCAGGGAGAGGCTGGCTCAGGCTCTCTGCAAAATGATAAGAGGCTGAGCCAGCTACTGGTCCAGGCATCTTGATAGATCACACAATTAAAGTCAGAATCTCTCTAGAGAGCTGGATCAGCTCAGTGGCGTCAGCTAAGAGCAGACCTTGGCACGCTGTTGGCTGAAAACAGGTAACGGAAATGCAGAACAACGTGCACTTCTGTGACCTACAGCAATGGTCATCAACCCTGTCCTCAGGGCCCACTAACAGGCCAGGTTTGCAAGATAACTGAAATACATCACAGGTGATAACATTTGCTGCTCAGTGATTGCAGTATTCTAGTCTGCATCTCCCCAAGGTAATACATAAAACCTGGCCTGTTGGTGGGCCCTGAGGACAAGGTTGATAACAACTGACCTACAGGACAAATAGAGCCAAAAGATCTTTGGCCTTACTCCTCCTTAAACGTAAGTTTGATTTATAGCATGTTAAAGTGATACTAAACACAGACTATTTAATTTACATTGTGCCTTTTTTCTTTCTGTATATGGATGATGGCACTCTAATTATTTTAATACAGTAAAACAAAAACAAATCTACCTTTTTCCTATTTAATATACACCTGTCACATGACCCAACTTTTTTTCAGCCTGTCTGCAGGGAAACAAGCAGGAGGAGCTTCAAATCTTCTTCTGCTAGTCACATGTTCAAAAAAAAAAAACTGCTTTTGGAATATAGTGCAAATAAATAATTGATATCAATAAATTGTTTTAAATTGTCATACAAATAAATATTTGACATCAAATCCTTATTATGTTTCGGCAATAACATGGTGTGGAATAGCAGAAGGACTCAAGGAACCCCAAAGATCCTTGAGAACCAACAAAGTAAGGGGGGCGGGGAGGAATATTGCGGTACACAGTAAACAAGGTAAGCTCAAAAAGAGATGATAATCTCAGAAAAGTACAAAATGTATTAATATAATGACAAAAGACAGTCTAAAAGACATTTAAACAAAAACAGTCATTAAAAAATACACAAAACGTGACGTCACACAGATCACCAAAGGTGCAATCCCCAGGATATGGGTGTCTTTAAAGGTGAAAGTTGAAGTCACGGTACAGAAGATCTCGATCTCAACTAGTTTCGCGATGGATATCGCTTCGTCAGGAGACAATCTAGGAGCAAGAGGTCCACTCAAACTCAGAAACTCAGAGCCACCAAAAAGGTGGTGACTCCCATGGTAGCCCGGGGAAGGAGTATGGAATAAACCTGTAGCTCCTAAAGGTGATGGGTGAAAAAAAAAATATATATATATGGTGATGGGGGTCCCAGGACCTAAGGTCCCAGTGAGTACTGCTGGGTGCAAACAGACAGTCTGTCATGAGTGTGATAGGTGAACCACACATATGGTGCACAAGCAAGTGGTGAAGGTATTACCAAGAGCACCGATCAGCAAGGGTACATGGGGTCCAAATTGGTACGATATGTCCTGGGACACCGGGAAAACAGTGTACCAATTTGGACCCCATGTACCCTTGCTGATCGGGGCTCTTGGTAATACCTTCACCACTTGCTCGTGCACCATATGTGTGGTTCACCTATCACACTCATCACAGACTGTTGGTTTGTTTGCACCCAGCAGTACTCACTGGGACCTTAGGTCCTGGGACCCCCATCACTATATATATATATATATATATATATATATATATATATTTTTTTTTCACCCATCACCTGTAGGAGCTACAGGTTTATTCCATACTCCTTCTCCGGGCTACCATGGGAGTCACCACCTTTTTGGTGGCTCTGAGTTTCTGAGTTTGAGTGGACTTCTTGCTCCTAGATTGTCTCCTGACAAAGCGATATCCATCGCGAAACTAGTTGAGATCGAGATCTTCTGTACCGTGACTTCAACTTTCACCTTTAAAGACACCCATATACTGGGGATTGCACCTTTGATGATCTGTGTGACGTCACGTTTTGTGTATTTTTTAATGACTGTTTTTGTTTAAATGTCTTTTAGACTGTCTTTTGTCATTATATTAATACATTTTTTACGTTACTGAGATTATCATCTCTTTTTGAGCTTACCTTGTTTACTGTGTACCGCAATAGTCCTCCCCGCCCCCCTTGGTTCTCAAGGATCTTTGGGGTTTCTTGAGTCCTTCTGCTATTCTATATATCTAGGACGATGGTACGATTTTTATTATTTTCTACATTTTTGTAATTTTGAGGCAAAAAGTTTGATAACATGGTGTGGGTGGATTTCTGCCAGTCACATGCTGTGTCACGCCCCTCCAGTGTGTGTCTTAGAATAAGAGGGAGGTGAAGCCTCTATCAATCAATGTATGTAATATTCCACCTCCATTGTGTTTAGCTGGTTAGTGGGTATGGAGGAGGAGGGAGGGAGTAAGCTGTCATTTACCACTGTGTATACGCTCTCATGTGTTACTCTATAGTCACATAGGCTGCTCAGATGTGATAGAGAGGAAATGCTCTGCATACAACCCCACCGAAAACTGAGCATGTGCAGAGCTGCCAACATTGCTCTGCCAAATCCCTAGCTCATTTGAGGACATGGCCAGAAGGGGGAGATAGAGAACAGCACGATCAACCTGTTTTTTTGCAGGATATAGAAAATGAAACTCATAGTGACTGCGTAAGTATGGACAGCGTGTAATACACCATTTATTCATAGTTTTTTTACAATATGGATTTAGTGACACTTTAAATTCTTTCTTAGTATCTTATATTTACTTTCAGATTAATTTTCATCTATCATGTGGCATGTGTTTGTATGTATGCCCTTGGTGAACTGTGAGCGCTATGGGAGGAAGTGACTGCTACAAATCCTTTAATCCTTTCCACAAAAACACTGCAGGGTACTTCAAAAATAAAGAGAAGTAAGGTTTGCAATCAGTATCCCAAAACTCTGGTCACTGACATCTTTGAGCAGCAGACACAGAGCTGTTGACACACAGTACGGTACACACACATTGTAAAGTGCAGTCATCCAGTTGCTGTCCTTCTTTCTGTAATTGGTTATTACAGGTTATGTAGTGACCCAAGTGAACTGAGGAGGGCGAGATCACCATAGACCTAGTTTATTATTTTAGCTGGTCATACAAAGATGCTTATTTTTAGACGTAACATTTTAACAGGTTGTCTCATTTTTTATTTATTTTTCTGCTACACAGTGGAACCTTTGCACCGTTGTTTTTTTAAATCTTGTTATTAATATGCAGTAATAAAGTCACAGTGCCATCTATACTAGAAATATCCTGCGACTTATTACAGGTAGAGTAGGGATGGGATACACAGGTGAAGTTTCTTCTTGAAGATCATTTCACCTATTTTCCTGTATTTTTCTTGTCTGTGTCATAGCACCTTGACCTCTGCTGTGTCTGTGCTGGTCTCTATGAGCTGCATTGTACTACACCATTATTTCCTACCTCTCATTGCTTTTAATGTGACAGATCAAGACAGAACATTCTCAACCTTCACACCCCTGCCTGGACAGAAAGCAGACTAATCCCTTAGTGTATATTTTTTTCAGGAATTTATGTTTAACATTTTATATGCTGTTAAGAGGCATTTCATTGCGTAATGTATAAAAGTGAAATCAAGTCGTCTAAATGGCTTAAAAGGGAACTATAATGTTTTTTGGTCAATTTTATAGATTCCTTGAGTACATCGGATGCAAACTTTGGTCTCTAGCCATTGCGGTGTAAACCAGCACTGCTTAAACCAATTTTTTTCTATCGTGGTCTGCCAATGGAGCAAAACCTTTTATTTGCTCCAAAGCTGTTAGGCCGCGTACACACGAGCAGACAGATTTGTTCAAATCGGTCGGGCCGACCGATTTGAACAAATCTGTCTGCTAGGGACATATTGGTTTGATCGTGTACACACGATCAAACCAAAATCCCCGCCGCCAGACGGCGCGGTGAGGTGGCGGTGACGTTAACGCCGCCACGTCACCGCACCAGGAAGTAAAACACTTCCGCGCATGCGTCGAAACCATTCGGCACGTGTGCGAGAAGACATGTCTGCTGGTTAGCGTACTAACCAGCAGACATGTCGGGCGGACGGGTTCAAAGCCGACGGATTTCAAAGCATGCTTTGAAATCTGTCGGGTGGCCAAATCCGTCGGCTCGCCCGTACACACGATCGAATCTGTCTGCTGGGACGGTCGGGCCGACCGTTTCCAGCAGATAGATTTGATCGTGTGTACGCGGCCTTAGATGTGACGTTCATTCTAAGAACATTATGGGCCAGATCCACAAAGATCTCCCGCTGGTGTAGCCTATCTAAGTTACAGTTCGCGGGTGTAATTCAAATGAACAAGAGGTGGGCGTGTTTTATTAAAATTATCAATGACCCGACGCAAACGACATATTTTTTGAACTGGGTATGCACCGGCCGTGGACGTATCCCAGTGCGCATGCGTGAAATCATGCCGCAAATAGTCAATGAAAACGACGTGTACGTAACTTACGCAATTCCCTATTCGCGAACAGGTTACAGAAACGACGTGAACGACGGAAAATTTAACGCTGGCCCGACGTTCATACTTAACATTGCGTACGCCTCTATACAGCAGGGGTAACTTTACGCCGGACATACGCTTATGCAAACGACATAAAAGGAATGCGCCGGCCGCTCGTATGTTCGTAATTGCCGCAACTCGCTAATTTGCATATTTAATGCGGAAAAACAACGGAAGCACCCTAGCGTCCAGTGTAAGTATGCAACTAAGATATGACGGTGTAATAACGTTACGCCAGTCGTATCTTAGCGTAATTCCGGCGTATCTTGTTTTGTGGATACAAAACAAAGATACGCCGGAGGGAATTTGAAATAATTCTTTGTGGATCTGGCCCTATATTTTGGAGATTCAAAGTATTATTAAGGCCCCATGTACACGGGACGCTGCTAAATGTACGTTCAGTGGCAGTTGGATGCTTTTTTCAACTGCCCCTGAACTCATTCAATGTTATCCTATGTGACCATGTACACAGTCTCGTTTATTGCCGTTTTTAGGCAGTTACGTTTAAAAGCGTTTCTTTGAAAGCAAAAAAATGGGTTCAAACGCAGAAGATTTCCACGTTTCAGAAGCCAAACGCGGCTAAACGTGGTAACCCGTGTTTAGCCGCATTTTGTTTTATAGGCGTTTCTCGCCCATTTAAAAAATATATATAATTTTTTTTTATTGAAACGCTTCTAAACGTGGCACAACGCTACTAAATGCCTGTAAACGCGGCAAAACGGATGTTTTAACTTGGATTACTATCTGTCAAGTTTAATAATTTAGGAGCAGTTGTAAAAGCGTCCCGTGTACATGAAGCCTAAGAGTCCCTTGAGAATACCTCCTCAACATGAAATTAGGGAACTGAAGTCTATAGCAACTGTGTCTATATACATAATCCAAACTTGAAGTGTTTGGATATATAGAAAAGGTAAAACAGTGTTTTTTTCTGTATTAGGAACAAGCTTTTATTGAGAACCTGCAGTCATTTATAGCAATTTTTTGAGTACATTTTTTTTTTTTTTTTTTAATAAGTGAAAGTGTTATTATTCAGTATCTTTATATGATATTATGATTAGGGGTTATTGAGCAAATGTCTACTGCCCTTCTTGTTTTCTACATATACATTATCCACTCTGACTTTCTCTCTGTTTCTCTTTGGATAATTCATCATATCCATTATTGTTTTAATGTGGCCTTTCTGTCCTCAACTGCCATACAAGTCAATGAGCCGAGGAACTGGTATTGGAGCATGATAAATCACCAACTCTTTTTATTTTTTTATTTATGTATTTCACTTTATACTCACTTTAAGAAACATTTGCTTCAACACAGCAAATTGTACATCAAGACACTTTGGGGCTTCCTCACCCCTCATTAAAGTCATGGTAAGTTGTAATGTAACTCAACATTAAAACTTACCAAACACCAAACTGTATTCATGTACTTGCTGATGTTCTTCAATGAAAATTAAACACTATGATCATTTAAAGAGTGCTGCACACACTCTTTGGCGTTAATGGGTGGAGTCAAATCTACTAGTGATGGACACCCTATCACAGCGTGTGCTGAAAAAAACATGCAGCTCACCTATCCTGTACTATCCCGTACTGTACTGTGTCTTGAAACATTCCCCAGTACATTGTTTTAAAAGATGTGTGCCCAATACATACTTTTTCATTTCTTCATGGCTTCAGATCGCTCTGTGTCGCTTCTCTGAACTTATGGGTAGGGAAGTACACACTGAGAACACTGTGAAGATAGTGGAACATGCACACTGAGGACACAGTAAGGGTAAGGGAGCATGCACACTGAGAACACAGAGAGGGTAGAGGACCATGCACACTAAGGATATAGTGAGGGTAGGGTGTATGCACACTGAGGACAATGTGAAGGTAGGGGAGTGCGTGCACTGAGGACACAGTGACGGTGCTGGATCATGCACACTGTGGACACAGTGAAGGTAGGCAAGCACATGCACTGAGGATACAGTGAGGGTAGGTGAGCACGCATAGTGAGACAACAATAAGCGTGAAGGAGCATTCACACTAAGGACAAGGTAAAGGTTGGGGAGCATGCACACCAAGGACACAGTGAAGGTAGGTGAGCACATGCATTTAGGACAAAGTTAAGCTAGAGAAGCATGCACACTGAGGACACAGTAAAGTGGGGGGGGGGGGCATGTAACTCAAGACACAGTGAAGATGGGGGAACACGCACACTGAGGACACAGTGAGGGTAGGGGAGCACAAACACAGAGGACATGGTAGGAGTGGGGGAATGTGTACATTAAAGACACAATGAGGATAGGGAAACATGCACACTGAGGAGACGAGGAGTTAGGGAGTGGTTTGCCACTTTAGGGATAGCTGCCTCAGTGTACACTGCCAGGAGTGCACATGGAAGGGTGGCTCCATGGAACCCTGTCAGGGGACAGAGCCACACAAAAACAGGATCATGAGAACACAGTGTTTTGATAGGAGTGCACTGCAACCACTGGCCTAGAAGTCTGCAACACTATCTTTTTTTAACGTAGCCTCCCTGGCGGTATTATTATGTCAGATATTTGAATCTCAATGTGGTGCATTGTTTTACATAGAAATTTGGCGTTTTATATTGTAGGCCTGTAATTCTTAGGAATAACTCACCTAAATCTGTCCAAACAAGAGTGTAGTAGACATCCCGGGTAAAATTTGTAAGTTTTCTAGCTGGTCTAAAACCGCTTTTGACGTAAAGGGACAGTTTTTGGATGCCATGGACATTCTTAAGTTTTCAGGCAGAAAGAACAGTATATATATATAATATAAGAATGCATGCAGGGCGCTGGACAAAGCATTGGGGACAAAAGGGAGGTTAAATGATTTGATACAGTAATGTAGACTTACAGATTACAGTGTACTGTATGTGTTATATTCTTTGTACTTTTTGAATTTGCCGCCGGGCGCCACCCCCATGTGTTTTGCGACCGGGTGGAGAATCTGTTGGAGGACACATCGGGGGACATCGCAGGATCCTGGGGACAAGGTAAGTTACCTGGATCAGGATTTTTAATGCAGTTAAGAGTGTGGCTCAGGGTTACCACTAATGGTAATGAAATTTAACCTGAGCCACACTCAGGAATACCGCTAGGGAGGTTAAAGTATTTAATAACAGGGATTTGGCTTAGCAGTGATGGCACTAAACGATGAAAGTTACATTTACAGCTTCATCAATATTCTTCAATGTTAATAACAAACACTATTTGAACATTTCCAAGGGCCAGCGTTGGTACTTTAGCAGCTTGTATAAGCACTACAAAATGAGACAGGAACGCTTTTTGTTGATTGTTTCGCTGCCCTGTCTAACGGTATGATATTCTTCAGAAAAGAGCGAGTTCGGGCTTGTAATCTAAGTGTTGTGGTTATACATAATTTAGGACTATATCTGTGAGGAGAAGTTACACATAGATTGTTATATGCATTATACCTTTACTGGTGTTAATGTGAAGATCCTGCTGTAGGCAAAGGTCCAGGTTCTTCAATTGAGGGTGAACCTCAAGGAACTACTGTTCTGAGGAACCAAGAGGAATATGGATGTGATACAATGATATTAAAGAACACTTAAAAATTTAACAACTCCCCATTGGGAGTTTTTTAAAGATATTTATTGAAGGGCACGTACTCTGAAATAGGTCAGAGAAAGTATGGATTTTTATAGAACAAAACTGTTAGTTTATTGAAAGAGTTATAGATTATACAGCAGAAGAAAATGTTAGCACAGGGCTCTAGTTTTAGAGAAAATGATATACCGTGTAGTACATGGGAAGTAAAGGTGTGCACTGCCCTGTTTTTTTAGGTGTGTGCGGAAAGAAGATATTACAGAAGACTTATTATTATTAAATTTCATTTGCCAATGAATCACAAGACAAATGTTATCTTTACCAAATTATATTATTATTTTATTTAAAATGGTACCCAGAGTGGAACTTAAACTTATCTGGGCACCATAAACTGAAAACACTATTTAATTCAATTTTATTTTTCAAAGCAATCTCACCCAGCCATCTTTGTCTGTATGCTCTATTTTGTTGAGAAATCATTTTAAAAAATACCCCTAGCATTTCCAACTGTAGTCATCTCGAGCAAGGGCAGATGATTAATTTACTTCCTGGAATCCATGTTTCTTTAGCTCAGGCATGCAGGCAGGAGATTGTGCTTAGTTGGAAAAACCCTTTCTACTCCTTTTCCAGATAAAAGGAAAAAAAAAAAATGCCCATGAAGACTCCTGGGATGTATGATATCATTTTGGCCTAGGCCAGAAACCAGGAAATATCCTGAACCAACGAATATAGTATACCTTCCTATCCACTGAATTTGCTAAGGCAAGCAGCATTGGGATTAAAATAATTCATGTTAATTGGTTACGGCTGGTGTGTGGTGTGATCCGCTTCATTGATGAAGCGCTGAGCTAGGCAGATTGCATGCAGTACTTTGTTCAGCGCGTCATGCGCACACACTTACACAACGCAATGGTGTAAACCGGGTACATAGGAGACACAGCATTTTGCCTTGTTCATGCAGTGGGAATGCGCTAAAATGGCCTCCTAATGCAGTCTCACTGCATCTGGTGTGAACCAGCACTAAAGTTTTTTTTCTTGTCATACATAAAAAAAATTGCTTTCAAGATCCCTCATGTAGTCTAAGGCCGCGTACACACGATCGAACATGTCCGCTGAAACTGGTCCGCAGACCAGTTTCAGCGGACATTTTCGATCGTGTGTACGGCCTAGCGGACAGTTTTCCAGCGGACACAAGTTTCTAAACATGCTTAGAAACTTGTCCGCTGGAAACCTGTCCGTCGGACATGTCCGATGGTTAGTACGCCCAACCATCGGACCGAAATCCCGCGCATGCGTCAAATTTATTCGATGCATGCGTGGAAGCATTGAACTTCCTTTTGCCAGCACGTCGGTGTGTTCTACGTCACTGCGTTCTGGTCCGCGGGGATTTTGGTCCAATGGTGTGTACACACATCAGACCAAAAGATCCCTTCAGACATGTCCGATAAAAACGGTCCGTCGGACATATTTCATCGGACATGTCTGATCGTGTGTACGCGGCCTTAGACCTAGGCAAAAGTCAAATGGCCTGTAGCTACCAGGAGGATCAGCAACTGTGACACATTTCTAATCAGGGAGCAGAGCCTCTTTATGCAATAAGCAAATATGGCTCCCCAACATACTAAATGCATATCTCCAAACTGGCTGTCATTTGGATGGACTGTCCCTTTTTTCGAACCAAATCTCTCTGTCCCTCTTTCTTTCTCAGTTGTCTCTTATTTTGTGTAGGCCTCCAAAATAATTGCAAAACGTAACTATCGAAAGTGTTACGCTACACTAAACCTCTCGCATAAAACTTTTTAATATCAAATTGTTTAAAAAAGCCAGTATAAAGGAAATAAAGTGATGAAATAGGCACTTTTCTATATTGCCAATCGTTTTTTTCTTATTAAGTTTTAATGAGCCACATAACTAGGGGCATGACAGGGGGTGTTTCTTTTTTCCACACTTTGTGCGCTAAAGGATGTCCCTATTTACTATCGCAGAAAGTAGGGAAATATGTGAATATATGTAAATTAAAAATAAATATGTAGTAATCTTTAGGGAAACGTGTAGAAGACATCGGTTTTATGTAAATAATGCCATGTACACACGATCGGAATTTAACACAGTTAGACAGTCAGTCGGACTTTTTCCATCGGAAAATTCCGACTGTGTGTATGCACCATCGGAGAAATTCCATTGGAATTGCGATGAATTCCATAGGAGTTTAAATATAGGACATGTTCTATTTTACTCTGATGGAATTCCGTCGGAATTTTGATGTGCTTTTGGTTGGGCAAAAGCGTGATCGTGTGTACACGGCATTACTGTATGTGTTATTGGTTTCATTGGTGTGCGTCCTAAAAAATCTAATCAAGGGAATTCAAAACAGCCCTCACGGCACTTTTTTGGCAGTAGTAGCGACCTACACTTGTTTCAGGTAAGCATTTGCATCAGTGTTGGTAAAATTATCAACACGTGAGGCAAATTGTTCCTCCACCTTAAGAACCTGTTAATGTGACAGCGATGGATTTTAAAATAATTACTGCCAGTTCTCAGATTAGGAAACTGGTGGTAATTAGGGCTGAGCTGGCATACAGAGGTACCCCAGTAGTTAGAGTGGGCCTCAGCTGTGCTGGAAAGCGGTCATGAATGTGACTGCTTTCCACATAACGCTGTATCTCTGTCCTCATTTCGTTGTCGGCTGGGAAATTCCCTGGTGGATATCTAGATGTAAGCGAGGATACAGGTGATGTCATTACCCAAATATGGATAATGTCCATATTTTGAAAATGACTTGTGGCACACAACCTGATGGGGAACTGAGAGGCTAGTTCCCCATCAGATTAGCTTTGGGCAGATTCGAATGCTGCCCATTGCCATGCGCTGACAATCAAATGTAAACCAAGAACGTGACACCCTTTATGAATTTCCTAAATGTATTTTACATTTAAGGAGACTCTGTTACTAGTTAAAAGATTTAAAAAGTGCTAAGGTTAATACTTCTTGTCGCTGCAATGCAAATCTTTGCTTTGACTTACACTTGCTAAAAATGTTCATCATCGAAAGTTTCAGAAGCTTGGTCTCCCTCAGTGTTCTGTGGTTCCATCTGCTGCCCCTACGTGTCTACAGGACAAATGAGTGTTCTTTCATTATTTCACAGACCGCATATAGAAACATAGGTCTCGTACACACGACCGAGAAACTTGTCGTAAAAGACACATCGTTTTCGTCGACGAGTTCCTTGTCAGGCTTGTCGAGAATCTTGACAAGCTTTCTTTGCATACACACAGTCAAGACAAAATCTCGTCGTTCTCAAACGCAGTGACATTCAACACGTACGACGGCACTATAAAGGGGAAGTTCAATTCCACTGGCGCCACCCTTGGGGCTGCTTTTGTTAATCTCATGTTACAGCGTGTTAAGTAAAAGTTTGGTAAGAGACGATTCACACTTTTCAGTCTGTTACAGCGTGACAAATGTGCTATCTCCATTACGAACGCTACTTTTACCGAAGGTGCGCTCCCTTCTCATACTTTATTCTGAGCATGCGTAGGTTTCTAAGCATACACATGCGTAAACCAGCCCGATGAGGAGCACGACGAGGAAATTGAGACTCCCGACGAGAAAAAGAGAACTTGTTCTCTTTTTTTCTCGTCAAGATCGACAACAGTTTTCTCGACAGAAAAACATACACAAGACCGTTTTTCTCTGCAAAAAAGCTCTGCCACCAAGTTTCTTGATGGATTTTGCGAGAAAAATGGTCGTGTGTACGAGACCATAGACGAATGACAGCAGAAAAAAAAACAAATGACCCATTGAGTCTTCCCCATTCTTTATATATATATATCTCTATATATCTCTATATATAGAGATATATATATATATACATTTTTTTTTTTACCTTGTATAGATCTATGTTTGTTCCAAGCATGTTTGAATCCATCTACTGTTGACTGGCTCACTACCTCTGCTGGAAGTTTATTCCAAGCGTCAAATACTCTAGGTAAAATAATATTTTCTAAGTATTGTTGTGAATTTTTCTCCTCCTAGTTTGAGGTCATGTCCCCGTATTATTGATCTTGGCTTCAAATTGAATACACTGTCCTCCCTGAATCGTATTCACCCCCTTGATGTAATTAAAGAATTCAAACATGTCTCCTCTTTCCTTTCCATCTTCCAGAATGTACATATTAAAGTATAACTATTGGCAAACCTTTTTTTTGCCATCTGTTTCCCATTGTTTTCCCCATTTCTTTCTCATAGCCAAAACAGGATGTGTGAGGAAATCCCTTGGGGACCTCTAGGTCACCAGAATTATTACCCCATGGGAAAATTTTCCCTCTATTACTTTTCTGGGGGCAACCCAAAATGTTACTTTTACTTTCAATGACAATGGTAAACAGGATAAATATAGAGGGCGAATCTCTCTAACGGGGCCATAGATGGCAATAAAATCTGACATGTGTTCTAATTCATCTTTGCTCTGTCCACAGCTAAAAATAAGTTTTCCATTTAGTTGGAGTAGTCTCTCCTGATATGTTTTATCCTGCAGAACCTTCCAAATTTTTCCCCATCTCTGTGGACTCATCCTACCTTATCAATAGCTTTGTGTAAGTGAGGTCTCCAGAACTGGACACAGTATTCTAAATGAGGTCTAACTAAAGATCTATATAGGGGGGGGGGGTGTCATGAACATGGGGAGGCAGAGGACACTGCTTTTAGAGGGGTACAGGACACAACAGTAGGGGGAGATGTGAAGGGGGCAGATTACACTATTTTGGGGGATACAGAACACTACTGAGGGAAGGGGGCAGACGACACTACTGTGGGGGGGGGGGGGGGGTGATGTGTGTACTTCATGCCCTATCTTTATTGGAAGCCTGATAGTTTTTTTGTTTGTTTTTTAAAGGGTGCTGCCCGGTAACCCCAAGGTTAGCTCCTGGCTTGTATAACTTTTGTACTAGATCGGTATGTGGAGTTTCGAAATCAAGCTAGGCTGCGTCCACAGCACCACCCTGGTCCAAAATATTAGTGATATAGTAAAAAGAAATCCAATCGGATTAATCTGATATGATCTGCCCCCAGTAAAGCCATGTTGCTTTGAGTACAGCAAACTGTGTGTTTTTAAGTGATGAATGATCCTTCTTTTTAGGAGTAATTTCATTAACTTGATTACAACAAATGTTAAACTCACTGGCCTGTAATTGCCAGCTTCCACCTTACTAACCTTCTTGTGGATAAGTACAATATTAGCTTATAAATCCTACGTATGAAATATTATAGTGTAAATGGTATTTACTGGTATACTTTATCGAATAAAACATAAATATTATACAAGCTAGGTTAGATCGCCTGAAAAATAATTCATCTTCCCCTAGAGACTATTCATGCCAATGTCTTAAACGGTCTCATATGTACATTTAATGTCTGGGATGAGTCATCATTTACTATGCATTATGATAATCGCTTGTCATGATTATGTCATGCGTCTAATGTCTTTGCGCTCGCCCTAAGTATTGCAATAAAAAACAGCACATGAAATGTGTGGCTGGCTGATTTATGTATTGTTGATCTGCCTGATCTCTGTTGTTACTCTAGACATCTATTTTACCTTTCTGGGAGAAAACTGTTATTTGTTTCCATTTGTTAACCTGGCTGACTGAGCATGAATGAATTTCTAGCATGATTAAATCAGTATAGTTATATTGCTATCTGTCTTTCCTTTGCCTCCTCTTATTCTTAATACATCTTGTGTGCTTGTTCTGATAACACTAACCTGCCAGCTTCAAAGGGTGACCCTAAATGGCTTGATGCTGTGATGAGAATCAGGAGATTTAGGGCTAACCTAGGGGGTGTAATAACTGGTTCTGACTGTCAAAAGTGCTTGTCATCACACCCAGGGGTTTTCCAACTGGGTGAAATGATGTCTCAGCAATAGGGCTTACACTTAGCAATGGGAAGGCTTGAGGTTAAGCAACTCAACAAAGCTCAAGCCAGCTCATAAATACTCTTTTTTTGGTACATGCCAGTTTGGTCAGAATTTTAGCACAGGTACTTTTGAAATTTTTAAGCACACACCCTAAAACACGGCTCTGTCATTTGTTCAGTCACATACAGTACATACACACATTGTAAGAGCTTAAAGTGGTTGTAAAGTCAGAAGCTTTTTTATACGAATGCATTCTATGCATTAAGTAAAAAAACAAAAAACCTCTGTGTGCATCTCGATCCAATAGTGTTGCAGGAGAATGTCGGCTGCCCAGGACTCTCCCTCCTCATTTACTGAGATGGCAGCGCCATTGAGGAGAGAGAGGAGGTGGGGCCGAGCCACGGCTCCATATCTGAATGGACATACAGAGCAGTGGCTTGGCTCGGGGGACTTCATAGCAAGCTACTTGCTGTGGGGGCACTCAGCAGAGGGAGGGGCCAGGAGCGCCGACAAAGGGATCCGAGAAGAGGAGGATTTGGGCTGCAAAACAATTACACAGAGCGGGTAAGTATAACATTGTTTTTATTTTTAAAGAAAAAAACTGATCACTTTAACCACTTAAAGACCAGCCGCCGCAGTCATACTGCAGCAGGTTTGCTCTCCTGGGCAAAGCGCTATCATGGTGTGTCAGTGCGCATTGTGGAAGCAATGTTCGCCAGCCACCCGTGATCGCTCCTGAGAGAGACAGAACTCTTTCTCCCAAGTTGCATTGCTCAGTACCTGGGTAGCTAAGCAGTAAGCCCAAGAAATGTAAAACATGGAAGCAAGGTCGTTTTGTATTAAAGCGGAGTTCCACCCTTAAAACCACTTGGTTTCATCCCATCCAGCATACTGGCGTCAGCGCCAGTATGCTGTTTTTTTTTTTTTTAAATGCATGTACTTACTTTATAATAAATCATTTAATTTCGTGCGCACCGCGGTATGTCGCCGCTATAAGGCGTCACGCCTTCCGGAAACAGCCGATTAGCGTTCGGCTCTTCTCGGCGCCTGCGCACAGTCCCAGAAGCTGACTGCGCAGGCGCCGTATATAGCCGTGTCACGCCCTCCGAAAAAACCCGAACTAGGACCGGCTATTTACGGCGCCTGCGCAGTCAGCTCCTGGGTCTGTGCGCAGGCGCCGAGAAGAGCCGAACACTAATCGGCTGTTTCCGGAAGGCGTGACGCCTTATAGCGGCGACATACCGATGTGCGCACAAAATTAAATGATTTATTATAAAGTAAATACATGCATTAAAAAAAAAAAAAAAAAACAGCATACTGGCGCTGACACCAGTATGCTGGATGGGATGAAACCAAGTGGTTTTAAGGGTGGAACTCCGCTTTAACAATATTAAAAGCAAAGTAAAGGATTTTTTTTCCCCCAAATCATACTTACCTAGGTGGATGCAGCATCTGTCCCCCGGCGCCACTACACTGAGAACTGAGCGTTCAAACACCACCGATCACTCGGTTTTCAGAGCTCCGAGAGCAGAGTGCTGTGGACGGTCAGTCACAACTTTCTGCTCTTTTCCCTCCTCGCTCACTGGAATGCCGAGCTATGAAGGGGGCGAATCAGCCATATCAGCCTCTCAGCGGCTCACTGAGAGGCTGAGACAGGTGTCAGTCCAGGCACCAGGTGGATCCAGACTCCATGGTCGGGATGACACTGTGCCTGGACTTTAAAGCGCCTTATGCGCCGGGGGAAAGCTTTTGTTGTCACGTCAATAACTTAGCCTATGCATAGGAACGCCAACTCCCGCGGGAGGCACTACCCGGAAGCCGGGAAGAAAATAGAGATACACCGGTATGTACGGCAACAACAACAAAAAAACAGCATACTGTCAATGTCGAGAGTGAGCGCATGTAATGTTAGAAAATTGTTTTTAGGGTGAACCTCCGCTTTAACAAGCTGCTATATTGGCCTTTACAATCACATTTAATCATAACTTTGAAGTTGAGATGAGACCACTGATTGTAGAAACAGATACATAGGTTACCGTAAACCTATGTGATTAACTGCATTTCACTGTTTACCTTTTCAATGGCATTGTAGTCACAAAGCCTCCTTTTATATTGGTGGTTGGATTTGTCTTTGAATGGCATGATGTAGACCAGTGCAGTTTCCTATTATAGATGCCAGTGTTTATGGGTCATGGAGTTATGCCTGCTTAGGTACTGAAACAACATATGCAGCATATCTGCTTGAAGCACACTAGGCTTCAGGGAATTGATACATTTAACACTTACGGAAGTGGTGCTCATCCTGCAGATTCTCTGCCAGTACTGCGGTGTTTTGGATTACTTGGAATTTAGTACAGTGGTGTAACAGCAGAGGCCTTTGCCTCGGAGCAGATTTTAGGCTACCCCTCCGTCTTCTCCTAAGGGGCCTGTATTTTATGTCTTCACTGTTTGCTACTTTATTCATCTATATACCATACTAGCAACTTTGTACCAGAAATTAGTTGCAACTGATTATTTTCTCTCATTTGTAGCTAACTACAGAGTTGTTGCTGTGGCTGATTTACTGCTTATCTAGGCATCTACAAGTCACCGATGTGCCACCGTCTTCAGCCACTGCATCCAATAACATTATTAGATACTGAAGCTGGCGATTCTGCTGGCAATACTGTAGCTAACATCAAATGCTGCTCAAACTACAAATCGCTTGGAATTCTGCAGTATTTGCAACACAGCTTTTTCATTGACTGTATTTTTTTCCCCAGCAGCAGAAATAGATGTTGTAGCAGCTACAACTCGCTGCTACAAAAATAGTATGACATGGCCCCTGACAGGCAGCGCAGATAGTGCCAAGCCAGTCACATAATCCAATGAAGAGTTGGCAAGAAAGTCTTACTGGGCTGGTATAACAGATCATATCACAGAAAGCAACGGAAGACATGTAAAAGAAAAATGAAAATAAGTAAATATAATATATCTTCCTATTTATTTACTAATAGCATAACGGTTAAAACAAGTTAATGTTGATTGAGAGTAATGTTCAACAAAGAGGTTTATTTCCCATTTTAAGTTACTGGACAGAGCCATTTATTATGTGATCATAGCCTCTTATGTCTTTACTATTGAGGGCAGTGGGTACCACTATTCAAATCATGAAAAAACTCTTGGAGCATGGCTTTATGGGATAACAATATTCAGGTTTTAGTTTTTGTGGCATTTGTATATATTCAAAAGTCAATTCGTTTGTCAGTGTCATTGTGACTGCATAGTCCAATTATTCAATCTGTACTAGTTATATAAACATACATATTGCAACACATCTAGGAAGAAACTGTAAAGTGGTATTAAACCCCCCCCCCAAAAAAAAAAAAAACATGTGATATATTTTAACCCCTTTCTACCCAGTTTATTGTCATAGTAGCACTATTCAGGGAGGGTGTCATCCTCCCAGGATTGCACCTTGCTCTGGTGCAGGCTGTCCCCCGCCGCATTCCACAGGATACAGCCGATGACAGACCACTGTACCGGCCCCATTGCCTGTACCATGTGACTGCTGTGGCTAATCACAGCAGATCGCATGACAGGTATACACAATTAAAAGTTTTGTTTAATGCCTTTTATTGCGTACTATTGTGATGAGCTCTGTGATTGGTCACAGTCATCACATGGTACAGAGAGGGCAAATCACAGCCCATCTGTACCATGTGATTAGCTGTGGCTAATCACAACAGTAAACACTGAATGAGTTGTAAAAATTAATGCTTATAACGGAAAAATGCACAGTTATAAGCAATCATAGAAAAATTTCAATCCTGACCCCCGCTCTATTACTTTTGTCACTGTATGTAAAAGATAAATACAAATAAATAAATAAACAAAAATAAATAAATTGAAAATAATTATAATTTTTAATTTTTTTTTTACACACTGTCATCAGTCAGTGTCCCTGATCACCACCACAGTCAAATGACGACACTGTACTGCACTTGTAAACAATTGAAAAAAAGAAATTAAAAATACCATCGAAAGAAAGCTCTATATGTGTGAAAAAAAATTCTTATGGGCACAGTGTTGCATATCCACGCAATTGTCATTCAAAGTGCGACAGCGCTGAAAGCTGAGTATCGGTCTAGGCAGAAAGGGGGTAAAAGTGTTCTGTATTGAAGCGGTTAATATATTGCAGCTTAGCAGTCCTAAAATGTGGGGGCTTCATCATTTTTTTTACAACTTTTTTTTTCACCCAGTGATCCGCCCATTATTACACTTCCTGTTATAGGGTGTCTTCACTCCACTGGAGAAGCAACGGAGACATCTTTGGACAGCATCTTTGTCAATATGGGAAGAGGGTCATTTTAGATGCACTTGATTTAGATGAACTTGACTTATTAAATTCAAACTCCAGCTAACATATACAGTGACACTTTTTAAGTACTAACAGTTTTTTTTTTGTTTTTTTTTACTTTTGGTTTACATAAATTGTTCTACATAAATAATTAAAAGCTGACCATTATCGCCACTGATTTTTAACAACCATTTTACATACCTTTTTTCTTCATGTCTTCTTACCGGTCCAGTGATGATGGCTTACTTTCTTTCTTTTTCTGGTTGTGGGTAGTTGCCATATTTCCAGATCTGAACAGCGCTGAACTACGGTCAGTCCAGTCTGTGTGATTGCACGCCCCCTAGGGTGGAGCATGTGAACGACATGAGAGTATCACAGGAAATGGGCAAAACAATAGGAAAGTCAAGAGAATAAGTAGAACTTAGAAATATTTTTACAGGAGAGAATCCATACATTTGCTAGAATTCTACTTTAGGTGAAGGGACCCTGACTTTCCAGGTTTGGAGTTCCAGGCCTGAAACTGGGCTGTAATTTTCAGCAGTATTGCGTTGTGTGGATATGAACAAATAACAACAGCAAATACTAATGACTTTTTGAAATTCCACCGCGTATAGGTTATTGCGTACTGATTTAATCATCTTCATTTGCACTCCAGGAGAATTTCATTCTCGTCTTTTCTTATGAAGAAAACATACTCAGCATATTGCCGTATAGGTTATATATTGTTTTTATTTACCTCAAAGATAGCACTTCTACAGGCACACACTGTTCTCTGCTCACTATTGATGGTGTTGCCCATAATTGCTATTGCAAGTTGTGTTATAGGAAAACTGCTGCTGCGGCAGGAAACAGCTGCTGCTGGAAGATCAATAGGATACTGTGTGAGATAACTTTTAGTGGAAAATACAAAGAGTGGATGTTTATGTGTACTTAGGACGCAGTATAGGGATAGCTGCTGGAGGATAGATAGCTGTAGATAAAGTGTGCCCAGTAAATGATCTGTGTATAGATCTTTGCACTGGAACATCTAGAGAAATAAATAATTATATCATATAAAAGTATAAGAAAGACTGTCAGAAGACACCAACATTTCTAAAGATGTCCCAGAACTGTTGAAAATTCAACTAAATGAGATACTTTCAACAATTTATTTACAAAGACTAGGTTTGGGAGTGGGTTGGGAATGCATGCACAATCCGCCTCTTTCCCGACCTGTACAGAAACATACAGGTCTTTAGCAGACAAGAGGGGGTGCCAGTAATTATTATTGGTACCCCCATGCATTGGCAACCATATGCAAATTTAAGCTAAGAGCCCTTTTTTTGAGGCTCTAATCGTGTAAAAAAGGAAATTATTTTTTTGGGGAAAATTTTCAGTAGTTGACTTGAGGCTAGATTCAGGTAGCCCGTCTTATCTTTGTGCGGGCGTAGCGTATGTCATTTACGTTACGCCGCCGCAACTTTTTCAGGCAAGTGCCTGAATCCCGCGTGACTGGGTGTTTCTATTTAGAGACTAAGTGATTGACGTGATGACAAAAGCTTCCCCCTGAGCATAATGCACGTCACCAGTTTTTCTGGACAGAGAATGTTTCTTCCAATAAATGTGAGTGATCAGTTTTACACTTAATGAAGTTCATATCATTTATACATATTTCCCATTTTTAAAGTGGAGTTCCGCCCACCCCTTTAATAATTCAGCTACACATACTTCAACTGCTGACTTTTAACATTAGGACACTTACCTGTCCAGCGATTCCGACACCGCAGCTGTTGTTTACATCGGCCGGTCGGGGGCTGCTACCGCCATTGTGTGTAAGGTAACCTTTCAGCTTCACAGCCTGGTCCCTACTACACATGCGGGAAGCGTGCTGCGCTCTCTCACTGGCCCGGCAGAAGGGGAGGGAGGAGGAGGGGGATTGAGCTGCTGACGTAATTCACTGAGACCCTGTCTCCTGGAAGCGGGAGAGTTCCGATTTTTTAAGTTTCTAGTGTTTTATCCAACAAAAAAAAAGGCTGCCCCAGATAACATTTTCATATTTTCTTTATCTCACTTTTTATATAAAAGTTTTTTTTTCTAAACAGTGATGGTATATTCATTATCATATGTCTCTATTTTTTATATACAATCTCTGGCTTTAGATTAATACAGCTAAGCAAGTTACTAAACCCTGTACATTTGGTTGCTTTATGCCTATAATATATAATTAAAATATGCATTTATAGTATTTTATGCATGCCTCTCCCTTTTAGATTGCAAGCTCTCATAATCAGGATCCTCCTAACCTTCTAATTGTACTGTCTCCCTTTATACAGGCATACCCCACTTTTAAGTACACAATGGGGTTTATTTACTAAAGCTGGAAAGTGCAAAATCAGGCTCACTTCTGCATAGAAACCAATGAGCTTCTAACCCCAGCTTGTTCAATTAAGCTTGGTACTAAAACCTGGAAGCTCATTGGTTTCTATGCAGAAGTGAGCCTGATTTTGTTCTTTCCAGCTTTAGTAAATAAACCCCATTGTGTACTTAAAAGTGGGGTATGCCTGTATTGTATCATGCTGTGCAAACTGTTTGTGCTGTATAGGTTCTGTATAATGATAATAATAATTTACTTGTACAAGCTTCTGCTTGACGCCACCATCTTGGATGTGATGTCAGAAGCGTTTGGGCCAGTATCACACTATTGCAAATTGGATGCGGGATCCCTGCATCCAATACGCAATAGCAGGAGAATGTAAATGGCTCTCTATGGAGCCGGTTCACATATCTCTGATGCGGCACCGGTGCGAATTTGCACAGGAGCCCTGTGTGTCTTTTGGTCCGTTTTAGGTCCAAATGCAGCCAAAAATCGCACCTGAAATGGTGAACCAGGATACATAGGACCCCTGCTGGGAGCCACATTAGCATTAAGTGTGAACTGAGCCTTACTGGGTGAGGGGGAGGGATAGAGATGCTGGGCCAGCACAGACAGTGATTAGATACTCTTTAGAAGAGGGCTAGTTGTGCAAAGAGAAAGGGGCAGTGTTAGGCAATTGGCTTTCCAAGAGTAGTAAACTTGTCTTGGACATTCAAAGGCAAATTGAAAGTGGATACAAATTATTTGTTAAAAGGAAAATACCGTAGAGTTTAAAATTCTTGATTGTGTGCATTTACCTGTAATTTGTAGAATGGCAGTTATAGTTCTGTGGTATTACACAAAGTTCATTTTTGTTTTGTTGTATTTTTATATGATATTCACAAATTATCTATTTGACCCAATGTTTCTTTTTATAGTTGGTTTAATATAGCTATTATTTTTTTCTGAATATCTGCAATATTTGCATGTACTAACACATTTGCCATTAATTAGAAATATAAAAAGGTACAAATGCTATATATTAAAGCCTAATTTTCAGTATGCTTCAGTGACCTCATAACAGTTGTTACTGACCGCCGGCCCTGACAGCCTTTGGCCTTTATAATAATAGTAATTATAATATAACATAACAACGTAAGACATGATAATGGCTATTGCAATGCCAGTACAATTCCACTAGATGGACATTTTTTTGTACAGTCTTCTTCCCATAATACGATTTTTCTGCTTTAATTTAATTTAGCACATTTATCATTTTGCTTAATCTGTGCGGTGGGGAAAGACTTGGTGCAAGACAGGCATTTCAATGATGATCAGAGGCAGGCTGCAGAATGAAATAAAAACACAACATGCTATTTAATGTCAGAATCGGAGACATTGCACCAAGGGTCAGCAATGTGAGCTCCAGCAATTTCATTGAAGGCTTTCTGGTGCAACCATAGATTTTCAACCCTGATTATTCATTCTTTGCTCCTGCTAACAACAACTGCAAATAAACACATTGAGCAATCCCCTGGAATTGTTTCTTTGAAGAAACACATTGTCTTGTTAGTGGATTATCTCTGCAGAAGTGTGCATTGAATTGATCTAAGTTTTCCTTTGAACACTGTCACAGAGAGAACATTTTGTTGTCATAATTTAAGAAAGAAAAAGGCAAATTACTTTTAAAACTTAAAATAGGAACAGACATGGGTTTATTTGTACATCATTAATTCCAGGCAATCTCGTTTACTACTTCTGCAGCTCTAAAGCTGTCTATACACTAGTAGAATTTTGTTCCAAATTTTTCATTTTAGGAATGTTTGTTCAATTATTTTAATCGTTCTTGGGGTCAAATCAATGTTTGTTCGTTTTTTTACCACGGTCATAAAAACATTTAAGCGAGCAGAATTTTCTCGAATTAATTTATAACAGTGAATTTGGTTTTCTACAGGTGTATAGCCAGCTATACATTTCTCTGTTCAATATTATATTACTTGGGGTTGTTTTACTATAACTGGAGAGTACAAATCAGCTTCCAGGATTAGAAGCTTAAAGTGTTTGTAATCATAAAACAAAAAAAAAATGATCCTGTTCTTTTAAAACATGAACAACATCACAATGCTTGTGCTGTGTAATTTGGCACTTTGTATCGCCTGAAATACCTGGCTGATCCTGTCTGGTTCTGCCCTCTCCCCCTGTAAACTGACCACGGTTTATCACGGCTGCTGAGCCCTGACACCGTGGTCAGTTTACATGCCTCCAACATTCGCGGCTCTTCTCTGTCCTCCTGTCCCTCCTCCCCTCCCTGCCTGTCAGCTCTGACTGCTTCTATAATTTCTGAGTGTCATTTCTACAATCCCCTCTATTACATTAACTGATGTGCTTAGTGGATGTGGTTTTGTAAAAATAAGCGGTTCTATACTGTATTTAAGAGCGCTGCTCGGCACTCACGTGACCGGCCGCCTCTCTCCTCCTCCCAGCTGACGTTAGCGGGGGATTCTTGACCCCTCCTGCTGTAGCTGTTAGGCTAGGAGAGGAGAGAGGTAGCCAAGTCATGTGAGTGCAAAGTGGCGCTCGAAAACACAGTATAGAGCAGCTTTTTTTTACAAAAACGCATACACTGGGCACATCAGTTAATATAATAAAGTGGATTGTAGAAATGACACTCCGTGGCTTAACAGACACTTTAAATGGAGAAGCTGAAGTTAGAAGCTAATTGGCTACAGTGCACAGCTACACCGTATTTTGCACTCTGTAGTTTAAACATTGTCAACACTCCTAATTACAGGCTGGAGCAGGTATAAGGATTATTAGAAAAAAACAGGTCTGGCTGTGTTTTATCTGTACTGTAAGGAGAGCACCCCAACAATTGGAATGGCAAAGCAGGTTTTTGTTGTTGTCAGCATACATACCCTAATTGGGGGGAGTTGTGAGCCTGTGAAACATATTGAATTTCCACCTTTATATTGTGTTAAAAAAAAACGACCAGACTACTCCAGATGTTGGAGTCTTATTCTTCAAATACTTTACAATCAATTGTTTTTTGAGGACTCCTTGGGATACACCTGCTGACAGAGAGCTGTCTCCAAATGTTCAAAACTTTGACCACTCATCCTCATCCACCCAAGTGATCAAGCTCTTCTATAATACATCTACTGGCAGTGCCGCTAGAACAAATGTACAAGGCAGGCTAAGCAGAACTGTTATATTATATCTCTTGTTTTAGCTGTTTGCCTGAAGTTTAGCTTAAACTTTTATTTTTTAAGTGAATCTGTCATGAGAGAAAAACTCTGGACTCTGTTATTGCTGATCACATCCTGAAAATGCTTTTTCCCTGACTATTATGTGCATACTTTAAGGCCGCGTACACACGATCGGTCCAAACCGATAAAAATAGACTGAAGTTCCGTTTCATCGGTCCAAACCGATCTTGTGTACGGCCCATCGGTCTGTTGTCCTTCGGACCAAAATTAGAGAACTTGCTTTAAAATCAAACCGATGGACCGCTGACCGATCGGTCCAAACCAATGGTTAGTATGCAAAAGCATTGGTTCAAAACCTGCGCATGTTTAGAACCAAGTCGAAGCATGCTTGGAAGCATTGAACTTCATTTTTTTCAGCACGTTGTTGTGTTTTACGCCACCGCGTTCTGACACGATCAGTTTTTGAACTGATGGTGTGTACGCACATCAGACCATCAGTCTGTGAACCAATGAAACTGAACTTCAGTCCGTTTTCATCGATTTGGACTGATCGTGTGTACGCGGCCTTAGACCCCTTTCACACTGAAGAGTTTTTACAGTGTTTTAGCATTAAAAATAGCGCTATTAAAACGCTCATAAAACGCTCTCCATGCATCTCAATGGACCCTTTCTCACTGAGTCCTGCAAGCAGCATCTTTGAAACAGCTTTTGGGCATTGAAATGAATTGAAAGCGCTGTAAAAACGCCTTACCCTTTCACACTGAGGCACTGAAAAAACACCCTAAACCGTTAGGGTCTTAGTGGTACTTTACCAGCACATTGGGATTGCAGATGAGGCTTTGATCGAATAACCCCTCGAATAACGCTCGAATAACGCTCGAAAAACACTTGAATTAGGCCTTGTACACACGACCATTTTCCTCGACAAAATCCATCAAGGAACTTGGTGGCAGAGCTTTTTTGCCGAGGAAAACTGTGGTTTGTATGTTTTTCGTTGAGAAAACTGTTGTAGATCTCGACGAGAAAAAATAAGAACAAGTTTCAACGAGTCTCAATTTCCTCGTCGGGCTGGTTTACGACGAGAAACACGTCTGTGTGTATGCTTAGAAACCCACGCATACTCAGAATAAAGTATGAGACGGGAGCGCACCTTCGGTAAAAGTAGCATTTGTAATGGAGATAGCACATTCGTCATGCTGTAACAGACTGAAAAGCGCAAATCGTCTTTTACCAAACTTTTACTTAACACGCAGTAACATGAGAATAGCAAAAGCAGCCCCAAGGGTGGCGCCAGTGGAATCATACTTCCCCTTTATAGTGTCGTCGTACGTGTTGTACTTCACTGCGTTTGAGAATGATGAGATTTTGTCTTGACAGTGTGTACGCAAAGAAAGCTTGACAAGATTCTCGACAAGCCTAACAAGGAACTCATCGAGGAAAATGATGTTTCATTTACGACGAGTTCCTCGGTCGTGCGTACGAGGCCTAACGCACGAATAACGCTCGAAAAACGCCTCAATGTGAAAGGGGCCTAGGAGATCTGACTTAAATACTTCCCTGGAACAAGAATACAGTTCAGAAAAATTGGAATAAAGTTATAACTCCTGAAGCAAGAGGGTCATCATGACAGGCATATCATCACTTTCAAAATACTGCCTTTATGTTTCTCTCAAGACAGATTTCCTTCAGTACTTTGATCTTTCTATAAATCTAAGTTAACCAAACCAAGCTCTGCTATGGGCAGAATTTGTTTTGGCAAAACTTCTATAAAGAAAATAGATTCAGCAATACTACAAACTGTCTTCGGCAAGAACGTGCTAGGTGCGATGATGTACTCTACCATTTCAATAGCAAAAAGATATTGTAATGTTATATATATAGGGTTATTTTTATTTTTAATAATGTGTAGAAAGAGGAATCACCCCGGATACACATGGAAAGGAAACAGTTGCATCTAAATAGAAATTCACAGGTAAAAAACCTATATGGGAGATGTTTATTTGCAAAGGGTTTGTAACTCTGTACAAACACTCTTATGATCCAGGGACCCCCACCAGACAGCACAGTCAGATTCACAAGACCTTGTCCAGAGCTAGGCAAACTTTTTTTTGGACAGTGAAGTAGCAGAACTAGACTGATAAGGCATTTGTGCCAACGCAAAAAGTTGGTCTGGCTATAATGTGCTAAATAATGGGCATGGCTTAAAAAGGTATGCCCCCAGCTTCTTTAGGAAATTTTCATTGTCAGTTGCAGGTAAAACGCCCTGATGTCAGGGAAAGGGAAAAACACCCCAGAACCAGCAGAACAAGAAAAAACATCCCAACATCAGTGGGTCAAGAAAACTGTCCTAGCATTAGTGGGACAGGAAAAACACCCCAGTGTCAGTGAGGCACGAAAAATGTCCCATTGTCAGTGGGACATTTAAAGTGCCCAGCGATATAAGATAGAAGGTAACAAGCTAGTCTATAAGCATAATCTTTGCTATAGAGGTATGTGCTTTCATAAAATACAAAAAGTTTTCAACATGTGATCCTAGGTTGCAGGGATCCAAAAAAAAGACCCATAGCAGTCACATGGCATCCATAAAGTATTCACATTGCTTCACTTTTTCCACATTGTGTTATGTTACAGCCTTATTCCATAAGTGGACTAAATGTATTATTTTATTCAAAATTCTACAAACATAATCCCTTATTGACAACCTGAAATAAGTTTGTCGAATGGTAAGGACAAGGGTCCTACTTTCATCTGACTTCAATGATATTCAATGGGCTAAAGTAGGATCAAAGTCGGACCAAAGTAGTACAGGGAGCATTTTCAAAGTCGGACCGACTTGTGTCGGACCAGTTAGGACGGCTCTCATAGGGAAATATTGATTTTCACACATCATGCGACATGAGCTCCCAATGTCGAAGCATTTGTCGGACCAGTGTGAACCCAGCCTGAGATGTTTCTACAACTTGATTGGAATCCACCTGTGGTAAATTCAGTTGATAGGACATGATTTGGAAAGGCACACAGCTGGCTATATAAGGACCCGCAGTTAACAGGGCATGTCAGAGGACAAACCAAGCAATGAAGTCCAAGGAATTGTCTGTAGACATCGGAGACAAGATTGTATGGAGGCACAGATCTGGGGAAGGGTACAAAAAAAGTTCTGCAGCATTGAATGTCCCAATGAGCTGTTTGGAGCCACCAGGACCCTTCCTAGAGCAGGCCACCAGGCCAAACTGAGAAATCAGGGCTCCAGTGTTTCTTTGTTGAGAGAGAAGTACCTTCCAGTAGAACAACCTTCTCTGCAGCACTCCACCAATCAGGCCTGTATGGTAGAGTGGCCAGATTGAAGCCACTCCTCGGTAAAAGGTACATAACAGCCCACCTGGAGCTTGCCAAAAGGCACCTGAAGGACTCTCAGACCGTGAGAAACAAAATTCTCTGGTCTGATGAAACACAGATGAAACTTTCTGGTCTGAATGGCAAGCATGATGTCTGGAGAAAACTAGGCACCGCTCATCACCTGGCCAACCCTACAGTGATGCATGGTGGTGGCAGCATCATCTCTGGAGAGATTTGAAAATGGCTGTGCACCGACGCTCCCCATCCAACCTGATGGAGCTTGAGAGTTCCTGCAAAGAAGAATGAGAGACACTGCCCAAAAAAAGGTGTGCCAAGTTTGTAGCATCATACTCAAAAAGACTTGGGGCTGTAATTGGGGCCAAAGGTGCTTCAACAAAGTATTGAGCAAACGCTTTAAATACTTATGTACATGTGATTTTTGTTTTTGTTTTAGTTTTTTTTATTATATATATATATATATATATATATATATATATAAATTTGCAAAGATTCCAAACAAACTTCTCTCACATTGTCATTACGGGGTATTGTTTGTAGAATTTTGAGGAAAATAAAGAATTTTGGAATATGGCTGTAACATAACAAAATGTGGAAAAAATTAAGCGCTGTGAATACTTTCTGGATGCATTTTAAAACTGTATTGCCTTTGAAACAGGAAAATATATATGCATACAGCATATTAGAACTGCACAATTAATTGTTAAGAATCGCAATCTCTATTTAACCCCCCTTGCGATCTTAACACAGCATTTCCTCGATTCACTGCAGAGAGTTCTCTGCTCACTGCTGACAGCTGTAAAAAAAACAAAAAAAACAGGCAGCCTTCCAAGTTTATCATTGCAACATTTCATTCTTTTAGATCAAAGGGATGAACTTCTGTCTGTAGATGAGGGGAATTTAACAATTTACCGTATATACTCAAGTATAAGCCGACCCCAATATAAGCAGAGGCACCTAATTTTACCACAAAAAACTGACTCGAGTATAAGCCTAGGGTGTCCATCTGCATGCCTCACTGTGCCTCACTTTGCCTCACTGTGTCCATTTGCATGCCTCACTGTGCACAATACTTTTATGCAGATACACTTTAATTAATAAAAAAAAACTAAAGCGTAAAGTTAGCCCAATTTTTTTGTATCATGTGAAACATGATGTTACGCCGCGAGAATCGTGAGAGAATTGTGATCTTTATTCTAAGCAAAAAAATCATTAATTCTCATTTTAGCCAGAATCGTGCAGCTGTACAGCATATTAATTATTCAATTATTAAAGTTCTCTGTATCTTGTTGGGCTAAAGCTAAGTTTAAAGCAATGAAATGTTCTGGGTTGTTATAGATCACCTTATCCTACTCATCAATGCTGTATTAAAGAGATATCTCTATAGCAACAATAGCTGCTAACAACATGTTACTATGGCACTACAAGACTTCTCTGAAAGCCTGGATAGGAAGGACATTGCTAAAAGTATATTTATAGTAGTCTATCTCCTGGTTTAACTCAATTTACCTTTCTTCTTTTCGATATATATTTTTTTAAATTATTAAGATGAAGTGGCATGGTTCCTTATATTCAAGGATTGACATAGTCTATTGGTACTATATTAAATTTTCAACTGCTTGAGTACTTGGTGAGATAGGAATAGTAGATTTATAGGACTGGTCACTCTTGGTCCTCAGAAATGGGCACTGGTACCTTTTTGGCATGCCTCTACTTCCAGCACCAGATCAAGTAAGTGTCTTAAAGGGGTTCATTTAATGTTAGAGGTAAGAATTAGGTTTGTGGATTAGTGGTATAAGGGTTAGGACTTTGGGAGTATCTAAAGTGAAGAGATATTTTTAGGGTTAGGGTTAGGCTAGGAGTTAATTAGGTTGGTTTTACATTGTCCGGGGTTACAATTAGGGTTAGTCAAGTGTTAGGCCTCGTACACACGAGCGGATATGTCCGCTGAAAACGGTCCGATGGACCGTTTCAGCAGACATCTCCGATCGTGTGTATGGGCTAGCGGACAGATTTGTCCACCCGACAGATTTCAAAGCATGCTTTGAAATCTATCGGGTGGGAATGTGTCCGCCCGACATGTCTGCTGGTTAGTACACTTACCAGCAGACATGTCGTCCGCGGACCGTTTTCATTGGATATGTCCGATTGTGTGTACAAGGCCTTAGTGTTAACGTTTCAGCTAACATCAAGAGTTCGTTTGAGGATAATGGCTGTTTTAAGGTTAGGGTTAACTTGGATTGTAAATAATTAGCAGCTTTCTTTTCATAGATATATGATGCCACTTATGGATGATTCCTACGTGTATCCTAGAATTTAGCTTGAAGAAATGCATTATTGTGCAGCATGCATTGTACTGATAGAATGTTAAAGGAAAGGTAGGGGTGGTAAAAATGGTGTTTATTGAGCAGGGTTTAGTCTTAGGTCTCGTACACATGATCAAGAATCTTGTCGTAAAAGAAACATTGTTTTCCTCGACGAGTTTCTTGTCAGGCTTCTCGAGAATCTTGACAAGCTTTCTTTGGGTACACCCTGTCAAGACAAAATCTTGTCGTTCTCAAACGCGGTGATGTACAACACGTATGACAGCACTATAAAGGGGAAGTTTGATTCCACTGGCGCCACCCTTGGGGCTGCTTTTGCTTATCTCATGTTACTGCGTGTTGAGTAAAAGTTTGGTGAGAGACGATTCGCGCTTTTCAGTCTGTTACAGCGTGACGAATGTTTTATCTCCATTACAAACGCTATTTTTACCGAAGGTGCGCTCTCGTCTCATACTTTATTCTGAGCATGCGCGGGTTTCTAAGCATACAAACCAGCCCGACGAGAAACACAATGAGGAAATTGAGACTCCCGACGAGAAAAAAGAGAACTTGTTCTCTTTTTTTCTCGTTGAGATCCACAACGGTTTTCTCTACGAAAAACATACACACAACCGTTTTCCTCGGCAAAAAAGCTCTGCCACCAAGTTTCTTGAAAGATTTTGTTGAGGAAAATGGTCGTGTGTACGAGGCCTGAGCCCATGGTTCTTCTGTTATTGCTGGTAAGTGTAACATAGAAAGAAACATTCATAGACATTATCTACAGTGTATACAGTATTATAATTCAGTTTGCATTGTATGGTTGTATGTATTAAAAATCAAAATCTCTGCTCTTTTTTTCTGTCTAAATCCACTGCTATTAACTGACAATGCATCGGCATCGGCACCTGCACAGTTATTTGCATTCCTTTTAACTGTGAGTCACTGGACAACTGCAAGAGTATGAAAATTGCAGATCAAAGCCTGGTTTATAATGTGGAAAACTTTGTTCAATCATTGACAAAAGAAAAGCTAACAACAAACACACTATAATCATACAAAAATTATTTGTACATTCAATGAGTGTCCTTTAAAAGTACTTCAAAATTTTGTTTGTTTTTAACATTTGATTTTGGGGTGAATATAATTTTACAAACCAAAATTACATACATTGTTAAAAAATAATTTGTTCCAGGAAAACTTTCCATCCTGCTCCTTTGAATTTTCACGGTGGTCAGAAACAAACAATAATTTGACTCCACCAACAATAAGAAAATCGAACAAACATTCTTAGAATTAAAATTTTCTAACTAAATGCTACTAGTGTAAAGAAAGCTTTACTTATTGGTCAAAGACATTACATTTCATAATTTTTTTAGAAATTACAACCATTTGATTGCAAATATGATCAAATGGATACAAGCAACCTTTATTATTTATTATTATTAACATGTATTGGTAGGTTGCCTTGATCTATTCAATCCCATTTTGCAATTTAAAGCTGGTTGAGGCCGGGTTCATACTCCGCCAACGTGGAAATCGGATGGCTTCCGATCTGACTTTGCCCTATGACTTCCTGTCCAACTTCTATGTGACTTTAGTGAATGGGATTCAACTTTGATCTGACCATACCCGGCTCTTTAAATCTGGTATGATTCTTGAGGGGGAAACCCCACGCCAAAATAAAAAAATAGCTTGAGCCCCCCCAAATCCATACAGATCCTTATCCAAGCATGCAGCCTGGCAGGTCAGGAAAGGGGGGGGTGAGCAAGTTCCTCCACTCCCCCTCCTGGACCTTACTAGGCCACATATCCTCAACAACATGGGGGGGTGTGTGCTTCGGGGCAGGAATGTGGGTGGCCCCCAACATCGTCATGTAGAATGCAGGACCACTGGTACTGCATTGTTAATGATGGCACTGGCAAGAGGACATCTGCATGACCATAGAAGAGTAGCTGTTTCATGGGTCTGGTGATGAATGCCAGAAAAAGCAGGGAGTAAGCCTGTGGGAGGGAAGAATAAGTTAAGTATTCCTCTTTGTTAAATCCCCTATATGAAGCAAGTGTTAGACACAATATACAGGCGGATGGACCCCAGGCGTTATTTTTATAAACTGACCAAAGTTGTGCCTTAAAGTGGTTGTTAACCCACTATGTAAAATTGACAGTATCCTCTCTGTTTAATAATGTAATCTGCCCCAGTGTCTGTGCCTTATAAAAAAAAGCTGCTATATACCTGATTTCAGAGCGCCGCTCGGCGCTCACATGACTCCCCATCTCTCTGCTTTCCCGACCTGACAGCTGCAGTGGACGGGGCCGAGATTCCCCCACTGATGTCAGTCAGGAGGGGAGGAGGAGAGAGCTGACTAGTTTCAGAGTGAGAGGCGCTCTTGAAATCAGTAAATAGCTGCATTTTTTTTTTTTTTTAGGGCACTGACACAGGGGCAGATTACAATAATAAACAGAGAGCATACAGTAAAAAATGTATAGTAGTTTCAGCAGCAGGAGGGGAGGAGCCGGGCACAGATACAGAGCAGAAAGGCAGGGAGAGGAGGGGGGAGAGGACAGAGGAAAAAAGGAGAAAAAGCGGATGATGGAGGCATAAACCCTGGTCAGTTTACAGAGGGGAGTGAAGAACCAGGCAGGATCAACCAAGTATTAGAGGTGATTGAAGGGGCCAAATTACACAGCACAAGCACTGTGCTGTGTAACATGCTTTAAAGAAACAGAATCCTTTTTTTAGGATAACAAATGCATGTGCCCCCTTTTAAGCTATGTGGAAACATCACAGGTCATGGAAAAGCTTACTGTCTCCCAGGCCATACTGGAACAAAATAGAAAGTAGAAAAGCTTAGAATACATTTAGATGGCCATTCATTTTGCAATTATTAATATTGCATAAAATAAAATGAATATAAAATGATATAAACGAATTCCAAGCAAGTGTGGTGCAAATGACTACCTGATCAGGTTTATGTTTAAGTTGCCGCTCACACTGCATAGCTGTTAGTAAATGTAATACAGAGATTATTGTACAGACATTATTGTTGGATTATACTATGATTTTCCTTTTAGGCTATATGGGAATGATACAAATGGTGCAAGAGCTAATAATGTTTTGGGTTATACTGAAAACGCAGAAAGGACAGACAGGAAATACATCTCTAAGTCTGGGTTCATACCATCGCCGCATGTGGCTCACAGCAGGGGTCCGGCGCATCCTGGTTCACCGTCTCAGGCCCGACTCCAGCCCAAATTTTTGGTTGAATTCAGACCTGAAATGGACCAAAAGACGCATTAGGGATCCTGTGCAAATGCGCACTAAAGCTGCAGTGGGTATATGTGAATCTGCTTTCAAGAGACCTGATCGAAATCTCCTGCTATTGTGAATTGGATGCGGGGAAACGGGATCCAATTCCCCACATCCAGTTTGCAATGGTGTGAACCCAGCCCTAATGTATTCAGCTCAAAGTCAAATAACAGAAGAGGATATGAGTTTGCAGGATCCTTTCTGATTCCAAACCCATGATTACTTAATCTTTCACAAGGAAATGACTAGAAAGGAATAAGGCTGGGTTCATATATAAGCTGCATGCGACTCACAGCAGGGGTCTGGTCTCGGTTCACTCTTTCAGGTCCAAATTTAAGCTAAATTTGGACCTGAAATGGGCCAAAAGACGCATGTTTTTGTGCAAATTGCACCGGACCCACTGCAGAGATATGTGAACCGGCTCCATAGAGAGCTGGTGAAAATCTCCTGCTCCTGCGAATTGGATGCAGGGAACCCGCATCCAATTTCCATTGGTGTGAACCCAGCCTAAATGTAAAAGGGTATATTTGCAAAATTGCTTGAGTTGTTTGGGTTTAATATAGTAGCGGAAACGTTTTAAAAGTAGTTTTATGTTTTAATTTACCGTATTTTTCGCCGTATAAGACGCTCCGGAATATAAGACACACCCAATTTTAAAGGCGGAAAATCTAGAAAAAAAGATTCTGAACGAAATACTGTAGTAAAATATTTTATAACAACTGTATAAAGTTAACCATGACTGTTCCAGTGCAACATTGCCCCCACACTAGTAATAATAGCCAGTAGTTTAACATTGCCCCCACATTAGTAATAGCCAGTAACATTGCCCCCACATTAGTAATAATAGCCAGTGACATTGCCCCCACATTAGTAATAATAGCCAGTAACATTGCCCCCACATTAGTAATAGCCAGTAACATTGCCCCCACATTAGTAATAATAGCCAGTGACATTGCCCCCACATTAGTAATAATAGCCAGTAACATTGCCCCCACATTAGTAATAGCCAGTAACATTGCCCCCACATTATTAATAATAGCCAGTAACATTGCCCCCACATTAGTAATAATAGCCAGTAACATTGCCCCCAACATAGTAATAATAGCCAGTAACAGCCAGAAACATTGCATTGCCCTGCCCCCTAATAGCCAGTCCAACATACCTCACTGTTGTTGCAGATGCACGCTCTGTTAGGATCCACGAACAGAGGGGTGATGACGTCAGTGCACACCGCCGCCGGGTGTACCAAGATGTCCGACTGCTCCGGAGCTAGGCCAAAGCCGATTTCCTAAGGCCGCGGCGGCGTTGGGCTCCGCGGATTCTCGTTTTGTTTCCGGTCGACCCGTTCAGATTGCGGATCGCTGATCGGTCAAGTAAACTGTCTATTCGTCGTATAAGACGCATCAACTTTTCCCCCCCAGTTTTGGGGAAGAAAAAGTGCGTCTTATACAGCGAAAAATACGGTAATATATGTAGTCTTATCCTATGTTATACTCCTTAAAGCGGATCTCCACCCTAAAGTGAAGATCCGCTGATCGGAACCCTCCCCCCCTCCGGTGTCACATTTGACACCTTTCAGGGGGGAGGGGGGTGCAGATACCTGTCTAAAGACAGGTATCCGCACCCACTTCCGGCCCGCAGTCTCGGGCAAAAGACGGGCTTTTCCCGTTGTGTGCTGGGAACTCTCGGCTCCCAGCACACAGCGGGAGCCAATCGCCGGGCGCAGCGCGACTCGCGCATGCGCCGTAGGGAACCGGGCAGTGAAGCCGGAGCGCTTCACTTCCTGGTTCCCTCACCGTGGATGGAGGGGGGAGCAGCAGGGTGATGAGCGATCGCTCATCCTCTGCTGCGGACGCCGCTGGACTCCAGGACAGGTAAGTGTCCTAATATTAAAAGTCAGCAGCTGCAGTATTTGTTGCTGCTGGCTTTTAATATTTATTTAAGGTGAACCATCCGCTTTAAGGTGTTTTCACTTTTACACAGCTAATGGAGAATGGTTAACAGATCTAAAGAATAACTCCGGGAACAGGGTTTTATTGTTTCTGTGCTATGATCACTGCTCTTTGGATTGTTTGAGTTAATTTAAAAGGAAATTTCTAATATGAATTTTGCTGCAGTGCATGATTAAATAGTTTAAAAGCAATCTAAAAGAGGGAAAATGTAATTGCAAGCTTTACAAGAAGCAAATATCGCTCTATTTAAAATGTGTGTCCTGGAAGCTGTGTCCTGGAAATTAAATATGATCAGCCCCTGCTACATATTCACATCCTGCACTGGGATAGAACAAATTCCTTTGTTGTATAATAATGGAACCGGGCTTGCAGGGGTTGATTTACTAAAATTGGAGAGTGCAAAATCTGGTGCAGCTGGTAGCCAATCAGCTTGTAACTTTAACTTGTTTAACCACTTAAGCCCCGGACCAATATGCTGCTAAATGCCAGAGGCGTTTTTTCAATTCGGCACTGCGTCGCTTTAATTGCGCGGTCGTGCGACGTGGCTCCCAAACAAAATTTGCGTCCTTTTCTTCCCACAAATAGAGCTTTCTTTTGATGGTATTTGATTGCCTCTGCGATTTTTATTTTTTGCGCTATAAACAAAAATAGAGCGACATTTTTGAAAAAAAAATACAATCCCCCCCACCCCCATGAGTGCAAAAGTGGCGATATCACACATATTTAACCATACAAGACGTAAACTTCATGTTTTATCAATGTAAGGAATAACTCATTGTTGATTGGTTGTTGTGGCTTGTAGCAGATTACACCTTAGGTCTCGTATACATGACCGAGGAACTCGTCGTAAATGAAACATCGTTTTCCTCGACGAGTTCCTTGTTAGGCTTGTTGAGAATCTTGACAAGCTTTCTTTGCGTACACACTGTCAAGACCAAATCTCCTCGTTCTCAAATGCGGTGACGTAAAACACATACGACAGCACTATAAAGGGGAAGTTTGATTCCACTGGTGCCACACTTCTGAGCATGTGCAGGTTTCTAAGCATACACACGAACGTGTTTCTCGTCGATATCCAGCCCGACGAGGAAATTGAGACTCCCGATGAGGAAAAAGAGAATTGTTCTCTTTTTTTCTCATCGAGTTCCACGACAGTTTTCTCCATGAAAAACATACACACAACTGTTTTCCTTGCCAAAAAAGCTCTGCCACCAAGTTTCTTGATGGATTCTGTCAAGGAAAGCGGTCGTGTGTACGAGGCCTTATAGTTAAATAAACCTGTGAGTGTAATATGAGGTATTATTAATATGGCATGCATTTAAAAAAAAGACTATGACAGGCTCTAATAAAAGGCTGCCAACACCATCATATCCAAACCATAGGTGCTTTTATTTTATAACCTGTGCTTAATACAGTGTATAAAATAATGAAATCACATGGTAAGATAAAGTCAAATGATTTCTATGGTGCTCAACCCACTGCTTTGTTACAAAACATTTATTGTCCTGGGTTTTTGTTTGAACCACCTTGCTGCCTTTTTCTTGCTTTTGAAGACAGTTTATGTGTTCATGAACACGGTTTGTTAAAAATCACGTAAAGGAGTAAACACAATGCACATAGGCGCAAGACATGTAACAAAATGATACAATACGTACAATATGTGTTTAACAACTTCTAGTAGAAAGAAGAATAAAACGCTATTTTATTCATATACATGCAAACCTAAATCACAAAATTTCATGTAATTTTTAACACATTAAAGCGGATCTCCACCCTAAAGTGAAGATCCGCTGATCGGAACCCTCCCCCCCTCCGGCGTCACATTTGACACCTTTCAGGGGGGAGGGGGGTGCAGATACCTGTCTAAAGACAGGTATCTGCACCCACTTCCGGCCCGCAGTCTCGGGCAAAAGACGGGCTTTTCCCGTTGTGTGCTGGGAACTCTCGGCTCCCAGCACACAGCGGGAGACAATCGCCGGGCGCAGCGCGACTCGCGCATGCGCCGTAGGGAACCGGGCAGTGAAGCCGGAGCGCTTCACTTCCTGGTTCCCTCACCGTGGATGGAGGGGGGAGCAGCAGGGAGACGAGCGATCGCTCGTCCTCTGCTGCGGACGCCGCTGGACTCCAGGACAGGTAAGTGTCCTAATATTAAAAGTCAGCAGCTGCAGTATTTGTTGCTGCTGGCTTTTAATATTTTTTTGGGGTGAACCACCCGCTTTAATTTAAGTAATTTTACACTTCTATGCTTCAGTGCCTCAGCTTTCATTAAAGTGGATGTAAACCCACTCTCATCCTTTCTTAACTTCTGCCATAGTGCTAATCTATAAGGATATAGATGCCTCCTGCATGTATCCTTACCTGTCAAATGTTTCCCCTTTGTCTGTTATAAGACCTGAAAAACTGCAAATTCTGTGGGTGGGTCTGTTGTCTGGAGATCGGTGGGTGGAGTTATGATGTCAGTAGACTCCCCGCCCACCTCTACACTCTTGTCAATATGCATTTTCTCCTGTGTATTCCTTACACTAAATTCTGCTATGATCACTAACATCCAGTCAAAATCCAGAAAAGTAACCACATGACTTTAGAAAAGGAGTGGGGATGGGAAATTCAAAAAATAATGCCTGTCTCCAGGCTAGTGCATGAGATATCTAAATAACCTGTCATTCACAGCAAGGAGGAAGAATCGACAAAGGTTTTCTCCTGTTTGTCCATTTATCTCACCGAAAAAAGAAAAGAGGAATAACTCTTTGTGGCAAGACTGGGCACAGATGATAGGAAATCTTATACTCTACATTGTGACAGCAACAACAAAAATTTGGGTTTACATCTACTTTAAACTAATAGCAAGCAATCCTGCCATGAAGGTCCTTGTTTGGGGTGACAATGCTCTGTCCTTGTATTCTAATTGTGCTTCTGCATTGTCACTATAGGGGGGAGATTTACTAAAACTGGAGCACTCACAATCTGGTGCAGCTGTACATAGTAGCCAATCGACTCCTAACTTCAGCTTGTTCAATTAAGCATGGCAATAAAAACTGGAAGCTGATTGGTTTCTATGCAGAGCTGTATCAGATTTTGCACGCTCTAGTTTTTGTAAATCTCCCACTATGTAACATGCGCTTTCAGGGTTTAAGGCATGGGCACCCCTGGGCGCGGCCCAGGGGACCAAGGTGCATGGAGGCCCCATAAAAATATTCCATTACATCATACTTTCAAACTGTCCCGGATTTGATGGGACAGTCATGGTTTTTATTAAGCTCTCCCGGGATGGCCGTGTTCTGTGCAGTTTCCTAGGACCTGTACTGTGCCCTCCTGATCCCAGTATTGTGCAATTCTGCCTTCCCCCCTGTACTGTGCCCTGTGTGTTGATTAGTCTTTCACTTATGGCATGTTTAATTGTCTAAAATCAATTTTAGTGAACGTACTAATAAATATATGTTTAATTCTATCAACTAATAATACTTTTTCTTGGTAGGTGCGTAAATTGTGGCAGGCTGGTAAGAGCCCCACTGCATTACTTTGCCCAGGTGCCCATGGTGCTATTAAGATGGCCCTGTGTGGCCATGCCAACAATCGGTGCTCAGGCATGTTCCTCTTTTGTCATCATCAGCAAAACCCATCCTGAGAAATAACATGCAGTTACTGTTGTAGTACATGCATGTAGACAGAAAGGGGCTAAGAAAGGCTGCAGGCAGTCAGCCGCACTGAGATGCAAAAAAGGATGATGAAAAGATTATTTCTAAAAGACAGAAATAGCAGTTGTTTATGATACAGGGGGAGATTTTCTAAAACGAGTGCACAAAGAATCTGGTACAGCTGTTCACAGTAACCAATCAGCTTCTAACTTCACATTGCTCAATTAAGCTTTGACAGTAAGCCCTGGTTCACATTAACGCTACTTTGAAATCGCGCTACTTTACTTGAAGTAGCGCGATTTCAAAGTAGCAAGGTCAGTGCAATTTCAGGTGCTACTTGATAGACATCTGTGGGGCTTCATGCAAAGATGTCTATTGAAGTCGCACCTGATATCGGCAAAAGTAGTGCAGGAACTAATTTTCCAAATCGTTGCAGCACCGCAAAATCAGTGTCTCACTGGTTGGAACGGTGCCATTGCCGGCAATAGGCTGCGACTTGTCATGCGATTTGATCTCTCAAATCTCATGACAAATCGCTCCAATGTAAACCTAGGATTAAAACTAGAAGATGATTGGTTACTATGCAAACCAGATTCTGTGTGCACCAGTTTTAGTAAATCTCCCCCATAATGTCATCTTTAGATCTACTTTAAACCTGAACTCCTGGAAAAAAAAACATTCATTTAGGCTCCTTTCACACTGGGCATGTGAGGTGCGATGGCGGTATAGCGCCGCTATACCGTCATATTTACTGCGATATTCAGCCGCTAACGGTGCGGTTTTAATCTCTGTTAGTGGCCGGAAAAGGGTTAATACCGCCGGCAATGCGCCTCTGCTGAGGCACATTGCCAGCAGTATTACCTCAGTTTGCCATTGAAACTGCCCCATAGCCCCAGACTATGGAACGCTTTTTCCAACCAGCATCCGGTTGGAGGAGAACCACTTGGCCTTTAGAAGAAAGATCAAAACTCATCTCTTTTGATGACAAAGGAGAAAGGAACAACGAGCGCCCAGAGGCGATTTAGTTTGCATGTGCTGCGCTATATAAGTTCTTCACTCACTCACTCACTCATTTCAATGGGAAGGAGTAGTATAGGAGCGTTATACACCCCGCTCCTATAGCGCTCCAAAGATGCTGCTTGCAGGAGATTTTTTTTCCTCCCGCCAGAGCATCGCCTCAGTGTGAAAGCCCTCGGCCTTTCACATTGAGAATGCTGAGGAAGGATTATTTCAGGCGTTATTTATGCGCTATTTTTAGCGCTAAAATGCCTGAAATATGCCTCAATGTGAAAGAGGCCTTATGTACACACAATCATTTTTCGGCATGCTGAAAAACAAAGTTTTTTTTCATGCTGAAAAATGATCGTGTGTACGCGGCATTACATCTAGGGAACCAAAGCACTTTTACTTATTTGATCCTCTACTCCCCCAGGCTCCTCTGTGCTGCAATACTGGTCCCCTGGCCTCTTTTCCCCTATGTTCTGGCAGTTGGAGTGCACCCGACATCCTCAAGACCAATGCAGAAAAAAGCATTTAACCCATGCAGTGCAGTGGCACATTTGTTAGAGACGGTTTACACAGGGGCGGCACGACTTTGGGGGCAACTCAGCAAGGCGATCTCAAGACAACTTCAGAGGCGACTTGCAAAATAACTTCTATATTGAAGTCAATGCAAGTTGCCCTGAGTCGCCCCCAAAGTCATACGAGAACCTTTTTCTAAGTCGGAGCGACTTGAGTTGCACCTATAAGAACAGTTCCATTGAATAGAGCAGAGCGCGACTTGTCAGGTGGCTGAGTCACCTGACGAGTCGCCCCTGTGTGAACCGGCTCTTAGGCTATACAAAATACCTAAGATATAAACAATATAAATATTTTATTTGGATACCATTTGTGCATTTAAGTACAGGGTCCATAAACAACTTACAATAAAAAGGTCAAGAGAGTACTTAACTTAATAATGCCCCGGGCAATGAGAAATGCACAGAGGAAATTACCTAATAACACCATTGGGAGAAAATGGTTTAATTGATTCAGTCCAGATATATTCGAAAGCACAGATGTTTATGTTAACCTAGTTTTATACGACTTTCCAGGAACAGACCGATATGACAGCATACATCATGAACATATTTGGGGGAATTCAATAAAGCCCTAACAACACTTTTCTGGAGGTATGGCCCGTTAAAATGGCCTGTGCTAGATTCCAAAATCTCTGCCGTCTCCTTTAGTAGCTTTACTGACACCGGCAGCAGGTAGTTCTTAATAGCACTACTTTTACTACTACTTATATTGCACCAAATTAAAAAATAATTACTTTCATAGATAGATAGAAAAATTGAGGTAACTGAGACCAATTCTAACTTGATGTACAGAGACAGACCTGTCTCTATAAGCTGTGTAGTGGGTGGCATGTTTGTTGCCACTGCCTCCTTGCCTCCACCACCTGTTACTGGTTGGTAAGGAGGCTGTTGGCTTCACAGCCGACGGCCTCCTAGCAACCAGTGACACTGACACTGGGTGGAGCCTGATGAGGATGCTAAGACACTAGTCCACCATCAGGTCCACTCTCTCCTTGTGATAGTGGGCAGATTCTATGACAGACCATGTATTGGTTGTAAATCTGCCCATTGCCTGCTGTGAGTCACAAGGGGAGCAGACCCAATGCAAAACTAGTGTCTGTAAATCCCCATCAGAATCTGGCGACCCAGCATCAAAAATCCTCAACGTTACAGCAGTTTACGTTTACAAGCATCAATCGTTTTTCCGGCCCAAACTCTGCTGCTCCTGGTCACACTGGCAGAGTTTTTTTTTCCTTTCCCATAGACTGTGCACTTCACAAAGAGAACTTCCTCCAGAGTTTAGTAATTGAGCAGAAGCTTTGCTGACTTCTATCATACAATCATATGTAAGAAAAACAATCTGTTTTTTAATTCTCTTGCATGTGATTGGGTATTCTCTGCAAAGTTAGACTTTCCTTGATTTACTAAGCTCTGGAGCAACTCCACTTGCAGTGTGCAACTGCACTTTGCAAAGTGCTCAGCTTATTTGCCTTTAGTAAATCAACTCTTAAGTGTGATATTTACTAAATGCAAAAAGACTGTGCACTTTGCAAAGTGCAGTTGCACACTGTGAGTGCAGTTTTTCCAAAGCTTAGTAAATTAAGGGAAGCCTAACTTTGCAAAGAGAACACAATCACATGCAAGGAGAATAAAAAAAACTGCAAAGTGCACAGTCTTTTTGCCTTTAGTAAATGACACATAAGGGTTGATTTACTAAAAGCAAATAGGCTGCACACTTTGCAAAGTGCAGTTGCACACTGCAAGTGCAGTTGCTCCAGAGCTTAATAAATTAAGGGAAGCCTACATTTGCAAAGAATACCCAATCACATGCAAGGAAAACAAAAAAAAATGTTTTGCTTACATATGATGGATGATGGAATTCAGCAAAGCTTCTGCTCATTTACTAAATTCTGGAGCAAGTGCTCTTGCAGAAAACAACTACACTTTGTGAAGCGCACAGTCTATTTCCCTTTAGTAAATCAACCCCATAGTCTTTTAGCAGTGTTTAGCGACAAGAGAGTTTAGAGGCAGGAAAAAACCCTCTGCCAGTGCGACCAGGAGCAGTAGAGTTTGGGGAGAAAAAAAGGACGCATGTCTAAATGTGGTAATGCCTGTCTGCAGGGGATGACTGACCATTGAGGCACTCGGGCACTGCCCAAGGGCCCCAAGCCACTAGGGGGCCCCATCAGGGTTGCCAGGCTCAGTAAAATCAGGGTCAGTATGTAAAAATCTGTTTTTTTTTACATCTGTCCCTGATATGTCCAAAACTGACATGCTTTTGATGTGAAAATCCCAAGATTTTTGCTGCCCCGCCTCTGTACTGGCTCCTGGCGTGGTGGCTATCTGTAAGCCCGGGGCCCCATAATCTTCTATTGCCTGAGGGCCCCATGAGTTGTCAGACCACCCCTGCCTGTGTGTTTAGCGCTTGAGCGTTAATTCATTTCAATGGGCAAAACCAATTATTTATTCTGGCCAATGAAATTGATTAATGCCCAAGCGCTTGACGCCTGTAAATGCGCCTAAACATAAAAAAACTTCTGTGTGCAGCAGCCCCCCTCGGCCCCCCTAATACTTACCTGAGCCCCATCTCTGTCCAGCGATGTTCACGAGTGTGTCGCATATCCGAGACACTCCTTGCTGATTGGATGAGATACAATCAATCAAAGTCAGTCATCCAATCAAGTGAGAGAGGAGGTGAGGTCTGATTGGACACATGGAGCTGTGTCTTGGCTTGGGTGCCCCCATGGCAGGAGGCTTGCTATAGGGGCACTCGACTGGAGGGAGGGGCCAGGAGCACATAAGAGGGACCTGAGAAGAGGAGGATCTGGGCTGTTCTGTGAAAATCCACTGCACAGAGCAGATAAGTATAACATGTTTGTTATTTTTATAGAACCAAAAAAAAACAAGACTTTATCAATTTACAATCACTTTAAGCTCAACTCAAGCCAATTTGTTTCTCTTTTCTGTTACACCGGGTCAGGTTTGAAGCCTGCATATGAGTCATACTTCTGTTTGTGTCCTCACAAGGGACATTTCCTGTCTAGGGGACGAGTGTCACAAAGATCAACAAGAAATCTCCTCTATGGGAACATAGACAGAATTTTAAATCTGACTAATACATTTCTTTCAAAGGGGACACAGACACATTTCCAGAAGTTCCCATTCTATCCAAAGCTCAAAGACATTTTGTCTGGAGTTGGTCTCCAGTAATATGACAGTTATTGTTCAGACTGCATAATCAGTATTTACAGGAAGTGTCATAGCAGTTTAAGGGAGGGGATGATAGGACAATACACTCAGTGTATGGTGTCAATGTTGTCTCACACCTAGTATGCTAACTATACATAATAAGTGATACACCTATTTACATGCATGTTCTTGATCCACTTGATGCTTTCTAATAAGTGGTTCGCAGGAATGAAAAGGGGGCATTACTTAGTGCCCACAACATGGGGAGAGTGGCTGTCAAAATAAATACATGTAATATATATATATATATATATATATATATATATATAATAGATAAATGAGGTTTTAGTGTTTTAAAATAAAAAAAATGGATTCCTGTCAGTGTCAATTTTAGCTTGGGGCTGTCAGGTATATTTTTGGCGGGTTAAAAGCCTAACTTTGGGCGGGTAAAACGTGAATTCGGGTAGGATAATCATGTGTTTCCCGGGCTTTGAAAGTCACGTTTTTCCCGGGCTTAATACATGTGAATGGGGCTATATAAGCCCACTTCTCTGAGGCCTTAACCAGCTGTAACCTTGAACAGCGTGGTGTGCTCCCCCTTCCCCCCCACCCTTGTCGCAGCATTTGTTATGTGGTTTGTCACCCTTGAAGATAAGGGGGGACTTTGTATTTATTATTTATGGTATTCGCTCGAGTTATATGACTGGGCGAGATCTTGAGAGAGAATTTTAAGTTTTGAAAGTTATTTATTAAGAATTTAAAGATTGAAAGTTTTATTTATTAAGAATTTAAATAATATTAAATGGATTATTTATTTATATATATTTATTTATACCAATAAAGGTGCCGCGGCCATTTCTATTACCAAAAAAAAATAAAAATGTTATCAATAAAGTTATTTAAAATCTATTTGATCCATGTTGAGTTTTTATTTATAGACATTAGTTGTATTTATTTGGTACGGCCTACATTCCCATGTCATCAAGAGATCCGAGAATAATTGAACTCATTATTTCAGAGCCACTGCAAGGAGACTCTTCTTGCCTTTCTTAGATGTCAGAGGGAAGCCATATCATAGGGATATATTTTCTTTTGCTCTTGGCATGTTCCATATATATATATATATATATATATATATATATATACATATAATGTATGCAATTATTGTTGGTCCAAATGTATTGAGCCAATTGCTGTCCTATGTATGAATGTTATGTATGTACAAGTGGTACAGTCAGTTCTGGTGTATAAACGCATGTTTCCCCTACTTATTCTTCTTCTTCTCTCAAATTTAGGATGGAGTGGGTATTGAAGAAAAGTTATCCCTGAGGAGAGTGGCTGTTGTGGAAGATTTCTTCGATATCATCTATTCCATGCATGTAGAAACAGGGCCTAATGGAGAACAGATTAGGAAGCATGCTGGGCAGAAAAGGACCTACAAAGCTGTAAGTCATAAGTCCTTTTATCACTCTATATATTTGTTAACTCAATTCATTAATTCTTACTTTGGTTAAGCAATCACTCTGTATATGTGTTTTGAACACAACTTGAGTGTTTATTGCATTTGTATGCATTAAGTGACATTTGACAAGCTTACTTGCGACGATTCTTTCATTCACAGCATGACCCATTAATGTAATCAAATGTGAATATTAATGGGAAAGCTTCACAGCTAGTTGTTCTGCCGCTGTATTTATTTCTTTTTTGAATGGTATATGTACATATTGATTTCTATATGTACTGCACATACATATATCATTGGATTAGAATTGATTTACCACATAAGTAGATCCTTGACAAAAATCTCAATAGTGCAAAATACTAAGTATTCTCAAGAAAGCAGAACCTCTGCATGCTGAATTTGGGGGGACATCTAGTATTGAAATTCAGATCATTTATTTATTTCTTTAGAATACTTGTCTGTGAGTGGTTGAGCTCTTGATTCTCAAGGGACTAAATTTGGTTAATAAAAAGCATAAAGCAAAAAGAAAAAGAGCTGATGCCTGCTGCAACCAAATTTTAGAGGCTATTTGCTTTCTGATTTTCAATAAACTACTTTTTTTTGTAGACCAGAGGTGAAAGCATTCAGTGAGCTACTGGTATTATGCAAGAAACACTTAAACTGCATAAAGACAAAAATCTGCTACATTTACTTTTGAAAATACTGCTTCTTACCTTTATTTTTTATTTTTATTTTTGTAATTTGCTGCGTCCACAACACACTTACAGGTTCAGTAGAAGGGCAGTAGGAGATTTCCTCATCTGTTAGCAAAGCTGCCATTCATTCTTCCTCTTTCTGTCTCCCTCTCTCTTTCTCACTTCCTATGTCTCTCCCTTCTCTACTTCTACTTCTCTCTCTTTCCCTCTCTCCCGTTCTCTCTCCCTCAATTTTTCTGTCCTTCTCTCTCTTCCCTCCTCTTTCTGCCCCCTGTCCCTCTCTCTCCCTCTTCCATCTCACTCTCTCCCTCTCTCTGTACCCATCCCTGGGATCTCTCTCTCCCTCGCTCCCACACTCTCCCTCCCTGCTCTCTCTTTCTCCCCCTTTCTCTCCATCTTTTTCTTTCTCTTCCCTCTTTCCCCCTCTCTCTCTCTAACTTTCTTTCTCCTCCCCCTTTTTCCCTCTCGCTTCCTGTCCCTCTCTCTCTTCCCTCCATGCTCTCACCCCTTTCCTTCCATCTCCCCTTTTCCGTCTCTCTCTCCCTTCTCCCTCTCTCTCCCTCCCTCTGCACCCATCCCTGGGATCTTTCTCTCCCTCGCAGGGGCGGACTGACCATTGAGAACTCGGGCACTGCCCGAGGGCCCCATGCCACTGGGGGGCCCCATCAGGGTTACCAGGCTCATTAAAACCAGGGACAGTATGTAAAAATCTGTGTTTTTTTTACATCTGTCCCTGATATGTCTAAAACCTACATGCATTTGATGTGAAAATCCTGAGATTTTAGCTGCCCCGCCTCTGTACTTCCACCTGGCTTGGTGGCAATCTGTAAGCCTGGGAGCCCCATAATCTTCTATTGCCCGGGGGCCCCATGAGTTGTCAGTCCGCCGCTGCCCCCTCGCTCCCACACTCTACCTCCCTGCTCTCTCTTTCTCCTCCCCCTTTCTCTCCATCTTTTTCTTTCTCTTCCCTCTCTCCCCCTCTCTCTCTAACTTTCTTTCTCCTCCCCCTTTCTCCCTCTTGTTTCCTGTCCCCCTCTCTCTTCCCTCCACTCCTTCCCCCCTTCCCTCTCTCTCCCCCTTTCCGTTTCACTCTCTACCTCCTCCCTCTCTCTCCCTCCCTCTGCACCCATCCCTGGGATCTCTCTCTCCCTTGCTCCCACACTCTCCCTCCCTGCTCTATCTTTCTCCCCCATTTCTCTCCATCTTTTTCTTTCTCTTCCCTCTCTCCCACTCTCTCTCTATCTTTCTTTCTCCTCCCACTTTCTCTCTCTCTTTTCCTGTCCCTCTCTCTCTTCCCTCCACTCTCTCCCCCTTTCCGTCTTGCTCTCTCCCTCCTCCCTCCCTCTTCCTCCCTCTGCACCTATCCCTGGGATCTCTCTCTCCCTTGCTCCCAAACTCTCCCTCCCTGCTCTATCTTTCTCCCCCCTTTCTCTCCATCTTTTTTTTTCTCTTCCCTCTCTCCCACTCTCTCTCTACCTTTTTTTCTCCTCCCCCTTTCTCTCTCTCTTTTCCTGTCCCTCTCTCTCTTCCCTCTACTCCCTCCCCCTTTCCGTCTTGCTCTCTCCCTTCTTCCTCTCTCTCCCTCCCTCTGCACCTATCCCTGGGATCTCTCTCTCCGTCTCTCCCATACTCTCCCTCCATGCTCTCTCTTTCTCCCCCCTTTCTCTCCATCTTTTTCTTTATATTCCCTCTCTCCCCCCTCTCTCTCTAACTTTCTTTCTCCTCCCCCTTTCTCTCTCCCTCTTTCTCTCTACCTTCCTCTCTCCCCCCCTCTCTCTATCTCTCCCTCCCTTCTTACTCTCTCTTTCACCCACTTTGCATGCATGTTCCAGGGTCAGGGGATGGGCTGGTGCACTACAGCAAAGTTTAAATTAAAAACAAAGTAGTGAAAAGCCAAACTGTGCTTCATGTATGAATCTCAAGGTTTTATTTTCAAGTGTTGAATAGAGCGTACTTTTAAACCAATTCACAGAAATTCTTAAACAAATAGCATAAACACAAAGCACATTCGACTATGCCATTGATACAGATGAAAGCTACACAAAAGGACCACATATGTTAGCCTTCTGTTATGGTGATGAAGGTCAGGAAATTCTCATTATGCTTTTTTGTTGTTTCTAAAGTGATACTAAACACACACTGTTTAATTTACATTACCCCTTCTTTTTATGAAGAAAAATGGCCCAGTTTTTATTTTAATAAAAAAATCTATGTACCCTTTTCATAATCATACTGTCACATGAACAAGGTATTTCCCAGCTCATCACCAGGAGGAGTTTCTAGTCCTATGCTGCTGGTCTCACATTCAAAAAAATAAACAGCGTTCAGAATACAGAGGAAAAATATATAATTAATATCAAATAAATCAGTGGTCTCCAAACTGCCGCCCGGGTTTGGGTGCGTCCCTTTGATTGCCTCTATCCTGTCCTTGGGGCTTTTTTTCTCTCACTGATATATGACACTATTCCTTCCACTGACACCAACTAAGGGGCATAATTCCTGTTACTGACATCAACAACGGGACACTGTTCCTCCCACTGATATCAAAAACAGGGCACTATTCCTTTTTCCACTGACACCAATGATGGGGCACTATTCCTCCCACTGACACCAATGATGGGGCACTATTTCTCCCACTGACACCAATGATGGGGCACTATTCCTCCCACTGACACACCAATGATGAGGCACTATTCCTGCCATTGACATCAATGATGGGGCACTATTCCTCTCACTGACACCAATGATGGGGCACTATTCCTCCCATATAGTCCAGCCCCCTAAAGTCTGAAGGACAATAAACTGGCTCTATGGTTAGAAAGTTTGGAGACCCTTGAAATAAATGTTTTAAATGATCATACAAATATGTTTTTTTTTTTAACTCAAATTTTTATTATTTTTGTGCAAACAATGTTGTGTGTGCTATTAAGGGGAAGGTTCTGTCAATCCCATCCTGTTTCATGCCCCTCCAGCCTGTGTCTTCTTCAAGTATTTGCCCCCTTCCTGATTTCTTTTTTTTTTTGCATATTTATCACACTTAAATGGTTCAGATCATCAAACAAATTTTAATATTACACAAAGATTACCTGAGTAAATCCAAAATGCAGTTTTAAAATTATTATTTAATTTATTAAGGGGAAAAAGCTGTTCAAACCTGCCTGGCCTTATGTGAAAAATTAATTGCCCCCTCCCATGCTGAATCATAAATGAATTGTAATAAATCAACATTTTTTGGAAAATGCAATTCAATTTTACTTGCCACACCCAGGCCTGATTACTCTCAGACCTGTTGAAAGTCTGACAAAGCGAAGCACGTTAACAGATTAAAAAAAGCCACACATCATGCCACAATCTAAAAAAAAAATCAAGAACAGATTAGAAACAAAGTAATGTACATATATCAGTCTAGGAAGGGTTTCAAAGCCATTTCTATGGCCCCTTTCACACAGGGCGCTGAGCCGGCGGATGACAGGGCGGTCCCCGCACACTGTCTTTTCTCCGCTCTCCCCTGTGGGGGGATCGGATAAACACAGACCGTATGTCCGTGTTCATCCGATCCGCAGACGGAAGGAAAAATAGGGTTTTCTTCCGGATTATTTCGGGGGGGGCGGACGAGATCGGGTGTCAGCGAATGTTCATCTGCTGACACCCGCAATCTCATAGGGACCAATGTATGTCCCGTTTTCATCCGCAAACGGATGGATGAAAAAGCGGACATACCGCCTGCAGGTGTGAAAGGGGCCTTAGGCTTTGGAACTCCAGTGAATCATGGGGAGAGCCGTTATCCACAAATGGAGATAACTCGGAACAGTGGTGAACCTTCCCAGGAGTGGCCGGCCGGTGTTCATGATTCAACAATAAGAAAGAGACTGGGCAAAAATTGCATTTATGGGAGAGTTCCAAGGCCAAAGTCACTGCTGACCAGAAAGAAAACAAAGGCTCATCTCACATTTACCAAAAAACATTATGATTATCCCCAAGACTTTTAGGCAAATATTCTGTGGACTGATGAGAATATTTTTGTTTACTTTTTGGAAGGTATGTGTCCTGTTAAATCTGTCATAAAACGAATACAGGATTTCATAAAGAACATCATACCAACAGTCAGACATGGTGGTGGTAGTGTGATTGTTTGCTTTGCAGCTTCAGGACCAGGATGACTTGCCATAATTGATGGAACCATGAATTTTGAGCTCTACCAGAAAATCCTAAAAGAGAATGTCCAGCCATAAGTTTATGACCTCAAGCTCAAGTGCACTTGGGTTATGCAGCAGGAAAATGATCAGAAACGCAACATCAAGGCTACCTCCAAATGGTTCAAACAAAGAAAAATAAAAATTGTAGGTTTTGGAGTGGCCTAGTCAAAGCTCGGACTTGAATCCAATTGAGATGCTGTATTATGACCTTACACAGGCCAGCAGCAGTGGAATCAGTGCAGAGTAAGGCCTCGTACACACAAGCGGATATGTCCGCTGAAAATGGTCCGATGGACCGTTTCAGCAGACATCTCCGATCGTGTGTATGGGCTAGCGGACAGATTTGTCCACCCGACAGATTTCAAAGCATGCTTTGAAATCTATCGGGTGGGAATGTGTCCGCCCGACATGTCTGCTGGTTAGTACACTTACCAGCAGACATGTCGTCCCGCACCGCCGCCGCCGAATGGATTCGGCGCATGCGCGGAAGTGTTTTACTTCCTGGTGCGGTGACGTGGCGGCGTCAACGTCACCGCGCCGTCCGCCGGCGGGGAATTTGATCCGATGGTGTGTACACGCCATCGGACCAAACTCCAGATCGGACATATCCGATGGAAACGGTCCGCGGACCGTTTTCATCGGATATGTCCGATCGTGTGTACAAGGCCTTAGACGTTGAGAGAGCAGGACGCTCTCAAACGAGTCACTCTCTCAGGGATAGTGCAGGATCCTCCCCACTGTGCGGCTCCAGGTCTCACAGACAGGCAGGATTTCCACCTCCCTGTCATCTGTTCACTTGCCACTGACCATCTCGGCAGGCTAACGGACAAGCTTCTCTCCTCCCCTCCAGTGACTTACACGGCTTTCCCCGGTTCACCTGACCCCCCCTGCCTCCCTCAAACAGGTAAGCCATTCCTTGGGAACTGCAGGCGGCCGTCCTTTTTAGGACAAGCCGCAGTAGCTTCCTCCAACCCCCACGGCTCTCCCCCTCTCCTCACCCCCACACTACTACCCCCGCTCGGGCGTCCTACTCGCCACCCATCCCCACAAGCCTCCGCTATCCTCGGGCGCGGTATTCCTTTCCCTCCGCGCCGGTCGGTGGGGATTCGTGGCAGCCGCGACTTAGGAAAGGCACCTAACTGTTCCAATCGGGCCAGAAAGCCCCCCCCTACCCCAGTAGAACCCCCTTGCCCCCCGATCATCCTTTTCAGCCCCCTAGGCGGCACTGGTCCACTTAGTCTGGTACCCCCCCAGCCTGGATCCTGCTGCCAGGTCGGCGGCCATCTTGCTACACCCAGCCCTATCTCCCCCCTCTCAAATTCATTTAAAACTTGATCCAGGGCTTAACCCGATCGCCTCTTTAGGGGTCAGGAAGGAATTTTTTTCCCTACCACAGCATATTGGCTCAGCGTGGTCAGGGATTTTTTGCCTTCCTCTGGACCAAGCCAGGATCAGAGGATTCAGTTATCCTTGAGAATCCACCCCCCCCCACCCCTTTGTTCTACGGCGGCCATGGTTAATCGGCAATACTCGGCGGAGAACATTTGGGATCTGAGTCGATTTGCCGCAATACTGCCGGCCGCCACCAAAAAAGCCCTAAGAAATCTGCGACTTTTGAGGATCGATCGACGATCGACTACCAAAAATCGCAGCCATTTACCCCAGCCTAAGCACATATCATGTGCTTTTATCAACACTAGATCGGCAGTAAAACACCGATTAGAAATCCATGATTTCTTATTGCAACATGACTTAGACTGCCTCTTTATTACAGAGAGCTGGCTCACAGCCGACTGTAACACCATTCTAGGAAAATTGGTGCCAAAAAACTACCGTATTATAACGAAAAATAGAATAGGGCAAAGAGGAGGACTGGCGGTGATACATAAGACGCATCTTGCGATCACAAAACCAAGCCTTCAAAACCCTCTTTCATTCATGGAAACCCTTACTCTGCAACTGCAAGTAAACTGCCAGGAGACCGTCCGGATTCTACTCTGCTATAGGCCACACGGCCCAAAATCGCAGCTTCTCCCATCATTGACGGACTTTATCTCCACCTATACCCTTAACAGCAAACACCTTTTTGGTGCTCGGGGACTTCAACCTCTGGGCCAACTCCAAGACCCCATTGCCGACGCCTGCATCGAGCACCTGGAAGGATTAGGGCTTCAGCAACTAGTATGTGGGCCCACACATGCTTCAGGTCACACGCTCGATCTTATTTTCAGACAAGATCTGGAAATAAAAATCTTGGAAAATGAACCATTGCCATGGACAGATCACCATGCAATTAAATTCATTATTTCCGAATTCCCCCCCTTAACAAAAACATCAAATCCAGTGACAACACACTGGACCAGATGTCAGAAGAAGCTTCACTCGGAACTCTTCAAAGCCACGTTAGGGGAAAAAATAAAAACAATTCAGCCGCACCAAACGGCGGAAGAAACACTGGAGGCCATAAACACAGCACTATTGCAGTCAGCTGACTTGATAGCGCCGAAACGTAAGACCCAGATCCGGAAAAATAACTCCAGCTGGTTCAACAACCAGCTGGCGTTACTGAAACAAGAGCGCAGAAGGGCAGAAGCCGCTTGGAAAAGAAGCTCTTCAGATGAGAACCTCTCGATCTACAAGGCAATAACCAGAAAATACTACAAGCAAATCTTCGAGGCCAAGAAAAACTATTTTTCTGAGGCTATCAACGGTGCCCTAAACCGCCCCCGCGAACTCTTCAAGCTGGTCACTCAGACCATGAATCCAGGATGTCTTGAAGCCCCCAACTTGGATACACAAGAATTTTGCGATGAATTATCGGATTGCTTCATTAATAAAATTGAGGCAATCCGGCAAAGCATTCAGCAAAACAATTTCTCTTCTAGCCCCCCCGTAGTTATTTACACAACACCTGCAGTAATTCACCACAGTTAGGGGAGTTCACGCTGGAACCCATCTCCATTCAGACCACAAAAAATATCTTCGGCACTCTGCGCAACAGCACTGCGCCAAATGATATTATCCCCACCAAACTGCTGAAAGAATGCGCCGACATCCTGGCACCTCCTGTCACGCAGCTTATCAACCAATCCTTCAGGGAGGGCATAATGCCCTCCCAGTTGAAGGAGGGCATAATTCAACCCATCTTGAAGAAAGCCACCCTGGATCCTAAGGACCCACTCCATTGGCGTCCCATAACAGGCCTAAATGTTCTCTCCAAGGTAATGGAGAAATTAGTGGTACAACAGCTGCAACAGCATCTAGATACCCACAACTTACTCGATCCATTTCAATCAGGATTCCATCCCGGACACAGGACGGAAACAGCATTGCTTAAGATATGGGACGACGTTCTCGAGGCCGCAGACGAACGAGAATCTTGTCTTCTGGTTCTGCTGGACCTAAGCGCAGCCTTTGATACAGTAGATCACAAGCTTTTATTGACTCGGCTGGCTAAAATAGCCAAAGTCGCAGAAAGCGATCTATCCTGGTTCTCCTCTTTTTTGGAAAACCGATCGCAAATAGTGAAGCTAGGACCCTTCACTTCTGAAAAACGCACATTATCGTGCGGAGTCCCTCAAGGATCCCCCCCTGTCACTGGTGTTATTCAACATCTATCTTCGTCCTCTTTTCGAAATCATCAGCAGTCAAAAACTGCTATATCACTCATATGCAGACGACACGCAACTGTACTTCCGCATTTGCAACAAAAAGGATCACCACCTCAATCTAGAGACTTGTCTCTATTTGATAGAGGACTGGATGACAAAGAGTTATCTCAAACTCAACGGAGCGAAAACAGAACTTCTTCTGTTTCACGCCAAGCGTAGGAATCAACCGGCAACAACTTGGATCCCCCGCCCATTCTGGGCAAAATCATCACCCCTAGCACCAAAGTCAAAAGTCTTGGGGGCCATCTTTGACTCCTACATGACAATGGACGCACAAATAGGGTCAGTAGTCAGCGGATCTCACCATCTGCTGCGCCTACTACGCAGACTCACTCCTTTTATTCTCAAGAAAGACATAGCGGTCGTGGTGGGAGCGATTGTAAACTCCAGACTGGACTATGCAAATGCCCTTTACCTCGGACTCCCCAAGTACCAAATCGCTCGTCTTCAAGTCGTTCAAAATACGGCCGTCAGACTTGTGACTGGGAAAAAACCCTGGGAATCAATCTCACCTTCACTGAGATCCCTTCACTGGTTACCAGTAAAAGACAGAATCACCTTTAAAGTACTCTGTCTAACGCATAGATGTATCCATGGGAATGCTCCCCATTATCAATGCGAAAAAATAAAAGCTCACAATTCCAATCGTATTCTACGATCCACCAAACAAAATCGGCTTCAGATACCGAAAGCCAGATACAAGTCCAAAGGAGACAGGAGATTCGCTGTCCAAGGTCCCAAACTATGGAACGCCTTACCAGCCAGCATTCGGCTGGAGGAGAACCACTTAGTCTTCAGGAGAAAGATTAAGACTCATCTCTTTTGATCTCAAAGGAGACATGAACAACAAGCGCCCAGAGGCGATTTACTTCGCATGTGCCGCGCTATATAAGTTTTCATTCATTCATTCATTCATGCTGAAAAACCCTCCAATGAGACTGAATTAAAACAATTCTACAAAGTAGAGTAGGCCAAAATTTCTCCACAGCAATGTGAAAGACTCTGTGCCAGTTATCGCAAACGCTTGATTGCAGTTGTTGCCGCCAAGGGTGGCACAACCAGTTATTAGGTTTAGAGAGCAATTACTTTTTCACATAAAGCCAAGCAGCTTTTTTGCCTTAGTAAATTGAACCATCATTTAAAAACTGCATTTGTATTTACTCGGGTTATCTTTGTGTAATAATAAAATGTGTTTGGTGATCTGAGTTATTTAAGTGTGACAAATACACAAAACTAAGAACATTTTAAATCAGAAAGGGGGCAAATACTTTTTCACACAACTGTAATATACCACCCACCCCCATAGTATAGGGCTGTTTAGGGGACACGAAGGAGGAGGGAGTGAGTGAACTGTAATTTTTTCAGAGTGTATACACCCTCATGTGTGACTCTATAGTCACATGGGCTGCACAGATAGTAAGGAGGGTAAAATGAACAGAAGGGAAATTAAACTGGGGCATCCTCAGTAGACGTGCCAATGGCTGTTTTACACAATCTCAGGCTGCAGCAGGGACACAGACAAGGAAGGAGGGACAGTGAACAGCAGGATTAACCAGATTTTTTTTAGCTGAATACAGAAATCAAATCCCATAGCTACTAAGTGAGAATAAACAGCAAGTAATACAGCATGTACAGAAACTTTTTAATAATGTGGGTTTAATGACACTTTAAAAGAAAATCTCTTATGAGAAAAATATATAGACTGTCATTGCTGACCTCTCCTTCTGGAAATGATAGTTTTTAATATGCTGATTTAGTATGTTGTAATATTAGTACTTTCTGAGCAACTGCACATTAGAAATTCTAATTTACCATGACTTCATTTGCTGCATACTTTTGCATATTTACTTAACCACTTCAATACAGTGCACTTAAACCCCCTTCTTACCCAGACCAATTTTCAGCTTTCGGTGCTCTCACACTTTGAATGACAATTACTCAGTCATGCAACACTGTACCCAAATAAAAATTGCGTCCTTTTTTCACACAAATAGAGCTTTCTTTTGGTGGTATTTAATCACTCGTGGGTTTTTTATTTTTTGCGCTATAAATAAAAAAAGACGGTCGATTTTGTGAAAAAATTGCATTTTTCTTTGTTTCTGTCATAAAATTTAGAAAATTTGTATTTTTTCTTCATAAACGGGTGACAGGGCAGGTCACTGGTGGGTGACGGATGACAGGGCAGGTCACTGATGGGTGACGGTGACAGGGTACGGTCACTGGTGGGTGACGGCTGCACCGCTGATGGCAGTTTATTTATGTGACAGGTGCACTTTATGGGTGACTGTTGGGTGACTGGTGACAATTGGGGGGGGGGGGGGGGAAGGGACAGATGTGGTGTTTGTGCAGACACTACAGTAACACAAAACTGTAACTCACTGCTTCTAGCTCTTCTCTCCTCACACTGGAAACGATGTGTGAGGGGAGAAGAGCTGGTAACAGTTAGTTACAGCTCTTTGTTTACACTAGTGGTCAGAGCTGATGACGTGGTACACAGCCCTGACCAATGGCTGTGTACCATTGTCGGTGATGAGCAGTGTTCCCGGTAACACGCTGCCACCGACGGGCACGCGCATCGCGATCGCGAACATGCGCCGTGCACTTTGGGGGTGTTGCCATGCATAATCAGCCGTGACTTCATCACGGCCGATCATGTGGTTAACAGCGCATCCACGCCGCTGTTCACCCCTGTCGGTAACGAGCGGTGTCTCCGTGACACGCTGCCGCTACCGACAGTATAGGGATGCGCGCACGCGATCGCGCGCATTCCCTATTCAAATGACTGCACGTCATATGACGTGCAGTCAGGATATTGGAGTCCTCCGCCCCCGCCGTCATTTGACGGTGGGCGGTGGACAAGTGGTTAAAGGAGTTCAATAGTCACAGCATACACTTCAGTTTTAAAGCATCAACAATACAAATTATATCTCCTCTCATGCTGTGAGTTTTGCTTGTCTGCTGTCCATCTTCTTCCACAACTTCCAGCATTTCCTACATGCTGTGTAGCTTCTCCTCTTCTATTTACGTTTTAGGGACTATATATCCAATGGTACTTTGCTGCCTGCACGCAGTGATTCCTGTACTGACTCTGCCTTTTGAAACTTCTGCTCTTAGCACCTCTGTAGTTTAGAAGGCAGGCTCTGCGAATTCCGTGACACAGCAGTGCCTCTCACAGGGCATAGTGCATACGTAGAAAAAAGGCACAGTGAATACATGTCACAGAATTCAGCGAAGTAAATGTGTGGGCATCACAGCCATATGCTGTTGGAACTGGTAATTGGCAGGCTGAATGTACATGGTTGACCGATCAATCAACTAGGGTACAACCAGCCTGCTGGATTCTCTTGCAATTATTGATTGCGGCTGCTATAGTGGTGGTTCCCCCCCCACCGTAAAAAGACAATTGCTGATTCCCCTGCCAACACTGTCTGGAAAAGGAGGAGACTAAGAATAATATAAATACAATGTGGAAATATATATATATATATATATATATATATATATGTGTGTAGCGCCTGGTCACTTTCCAGTAACGGTGCTATGTTAAATTTAGAGTCAGAGAGTTATTCAACTCTGACCATGTTGATTTGTGTAAATTTGGGTGTCTGTCTCAGCTTTGGCTGTGCTGTGGTCCATTCTGTTGTTTCTGGGGTGCTGATCTCACCCCGGGTCGGCTGGTGGCAGCAGTGGAGTCAAGGATTGGGTGCTCTTGCCCAGTAGCCTATTAGGAGGGTTTGGCCTCGCTGTGCATGCTGGGAGAGAGTATTTATGATTCAGACGCCATTTTCTCGCCCACATTTAGGGTAGCCACTTCATGCAGCCCTGGCAAATGGCCTTCGGGCCAGGGTTGCACGTGCAACGCAAGGATCCTGGCTTCGGGACCACGTTGGCCCAGAGTAATTGATCTGCCGCTTGGGCACTCAATAATCGACTGGGTCCGACCTAAGGAGGTCCTGGGTCGTCCATCCAGTTGAAGGAGGCCGTACGGTGGAGAGTCTGCCTGAGGAGTACCAAGAGAGGCTGGTGTTCCGATAGGGGCCTGACTATCCATTGGGGACCAGGGGAACCGGATACTGAAAGGCTTGATGTTGGCTTCCCGTCAGTCGGCACCCTAATTCAAAACTACCTGAAGGAGATCCAGGTGCCAAGTCTGCTAAGGTGGATTATCTCCGCTGTTGATTTACCAGGAGGGTCTGTGGCAGAGACTTTTCCTAAGGTTCGAGTGACATTCTGGCTGCCAGGCTGATGAGAGAGGCCTGTCCAGGTACACTATACCCACTCAGAGACATTACATGTGGAAGCAGGACTGTTTCCCTATTTCTGACATCTGGATCTGTTATCTTCATTTCTTCTAAACCTCTACTCTTCACCAAGTTTTATTGTTTTTACCAGGCTGGGTAATAAAGAGCACAGAAAAAGACACCTGTCTTGGACATTCCGTTACTACAACTTTCACCAATCACCCCTAGACATCAGAGAAACATGAGGTAACATGCCGCCCAAAACAAACCAGCAGCTATTTTGCTATTTTGGGGGTAGTGCTACATATACTGTATATATATATATATATATATATATATATATATATATATACATATATATATACACACACACTGTACGTGTTTAATGCATTTAAATGCATTCTGCATTTAATTAAATACAATATTTGACACTATGTTTAGCATATTTATTCAGTACCGTTTTGTATGCTTTCCCCCCATCAGACAAGCATGGAGGAGAGTGATTTTTTTTTTCTGAACTGGTATTTGTAAAATAATAATTGTTGGCTTCAGTTTTAAAACTTGCTGCATCACATATTATACTTGACATCACCCATACAAGAGTTTTCACTTCCTTCATATGAGTAAATCATGGTACAAGTACATGAACAGATGTCATTATGTTGATAGGACATCAAGTGCTTCAATCATGGTAGATTAGCTAAATCATCGTACCCAGGGTTGTGGAGCAACACCTATTGAAATACTACAGGTGCGGTTTCACAATAGCAGCCTAACTCCTGCAAGCCTGCTGTCTGCCAGGAATATACCCTTGCTTCTGTGAGAATCCCCGATGGAAATAATTAAAGGCTTGGACATCTGCCAATAACAACAACCAACAATGTGAAATTCTACCTGAACAGCGGGAGTGCCTGTGATACGAGCCTGCAGCCTATTCTTATGTTATAAGGGCTGGTGCTAGAAAGCCTGTTCCAATAATTAGTACTTAACAGTGGCTCTGGAAGAGATACTCCCACATCTGGGGACTCACAGAAGACAGAGTTCATAGACTAGACGGAACTTACAGTCTCTGAGGATTCAGCCTTATATTTGTCCAAAAGTATAGATTTTGCACTGGATTTTATTATATTTTTTCACTGATAAAATGATGTTTGATATTCCTATGGGAATGCATATTTTGCCCTAAATCTGTTTACCTTCTAAAGTGCACAGCAATGCGATATACCTAAGTTACATACCCAGTGCTCAGTTTTTCTTTTAATCCATCAGAAAAATGGAAAAATGTCAGTTGTCACACAGAGCTCTGGTCATTTGTGCCTGAGGAATACCAAGAAGTCCTTAATTAATGTACAAGGATTTTGTTCAGCCAAACAACTCTTTACAGATGCTTACTCTGCATAGTGTGTTTGCTTAACATCACTTTAAAATGTTTGTAGGGCTCAGAATATGTTCATGGTAAGACTTTACATTTCTGACCCCATGAATAGTCATCTTGGGCAGGTCCTATCCATGGCTGGGGCAGCTTCAAGCAGAAGGGCAACTTTGTGTGCTATGTGTGTACATCTAGCATGTGTCAAACTGAGCCCTTACTCTGTTCTTTATCAAAGGGTTTCTCAACCTTTTTTCAGTCAAGGCACCCTTTTAAATTCTGCGCTCTATTTAACAATGTAGAGGCGATTTATTTTTACGAAAAATATGTTTGCAGACTGGTAATGACTAGTATTTCAGCTTTTTTTCTCCCTTGTTTCTCTCCCTCATTCAGCAAATGTAACCACATTGCTGACAGAGAGGGCAGGGTTGGGGCAAACAGGGATGTCTTTAGGCTGGCAGCTGGCCCACATGGTACCCAAAATTATAATTTTGCATAGTAACAAACAGTGGCTTTGTGTAACTAAAAAGTCAGGTTTGATCCACTTTTCAGCTTAACAAGTTTCAGACAATTTGGGGCAATTTTTTTGTCATTTTGCAGAGGCACGCCTTAAAGTGATTGTAAACCTTAATTATTTTTTTTTATAACATACATTTTATACTTATCTGCTGTAAGCATTGTTTTTGCACAGAGCAGCAAGCCTACCAAGCTGGCTCAGTGTGTCCATAGACTGTGGCTTCGCCACACCCCCTGCTTCCTTCTCACTGGCTGTTATTGAAGCAGCAAAAGTTACTGGCTCCCACTGCTGTCTCTGAGTCTATGAGGAAAGAGAGATCCAGAATCCAGAAGACACCGCAGGGTGCCATGACAGGCACAAGTCAGGAGATGGATACAAACAAATGTCAATGGCTTTATCAATGCCTAGAAGCACCGTGAAGTCTATTATTAAGAAGTGGAAGGTATTTGGTACAAAACAGACCCTCCCTGGATCAGGACGTTGCTCAAAACTGGATGATAGAGCCAGGAGGAAACTGGTCAGAGAGGCTACCACAAGGCCTACAGCAACTCTGCAGCATTTGCAGGAATTTATGACAGAGTGGTCATTGTGTGCATGTGACAACAACATAAAAAAATCTCCACAAATGTGGCTTGTTTGTATGCATTGCAAGATGAAAGCCACTACTCAAGAAAGGCCACATGCAGTCACTTTGCCAAAATGCACCTTAAAGCGGAGCTCCAGCCGCGAATTTTTTTTTTTTTAAAGTCAGCAGCTACTAACAGTGTAGCTGCTGACTTTAAATAAGGACACTTACCTGTCCTAGGCGCCCGCGCTGATGGCCCCCCCGATGCCGGTCCCGCGATCGCTCCGAGTCCCGTGCCGCCATTCACACTATGGGAAACAGGCAGTGAAGCCGTACGGCTTCACTGCCCGTTTCCTACTGTGCCTGCGCGAGTCTCACGCTGGCTTGTGAATGGGCGCGCTGCTCTCTGAGAACAAACACAGTTCCCAGAAAGCAGCGCGCCCCATTCACAAGGAGAAGGACAAGAAGAAATTGGACCGCGGTGCAGGTGAGGCAGATTACGGACTTCCGAAAAGCAACAGCTATTTCGGGTGAGTATTTTTTTTTTTTCCAGGTTTTTTATTTTTTATTTTTTTAAACAACATGGCAAAATGTTGTTTTCATGGGTGGAGCTCCGCTTTAAAGATTCTGAGGCCATCTGGAAAAAGTTGTTCAGGTCAGATTAAATTGTTCGGACTCAACACCAAATGATATGTTGGACAGAAATCTGTATAGCGAATAGCAAAAATAATTTTAATTAGTACACTAGATGATATTAATACCCAGTAGGGCTACATAAGATATTCCCCCAGCAACCTAATCTATGCTGGAGATGCTAATGTCATACAGGTACATTGTTACAATCACCATAGATGTAACATTGCGGTCAGCTATATTTAATACATATAATCACATATCTGGGTCACAAATAGCCAGAGTGCCCCAAATAGTGTTATTGCCTTTTATCCCTGTTTCTATGAGGGATGCTAAGGAGGGTCTGTAGTGTGATTTTTTTTGATGGCCACGAGAGCTATAATACAAAAACACTGAAAGTCATTTTCCCCACCTACTTTGAGGAGGTGAGTGGATTAAATCCAATGTCTAAAGATATTGGAGGAGTTATCAGCTACATAATAATTATGCCAAATTCTTGGAAGTGTGGTCTCCCTGGAAATCCTTTTGTTCCTACACTAAATGTAGAGAGCTGTGTTAAATATGGTATTGAATACAGGACTGAAGAAGCTTGGGAGATGTTATGTCGGGGCAGTGGGCTCTTACCTAGGTGTGGTGTGCCCAGAAACCAGTGAGATTGCGTGTGTGCACCCTGCTATTTGGTAGTAACACTTGATGTAAGGGGGAACACTTTTGGGGACATTTACATAGTATTACCAGAGTGGGTGGAGGAAACTGTAAGGCCTCGTACACACGACCGAGAAACTCAACAGAATCCATCAAGAAACTTGGTGGGAGAGCTTTTTTGACGAGGAAAACGGTCGTGTGTGCTTTTCATCGAGAAAACTGTAGAGGAACTCGACGAGGAAAAAAGAGAGCAAGTTCTCTTTTTCCTCGACGGGAGTCTCAATTTCCTCGTCGTGTTCCCCATCGGGCTGGTTTTCGACGAGAAACACGTTGGTGTGTATGCTTAGAAACCCGCGCACCTTCGGTAAAAGTAGCATTTATAATGGAAATAGCACATTTGTCACGCTGTAACAGACTGAAAAGTGCAAATCGTCTCTTACCAAACTTTTACCTAACACGCAGTAACATGAGATTAGCAAAAGCAGCTCCAAGGGTTGTGCCAGTGGAATCCAACTTCCCCTGCTGTTGTATGTGTTGAAGTCACTGGGCCAGATTCACGTATTCCAGAGCATCTTTGCTCTGGAGTAACGCATCTCATTTGCGTTGCGCTGCCGTAATTTTAGGAGCAAGTGCTGTCATTCACGAAGCACTTGCTCCTAAAGTTGCGGCAGCGCATTGCAAATGAGCCGGCATAATTCAAATGTAGCGGGTACGGGGCGTGTAGTATGCTAACTACGCGCGATCCCGCCGCCAACGTACTGCGCATGCGTCGAGTGTCAAAACATCCCCGTGCGCATGCTCCAAAATCTGTGAATGAACGTCAATGACGTCACATTCCCATTCATGACCGTTTTACGCAAGCGACGTTTTTTTTTTTTTTTCCGACGCGATGACGACGCCTATACCTAACATAGGATACTCCAACCCCATGTAGGTATATCTATGCGCCGCGTATCCCGTCCGGAAACGTCGTATCGTCATTGCGTCGCGCCGGATTTCGATCGTGAATTGCCGATTTCCGCTCATTAACATATTTTTTGAGCGTAAATCGGCGGGAACGCCCCCGGCGCCATTTTAAAGTTGAAGTAATGATGCGATGGCGAAACTCAGTTACGCTGCTCGCATCGGAACTTCAACCCGGCGTTTCTTGTTTTCTGGTTACAGAAAACAGAAACGCCGGCTCAAAGCCACAGTTAGGCTGGCGGATCACTCGATCCGCCAGCGTAACCTTTCCTGAATCTGGCCCACTGTGTTTGAGAACGAGGAGATTTGATCTTGACTGTGTGCACGCAAAGACAGCTTGTCAAGTTTCTCGACAAGCCTAACAAGGAACTCGTTGAGGAAAACGATGTGTCTTTTCCAACGAGTTCCTCGGTCGTGTGTACGAGGCCTAAGAAAAGTGCCAGAGAGTGCGCCAAAAAATGAAAGAAGACACATACAATCTTTCATGGCACAGACTTGTAATTCCGACCCCGGCCGGAAAAATAATTTAGTTACCGGACCTCCTTGTATTTTAATTCATTACCCCTATTCTAAAGAATATATAAAGCTAAGGACAGCAGCTATGGATGTGAAACTCATGTAGGGAGATTTGTTTCATCCCTGTGTATCATCTGAGGCTGTTCACTTCACTGGGTATATGTGAGGGTTTACATCCACTTTACGTAATACAACTTCCGTAGGGCTTTTCCGTGCTAATACAGTAGACTGGGAATGAGAAGCACCAGACTGATGAGCTCTCTGTCACTCATCTCTCTCATTCTGTCACCATGTTCTTGTTAGCACATGAGCACTGCAGCACACCAAAACTGGGATTGTTGGTGAACATGGCTAAAAGCCATGTTCACCAGTCAACAAGCAACTGATTGTCAGAAGTCAGAGCACACAAACTCCTTTGAGCTTTGGCCAAGAAGATGTTTCTAAGTTCTGTTGGAAAAAAAGTCCTGATATTTTATAGAAAATACATTTTCTGAAGAATGACCTGATCTAAAATAATTCAGAATGTGTATATCTGAGAAGACTAACCACAATCGTTTATATGATTCAAAATAAAACTATACAGCTTTACATTATTTTGCTAGTGATCTAATTCATTAAATGTGTAGGTGTATGCTATTTTCTTTTACTTAATTCTGTTTAATCAAAGTAATATAACTTTTGTTATATGCTTTGTGTGTGCCCATTTAGATGCCCAGCATTCATCCAAAATTTTGATTACTTATGCAGCCCAAACCACCCCTCAAAAGCCGAAATTAGTATTGTAGGCAAATACCACCATCTATAGGTTCTATGTGAAGGTAACAGTCCTTTAATTAATGAAATCTTGTTATGTTTACTGATAGCCACTCCTTCTTACTCTTTTATGTATGAGGAGTCTGCATGATTAAAACAAAATCACATCAAAATGCAGACACTGTCTTGTCTTTGTTAGGTCAAATGTATCAATCTCTAGTGCCGGGAGAAACGCTTCTGTCTCCTCCTTTTTTTTTCTCTTCTAGATATGACCTACACAACATCTCCATGTCATTTTAACATTGTAAACATCCTTCCAGTGTTGATAGCAGTATGAATGAACACTCGCTTTGATTGCCAATACTTTCTGGTTGCTACAGAGTTAACTCATACAGCAACAACATGGGAAGTCTAGAACCAATCAGATTCAGCAGGCAGAAAACAGTTACTATAGTGCGGGTTGCTGTCCAAGGTCCTGCAGTACTGAAGTGCTCCATACAGAAATGTTCTCTCCTATGCTAAACCGCACAGCTGGCTCACGGCGCTCAACGCGAGTCCACTGCTTCTGCTGTGTATTCTGCAAATATTGTTCACAGGTGGGGCGTTAAACCCAATTGACTTGATTGCCATGGAAATATAGCACCTGTTCCTTCCCATCAATGCTCAAGGCGTACATATGACACAATCTATGTGTTGTTATGAACACTGTTATATTGGCGTATGTGCTGAAAATATTATTTTCCACTAATTAGGAACAGTGTACATGTAGACATATCAAGCAAGAAGAGAACATACATTGTAAAGGCTAAACAAATGTACCCTGCTTATGTGGCAAATAAACTGGTGTTGTTTTGATACATGCTGATTCTAGGAAATACCCCTGTTTAACGCAGATGCATACCCTCAACAACCCTTAAGTTTATCTCAAAGTAGAACTGAAGGCAAAACTTTTTTTAAATATAATTTTAGATTAAAAATCTGAAAGTTCATTTTTTCTGTGATCCTATGGTGCCACCATTGATTTTCGAAATTCGGCCGACCAAGCCTTCAATTTCACCTCCTGTTGCTACAGAAAATAGTTTTCGTGGCCGGGAATCTTCTTTTCTTTCTGGGAGTTTTCCTTTTTCTATTACATTTCTCACACTATTCTCCCATCATTGTTTAGAATAATCGTTTTTCAAAAACTTTCCAACATGTCCGATTCCTCAAATTTCATTGTCACACGAAAATCGGCTGTTGCTGCAGCCCACTAATGGTGCGAAAATTCTTTAAAAATTCGAACCGCGTATACCCGGCATATGGGAGAGTTTTAACTACTGGCAGAGTTTTTTTTTTTTACCATCTGTGTCCCATTTGGGATATTTCCCTTAATTTCCTGTCCCATAGGCAAAACATGGAGCGACAGGAGGCACACAGAAATCAATAGACAGCACAGACCTTAATCAAATCCCATTTAGAACAGGTGTTCTAATCCCTCTCCACTCTATTCAAAAATGTAAAAAAGTTTTGCCTTTAGTTATACTTTAAAGACAAAATTAACTCTGGATGCTGTGACCAAAAACATGCAGGCAGAGGGAGATGATTATTCTATGTTACTGAATTAAGTTGGGCATACACTGCTCAAATTTTGGCTAATTCTTGATGGTTCAGCTGAAATGTAAGTAATGTACAGCCTTGCTACCACCGCTCCATTTAACAAAAGGTGATTGCTGAATGAACTTTTGTTGAAGGAGCCTGTTGGAAAATTGTTGGGCAAACAGCACCAGCATCCAGTAAGGTAAAAGCATCGTTCAGGTATTCTGAATTCAGGTATTAAATTGATTCTAAAAGCTTTTTACCTTCAGGCACTCTATGCATGAGGGTAAAAAAACACCTCTGTGCAGCAGCCCCCTCCAGCTCCCCAAATACTTAACTTATCTACATCATGATCTAGCGATGTGCACAACAGCCTCTGCTTTCCAGGAACTCTCCCTCCTCATTGGCTGAGACAGAAGTTATCTGCTGTCAATCACAGCTAGTGAGGCAATGAGGAGATAAAGGGGACAGGACTGAGCTGTTGCTCTGTATGTGAATGGACACGCAGAGCAGGTGCTCAAGAGCGAGCCTGCGTGGGTGCCCCCCCAAGCTGCTTTCTCTGAGAACACTTGGCAGGAGGGAAGGGCCAGGAGTTCCAGTGGGGGACCCAAGAAGAGGAGGATCGGGTCTGCTCTGTGCAAACCTGCTGCACAGAGCAGGGAAGTATGACATTTTTATTTAAAAAATAAATTGCCTTTAATATCACATTTAGCAAGGACTATTGCTCTCTCTGAGTAGTAAGAGCAGCTGCTCCTTGTCTATGTTTGACCCCATGATCTCTCTAGTTCTACACATGTCTTTATTTATTAGACCGGGGCTGCAGGTGTCTTGCCATGCTTTCACTTTGTATTCAAGCTGCTTATATGTCCTCCTCTTCCAGCTTTCATGGGTTACAAGAGCAATCCAAAATGTAGTTGATGTTGGAACATGAGTCTGTCCTATGGGTTTGGCCTTTGTGTTTGTATGTCTGTCTAAAAATCTCCTGTTTCGGTCTGCCAGTCTTAAAATGTGTTTCTTATTTTGCCTCTTGAATTTTGTGCTGTTTGTATCCTGTCAATCTGTGTCTGCCTCTCCATTGTTTGTCCTTTGTGTCTCATTGTATCCTATGTTTTCTACTACCCTGTGCCTTGTATTAGCTTCTGATGTCTTTCTACGTGTCTTAGCTCTGCCATGTGCACTCTTTTTTCTTACAGGTCTTAGACTCTTCTGTCCCCTTTTATCTGTACCTTTTTATCCCCCTGGTGCCTCCTGTTCTGGGACCCTGTGTCTTCCATCTCCTTGGGTCTCTATGGTATTTTCTGTGTCTTAGCTCTGCCATGTGAACTCCTTTTTATCTCGTATCCATTCCCTGTTCAGGTACCCTGTGTTTCACATCTCACACTTTGTGTTTCTTGTGCCTCGTGATCCATGGTGGAAGCATCTGATTTTCTTTACAAGATGATCAGCAGTTTGTGATAATAGTGTTCAGATTGTACAAGAATCCTTGAGAGCAGAATTGCAACAATAAGTTCAATGACATTAGCAACACATTGGGGATGAATAATAAAACTGGAGCAGGAGAAAATTATGGTTATTGTAGCTTACAGTTCTTTCCTTGAGGAAAGTAACATTTGTTTTTCCCTCTCTTTTCTCCATACATTTACAGCGCATAAAATAAGTATTGAATATGTCACCATTTTTCTGGGTAAATATATTTCTAAAGGTGCTATTCACATGAAATGTTCACTATATGTCAGTATTAAAAACCAATGCAATCCATACATACAAAGAAACCAAAACAAACAAATTCAGAAATTAAGTTATGTGTAATAAAATGGAATTATATAGGGAAAAAATATTGAACGTATTAAGAAAGGAAGGTGCTAAAATTCACGATAAGCCAAAACAACATCAGAAATCTATCAGTAATTTAAAAGCAACCCTGCCCCTTGTTAGTGCAAATTCATGTTAGCCGGTTTAGTCTCAACTGATGGCCTATAAAAAGGTGTCTAATTACAAAGGTGTCACACAAGAAACCTTTCAAGACCTTTGCAACCTTATTGTTGCAACACATACCGATGGCATTGGTTACAGAAGGATTTCTAAACTTCTGAATGTTCCCAGTGAGCACTGCTGGGGCCATAATCTAAAAGTGGAAAGAACATAATTTCACTATAACCAGGTGCTCCTCGCAAGATGTTTGACAGAGTAGTCCGAGAGCCAAGTACCACTTGTGGGGAGCTTCAGAACGACCTGGAATTAGCAGGTACAATTGTTTCAAAGAAAAAAATAGCACTGCAAGTGATGCACTCAACCGCCATGGCCTGTATGCACACTCAGACTTCATTGCTGAAGAAAAAGCATGTTGAAGCTCATTTAAAGTATGTTGCACAACATTTAGACAAGCCTGTGAAATACTGGGAGAATATAGTATGGTCAAATGAGACCAAAATTGAACTCTTTGGATGTCATAATACAGGGGTCGTCAACACCCAGGCTGCGGCCCACTACCGGGCTGTGGCCTTACTGCAGCTGGGCAGCAGGTGCAGGCAGCCAGCATGAGACACCTGGCTGGGCGGCTGGCATAAAAGCTGGGGTGGCTGACATATGAGAGCATTAGATGGGTGGATTGGAAGAAGCGAGCGGGCAAGCAGAGATTACATAATCTCTCTCTGTCCCCCACATCACGCTCTTCCAACCTCACAGCCGGTGTCCTGTCAGCCTCAGTGTTGGAGGTGTGGTGGGGAGCAGAGAGATGACATCATCTCTCACTGCCCGCTCTGCATCACTGCTCTCCTGCCTTCATTCGGAAACCACCACGGCACAGAGGCCTGCCCCTGTGCTAAATGGACCAGTGCTGCCACCAATGCAATGACATTCCACATCTGGTGACAGACAGTGTGGCAGGTGGCATGGCAAGTGACATTCTGCATCTGGTGACAGGCAGCGTGGCAGGTGACGTGGCAAATTACATTCTACTTCCTTGGCACAATATTTTTCCAGGCAGCCGGTTCCCAGTGCCAAAAAGGTTGGGGGCCACTGCCATGTTTGGAGGTCAAATTGCACTGCACATGACCTCAAAAATACCATACCAATAGGGAAGTTTGGGGATGGGAACTGGTACTGTACTGGCAAACTTCATGTCATTGAAGGAAGGATGAATGGGAAAATGTACCAAGACATTCTTGATATAAATCTGCTGCCATCTACTAAGATAAAGAAGATGAAATGCGGGTGGACATTTCAGCAAGACAATGATCCCAAAGCCAAGCAAACTCTCAATTGGTTTTAAAGAAAGAAAGAGAGAAAGAAAAAAAAAAAGAAAGAAAATGAAGATGCTAGAATGGCCCAGCCAATCACCTGACTTAAATCCAATAGAAAACCTATGGAAAGAACTAAAGATCAGAGTTCATAGAAGAGGTTCACGGAACCTTCAAGTGTGGAAGAATGGGCTACAATCATACCTGAGCAATGCTTTCGACATCTTGAAGCTATTATTGCCAACAAAGGATTTTGTACAACATTTCAGTTAGCGTGTTCAATACCTTTTCCTGGTGTCATTCCATTTTTTTACGCATAACTTTCTGAACTTATTTGTTTTGGTTTCTTTATATGTATGTATTGCATAGGTTGTTACCGACATGTGGTGAAAATTTCATGTCAGTAACTCCTTTAGGCCTCGTACACACGATGAGATATGTCCGCTTAAACTTGTCCGACGGACAGTTTAGAGCGGACATGTCTCATCGGATTTCGGTCCGATGGCGTGTACACACCATCGGATCAAAATCCCCGCCGGCAGACAGCGTGGTGACACGGCGGTGACGTTGACGCCGCCACGTCACCGCTACGTCACGCACCAGGAAGTAAACACTTCCGCGCGCATGCGTCGGATCCATTCACAGGATACGACGCATGTGCGGGAGGATATGTTCGCTGGTTTCCCGTACTAACCAGCGGACATATCCGACGGACAGGTTTGTAGCGGACAAATTTCAAAGCATGCTTTGAAATTTGTCCGATGGACAAACCTGTCCGCTAGCCCATACACACGATCGGATTTGTCTGCTGAAACGGTCCATCGGACCGTTTTCAGCGGACAAATTCGATCGTGTGTACGCGGCCTTAGAGATATATTTATGGTGACATGTCCAATACTTATTTTACCCGCTGTATACTATCCAGGGTTCCACTTTTGCAAAGTATTTTGTATTTTATTAACTGTATGTGGTTACCGCATGTAAATGTAGGATTTAGCATCATAATATCTTTATTTCTGCCTCCCTTTATTTAAATTTTTCTCCACATTTATGTGCAGGCACCTATAAAAGACAAAGGCCCAGATTCACAGAGCGATTACGCCTGCGCAACAGGAGATGCGCGTGCGTAAGTCTAAATGTGCGCCTGCGTTTCGTTGCGCGGCATCCCCAGAACGAGTTACGCAAAAAATCGTCTTTTTTTTGGCCCGCGTAATTTCGTTAGACTGGCGCATCCTTCCGCGCAAAAGTGCGCTAAACACACCATTGCTTTGCTAGTCAAATATGCTAATGAGGGACTTACGGGGATCCACAAAACAACGTTGGGGCAGCGCAGGCTACACAGTGTGCGCAACAGCAAAATGTCCTCTCTAAAATTAGAGCATATAAAAGCTGGTCTAAAAAGAGAAAAAAAGTCTACTTGTCAGATAAAGCAACACTGTTAGTGAGGAGCTCAGCAGTCACACGTGTTGCACAACAATCTGCATGCCAGTGTCATCCATGCTCATAGCTATACTACTGACTTTAGATGAGCAAAGAAGGATGAGGGCACGGAGGATGGCACTAAGGAGGGCACGGGAGATGTTTTTTTATTTTTTTTTATTTGCTTATATAAAATTTACAATTTAATCTAATCTAATACAATATTCTTATCTGATACAAGCCCCTCACTCTTCACTTGATATATCACACACGCATAGACATCTATGGCATGAGTGATTCTGAGGTGTCTCGCATCTTCAGATTCACACCTCATGTCATCCTGGAATTACCACAACCTTGCAGGAGGACATCAGCAGCCCAACACATGGCACCACCCATGACACCCATGACAGCTACATATACAATCAGAGCCCCATCCCCACAGATTTCGAACAGAACATGTATGGGGACAGCTGGCTGGTTGGTGAGTGACATGGGAGTCAGGCATGACTATCCCCTCCCGTGATGCACACCTCACAAGTGGCACATGCATGACTAACATCCTCCTGTATTTTCCCTTCAAGGTGACTCTGCATATGCACTGGTACCCCATCTCATGACCCCATCTCATGCCAGCTCACATTATGCATCTTTGCACGTTAAACACACACATTAATCATGGCACAATGAGAATGCATGCATGCACACCACTGTGGTCCCTAGCACATACACATCACATCCTCATCAAATTGGATTGGCACCAGTCCACCATGCTGGACTTGTGAGCAGCAACGCCACGCCACGGCTCCAATTATGTCACTGTACATTCATACACCATTCACACGGACCTGGGGATCACTTCTCCCTGGTCCTGGGGAACCCTTCTCCACCAAAATAGAGGGTGACACCCCTTTTCCGGCAGGAATGTCACCCCCACATTCACACAGCATTCACAACACAAAAAAAAAAAAAAATGACCTGCAAAAGCAAAAAATTTCCAGCACAAAAAAATAAAAAATAAAAAGACAAAAAAAAATAAAAAATCTATTTAAAAAAAATAATAATGGGGAAAAACAAATTAGTGCCCTCTGCGTGAGCCACGCCTGGGGCGCCCCCGGCCACGGCCCCGGCTTCTCAGGGGAGACTCATGGGGGAGGGGTAAAACCGGGGAAGGAGGAGCAGCCCCTGATCTCTGCCCACCTGGCGGCCTGCCCTCCAAGGCCACGGCTATTCTGTCCAGGGCAGCACCAACTGTTGCCGTGTTGGCCTGGATAGCCAGGGTAAGGGCCCTCACATCCTGCCCAATGCCTGCTGATGTCGTCTGCAGTTCGTTTAGGCAGGTTGTGAAAGCCCGGGAGTGGGAGTCCAGGTTCCCCAGTGTATCCTTGATGGAGGACAGGCTCTCCTCCATCCGCACCAATGTCTGGCTGACCTGTCCCAGATGGCGGGTCTGGAGGAACTGGTCCCTTCTCAGGGTGGCGGGCAGGAGATCGGCCAACCCCCTGGTGGTCTGGGATGACATCCTGCCTCCAGCTGATGCTTGTGGCCGGGGAGAAGGGGAGGCCCTTGTGAGGGGAGCCATGTTGGGGGAGGAGGGGGGGGGGCTCCCCCTTAGGGAGGCCTGCCTGCTGCCAGGCAGAGGGGAAGAGTCCTCAAAACCCAAACGTCCAGTGCCTGACATGGACTCCTCCTCCTCATGATTCTCCTCCTCCTCATGATTCTCCTGCTCCTCTTGAACCTCCTCCGCGGACTCCGGCCTTGTTGGGGGGGCCTCATTAGGCTGCTGTCCTGGGGTTGGTGCGGTCAGGCCAGATGGCCCTGCACCCTCCTGCACATCTGTGGATGACACAAAACATTCACAGGTTGGAGGATCCACACACTTGCCACATATTCCCTTTCACCCCCTCCCCCACACATGCTACACACCTGATATAAAAAAAAAAAAAATTTACCTGGCACCACGGGCTCCGGACTTGAGTCAAAGCCGGGCAGGCCCTCAACTTCATGCCGATGAAAGGTCAGGGCCACCGCACGCTCCTCCGCTGTCAGGCTATTACGGCATGGTGGGCCCCCTCCTGTGCCCCTGGCATGGGCATGCATTCTGGCCAGCTTCTTTTTGACCAGACGCCGGAGGTCATTGATTTTTTTGTCAATCCCAGACCTGGTCCGTGTCTCCCCCTGCCCCACTGAATTCACCTGGTCAGTGATCCTATCCAAAATCTCCCTCCTCCTGTCCGGGGTGGTGTTGGCACTCTGTGGGCCGTGGAGGTAACGCCCATACTCGCTAATGGCCCGGGCAAGAATCTGTTTTTCCACAAGTGTAAAATTCAGCTTGCGTTTTCTCTCAGTCATCCTTCCAAAAAAAATCAGTCCCAGTCAACAAAATTCACGCACACAAACAAGCACAACCAATAAAAAAAAAACACACACACAGAGAGAAACAGTCACCAAAAAACAAAACAAAAATACAGCAGGAAAAGAAACAAACACAAATATATCAATCAAACAAACAGTCTCTCAAACACTTATCAAAAACCACTTTCAAAAATCTACTAACAAACACTTGATCACACAGAACACTAATCAGACAACTACAAAACACACCGCAACGAACAACAGGACAAAAAGCACTTTGTTAAATGGGAAGGGACAAAGGGATGTACTTTTGCAAAGGAAGTGCGTTTGTGTGTGTCTATTTATACTGTTTGCGTAGTTCACAACGTTGCCCTAGTCCATTTCCAATTTCACTGATTGCGCCGCTCCCGAGTTGTGAGCATGCGCACAGCGGAGCTGACATGGTCTCTTTCAAGCGCGCATGCGCGAGCCGGCCGGCCCTTCATTTGCATGGGGTCACGGCTCATTTCAATGTAACACGCCCACGTCCTTCCCAATTTGTATTACTCCTCCTTACGCCTCTGAAAAAACGTTATGTATGCGCAATTTCCTGCGCAAAAGCTACGAGAATAGGGTGATTATGCGGCAAAATTGCACAAGTCTAACGTAAAGGCGGTGCGCTACGCCGGTCCAATAATGCGCAGATGTACGTGAATCTGGGCCAAAAATGTTAAATTAATACATCATTAAATGTACTTATTTAAACGCTAGCATTTTAACTACCTGAATTTGACTTGATGCCGGATCCCTGTACAGCAAAGTTTAGATTAGAAGAGGAAGTAAGGTGATAGGAGTAGAGAGAAACAGATGAGCTTATGAGCTTACTGCTTTTTCCTTCACTGTCCAGTCACAGGCAGGGGGCTTAGAGGAGACGTCTATATAAGGTTGAATTCAAATTGTTGTGGTGCATTTTTCTGCATGTTAACGTGTATTAAGTCAGTTCATTCATTTGTGTTGACTGCCTAAAACACCAAAGTGCAAAAAAAACTATTATTCTTCGTAACACAGCAAACCACAGCACAAAGCAAGTACATTTGTAAGATGCATTAGGGTGTTATTAAAATTTAGTCACTTTGCAGTGCATGAATGGCCATAATTGCTTCTCAATGCAATGGTGTTATCCAAGCCTAATACTTAAATGCAGTTCTCTTAGATAAAATAGCTGTCCAAAATACCAAGCCATTGCCTCTGATTTAAAGCTCCTGTGAAAGATAAAGTAAAACCTGCAAACATGGCCTGTTGGGGGTACTTGAGGTCAGGGTTGAGAACCACTGCTCTAGACCAGTGGTGTCTAAACTGTGGCTTAGGGCCACGTGTGGCCCATTGCTTGCCTTTATCTGACCCTTGAGATGCTATTCCACCAACTGACACCATCAATGGGACACTATTCTTAAAATTGATATCAACAGTGGGGCACTATTTCTCCCATTAGAACAAATAATGGGGCACTGATGTAAGGCAGTATCTTTTCCCACTGGCCACTGTCCGGCCCCTCTAAAGTCTGCAGAACAGTAAACTGGCCCTTTGCTTAGAATGTTTGGGGACCCTCGCTCTAGACTGTGTGTGGTCCATCTGCACCATAACATACAGTGCAGGACTATTAGGGCCGGTTTACACTAGGAATTGCACAGGAACATGCAATTCTATGTGATGTAACTTTAGCCTATTAATTTTGAATGGGCTAAAATCCCACAGCACTGCACCAAATGTAGCGCATGCGCTCTGCATGTGAGGTGGCAAGTGTATGACCACAAGCTGGAGCACCTTAGAGAGGAGATTATGCAGATTGGTTGCACGGATGGACGGATCCTGCCACAGTGAGGAATAACAGTATTACACCTTATTCCTCATCCCTTAGGCTTCACAAGCTTTTAATTGTGTGAGGGGTGGATGCATGGCCCACTGCAAGGGTATTTTTTTTGTGCCTTGAGTTGGCCTTTAAAATGGCTCTCTATGTGCGTTGCTGTGTATTTAGCTGTTTGCCTGGAGTTTAGCCACAAACACTGCAAGGAACAGGAGCCTTTGTCTCACTTACCTATATTTTCAGAATGTAAAATAAATAAAACCACTGATAAAAAATTATAAATGAAAAATTGAGTTAAAGCAAAATCATTTGCTGGCTATATCAGCACAAAAATATAAGATGCTTGATGAGGAACACTCATGCCTAGTACACACGACCGTTTTTTCCGTCGGATAAAAAAAAAAACGTTTTCCCGACGGAATTCTTGTCAAGCCTGCCTTGCATACACACAGTCACACAAAAGTCCGGTTAACTTTTGACTGGCAAGAACGCAGTGACGTAAAAGCCTACGAGGAGCCCAGAAAATTAAGTTCTATGCTTCTAAGCATGCGTTAATTTGTTTCCGAGCATGCACAGTTTTTTTACCCGTCGGAAAACCATACAGACAAACAGTTTTCCTGCCAGGATTTTTTCCTGTTTTCTGATAGGGAAAAAAGAGATCCTGCTCTCTTTTTTTTGTCCGGCAGTTTTCCAGTCGGAAAAACAACGATGGAGCATACACACGGTCGGGATTCCCGACGAAAAGCTCTCATAGTAGTTTTCCCATTGGATAAAACGGTCGTATGTACGAGGCATCAGATGTTTTAAAACAGGTGTGCCCAACCATTGGCCTGGGGGCCCACGGAGCCCTCTGATGTGGCCCATGGAGCCCTCTGATGTGGCCCACGGAACCCTCTGATGTGGCCCACGACCTCCTGCTCTGGGATGGAATAAAATAGAATACTGTTATTAATGGTAAGTTTATTACTAAGATATATATGCGCATATCTGTTCTGCAGTGGTTACTGGGCTGCTTTCAGACTGATCCACAGGTGCAGAGAAGTGCACCTGTGGGTTACCTACACTGAGCCCTAGAATTCTATTACCTGCGAGTTTGGTGTGCTGAGAGTAGTGTGTGGGCTCCATAGAGCCGAGTGGGCTGCCATCCACCTACTACACTCATTGTGGCCCGCGACCGGTTACCAATCGCTTAAGTGGCCCTTGCTCTTTAAAAGGTTGGGCACCCCTGTTTAAAAAGCTTGACTTTGTATCTGTTGCATTAGTCAATTAACTGTATAATTGAACTTGTTTTTTTGTATTCTTTGGCTTTCTTTGTATGATACTATGCAGCAAGGCAAACAAAGAAATATGTGCAGTAAATATTATTCCACTTAAAACACTGAAATTGATATTAGTAGTCTTGTCCTGCTTTCTTCCCAAACCTTAATAGTCGCGTGTATTGTTATCAGAAGTATTTTCCTCGTTTTTGTTTTATGCATCCAGCTTCAGTGCAGCATCTTCTACAAAGGCAAAGCAACGTCTGTCCTGTCATTACTGGCAGCTTAGGTTTCACTTCTGTGATTTCAAAGCTTTAAATATTCAACATATTCATTTATTAGGTGGAGGGTGAATAGTATTACCATAATTTCTCATTTGTTGTCATATACTCGGTTGCTAATGCTGGGTATCGGGGACAGCCAAGCCTTGTATCAGTTTTAAATTAAACAAATTGACTATCAACATTAATTTGCATTTACAAAGATACATTACTGTTATCACAGCGTGAAGCCCACTCTCCAAAATCTAGAGTGGAATAAGGTGGAGGAAGAAATCAGCATTCAATTTATTGCAGAATTTTTTTTTAATTTTTGCTTTTTTTTTTCATAAGTTAGTTCATGAATTGTAAAACAGAAGGTATCAAAATTATGTAGATGAATCTTAATATTATTAATTTTATTATGATTTTTCACAAGAGCCTTAAGTAAAAATTGAAAATGTTATGTGAAGTGAGGATACAATCGGATTTGTATCAGTTGTATGAGTCGTAATGGGAATCTTCTTTATTTCATTGTTGAGCAGTAATGAATTAGTGCCAATTGAACTGCTTACTACACAGTTTAGCTAGTGCTAGAAAAAGTACCCCCAGGTAAATTGCATGCTGCTCTATCAGCAGTCAACTACTTTATATCTGAGTACACACAACCATGGGGGTAATTGTATGATGCCTCTTTATAAAGGTGCAAAATAGTTAGTTCTCTGGTGTTCTTTTACATTTTTGTATATTTCAGACACCTTTCACACTGAGGAGTTTTTCAGGCGGTTTAGCGCTAAAAATAGCGCCTAAATACCGCCTGAAAAACTCCTGCCCTGCAGTCTCAGTGTGAAAGCCAGAGTGCTTTCACACTGAGGCGATGCACTAGCAGGACCGCTCCAAAAGTTCAGCTAGCAGCATCTTTGGAGCGGTGAGAGGAGCGGTGTGTTTACCGCTCCTCCACTGCTCCTTCCCATTGAAAACAATGGGATACTGAGGCGCATTGCCGGCAGTATTAACCCTTTTTCGCCTGCTAGTGGGGGTTAAAACCACACCGCTAGCAGCCGAATACCGTCGCAATTCCGCAGCAATTCTGACAGTATAGCAGCGCTATACCGCTACCGCACCTCCCGCCCCAGTGTAAAGGGACCTAACTGTTTTGTGCTTTTGACCTTGACATTTTATTTTGGGGATTTTAGTAGCTAGTTTGCCTATAGACCATCACTCTGAAGCTAGCTATACACCATGTTGGTTTTCATTCGGGAAATACACTTACTATGCAGGGGGCTTTGGAAATTTTTTGTGTCCAACTGCAGTGGCATTCTACCACTGAAAAGTTTCCCCAACGGTTTCCATTGCTTTAAGTCTGTCAGACATGTGTCGTTAGATTCTCCTGCGGCAGCGAGCATTAGCGTTCATTAGGGAAGGCCGGAATTCATAGCAGGGTGCCACAGCTAAATATAGCCATTTAGACAAAGATGACCTAATCACTGATTGACTACCCCAAAGAGAATATTTACTTGATGTAATGTAATGCTGATTATTCATAACTACGGCCAAAAGGAAGAAGAACAGTTTAAAGGTGTAGGTTTTATGGTGGTTTTTATATATACAAATACATGTAAAATATGTCAGATTGAGGTAAATCTTATCATGGTATTGTTATGAAAAAAAAAAAAATCTGTGTAGTTAGTAATTACATACAGTATGTATATGGGAATAGTATTTTTTTCATTACATATGCATGTCCTGCTTCCTGCTGTGCTACACAGTAGTTCTTCTTTACTGCCCTCTAACATAGCTGACCCACATAAAACCAATGTAGGGGATGACAGGCGTGTGATCTGAACCCAGAAGGAAACTATCAGTGCCAGGCATAGGTGCCTTGTACACACGATTTGGCTTTTGCCTGGCCAAGTCAGATCGATGGAATTTCATCAGAGTAAAATAGAACATGTTCTATATCTAAACTCTGATGGAATTCATCAAAATATCCGATGAAAAAACTCTGATGGGGCTACACACGATCGAAATATCCGATAGAGAAAGTCAGTTGGACTTTTTCCATCTTAAATTCCGATCGTGTGTACAAGGCATTAGGGTGTGCACCCCAAAGCTCAAACACAGAGAAACAAAGGCAGTGGGTAGGGGTCTACACATGTCACAGCTGGGATGCTATGCTTCACAGCCATGGCAAAAATTACTGAATGAAAACCACCTGAACACGGGTCCCTATTTTTTTTTTTTAATGATTTAAAAATATATTTTTTTAGATTTTATTTTCTAACTAGTCTTTTGGGGGGCTTTGGTGAAATATCAGGGTTCTCCACAGACCCCTGATGTCCTAAATTTAAAGCTACGTACACACGATCGGTTCAAACTGATGAAAACGGACTGAAGTTCGTTTTCATCGGTCCAAACCGAGCGTGGGTAGGTCCCATCGGTCCGTTATCCTTCGGTCCAAAAACAGATGGCTTGCTTTAAAATCGAACCGATGGACGGCTAACCGATAGGACAAACCCGATCGTTAGTACGCACGAGCATCGGCTAAAAATCCATGCATGCTCAGAATCAAGTCGAAGCATGCTTGGAAGCATTCAACTTTGTTTTGTTCATCACGTCGTCGTGTTTTACGTCACCGCATTCTGACATGATCAGTTCATGATTGTGTAGGCACATCAGTCCATCAGTCAGCTTCATCGGTGAACCGATGAAAACGGTCCGTCGGACCGTTCTCATCGGATGGACCGATCGTGTGTACAGGGCTTAAGAGAAAGAGACTGAGGACAGGATAGAGGCGCAGATGCTAAAACTGAATCCCCTAAAGCGCAGAAGGAGGGAGGGAGAGGAGCAGAAGCTAGCAGCGTTGCAGGGGGAGGAACAAGAGGATGGGTAGTTGCAATAAGGCAGTACAGCATGTCCTCAAGCTCGGCAGGTGTCTGGGCCCCCCTTTGGAATCAATAGGGCCTGGTACAGGAGGGCAGGCTGTACTGCCTAATCATTGGACCTGGCGCACAGGGTGATTAAGGTGCGCCCAGGTACACCTGGCACAGCCCCTGATTTCCTACCCCACAGCTGCATGTACACAAAGGGGCCGGGATGCTTGGCACAAAGAATTATCACTACATTGCGTATATGCAGCTGCGGAAAGGGCAAACCCCTTATTGGCATTGAAAGTTTCTTTCTGAAATAGGACTGAACCCACGCTCATTACTGCTCCCTATATGGCTATGTCATGTTATTTAAAGTGTTAGACCTTTTAGCAGTGGGTGAAAAGCAAAAAAGCAAAAACATTTATCAAAAGAAACAAAATCAGTCCCCATCTCCGCATTGATGACCTTTAGGCATGTTTTGCAGCTCTCAGTAATCCTGGGGCATGGGGCTAAAGGTGATATGGAATTGCCCTTATTATACCTTACAGGTAACCAGTATTTTCATTCCTGACCAATCAAAATCAATAAAGAAGCATGTTGTGTAATGTATTCTGCATGCTCAGTGCATGAAGGTGCATTTTCTTTAAGTCTGCTTTTTGCTTCCTTTAACTGGTGAATCATTTTGGACCTCATCACCATTCCCCATTCATTCCAGACAATGACAAAATATTGCAATATGTTTTCTTGGGAAGAATTAACTGTTTCCTTTCAACAGCAGGATAATATTTTGTCTTAACAGAGAGGCTGAATGATTTTAGTGAAATCTCCCTCTAGTGGCTAATTGACAAATCTCCCATGTTAACATATTAGAACAAATCGAAGACCAAGCATTTTACGGTTTGTATTGCCACCCTGGTGTCCGTCACTTTCTGTCTGTCAGGAAACCAGTGTTAGAATGCTGTTGAAAATATTATAACTACCAGATAGTAAACTCCAGAGTGTATGCAATATTAGTATGTTTAATTATCAATGAGTGCAGCAAATAATGAGCAAACTGAAATACCAACTAGGACACAGCAACGAGCAAGTGATACAAAGTGGTACACAGTATAGAGCAGGGATCCTCAAACTATGGCCCTCCAGCTGTTGTAGGAACTACACATCCCATGAGGCATTGTAAACCTCTGACATTCACAGACATGACTAGGCATGATGGTAATTGTAGTTCCTGAACAACTGGAGGGCCGTAGTTTGAAGATCCCTGGTATAGGGGTTAATAAAGGATGGTAGGACTGGGAACCAACAAGTCAATGTATCAGGCAGGATACAAAGCAATGTAACGGATCAGGGTAGATAACAAATAATTGGCTGGTTGTTGCAGCCAGGCTCATGTGATGATTGATGATGCAAATTGGTGTTCGCAGTAAGAACACCCATTCATGCCTTCCCAAATAACGGGCAGGCAATCGCTCAGTGCCACCAGCAGGTGAATTGGGGAAGGACAGCTTTCTGATACTGTCCCTCTGTCATTGCAGCGGGAAATACGAGAAAATCTCTCCAACTGAGACAGAAACAGTAGTAAAACTTATTTTATTAAAATTCCTTCTTTCTTTTTTGCTTTAGATGTCTTTAGAAAGCAAAAGGAGATCTTTCACTTTACTTCCTAATTCAGTGACACCCTTGGTGTCGGAATTTGACAGAAAGTGAGTAATTTCACGAATGGATGTATCTACTTTGGTAAACACCTGACTTTGGGCCAGATTCTGGTACATTGTGCGGCCGCGTAGCGTAAGCCATTTACACTACGCCGCCGCAACTTAACAGAGCAAGTGCCGTATTCTCCAAGCATTTGCTCCGTAAGTTGCGGCTGCGTAGTGTAAATGGCCCGGCGTAATTCAATGGGGGCAGCTTGTATTTAAATTAAGCGCGCCCCCGCGTTGATCGAACTGCGTATGCGCCGGCCAGGAAAAAAGCCCAGTGCGCATGCTCCAGCTCACGTCGGAAATCGTTGTTGAAACCGACGTCAAAACGACGTGATCGTCACTTACGCAATGCCCTATTCGCGAACGAATTAGTAAAACGACGTTACCAACGGAAAAAGACGACGCTGACCCGACGCCATACTTAACATGGCAACGACGGAACTTCGTAAACCTACCCCTCATATAGCAGGGGTAGGTTTACGCTTACGGAAACGACGGAAACGACGATGGGGCGGCGTAAAAACGTTCGGGAATCGGCGTATTAGGCTCATTTGCATAGGCAAATGAGAAAACAACGTAAAGGCCACCTAGCGGCAAGAAAACGAATTACATCTACGATCCGACAGTGTAAGTGTTTTACACCTGTCGGATCTTCACTGTATCTATGCGTAAGTGATTCCAGGAATCACACGCATAGATACCCAGTAAAAAAAACTGAGATACGACGGTGTTTCCTGCGATACACCGTCGTATCTCTTTTGAGAATCTGGCCCAGAGACTTTAACTACTTGCAGACCGCCCCATACACATATATGGCGATAGAGTGGCCACTCTGTGCGGCATTTCTGGGTAGGGGGCTGATTTGATACAGCACAGTTGGTCAGGAGGTCCCGGACAAATACTTATGGCTGGGACCTGCTGGTCGGATTAGCGAATCCCAGTACAGAGCCCTGTGTTTACTAACAACACAGGGCTCTGCACACAAAGCGGAAATTAGGCTGTTTTAATTTTTTATTAGAAAAATCTGCCATATCTATTAGTAAAAGCAGAACATATTGCACACATTACACATTGTTAGGTACACAGTTACCCTTTCATTGGCCTTAGATGTTACCCCTTCCCAGCAGTGTCATTAGTACAGTGACAGTGTATAGTATTAGCATTAATCACTGTATTAGTGTCACTTAATCAGTTCCCACCCAGTGTCAGTTAGTGTCAGATTTCCCACTGCACTATCACAGTCCCACTATAAGTTGCTGATCAGGGTCATTACTAGTAAAAAAATATATAAATTCCAGTATATGCTATTATTTGTAGACGCTATAACATTTATAGCGTTCACGCAAACAAATTAATATACACTTATTGGAATTGTTTTCCCCCTAAAGGCATATAGCAAAATACATTTTGGCCAAAATGGATAAAGAAATTAGATTTTTTAAGAAAGTAAAAAACATGGTTTGTTTTTTTCAAAATTTCCATAAAATGTTCATGTATATAATAATAAAAAATAAAAAAACTCAGTGGTGATCAAATACAACCAAAAGAAAGCTCCACTTGTGTGAAAAAAATTACATAAATTTAATTTGCGTACAGCATTGCATTACTTCACAATAGCCAGGTAAAGTAGCGCAGTGCCGAATAGCAAAAAATGCTGCAGTCATGAAGGGGGTAAAACCTTCCAGAAGTCAAGTGGTTAACTTTTCCTCACTCATGCTGCTAAATAACTCAAAATATGCCCTCAGGGAAAGTAAACTATATACATAACGCATCCCTAGCCCATAACTCTCAGCTAGTCGTACTTAAAATGTATTTCCAGTTTTGCAGCCAATTTTGGATAACGCCTATTTTATATTTGGTACGTTCTCATTCCCGTAACACAACAACTGCTCACAACTTGCCGTATTTATCAGTGTATAACACACACCCTAACTTTAAGAGGGAAGTTTCAGGAAAAAAACTTTCCACAGCCCCCTGCGTATTACATGCAGGCACAGTTTACCCTCTATTTTCAGGGTAAAAAAGTGAGTGTTATACGCCAATAAATCAAAAACTGACATGTTCTTATATAGAGGGTGCTGGGGGGGGGGGGGTTATGTTTACTTTAACCACTTGCTTACTGGGCACATAAACCCCCTTCGTGCCCAGGCAAAATTTCAGCTTGCGGCACTGCGTCGCTTTAACTGACAATTGCGCGGTCGTGCGACGTGGCTCCAAACAAAATTTGCGTCCTTTTTTTCCCCACAAATAGAGCTTTCTTTTGGTGGTATTTGATCGCCCATGCGGTTTTTATTTTTTGCGTTATAAACAAAAAAAGAGCGACAATTTAAAAATATATATATATTTTTTACTTGTTGCTTTAATAAATATCCCAATTTTTTTTTTTTTTTTTTATATTTTTTTTTTTCTCAGTTAAGGCCGATACGTATTCTTCTACGTATTTTTGTAAAAAAAAAAAAAAAAATCACAATAAGTGACTGCTTTGCGCAAAAGTTATAGCACCTACAAAATAAGGGACAGAATTATGATTTTTTTTTTTATATTTTTTTTTTTACTAGTAATGGCGGCGATCTGCGATTTTTATTTTGACTGCGATATTGCGTCGGACACTTGACACATTTTTGGCGCCATTCACATTTATACAGCGACCAGTGCTATAAATATGCACTTATTACTGTATAAATGTGACTGGCATTGAATGGGTTAACACTAGGGGGTGAGGAAGGGGTTAAATGTATTGCCTGGGTGTGTTCTAACTGTGTGGGGGGAGGGGGGTGACTGGGGGAGGTGATCGATGCTGTCTCCCTATGTACAAGAGAAACAGCATCTGTCACCTCTCCCTGACAGGACGTGGAGCTCTGTGTTTACACACAGAGCTCCACGTCCCTGCTCTGTCACCGACGATCGCGTGTACCTGACGGACATCGCGGCCGCCGGGTACACGCATCGAATCCTCGGTGATGCGTCGGGACTGTTTTTCCCCGCCGCGCGCCACCCTGTGGAGCGCGCGGGGAATTACAAGTAAATCACGTCCAAAGACGTGACCCCGGCGCCTCAGGTCCGCGCTGTTGACGTGTTCTGTCAATGGCGCGGACCCGAAGTGGTTAATTAAGCCTTGCCTGTACTGTGCTGGCAGATCTCTTTACCAGTTGTAAACTAGATTTGACCACTGCATGTCTTAAAGGGTTAAAGATCTAGAATCTGGCATTTTTAATGTATGTTATTGAGAGACAACTCGTGTCCTTTCACTGTCAGTGAAGACAGATTGAATTTCCTTTCTTTTCAAATTTTTTAGAGTAACTTGCAGTTTGCCGAAGGCTTGCTCCAAATAAACACTTTGAAAGGTAAAAATAAATATTTTATTTTTAGGTATACTGTGGTAATGGGAACACATAACTAATGTACATAGTGTTTTTTTATGATAAATTTGACTGCACATTGGAAATACACTTTAAACATAACATTCATGTATACGGATGAGCTGTAAGTAATGTCATCTGTGTGCTGTATAATGGAACTAAAGTCTAGTTGTGCCGCAGCATCATAACCTCACAGGGGTGTATATGATAACAGAAGCAGCTTCATATGACAGGTATCATATGTCCTTTTATCGCTGCGTACACAGTTGATCAAATCTTTACACAAACCTGCAGCAGGTTTTTTATGACTTTCAGGTTAAAGACACATGCTAAACTACAGAGTCAATCAATCTTGTGTCCCAGGGGCCACATGAGATTTGCTTTTACAGTCTTGCTGATATATATTCATTTACTCATCTATGACCTGTAACTCTTGCAATCTTTATCTTATTTCCTTCTTTTTTTTTTTACTTTGCTCAGCTTACATTAACACATCTGCACTTGCTAACAAAATGGAAAAAAATAAATAAAGCTTGTTTGTGTGTAATATAAGGGTTTGGGCAAACACCTCAATACACAGATAAACACAGATAAAAAAGATTATGGGCCAGATTCACGAACACTTGCGCTGGAGTATTTGGATATGCGCCGCGTAACTGTGATGATGCGCCGTCGTTTCTATGTGCCCGTACCCACCAAACTAGATGCGCCCAATAACGGGTCATTTGCGACCGGCGGAACGTTCCGACGCCAGAGTATCGTCAGCGCTTATTTTCGCTGGGCGCATCAGTCGCGCCCATTGATTTCCCCTGCAAATATGCAAATGAGGTATTTTTCCCAATTCACGAACGGATTAGCACCATACGCTGGCTACATGCGCCGCGCGTATCTGGTCCGTCCGGCGCAAAGTTATTTCTACAAAAGGCTGCTTTATCTTTACTCCAGACGGTCACAGGTCAGCAGGAGAGCAGCTACAGCAGCGTTACCGACGATAGGAGCTTGCTGAGCACCCCCACTTGCAAGGACAACACCTCTGTGTGCCAACATGCCAGGGGCAATTGTGGTCCTAGAACTACTGATGGGTCCCCCGGAACCAAGAAGGCGGCCACGTGAGAGGATATACCGCACTCGTATGAACCTCTTTGGCATGGGGGAGGAGGAGGTGTATCGCCTCTTCAGATTCAGCCCTGTTGCAATACTTGAACTAACCACAACCCTGCAGGGTGACATCACCAGCAAGACACACCGCTCACAAGCAGTGCAGCCACTGGTGAAGGTCCTGGCAACACTTCATTTCCTTGCCAGTGGATCATTCCAGCGTACAAGTGGAGTGGTGGCTGGGATGTCACAGTCCTCCATAAGCAGATGTGTGCACCAGGTTGTCCCTGCAATCCTCAGACGCATGTCCAACCAGTTCATCAGACCCACCACTGAGGAGCTGCGGCAGAAGGCAATGACAGATTTCTACAACATTGCCAGATTCCCACGCACTGTGGGGGCCATTGATTGCACACATGTGGCCCTACAGCCCCCCAGTGCCACAGAGCACATATACCGCAATCGGAAGCATTGGCATTCCATCAACGTACAGGTGATAGCCGATGCCCAACGCCTCATATGGCACGTCCGTGCCAAACACCCCGGATCCAGCCATGACAGCTACATATACAATCAGAGCCCCATCCCAACGGAATTTAACCAGAACATGTATGGGGACAGCTGGCTGGTTGGTGAGTGACATGGGTGGCAGGCATGACTATCCCCTCCCGTGATGCACAACAGAAATCGTACATGCATGACTAACATTCTCCTGTCTTTTACCTTACAGGTGACTCTGCATATGCACTGGGACCCCATCTAATGACTCCTTTCCAGAACCCCCAAACCAGAGGAGAGAGAAAATACAATGAAGCACACATCAAAACCCGTGCAGTGGTGGAGCAAACATTTGGGCTCCTGAAGTCCCGTTTCCGCTGCCTGGATAAGTCCGGGGGGACCCTATTGTATTCCCCTACCTTTGTGTGTAAGATCATCGGTGCATGTTGCATACTACATAACTTTGCTATGAAAAAAAGGCCTGCATATTGACATACGTGATGACCTGACCCCCGACCCACACAGCCCCCCCCTGCCAGAGGACACCCAGTCTGCTGATGGAAGAGCAGTCAGGAGGGTCCTCGCCGTAGGCATCTTTGGACACTAAACCAAAACATTAATCACACAGACAGTGCACGCGTGTACACCACTGGATCACACACACCACAGGCACATCGCATTGTATTAGCCCAAGTCCAGCATGTAGGAGTTGGGAGCAGTAACGCCAGCGTCAAGGCCCCAATGATGTCACTGTCCATTCACACACCTTTCACACGTGATTCATTCAGCCGTGGGGTTAACTTCACCACCACGGCCGAGGGTGACACCCCTTACTTTCAGGAGTGCCACCCTCTCACATTCACACACCATTCACACTGTCCCCTGCACTCCTGACCGTGTGCAGTACAAAAAGAAATTAATAATATCATATCCTGATAATAAAAAGAAACAAAATCTCATAACCTGAGAAAAAGAAAAAATAAACTCATGACCTGAGTATGTCCAAATCAAAAATATAAAACAACAAAAAAAAAGGCCTCATCGGGGATGCCGGGGGCTTCTTCTGGGGGCCCCTCTCTGGCTCCGCAGCTGCCTGGATGGAGTGGGTGGGGGTGGGGGGGCATCTGGAGGTGGCTGATCCCCAGGTGGGCCACTCCTGGCAGGTGTGGCCTGCGTGCCCTCCAAGGCCCTGGCTATCCGTCCAAGGTATGTGTTCGTCTGGGCCTGCATCCGGAGCTGACGGGTCACCTGGTAATGCTGGGCCCGCCGACTCAGCCTCCCCTGCTCCCGGATGGCAGCACTGTTCCCATGGATGGCAGCAGTGTTGGCCTGGACGGCTGCAGTAAGGTGCTGGATATCCCCCTGCACCTCCCCCAAAGTGGTGACCACTGCAGCGCAATTAGAGCTGACATCCTGCACTGCGTTGCTGAGGTTGGCAACGGAGCCCAGGCTGTCAGCCACTTTCTCCAAGTGCACCGCTATGGCCCCCATCTGTTCCGTCTGCCTGGCGTGATCCCTCGCCAACTGGTCCTGGACACCATCAGACACCCCCCTGGTCTTCTGGGTCGCCTTCCTGGGGCCAGAAGATGGATGTCCTCGGGTGGAAGGTGTCGCCCTTGAGGGGCTTCCAAGGATGGGGGAGGGGACGACAGACGGGCCAGGAGAAGGGGAGGAGACAGACAAAACCAAAGAAAAGTCCTGCTCTGCCACAGCAGGATCCTCCACAACCACCTCGACAGGTGTGGTGTGGCCACTCTCCTCCTCCACAACCTCTTCACCACCCAGTGGCTCGGGCACATGATGGCGTGGGGGGGATGGGGTGGAATGCAGGCTGACAGATGATGGCCCAGCTCCGTCATCTGTGGATGACACAAAGCAGACACATGTTGGTGGTCCCACACACTTGGCACATGTACCCCCCCCCCCAAATGCAAAACAACAAATAGGGGATTATAAAACACTTACCTGTCCTTGTGCCTTCCTCCACGGAGTCATAGCCTGCGACCCCCTCCACCTGCTCCCTCTCCAGGCAGCGAGCAACCACCTCCTCCTCTGCGGTCAGGGTGACAGGACATGGGGGACCACCACCTGTGCCCCTCTCATACCTCCTGATGGAGGCCACCTTGCGCCGCAGGTCATTTATTTTTTTTTGTATGTCCCCAGCAGTCCGGGTGGAGTAGCCCAGGACATTGACCCTGGCAGCAATCGACTCCAGGATGCCCTGCTTCCTCTCCCGGCTGGTCTTCCGGCTTTTTTTGCCATGGAGAAATTCATTATCCGTCTCCATTGCCGAGATAATCACTGAGACCTCCTGGGAATTAAAGTTGAGGTTCCTCCTCTCTCTGGGGGTAGCGGGAGCAGCCATTACAGTGCAAAAGTATCTTCCCTGGGGTGGGGGGAAACGGAACTACTTTTGCGCCGGAATGGCGTTTCCGCCAGCGCTTTTAAGCGCCCAGCGGAACGCATTGCGCTGACGTTTCCCAGGAAGTGGTGCCGACGGAAGTTGTGAGCATGCGCACAAGGGGGGGCGAGTGGAGCCGCACTCACTGCGCATGCTCCGTGGATGATGCGCTGAACGTAAGCCTCTGCGCTGGGCTCCGCCCATCATTTACATATGATCACACCCACTTCCACTTGCGTCGGGTTACGCCAGCGCATTATCGTTACTCTGGCGCAAGTTTACGCGCAACTGCTATGTGAATTACAGGACTTGCGCTGAAAGGGTCTTCAGAGTAACGTAAATGAGAAGCGTTACTCCAGAGGAAAGATACTCTCATCTACCTGAATCTGGCCCTATATATATATAATATATGTGCTGCGCTATACAAGTTTTCATTCATTCATTCATATATATATAGATATCTATATACCTATCTATCTATCTATCTATCTATCTATATCTATATACATATTTATATATATATATATATATATATCTATATATAGATATATATATTTATATATATATATCTATATATAGATATATATATCTATATATATATATATATATATATATATATATATATATATATATATATATATATATATATATATACATATATATAGAGAGATAGGGCCGAAACAACTAATCGATTAATCGACAACTAATCGATTACGAAATTAATCGATTACAATTTTCATAATCGATTAATCGGCCAGTAACATAATGGGGTTAAAAAAACAAAAATTAGCCTTTTATAGTGCAAAAAAAGCAAATTGCTACTGTAAATATTACTTTCACTGTCCCACAGTAAAAAAAAATGAACCCCTTACAGTAGTGATTATTTGCTCTTTTTGTACTTATTTTTGTTTTTTTAACCCCATTATGTTACTAAACATCTCAGGCCGGGGTCACACCTCTGTTTTTTGGTGCTTTTTGCAGAAACACACTACAGTCCATTTACATGTTTTCCTATGGGACACGGTCACATCCATGATTTTTTTTCTGCTTCTGCGTATTTGGAAAGGGCAAGGACTTTTTAATGCAAAACAGTGCTATTTTTTAAAAAGCATGTATTGTGTTTTTGCGGCAATTTGTGTTTTGTAATCTGCCCAACAACAAATTGGCCCTAAAAAAAATTAAAATTAAATTTTTTATTTTAAGGCCATTATCCGATTAATCGAACAATAATCGTCCAACTAATCGATTATGAAAAGTATCGTTAGTAGCAGCCATATATATAAATATAAATATATATATATATATATATATATATATATATATATATATATATATATTTATATAGATGTGTGTATGTATATATATATATATATATATATATATATATATATATATATATACACACACATTTTTTCTTTTGTATGTGGTCCTTGTACCCACATATTATGAAGTGAAGCTTACTGATACAGCGGAATCCATGTCACATTAAAATGGCAAAACAAAGCCTTCTGTTATTAAGTTTTGTAATCCTCACGTGTAAAAGTATGCTCTTCCCAGTTAGGAGAAATGCCACAGCTGAGCGCTTTGAACTCAAAGTCAACCAGTACTTATACACAGGCACTCTTTAACAAAGTTTTAAATGCAAATACTTGTAAATAAATCATGTATCTGAACCTGATAACTTCAATGCATGATACATGTACAGCTAGCACATATTTTACATAATGTTGCAGTACTTACCTTAAAGTAGAAGAAATGTCCTGCTGTCAAAACTGCAAGCAGACAGGATTTTTATTGTAGAAGAAACATGCAACCTCTCTTCTGCATATAAGCATGTGCACAGGGTGTGCCTGGGCACACCCTAATTACCCCCTGCTTCCTTGTGCCCCTTGTCTCCTTCCTGCAGTGCTTTCAGCTTCCCTCCTCTGCTATCCCACAGGCTGCTGTTGGGAATATTTCAGGATGGAGAGCAGGGGAAGGGACCAGTAAATATTTAATTTATCAGCACCTTCATTTTCTAAATTAACAAAGTCAGTGATCTGTACAGATCGCTCCTGTGTTCATTCTATACTGAGCATAATAAAATATGTTTATTATGCTTCAGTTTGTGAATGAACAGGGAGCCGCCCAGAGCACTTCCCATTCATTCACTGTCCAGTGCATCTGAGGCTGCAGGGAAAGGGATTGGGGAATGCCTGTCCTCTGTTCCTTTCCCTGTCTCAAAAGTGAGACATTAGGGGTCTGTTTAGACCCTTAATATTTCATCAAAGCCCTCCAACGGAGCTCCTAAAAAATAAAAAATAAATTGAAAAAAAAAAATTAACTACTGGCACCCACAACTGCTCTACTGACACCATCCACTGCTCTGCTGATATACACCCATGTGTGTTTGTGCTCTTGGATGCACACCATATTGCACACCAATGCTTCCGCTATTAAATAAACCAACCTGCCTGCTCGGTCTTCTTCAACATGTAAACTGAGCTGTGCATGCAGAGCAGGATGGAAAATATTTCTAACAGAATATGTGGTTTTCATTCAATTTGTTCCAAAATTTAAAATTTTGAAGTACCTGAAAATTTGCTTTCAATAAGTCGCTGTGCAAATATTGTATGACATAAAAAAACAACAACCACCATTTTATTTTTCAGGACCCCTGCTGATTTTTGCATGTGTGTGGGAAGTCAGCAGCACGGACATTTGCGAAGGAAAAAAAGTGTTTAAAATTATTAACATAAAAAATAATAAAAAACACACAAGACATGACACAGACCCAACCAATGGTCTTTTATGTATTTTGTGGGAACTTTGAAGGGGAGGGAGGGGGGGTCTGTGTGCTGTTTTTTTATTTATTTTTTAAGAAGCTGGTAATGAATGTCACTTTCTAGAAATCCAAGTTATGTAATTTTTGTGGTACAGATTTTAAGGGGGACTCGTTGCATGAGATCCCCCCAAGAATCCATACCAGACCCTTAACTTGGGCAAGGAACCAGACTCATTCACAAAAAAAAAAGAATTGTAACTGAGAACTAAAGACACTCAAATGTTTTAACAAGTCCTTTATTAAAAATCATGATGTTGGCTGGCTTGCCAAAAAACAACAAACAGTATTCATAGTCATGGTACTATGACCAGTGGCATCAGTGCTATCCTCACCCCTTTGCTTAAAGAGGAAGTAAACTTCTGCAGACTTTTACCCATAGGTAAGTCTATAGCAGAGGCTTACCTCTAGGTAGTGAAAATATCTCCTAAACCTTTACAGTTTAGGAGATATTTCCAGTGTGTGCATCTGGTGACATCACTGGTGCATGTGCTCTGAAGGAATGGCCCACATGTGCTGTTCCTTCTGAGCTGGTGCCGCAAACGATGGTGCAGGAGCGATGTCATTGCAGCTTTGGCCAATCACAGTGCTGGAGCCTGCGAACCTGGAAGAAGCTCCGCAAAAGATGTCGGCCGTGACAGCGGTGTGCTGGGACCGCTGCAACAGCTTTGTTCTAAGATAAGTATTTCATAATGAGCTAGTATGTGAATAAGCCCTACTGGGTCTTTTGTTGCTAAAATTCATATAAGACCAGGACTTATTTTCGGGGAAGCACTGTATGTACTAAATTGTCAGCTTATCCTTTCTTCTGGTATTTGCTGCAGTGATCTTAGCTGTGTTTGATATACCGGTAAGTGATTAAGCTGTCTATAGCATACATGGCCTGATGTATGAACTTTCTCCTATTAAGCGCTGATATTATTTCCCTATTGCCACCAATCAAATTTCTAATTGCAGGTCAAGTTGAAATTTGATTGGTAGCTGAGGGGAAGTAGCTCCATTTCTTGTAAAAACTTGCGAAACATGTGGCATACAGTTTTTGCGATACAACCCCATCTCAGCATACATTCAAACTTAGACTGCACCATGGTGCGGCATTGTGCTGTACAATAAAGTTTACTTTTTAGAGGGCCATATCCCCCCGCTAGACTCCTTATATAAGATACTGTACATTTTGAAGTAAAAATATGACCTGTATCTACATTTCATACAATTAAAACATTTCATACAATTAAAAAAAAAGAAAAAAACATATATCTACCCAGCTCATATGCTTATAGTGATTTAAAATTAGTAATGCTAGTTAGTTAATTCATGGGTTCAGCTGAAAAGCTTATTTCTAAAATTAAAATTGATTAAAAAAGTAAAGTCCTTGGCTCGGATTCACGTACCTGGGCGCATCTGTATTCTGGCATAGCGTATCTTGTTTACGCTACGCTGCCGCAACATTGAGAGGCAAGCCTGGTATTCACAAAGAAAATACACGCAACGTTGCGGCGGCGTAGCGTATAGTTGTCGGCGTAAGCCACGTAAGTCAAATTAGGTGGAAGTAGGCGTGATTTATTATTATAATGAAGCGTGACCCCATGTAAATGAAGGGCCGAACGAACAGCGCATGCGCTGTCCCATGGACGCTTCCCAGTACACATGCGCAGAATCACGTCGGGACAAATGCCTAAGATACGTTGAATCACTGAACGTAACCTACGCAAAGCCCTATTCACGTAGTACTACGTAAACGACGTACAATACGACGGCTGTTCCCTCGTCCATACCTTTGCATGACTTACCCCTGCTTTATGTGGGGTAAGTTTACGCCGGATGTACGACTTACGTAAACCGCGTATATTAATGCGCCGGGCGCAAGTACGTTCGTGAATCGGCGTATCTTACTAATTTGCATATTTAACATGGGTACGCCGAATGTGTCCAGCGTAACTATGCGCCCACGATACGCCGGCGTAGGCAAGTTACGTCGGGCGGCTGAAGCCTTGTTTAACGACGTATCTAGCTTTGCGAATCGGCATAACAATACGACAACGCACATTTGTACTTACGATGGCATAAAACTTTCGTGAATCCGGGCCCTTGTATTTTGATTATTCTGCTTTCAAAGGGAGAATAAGAAGCAGAATTGGAAAGCGATTCATTGAAAGTCTGCGTTAGGTAAAGCTGCTGACCTACTCGGCAAGGTATAATTTCCATCTGTCTGTGCAAATGTGCTGAAATAGCTGTGAAATTGCTGCCCTTTGTTAACTTGCTCACAGCTGCACCTCTGCTGCATGCTGCAAGGAAGTTCACACCAAGTATTATACGCTGCTACATGGGAAAAAGCACAGTATGGCCACATTCCAACATAGATAGGTTTGTATCTGCCCTAAGTAGTCCAATTAGTTTATTAAAAAAAATACATAAATTCTGACAATGATCACAGCTCATGTATCATTGAGGTCACTGATATTGAGGAATAATTGGATTTTTAAAACTCATTAACTATTTTAGCTCCCCTTTTATACCATCCCACACTAGAGCTGAGTTACATATTATTATTATTTTTTTATTATTTAGCCGGCAGACTAAACAAAAAAAAAACACAAATGGCCTCGATAAACCGCCTCGAAAAAAAAAAAAAACAGCATACTGGCGCTGACGCCAGTATGCTGGATGAGATGGGACAGGGTAGTTTTAGGGTGAACCATAGCTTTAAGGTGGTAAATATGAGATTTGTATGCAATTTCATATTCCATAACTAAAAATGAAAAAATATGTTTAAAGCTTAAACATAATATATGGGGGTGGACTGACAGATCATGGGGCAATATGAGATCATGGGGCCACACACACACACACACAATATACATTCACACAGAATACACATACACACTGAAAAGGTACTGGAGATGTGGGGCAGCTATAATCTTGGGATTTTTTTTTAAAAACACAGATTTTTACATACTGTCCCTGGTTTTACTGAGGCTGGCAACCCTAGTGGCATGGGGCCCTCGGGCAGTGCCCGAATGGTCAGTCCGCCCCTGTATATAAATTATATGCAAATACAACATTAATATTAGATCTTGTACTGGATTCCTGAGGTCCCCTGGGGTATACAGAGAGGAAGACAAATTATTCTTTTTTTTTTTTTTTAAAGTGTATTTTGTGCGTGAACTCGAGAGAGGAGCCGGACTGCAGGAGTTGGGAGTAGGCAGACCCTCCCCCCCGGAGGCAATCGCCATCCTTCTCCATGCCCCCGGTGGCAATGGCGGATGTGAGGGGGGCCTCCCACTCACCCCGCCCTACCTGCTCCACTTGGGAGCCCAACTGGGGCCCAACAGGACCCCAACGGGGCAGAGGGACTCCCCCTATGAGGGATTGAGGGGGCCTAGCCCACCCAGCCATTCCCCGTAGGTCCTTCGCCTCTCTTTAGGAGACCGCATGGCCAAAGTGCGTGCGTATTAAACCAATTTCATGTGTGTGCAAGTGTGGTGTTTTTTTGTGGGGGGGGGGTGGGCGTACTAAGCACAGGCATACCCTGCATAGCACACCCACCGGGAGCCGGGCTGAGACCACCAAACTCAATTCACATGTAGCCGAGACCGGGATCCAAACCCTTGGCTGCAGAGGTGAACGGCTTGTCAGCGCAGTGCCAATCACGTTGAGCCACCACAGCTCCCTTGAAGACAAATTATTCTATAGAATTTATATAATGCCAACATTTTGTGCAGCACTTTACAAAAAAAAGAGTCACAGAATTGGTACAATGCAATCCAATTCAAGAGGGTCTGCTCAAGGGAGCTTACAATCTAAACTTTCACTTTTGCTCAGCTGGAAAAGAAAGAGATACCAGTAAAGAGATGGTTTTAAAAGAACGTGGAAGTCTGACGAGGTGATTCCCTGGGACTGAGGTGCTTTCCTGAGGTATTTTGCCATAGGAAGCTTACCAAAAATATATTTGCACAAACAGCAGAATATGCATATGTGATTAGGAATATGTGATGGTGATATATGCATATGTGATTAGGAATATGTGATGCCTACTATGGATGATGCTGCATATTTCCCTATTGTGCTTAATCAATAGGATGACTGCAATCTAATTATTAATACACACTTATCTAGATATTACATGGTCTGGGAAAATAAATACTGTATTTATCGGCGTATAACACGCACAGGTGTAAAACACTCACCTTAACTTTGGGATTTGAGGCTTCGATTTTCACTGGTAGTGGCACAGGGCGAGCGGTGTGTGAGAGGGTAAAAAAGTGCATGTTATACGCTGATAGATACGGTAGTTCATACTGATTCCATAAGTATAATGGTGGATTCCAGCATGTGTTCAGGGTTAAAAGTCATGGCTAATTATGAGTACAAACTCTGAGTTTCAGCAGAAAAGTTTTTGAAAACACGGAAAGCTTCACAAAGTATTTCAGGTTTTAGGACACAAGCAGGTCAAGATACAAAGTATTTGTAATGCTGTTTAGACAAAAGCCCTGCAGGATGCTGGCACACAAGTGGCATGTAACCATAATCTAATGTATATTGACATCCTGCAAGTGTGTAAAAATCACTTCAAATTTCTTTCTGACAGCAGCTACTGTTGCACTTCAAGGTTAAGTGTAGCTTATTCAATTCAATCTTTTCACAGAAGAACTTTATTTCTTTGCATTTTTTTGTGTGGTAATTGTATAGGTACTTATATGGCTTGGTAATTTCGCTTATTTGTTGGGTGATTTAAAGACTAAAGCCTGGTACACACAATCAGATTTTCAATTGGATTTTCATCGGACAAAGCGTAGGACTTTTGTCCAAAGGGCGTAGGCCGTGAACTTGTATTGTTTACAAGCAGCAAAGAAATGTTGGCCAACAAACACAAAACTATTTGTTTTTTCAGCTCTTTAGCACTACTCTTTGGGCAACTTCTGCTAAAGTTGTGTTATGGCGAGCATTGCTTCTGAGCATGCGTGTTCGTTCTGGATTTTTTCCAACCGACTTGTGTACATATGATCGGAAAATGTTATAAAAGGAGTAGAGTGCAGTTTTGTTTTCGGTTCGGGTGTGATTCAGGTGTGAATTTTTACTTGAAATCACCCCGGAACCGGACTGAAAAACATACAGTGCTCTTTTAAGCAGCTGGCCTGCAGAAATGCGAACCGGCTCCATAGAGAAGGCTGCCTGTTCACATGTCATGGAAATTGTATGCAGTTCAAAATGCATATATGTGAACCGAGCCTGAAGAAATAGCTGTCTGTTTGTCTGTGGCCATGTGAATCTGAGGCTGCGTACACACGATCTAATATATCTGCGGAAACTGTTCCGCAGACCAGTTTCAGCAGACATATCCGATCGTGTGTACGGGCTAGCAGACAGGTTTCCAGCAGACAAAAGCATGCTTTAAAACTTGTCTGCTGGAAAGCCGTCTGTCGGATATGTCCGCTGGTTAGTACGCCTAACCAGCGGACCGAAATTTCCTGCATGCGTCAAATGGATTTGACGCATGCGTGGAAGTATTTTACTTCCTGGTTTGGTGACGTGGCGGCGTCAACGTCACCGCCACGTCATCGCGCTGTCTGTCTGCGGGGATCTTGGTTTGATCGTGTGTACACAGATCAAACCAAAACATCCCAGGAGACATGTCCGATGAAATTCGGTCTGTCGGACCATTTTCATCGGATATGTCTCCTCGTGTGTACGCGGCCTGAGTGGTTTTATAATCATCAGTCAGCTGCTGCACCTGCAGGGCTCTATTTAGGAAAGTTGCAGGGCCTGGATCCCATTAGACATGATTTCCCCTTGTGCGTATGACACTAAAACAAATTTGTTGCTGGGGATCCTCAAAATCTTATTAGTATCTTAGTGCAGACTTCTGGGAAAATCAGTAAACCAATCGCAAGCAGGAAACAACATTTCTGGGGGGCATTCAATACACCATCTGTGTACAGACCACCTCCAGGTAACCATATTGCATTGCATTTTACAGAAAATTACAGCGCTGCAGATTGAAAAAGAAAGGTACATTTTATTAATATTCAATTACAATGTGACGTGTGTCACAATTATATACATTATATCAGGCATGTCTAAAATTCGGCCCGTGGGCCAATCGCGGCCCGCGTTCCGGTTTTGAACGGCCCGCCGGGTTATTTAGACACATATATCTTTTGTGCCCCCCCCGACAATCCACAAAAGATGTATATGCCTTGGTACGGGACAGGGAGGAGGCAGGATGGGCACCCCCGCCGTGCACGCACAGGAGTATTTCCTGTTTACGGCCGGCCTCTGTAATCGGAGACTTTCTATTAAAGAGGCCACTGTGCACACAGGAGATTCTCCTGTAATTAAGTTTTGGCGCTCGTGAGTGCATTCCTGGCAAATATGGCGGGTGCATTCCTGGCAATGGCGGGTGCATTTCTGGCAATTGTTCAAAGAATGTCAGGCAAAATGGTCGGCCCTCCTGCATGTTCACTTCATCAAATCTGGCTCTCTTTGAAAAAAGTTTGGACACCCCTGCTTTATATAATTCTTTTATCATGAAAGTGGAGTTACCCTTTAATGTGAACCTAGGCTCAGTGTCACTTTAAAATAAATGTTTTTTTCTGTGCGGGGAAATAGGAAAGTTTGACATACTTGACTCCACTGTCTGGTTCACATCGCAGTCTCCTAATATGTCTGAGGATTTGGTTCACAGAATGACATTGTATTTTCCCCTTTTATTACCTGGGGTAACATCAAGCAGGCTGCACTGCCACTTTAGCCACAATGGATGGGCTATTCCAACTTGTGTGGGCCGACACCTTTAGGCCTTAAAGATACCTGTACTGTGAGAAAAAGAGGTTGCCTTTTCTGACCTCCTAAAAAAATGCTAGTTACATGGTTCTTTGGCTTATTTATTTTATAAACAAGCGCCAGAAAAGTCTATGTAAATCAGAACTTCTGATCTGCTTGTCTCTGGGTTAGTGACTTGAACATTTTTACATATTAACCACTTAAGGACCGCCTACTGCACATTTACGTCGGCAGAATGGCACGGCTGGGCACATCAACGTATATATACGTTGATTTTAGTACCCAGCCGTGGGTCGCGGGCGCGCGCCCGCGGGCGCGCTCCCCCCGCGACCCGGTCCGAAGCTCCAGGACCGGGACCGCGGGATTCGCGGACCCGATCGCCGCTGCAGTGCGGCGATCCGTCCCTGGAGCGGAAGAACGGGGAGAGCCGTGTGTACACACGGCTTCCCCGTGCTTCTCTGTGGCTGCAGCATCGATAGCGTCATCCCTGTGATAGGGGGACGCGATCGATGACGTCACACCTACGGCCACACCCCCCTACAGTAGTAAACAACACACATAGGCACACATCCCCTACAGCGCCACCTGTGGTTAACTCCCAAACTGCAACTGTCATTTCCACAGTAAACAATGCAAATTTAAATGCATTTTTTTCTGTGAAAATGACAATTGTCCCAAAAATGTGTCAAAATTGTCCGAAGTGTCCGCCATAATGTCGCAGTCACGAAAAAAATCGCTGATCGCCGCTATTAGTAGTAAAAAAAAATAATAATAATAAAAATGCAATAAAACTATTCCTTATTTTGTAAACGCTATAAATTTTGCGAAAACCAACCGATAAACGCTTATTGTGATTTTTTTTACCAAAAATAGGTAGAAGAATACGTATCGGCCTAAACTGAGGAAAAAAAAAGTTTTTTATATATTTTTGGGGGATTTTTATTATAGCAAAAAGTAAAAAATATTAAATTTTTTTTAAAATTGTCGCTCTATTTTTGTTTATAGCACAAAAAATAAAAACCGCAGAGGTGATCAAATACCACCAAAAGAAAGCTCTATTTGTGGGGAAAAAAGGACGCCAATTTTGTTTGGGAGCCACGTCGCACGACCGCGCAATTGTCAGTTAAAGCGACGCAGTGCCGAATCGCAAAAAGGGGCAAGGTCCTTTGCCTGCATTTTGGTCCGGGTCTTAAGTGGTTAAATACGCAAGAGCCAGAAAACTAGCATTTTCAGAAATATATGTCAGCCTCCGTAATCGCTTAATACAGGTCTTCTTTTAGGCAGCACTCACAGAAACACACACAGGGTGCCTATGTCTTTTCAGCTTTACACCATTAACAAGTCAACAGCTTGACAGACTCTCTCCACAGTAAACAAGAAACAGGTCACAGGATGTTTCTGAAATCTTCGTGCAGACCGGGCTCCTCTCTCAGTTCAGCCATTTTACAATCAATGATTTTAAAGAGGAACCCTTGCCAATCTCCCCATTGTTTTTTTTTTTTTTTTAATGTTGCCCCGCTTACCTGATGGTGGTATCTAGACTTTTCAAATACTCACCCATCCATTAGAACCAGCGTTAACCTGCTGAGATCATTTATGCCCAGCCACAGCTCCGCCCCACGCTGCTATGTTTTTTCCGAAGTCATCGCGGGGCCCGCTGACTCTTCCGGGTTCAGCGGACATGATGCGCCAACAGGCCCACCCCCAACTGTTCTTGAATGAAAGGCTATGTCTCCTAGGATATGTGACGTACATATCCTGGGAGGGACAGCATGCAGTGACCTACATGGGGAGGCGGACAGGACTAAGCAAAAAATAAAGAAAAACAATGCCCCTTTCCTGCAGAGGAAGAAAGGAGGGGCGGAGAGGTGAGATAATCCTCGGGAGGGTGAATGTCCGCTTTAAAAAGAAGAAACATGGCCCCCTCAAAGAAGATGAAGATGAATATTGAATGTTTGTAAACTTTTGGGGCTCATTTACACCAGCTGCTGCATTGCAACACAGTGGGGGTTATTTACGAAAGGCAAATCCACTTTGCGCTACAAGTGCAAAATACAAGTGCAAACTACAAGTGCAAAGTGCAGTTGCTGTAGATCCAAGGGGGACATGCAAGGAGAATAAAAAACTGAATTTTAGCTTGCACATGATTGGATACTAAAATCAGCAGAGCTTCCCCTTTTCAGATCTACCCCTCAGATTTACAGCGACTGCACTTCCAAGTGCACTTTGCACTTGTAGTTTGCACCTGTAGTGCAAAATGGATTTGCCTTTTCGTAAATAACCCCCATTGTGTTAAGAAAAATTACTGCATGCCTTGTCCATGCGGTGGGACTGCGCTGGAATAGCCACCCAACACAGTCCCACCGGACGTGGTGTGAACATGCCTTAGGGCTCATATAGACTTAGTGGACTTAGGGTATATTAAAAATGTGCATTTACTTTAAGCCATGTTTTTAGTGCTCCCCACCCTCTTCTTAAAGCGGAGTTCCAACCACAATTAGCATTTTTTAAATGCATGTCCTTTCATCATGCGTTTTTATAATATAAATCCGGTCACTTACTATTTTACAATCCGCAACCGCTCCGCATAGTTATTCAAAAAAGATAGTTTATAAAACTATGTCCACACCGTTGTCATTTTGCTTGTGGGCACTGTGAAGCCTACAAGCACTTACTTCCTGGAAGTCTTGGATGGGGAGTGATAATTGGACAGTGCACTGCATCCTGGGAAATTATGACACACATTTCCCAGGAGCATTAGAGGGAGATGATGTCAGAATCCTAGGTGATTTCAAAGGCAGATTTCGTGGGACCGCATAGCAACAGGCATTTCCAGATGAGTAAAAAAAAAAAAAACTTTTTTTTTTCTTTTTTTTTTTTTAGGTCTAATGAGCACAATAATGAAAAAAAAAAAAATTGGGATGGAAACTCCACTTTAAGCTGCAAAGGCAGGAGGCAGGGTTGCTCACATGCCCACAGCAAATATTATCACTCCTGTCATGTTCAGTGGGCAGCAAACCCACCAAACCCATTCTTTCAGAGGAGTTGGGGTTTACCGGTATATGCAAGTCTTAAAGCCTTATGCCGCGTACACACGGTCGTTTTTTGCGATGAAAAAAAAACGACGTTTTTTGTGAAGTAAAAAACGACGTTTTTGAAACGTCACTTTCAAAGACGATGTTGCATACACACCATCGTTTTTTTCACAAAAAACGAGGTTACGTTCACCACACTTTTCCATTGAAGCTCGCTTCATAACTAGCTTCTGGGCATGCGCGGGTTGAAAAACGTCGTTTTAAACAACGTTTTTGCTACACACGGTGACTTTTTGTGAAACAAAAAACGACGTTTTGAAAAACGACACAAAAAATTCAAGCATGTTGGAATTTTTTTTTGGTCGTTTTTTTTAAGACAAAAAACGACGTTTTGCCCACACACAATCAATTGAAATTACGTTTTAAAAAACTACGTTTTTTTTCATCGCAAAAAACGACCGTGTGTACGCGGCATAAGAGGTGCCATGTTTTTTCTTGTGATTTCAGCATATCTTGACTCCAAGAGGGAGTGTACAGAAGCTTCCCAGGAGATTCAACCTTGTGAACAGATTTAAGACTTGTGATGTTGTGGCCCTTTGGTCTTCAGAGCAGCTCCTCGTCTTTATAAACAGGGGAGGGGGGGGTGTTGCTCATTGGATTTCTGTCAGGATCAGCAGGGAGTTTTCTATACTTGCAGCATTTATAAACAGACAAAACATGGAGAAATGTGCATGTATTGTACATTTGTTTTGCCCAGATATACACTTTCTTTTGAGTGCAATTTTGTGGTAAACAATAGCATAATAAAGAATTTGCATCTAGCTGTTGTAAAATTGTTTCACTGTTATATATTGTATGATAAATATTTCTGTGTTTCTCATATTGTGGATGTTATTTTGTTTGTTTTAGATATCAGAGACATATGCCTTTCTTCCCAGAGAAGCTGTGACAAGATTCCTAATGAGCTGCTCAGAATGTCAGAAAAGAATGCACTTAAATCCAGATGGAGCTGATCACAAAGGTACCGTAAGAGCAATGGTCAATGATTGAAAGTGACCCACCTGCTTTACAGGGCGAGAGGTATAACTGGTTCACTAAGCACATGCTTATTCAATCTAGCCAACCATGGTTTATGTAATTAGGTTGCCAAAAAATAGTTGGTTGGCTGTTAGCACTATTAGCGCTATTAGTGTGTAAGTCAATAAATAGCCCTGTAGCTGGTAACTGCTTACTTCGTAACTTCCTCTTGAGCCATCACCTAAAGCATTGCAATTTGGATGTTAAACTAGGTCATGTCCACCAGCGGTGCAATTCTCCATAGCACCTGGAGCATGTTTGAGGCAATGCTACATTGAAATCTGCAACTTTTGTATCACTCCAGTGTGATTTCCTAGCCCAAACACTTTTACCTTAATAGATCCAGTTCTATCTCTGGTGAAATTATAAACAGATACCTCCAGTTTACATAAATATATATGTTTGTATGTATATAGATATATATATATATATAAGAAGGCCAGTATGGTGGCCTGAGTTTATGGGAGGAGCCCGGAGGGTATTTAAGCAGCCCACTCACACATGCTCTTTGTCGGTTCAGTGTGCAGTACTACACGTCACTGGGCCGACTCTCCCCAGCTCACCTCATGTCCGTGAGTCTGCGCATTCAATCGCAAGGCTTCAGACGGATGTTCAAAGGCATTCGAAACGCCAATGCCTGTAACAGCTTGTAAACACAGCCAGATGTGGTAACTCATGTTTACCAGCGTTTCATTCAAAATCGTTTTCATAAAAAAAAAAAAAAAAGAAAAAAAGGGGGGAATATTGTCTCAGCAACTTGACACCCATTTGAGACCCTTGCAAAATGTCATCTCAGCTACCTCAAACTCGTCTACACCTTTGCAACCACACAATCTCGTCTCAACAACCTAACGCCCGTTCAGACCTTTGCAGCTATACAAAGTCGTCTTAGCAAACTGACACTCATTTGACACCATTGCAAATGCAATATCATCTCAGCAACCTGACACTCGTTCAGACCTTTGCAGCCATACATAGTCATCTCAGCAGCCCGACACTCACTTGAGACCATTGCAAACGCATCATCGTCTCAAGGCCATCTCAAAACAAACTTCATAATCATCGAGACCTTTGCAACCACGCAATATCGTCTCAGCAAACCAGACTGAGACCCTTGCAACCACACAATATTGTCTGCAGCAGTATTAAACACTTTGCAGCACGCACCTACGTGCAAACCCGAACACAAACTAAACTTGCAAACACACCTCAGTGACAATCAGCCAAACAAACACACAGTGGCACCCAGTTGGCCATTTATCTTTAGTGGCACGCGGGCCACTCATCTTTTCCCTGTCTTTTTCCCTGCAGTTAGTTCAGGTTTCCAACCAGCACCAGCGAGTGCACGTTGGTCTGCGAGTGCACGTTGGTCTGCGAGTGCACGTTGGTCTGCGAGTGCACGTTGGTCAGCGAGTGCACGTTGGTCTGTGAGTGCACGTTGGTCTGCGAGTGCACGTTGGTCTGCGAGTGCACGTTGGTCAGCGAGTGCACGTTGGTCAGCGAGTGCACGTTGGTCAGCGAGGGCACGTTGGTCAGCGAGTGCACGTTGGTCAGCGAGTGCACGCATATCGTCTTGTTGAGCACCTGTGTATTGTCTTGATTTTCTCTTACCAATGCAAGATCCAGTCCAAGTTCTCAAACTAGACCAAGCATCAGTAGCAGACTTAGCTATGTGGGACAACTTCCCCACCTGATAGAACAGCATTTCAATCTTCATCCCGGCAGTGTCAGCCGAGCCACCACGGGCTTTTGCCTGCATTTTTCGTCACTGGTTCTCCAAACCTTGGCCCCCAGAAATTGTCTTAAATTTCTGCCTCACCCAGTCTTCATCACGCCTCGTGCTGTACCCCATTGTGGCAGCTGCCCAGGTCTGGGGCCACACTTGAACTGGACAGACAGTGTTCTTCACCACAGACAATCAAGCCACAGCCGACTTCATCAATTAAGGTAGATCAAGCCTCTCCCCACCACGTCCTTCCTGCGCAGGCTCGCGCAGCTGTCACTTTGTCACCAGTTTAATATCTTCTGTAGACATGTTCCAGACAAATGCAAAATCGCAGCTGATGCTCTGTCCCATTCCAACCTTACTTTGTTTTTCCAGCAAGAGCCTGGAGCTGACCCAAACCCCATCCCTGTCCCACCCTGGTCATTGCTGACGATGGATTGAAGTAGCATCTCACCAACTCAACCCAGCTTATTAACCACTCCTTGGCACGCAACACACTGAAGGCCTATCACACTGCTTGGAACACTAACTGCTAATTTTTGGCCACTTGCCTCGGAGCAGCAATAGGCAACGTTAGACACTTCCTAGCATTCATATCGTATTGCCACACGCAGCTGACCCTTTCTCACAATACTATCACGCTATATCTAGATGGCGTCCAGCATTTCCTGTCCCTGCAGGACCCCAGTAAACTGTCAGTATTCTCGAGCCCATGCAGTCAAGTCCCTTCTACAGAGCATACAGAAGCACCAACCTGTAGTCAGTGGCGAGTGCCTACCTTTCAAGAATGCCCTCTTTAGGGACATGTCTGAAATCCTTACTCGTTCCCCATTTAGGGCCTTGCCCAGCATAGTCATCCAACCAGCCATCTACCAGGCCTTCTACGGTTCCCTACAACCTAGTGAATTTACAGTCAGTGGCTCCGGCAGTCAGACACTGCTCCGACGCCACCCGACTCGCTTTCGAACCCCTACACTCTCAGTCTGCAAACGCAACAAACCAGCCCCGGGGGTTGACATCAACCTGTTTCAGACTAACAATGCCTGACGCCCAGTGACGGTGCTCGACCGACTACTGCTCCATCTACCCAGCCAATCTGATGGTAGCTTGTTGCTACCCTTTCTAAACCAGCTCCCTGAGTGGCAGACAGTTGTCAAGCATGTCAGAATCCTAAGCAACTTGAGCTTCAAATCCCAGTCGGTTCTCTGGACATTCTTTCCGAATTAGAGCAGCCTCAACTGCCTCCCAACAGGGAGTACCAGACCACGTAATCAAGATACCAGGCTGATGGGAAGTCTCCTTGTTTTGCCACATACATCCCAAATCCTCAGGAAGGAATGGCACAAGCCTTTACCAAGCTGGCTCAATAAATACAAGAAATCAATATAAGCTATTTCCCTATCTGAGTCTTTTGCCCCCTTTTCTTGGCATACTGACCAGACCACCAAGGCACACTTCAGGTCTATTTATGTTGTAAGTCTTGTCGCGTGTTTATGTGATCCACATCACTCTCGGTCAGAGGGCCACGACCATAAATAAGAAGGCCAGTATGGTGGCCTGAGTTTATGGGAGGAGCCCGGAGGGTATTTAAGCAGCCCACTCACACATGCTCTTTGTCGGTTCAGTGTGCAGTACTACACGTCACTGGGCCGACTCTCCCCAGCTCACCTCATGTCCGTGAGTCTGCGCATTCAATCGCATTCGACACCCTCCCGCCCTTCCCTTTTTCAGGGCACTTCTCAGCATATCCTTCTTCAACAACTACCCATTACTTACTTTGGGTATGCCCCCTTTTCTTGGCATACTGACCAGACCACCAAGGCACACTTCAGGTCTTTTTATGTTGTAAGTCTTGTCGCGTGTTTATGTGAGCCACATCACTCTCGGTCAGAGGGCCACGACCATAAATATATATATATATATATATATATATTTTTTTTTTTTCAGAGAATATGAATGATAACACACAGTGTTTGGCTGAAGCCATTTGCTATAAAACATATCCAATAAAAAAATGTAAAAAACAACCAAACAAATGTCTTCATAAATTTAGGCCAATATGTATTCTGCTACATATTTTTGGTAAAAAATCCCAATAAGCGTATTATGATTGGTTTGCGCAAACGGTATAGCATCTGCAAACTATGGTGTGTGTGTATATATATATATATTGGATTATTTGTTTATTTATTTTATACTAGTAATGGGGGTGATCAGGGACTTATAGTTGGGCTGCAATATTGTGGCGGGCAAGCTGACACATCAAGTGGGGTCCACTGTACACCCGGGACCCTCCCATTCCATTGTGCATCTGTAACGTCCCACACAAGTTTAATGCCACATATATTGGCTGAGTATTTTTCATATCCTGTAGCATTGCTTTGGTGTCAGCATTGTTGATGCATAAACGAATGGGATAGTCCCAGGTGGGCCTTGTTGGTCACTATGTGGTGAATGTGTTGTTAAATATGTGTATGTGGTTGTTGCACAACAATGAAATCAATGCAATTTTGTAAATAAAAAATAATTTTAAGTGTCCCTGCTCTTTTTCATGCTGTTACCTTGTTAAAAAGTGACACCCTGGGGTTAATTTACTAAAACTGGAGAGTGCAAAATCTGGTGCAGCTGTGCATGGTAGCCAATCAGCTTCTAACTTCAGCTTATTCAATTACGTTTTGACAATAAAACCTGGAAGCTGGTTGGTTTCTATGCAGAGATTAATCAGATTTAGCACTTTCCAGTTTTAGTAAATCGACCCCCCTGTGTCTTTTAAAATGTTAATCATGGTTTGTATGTAACTTTAGTAAATATGTTGTATCCGCACATGGCTTGCTGACTTTCTCTAGCAATAGCACTAAAAACCTGATGTGATTCTAATGCCGTGTACACACGGTCGTTTTTTTGCGATGAAAAAAAACGACGTTTTTTGTGAAGTAAAAAACGACGTTTTTGAAACGTCACTTTCAAAGACGATGTTGCATACACACCATCGTTTTTTTCACAAAAAACGAGGTTACGTTCACCACATTTTTCCATTGAAGCTCGCTTCATAACTAGCTTCTGGGCATGCGCGGGTTTTAAACGACGTTTTTGCTACACACGGTGACTTTTTGTGAAACAAAAAACGACGTTTTGAAAAACGACACAAAAAATTCAAGCATGTTGGAATTTTTTTTTGGTTGTTTTTTTTAAGACAAAAAACGACATTTTGCCCACACACGATCAATTTAAATGACGTTTTAAAAAACAACGTTTTTTTTTCATCGCAAAAAAACGACCGTGTGTACGCGGCATAACATTTCCAAAACGTATTAAAGATTTTAGGTGTAGATACTGCTTAAATATATCCCAGAACAAATCAGTTTAAACTTGCAAGGCACACTTGCATGAGCAGAGAATAAGTTAAAAATGACATGAACATAACAAACTTTTTTATTTGCTTTACAGATAATGGGAAGCCTCCAACACTGGTGACAAGTATGATTGATTACAACATGCCAATAACCATGGCTTATATGAAGCACATGAAACTTCAGCTCTTAAATTCACAACAAGATGAGGTAAAGTGGGTTGTGGATTGCAGTAAAGGGCTATTATGACAATTCACAATGCAGTTCCTAGGTTACCCCTAGGTCATTTATTACAAAACTAATTTACCAAAGTCCTGTAAAGCCAGCCATACATGGACTGATATTCATCCAGTGACCCCCGCCCCGAGATTCAATCCATGTATGGGCAGGCTGATTGTAACCATTGATCAATTTGGTTGCAACCAGCCTTTAAGATTTTATTACTGCCAGCAGCTATAGTCACTAGCAATAATAGTGATCTGCTGCCCAGGAAGGCTTTCCGTGCCCCTGGCAGAACTCAATAGCGCTGTGGGTGGTTGACTGTGTTGATGGGGAAATCAAGTGATTTTCTTTCCTTCCACCCATGGTCTGCTTCAGTGACCACTTTTTTTTTTTTTAAAAACTTAAATTACACAGCAATTTTTAAGACGAACGTTAGGCATACATAACAGTGAGTAAATATATCAAATTAATAACTATTTATCCATTCTTGCTTTTTTGTGTTTTTGTCTTTGAAGTAAAAAAAAAACAATGCTTCATAAAGTTTTTAGCCTGTAGTGGGAAAGGAAGCTGGTCTCCGGAGTTGGTTTTGCACGATCTGGACAGCAAACTAGCTATGACACAAAGCTGACCTGATTTACTAAAGAGAAAATACAAATGTTTGCACACTAAACATGGCAGCCAGTTAGATCAGTTTACATCTAGCATTAGTAAAGTGCCAGTGGGCAGGGCAATTCACAGAACATTAAGAAAGTACAAATGTTTGCATTTGAAAAAAAAATCCATATGTTTAGGTGCTTGCATTTGTCTTTGATTCAAGGAAGTTCTTTTGCGCAGCATTCTGATGTCAAGTTGTGCATATTTTTCTGCTGCTGTAATTGAGGGGCAAACATTTTACCATGCAGACTGGGGCAGTGTGTAGGCATGAACTTGTGCGATAACAGGGAGTAAAGTGCCCCTGGAAAGACATGACAGTTGTCAGGAGCCATGGAAAGCAGGGTTAATCCTGCATTGCATACCAAATGAAGCATATAAACAAGAATTTACTTGGAGACTTAATTGAAAAAAAAAAAAAGGATTTTCAATTTTTACTTACCAGGAAAAAAAAATGTATTCCACCCTATTATTACTATAATACACATACATGGACAAATTACCGAGGTCAGGTGTTTCCAGCAAAGGTTACTATTAATGCTACAACATGCTGTACAAAGACATGTTAGACCAGCCCTCAAAATTTGTACTCGCCTGCTAGCATTCGGCGAGTACAAAATTAACTATTTGTGGCAGAAAAGGTATTCAATCAAGTGGAAGGACTGGCTTTCTCTTGTTGTCTCCCAAATTCCGCCTGTTAAAATGATTGGTTGCTAGCGTCCTAACAACCAATCAGGTGCTTGGAGGACCGGCATTCAGAGGAGGAAGATGTAACTTCCTCCTTCCCGACATGCTTTGAAATCTGTCGGCTGGGAACCCGTCCGCCCGACATGTCTGCTGGTTAGTATGCTAACCAGCAGACATGTCTTCTCGCACACGCGCCGAATGATTTTGACGCATGCACGGAAGTGTTTTACTTCCTGGTGCGGTGACATGGCGGCGTCAACGTCACCGCCACGTCACCAACACGTCAGCGCGCTGTCTGCTGGCGGGGATTTTGGTTTGCTCGTGTGTACACGCGAGCAAACCAAAATGCCAGCAGACAGATCTATTCAAATCGGTCGGTCCGACCGATTTGAACAGACAGATTTGATAGTGTGTACGAGGCCTTACACAAAAGTTCTATTTAAAATGGATCTAAAATGTTATTAACTATTAACCAAAGATGCAGTCCCCCCCCCCCCCCCAACCCTTTCTAATACTCATTTTTAATAAAAATCTTAGACCTCTAATCAGATGCTTTTATTGTAGCAGCAGACCAGAAGTCTACGTAGCTGACCAGCATTTGTGCTGCTGTACCCACCCAGACAACTCAGAAAAAGCTTTGCAGTCACAGCTGTAACAGTATGGATCTACCCGCTGCCAAACAAAAGTGTTTGACTGATGGTATGCAAACATAGGCTTGCAGTTTGCAGCCTGTGGGCTAAACAAGAGCAAATCAATTGAATCGCCCATCCATGCTAAAAAGCATTTATGGAGGAATCTCAATTGCTGACCATTGTAATCCGTACTTGCGCCACCCCAACAATGACTGCATCTGATAGCATTTGTTTGGCCATTATTTTTCCACCCAGGTCAGTCAATTTTTAAATCAGTGTTTATTAAACTGCTTGAATGAGCAGCAGTAAAGTACAGGCACTACAAAGCAGGATGAACAAATATAATTACAAATGGAAATGCTTAAAAACAAATCCCTTGGCAGTCAGATGTTTTACATTAGGGTCATCATATTAACATAAAGCTAAAAAAATTAAAATAAAATGATAGATTCCCTTTAAGGTGACATGTGCTTTAATGGCAGTATCGGTTTTAAGCTTCATTTTTGCAAGTCTTTCTGGTTTCTGTCCTCTGATGTTAATAGCTGTCCAAGGCATTTGTTGATTGTTATTGGAGTCTAAACTTGGAATACCTACTGTATTGACTGTTAGTGCATCAAGTAAAGTGGTGAATAAAAAGACATGACACACTTATATCTGGACTGTCAAGGTGTCAGTGTGGATCAGACTTAGTGAGAGATCCCTGAACCGAGAGGCTTGCTGAACACAAGTCACCTATCAGTACCAATAACAATGGATGTGCTGTACCTAACTACTATACAGCTCTCCGCAAAATCGGCTACTTATATACATATGATGGGTAATTTATGTCTTCATTAGGTTAAACATCTTCAGAACTGACACTGGTCTTCCTATGGGAATAAAAGGAGAGGCTAAACATAGTAATTACTGATTTACGTATATGAAATACCTAAACGCCAAGATACACGTAGCCATTAGGATTTACATCTTCTTTAGCTGATCTCAGGGGGACCTTGTTACATGTGTATCAGAACCCTCCTATTGTGATTAGACATTCTATTCATGTATCTTCTTTTCTTAAGTGTACTGGAGATCCAAGTCATTCTTTTTATCCCATTTATCAGACCCTTATATTGAAATATCAGTGTACCCAGAGACACGAAACAGCGGTCAATAGACAGGAAATAATCCGACTGCTGAAAAAATCCTTTTCTAACATTGACATGTATGTGCACACTTATGCTATATTCTGTCAGCAGGGAAACCACACTGATTTCTGCATTGATAGAACAGCGACATCAATACTAGACTGAGCTATAATTGTGGATGAAGCTAAAAAAATACATCAGTTCAGGGCCGAGGGCAAGTTCATTGTGTGATTTACAATGAAGGCCTCTTGAACCCCTTAGGGAAAGAAAGCCTTGACTGATGGGGGCATGGACGGGTACAGGATAAGGCAGTTTCAAGGATTGGTTAATAGGGGGAATGGGCTGGGCCTGAGCTGTGAAAAAGTATTGCCCCAGGGAATTCTGGGTATTTTTAAGTAAAGGGGTTGGAAGAGCTGCCCACCCTTCCGCCCCTTTTTTCTATGGTATGTCACAGCTTGCTGCAGTTTCTTGACCTTGCCAGCATAAAATGGCTGTAATTGGCTATGCCCTTGACGGAAGTAGACAGCCTGTCCAGCACTTATGGTAAGGCCTGTCCCCCTCCCCCATTTGGAATTGTGTGCTCACAGTACAACTGTGACTGGTTGAAAAGTGTTCACTTGTTAAGTTTAGATTTAATAAAGCTGTGGCCTTGCCCTTTCCAACCTAATGGTTGTAAGTGTGTTTATTTAATGGGGTGAGGGGGCAAGGGGGAAGGTTTTATCTATACATCTATGTTACAGGTACCTGGGCTCATTGTGCCTCAGCAGTCAAGACAATTTGTTATTTAACTGGGCAGCATCCTCCCAGAATTGTTATCTTTAAACTCTAGGAATAGATGATGAGAGGATAGCTGATTATCATCCAATATCACTACGCATTGAACCTGTTGCAACTCTCTTACTTTAATTGGGTGTTGTTTACCACCTGAAAAGTACTTGCCCTTTAGGGCATAGTCCTAAAATGATTGCAGAGATTCTTCTATATACTGGAATAAAATTAGCAAACAGTAAAAAGCATAATTTTACAATCATGTGAGCTTTGTACGTCTCAAATTTGAATAAAGTATCCCAGTTATCACAAGTGATACAGTATTTAGACTGATCATATAAGGCTGGGTGTACACTGATGCAAATTGGATGCAGATTTCTATGCATCCAATTTGCATGACGGGAGGTTGTGACCTGCTCTCAATGGAGCCGGTTCACACATTTCCCGGGGGGCTGCGGAGCACATTGCACAGGGGTCCTGTTCATCTTTGACTTAGTTTAAGGCTAAAATTCAGGCAAAAATTCAGCCCTGATTCGTCCCTGAAAGGGAGAAATCGGACCCCTGCTGTCAGCCGCATCCATATTAGGTGTGAACCCAAAGCTAGTAAGCAAAAAATAACATTTCTCAATGTCAGACCAAATGATAAGTCCAAATTAATTTATTGGTTCACACTAAAGAACAGCAAAAGCATTTTGGGGGACATAAGAAACTTCCCTTCAGTTAAAATTTGAAGCTGGGTTCACACATATACGATACGGGAACCCGCGTGATTCCTGTGCAGGTGAACACCCATGTGATCTTATTCCAGTACGGACCAAAAAAAGGGTCCTGCACCATTTTGGTGCGAATGCCATGCAATTTCAGCCATACAGTTTGTATGGCTGAATTTGCATCACACAGACATGTGATCTGTACTACAATGCAGTGTGAATCACATGCATGCGATATTGGTGTTTGCATCGCTTTTCTGTGTGAATATATGTAGGGAGGCTAATTGTTGGACCATGAGAGTTAATAGCCAGTATAATCTTCGTAAGCAATCAAGATCTTGCCCCATAAACTCAGGGACCTTGTACATTGGTGTAACATGTTATGAAAGAGGATCTTATCTTTTAATGATCACTCTATCCAGTTTTTGTTTGCAAATTAAACATGAAACATGTAATAGTTATCGTTTTTTATTCCATAATCTACACAATGGTTTGTGTTCTTCAAAAATCCTGGCTTTTTACAATGTAAACTCTATACCTGCAGGATGAAAGCTCCATAGAAAGTGATGAATTTGACATGAGCGACTCCACCAGGATGTCAGCTGTGAATTCTGACCTCAGTTCCAACCTTGAAGAAAGGATGCAAAGTCCCCAGAATCTTCATGGACAGCAAGATGGTGAGTTAATCTTAATACATCTGTAAAATGTATAACTTAATTTTACAGCTTTGTCATATACAATCAGTTCTCTTTTTACAACGTATTTGAAAAACAAATTTCCACAAAGTAAAGTTATATAAAAGAAAACTATTTTCAGGTAAGTGTGTAAAACAAATACTATACTAGTGTCTCCTGCGCTTCTACACAAATTGTGAACCAAATTTGTGTAAAAACATAGATTTCATAAATTTAACATGGGGCCGTGTATTGTAAAATCTTGGATGAGAACCTTCGTCCCTCAGCCAGAACAGAAAGGATGTGTCATGGATGGGTCTTCCAGCAGGACAATGACCCAAACACTGCCAAGGCAACAAAGGAGTTGCTCAAGAAGAAGCACATTAAGGTCTTGGAGTGGCCTAGTCAGTCCCTAGACCTTAATCCTATAGAACGTTTATGAAGGGAACTGAAACTTTGAGTTGCCAAGCGACAGCCAAGAAACCTTAAGGATGAGGAGAAGATCTGTAAAGAAGAGTGGCCCAAAATCCCTACTGAGATGTGTGAAAACCTGGTCACCACCTACAAAAAATGTCTTACCTCTGTGCTTGCCAACAAGGGTTTCTCCACCAAGTACATGTTTTGCTTGGGGATCAAATACTTATTTTAGGCACTGAACTGCAACTTAATTTATAGCATTGTTTTATGTGGATTTTTTTCTGGATTTTTGGTTGATTTTTGCCTCTATCATATGAAATACACATATGATAAAAATGATAGACCCTTAATTTCTTTGTAAGTGGGCAAACTTACAAAATCTACAAGGGATCAAATAATTGTTTTCCCCACTGTAAATCTTTAACCAATGTTGTTTCCTGCACTATGTTACTTTACATTCTGCCTACTAGCGCATGCGCAGTATATGCTCAATTGAAGGAATTTCTCTGGGGATGACTGTCAGCACACAACAAATCTTTTTAAGCCCTGAAATGGCTGGTGTCATAACTGATCATATGTGCAGCACCATGGAAACTGCAGGTCTAAATAAAGGCTAATGCCGCTTACACAGGGTCAGAACTTCAGTCAAGAAAAGTTTGAAGTGAGCTTTTGGTCGGGAATTCCGACTGTGTGTAGGCCCCATCTGACTTTTTCTGTCTGAATTTGAGAGCTGGTTGTCAAATTTTCAGACGGGAAAAGTTCTTGGTGTAAATACGACACATGCTCATTTTTCTCTTGGCTCGTTGTAGTGTTGTATGTCACTGCGTTCTTGACAGTGGGAATTTTGTTAGACCGTGTGTATGCAACACAAGTTTGAGCCAAAATTCTGTCTGAATTTTCGGAATTTCCGATCGTGTGCACCATCCTTGGCAGATAGATTTAGTTGGCTTTAGTTTGAAATGTACCTGTTGAGTCTGCCTGTCCCCAAGATACACAGGAGATGCTTTGGTCAAAACTAGGAATGTGTATGGGAACCTTGTGGTGCCTGCCTATTACAGGTGACAGTTAAAAATAAGTTTCCAAGTTACCAGTCTGCAATGGCTTATGGGAAAATATATCCATGCAAGTTGTCCCAGGTAAGTGCAGAGATAAACAGAAAATGTGGTTCAGAGTCTCTCCACTATGGATGGAGAAGCAACAGAGACATGTTTGGACAGCAGCATTGTCAACTTGTGGGGAGTGTAATATGGCATGCACTGCACTTGCAGATGGATGAAAGCTGAACTCCAGCAAACACTTTATAAGCAGTTACAGCATTTTTTTTTACTTTTGGGATAAATATTTTACATAAATGAGTACAAGCTGACCATTGTGAGCACCCCTGTCACTATTAAATAGTTTGTCGCTATAACTGCCAGTTTTGCTGGACAGCTTGGTCTGTTAAAGAAAAAAATAATTTACAAGTTGGCTCTCCAGGTAACAATAAAGCCTTAAAAACGTAATGTAGCCACCACTTCTAAAAATTGGTAGGCTGCCAAACTGTTTAATAGTGCTTTAAAACAGTATCAGTGTCAAGTTAATGATCATGTAATAGTGGGTTTGTTATTTATCTGCAAGCCTCTATTGCTTGTAAAGTTTGCAGCTTAATATGACTTTACAGAATCTCCTCATTACTTTCCAGACATTTATCCTTTTTTATAGGCACCCCATTGCTTATTCAGAAATGTATTATGTTTAAAGTGATTGTAAAACCTTATTTTTTTTAAATAACAAACATGTTATACTTAGCCACTCTGTGCAGTTGTTTTGGACAGAGCAGCCCCAATCCTCCCTTTCTCGGGTCCCCGCCGACACTCCTGGCTCCTCCCTCCCACTGAGTGCCCATCTAAGCAAGCTGCTTGCTATGGAGGCACTTGTGTGAGCTCCAGAGCTGGTTCTGTGTGTCCATAGACACACACAGCATGGCTTGGCCCCACCCTCTGCTTGTGGTTGACAGCAGCAGGAGCCAATGGCACAATCATGCAAATTCCAACTTCATTTGGAACTTCCTGGCCTTTCCTCCTCCTACACTTTGATTGGCAACTGGGGGTGAAAGACAACCTCACTGTCCTTTAGGAAAGCAGAGGAACAAAGGGTCAAGCACCAGCTTCAGAATGTATACTGATTGCATGATAGAATGCCCTGCTAAAGAATCTTTACCCTGAATTGTGAACTGCATGTACCTGCAAGTACAGACATGTTACCAGTTTAACAAGTTAACTGTGAATTTAGGTTACTTTACATCAGAAAGTCGTATCTACATACTTGTTCCAGGTCACTGATTCAGAAAGTAATGAAGCCAAATTATCTACATAACAGCCAGACAACAAGCTTTTTCAGAAAAAAGTCAACAGTGGCAGCTCCCATATTTCTCTCATGGCAGAATTTCTTTTAATATTTTAGAAATAAAACACTCCAGCTATAATCAGCTACATTAGATGTATTGTTTGTTTTTAGGCTTACCCGAAACATAGATTTGTCAATTATCAAATCACTGGGAAAAAATGAAATTAAGACCAATGAACACCTCCAAAACACCACTGTCGATAAAATAGTAATTTAAATTGTCATTTGGGACCTTGTCAGTAATCGTATTTACTCTGAGCCTCTCTTTCTAGACTGTTTTTTATTGAGCTTTATTGATTTGTGGTGTTTACTGTTATTACACTCTAAGTGCCCATACAAATCAAAGGTAACTGGTGGTGTCTGCAGTGAACCTGTTAAGATATATGCACATTTCTAATAAGCTAGCAAGAAGCCAATGGAAGCTATGCCTAGATATGTTAAAACAGAACCATCTAAAATCTTAGAATGCCTTAAAGGATAAGGGAACTTTCCCAGTAGTTTTATCCCACCCTGCATCACTATGTTTGCTTAGATTTTACTCTGTAGCCCCACTGTATTGTTTACATCCCTTCTTGATCTGACATCTGCACCTGTGCAGTTCAACAGCGATTACTTTAGTATTCCGCAGCAATCTATCAGGTATGAAATATTCATACTTAAAGCGGAGTTCCAACCACAATTAGCATTTTTTAAATGCATGTCCTTTCATCATGCGTTTTTATATTATAAATCTGGTCACTTACTATTTTACAATCCGCCACCGCTCCGCATAGTTATTAAAAAAAGATAGTTTATAAAACTATGTCTACACCGTTGTCATTTTGCTTGTGGGCACTGTGAAGCCTACAAGCACTTTCTTCCTGGAAGTCTTGGATGGGGAGTGATAATTGGACAGCGCACTGCATCCTGGGAAATGATGACACACATTTCCCAGGAGCATTAGAGGGATATGATGTCAGAATCCGAGGTGATTTCAAAGGCAGATTTCATGGGACCGCATAGCAACAGGCATTTCCAGATGAGTAAAAAAAAAAATGTTTCTTTCTTTTTTTGGGTCTAATGAGCACAATAATGAAACAAAACATTTGGGATGGAAACTCCACTTTAAAGTGGAACTCCAGCCTTTAGCTAACTAAGCCTAAAACAGCTCTCACCCCCCTTTCTAATTCATATAGCAACTACCCTGTAGTAGGAAGATGCTTATGCTTACCTATTCTCAGAGCTCTGTTCCAGTCATGTGATTTTCCCAGCATCTGGCTTCAGGGGAGAGAGAGAAGAAGGAGCCAACAACAAATGGAATGCATGGGCCGTGGCTTCACCCATGAGCTTATTATGGGGCATCCATTGTTGGCTGTCCCTTTTCTCCCCTGAATCTGCTGCTCGGAGCTGATTAGTGACCAAACCTGAAAAGGCCAGAGAAAAGGTAAGTATAAGCATTTTCCTTCTACAGGGTAGTTGGTATAGGTGTTAGAAGGGGGAGGGATCTGTTTTAAGCTTGGTTAGTTAGAGCCTGGAATTCCACTTTAAATTGGTTCTAGCTCACTTAATGTAACTATACAATTAAGATATTATCTGGAGATAAGTTATTTTCCCTTTACTGTATTGATATTATAGTTTAAGAGCATTAGAGGAATCATACACATTAAAGAAGTATAACCAAAGCTATTTTGGCTGTATTTCTATGGATACGTTTTCAGCGTACAGTTGACTGAAGCCCGCCATCGGGTGATGTCACACGGTCCAGGCTCTTAAAAGATCCTGAGGGAAGACTGACAGTCCCCGGCTCTCTGCTCACAGAATGCTGAGAACTGAGCGATTAGCAGTGTTTGATCGCTCAGTTCTCAGTCTTTTAGCCGCCGAGGGACAGATGCAGCATCAGATCGCTGAATCCACCTTGATGAGTATCATTTTTGTTTTCCTAAATCCCGAACTTCCCGAACTTCTCTTTTAATATTTATAAATAACATTCTGATTTGTATAAACATAATAGATATTCTAACACAGTGATGGCGAACCTTGGCATCCCAGATGTTTTGGTACGATGGACTGTGGCTTTTCTTCAATTAACATCTATAATGCTCTATGGCCAGTTTTAGCTAGACCCATGTAAATGACCCAGTTATGTTCAGGGTACTTAGAAGCATCCAGTCAGTGCTGAGCTTTCTTACTGAAAAGCTCAGTATCATTGATACATCCTGTATTAAAGATTTTTATAAGTGAGGATTTCACATAATTCAGTAAAATTGTATAAACAATCACTCTATAAACTTGCCTGAAAATTGTATTCTGACAGCGGAATCAGCAAAGTTTTTTTATCTTGTTTATTCAATCTAATGATGGGCTTCTGTAGAACAAAAGAGGCCTGTCGAATTTCGATGGGCATCTTTACTTAAAGTGGTTGTATACCCCACTTTTTCATTTTTACCTACAGGTAAGCCTATAATAAGGCTTACCTGTAGGTATAGAGAATATCTCCTAAACCTGTACAGTTTAGGAGATATTCCCCTCGCAATGCGCCACTGATTGCAGCGGCGCATGCGCAGGGGGGATCCTCGGCTAAAGGACCGGCAGCCGCCGGACCTCCCTGAATTGACGACATCGCTGGAGCAGCGATACCCGGAAGACACGCCAGGCAAGATGACATCTCGCTCAGGGCGTGGACCAGGTAAGTTCCTCTCACCTCTTTCCGAGGTAAGTATTTCATAATGAGCGAATATGCGGTGCATATTCGCTCATTATGGCTTTTGCCTTGCAGGTGTAAAAAAAAAAATGTATATGCGGGTATACAACCGCTTTAAATGCCAGGATGAGTTATAGGGGAAGACTTAAGATCAGCCCTAAATATAATATTAGAGAAAAGGAGGAGTTCCCATCTATGCCTCTAGAACAGTGATGGCGAACCTCGGCACCCCAGATGTTTTGGAACTACATTTCCCATGATGCTCAACTGCACTGCAGAGGGCCTGATCATCATGGGAAATGTAGTTCCAAAACATCTGGAGTGCCAAGGTTCGCCATCACTGCTCTAGAAAATTGTTGCTCTTGCTTAGAGCTAGCCACCTATTGACTGCAAGAGTAAATGTAAGGTATTCATATACAAACACTTCATATTTACTTGGTTAAAGATGAATTATTTTAGATTTTTTTATTTATTTTTTGTACTAAACACAGTTTACATAATATATGCAAAAACCCCATATGTTCCTATGTCAGCATACACACAACGAAGGTGTAAGAAACCCCCTCAGTTCTTGAAAGTCTACCTCCTTCACCTTTCCTGCTGCACATCCTTTTCCTTTATTAATCCAAACTGTGTGTGAACACACGGTAGATATGTAGCTCCACAATTGACATTATTAAAGGGGTTGTAAAGGCAGAAGTATTTTTTTTTATCTTAATGCATTCTATGCATTAAGATAAAAAGCCTTCTGTGTGCAGCAGCCCCCTCAGTCCCCCTAATACTTACCTGAGCCCCATCTTTGTGCAGCCATGTCCACCAATGTCTCATCTGAAACCTCAGGTCATCATTGGTTAATACAAAAATGTTACTTTTATTTTCTGCTTTCTGTTTGCTGCACTTCCACCTGCCCAGGCCTCAAGCCTGCACTGACCACAACTTGGCTGTATCATGCTCTGGTTTGACTCTTTTTTTTTTTTTACCTGTCTGCTGTGACAAATCAGGCAGATTTATGGGATTGCAGAACCCACAAGCACTCCCTAAACCAAATAGAAACAACCACCCCCCACCCTTCTAAAAAAAAGGTTAATAAATTGGACAAAGAAAAGAACAAATCAACTTTTGGAAAATATTAAGCCGCAGCCTTTTATTGCGGTTAAAAGCATATTCAAAAAAAGTAAAATTCAATTAACTTTATTTAAACTTTATTACAATATACATCCGAGAATTTATTTTGAACTAAATATCAAACACAAAGGTTAGTCGCCTAGACAAAAGCTGAACATAACAATCCAAGTCTTAAACAACACTGTCCACTCTCAATAGTGGGTAACAATACCCTCCAAAAAAGGATAGCCACGACAAAGGGAAGGGAGGGTGAAACCTCAGGAAGCAAATATTTAAAGGTAGATAAGAATCCCAGTTGGTTGACAGGTTTTCCCTCCAACAGTCCATAGTAGACATGTGCAAAAGGAAAAAATTTGTTTCCTTTCGTTTAGTTTTAATTTGTTATTTAATTAATTTCGTTAAGTTAAATTTGTTAAATTCGTTTTCGGAATTCGATCGTTTTCGATAACAATTCGAAAAAACCTGGTCGAATTAGATCGTTTTCGACCGAATTCGAAAACCCGGTCGAATTCGATCGTTTTCAACCGAATTCGAAAAACGGTCGAATTCGAAAAGATTTCTACCGGATTCGATAATATTTCTACCGGATTCGAATTCGATCATATTTTGATATTTGATATTTCAACAGAATTCAACAATATTTCACCCGCTATTGTTAATATTTCAACCAAATTCGATCATATTTCAACCGGATTTGAAATTATTTAAACCGGATTGGAAATTATTTCAACCGGATTGGAAATTATTTCAACCGCTTTGGAAATTATTTCAACTGAATTTGAAATTATTTCTACTGGATTGGAAATAATTTCTACCGGATTGGAAATGATTTCAACCGAATTTGAAATTATTTCAACCGGATTTGATTGTATGTATTTGTATTATTGTATTTGATTACATTCTATTAAATTCTATTCTGTTCTTTACTATTCTTTGATTTTCATTCTATTGTTTTATTATTTTATATTCTATTTTATTGTATTCTTTTTTAGAAATCGATTTATATTTTTTAGATTTTGATTCAAACTTGCTTTCAATTTTTATTCGAATTTGTTTTTGATTCGAATTCTTTTCGAATTCGATTCGAATAGAATTTTTCGAATTCAATTCGAATTCTTTTCGAATTCGTTTCGAATTTCGTTTGCGTTTTTTCGAATTTGTTTAAATTCGTTAATTTTGTAATTGGAAATTTGGATGCATCCGAATTTTCCGAATAATGAAAAATTTGTTCGAATTCGTAACGAAACGAAATTCACATGTCTAGTCAATAGCCAATCCAGGGAGAACCTGAAACTATCCGATCTGCCTAGTGATAGTTCAACTAAACAGGCTTTCTTTTTTTTTTTTTTAATAACTTTTAGCAAGGGGTTTCAGGGGATCACAATCCCATGGGGCCACTTCATAATACTTGTGGCCCTGAAAAGAGCAAAACTCTGGAAGTTGATAGGAGCCAATTTAATCTGCCTTTGGGAAAGACCATACAATTCTAGAGCTTGTGCTTCAGTAAGAACTTTCTGGCACTTTGACACTGGCGACACAGAAGATTTGTCTTATCCTCCTAGTAATTCTTAACAAAACTGTGTGTCGCCACACTAATTAGTTAGCATACAAGAGTCACGTACTGTATTTCTGGGATACAGTAGTGAGAATGCTATATTTAAATTATTGCTTAATTAATATTTATAACAAAAAATATAGACGCGTATTGCTCAGTCCAAGATTGGCAAAAATCAATGAAGAAGAATAAGGACAACACCATAAAGTATACATGCCTAAAGTATGTATATACAAAAACATAGTAAAAGGAACAAACCTCAGCTGCACTTACATACAGTAGTCTGTGTGGGTTTTTAAAACCTCTGTTTGAATTAGCTGAGGGAAAACTATGTGACCTTAAATAAAGAGCGGCATACAGTCGATAGGAAGGCATTGATCGCTGTCATGGTAACAGTACTCTCTTGAAGTTCAGACACCCTTTGCACAGAACAGCATACCTTTTTACATAACAGAGTAGGAATCAGTCAGTAAATATGATCACAGAATGCATCAACAACAGAGCTGGCTTTTCCATTCTCCAACTTTCTGTGCTTACTTACATCATTTAATGCATGTAAAATACTAGATGGTTTAACGCTGCTTAAAAATAGGTGTACATTTTTTTTCCAATGTGCCTTTGGTGATTTATTTTTTATTTATTTTTTATTATAATAAATTTTAATAAAACGCTTAAAGTGCCCATTATCTGGAAATTCTATGACCAGAGTCTGATACAATGTATAATTTACAAAGCTTAGAAAGTCAATGTATTTTATTATTCTCTTATAGTTTAAAGTAGCAGTCCTCATGCTAGACACAATTAATACATGGTGACTATAAAGAATTACTTAATTTGTGAAACAGCTAAACCATAGCCAGGCATTCAGCTGTGTGGAATTGCAAGTCCTTCCATTCAGCATTCAAGTCGATATTGGCTGATCTACTGCTCCTTACTTTTTCCCAAACTAGCTGGATTAAATGTATATACCAAATGTATGTGTGTATATATATATATATATATATATATATATAAAATACCTGTATTACACAAGTATATACTCCCCCCTCTCTCCCCTGAAAGGTGTCAAATATGACAATGGAGGTGGGGAGGGTCCCAAAAAGTTCCATTTTTGGGTGGAACTCTGCTTTAAAGTATTTCCTGTACACAGAGATGTGCACAGGTCCAGTATTGTGGGTGCACCCTAATATATTTAAAGTTGAATTTCAGGCACACATTTAAATATACAAATGATAGGCATATTTAGGAACTGTGTGACCTGCCAAATTAATTCTATTGCTGTCCATCCAGTCCTAAATATACATGTCCATAGCCCTGTCTGGCAGGACAGGAGACCCGAGTTTTCTCTGGGGCAGTGCAGGTCTGCTCCCCTCCCCCAGCCTTAGACTAAACGGTGAAATGAGAAGCAGCAGATGCATGAAATTGTTTCTTACTCTGTTTTGCTGCCTCCTTGTAACATCTTCCATGAGATTCTGAACCCTTCCCCTTCCACCTCACATTGTTTGGAATGAGCAGTGAATGTTAGTTGTGGTCATATGCACTGCTCTATGCCCACTACAAATTCCATAGTCCCTAGTCCATCTCTGGAGTAAGGTAGAGAGGGTGACTACATTCCTCCATACAGCAGCATAATGGAGAACGAACATTAGAGCCACACTCTAAAAGGAAGATCACAGCAGCAACAACAAAAAAAAGACATTTGGAGGAGACTGAGAACCACAGAAGCGACTTTTTGAGTTGAGGAATATATACTTGATTAGAAGTATTTTTTTTAAAGCAGAGTTTAGTGTTATGCCCCGTACACACGTGTGGGATTTCCGACGGGAAAAGTTCCCATCGGAAATCCCGAGGGGAAAGCCGAGAACCTGCTCGGTCAGTCTTTTCCCTACACACGGCCGGTTTTCCTGACAGGAAAACTGCATCCCGGTCGTCCAATGTATGCTCCATCGCAGTTTTTCCCATAGGAAAACTGCCAAAAACCGTCGGGCAAAAGTCCGCCGGTTTTCCCAGTGGGGAAAAAGAGAGCTGGTTCTCTTTTTTTGTCCAGCGGTTTTTGGGCAGCTTTCCAGTCGGAAAAACTGCGAGGAGCATACACACAGCCGGGATTCCAGGCCAAAAGCTCCCCTCTATGTTTTCCTGTTGGGAAAACCGGCTGTGTGTACGAGGCATTACTCTAAAGTTCTAAGAAGGATGGTGGATCAGAAGACTAATATTCTAAGTTGAAAAGCTGGTATAGAATAAAAAGAAAAGGGAAAGCTGTTTCTTATAGCAACCACAACAATGTTTTTTTTATTATTTTTTTATTTTAAATGCAGCAAAGTATTTGGTTGCAACTAGGTTTTGTTTTTGTAAATTAGTCCCAGTGTGCAGTTCAGAACCAGGATATCCATCTAAAATAAAGACAATGCAAAACAAAGAATGGCCTGGTATCTAACAACATATTTAAGATCTGTTCTTTTCAGCAGCTAAGATGAATTGCCCCATCAAGGCTAAGTGTTAGGTGCTAAGATATACACAATTGCAAGAAATACAGAGATGTATGGAAGGGCAGGAAATATCAAGGTGTGCACAAGAGCAGGAGATTCTACAGTGTTCACAAGGACAGAAGATACACAATGTGCTTAAGGCAGTGTGTGCGGGTAACACAAAGGGAAAGCCAAGAAGGAGCTCATATAAAAGACATCATTCACAGACCAAGTATCACATTAAATGCAAACAAGCAAAATTGGCAAGACTGAGGTTTATAGTGAAAAGAGAACGTACAGTCAACTGAAAAGAGCAGGAAAAGTCTTGACAAGATAAAAGACCATAGTACATAGTACATAGTACATGTTTTCTGAGCAAAATCCGGTTTAAGACTGCAGTATATCAGCAGTGCTCAATGAACAAATTAACTATAACTTTATAAATGATTTATATTTAAATTCACCATTCACCAGTCACAAATTAAACTTTCACCTTATCACTGTCTGCTCCTTCATGCATATACTTTTTTTTTTTAGCTTTGATACCAACAGGCTGAGGTAGTGAAGACAATACAGATATTGACTTAAATATTAAAATCATTGAAAATGACCATTACACAAAAGCAGACTACTGTCAGAGATTTTTTTTTTCTATTTCAAACTCAAACTTTTTAGATTTCTCCTTTAACATTAAAAACAAAATCAGAAGAAGTAACTATATAGTAAATATATTTAAAAAAAAAATATATATATATATATATTACCTGTGAGATCACTCTAGAAGCTGGAAATCACAGTAGAAAGTCACTGCTACTAATGTTATCTCCACTAGCTTCAAGATCTTGTGCCAGGAGGCTTCCCTTCTGCATTCTGAATACAGGAAGCAGGCCACTCAACACAGGCGCCATTCAGAGATCACTTTGCACCTTTTGAATTAATGCAAAGTGTTCACTGATTTGACAAGTTGGAGAAGCAGGGTAGTAAAGTTCTCCACCGTGTTAAGAGCATGCTTTGCATTGATTGAGAAAGCCTTATGGCACCCATGCTTAACACCTGATCTCCTGTGTTCACAATGCAGCAGGCATAGGCATGCATAAATTGTTAATTTTGTATTCTGTGCAGACCAAAATGTTGATTTTTTGCCGTTCTGACTCGTTTGGGGGTCTGAATTCTGGGAAATTTTTAAGATTTAATGCCTCTGCCATTGTCAGCTTCTATATTGGTCTTTATAGTGAGTAATTGAGAGGAATATACAGCTAAGCATCTAAATATACACCTGAGACACCAGCTAAAAAAATTGCCAAAGCCCTGTGATCCACCCCCTGGAAAAATATAATGCTGCATAGGAAAATGGCAACAGTTTTCAAAGCCCACAGTTGTGGACACTTTAGGCCACTGATCTGCCCCCTGTTTTTGGACTAAGGCCTCGTACACACAACCGGTTTCCTCGGTGGGAGAGCTTTTTTGCCGAGGAAACCGGTCGTGTGTACGTTTTTTATCTAGGAACTGTCGAGGAACTCGACGAGCAAAAAAGAGAGCAAGTTCTCTTTTTCCTCGACGGGAGTCAAATTGGCTCGTCGTGTTCCTCGTCAGGCTGCTTTTCGACGAGAAACTCGATCGTGTGTATGCTAAGAAACTCGTGCACCTTCGGTAAAAGTAGCGTTTGTAATGGAAATAGCACATTTGTCACGCTGTAACAGACTGAAAAGTGCAAAAGTCTCTTACCAAACTTTTTCCTAACACACAGTAACATGAGATTAGCAAAATCAGCCCCTGCCGTTGTATGTGTTGAAGTCACTGCGTTTGAGAACGAGGAGATTTGGTCTTTAACGTGTGTACGCAAAGCAAGCTTGTCGAGTTCCTCAACAAGCCTAACAAGGAAATCGACGAGGAAAACGATGTGTTTCGCCCGATGAGTTCCTCGGTCGTGTGTACGAAGCCTAACAGTAAACCACAACAGAAGCCCCCTTGTTCTACATGTCAGCATACACAACAGGCACTCCTACTACAAGCTTAATTTCAACTACCAATCGACTCTTGATGTGATTTCAGGGAATTAATACAAAATGATGTAATGAATGAAATTTGACAACCACAGCTTGCTTACTCCCAATAGATTTTAATAATACAATCCACTTTGTGAATCATTAGGGATATTGACCTATGTAAGGAGCTTCTCTCACTCCCACCCTGGTCATACAACACCACATCCCCCGTAAACATCCTAGATAGCCTATGTGCCACCTCCAGACTCCACTTTATGAAATAATATAAAAAAAATGACAATTAATTTTGTCTCTAAGCTGCCATGTAAACTGTACCTATACAATATCTCACCATGACATGCGTCATATTTAATAAGCATGATATTTCCCTATAGTATTACTTCTCCGTTTACCTTTTACTGGTTCTTTTTCAGTTATACTTGCATTAATTATAATAAGAAAATGTTCATAAAAGAAAATGTATGACATTTTTGATCTAAAGGGTGTTTGTAATTAATTGCTGAATGTGAATTAGTACATAAACAATAAAACAATCCATGTATTAGAATGGACTCAACAGTGATATAAAATTAAACCTAAAAATGAGATGAAATGCATTCAGTCATTCATACATTTGTTTCATTCACCTAAAAGACGAAGCTTCCCCCTAGCCTAACCACTCATAGTGCATAGTCCTTACAAGCAGTACTTGTCAGACACAATTTTCCAGTGGCATTTCTTGTCAGGGTTGACATATTACAGTAGCATATGCACAGTGCTTCAGGCTATTCTGTTTAATGCTAATTATGAAGCATCATGTGCCTTTTATGCAAATTATCATTTTGTCCAATTGAAAATTATTCAAATAAAGCCCTGTCAAAACACAGACAATTTTGTTAGGAACACATGTCTCTTTTTAACACCTTGAATGACCATCTTTTACTATAGATTTTTGGGCTTACATTGATTTGTGTAACCATTTGCTATCTGGCAGTCCTTATTTTAAAATATATGGAATTGTTTACTTACTAGAATGCATAGGAAGACTTTGATGACACGAGTGTGACAGGGAAAATCTGAGAATTTTTCTGGCCTAATATGTGTGAATAGTGCCAAAAGAGCTGTATCTTTCAAAAACAGATTTTGGTGGCTCAATTGCTAAACAATTGTTTCAGCCTCCAATTCCACAAAATCCATCTTATCTTTGTAGTCATAGATGATTGGTATGATAGAATCTTTTGCCAATTACAAATGAACATCAGCCAGTAAAGAACAGGCCCGTATCTGCATGCCCAGCAATAAGAGCAGGGCCTGCATGACTGTATTTTGCAGTCCAGGTGGTTGCTAGGCACCAGTCATTTGAAACAGATTGGGTGTTAGCAGGGTGTGGCAGGGTGTGGTGGGGTGGAGCTGGGTGGGGCTAATAGGGGTGTAGGAGCTGCACTGTTAGCTAGGGCATCAGTTAGCCAGTTCAGCCTTCAGGAAGTTTTCCCTCCCTCCCTCCCTTTATCCGGTAATTTTGTTAGGGGTTGTTTGGTGAGTTGGGTTCTTTGTTTGTCGTAGCCGTTGGCAGGGGTTACAGGGTTTTTGGAGGTCAGCCTAGATGTAAGGACAGTATCGGGATAATAGGAATTGGGGCTGTACCGGGCGGTATGGTTACACATTGTCCTCGAGTCAGTGTATTTGCGGCTGAGGGCCACTACAAGGGACTCGGTGCTTGGTACAGTCGGTTTGGGTAGACCAGGTTGCCTCCAAATGCCTCTGTCAGTATTATGGTAATTTTAAGGAAATGAAAAGATAATGTTTTTGAATTGTAATTGTTTTGTTAATAAAATTGTGGCTACAGCCGTTTAAATTCCAAGGTGGTCCTGTGTGTTATTATAGATAAGTTGGTGGTTACATGTACAGTTTTAGAGTATAGCCTTAAATCTGCAATAAGTCAGTCAAGGCATTATTAGACTCTGGATGCTACTTCACATTGACGTTCCCTTGGACCCTGTCACGTTTGGCTCAGACCAAATGGTAGTACATTGCATATATGACAATGCTGAAGACTACACTAGTGTGGTGCTCTCAGTGAAACTGTAAAGCTTGTCATCATGGTTGTAAAGAACGTGCTACCAAGTGTAATACTGGGCTGTGACTTTCTTCTTTGGAAACTGTTTGTGTGTGGGGGAGACAGGTAACCAGCTTTTAAAAATGTGTCTGAAAAAAATTATATCATTATTTATTCTGAACTTGATGGGGGATGTTGACAATCTTAGGTCAGTCAATGGTACTGGACCATTTCCCAGTAGAGGTTATGATTGAGTCAGATAAAACTGCCCCAGTGACAGAAATAACAGATATACCAGTGACTAGGAAAGATTTTGAGATCCCACAGTTGCAGACTCCCAATATGACAAATGCATGGAAAAATGTAAGGGTGATAAACAGGGTACCTCATGAACCAGAAGTTAGCCTATTATACCCCCATTTTGCAGTATATCATGACTTATATCACATAAAGAACTTTAAGAGCAACTGGGGGTATGCCAGTAACACAATAGGATGGTGTTGTATCTAGCCCATTTTCATGGGTTGGGTCATCATTTAGTTGTTGAAAAAATAAAAGCAGCTTGAGCTTTGTTTTTTATGGCTCAGCATTTACAAAGCTGTTGATAAGTATTGTAAACTTGCTCTGAGTGTCAAATTAATGCACCCATCCACAGTTTAAAAGTCCTCTGGACCTCCTGCCTATAATTGAGGTCAATTTTGCATGGATTGCGATGAATCTGGACAGGTCACTCTCAAAGTCTACAAGTGTGCACCAGCACAAATTGGTATTCCCTGACTAGGCCTATTGGTACCCAGAAGAAATCCTTATGGGAAACACCTCCTCCAAGGTTATAGAAATAACAGTTTCACATGTTTTCCAGCACTAGTATTTCTAAAGAGATTTTGGCAGACCAAGGAACCCCTTTCATGTAAAAGGTAACCAAAGGGTTGTGTTGGTTGTTCAAAATGACTTATCTATGGACTTGTGTAAACCACTCCTAAACTGACTGGCTGGTAGAATTGTTAAATAGAGCCCTTAAAGGTATTCTAAAAAAAGTGCTTAACCACTTCCAGCCAAATTACGTCATATGATGTCCTGGACTTCAGTGGGGCATCATTCAGATATCATCTTATTCGGCCGGCGTGCACCATAAGAACAATCATAGTGGCAGTTTAGCCGCTTGATCATTCTTACAGATGGCAAGGGACATTACCCCTGCTGCCACCCTCCGGTGCCTCTCCGGGCTCGCCTGTGCGATCGGCAAGGCAGAGAATGAATCGCTCACCAACAGAAGTTGATCATATAGATTTCTGGTGATCGGATGGTCCCCAGTCATCTCTCGGATGCCCGGTTATGATGTTATAACGTCACGTCCAGGCTGGCAGATTCTGGGGACTCTGCTGAAAAGGCCCGAGGCAGTTCATATTTTTTCTCTGTCTTTCCAGCCTGGAGGAGAGATGTGAGGTCTTATAGACCCCACACCTCTCCATAAAGAGGACCTGTCACACACTATTCCTATTACAAGATATGTTTACATTCCTTGTAATAGGAATAGAAGTGATCAAAATAAAAATAAAAATGTTAGAGCAAGAACAAAAATTCTAGCTTAAGACCTCCTCTGTAACTTTAAACTGGTAACCTGTAAAAAAAAAAATTAAAGTGTCGCCTATGAAGATTTTTAACCACTTAAGGACCGCCGCATGTACATTTACGTTGGCAGAATGGCACGGACAGGCACATCAACGTACCTGTACGTGGCTCCCTTGACGTGGGTCGGGGATCCGATCGGGGGACCCCCCCCCTGGTACATGCGATGGTCCCGGTGGCTGTGCGAGCGATTCGTGCTGAGGGGGGCGGCGGTTCGTTTTTGTCCCCCGTTACAGAGGAGGTCTTCAGGCCATTTTCATCGGACCGGTATGATCGTGTATACGCGGCCTCACACATCCACTGTATGTTGGCAACCTTTGTGGAGAAAATACACAAGGACAAATGGTGCTTTTATTAAGCCAATATTTGTTTTGCCTGGAGTTCAGCTTTAAAATAAAAAGTTGTACTTTACATGCTATAATAAATGTTAAAATGACTTGCCCTTAAAATCAGGTGTGACAATTTATCATCCCCATAAATGTAGATTAATATCATTAAGTCAGAATAGTTATTATGTGCTAACGGTTATTGTATGCTGTGTATGGACCATCGTCAGCCGCTGTGTTATGTTATTTGAATGATGGATTGGTGTCACAGCTTGATAAATTGACAGCTTGGTGGATTTGGCACCTCAGTACAGTGCATATTTGGGAAGGAAAAATCAGTTTTTGTAATCGTACACCTCAACCTTTCTTGAAATAATACAACTGATTAAACCATTATCATACATTATTCCAATATAATTCTGTTGATTATTAACTTTTAGCTATACAAATGTCTTTGCATTTTATTTTGTACCAAAGCTCTCACATTACTATGTATATTCATGTCCAATTCTAGTGTGATTAATTTGGAGAATATCACAACCAAGAAACGAATATGGCTGAATAACCCCCCCCCCCCCCCCCCCAATAATTTACGGCTAAAAATGAATTGTTAATTTTATATTTAGTGCTGTCCTAAAACGTTGATTTTCTGCAGTTCAGACTATTTTGGGGTCTGAATTAGGAGACATTTTAAAGGTAAAATTGCAACTTTGGAGGCTTCACTTACTGATCTAAGCATGGTGAAATAAAATGAAGACCATGATGGCCATGAATATAAGTCAGGAACTCAGCAAAGAAATGTTCATGGCTTCATGGACAGTCATGTGCCCACTGTACGTTGGCTAAATCTCTTCCTTCCCGTAGGTCAGAGGGAGAAGGTGTGTGAGACAATAGCAGGCTGGATTGCAGATGGTGTGTATGTGTATATGTGTGCCCTAGGTTTTGCACATACACAACGTGAGGGGCTTGAAGGTTAATGGCTGCTGTGGAGAAAGGAACATTTTTGTTTCTCAAATTGATAAGTCCTGATAAGTCTTATGCTGGCCCTGGAACCCAGGGGACTTTGTAGAGCATTGGGTGAGATAAAACCTCCACACGCATCGCCTCAGTGTGAAAGCACTCAGGCTTTCACACTGAGACTGCAGGGGAGCCTTTTTTGAGGCGATTTACAGGCGCTATTTTTAGCCAAAAAGCACCTGAAATATGCCCCAGTGTGAAAATGCTCCCTCCCCACAGCCTATTCTATCTAACCTGTCTAAGAAAGATATACTTACCTATTTTAAGACCGCTCGATTTCTGTCATGTAATCTGGCTCCCCTGTGTCAGTCAGCGGCCAATGCAGGGGAGAGGAGGGCGTGCGGACAATGGGTGGGCCTTGGGAGCCTCTCGGTGATGTAACCACTCCCAAGCTTTTTCCTCTCCCTGCAGCAGGCACTGACTGACATGGGGATCACATGACCAGGCCCGAGCAGATATTACCTACACAGGTTAGTCAGAATAGGAGGGGGCAAGAGCATTGTTAATGTTTTTCATGGAATTCTACTTATGCTTATTTTCTGCTTGTCTTCTGACCAAATTACTCTAGTGCAAGTATTTTTGACTGTAGCAACCTATACAAGTGGTTCTGTAGGCTGTAAACCTCTTACCAGTTTGTCAGTACTTTATAAATTATTAAAGTACTAATTATATTAATATAGACTAAGAGAATGTGGCAGTTACATCTTGAGTGCGTATTCATTTACAACTTGGATTTTTTTTTTCCTATTTTAGAAGATCTTACTGCAACTGCTTAAACTGTATATACATTTAATTAGCTGGTGGAATACTCTGCCAGCTGAATATACTGACCCGGTACAGTAAAATTAGCAGTAGACAATGACTAAAGTCTTCCATTAAAACTACTTTTATTTTCAAAATGTTGTTGCGGCTAATGTTCTCTCTTTGCAGTAATTGAAAATGTCCATGCCATTATGTGTAATGGTTGTAATCTGTTAAGCAAAAACTCTGATCTGAAGTTTCTAATGGTTGCATTGTAATGATCTAGGTAGGTTGATCTAGGTTAATGAAATAGGTTCCTTTAAGCTAGTGCATTGTTGATTTCCTTTGATTTTTCTTCTAAATGTTTTTTTTCTTTGTCTGAATTTCTCACTTCCTGTTTCTCCTCAGTAAGCTTGCACCCATCATCTGAGCTGGGGGTTAGTCAGCCAGAACAGCTTAATGAGGAGAAACAGGAAGTGAGAAATTCAGACAAAGAAAAAAAACATTTAGAAGGGAAATTCTCAATGGGACTCAAATTCCCATTGAGAACGTCTGTTAAACAGTAAGTGAGAAATTCAGACAAAGAAAAAAAAACATTTAGAAGGGAAGTTCTCAATGGGACTCAAATCCCCATTGAGAATGTCTTTTAATGACGAAACGTCGTCTGGGAAGGCGCGCACTGACGTCACCACATTCCATCTGAAGGAGGAAGGGCTCCTATTGCCGGCTGGCACATATACACGCTTTTAACATGAGATGTTTGTAAGTACATGTCTTATGTGTTTTTATTAAAATTTGTACGGTATCACGCTATGGTCCGTTTTTTTATCTATGCACTGAGGATCTGTTCATTCATTGGTGTGGTGTAATTCGAGATCTGCTCCCTGGATCCCTCCCCAGTCTGATGGCAATCTGATGTGGAGCCTGTGAATAAAATCTGTCTACAGGCCTAATGTTTGGGTTGTTCTGGTAAGCGGCTTTCCGTTTGGTGGTGGTGTATTCACACTGAAGTTTTGCTGACACACGGTGGTGCTGCTATGAACTTTTTACTGGACTGGATGTGCTTTTATTCATATTACTAATAATTATTGCTCTGTACTAGCCTGACATCTGGTTTCCCACTTGGCGCAGTTTATTTATTCATATTGTACTTTATATGCTTATCACATTTTTTCTGCTGCCTTGACCCATTTATTTATATTTTTTTGACAAGCGCAGTTTTTTCTCCTTAGAATTTCTCTTTGGTGGTATTTGATCACCTCTGAGGTTTTTATTTTTTGCGCTATAAACAAAAATAGAGCAAAAATAGAGCGACAAGTTTGGCTGCAGGTGCTGATCAAGTGAAAATTTCCATCATTCCCAATCAATAGAAGTTGATCATCATTTGACTTTCATTCCTTCTTTCCAGGCTTGGAAATATTTTCATATCTATCTATTTATCTATCTATCTATCTATCTATCTATCTATCTATCTATCTATCTATCTATCTATCTATCTATCTATCTAGGTAATGAGTGTGGGTGAGGGACGAAAATTCCCACGCGGGGGTACTTTGCCAACTGTGTCCACCACTAATTGCCAAGTGCCTGGTAATTCTGCCAACTTCTATGATGACGTCTTATGATGACAATGCTTATTTATTGTATCATTACAACAGAAACTAGACAAAATGACAGAGCCCCTCTGTTTTCCTATTCTTCATTCCATGGGGCATGTGGCTCTGTTGTCCTCAGAAATAGCTGAGAACAATGTAAACGATAATAGAAATGGAGCTATTTTCTTTCTCTACTGCTATGTGACCCACCTACAGATAACAGCACTAAGATAGATAGGCTGCAATACTGCCAATTCTGCCAAATGTATTAATGTATTAAGTCACTTGTGTTATAGAATTAATATCTGTTGTTCAGCTGTGACATGTACCCCTCAGCCTATAGTATTGGTGGCATTGGATAACAAATATGTGCACTGAATATGTAATCTGGCTATAGATTTCAAATGAAAATTCAATTTAATTTTTCTAATCATTAGCGGGTCAAATCAACATCCATTTTTAATCGCAGCGACAAGAAAATTTGAAGGCGCGGGATGTAAAAATGTATCTCAAACGAATAATTTTTTTAGTGTATGTGATTTTGACAAAGTGAAGTCTATTCATTCCAAAATCAAATTGTTGTCAATCGGGCGATCAGGTTTGGCACATCACGGATTTGGTGGACAGATTACTGGGAGGGGCTGGGAAATACCCGGCTTTCATGGTGCACGTTGTCACCAATGACAAAGTCAGAGAAATATGGAGTGTCCTAAAAAACGATTTTAGGGACTTAGGAGCTAAACTGAGGAAAAGGACCCCCAAGGTAATATTCTCACAAATACTACCGGTACCTCGAGCCACACAAAGGCAGGGGGAGCTAACGGAAACATACAAGTGGCTGAGGAGCTGGTGTAGAAAGGAGGGGTTTGGGTTCCTGGGGAACTGGGCCAACTTCTCAGTCGGTCACCAGCTCTATTTAAGGTATGGACTGCACCTAAATGGGGAAGGTGCAGAACTTCTTGGAGTGAAGATGTCTGAAAAGTTAGAGGGGCTTTTAAACTAGGTGACAGGGGCGTGTCCAGAGGTAGAGATAGTCAGCGCAGAACATATTCCATAAGGTAGTATTGGAGGCATTAGTGGTAGGTTGACTAAAGCACCTAAACATGAGGTAAGTATAGTAACAAGTCTTATTTTCAACCTCAGAAATACCCAATAAGCAGACAGTATGTGACTAGTCTAAACTGTGTGGCATGTTCACCAAAGCCAGAAGTCTGGCAGACAAGATGAGAGAACTAGATCTACTGTTGTAGGAGGAAGATTTAGATTTTGTAGGAGACTTGGTTCAACAGCACTAATGATTGGCTGACAACCATTCAAGGGTATTCCCTATATCGCAGGGATAGAGAGGGAAAAAAGGAGGAGGGGTATGCCTGTAAATCAAAAATGATGTAAAAGTGAATGTGAGAGATGACATCACTAAGGAAGGAAGGGAGGAGGTAGAATCCATATGGGTAGAGCTGCAAAGGGATGGAACTAAGGGGAAAGTAATACTGGGAGTACGTTATAGGCCCCTTATCCTGAGGAAGGAGGGGGAAGTGGACTTTTTATCACAATTTAGATTAGCGGCAAGGATGGGAAGTGTCATCATAATGGGGGATTTTAATGATCCAGACATAGACTGGGTGAAAGGAGCCGTGCATTCATTTAAGGTTCGCCAGTTCCAAAATGTCTTGCAGGACAATTTCATGGATCAGATGGTAGTTCTGAGAACTTTTGTATGAATTTTCCTACGACTTTTCCCAATCATTTTTTATTGAAATTCTATCCACCTATGGAAAGCTTAACATGTATCAGAAATACTAGTATGAACAACCTGATGAAGAATTCCCTTTTTGTAAAATATTTTTTTTTAATAGCTATGAGACTTTGTAAATTACCAAGTTAAATAAGTATTGTTTTTAAATAAAAATCACAGTGTTCCAGAATAATAATGGCACAGTAATGAGAGCTGGAACACAGATAGCACAATGGCACCATTTATTTGATGCCTAAATAGATATTGAACAGAAGACTGATATACGCTTTAGTGAATTGCAGAGTCTTCATTTATTAATGCCATGGCTCAGTGACCCAGATGAGAAAAGCCTATTGCTCTGGACCTTATACTGACTGTTAAACTGGCAGTGAAGAGTAAAATGAAAAAATGATGAGACTGCAGATGTTATGGATACAAGTCTTCTGAGACATCCAACACAATGGTCATTGTTGAGCTGCTTGCAAGCCCAATCTTTGATTAATCTTATATTAAAAACTTTAATGTGGGTCAAACATGCCTCAATATCTAGAAGCACATCAAAGTCATCTGAGTGAAGTAAAACAGTAAATCAAAGGCTTGTAAGTCAGTGGTAGAATAGCTTTTTCATGATATTCTCTGGCGACAACTTCAAAAAAAATAAACTGTACTCTGGGACACCCTTTAGTAAAAGGATTTGAGATACTATCCTGGAATTTGTAGATAATATCTCTGAACTGTAATATGTTAGCAGAAGTCTGTGATAATCTCTCAGGCCGCGTACACACGATCAAACATGTCCCCTGAAACTGGTCCGCAGACCAGTTTCAGCGGACATGTTCGATCGTGTGTATGGCCTATCGGACAGTTTTCCAGCGGAAACCTGTCAATCGGACATGTTCGATGGTTAGTACACAAAATCATCAGACCAAAATCCCGCGCATGCTTAGAATCAAGTCGACGCATGCTTGGAAGCATTGAACTTAGTTTTTTCATCACGTCGTAGTGTTCTACGTCACCGCGTTTTGGTCCGAGGGGATTTTAGTCCGATGGTGTGTACGCACATCAGACCAACAGACCACTTCAGCCTGGTCCGATGAAAACGGTCCGTCGGACATGTTTCATCGGACATGTCTGATCGTGTGTACACGGCCTCAAAGAGCTGTAAGATACTGAGGCTGACTGACTGAGACTGACTAAAGGAGTTGGTAATCTTCATACAATAAATTCCTGTTTCCTTTTTTCATCTGCACATGATTGAGTATAGGGATGAACAAATCTGTCTGGGTTTGGTTTACGAACAATTTTAAAGTTTGCAAATGAGTGTCAGCAGAAGTCCCGAAAGAAACCAAATAAGACATAGAAAACATGGAGGTACCTAATGAAAATAACTGTAATTTGCATGGTGTGAATACCTAGATGTTATCATCAGGTTATAGCTATCAAGATAAGGGTACCAGCAGATATAATCTCCTTATGTATGTGTCTAAAACTCCAAAATACTGCACAATGTGGTTGGTTGATTTTGGTTATGTCCTCCGTTTTCGTTATACAGATTTTGTTGCTGCCAGAGAGAATAACAGCTTTTCCATCAGGTGGTTATGTACATAACATGGTGTGTATTATGTTTTATTAATGGATTGCAGAAATACACAGATGCATATGGTGTACGTAGTCTCCATAGTCTTGCTTGTGAAGTAAGTAGTATTTCCATGATCGCCTCGTGGCTATGTCTTTTTTTAAGTAAGCAAGAAATAAAGAATTGTGCCTGCAGAGATTTACTCTTGTCAGCAGCAGCAGCAGCAGCAGCAGCAGCAGCAGCCCTCACCCCCTCTGCCAGGCCAAGAGCTCTGTGTTCCTACTGAGACCACATCCACTCCATCTGTATATGAGCTGCTCTAATACTAATAGGGTTACATTAACCCTGCAAGTAGTGGCAGCCTTTATTCTGCTGAAAGACAGAGACCTTTAAAACCCCACAGAAAATAATATGCTGAAGCACAAAATCTTGTCTAGAATCATATATTAAAAAAAGCAAGCCTGCGAGTTTTTAGATCATATTAAATGAAAGCAATGTTGTGTATTAATTAACAGCAGCTATTAGGAGTCAACTTCTAGTAGCATTTTTACAATAGACACATGCAAGCTGATATCAGATTGGTCAGCAATAATAATTAATAAACCAACTTAAGTCAGGAATGTCCATCTGGCCAGTTGATGGCACTTATCTCTGTTATCCTCAGCACCCATACAGTATCATTATAGAATAGTTTTAGCAAGTTAATGGTTGTAATACAGATTCAGTCCCCTTCATGAAATTGCCTGGACAGGACTGAGTTAAATTGTTTGACTATAGAAATCCTGAAGGAAACATCCAGGAGACGAGAGAAGGGCATGTGTTTCTCAGACATCCCTTCTTTTTTTTTCGGCTGGGCGCAGCAGGATCAGCCCCACTGACAGAATGTGCTTGTTGTCATGGCAACACCCTCCCCTGCTTCATACACGAAAGATTAGCTCTCACTGTGCAGAGGAGAGAAATTCGGGAAGTCAGGCTAATCCCCGGGTGCACAGAGAGAGAGAGAAAGGTTGGATCATGCCCGGGGGATGCCACATCTGCACTGATAGAATTGGCCAGCTAGAGAAACTGGTATTGAAACTGAAGAGCAGAATTCAGCCTAAGTGTCAGCTACAGGCAGAAGTAGATTATTCAATAACAATGATAAAAGACCCGGTGAAGGCTTTTGTCGGCATAAAAACCCGTCAGCAAGAGTTGGACTGGATAGAGTTTTCGATCCAAAGACAAACATTTTATCAGTACAGGAGTTTCTGGGGGTATGGTGGAGCAGATTCATTCATAATAATCCATAGCATGCACAGTATAAAAGATATACAGAGTATTAGAAGACCCACAAGACTGTCATCAATTAGGCAAGTGGGTTAAGTGCAAAATGCAAAAATCCAATCAATTAGATTTCAATTTCCACTCGGAAGCAGGGCTCTATTTACCTTATTGCACTTGCATGTCAGTGTCTATGGCTGTAGGGTGAAGGTGGCAGCAAAAAGCCTCCGAATTTACTAATTTTGATAACTTCTTCTGATTTTGTTTCTCTCACTTGGCCTCGTCTCTTACTTGGCTAAATTAGGCAATTGTGTTGTAATTAGTAAACCGGTGCATGTTTTTTTTCTTGGGAGAGGGCATGTGATCAGCACAGGGCCTATAAGCACTGCCCAGACAGAAGATCAGGGGTCCTTCAGCCTTATAGGACAATCAGGAGAGAATTAATACTCCTCCTACGGGCGTTAACCAGTGCTCTGCTGGACACTGATAGAAGTCGCAAGACTGCTATATACTGCAGATGAGAAAAGGCATGTAGCAGTTTAGATTTACCAAAATAATTGCCTTTCAATGTTATGTGTACTGTGGGAGAACAGATATGAATGCAGAGTCCTTGGTTTAGTAACACTTTAAAGCGAAACTTCCCCCTTTGAGTGGTGCTCCACTTTAATTTCTAGTGAGTTATTGGTTAAACTGAGTAGACTAACTACTGTATGTAATTATGTAACTATTTACCTTCTTTTTGCCAACTTTGGTTTTCAACCAAGATCACTAATACATTGGAACATGTACAACTTTTAAGAAAAACATTGTTGGATTTGTGGCTGCAGCATTGGAGTTTCACATTAGTTACACTGTACAAAATAAAACAAATTCAATATACAATTTCTTTCAATGATTTTCAAAAAAAAAAATAAAAAAAAAAATGTTCCATTCTTTTAAGATAGTCAGTGTGGTGTTTTTCTACTGCTTCCTTTTTTCTTTTCTTTTTTTTTTATATTAGAGTATATCTATGGCAAAAAAAATAGAGTATGGAGGACAGAATAGTTAGAGCCTCTTTCTTTTTCCCATCACTTTCTTTCCAATTACAGTGGTCAGTTGGATTCTTTTCAGTGGGACACAGACAACAATAAATACATGACAGGACTCTATCTAAGACAAAAAAAATGATTTTTAGATATTAATTAAATATTAATAAATCAGTCCATATTTTATTAAAGATAAATGTAGATGCAAATGTTGGTGTATGCACAGGGCATATCAGAAGTGCATATAACAATATTAGGATCGGCCTAAATAAAGAATCGGCTTATATAAAACTCCATAGACATGCTGGTAGGTTAATTGGCTTCTGTCTAAATTGTCCCTAGTATATGAATGTGAGTTAGGGTCCTTAGATTGTAAGCTTCTTGAGGGTAGGGCTCGATGTGAATGTACAATGTATATGGTAAGTGCTGCGTAAATTGACGGCACAATATAAGTACCTAAATAATAATATTAATATAAAGAAACTCAAGACTATGAACTCTAATAGATGTATACATTAACCACTTTAGCCCCGGACCATATTGCTGTCCAAAGACCAGAGCACTTTTTGTGATTCGGCACTGCGTCGCTTTAACTGACAATTGCGCGGTCGTGCGACGTGGCTCCCAAACAAAATTGGCGTCCTTTTTTTCCCACAAATAGAGCTTTCTTTTGGTGGTATTTGATCATCTCTGCGGTTTTTATTTTTTGCGCTATAAACAAAAATAGAGCGACTATTTTGAAAAAAATGCAATATTTTTTACATTTTGCTATAATAAATATCCCCAAAAAAGATATAAAAAAAACATTTTTTTTCCTCAGTTTAGGCCGATACGTATTCTTCTACATATGTTTCGTAAAAAAAAAAAATCGCAATTAGCGTTTATTGATTGGTTAGCGCAAAATTTATAGCGTTTACAAAAAAGGGGGTAGTTTTATGTCATTTTTATTAATATTTTTTTTTTACTAGTAATGGCGGCGATCAGCGTTTTTTTTCAGTACTGCGATATTATGGCGGACACATCGGACACTTTTGACACATTTTTGGGACCATTGCCATTTTTATAGCGATCAATGCTATAAAAATGCATTGGATTACTATAAAAATGCCATTGGCAGTGAAGGGGTTAACACTAGGGGGCAGGGAAGGGGTTAAGTGTGTTCCTATTTGTGTTCTAACTGTATGGGGGGGTGGACTCACTAGGGGAAATCACTGATCTTCTGTTCATACATTGTATGAACAGAAAATCAGCGTTTCCCTCGCTGACAGGAACGAGAGGTATGTGTTTACACACATACCTCCTGTTCCCCGCCCTGTTACGAGCAATCGCGGGTGCCTGGTGGCTATCGTACCCGCCGGGCACACGCGCGGGACTCGGGGGCGTGCGGGGGGCGCGCGTGCCGGCCGCCAGCGGCGCGCGCGCCCCCTAGTGGCCGAAAAGGAGAGGACGTAGAGCTATGTGCTCCCACGAGACCGAGCCACTGTCCCGCAGTAATATGACGGTAGGCGGTCGGGAAGCAGTTAAACATTATTAACGAGTGACAGCTTATTTGTTCCTGGATACCCAGTTTGACTGTAAGCTCACAGGAGCCCGACTTTCTCCCTTTCTATCTTTGTTGCTGGATGTGAACATTTATGTATTTGTATTATTGACTTTACTATACCTTGTTTGTAATACTTAGTGCAGCACCACATGAGATGGTGATGCTATGTAAAATAAAAATTTAAATAAAAAAAAATGTATTCAGCAAAGGTTTGGGCCTATAGCACTGAACTAAACCTAAAATAAAAACTTTTCATAGATTTCAGATTTACTAACCATTAAAATACCGTGCAGTACACTAACATGGTGAACTGTTCCTGGGTCCCTCTTCCCCTTTGTCAAATGATACTAACCACTGCTGAGAAAAATAAACATTAGTTGCGGTGTAATTTGCCCTTTTATCATAAATGTAAAAGAAGGGCAATTTTTAATAACCCAATAAAGTATACATTTTACTTTTTCTCTTTTACTTTTCTCCTTTATCCACTTTTTCTAATTCCACATCTTACTTTAGGTGTACCATGAGTCTGACCTCCTGCCCTGACCTCCTGCCTGTCCTTTAACCTAGATTCTGCCTGCTGACTTGGAAGTGCAGTTGCTCCAGAGCTTAGATAATGAAGCAAAGCTTCACTTTGCAATTACTATTTAAGAAAAACAAAAAATGTATTGACTAAATGATTGAAGTCAACAGAACCTATTATCGTTTACCTAGCTCTGGAGCAACTGCACTTGCAAATTTTCACACCTGTTATTTCATGTCTTAAACTTTTGTCAAAATAGGATCTTCTCCCCAAAAGCTCTGTATGTCTGATAAGAAATAAACTCCCCCACATTCAGGTGATTTGGTAACTGTCAGTTCATTTACAAAGTTTCTCTCTGATTTCGAACTCTCTTGTAGATGGAGATCATAACTAGTTTGACCTTTATAACCTTAATGAAAAGTACACATGGGATTGCTAACATCCTCATGAAAATGCTAGTTGCCTGGCTCTCTCTGTTGAGCCACTGACCTAAGCAAACAAGTGAAATCAGAACTTGATCTGCATACATGGTTCCAGTTAGTGACTTAGAAAGCATTATAGTATCGATTCTCAACAAGGGTTCCTCCAGAGTTTTTCTAAGGGTTCCTGGAGCTGTGGTCGATTGACGTCCCATCTGATAGTGGGTGGATATTTTCAGGTCCAACACAGAGCCAGCAGCATGATGCCAGTTATCATTCTTAGCTGCATTGCACCCACAGACCACCAATTGCATTTAGTAGGGGGTTCTCTGAGACCTAGAACATATTTAAATGGTTTCTCTGCATTACAGAGAGAGGATTGGCTTCACAACTGAGCAATTAGAATTTTTAAAATTAAATGTGCATTGGTAGTCTATGTATTTTATGACAGGTCTTCAATATTATATCGCTTACAATCCAATGCAGTCTGCTCAAGGTGAATTTTAAATTTGTGTTGATACAGATCAGCTATTGTGAAGTCAGAGCTGAACAGACTGTAGGTGATAGGAACAGGACAATTGCTGATGATCTACTTAGGTGGCATTACATTTAGCAATGCCAAAATGTGTCCATAGACATGATATGGTGGTCAGAAACATATACAAATAGCGATAACCCTGGTACTACATCGGTTTCTTACACAGAGACACTAGGAAGAAAATTGATCAAACTTTACTGGCACGAATGAGACCATGCATGTTCTATAAAAATGTCATCATTTTAAGCAATCCTTTAAAATCCAGTATGGATCAAGGTGATCCTAAAAATCACACGTATAGGCTACAATGCAAAGAGTTCCACTCTTACTAAGGCCTCGTACACGCGACCGAGGAACTCGTCGGGAAAGAGACACCGTTTTCCTCGACGAGTTCCTTGTTAGGCTTGTCGAGAAACTTGACAAGCTGTCTTTGCATACACACTGTCAAGACCAAATCTCCTCGTTCTCAAACGCCGTGACTTCAACACATACAACGGCAGGGGAATTTCTATTCCATTGGCACAACCCTTGGGGCTGCTTTTGCTAATCTCATGTTACTGCGTGTTAGGTAAATGTTTGTAAGAGACATTTTCACTTTTCAGTCTGTTACAGCGTGACAAATGTGCTATTTCCATTACAAATACTTTTACCGAAGGTGCACGGGTTTCTAAGCATACACACCAACGTGTTTCTCGTTAAAAACCAGCCAGACGAGGAACACGACGAGGAAATTGAGACTCCCGTCGAGAAAAAAGAGAACTTGCTCTCTTTTTCCCTCGTCGAGTTCCTCAACAGTTTTCTTGATAAAAAACATACACACGACCGTTTTCCTCGGCAAAAAAGCTCTCCCACCAAGTTTCTTGATGGATTCTGTCGAGTTTCTCAGTCGTGTGTACGAGGCCTAATAGAAATGGCTGCTGTCCACAATTTAGGATTTTTTTGTTGTATTCACAAATATATCCGCAATAACGTATGGCCTTGTGATGATGGGTACTCTTATGTAAACCCGATGGATCAGCTGCCTGTTGATATCTTGTCAATAGGAAGACACTTTACAACCTACCATGGTTGATCTGATTCCATGTAATAAACCTTTCTTCATTCATGCTGATCTCTTTGAAGAGGGTATTTGGAGCCCTATGAATTGGGAACTTCTATTGGTTGACTGAGTGATATCTGATGATCTAGTTAATGTCACAATTTCTTTGTCCGCTATAAGGAGTGCCTATGTATGACGCTGGTTCTTGGGTTCTATCTTCTTGCCCTGGAAATGATGGCACACATTTCCCAGCAGCAGTATCGAGCAGAAGCGCCGAGGGAAATGACATTAGGCGCCGCAATAAGGAAGGGGAAGATTAGAAGGGACCACATAGCAACAGGCATGAAATAGAAAAAAAAATGAAATTGTGTCCAAATGTCGCTGGTTAGGTTATTTGCTGCACAGTAATGTAAAGTTACTTATATGGGTGGAACTCCTCTTTAACCTCCCTGGCGGTCTTCCCGTGTGTGGCACGGGGTGAGATTTTTAAGCAAAGATCGGTAACCCCGTGCCACACACGCGCTTACCTCGCTGGATGCAGAAAAAAGTTTACTTACCTTTTCTCTGCGATCCAGCGATGAATCCGGATGTCCACCTGATACTGTGTGTTCCGCCGATTCCCTTCCCTGCGAGCGTCGCGACGTAGGGGGGGGAACGGCGCCAAATTTAAAAATGTAAACAAACACTATACATACAGTACACTGTAATCTTATAGATTACAGTACTGTATGTAAAAAATACACACCCCCCATGTCCCTAGTGGTTTGCCCTGTACACTACATGTCATTTTATATAATAAAAACTGTTCTTTCTCCCTGCAAACTGTAGATTGCCCATAGCAACCAAAAGTGTCCCTTTATGGCAAAAATTGTTTTAGAGCAGCTAAAAAACAGCGATAATAAATCAGAATCACTTGCAGAATTTAGCGATAGCGATTTATGGGGAAATTCGTCATAAAAAAAAAAAAAATAATGACAGCAAAAATTCTGCAACTGAGCAAATTTCAGTGATTTTGATTTGATTACATTATTGAATAATTTTTACTATAATTATATTATTATTTGTTATAATTTTTTATAATTATTTATTATATTATAATTTTTAATAAGAAAAAAAAAAAATCATACCCAGGATGCCTATTAGACTCTTGTTTGGATAGATTTCAGTGAGTTATTCCTAAGAATTACAAGCCTACAGTATACAACGCCAAATTCTCTTGCAAATAATGGTACCGCTTTTAGCACCTAAAATCTGAAAGAATCATACCGCCAGGGAGGTTAAGGAAGTAGTAGGCTGTTCATTTCGCAAGGGAAGATGTATTTTGCATGCCATTTCCCCCAAGACTTTAGTAAATGTGGTGAAATGAAGCTTTGCAAAGAATACCAACATTTTTGCCTGCACTTGATTGGATGATGGGAGTCAGCAGAACTTCACCTCATTCACTAAGATCTGAAGAAAACTCTCTTGCAACGTTCAACTTCCCTTGCACAGTGAACAGTCTAATTGTCTTTAGTAAATCCACCCCTAAGACTGTATGCTTGGAACTTGGAACTCCAAGCATACAGTCTTAGGGGTGGATTTACTAAAGGCAAGGAGTCAGTGTGAAATGCATACAAAACACAGATAATACGTGTTATTATTATAAATTGGTTTGTTTGTTACACTTATGCCTAAACAACTATATTACTGTAATATTATAACACCAAATACTGTAGTAAAACAACATTAAAGTGTGAGAAAACGAGAAAAATTTCTATATAGATTTAGAACTAGTAGCTATAAAAACTCCCCATTGTAAATGTTTGCCCTGAGGCAATCTTTGAAAAGTACAAAAGTGCAATGCATATAATATGCATGCAGTGTGTATGTTCTCTGAGAGTTTACTTGGATTTCCCCCTGAGTCACTGGCACACTGGCATCTACCTAAAATTGGCCTTGGCATAATATTAAACTGTTAGTTCTTTCAGAAGCGTAAACTGTTGTCAGTCGTTATTTACCCTAAAGCACTGCACAGTTTGTGGGGACTATCCACATAAATAAATAAAAAAAATGTAAACTCATTAAAATGTGTAATAAAGTACACAAAGAAAATGGATTTAAAATATGTTGAGACATTGATGGATGTGACTGGTCCCTTAACCACTTCCCTACGGCCGTACGAGTATATACGGCCGCAGGGTGGCTCTAAATCTCCGGGCTGCCGTGTTTTCACGGCAGCCCCTTTCCTCGTTCCCAGCGTGCGCTCCAGAGCGCGCAGCGGGGAACTTGTGTACTGGCCGTGTCCCTTGGACACAGCCAATCACAGATCGCCGCGAACGGCCAATCAGAGTGGCCGTTTGCGATGCGATCTGATGGGCCAATGAGAGATGATCTCATATGTAAACATATGAGATCATTTCTCATTGCCGGCTCTCACAATGACAGCGTCCTGTCATAGAGAGAGCATACCGATCTGTGTTCCTAGTACATAGGGACACAGATCGGTCACCCCCCCCTCCCCCTACATTTAGAACACAATGCAGGAAACACATTAACCCCTTCCTCACCCCCTAGTGTTAACCCCTTCCCTGCCAGTCACATTTATACAGTAATTAGTGCATATTTATAGCACTGATTGCAGTATAAATGTGAATGGTGCCAAAAATGTGTCAAAAGTGTCCGATGTGTCCGCCATAACGTCGCAGTCGCAATAAAAATCGCAGATCGCCGCCATTACTAGTAAAAAAAAAATAATAAAAAATAACAATTCTGTCCCTTATTTTGTAGGCGCTATAACTTTTGCGCAAACCAGTCGCTTATTGCGATTTTTTTTTTTTTTAACCAAAAATATGTAGAAGAATACGTATCGCCCTAAACTGAATTTTTTTTTTAAATTGGGCTATTTTTTATAGCAACAAGTAAAAAATATTGTATTTTTTTTTCAAAATTGTCGTCCTTTTTTGTTTATAGCGCAAAAAATAAAAATCGCAGAGGTGACCAAATACCACCAAAAGAAAGCTCCACTTGTGGGGAAAAAAGGACGCCAATTTTGTTTGGGAGCCATATCGCACGACCGCGCAATTGTCAGTTAAAGCGACGCAGTGCCGCAAGCTGAAATTTCACCTGGTCAGGAAGGGGGTTTACATGCCCAGTAGGGAAGTGGTTAAAAAGCCTTCAGGAAAAGATCAACTAGGTCTGCCACCTATTCCATGCTTTATAAAATTCAAAATACACCAATATATTATCTTTACCAGAAATGTCTTTATTAAGATATGCCCCATTATGTCTATGGATGACAATGTAAGACACACAAAAAAGATCTGTCCTTTATATTTTTTGTGCCTTTTACATAAATTCAAAAATAAAAAATTATTCACAGGTAAATAGTAATTTGCTTCACATATGCATGATCAATTTCAAAGAGCTTCTCTAATGTATGTAGGTCACCACATGAAATGCCCATGTACCAACATTCAGTACCCATTTTATCCGACACTGCTTTCCAATTAAGTGAACCAATAGAATGAAAGGAAGAGGGGATTGGCAGCCTCTAGCCCCCCTTTTCCTCATGGGAAAATGGCAGGAGAAGGGTTTTAAATAATTTATTTAAAAAACCGCTGCTCAGGTAAATTGGGCGGGCTCATAGGTCTGAGGGGTTAGGTGACCTCTCTGTGACCTGTAAAAGCCCGCTCAAAATAAGTCAGATTCAAGCCAGCTGCTGGCCCAGGAAAAAGCCTGCGCTAAACAGGTTCAAACCAGCTAGATTGGGCCGGATTTTGGGCTATAAAAAGCAGGGTCCGTTAGGTTAAGGCTCAGCCGCTTCAGAGGACAGAAGAACTGTGGTGTTCTCCCCCCCCCCCCTTGTTTTTATATTATGTCACGGTATGTTATTATGTGGTTGGGTCACCAAGCTTTATAATTTAAGTTTTATTCAAAATCAAGATGTGGTGATAATAATATAAAACAAAATATATATATATATATACTGGTGTTTATGTTGAGTACTTTGTGTAAGATGGTTGGGTAATTTTTTGCAGCCTGAGCCGTGGTGGTTAGGCTTGCTAAAGTTTTTTATATATTTATTGCTATCTTAAATTATTGTTTACCCAATAGTTTATTTATTTATTTATTCTTTTACTTTATTTATTTATTTATTATTGAAACCAATAATAAACATCCGCGGTCTTTAATATCTAACGGTTGTCTGCTGTCAATTTATTTATTTAAATTTTAAGGTTTAGTTGGTTCTTACCGTCTATTTTCCCATAACTTTCTTAAAAATCCTTTACAAATACTGAAATGCGTCATTTATATACAGTATTTGCTTTTTGTTCTGAATATATGGGCAGGCTAGTTACATTGTGAATAAATCAACATGCAAGCTAGCTAAAACAGGCCCATCCAGATATGCAAAGCAAATAAAAGATCATTGTCCAGCTTTATGTTTTTTATATTAGTATAGATTTTGTAAGCAAATGCTTTCATATTTTACTCCATTTCCAATTCTACTTCAAGTTTTCCTTATGCAAAAATAGATTTTAATAGAGAAATTTGCACATGGTAGTTAATTTTTCATTGCGTTTAAGGGAATCTTAGATACTAAAGGAGTTCGTAAGACAGTGATATGATGGTTGGGTATTTAATATAACTCGGCAAAGCTCACACTGCGTTCAGCTGATGGGCTGGTGTTTGAAGTCAGCAGTGCCACCTACTGTGCATTTTAAGATAAGCAGCGGCTGCAACACATTTGCAGCCCCTGCAGTTTGCAGAGAGAGTGAACATAGAAGTGTATATTGCAGAGCTTTTTCATTTACCATAGGACTCCCTTCTCTCTCATTTATGTGCCCTGAGGTATAACTTTTTTTGCAGTTTATCTTGTGTTAGATTTATCTCTAGTGCTACAAAATGTTTTCAAGTTTTCAAGATTGTAATATATTCAATTTCAGTTTAGGAGTCCAGGTCACAGTACGGGCTGCTTGTGCCATGTTTCTGAACCTTGTGCATGATCTAAAAGACTTAATCACTCAGGGGTGCTTTGGGCACAGTAGACACAAGAGCTGATGAGTACTTCATACTCTATTTTTAGCAGTAAACCGTGTTTAATCCGCATGTGACTTTGGGCTCCTTCGCTTTTCATTCAACTTGATCTTCTGTATCCTTGCATAAATCATGAGTCCAGTGACAGTCCGGGGCAGATACATTCATTACATTGCTGTGTGCTCCTGAAGTGAACTATAGAGCCCGGAGGACTAGTCAGCTGCTTAAGTAAATACCAGGTACTGTACAGTAGCTAGTCTTTATCAAGTATGAACTGGATACAGATGATACTCTTACAAACTGCAGTTCCAAATAAGAAAACATTCAATTGATCGACTTTATGCAAATTATAACGTACAGTATTCTTATATGTCTCATTTGCCAACACAGAGTGTTGCATTGTGTTAGCCATTGGTAGAAGCAGCAAAATGCTAAGTTACACAATGGGGTTGATTTACTAAAGGGAAATCCTTGGAAGTGCACTCGCTTTAGATCTGAAGGGAATATCTGAAGTGTGGGGAAGCTCTGCTGATGTTATCATCTAATCACATGCAAGCAAACATGCTGTTTTTTATTTTCTTTGCATGTCCCCCTTGGATCTACAGCAACTGCACTTCCAAGTGCACTTGCAGTCCAAAGTAAATTTACCTTTAGTAAATAAACCCCAATACCTTTTATTGCCCACCCAATTAAATACAATTTCAAGTTTTTTAAACAGTTTGGCCTGGGGTCCAGTTCTACAGTAAATGCTGCATGTCAGTCACATTTGATTAGGAAATAGCAGCTTGGAACTTCCAAGCATACAGTTTTAGGAGTGGATTTACTAAAGACAATTAGACTGTTCACTGTGCAAGGGAAGTTGAACTTTGCAAGAGAGTTTTCTCCAGATCTTAGTGAAAGAGGTGAAGTTCTTCTGACTCCCATCATCCAATCAAACGCAAGTAAAAATGTTGGTACTCTTTGCAAAGTGTCATGTCACCAAATTCACTAAAGTCTTGGGAAAAATGGCATGCAAAATACATCATCCCTTGCAAAATGAGTTCCACCCATATAAAGAACTTTACATTACTGTGCAGCAAATAACCTAACCAACGACATTTGGACAAAAAAAATTGTTCTTACTATTTCATGCCTGTTGCTTTGTGGTCCCTTCTAATATTCCCCTTCCGCACCGCGGCACCTGACGTCATTTCCCTTGGGCCTCTGCTCACTACTGCTCCTTGGAGATGTGTGTCATCATTTTCCAGGAGTCAGGTGGCAGCGCCGAGGGTTAGAATCAAGGTATTTTGCCATCACATTGGGGAGGGCACTTCCTCCGCCACCGCCCATTGTGATGGCAACCTGTGTTGTTTCCTGCGCCGCTACGTGCTTTTACTGCGTGAGTACGGACGGTGCATGCTGGGAATACAGCAGTGCCGTATCTCAGAAGAATATGCCTGTGGGCTTTGCCTGCCCACAAGTAGGATAGGAATGCCCGAGAAGGGTGAATCCAAGGTAATTTTTTTAATAAAATAATAAGAAATGCAACAATAATGACAAGAGTAACAAAAAAAATCTAATCTTTAAAAAAAAAAAATGTAAGCATTTCTGGACTTATTCATGGTAACCCCAATGGTTGAAATGCCCTAGCGATCAAGTCAATTTCTTTTAAACTATCTGGACATGCTCAGAGATGGTTAAGTATTGAGTAACAGTTACTGGTTTTATTTTAGAAGTTTTCGAATGTATACGTTGTAATACAAGCTTACCCTTGTACTTGCCTGGTGGACAGAGACGAGTAATACTCACCTTCTAATGCTATTAGAAGCTAAACAATAAAATACCGGTTGTTGCAATTTTTTATGTCGCACTGTATTTACGCAGCGGTCTTTCAGACAATTTTTTTTTTAAGTAAACTTCAAGGAATAAAAAAAAAAGTCTGTTCCCACACGTGGATTGGTCTCTGCTGCTGCTTCCTGGGCTTTATAGATCATCTCACTGAATATCTGAACTTTTATTATTTATCTGATTTCTCGAATTTGATAAAAAAAATTGCGCTGCACTTCTTTTTATGTTTGATTTAACTTTGGGTGTTGTGATTACCTTATAAGTGTTCAGCTGGCAAACAATTGTTTTCATCAATTTATTGTGTATTTGCGCTGATTGCTCTTTCTGTTAAACAGTAAAGTTAGCCCAGTGTTTTTGTATAATGTCAAAGATAATGTTACGCCGAGAATCAGGAGAGAATCGCAATCTTTATTCTAAGCAAAAAAATTGTGATTCTCATTTTATCCAGAATCGTGCAGCTCTAGTTGGATGGTACCTTTTATTGGCTACTTGAAGAGATAACATTTTGAAAACTTTAAAGACAGCTCAGGTCTGTTCCTTAGGCCTGGTGTAGCCATGTCTGAATGCATGACTATGCTACGCCATGCAGAACTCTTGAGTTAGGGACATTCATACTAGATGCAGTGGGACTACATTGGTCAGCTAGTCCAGTGCAGTCGCACCACACCCTCACCACAAGACAAGACAAAATGCCTTGTCTCCAGTGTGGCCGATTCACACAACTACATTGAAGTGGTGTGTGGCAGTGTGTGCTGAAAAACAGTACTTCGTGCAGTACTTTATTCCTGTGCAGCACAGGTCACTACACGCCGCCTGATTAATGAAATGTCACTGTTTACCATTTCAAGTAAAGTTTGTTTATATTAAAAAAAAGTGAACAGTGTGATGCACCAGGATTGACACATTAACACAGCTCTGGTCTGGACGGACCATGCCATACACCTGTCTCTGTGTTGTAACAGAGGCTGGTGTGAATGGACCCTTAATATCACTCGGTAGTCTTTTTGGCAGTGTAGTCTCCAGAGATCTGGGCTGCATTTTTTTATTTACTTAGCTAGTTAATATGTTTCCTTTGATCCTAATGGTATTATTCATTAAACAATGCAAATTGCACTTTGCTAAGTTCAGGATAGAAATCACTTTACTGAAGTCACAGTAGCACAGGATCATTATTGATTGGTTGCTGTGGGTACTACACTTTTTACTCAGCACTTGGCTCCTTGCACTGTTTACTGAACAAACATGATTGGTCCGATTCTCACCTGCGACTTTGGAGTGTGGGATTTATTTTACTGCCCCCCCCCCCCCATATACATTTCTCTTGTATATCAATATTTCTAGTAATCTTTTTTATCTCCGATGTTATGAACTATATAAGGTAAAATGTTCATATGCTCTAAGTATTGTACTTGCAGAAAATACACTGTATACATGGATTGCTTTAAAGGTATGGTAATCCATTTTACACAAAGTGTACTTGTAGTCATAAGGCTGGTTGTACATTTTTAACGTGCAGCTTATAAAATAGTGACTGTTCACAAGAGATTTGTCTTTAATCACAAACATCAACAGATAACACTTATTTAACATGCCATGGTCTTTCTTTGCAAATCCTTGGAGAAATTGCCATTCTTTACTCAAAATGTTTTCAGCAGACATGCCAAGTACCAATTAAAAGATTTACTAGTTACAAAAAATAAATTTTACTGCTTTTCCCTTGCTGCTTTATCAAAATAATATGCTTCTAAATATATAGCTTGCCAAACAATGTTATAGGTGTAATTTACTGGGATAACTAGATAACTATTAATCAGTACAGTAGAAGTTACTATAGTTGCAGGCAGCAGTGAGAAAGGTTTGTTATGGTAGTTAGTCGTCAGAGAGCTGGAAGGCTTTGATGCTCTATCATTTGTCTGGTTAAATTGATTCTCAATGAGTGACGCACGCATTTTGTACCAAAAGACACAATAGTGGTGGAGAGCTGAACATTTTCCATGTATGTTAAAGTGTAAGATTCATTTTTTTTTAATTCAATTAGCACCAGAGAGTTTTTACAATGAATGAAACATATTCCTTGTGCTGGTGGCTCCTGCGTTGGTTGAAATTTTCAGGCGTCCCACCCAACACCAGATACCCCTGCAGCTGTTATCATCCAGTGCTGTAGAGGTTAATACAAGCACTTGCACCTCCATTCATAGGAGCCATACTATCAATTCTGGAACATGATTGAGGCTTTAATTCGTCTTTGAGCCCAGGTTCACACTGGGCTGTGGGAGTGAAGACGTGCGAGTTCAGCTGAACTCGCACGATTTCACTCCCGCTGGCAGTCCTGAGACATCTGTGCAGGTTTCAATGTAAATCGTGGACCAAAATCGCAAGAAGTAGTACAGAAACTACTTTTTGAAATCGGTGCAGTGCCACAGATGCGGCGTCGCACTGATTAGGACGGTGCCATTGCCGGCAATTTGAGGTGCCAATTCACATGTCAAAACGCACCAGTGTGAACCAGGTCCTAACAGAGAACACGGACGCACTGGACCCCGGCTGCGAACCGCATGAGTTTAGTTGTGAACCCAGCCTGAACTGCCAAGAAGTTCCAAGGTTGATTACCACACAGCCCTTGAGCCAGGGACTCTACTTCCTAAAAGGGGACACAAATATGGACTGTCCCCAATTTCAGGAGGCTGTCCACAAAAAATCTGGGTGCCGGTTCCCCTACAGTATTCTTATAACTTTATATACAGCATAAAGTGCTGTGTGTTGCATTAAAAGGTTTTTTATTATCATTTTGTTTTGTTATACAGCAGCTTTCGTGAAGGGGGTATAGTGTGAGCGCAGAATTGTATTTGTGTTCTGTAATACTGTCATGTTTTGCTGTTCTTGATACAGCAGGATGAGTGAACGTTATCACACTAGGACAGGAAAAGTGTGACTGGCATCATCACCAGGTGAAAATTAAGGGAAAGAAAATCTATTACATTTTATTATTGGTTTAGATACGCTTTAAATCCTGACCCTAGCACTAACCTACACTAATCGCTGTAAACTTATTCTGTGGCCAAGACAGAGGACATCTAATGGTAAAAGTATTGTCCCCCAAAAAAAAAGAGCACTGATTCTCTGCCACTGATTGGCCCAACTGATGTTATCAGATTGATCACCAGAATATAGAGGCTTCTATTTTGTGACATTTTGATGCAGGATCTCATCCTCACTATTCCCCTTGTATTATTTAAAATTTGTCAATAACAACGATTGAACAAGAAGAAGGCGAGCAGCAGTGATGTTTAATATCCACTACAAATAGATATTTTGTGGTGTAACTTTAAAGGATCAACCTGAACCCTTGGACTGCTAGTACAGATCATTAGCTTCTTATGTATATCTCTCTGGGATTCCTTCAGATTTAACTCTTAGAATTTTTGGCCCAGTACCCCCCATGCAGCTTAGACTATATTTCTTCTGTTTGGTGTACAGCAGTGAAGATCAATGAATTGTGATGTGGATCAACTACAGTGTTCTGCATCGTCACTCGCTACCTGCTGTTTTATGAGCTTCTCTTGCTGCATTCACGGTCATGGTTAAAGAAAGAATTATCCAGCGATGAAGACTAGACCCGTCGCAATGAATATGGTAGATGTATGAAGCTTGGAACTTGGGTGCTGATCTCTTAAGCCAGAGTCCACAAGACTGTGAGGGAAATACTGCAATGCTTTATATTAGGGCGGTCCTCTGTATTTAGATCTTCCAGATTTACTGATCGAGAATAAATGTTCATTCCACAAAATCAGAACTCCTGTCCGATGTATTTGAATACCGATATATTCTGAACACAAGTAGGGCTAGTGCATCGAGTAGAGCATGTTCAGTTTGCAAGGGAATTTTCACCTAGCTTAGTGAATGTGTTGAACATTCACTTTCAAAAGAATGGCCAATCACATGCAAGAAAAAATTTAAAAACATGTTTTTGCCTGCATTTCATTGGTAAATAAAAGTCGGTACAGCTTCACCTCATTTACTAAGCTGAGTCAAAATTCTCTTGCAAAGGTAAAATTCACTATGCAAAATAAATATGCTCAACTACTTTTTGTTATTCTGCCACAGTGACTCAGAAAATACTTAAAGCCCAACTAAAGTTTAACATGGTTGTAAACCCATTACAACCACTTTAACATACAGGTAAGCCTAAATTAAGGCTTACCTGTAGGTGCAATAAATATCTTCCAAACCTAAAAGGTTTAGGAGATATTTGCAGAAATAGCGGCACCGAAGTCTACGGCGCATGCGCTGTAGACAACGGGCGCAGGCGCACTGAGCGTGCCGTTTCTAACAGCAATCATACCGTTAGTGGCGGCACCCGCACGTTTGCATGGGAGTGATGTCATCGCTGCTTCGGACAGTCACATCGCTGGATCCGCGATACCCGGAAGTCACACCGGGAGAGATGTCGGAGAGGGAAAACGAGGACCGCTGCGGGGGTTTCCACCTCAGGTAAGTAATTCACGATGAGCTAGTATGCTATGCATATTAGTTCATTATGCCTTTGTCTTGCAGGGTGATTTATTTGAATTTTTTCAGAGAGGGTTTACTTCCTCTTTAAATCCGCTAAATACATTCCAGGTGCATTACAGGCATACCCCACTTTTAAGTACACAATGGGGTTGATTTACTAAAGCTGGAAAGTGCAAAATCAGGCTCACTTCTGCATAAGAATCAATGAGCTTCTAACCCCACCTTTTTCGCGTAAGCATGGTAATAAAATCTGGAAGCTCATTGGTTTCTATGCAGAAATTAGCCTGATTTTGCACTTTCCAGCTTTAGTAAATAAACCCCAAACTGGGGTATGCCTGTAATTCAAATTCGGTCAATGTCTTACAGATCATTTTCTTTCTAAAGCAACATCAACCTGAGTAGAAAAGCCTGTCCACTCCCAGCAGCTGCAGAATGGGACCATTGTTCTCTGTGTAGAAGTAGTAATCTCTCTATAATGGTAAGAAACACTAAACACTCCCTGCTGAGCCTGGCTTTTCAGGCCTGGTTCACACCTATAAATGTATTAGTGCGTTTTCAATTTTGCAGAAACACACTACAGTCCATTTAATATGGTTTCCTATAGATGTAGTTTACATCTGTGCATTTTATGGAAAGGACCAGGGACTTTTTTCTGGTTTTTGGTTTTTATAGACTGTATTGAAAAACACAAAATGCACCTGCAATATGCAAACTGCAATCTGCATAGGTGTGAACCCGGCCTAACTCTTCTCTTCATACTCCCTGCTGATTGGAGAGCCCTGGCCCTGACTTGGCAGATAAGCCACTGCTAGGGTCACACTATGCAGCATGCTGGCAACAGGCAGGCTTTTATACTTATGCTTTGGTGTCTTTCCAGAGAAAACAAGCTGTACGTTTTTTCCATTATCCTTGCACGTGATTGGGTATTCTTTGCAAAGTGAAGCTTTACCTCATTTACTAAGCTCTGCAGCAACTGCATTTTGCAAAGTGCACAGTCTATTTGCTTTTGGTAAATCAACCCCTATAAGTGACACAATTTGTCAGAAAGGGGATATTTTCCCTTGCTGCTTTATCAAAATAATATGTTTCTAAATATATAGCTTGCCAAACAATGTTATAGGTGTAATTTACAGGGATAAAAGTGACAGAATTTTGTCAAATTTGTCAAATTGGTCAGAAAGGGGATATTAATTACCCTGAAGACAGTTTGTTCTCACCTAAGGCTGTTATGGGGTTCAGTATTTTGCCTAACTAACATGAATGACTTTGATAAGTTAGAAGAACCACCTATCACTGTGAACCATGGGAGAAGTATGCGCTGGCTGATTTAATGATAAGAATTAATCATCTCAGCAGATTCAGCAGACGCCCTCCAGAAACACAGCACTAGCACTATTTTGATATTGCAGAAATGTTTCCACACAGTCTAATGAGTGCACTAAATACATTATTATAATCAGATATCCCATCAGAAACTGTTTCTTATTTCTGGTATGCATAAAACAGCCTTTAATTCTTCTCATCAGAACATCCCAGCCAAACAACTGTGATTATGGTCGATGACTCCCTCCTCTCTCTCTGTGTCCTCAGTTCCAGCCTGATTACTGGCTATGAAAACGCCTGTATTTCCAGCTAACAGGCTTAATTGTCTTTTTTTTTTTTTGTGGTTACTATTAACTACTGAATACATAAGTTAGAATTGTCATTTTTTTTATGCATTTTATTGCATCCCTTGTTTTTAGGATAATTTATTACTGTATTAATAATGACCATGTACATGATGATCATACAATACATAAAATAAACAATCACCAAAATATAAATTATGGCAAAATTCAACTTGTACTTGTCACTCTATGGATTTGTTTACAAAACCGCAAACTTTTTTTTATAGTGTAATTACTTTTTCTGCAAAAATAATTTTAATAAAAATTAAGCCAACTAATAAAGTGTAAGATTTCAAGAACAGGTTGAAGCTGAAACGATACTTCCCTAATTTGTAACAACTTCAGAATGTTCTATGCTAGCTCAGACAACTAAGGGCCTAACCCTGAGTGCCGGTTCATACTGGAATGTAGTGTTGGAAACCTGCGTTCTGTGCGTATTTTCCGCACTACATTTAAAATGCGCTGTATCTGTAATCTGCAGCAGGTGTCAATGTAAATTTAAGGAAACCACAAATGCAGATAGCAAACGCAGCGCATTTGTCTGCAAGGGATCACATGGTACCAGGTGAAGCAGTTGATTGAGGATGCTGTTTTCTTGATCAAAGTGCAGGGAAGGCAGGTACTCTTTATGCAGACATCTGGGATCTTTTGGACCTCTGATGTCTCCATAAAAATTACCTGTCACTCGAAAAGTTCTGCTCTATACAGTAGGTGACATATCAGCCCCTCTGTGATTGCAATAGTGTTAAGTGGAAGAAAAATGTAAGTGTAAAATAAAATGCTAAAAGAAAAAACACTTTAAGGCCCCTTTCACACATGCGGACCGTATGTCCGCTTTTTCATCCATCCGTTTACGGATGAAATATGGACGTACATGTATCCCTATGAGATAGCGAGTGTCAGCGGATGAACATCCGCTGACACCCAATCTCAACGGTGTCCGCAATCCTCCGATTCTGCAGATGGAGGAAAATCCTATTTTTCCATCCGTCTGCAGAGCGGATCGAGTGAACACGGACAGATGGTCCGTTTTCATCCGATCCAACATAGGGGAGAGTGGAGATCTGACAGGATGGTCCCTGCACAGTGTGTGGGGACCGCCCTGTCATCTGCCGGCTCAGTGGGGATCAACGGAGCGATCCCCGCTGAGCACGTGGATATGAAAGGACTGCATGTCTGTAAGGACCCTAAAGCCCCTTGCTGTCTTGCACTCATTTACATAAAAATTATTGCACAATACATATTTGATATTGCCGTGCACACCTGGAATTACCCAGGAGTAATCATTTTAGGACCATCATTTACTGTATGGCTAACTCTAAGCTGATGACCTGTGAAGGCTTTTAAAGGGTTGGCAGTGGACAATTGTAGGTATTGTAGTTTGTCACTGTGTCGTGGGTGCACTCAGTTTTGAGTCTTGACATTTTTTATGCCTAATTACTCAACTCCGTCTCATCTTTTATATTTTGCAGAAAAGTAGAAAGCCTTTGTGAGTGTGTGTGTGTACTAAAATAAATGTAACAGTTGTTTAAAGTGGATGTAAACCCAATTCATGAAATTTGAGCTGGGCACATATATCTGCAGTATTTTGTTATCTCTCTCCAAAGAGCTAAGTTCCATAGCTCTCTCCCGAACCTTTCCCTGTTATCAGCCTGATAACTCCTGACAAATTCTCGGACACGGATCAGATAAAAGCAGCCTGAAATTTCTGTCAGGGGAGGTTGCTAAAATAGATTAGCATGGAGCTGACCCTGTTACAAAACACCTCTGAGAGTCTCTGCCTGTGATGAGAGGGGGTGTGTGTCTTTCCTCCAATCAGCAATTTTAGCTATCTTGGATGTACGCCCAGACATCACACAGGAAATTCCTAACGCGATCTGAACATTCTAAACAGTATATACATGTTAAGACAGCAGATATACATGTAAAATGTAGGGAGATTTGGTTCATCCCTGTGTATCATCTGAGGCTGTTCACTTCACTGGGTGTATGGAGGGTTTACATTCACTTTAAAGTATAGTTTAATAAATAGTAGGGAAAATATTGTTTGACTGTCACCATTTTATTCTACAGGGTTTTTTAAGTAATTTTCAGGCCTAAAATGTACATTTTGACATGTGTGCAAAAAAATGAAATAAAAGGTTTAAAGCAAATCGCTAAATAAAGCATTAAAATACATATACGAGTGCTTTTTATCTTCCAAAAGATTTGTATTTCTGTCCAATCAGCCATGAGAGAAACCTAAATGCTATGAATCTGAGGTATGAAATAAACCTGGCTAGTCTGTATAGTAAGGCTGGTAACCTGACTTTTCTCTACTGCTGATATGTAATATAGCCTCAATATTACCTGGCCATCTGAACGGTGCATAGGCAACATATGGGGGTCATCTCTCTCCTCACTTCATCTGTCAGCATTGTCCTTGTCAGCACGCATGCACAGCAACACACCTGGCTGGCTCCTAATGCTTCTCTTCCCTCTCACAATCTGTGTGCTGAGTACACATTGAGTACAATGAACCACAAGAGGCTGGTACCAACACATATTGGGGTACTTATGTTAGTTGCATATAGTAATACATATACTGTATTATGTTGTTGATGCATACATAACTGCATTAATTGAGGATGTTTTGTATCTGTTCTGACTGACTTCATCTTTAATTTACATAGATTGGTAAATTGAATTACAATTGTCTCTATAAATAGTGTCTTTTCACAACAGATTTTTTATGGTTAGTGTCATTTAGAATACAATAAGTGTTAAATGTTACATTTGAATAACTAATTGCATAACTTTTTATACCATATCATAATTGTTTGTCATCTTATAGTGGCACAGAAACTCTTTTCCAGCATCTTGCTATGTCTCAGCTATTGCCTTTAAATCCTGAAAAAATGTCATATTCCAAAGACCTCCTTGTTCAACTTAGTGTTGTTGAGAGCAATTGGTTGGCTGTAAAATACACTCTGATTAATAAACATTTTGTTTGAGGTTTAGGTATCGTGATGACTTTAGCTGTGTTAAAAAAGAAAAAAAAAGTGAACAAACTCTTGGTCTCATAGACAGTATGAAAAACTAAGCAGCTGTTTAAAATATATGTTTTGCAGATGATTCCGCTCCAGAGAGTTTGAGTGGTAATGATACCCTAGGACACAGCTCAAATCCACCAGGAGGAACACTCAGCAGGGAGGTGACGGAAGCCAGCAGCAATGGAAAAGCTAGTTCTGAGCAAGATGAACAGCCCTTGAATTTGAGTGACTGTCCACTGTCAGCACCAATAAATTCTGAATTGCAAATAGATGATCATACTAGTAATGGAAAAACAAAGTACAAAAACTTCTTAATGACCGATATCAAGATGGAGCGGGAAACAAGAGAGAATGGAAGCAAGGTAAGTTCTATAAAAAAAATTAAATGTCCAGCTACTTTTAGCAAAAAAATATATTTTTATTACATTTTTGAATAGTTGGCCTTATGGAAGATCAGGTTATTCTCTTATGTCTGAGACCTTTTGATAGCAATGTTGCAGCTAGTATAGCTCTATCTGTCATTGGATCGCACCAATCCCACCACTTCATCATTTTTAGCTATAGTTATTGTGAAACTAATATCTTTATACAAACTATCATAATCAGCACTATGACATAATTGCTATTGAAAGTTCACATTCACACAATCTTAAAGGCTAAGTTCACCTTTTGGAACATGTTACCTGTTTCATCTGTATTTAGGGTGGAACTTGTAACATGTCCAAGCTCCTGCAGGCTACTCCCCTTCTCAGTGTGACAGCGGGCCAGGGATCTTCCCACACCCACTGTCACAATTGAAAAACAGTGTGGCCGTGAGGGGCTGTGCCCTCAAGGCCACGTCATTCCTTCACAGTTTCCTGTGAATGAATAGACTACAACATTCACAATACAGGGTTGCCAACTTTCAGTAAATTTACAAACAGTTTGTACAATACATATTGCATTTGTCCATGGATGTCAGTTACAGACATGCAGCCTATATGTCCGCAATGGACATTCAAGGACAGATGCAAAAAGTACAGATTTTACATACTGTTCGTAAATTTACTGAAAGTTGACAACCCTGTCACAACGGTTGATAACTTGTAGTTCTGATTGAACTGAGAACACGCTGATGAGCGACCTCGTAGTTCATTCATAAACCCTGCAGCTTGAAAACACTCAGCCCGTATCAGAGGTAGGAACCAAGAGCTTGTCTGCAGAAGCCTGTAATTGCACCCCTGATCCACTGAGCACAAGTGCAATGATTTTTCGGTTCCTTCAGAAAAAATATATAAATGCACATTTTGTTTTAGTATAAAGATATATGTGCTTTTTTTATTTTTTATTAAGGCTGAGCTCACACTAGCTGCGGCCATCGGCTCACAGCAGGGGGTCTGTCCGCCCCTGTTCACCGTTTCAGGTGCGAATCAGGTCTGAATTTTGCCTGAATTTGCACCTGAAGTGGACCAGAAGACGCACAGGACCCTTCTACACTTCGGACTGTGAATGCCCCGGAGGTGTATGAACTAGCTCCATTGAAAACCAGTCACACTCTCCTGTCATGCACAATTCCCATCAGTGTAAACCCAACCTAATAGGTGAACTTATCCTTTAATATTTATACAGATTACTCTGTACATACTGTATACATTATCTAATTTATATGATATAAATCTTATAAGAGGACCTGTGTCTATGTTTACACCCATTCTGTGTTTGAGGGAAATTGAATTCACTGCAGGTAAATTAAACTCATCCTATCTGAGATAATGATTATCCTCCAGTGAATGTAGCGCATCGCAAAGAGACATTCAGACATGGGTACTGTGATACTTTTTGTTGTTCTCTATTGGAAAAAGTAAAGATTTACACAAAGCTATTTTATCCAGTCTAATTAGGAACAATGATGTTTCAGTTTATATATAATTTCATGTAAAAAAATATATGGCTCAACCTTTTCATACTATACTAATGTATGTAGCCTTCAATCAAAAACAACCCTGTTTTTAAAAAATTGAATTGGACAGTGGTGCCCTCCAATTCCCATGTTTAGACAACCTGTGCTCCTTGTCATTGTAACAAGTGTACTGCATGGATATACAGGACTATAGCAGGCCTTAAATTCAATAATGTCAAAATACATTACAACTTTTTTTTAGTGAGAACCATGTACAGCAGAGGTTCCCAACCTTTTGAAGATCGAGGACCATTTAACCAACTTGGCAACTGGTCACGGGCCACAATGAGTTGAGCGGGCGGATGAAATGCATACTGCAGAACTGACACTGCCCACGCTACTCTATGGACCCTCCGATCTGATCTGTCAGACGGAAGGGGACAAATCCCCTTCTATTTTTTTTTTTTAGCAAATCGAATTTGAGGTAGGCGGGTGTAAATGGACACAAGTCTGTTTGCATCTGCCGCTCCATAGAGGTGAATGGAGGGTCCGATTGGGTCGGACAGATCCTGTGAAAGGGACCTAAGGTTGCTTTCACACTGATTTGTGGCAGTTTACCCACGCTGTGGCTGCAGCACAGTGTACCTTTGGCTTTTCTGTGGGTTAGCTGCACTTTACCAGACTTCTATTATATCCTGCAGGTGTGGTGCACTTTCAGAAAGTGAACCAAACCGAAGGTAATTACAGAAGTCTATGGCTCAGTGCAGGTAACCCACAGGTACACTGTGCTGCACCTGTGGATCAGTTGAAAGCAACCCAGTAACCAATGCAGAAGATATGCCCATATATACACTGTGGGCCAGATTCAGAGACCCGTAACTCCTGTCTAACTCCTGTTAGAGTGGAGTACTTTCGAATTACGCGCGCCGTATCACTAGTTTGAATCCTCAAACCATGATACGGCGGCGTTGGGCTTCGATCTGACAGGCTTACGTCTTCATACGCCTTCGGATCTACGCTGCAATCTTTTTGCGGCCGCTGGGTGGAGTTCGCGTCGTTTTCAGCGTCGGGGTATGCAAATTAGCTTTTTCCGGCGATCCACGAAGTTACGAGCGTCGTTCGCAATCTCTTACGTCATCTTTTTGCTGCATAAAGTTATTCCAGGTATTAGCTGCTCTAACGTTACGCGGCCCATGTTAAGTATGTCCGTCGTTCCCGCGTCGACTTTCAATTTTTTTTTTTACGTAAGTCGTTCCGGAATAGGAATGTCCGTAAACGACGCTACTCAAAAAAAAATGACGTAACGACGTGATTTTGCGCGATGCACGGCGGGAAATTTCTAAACGGAGCATGCGCAGTTCGATCGCCGCGGGAACGCGCCTAATTTAAATGCCTCACGCCCCCTAATCGCGTAGTTTGATTCCGCCGGGAGAAATAGACTACGCCGCCGTACCTTACGGGCCAAAATCTCTCTGAATTCCTCGTAGAGCCAGGTAAAATACGGCGGCGTAGTGTATCTCTGATACTCTGCGCCTATGTAATTCTATGTGAATCTGGCCCTGTGATTTTAGTAACGAACTGACCTATAATAACCATCTTCCATTCAGGTATTGCCAGCTGTTGCTGTCCCAGGGAGAGCACATTTGGTATCACTCTGCCTGTGACAGGAGCTGACACTATACAGGAAGCATCAGCTTATGCGTCTCTTCTCCGCAGCCACTTGCTAACTCTACTGCTCATTTCATTCTCAACACTGATGCTCTAGGATAGAGGTTCAGGAACCCAAGATCTGGGATTGCCAACCCACCATCACAGAGCAGGAGGTCGCGGCCCACATCTGAAGGCTCCGCGGGCCACTAGTTGGGCACCCCTGATATACAGTGTCAACCTAACCTAATTCTTTAAATATTGGTTAAGCAAAGTAAAATAAAATGGTTTTCCAAAGGAACTATTTAGGCAATAACAGTCTTATGTTGTTATAACAAAGTTTCTGCTGTCCCCAGGTTACGGTAGTGTGATCATGGAAGATAACATGACAAGTTTACATTTTGTTAACATTTAAGAAATTAGGGTATGGGTTCCTTTATTAAAATAAATGAAGTCTGATCATCAAGTTTCCAAACACTTTTGTGAAATGAAACTTTTCTGAGGGGATATAAGGTCTCTTAATCCTTGGGGGAGAATTGCTTGGGGAATTTTGCTTCCGTAAATAAAAAAATTCTACATCCTATGAGATTTAAAAGAATGTGTTCTTAGCACAGCCAGTGAAGAAAATGTGTATTGTTCTTTAACAAAATGTAGTTATTCAGATGTCAATGGGATCAGATGGGATGTATTTGCCAACAATTACTATTTTAGAGCTAATCCTTTCCATAGATGAAGTTAGCCTGACTTTTTTTTCAGCTGGGTTCCTCAGGTGACAAACCTTACTGGATAATATTTATTTATAACGATTTTTGGGGATTTAAACATGTGAAATTTCCATGCAAGAATAATCATAGCCAGATAATTATTACAACAAAAATGTTGGTTTAGGATCCTGAGCCCTTTGCATGAGGGAGTAAAGTGAATGTGGCCACTGTCTATTTGTCAAGGGCTTAGACTATCACAGGCCAAGCAGTTCTATTTTAGTGCTGTAACAATACTTACTGTAGGTCTATTTACCCTTTATACATTTTTTCATGCTTAAATCTGCAAGTATTTATTATAACTGCAACTATCCTTTAAGCCAGTGGTCTCCAAACTGCGGCCTGGGGGCCGGATGCGGCCCTTTGCTTGCTTTTATCCGGCCCTTGGGGAACTATTTCATTCACTGACACCAACAATGGTACACAGTTACTTATAATGACACCAACAATTGGGCCAAATGACACCAAAGATGGGGAACAATTGCACCCAATGACATCAACAATAGGGCCCAATGGCGGGGCACAATTCCTCCCAATGACATCAACACTGAGGCCCAATGATGGTGCACAATTCCTATCAAAGAGACCAAATATGGGGAACAATTCCTCTCAGTGACATCAACAATGGGGTCCAATGATGGGGCATAATTCCTACCAAAGACTCTAAAGATGGGGCACAATTCCTCCCAATGACATTATCAATATGGCCTAATGATGGGGCACAATTCCTACCAAAGACACCAACGATTGGGACACAATTCCTCCCAATGACATCATTAATGGGGCCCAATGATGGGGCACAATTCCTACCAAAGACTCTAAAGATGGGGCACAATTCCTCCCAATGACATTATCAATATGGCCTAATGATGGGGCACAATTCCTACCAAAGACACCAACGATTGGGGCATAATTCCTCCCAATGTCAAAAGTGATGGGGCACAATTCCTCTCACCAATACCGAAGATGGGGGCATGGTTTACTCCAACTGATGCCGGGACCTTTTTCTACTCCCGGTGACCACAGTCTGCCCCCCCTAAAGCCTGATGAACAGTAAAGTGGTCCTTTGCTTAGAAAGTTTGGAGACCCCTGCTTTAAGCTATAGCACATTCTCTCCTTGCTAAACATCAAAATGTACTGACTCATATCAAAGTGTCCCACAGCAAACTATTAAACACCCTAACCATTTCCACCTTTCCATGACCTCTCTATTACACCTGGCATATTGCATCAGTAATAAACCCTGATCACTAGTGGCCTATATTGCACCATTATTTATACCCTCTACTCTTAGGTGGTCTATGGTGGCTTAATCGCCTCTGTGTTTTTATCTTTTTCACACTGGTTGTCAGTAAAATGCCCTCTATATAGCAACATTTTCCTTATTACAGAAACCACTCCCAAATATTAACTAGCTTATAAACAACTCACCCATGCACAGTTAGTGGCAAAAATAAGCGACCCTCATACTGCTTAGAGAAGGTGGAGCCAGGTGGACAATTATAGCATGCTCAAAAACACCTCTGCTCCTTATATGACATTGATGTGGTCATTCACTTCTGTAGGGCAGCAGACATGCATAAGAAGACAGCAGGAGTGGTTAGCGATGAAGAGTGGTACCTAAAGCATTACTTCACCCAAAAGGGGTAGTTTCGCTCTTCCTCCTCAGCTTTTGGGACTGTCAGATATTTTGGGGGAATAGGATATCTGGTTTTGACAGATATGCGCTCCCATTTTCACTCAGATCGCCTAGGCGATCCAATCAGAAGACCCCCCCCCCCCAACCACTAGCAGTGTGCAATGTGGTTCATGCATGCTCAGTGGGCAGCCGGTTGTGAAGCTGCAAGGACCTCCAGTTGCAACCACAGCATGTGAACACCCCCAGCTGTGGCCTCTGCAGCTAAAGGTGGAGAAGTTGGGGGCTGGTAAAAACAGCTCAACCATGTGGTTTCTACTGCCCCTATGATATGTGAACAAGCGCTTGGTTCACATCTGTGTAGCTGTGTGTAGGGCAGCCCATTCATTTGAGTGGGCCTCTATACCCACAAAAATGCAGGGAAACAAATCCCCAACCTTTTTTTTTTAAATTGCACTGCAGCAAAAGCACCCCACATTTTCCAATATGTGGGGTACCATTAGGAATTATTGGTACCCTTAAAGAGCAGAGCATTTGTCTGTGTGTCAGGAATGAGCGTGATTTTGCACCGTAATGTGAACCAAGTCTTGGACTGGGTGCCTCAAGACTGAAAATATCTTTTAAGGACGCCCCGACTGGAAAAAGGTTGAGAAACACTGTCTTATAAAACCATTATTATGGGTGTATGAGTTGTTAAAGTTTTATTTTGAAAAATAACAATATTAGATACATAGAAATTGTATAGCAATTAAACTTGTAAATGTAATCAAATAAATATAGTCACTCAGGAACTTAAGGATTAAGTCAACTTATCTGTTTTGCCTCTTTTCCCCTCACCGCCCCAAATGTCATCAACAACCAAAAAACCAACCACCCCCCAGGTCTGCCTATCTTCAGTGTCCTACTAGCGCCTGTGCATTAGCTTTGTGTTTCAGTGATAAGAAGTTCACTTTGAATGGAATGTGGCTTTGTCAAGGTCTTTTAAATATACATGTAGAAGAGATTAGTTGGAGGCAAAAAAAATCATATCAATATGTTAATGCTTTTCTTAATAATTATATATATCCATAGGGGCTGCCATATTTGCTCATTATATGGATAGGCTTTGCTTTCTGCTATGTAATTCTACACAATGGTGATTATTAGAAATTCCCTATATTTTTCCTTCTAGTTAAACAGAAAACTCTATAATTTTAAGTTACTGTCCGTCAACATTACCATTTAATTTAGCATATTTTTTTAAAACATTCTTTGTTTAATTTTGCATATTTTTATCAAGTTGATGTGAAAGAATTTTTGTTTCTTCACATGCCTTAAATCCTAGTTGGAATCTATTAGTTTAAAACAATAAAGAATGCTATGACTGTAATGAAAAGGTAAGGATAAAATGACCTGCTGAAAAGGGAGTAAGAATCATGCATACTTCTATCTTCACAATAAAATTTCACAGCGTGCTAATACATCTCTTCAGACAGCTCATATAAATATATCTCATTAGCTCATTTAAGATGACCATAAATTCAAGTACCCATTCACAGAGCTAAGATTGCACAAATATCATTATAAACCCCTCAGCTTGAGCCTGCCTCCGCTGGCAGTACAAAATTATATAAAATCCACTTACCTGGCTAATTGTATTAAAAGATGCTTTAACAGAATGTAGTCTCTATATTTTGTTAAGATGGGAATAGTTTGCACATACACAAAAAAGATGATCAGTTTTAATTTCATGGATAGCGCAGATTCTACTAGCAGAATGTTATTAGCACTAATTTTATTGCTATTCTTTTTAATACAGTGGTTTTACAGTTATTATTAAAAAGTAAATTATACCATGAGATGAATACAAGAGAGATCACTGCATAGAATAAGCAATGCTGCAGTATAATGCGGGTTGGAATTTACTAAATACATGTGGCCCCAAGGTTACAAACAAGATAGGGACTGTAGGCTTGTTCTTAAGTTGAATCTGTTTATAAGTTGCAACAGGTACATTTTTTAAGTGTAGCTCCAGCCCAAAAATCTATTTTTAAGCTTTTTGGATAGCATAGGGAAGGGTTATCACCCCTGTAACATTTGTTTTGCTGTCTGTGCCCCTGTTCAGAAGATTTCACCTCACTTTCTGTCCCAATGACAATTGGATTTGGAAAATTTTAGGTTATTAGGGAAACAAGGATTGGTGATAAAAGCATCAGTGGGAACACCTTTTTCCCATATTAAGTAACTCTTAGGCCGCGTACACACGACCAAATAAATCTGTTCAAATCGTTCTGACAGACCGATTTGATCAGATTTGTCTGCTGGGCAGTTTTGGTTTGATCGCTGTACACACAATCAAACCAAAATCCCCGCCGGCAGACAGCGTGGTGATGTGGCGGTGATGTTGACGCCGCCACGTCACCGCACCAGGAAGTAAAACACTTCCGCGCATGCGTCGAATCCATTTGACGCATGTGCGGGCAGATATGTCTGCTGGTTAGCGTTCTAACCAGCAGACATGTCGGACGGATGGGTTCCCAGCAGACGGATTTTAAAGCATGCTTTAAAATCTGTCTGCTGGCAAAATCTGTCTGTCCGTCCGTACACACGATCGAATTTGTCTGCTGAAACGGTCTGGCAGACCGTTTCCAGCAGATAGATTTGATCGTGTGTACGCGGCCTTACAGGAGAGAATTTCCCTTCCTAGGGGTAGATTTCCTCTCACTTCCTGTTGTCTCCCTCCGTTTGTAAAATGGAGTCATTTGTAAGTCAGATGTTTGTTAGTAGGGGACCGCCTGTATCTTGAATAATGCTAGCTGTGGTCTCGTTGGCTAAGATAAACTCATTTTATCTCCAGAGTTTACTTACTACAGGAAATTGCTGGTGTTTAAAGCAGAGTTCTACCCAATTTTAAAAGGCGGTCTTAAACTAAAGACTACCCCACCATGCCTCATTTTTGTGTGTGTATATATATATATATATATATATATATATATATATATATACATAATCTCAAAAAGAAAAAAGTAGGGGGCGCTCACTGACTGAATAACTATGTAACTAAATGGGTGAACAGAAGGATAATTGATAAGATAAAAACTGATCAATTAATAAAATGTCCTCTTCTCCATACCTGTTGTTCCGTGTATATTTAATTAAATACACCCTCCTAGTAGTGCTATATAGGCTGAAATATAGATATAAATTATTATATAGTGGCTTCTCAGTATAAAAACGGTGTGTGATCTGTTTATCCAATTGTTAATTTAGATAACCATTATCTCTCTTTTGGAAACTTTCCTGTACTTTTTAGTGGAGTCTCTTGCAGGTGCCCAGTTTTGGATATGTCAATAGATGGTAACCATACATGCCACAAGGGAGCACTTTTTCAAATACACAGTTAGTGATAGCAGTAGTTCCCAGTGTAGCCTCCTGTTATCCAGGATGGTGAAAGTAAATAGTTGTAGGATGCACACAGCAACTTGGACATTGTTTTTTTTATGTGTACATAACAATTATTGTGCATCAGTGTTATATTATTTGAATTATTTAATATTTAAAGTATGGACTTTAAATAAATGAATGTAAATAGAGTAGTGAAGACATGAAACCCTATTTAGGTTTTAATTGCTTCAGTTAGGAAGATTGCCTCTGAGTTCTTGCATCAATGACACCCTGTCACAACACAGTTTGTCACCGGGATAGGAAGTGGGTGGAAATTTACCCAATGGGGACACAGAAAGCACAAAAAAACATGTTAACATTAAAACCCAGTGACAAGTTTTGGCTGGAGCTGAACTTCAAATTTATATTTATATAATATAGAGCCTGGGGTCTAAGATACATTAAGCTGGTGCTGCATGGGGGAGAGGGGGCTCTTCCATTGACTAAGCACAAGCAAAATATCTGCTTTTTTTATGCTAACCCCCAGCACCACCACAACTATCACCAAACAAGGTGTCATTGGCTCAAAATGTACACTAAATATTGCCTGATTAACCCAGAGAAAATATATCTATTGGAGGCAAAATGCTGTCTGCTTTTTGCATATATTTAGCATAGCATTGGCAGTGGATGGGAACACTCAAAGGGCAGAAAAATAGTTAGGAATTATGGCAGGGAAGGCTTGCTTGCTGGTGGAGTATCCAGGACACGCAAGAAACTAGGGGTTTATGAAGGATGTGCGTGAATTGGAGAGAGTCCAGAGAAGGGTAACAAAGCTAATAAGGGGGCTGGAGAACCTCAGTTAAGAGGAATGACTACAATTATTAGACATATAGGCCCAGATTCACATACAATTAGATTTGCGTAGAGTATCAGAAATACTCTACGCCGCCGTATTTCACCTGGCTCTACGTGGAATCCCGGTAGATTTTGTCCAGTAAACTTCGGCGGCGTAGTGTATTTCTCCCGGCGCAAGCCATCTACGCGAGTAGGGGGCGTGAAGCATTTAAAATAGGCACGTTCCCGCGGTGATCGAACTGCGCATGCTCCGTTCAGAAATTTCCCGCTGTGCATTGCGCGAAATCACGTTGTTACGTCATTCGTTGTTTGAGTAGCGTCGTTTACGGACATTCCTATTACCGAACGAGTTACGTAAAAAAAATAATAATAATTAAATTCGACGCGGGAACGACGGCCATACTTAACATGGGCTACGCACTGTTAGACCAGCAAATAGCTGGTCTAACAGTACGTAGCAAAAAAATTACGTAAGCGATTGCGAAGACCACTCGTATCTTCGTGGATCGCCGTAAAAAGTAATTTGCATATCCCCACGCTGAAAACGACGCGGACTCCTCCCAGCGGCCGCAAAAATATCGCAGCGTAGATCCGAAGGCTTACGAAGACGTAAGCCTCTCGGATCGAAGCCCAAAGCCGCCGTATCATGGTTTGAGGATTCAAACTAGTGATACGGCACGCAAAATTTGAAATTACTCCTGTCTAACACCAGTTAGACAGGCATAATCGCTCTGTGAATCTGGGCCATAGTTCCTGGAGAAGAGAGGCTTAAGAGAGGATATGATCACAATATACAAATCTTTGAATGATGCCTCTAACATTGGGTGAAAACTATTTAACCAAGGGGCTATAAAAAATACACACAACCACACAATGAAGTTGGATGAGAAGTGGTTCAAGCTCAAACTGTGTAAGGGGTTATATGCTGTTAGAGCAGTGAGGATGTGAAACTCCCTTCCACAGTTGTTTGTGTCAGTGGGGAATGGGGATAAATTCAAAAATCTTTTTTGATATGAAAAATAGTAGTCACACACCCTCAAGTTGAATTGGATGGACTTGTGTTTTTATTCAACTGTATTTCACTTGCCGAGCAGGTTTACATTAGTGGCAAAAACAGGCAAACCAATACCTATATCACTTGTATGCAACAAAAAAAGAATGTGGTCCTCTGATTAATCTTATCGTAAGGAACTATCCTGAATGGGTAGGTGACAATGAAAAGCTAATCTGTCTTCTTTTTTTCCCCAGTCTCCAGCACATAGCTACTCCAGCTATGACTCTGGTAAAAATGAAAGTGTAGGTGGTTGCGGTGAAGATCTGTCTTTGAATCGGGGCGATGACGATGAAGATGACCACGATGACCATGAGGATGTAGAGAAGGCAACTGAAGTAGATGGTGTGGAAGCAGAACGCTTGAAAGCTTTTAATGTAAGGAATCAAAATGGGTGACATATAATCATAGTCAATGGGTAGATTTGAAGGAAATTATTTTTAGATTAAAACTTTTTAATTTAGAAATGTAGTAGTTATGGGCCATGGTTCCTTTGTGATTATAATGCTGTTTTCCATATTTTTATTTAGTACAGTGGTTTCCTATAAACAAGCCAGGGATTATTATGTATATTGAGCCAATGGCATTATGGCACATTTTATTCTTCCCTGTTTTATTTTTTTTTGATTTAGTTATGCTTTTCGTTTGCATGTAGTATATATGTATTTTGGTTAAGAAATTTCAAGCAGAAAAAAAAAAAAAACTGAAAAAATACAGGTAGACCCCTAGAGTTGTATTAAAATTAATCCTTCATCCTAAAACAGATTCCCAAAATAGACATTATTCCAGGTACCTGTTTTATATTTTTGTTTCCTGTTAAAAGGGTACAGATTGGTGAATACAAGTGTGCAGTTCCAAAATTTGGACTGCAACATTTTGCTAAAGCTAAGTTTAGTAACTTGATTGTTGAAGAAAAGACTCAGCATACAGGCAGCAAATGAATGGCAGAAGTTGAGATCATATCCTTTGCTGCATGTGAGATGAAGTCTTTCCTTACATTTCTAAATGGGAAGAGCAGCTGCACAGGGAAAGTTTGAATTGTCTTTAGCTGAAAATACTGGTATGCATAGAACCCTAATGCACAGCAAAATGCTTTGGAGCTAAGTGTCTAAATTCTAAAAAAAATTATAAGAGATTTGCTTTAAGGGCATGTCTTTAATGCCTACAAATAGTTAAATATATATGGCATTTGCTCTGTAAATAAGGTGTATAAATGCCTATAATCTGTACACCACATAAACGTAAAGTATAAGTATTTTTTTACCCTGTAGAAAATTGTAGAACTTTAGAATGGCAGTAAATGTGGGGTGTGGTGAGAATTCCAGACAGTATAAGGTACAAGATCAGTGTCTCTTTAAACCCTTCACTTAAAGTGCACCTGTGTCCAGATTATGGACATTAAATTATTTACATATAAAGAGGCTTCAAAACATGCCATCTCTTATCTTTCTAGGCGCTTTTAATGTAAAGTTATTCATTCTCAAAGATCCTCAATGTTTGCAACAAAGACATAGGCCGCGTACACACGATCGAATATATCTGCTGAAACTGGCCTGATGGACCGTTTCAGCGGACATATCCGATTGTGTGTACGGGCTAGCGGACATGTTTTTCCAGTGGACAAATTTCAAAGCATGCTTTGAAATTTGTCCGCCGGAGACATGTCCATCGGATATGTCCGCTGGTTAGTACACTAACCAGTGGACATAAATCTCTGTGCATGCGTCAAATGGATTAGACGCATGCGTGGAAGTATTTCACTTCCTCGTTTGGTGACGTGGCGGCGTCAACGTCACAGCCACGTCATCGCGTTCCCTGGCCGAGGGGATTTTCATCCGATGGTGTGTACACACCGTCGGACGAAAATCCGGAGGAGACATGGCCGCTGGAAACGGTCCGTCGGACATGTTTCAGCGGACATGTCCCTCCGTGTGTACGCGGCCTCAGAAGTGCGGTACCAGTCCTGTTCTAACAGCTTAGAAACACGTGTTGTGTGTGTACATTAGAGGGCTGACATCCTGCCAAGATTCTGTTCTCATAGAAACACACAATGCCTGTGTTGCAAACTTGAAATTAATTTCTCCATACTGCTTATAGATACAGAGAGGGATAAGGGTTTGTTTTTAAAATGCTTTAACTGATCAGAATCTGTAAACTCTTTATATCATCTTGGGTAGAATAAGGAAGGGTTAGAACCTCTTTCTAGAAGTGTTTGGCATATGTGTTCTCCTATTTGGGAGATGTCCCCTCACATTCTTCCAGGACAGAAAGGGATGAAAACTCTCTCCAGCGGGGATAAAGAAAAAATTAGCTTTATAGTGTAAGCGTTTGAACCTCTGAGGATGTTTTTCTTGCTGTCTATACTTCACTGTCTGTGTAATGCCCCCACTCCCCATTCCTTGTATGGGTGTCAGAGGAACAGAAATATTTCCCAATGTTGTCACAGACAGAAATAAAAGCCAGACAAGCTTAATTATTTTCTGCTTTATGCAAAACAACCAAAAAAAAAGCTAGAGTTAGGTGTTAAATAAGTTACCAGTAGCACCCCTTACATATTAACTATATAATGACTGTCCTAACAAGCTTTGCTGTCAGAGACCCTGGCCTGGGATACATCTTCTGATACCTTCTGATAATAAAAAGTGAGGTCCTTAAGTGTTCAAGCTTTAATTAGTTGCTGTTTTTAGATTTATCATTTATTTTACCCCTTTGCCTTAGGGAATGTTCACAGTGTTTTTGTTTCCTGTGTTGCTGTCGTGTTAGTGTTGTGTGCTTTATTCTCTGTGAATGTCTGTGCCTATGGTTTGATTTCGGAGTATAATCTCAATACAGAGCACATTAAAAAAAGTTTCCAAAGTATGCTTTTTTTGGGATTCCTTTTTCTTTGCATCTTTAATAGTTTATTGTCTGGTGGTGTATCCCATTATTATTTCCACCAGGAAGTGTTCTCGGTTTAGAATGATGAATCTCTGTTTATACATTATTGTTTTCATGGAAAGTCTCTACTCCTGTCTCTGTGGAAGATGTGGTAGTAAGATGAGAGACAAGAGCAGCCCCTCCAATCCCTTCTCCTCTGTCTCTCTCTTACCAACAGATGTTTGTCAGGCTGTTTGTAGATGAAAACTTGGACCGAATGGTCCCTATCTCTAAGCAGCCCAAAGAAAAGATCCAGGCAATCATTGACTCATGCAGGCGACAATTTCCTGAGTACCAAGAGCGTGCCAGAAAACGTATACGCACTTACCTCAAGTCCTGCAGGCGGATGAAAAGAAGTGGTTTTGAGATGGTGAGTTTTGACGTAAAATCAAGCCCATCAGAAACCCCATATGTAATTCATGGCACTATTTTGTTTTCATCTTAGTGTCTTTATTTTTATCCCCAGTGCAATCAGATCAAAACATTATTTTATTTTTTTGTAATCCTCTCATCATTCCTGAATTTTACCCCATTGACCCTTCAACAGAAACCACCTGTGCCTTATTATTCATCAGGGCTGTCTTGTTTTTCCAATTTAAGGTAACTTTTGTTTTTCGATAATTGTACTGACCAACCTGCAACCAGCAGTAGTTTCATGGGAATTGGCACATATTTTTATTTTGGTTGCCTTTAATAGCATGTTTCTCCTTTACTCCCTGCTTCGTGTTTTAACAAATAAAATAGACTCTGTAAAAAAAACAACAACATAGGATTAAACATGCAGAAAAGTATGTGCAGATTATAAACTGTTTGAACATGGAACACCACTTTGTGGAATTTTAGACAGAAGCCTTACTCTAGGTACCAGTATTTTCATATTCTAGAGCTTTAAGTAAGTGGTTACCTCAGCAGTGTAGTGAGTGTATCTCCGATTTGTATAGAAAGTTTTAAAATTAGTCTTTTTAGTTCAGCTGGATAGTACATCTCCTACTACAAGTCTGCAACCTCAGCATTGTATGTACGATAGACATTGCGCTTGTGTTGTGTCTTCACACATCTTTACACTTGGCCACTCACAAAATGAATCACTGGTGTTTGGAGTTGGGCTTTAACTTGACACACAAAAAAACTATTTGTGTATCTATTCCTAACTTAAAAAGTACCTTCTATTGCTCTCAGCCTTCTCCAGATTATTTTATTTTTTTGCTGCTGTGATCTTACTTCCTGTTAGAGGGTGGCTACAGTCGTTCTCCATGGTCCTACTGTATGTATGTAGGAACATGGCCACCCTCTCTTGCTCGCTCCCAAGATGGACTAGGGACTATGGATTATAAAATATGGTATGTGTAGTTTGCACAGAGCAGTGCACATGACCGTAACTAACGTGCACAGTACATTAAAGGGAAAAGGAGAGGCTTGGGAACTTTCAGAGGACATTACAAGGAGGCAGAAAAACATAGTAAAAAAGATCTCATGAAAAATATTTTACAGGGCCATTATAGGAGAAGTATGGGATTTAAAAAAATCACCTCTATTGTCTGTGTGTTGCTGCAGCTGTTCCATGTCGGCCCTAAGACCAAGAACTTGGCAATCACATAACTGCTGATCACTCAGTTCTCTGCTCTTAGTGGAGATCGTTGTCTTCCAGTCATCACTTTCTGCTCTGCTCCTCCAGCGCTCACTGAAGCGCCACACTGGACAGGGGATGGAAACGGCTGGCCAAAATATTGCCAGGATACTTCCTGAGCCTGGGGCATATCTGCCTTATAAGCAGTAGCCTGCTATAAGCTTACTCTGGGTCACAGGAGGACACGTAACTGTCCTGTGACTCACAAAAGATGCATGACCAATAAAGCTTTGACCATACTTCTCTTTTAAGTAGTGGATGTGCTTGGAATACTTATGGAAAATAATTATATCATTAAGTGTCACTTTGAGTAAATGGGGAAATGTTTAATATAACCTGTGTTTAATATAGACTATGGGCCTAACAGTGTAACATAAACGTATGTACAGTAAATGTGATTAAATGTGAGTTTAGAGATAGACTGAAGAATATCATATTGTGAGTGCTATGGACTATAAGGCAAGCTTGGTATAGTAGGTCAGCCGTTTCCATCCCCTCTTACTACCTTACTATATACAATCAAGGATGTACACACTCCCTAGTTAGGTAGAATATTTTTCCTATCTGTAAGGTGCCAGGTTCTCATCTCAGTACTTCATGCTATCCTGCAATACAGTGAATATATAACATTAAAAAATACTAGAACATAAATGGCTTTTTAAGGCTGGGTTTACACTGTCTTCAAATACGGCTAACAGCAGGGGTCCAAAATGTCCCTGTTCTCCGTTTCAGGGACGAATCAGTTCCAAATTTTTGCACAAATTCAGACCTGAAAGAGAGCCAAAGACGCACAGGACCCTAGTGCTATCTGATCCGTGGCCGAAACGGAGCTGTGTGAACTGACTTCATTGAGAGCCGGTCACAGTCTCCTGTAATGCGAATTGGATGCAGGGAAACCTGCATTCAATTTACATCCGTGTGAACCCAGCCTTAAACATTAAGTGACAAGACACTACAATCATTAACTTTGCATTTAGTGTTCATTATCTTTTTTGCTGATGTGTCTATTTGTATACTGTACATCTTATCCAGAAGGACTTTTTCATGGTCTTGCTGCCATAGGTGTCTATCTATTGTATCAGCATGTCATATTGGATACATTTGTTTTTATTTCCTACCATGTATTGTAGACAGCAGGAAGTGAGAAGAAAAAGCGATGTTCTAGTGGCAGCTATGTAAGGATATTTTCAAGTGTTGCCATTTTTCCTCACTTCCAGTTTTGATAACTGTAGGAAACAGAACAAATAGAAAGAATGAGTCTCTTTAGTGGAGGTGCCGACAGCAGTAAAGGCATGGCAGGGGCTATAACTTGGTCAACAGTTATAGCTTTAAATACCATTTAGGGGCTGGTTGACTATTGAATCACACAGGAATGTGGTTTGCGTTCCCGTGTGATTCCTGTGTGGTGCGAATCACTCTGGATCACACCAAAAGTAGTGCATGTAGTACTTTTCAAAAATACACTGCACCAGATGGTATTGCAGGTTTTCAGAACTGTGTCCTAAAGACTGAAATCAGGTGACTGATTAAAAATGAATAAAATGGTTCTGTTAAAGGAATTGTGCTTTGCAAACAATAGTCCTTACATTCACTCTAAATTATACCAAATCCTGCATGTTCTTCTCTACATTAGTCTGGGGTAGGGCTACACAGAAGTTGACTAAATGTTTTGTACATTATTTCACATTATTGAGCCTAAATAATGATTCACACTGGTCCATTTCTTGAGTTCAATTTGAATATGCTTTAATTTCTATTCTTTGTAACGTGGGGTAACGTAGCATGTTGACGAACAATATCAAAATAACATCCTTGTGGTTTTCTGTTGAAGCATTGCGATTCTAGTCAAGCATAAATTGTCAGGTTTAATAGCATGATGAGTAAACAATTTAAATGGAAGACAAAGAGAATCACCAAGCAGAAAATGAATCGTTTGAAGTAAAACAGTTTATAATAAACATGACTGCAGGCTTGTATGAGGCAAACTTGTATGTGGAGCATGTGAGGATAGTTCAGAGGGCTGTGTTGTGTGCATGGGGACATTCCAATTATAATTATATCATTTTTTAATTGTAACCTTTTAAGGATCACATTGCTATGAGTGCTTTGTTTACTGATACTGTAGCATCCAGTATATCCTCTACAACTGGGATCCTGATGATTACTTAAGAGGGAAGTAGAAGAGACTATGCAAATATAATTTTTGTTAATGTATTCAAGACTTTTAGATGAAATCAGAGTCAAATGTCTCAGTACTAAAACATGGCCCTGATGACAATGGCACTATATGGACTTGCATTTAAAAATTAGCACATATTTACAGTGTAACAGTTATTTGTCTGATATGTTTCTGATTTGTATATAGTGTTGTAGCGCGTACGGGCATTTTACAGTAAAACCCCAGGTAAATTACTAAGCTACATTTTGAAATACATATACAGTATGTTTAAAGTTTTACTTCCCAAAGGCTTTGTTATTTTGTAGAGCCAAACTTGAGATTTGCACACATTTTGTACAAACAGATGGGTGACGTGTAGTTCCTGAGTGAGAAATTCCTTTCCTTGGTTCAGCAATTCAGCTTTTTATATAACTATTCCACTTATAACCTCCTCATTGGACAGTAAATCAGCATCATCAGTTCTTCCAGAGAGTTGACCTAGGATGCAGTAAACTTGCTCAGGATGCTAAACCAATAAGTATTCATGTAGGGAGATCTCTTATCATGATGTAGGATAAATGTACTGCTCAAATAAATCATCCATTGCCGTATGTCCTCTGGAGTTTCTATCTTCTGGAGATCACCAAGCCCTACTACCACTGCTATAATTGAGTTTCACACATCTTGCTGCAAGCAGAGGAATCTCCATGGCATTGTACACCCCACAACACTCACCCACCAACCTGTAAAAAGAACAAAGGTAAACTATAAAAGGAGGCTTGACTGAACATCCATTCACTGACAGGAACGCCTGGAGATCCAAACACGGATTGGAACTTAAATCCTGCTGAAAAGATTGCCACCAAACACCTTTGACAGCTGCTGTAAATTTTTTCCCAGGAACTGCCGTCCCCTTTCTTCCAGCTTATTTGCTAGTAAAAGTTGAGGAGAGTGACCTGAAATAGTGAGAGACCGTAACAGTCCACAACCATTTGAAATAATTAGCTTTATTTTATTTTGTTTAACAGTGGGCACAGGACTCCCATTGTTATAAGACCAATTCATAAATTTTGTGGCCCTAACAAATGACTAACAAATAAATTCTCCAAAATACAAAACAAATGAAGGACTAATACTACGCTATTATGGCCATGCCAGGTGGTCATCCAGCAGATTTAATAGAATCAATGCATATTTAGCCCATCATCTGCACAGAATTAAAATGTTTGAGAACTTTCAACAAACAAAAGGTTTACACTACTTTAGAAGCCTGTAGAAAAATAAAAGCCAAAGAGATATGGACCTTTCAATGAAATGAAAAACCTGCTTCTGGTGAAGAAACATTTATGTCCAGAAGTAGTATGGCTCCCTATACAGTCATGCGTATAGCTTCATAGTAATGTAATAGTAATGTATTGTATTTTATTGGTCATTTTTGCTATTTAGATCATTTGAAGTACATTTTTTTGTAGTAGAAAAAAGCAGAATAGGGATAGGGAATAGATGGGAAATGGTTGGCAGTGCGGTTTGTTTTTCATCACCACCTGCATCCGCTATGGAGAGATTGCCACTCATTACTTATCCTGATGACCATTGTCACTGGAACACAAAGTAAAAATCCCAAATTTTACAGTTGTCACTGGAAAGCGAGGGGAAATGTCCTTGTGACAAATATGTGAAATTTCTTCCCACATTGAGAACATTTCCACTTAATTGCTGCCATGTTTTGAAGACAGGGAAAACAGACCACAACAAGGCCCTAGGTGAGGTTTTTAACTCTTTCTTAATATATAGACAATCTAATAAAAAGCTAAGGCCTATGTGTGGCATTGTGTATTTTTTATAGATCACTAGTTTGAGGTCAGCCTGTCGCTGGCTTCATAGTTTGAATGAGACACTTGTAAACAAAGGATTATTCCTAAGCTACTGAGCAAAAAATCTCTGGAGTAGTTTAGTTCTTACATGGTTTCAGCAGTTCAAATAGCTTTTGAGATATAGAGTAAGGCTCATTTAACAACACAGTGCACATTCTCTGATGTACTCTATGATTACCCACAGCAACCAGAATTTTTTTCCAGATTTTTTAATTGGATTTTTTTCATTAACCCCTTCCATACAGGGCATTTTCACCACCTTCCTGCCCAGACCAATTTTTAGTATTTAGCGCTGTTGCACTTTGTATGACAATTGCACGGTCATGAAACACCGTACCCAAACTAAATCTTTATGTTTTTTTCCCCCACAAATAGAGCTTTTGTTTGGTGGTATTTGATAATCTCTGTGGTTTTTATTTTTTGCGCTATAAACAAAAGAAGAGCGATTTAAAAAAAAAAAACAATATGTTTTACTTTTTTATTTAATACATATCCCTTTTTTTTTAACATTTTTTTCCTCAGTTTAGGCCGATACGTATTCTTCTACATATTGCGATAATCGTATATTGATTGGTTTGCGCAAAAGTTATAGCGTTTACAAAATAGGGGATAGTTTTATGGCATTTTTATTTTATTATTTTTTCTACTAGTAATGGCAGTGATCTGCAATTTTTTTATTGTGATCGTGACATTGCGGTGAACACGTCAGACACTTTTTTAGGACCATTTATATTTATACAGCGATTAGTGCTATAAATATGCACTGATTACTGTGTAAATGTGACTGGCAGGGAAGGGGTTAACGCTAGGGGGCACTGAAGGGGTTAAAATGTTCCCTAGTGTGTTCTTACTGTAGGGAGGAGGGGACTCACAAGGGGAAGAGACTGATGTGTGTTCCTCTGTACTGGGAACACAGCATCGGTCTCCTCACCTCTGACAGGAGGTGGATCTGTGTGTTTACACACACAGATCCACACTCCTACCGTGATTAGTGGCAATCGCAGGTGCCCGACGGCAATCTCGCACGCACGGGGTCACGAGCGATGCCGAGGACGCGCGCGTGCTGTAAATCGCCAGGAAGAATGGATGTCCCAGGACGTCCACCCGGATCGAGGGAGGGTTCCTGCCGGCGTCATTTTACAATGGCCTGTTACCCCTGGGTATCTAGAGTACAATGTTGAATATTGCAACTGTATTAAATCATAAGGTACAGAGCAACACAGCTTGCCACATATCCACTGAAGTTCTAAATTTGATCCCAGACAATAAGCTTCTCTTTTTGTCATACAAACTTTACTAGATAAAACCTATCCACAATGGTCTTGAATGAGTTCAGTGTGGCTTTTATTTCCTAAAATCGAACACCTTACTTGTACCCATAACAAGGTTTGTATATTCTGAAATTACAGGATCATAACATATACTTGGTTTGGTCATGAACATTATATAATTAAACTTTTTGAATTTTGACTAGATTGAAAATACTTTTTTTTTTTTGAACAGTTGCTGCTATCAGGTGCCAGTCCTGGCAAGAGCCTAAACTGGAAGATTACTTTGTACCTGTGCAGGATAGTATTGGTTTTGTGTCTCTATTCCTCGAAAGTAGGAGGAGGGGGGAATAACCACATCAAGGTTGTCAATTCTTTGGCCAAGAACAGGAATCTAGCCGCAGGAGCTACGATTTCTGGGAGAAGTGTCTCCTCATCTAGCACCCTCAACATACAAAGAAGAGGATCTAGGACAATAGCGGTATCATAGGTGTCATACAGCTTTGGGGTCACCTTCACAGCCTGAAACAGGTCAGCCGGAGCATCCCGCCCCCCCACATGGAACAGTTTTTGTGGGGCACAATATACTCTATTTAGTACTCTATTTATACTCTATTTAGTATGAACAGTTGTGTGAGCCTCTGAATTGGCAGAGGGCACTATTGCTAGGGCTCTTTGCCAGCTCCCATCCATGGCCAATTAGATTTTAGCATATGACATTTTAGTGTCATAGAAATAACAGATGACATCTGATTGGTTGTTGGCTATTGGCTTTAACATATTATTTCTTCCATTATTAAATAAAAATGTAAGCGGGTAAAGAGTAGGTACATCTTATCCTTTTACCCACTTCATTCCACTGATAACAAGGGGGTCAGTGGTGTGATATTTATGAATGTAGGCTTGTCTCTGATTGACAGGGACAATTCAGATGACTCTTGTACTAGTAAGAGATAAAGTAAATATACAAGTGTAAATAATCTAGGGTACTGGATACCATTATTTTCAAATAACCTCACTTTCACAGCATGTCCTCTCAGGAAAATTATAGCTGAAAGGTTTTAAAATAGGATGAGTGTAGAAAAATGTCCTTATGTAAACCTCTTCTGCCTGAGCTGTTACCATGAATTGCATAGCTTCGAAAGCTGTCTTTTTCACTCTGAGGATTTTATTTTTTATTTTTACATTTATTTCTGAAGTGCTTTTCAATTAGCACTCTGAGCAGCCCTGACTATTGTTCCTAGTGCAACTCATAAATTAAGGAAACCAATTAAACAGTTTTGTAGGTAATGTCAGCAACTAAAGGTGAACGAGGGCCAGCAGCCCCCGTAAGCTGTACATGCCAGCAGCTTTTCAACTAGTTGAAAGTGCAAAAAAGTACATGATAAACTTTAATAAACCATTCAGGTCCTGTGTTGTATGTGCCAGAAAACATTGGCTTTTAGAATAAACTTTGCAGTGTTTATAGCAGCATTCAGCAAAATATCAAGTTACATCACTGCATTAAAAGGTGTGGTATCTCGCGCCAATAATAAAAATTTATGTGACAACAACATATAATTATAGTGAATAAGCAGCTCCCCTAAGGTAGAGACCTCATCAAAGGTCTGAACTGAACAGTAATGGTATATGGAGGGGGCTCTAATAATGAATAATAAGAGAATAAACAATAAAGTGAAATCTAATAAATGGTCCGTCTGAACCAACAATAGCAGACTTAGTGAACAGCAACACACTGAAAATAGTGAAATAGAAATAAATTGTACAAAAAAGCAAATGAATGAATAAATAAATAAATAAATAAACTCAAGTCCATTCAAAGAGTGTTAGATAAAGTTCAATCAAGGCTAATCTTTCTCAGATGCAAATAGTTGAAAATTCATTGTAAAAGGTGTCCACCTTCACCAAGAAGGTCCCCCAAATGTGCACTAATGGATGGCTCCTTACTGCACGGTGTTGACCTGATTGTTTAGAAAAGGTCAAATACAGCAGTTGGTCACTAAACCAGTTGAATGATTCAGCTGCGCAGCTCTATGTTTCCCGAAATCAAACACTCTCATGAAGGAGGGAGAGGGGAAACCACCATAGTGAAGTACAGTTTATTTAAAATATGTCACAGATAAAACAGCATAGCCAAATGGCCTCTTACTTTAGTAGTGCCTAGGACCCGGCACTGAGACTAGTAAGCATGGCAGGATGGGCTATGATGAGAGTTTCTCACTGGGGAACTAGCATGTAGTCCAAGCCGGATAGGAGTTCCTCGCTAGGGAGCTGGCGTGCATTCCAAGCCAGAGGACCAGTGGGACCGGAAGTGCGTCGTTCGTACGTATCCAGGCGCTTCGACGTACGTTTCGTGATTAACGCGTCGTCAGGAAGCAATACATCACTGCATTGCCACACCCCATAGTTTTTTAAGAACTGTCAGATACCGGAGCTGCCAGAACGTGGGAGCATTCGTCGGGGAAGCAGCATTTTTGTTTTTATCAGGTCAGCGGCGGCAGCAGCTCTTGTGATTGGCGTTGGATCTACAATGAGGGACATTCATAAGGTTAAATAAAGGACTTGGGGGTGAATGGTTTGGGGTGCTATGTCCCCCATACTCAGTCACATGAGAGGTGGGATCAGGGGGGCCCCCTTTCTTAAAGGGGTCTTCCAAATTCCGATTAGCCCTTTGCCCGCAGACCCCCACAACCACTTCTCAGGGTTGTGGGGAATAGACCCTTGTCCTATAAACATGAGGGAAAGGTGCTTTGGGTTGGGGGGGGGGCGCATTTTGCATTGCTAACATTGCCGTGGATCAGAAGTTACATGTCACAAGTTGGATCAGTTAAGATGCGACTTCCATTAAATTCTATGGGTTGAAATCAGACAGAAGTCTGACCAAAGTAGTGCAGGAACCTTTTCCAAAGTTGGACCGACACATACATATCATGGGACTTGTGCTCTGAAAATCGAGGCGATTGTCACACCAGTGTGAACCAGGCCTTATGGTGATCTCCCGGCTTCAATACGTCTTTGGCCGCGTACACACGAGGAGACATATCCGATGAAAACGGTCCGACATTCGACGCATGCGGGAGATTTCGGTCTGCTGTTTAGGCGTACTAACCAGCGGACATATCCGACAAGCATGCTTTAAAACTTTTGTCTGCTGTGAACCTGTCTGCTAGCCCGTACACACGATCGGATATGTCCGCTGAAACTGGTCTGCGGACCAGTTTCAGCAGATATGTTTGATCGTGTGTACGCGGCCTTTGAGTTAGTGACCCAGAACAAGTATAAAGATAAAGAGCCCTGACTCCGATTTCAGTTACTATATACTGATTCAGAGTCAGTGACAACAAATGTATTGAAAATGTTGAAAAAAGCTAGATACGGCCAAGCATTTTCAAACAGAAGTCGTCAAAGACAGATCCCTCTCATTTGTTTCATGGTAGATGCTCTTCCACTATCACTCTGGCAATTTGAGATTATAACCAGACAGGTAAAATAAAAATCTATTATCTGTTCCACTTTACTATAAAAACTCTTTGAGAATAAAAGGGAATTTATAGTCTTTTTTTAAAGTTTTTGTACACATGTATGAGACCAGAAAGTAAATGTTTCAGTGTATTAGTCTATGTATTGTATATGCACAGGGGGTAACCATAATTGGTAATTAAGCACGCTGCTCTGCATCCTGCTGATCCGTGCTGCGCAGTGATTGTGCTTTCTGTTCCTCTCTGCTCTGATGGTCTAAAAACATCACGATCAGTTACTCTATATGGCTTATCCTGTAATAAATTAAACCGCAGCAGTCAACATAGATGCCTTTTTTGATTCTCAACCACAAGAGGTAAACATTACAAAACCTTTATATAAAATGCAGTCATAAAAATATTATACAGACATCTGTTAAAATATAAAAAGGTGTGTCAAAATTAGGTAAAGGGTGCAATTATAGCTTATAAAGTATACTCACTAAAAACATGATAGATTCTGCATGTAAATTATACTTCTATTTTTGCTCATTACATATACAGTACTTGCTATGCTTTCTCCTGATATCTCAATGCAAGTTTGTTTATTTATTAATAGACTTTCAGGGGAAAAAAACAGCACACTCCTCTTCTGTTGCTTATCCTATGAATGATTTTCTTGCAGCAGTTCATTAAGGATATATATTACATTGGCATATATAGTACATAGGAAATCCTATGTGATTGAATATAAAAATTATAAAAAATATGACAAAATTAAACAACAATCCAAGTAAAAATAAGAAGTAAAAAAATCCTTACAAAATAATAATAATAATAAATAACAAATGAAAATGAGCCATCTGAAAATAAATGCTAGATTAGAGAAAAGCTCTAATGAGCATTTCTATTCAAAAGTATGTGGCTTTGGCTGCAGAGAGTTTCAAATATACTAATTGTAGTGATCATTCAAGGGCAGAGCTCTAATCTTTCATCAAAGCAGCGTCAACAAAGATAAATGTTGGAAGGAATATATTACTAGGTTTATACAGCAGTTCTACTTATTTCATGCATGTAAAGAATGTGTTACAAAAGAAAATGCTGTGCTTTGGCAATTATATGGCAAGTGTAGCCAGCAATATACATACTTCATGCTGCAGATAGTGCAGTTCATCATGGAGAACATTTTCATAGACTGTATCGCTATGCCAACAAGGTGGCCCCTTCACACTATTAATTGTGTTGCCTAGTTACCACTTCTGACTAGGAAAATGTATCTTGACATTGGCAGGATACAAGAAACTTGGGGAGGGGGTGCTAGATATAAGGCATCTGCAAGGCTAAAGACACACAAAGAACTGTGTGTGGGGCAGGGGAAAGGTATACCATGTATGGAATAGTAGTAAACATTGATGGGGAGGTTGAACTAGCTTTGTGATTGTAAGGATTGCAAAAACAATCTGCTTCATTCAAAGAAGCTACAGGCAAGGGAATAACTCAAAATGAACGTATCAAAAATGAATAACTTGACCTGCTCTCCCAGAAGATACCAACATAGCACACAAGGGTTAGCATCCCCATCGGAAGGTAGTCCTCCACCGAGGGACACCAATTGTTTCTGCACCACCAGTACTGGAGATCATGTGAAGCTTCTTGACTTGTGATTGATGCAGTAAGATACTACCTCTACCTCTTAAAAAGTTAGGTGGTAAAATAAAACATCATATACAGTTCATAAGTTTAAATTTATGATTTCTTGACCATTTTTCAGAGAACATAAATAACACAATTTTTTTTCTTTCACTCATGGTTAGTGTTTGGCTGAAGCCAATTATTATCAATCAACTGTGTTTACTCTTTTTTAACCACTTCATGCCGGGGCCAATTCTGACACTTAGGGCCAGATTCAGATACACTTAATATTGCGCTGCATAATCGAAATACTCTACGCTGCCGTATTTTACCAGGCTCTACACCGAATTCTGGTAGATTTTTGCCTGTACGCTACGGCGGCGTAGTCTATTTCTCGCCGCGTAATCGAAATACGCGATTAGGGGGTGTGAAGCATTTAAATTAAGTGTCCCCTCGGCGATCGAACTGCGCATGCTCCATTCAGAAATTTCCTGCCGTGCATTGCGCGAAATCACGTCGTTACATCATTCGTTGTTTGAGTAGCGTCGTTTACGAACATTCCTATTCCCGGACGACTTAAGTAAAAAATAATAAAAGACGCCAGAAAACTTAGAAATTCGACGCGGGAACGACGGCCATACTTAACATGGGCGGTCTAATATTAGACCAGCAAAAAGCTGGTATAGTGTTACGCAAAAAAAAGATGACTAAAGGTGCCGTAAGAGATTGCGAATGAAGATCGTAATTTCGGGGATCGCCGGCAAAAGCTCATTTGCATACCCCGACGCGGAAAACGACGGGAAGTCCATCCAGTGGCCGCAATTTTATTGCAGCGTAGATCCGAAGGCGAACACGTAATCCAGTCGAATTGAAGCCCGTAGCCGTCTATTCATGGCTTGAGTTTTCCGACTAGCTAAAAAACGCGCATAATTTGAAATTACTCCAGTCTAACACCAGTTAGACAGGAGTAAGGGCTCTGTGAATCTGGCCCTTTGTTTCTACATGTAAAAATCATAATTGTTTTGCTAGAAAATTACATAGAACCCCCAAAGACTATATATGTTTTTTTAGCAGAGACCCTAGAGCACAGGTGTCAAACACAAGGCCCTTGGGCCGAATCTGGCCCTTTAGGCCACTTCATGTGACCCTCACACTTATCCTGCAGCTGCAGGAGAGCTCCAGCCCTCTTCTGTTCCTCCTCCAGACCCTTACTTTCTGCTTTTAAGCAATGCATCCAGCTTTTTCCTAGCAGCAGCATAAGGAAAGGGGGTGCACTGTGATGTAAGGGAGAGTGAGGGACTCAGCTTCTGATGGTGGGGTGGCCCTGACATCTAATGTTAGGGGAGGGGATGCACTGGACATCTAATCTTACAGAAACAACCGGCCCTTTTGAGGGCAATCATAATGCTAATGCGGCCCATGATGAAATTTTGTTTGACACCCCTGCCCTAGAGAATACAACGACGGTATTTGCGCAGCAATTTTTCAAACGCGTTTAAAAAAAAACAGTTTCATGCTTTAAAATAACGCAAAACAGTAAAGTTAGCCTAATTTGTTTGCATAATGTGAAATATGAAGTTACACTGAGTAAATAGATACCTAACATGTCATGCTTCAAAATTGCACACGCGTGTGAAATGACGCCAAACATCAGTACCTAAAAATCCCAGACGCTTTTTAAGGTCTAGGGCTAGAATTATTTCTCTCGCTCTAACGTTCGCCGTGACACATCACATGTGTGGTTTGAACACCATTTCCATATGTGGGCGGGTCTTACATATGTGTTCGCTTCTGCATGCGAGCACACGAGGACAGGGGCACTTTAAAAAAAAATGTATTATTGTTAATTTTACCTAATTAAGACCCCACATCTTACCTCTAGTCTGGGAAGGCAAAAAAACAAACAAAAAAAATATCACTGTTTCACAGCGCAATTTTTTTGAATGCAGAGGCTGGGCATGACGTCATAACATCGTGTCCGGCCTCCGGCGATCATAGAGATTTCGGTGACCATCTGATCCGCCGAAAATCTCTATGTTCACCATCCGGGGGACTGGGGGATCCTGTCACTGACTCACCGATCGCACAGATAAGTCGCCGCACGTAGGAACGAACAGCCGCTATGATTGTTCCTATGGTGTTGGGCAGGGATATGCAATTAGCGGACCTCCAGCTCTTGCCAAACTACAAGTCCCATGAGGCATAGCGAGACTCTGACAGCATCAAGCATAACACCCAGAGGCAGAGACATGATGGGACTTGTAGTTTGGCAACAGCTGGAGGACCGCTAATTGCATATCCCTGGTGTAGGGAATCGCGGGCTGAAAATGACGATATCTGAATGATGCCTGTAGCTGCAGGCATCATTCAGATATAGCCCCACAAAGCCCAGGATGTCATATGACATCCTCTGGGCGTCAAATGGTTAAATCATAATCACAACAGAAAGGACCCAAATGACACTGATCGAAAGTTTAGATTCTTAATACTGTGTATTTCCCCCTTTAACATCAGTGACAGCTTGAAGTCTTTTGTGGTATTTGTGGATGAGGCTCTTTATCTTTTCAGATGGTAAAGCTGCTCATTCCTCTTGGCAAGAAAACCCCAGTTCCTGGAAACTCTTGGGCTGTCTTGCATGAACTGCACGTTTGAGATCTCACCAGAGTGGCTCAATGATATTGAGGTCAGGAGACTGAGATGGCCACTCCAGAACCTTCAATTTATTCTGCTGTAGCCAATGACAGGTCGACTTGGCCTTGTGTTTTGGATCATTGTCATGTTGGATTGTCCAACATGATGAAATGCATGAATGCAAATGTTCCTTCAGTATTTTTTGATAACATACTGCATTCATCTTGCCATAAATTTTGACCACATTTCCTGTGCCTTTGTAGCTCACACATCCCCAAAACATCAGTGATCCACCTCTGTGTTTCACAGTAGGAATAATGTACTTTTCATCATAGGCCTTGTTGACTCCTCTCCACATGTAGTGTTTATGGTTGTGGCCAAAAAGCAACATTTTGGTCTCATCACTCCAAATGACTTTGTGCCAGAAGGTTTGAGGCTTGTCTCTGTGCTGTTTGGCATATTGTAAGCGGGATACTTTAGCATTTGCGTAGTAATGGCTTTCTTCTGGTGACTTGACTATGCAGCCCATCTTTCTTCAAGTGCCTCCTTTTTGTGCATCTTGAAACAGCCACACCACATGTTTTTTTTTTTAGAGAGTCCTGTATTTCGCCTGAAGTTATTTGTGTGTTTTTCTCTGCATCCCAAATAATTTTCCTGGCAGTTGTGGCTAAAATTTAAGTTGGTCTTCCTGACTGTGGTTTGGTTTCAATATTACCCCTCATTTTCCACTTCTCAATTAGAGTTTGAACACTGCTGATTGGCATTCTCAATTCCTTGGATATATTTTTAAACGCAAAAAAATGCTGGCGCCGAAGTTTTTCAGCGTTTTTGGGCATTTTGCGTTTTTTTTTTTGCATTTTTCCCCTCCAAAAAGCGGCACTTTGAACGCAAATTTCGGGCGTTCAGAAAAAAGCCAATAAACTCCAAAGCTCATTAACACTGAAAAACGCCCAGGTGTGCATGGGCACATAGGCTAACATAGAGTTCAGATCAGGGCCGATCCCAGATGGGGTGCAGAGGGTTCACTGCACCCAAGCGCCAGAGGGGAGGGGGCGCCAAAGTGTCAGGAGCACCGTTGGTCGGCATTGTGCTTTCCCTTCTGAATCCGGCTGGAGCAGCTAGGGTGCCAGGGTAGGGAGGGTGGCAAAATCCGGATCCTCAGCTACTTGCAGGGAATTCAGATTTTTTAAATACCTGCAGGGCCGGCCGGCGTCACCATTCATAAGGCAACATAGGCGTCTTATTGTGCCAGGCAAGGCGGGCAATAAAATGAGCCTGTAAAGACATCCCAGCGCTATGTACAAAAACAGTTGGCTCTCTCCGCTCCCATTCTGTCAGCCTGCTTTTTCCGGGGGCCACTCTGTCCCCAGCCTGCAGTGCCACCCTAGCAACATCAGTAATCTGAGCAGCAGGGGAGAGAGCCAGGACAAGGAGCAGCCCGGAAGTTCTGCATTAACGTGGAGTCGGCTGGGGCAGGAGGTGAGATGGAACCGGGAGCCCTGGCTGCATGTAACCCTGCCTGGGCTTGCCATGATTTCCCCTCCCTCCCTCCTCCTGGATCGTGAGAGATCTGTTGTGGGCTAACAGGCAGCAGCGTCGCTCTGCTCGAGGTGAGTCCACCACCGCCGCTGGCTCAACTAGTGAAAAACAACATGCTCGGCTGAATTAAAAAAAACTTTATATGCTGTCTGCATTGGAACAGAGGTGGGGGGGGGGGGGGCTGTGTGGAACATAGGTGCAGGGGGGGGGGGGGGTACTGTGTGGAACATAGGTGCAGGGGGGGATACTGTGTGGAACATAGGTGCAGGGGGGGGGATACTGTGTGGAACATAGGTGCAGGGGGGGATACTGTGTGGAACATAGGTGCAGGGGGGGATACTGCGTGGAACATAGGTGCAGGGGGGGATACTGCGTGGAACAGAGGTGCAGGGGGGATACTGTGTGAAACATAGACGCAGTGGGGGATACTGTGTGGAACAGAGGTACAGGGGGATACTGTGTGGAACAGAGGTGAGGGGGGGATACTGTGCGGAACAGAGGTGCAGGGGGATACTGTGTGGAACAGAGGTGTGGGGGGGGACTGTGTGGAACAGAGGTGGGGGGATACTGTGTGGAACAGAGGTGAGGGGGGGATACTGTGTGGAACAGAGGTGAGGGGGGGATACTGTGTGGAACAGAGGTGAGGGGGGGATACTGTGTGGAACAGAGGTGAGGGGGGATACTGTGTGGAACAGAGGTGAGGGGGGGATACTGTGTGGAACAGAGGTGAGGGGGGGATACGGTGTGGAACAGAGGTGAGGGGGGGCATACTGTGTGGAACAGAGGTGAGGGGGGATACTGTGTGGAACAGAGGTGAGGGGGGGGGATACTGTGTGGAACAGAGGTGAGGGGGGATACTGTGTGAAACAGAGGTGAGGGGGGGGATACTGTGTGGAACAGAGGTGGCGGGGGGGGGATACTATGTGGAACTAGGGTAATCAGGGTAGGGGTATCTGGGGGTGTGATCAGGGTGGGGGTATATGGGGGTGTAGTCATTATAATCAGTGTGATGTGTACCATAGGAGCCGCGAGTAGTTGTTACAGTGGTTGTCCAGGCGAATTCAATTCAAGCTCTGTGACAGCAGGATATTGCTCTGTGTGATCCAGAGGCACTGGTAGGCTGAAATTGGTGAGCAATTATAAGGCTGCATTTGGTGGGCACTGGTAGGCTGCATTTGGTGGGCACTGGTAGGCTGCATTTGGTGGGCACTAATAAGGCTGCATTTGGTGGGCACTGGTGAGGCTGTATTAATCTCCTGTACCATGTCTGCAGTCTTTGACCATCTCCTGTATCATGTCTGCAGTCTCTGACCATCTCCTGTATCATGTCTGCAGTCTCTGACCATCTCCTGTATCATGTCTGCAGTCTCTGACCATCTCCTGTATCATGTCTGCAGTCTCTGACCATATACTGTATTATGTCTGGGGCTCTTTCTAAACAGACTCTCTGAGTGAGTGAAAAACTTACATAGCGCAGCACATGCAAACTAAATCGCCTCTGGGCACTCTAACAGAGGCCCTCTCTATGTCCATTAGAGAGACCCCCCTCTAGGTCCAATTAGAGTACTCTGCTTCTCTTTCTGTATTTTGTTTATTATTAAGAGATCATTGGAGGATCCCAGGGTAACGATAACTCCTTAGGGGAGCATCTCTGTGTTTTAATCGTTGCCATAAAAACATTTGTAAAGGGGGAGGAGTTAGTAAGGTGGCCACGCCCTTGTAGGGGCGCCAGAAATATTTCTGCACCCAGGCGCATGTGACCCTAGGATCGGCCCTGGTTCAGATTATGGGCTTTAAAAAAAGCCAAAACGCCAATAAACTGCAGTTTATCAGCTTCAGTGTGCATGGAGCCTAACTATGAGTGAAAGCATTAATATTCTCTGAAAAATGGGCAAGAAATCATAAATTCTGCCAGGGTATGCATACTTATGAGCACAACTGTAGAATATCAAGGTAAAGCCAAATTATGCTCAGATATAAAAAAAATAATATGCAGTTATGCATTCATTAAAATTGTGAATTCAATTTTAAATGCAGCTAGTGTAAGTACTGGAATTTGAGTTTGCATCAGCATCTTGAAATTTCCCATACAGTAGCGCTCAGATGGGATAGGGAGGGGAAGAGCACTAGGAGCCAATCGGGTATGCTGCATGCATATGTGCTGATAGAAAACAGGCTATGTGGATGCAAAAGCAGAATAAATGAGGGGTGAACAGCTGCTGCTTCTTCACTGTCCACTGAGAGGTGATCTATGTATTTTTAGTTTACTGCAGCAAAGGAAAGTAAGGTCCCCAGGCTCTCACTCATACAGTTTTCATACTAGTACTAGTATCAACTGTGTATTTAGCTTTTTTCTGGAGTTTAACTTTAAATAAAAAAAATGCCTCCTATTCACCAATTAATTTCAAAGAGTGAAAAAAAAAAAAAATTTAAGCTCACTTATTCCTTATCAGTTCTTTGGGTTTGGTCACAGAGATTTGCTTTATTAAAAATAAATTAGAGACCGGCCTTAATATAGACTGCCTTACAAAAGATAAAGTCATTGAAAGGACATCTTTCTTGGCTGGTACAGCAATGCTAATCATGCATTTAAAGAAAATTCTTTATACGGTAAACCAGTATAGGATTAAATATGTGGAAGTAAAGCTTGGTGAACAGTGGAGAGCAGGGGATTTGTATTTTATTCAATAACATTTGTTGCCATTTTCAACAAAATGGCGACCATCTGCATACAGACACCTACTCTCTGTTGCATAAATATGAATGAGATGGGTAAAACGCCTATACAGTTAAGCTCTGAAAAGGGCAAAATGTGTGTGAAGTTCTTGACAGGTGGAGAATGGGAGCTGAAGCCATTTCATTCATAGTTATGTAACAGGGTTATGTAAATGGTGTCTGTGTGCAGATAGTCACCATTTTGTTGAAGTCTACTAAAGCCTGGCAAGCCGATTATGTCTTTCTTTCACCAGTCTATTCACATGATAATCCAACTGACTCAGGCTTGCGGGGAAATTTAGCTGTATTAGGAAAAGTTAAAGAGCAGTATACCTACAATACACATTGTTACACAGAACATGACATTTAGACATGATAGTGTAGTATATAACCTTGCCCTGGTTCCCCATAATGTTTGAAGCTCATTTTTATTTGGCCTGTCTTCTGGAAGTACCCACCAGATATTCTAGGTAGCAGAAAAGCAGGAATTTTGTAGCTTTTTTTATTTTGGGGATACTGGTGTCATGTCTAGTATTTTTTATTTATTTTACTTGGGGTGATTGTTGCTACACATGCTAAAAAAAGGGAAGTAAAAAAAAACTCAGTCCACAATCGTCACTTTTTGTACCACAGGACCTTGCCCCAGCGGCTTAGTTTACAGATGGAAGAATAGAATTTGGTTATCATTATGTGATGACATCCTGGTTCTGTTTCTTCTCATATTTATGAATAAATCACAACAACCTAAGCATGTCATACCACCTCCCTCCTATATGCACAGAAGTGCACACTTCATTTGACTTGGCTTGTTGGAAGGGGGGAGTGGGAATTGTCATCACCACCTTAGGTACCACAGGACCTTTTCCCAGCACTGCATACAGGAAAACGCTTGTCTACAAGTTCCATGGACACCATATCCTGTGGTATATGAGTGTTTCTAGTACGTTAGCAGTGTAATTATTGCAAATGAAAATAAGTGGTGACTCTAGTTCTAAAGCCACGTACACGACCATTTTTAATGTCCATAAAAAAACAGCCTGCCTTGCATACACACGATCGTGAAAAAAATGCTCGAGCAAAGCGCGGTGACGTACAACACATACGATGGCACTATAAAGGGGAAGTTCCATTCAGATGGCGCCACCCTTTGGGCTGCTTTTGCTGATTTCGTGTTAGTAAAAGTCTTCGTGCTTTTCAGTCTGTTACAGCGTGACGAACGTGCTATCTCCATTACAAATGCTAGTTCTCCCATCTCATAACTTGCTCCTGAGCATGTGCGTTTTTTTCATGTCGTTAAAGCCTACACAGAACCATTTTTCATGATGTGAAAAACGACAACGTGAAAAACGACACAAAAATTTAGAGCATGTTCTAAATTTTTAATGCCCATTTTTCACATTGAGAAAAATTCTCTGGAGCCTACACACGATCATTTTTAATGACCATTTAAAAAAATTGCATTTTTCACGTCATGAAAAACGGTTGTGTGTACGTGGAGTAAAGATAACACTCTCAGCCTTTCATTGTACTAGATCTAATTGTTGTGAAGAGTTCACTATCAGCTGTTCATTCTAATTCTTGTGAAGGGTTCTATGTCTGATATATATATATATATATATATATATATATATATATATATATATATATAAGCAACTAACACGTTGTATAAATAATAATAGTGGAATTACTGCAATGCGCATTGGAGATATAGTGGCCTGTGGAACATAGATTTATACACATAGCAAAGAAGATGTAGCTGGTACCAGATTAGACTAGCACTGACCACACCACAAGGGTAGATTAAGATCTGTATACCCCTTTTTATAGCCCAGTTTATCTATACTTTATATTGCGGTAAGATATGAAAGCACCATAGTATTTTTTCTAAATACTCCTTACAGAACATTATCATTGCATAACAAAAATTACTAGACTAATGTGTGCATGCTTTTGGTATAAGAGACAATTAGCCTGGTCAGAGTTACAGGATTGTGGTTATCTTCTGGAATCGTATAAATTACCTAGATTTGATCTGTAATTGTCTGCAGCTAAATTTTTATCATCCTAATGTTTTAGCAAGGTGATTTTGCAAAGACTACAGAAAGGCCAATATTACCCAACAGCTTTTCATATTGACACTCATTATGTCTCAGATACATTTTTTACCCAGTAATTTGCCCCTGGAGTGATACATTTAATATGTTTATATAACTAACTTGTTAATTTTTTTATTGCAATAAAACATATCTTCATGTGACCCTGGACAAATCAGTCATGCGATTATTGAATAATGAGAATACTGTAGTGTTAATCTAAATTATTACTAAATGAAACAGTTGCTTAATGAGATGATCACTTTTATTATATTTTGGGAGGCCTGTGGAGTATTGTTTCTCTAGAGTTCCTAATACTCTCCATGTTTTGATATAATTTGCATTTATCCAAAATTATCAAGACAAGTTCTGGATACATGTGCAAAATATTATAGGGGTAAACAGATTAGGTAGCAAATTATTAAATAGGCAGTGTGATGCAATCATTGGCATTGTAGCACATTGGCAGATCTTCTATGGTAATAGCAGATTAACAGATTACGATCACCCTAGACCCAAAAAGTTTGTGTGAGTGTCTGGGTAATTGTGCTATGGGCATGATGCCATGTACACACGATGATTTTTTGGGTTCTATAAAATGACGTTTTTTTTTAATGTCATTAAAAACGATCGTGTGTGGACTTCAGAGCATTTTTCGGATTTAAAAAAAATAGGCAATTTTTTTTTCTCGAACGTGCTCTATTTTTTAACAACGTTTTTAACGTTGTCGATTTTCGAGCTGTAAAAAATGGTCGTGTGTGGGCTTTAACGACGTGAAAAATCCGCGCATGCTCAGAAGCAAGTTATGAGACGGGAGCACTCGTTCTGGTAAAACTAGCGTTCGTAATGGAGCAAGCACAATCATCACGCTGTAACAGACAGAAAAGCACGAATCGTCTTTTACTAACACAAAATCAGCTAAAGCAGCCCAAAGGGTGGCGCCATCTGCATGGAACTTCCCTTTATAGTGCCGCCGCACGCTTTGCTAAAGCTTTTTTTTTCATGATCGTGTGTAGGCAAGGCCGTGTTAATGATCAAGTTGAAAAAAAAAAAAAATTTCTAGAGCCTGAAAAACTTCATTTTTTAGAACCCAAAAAATGATCGTGTGTAAAAGGTTGTAAAATTCATTGGTGCAAGAACAAATTAAACTATAAAAAAAATTGTAAATCAAGAAAATTTATAATAATGGGGTCACAGAGGAGACTTACATATATCTTTGTTTAATTGTCACACTTTGATCCTGTGATCTTCTTCCCAAAACCTATACGTCGTCTACTTAAATACAAAAGTCAAAGATGTTTTCACTTGGCATGGTCACAGGAGTATTCAGTGCCTGAGATTTCATACATTCAGTCCCGGCAGGGGAAAGGATCTTAATCATCAGATGATGCTGCAGTCCTAAGCTCAGTCAAGCTTTTAAAATCTGTGCTCCTCAATTTAAAAGAATCAGTGACATAAAAATTTGCTGTGTGAACAACTTAAATAGATGTTATTACCAGTGTTTGTAGCATTTATGCTTAACAATGTCTTGAACAGTATTACTTCAGGTAACCTATAAAGTACAATGGAGACCTTTCCATTTGAAGTAAGGGCCTGTGCTGCGATTCCTTCTTTAGAACCAGTCATACATTTTTATAAGTATAGCATTTTAGATTAGTGTTTGTTTTCTATGCATCATTTTGATACATAGAAGACAAGGACCATTGTAATTTCAAAGCAAGGACACTCTTCAATTATGCCTAAAAAATTTCAATCACTCTCAATGAACGAAGCCCAGAATGTCACTATTTCACAAGTCCGGTGGAGGACTGTTGTGTTTCTAGTCTTCATTTTTACCATCTGTTTCATTTTTCCCCTTTTAGTTGTTGTTGTTGTGTTTATGTGCACTGTAAAATAACATTTCGGTATGTAGCCTTAACATGTTGTATAATTATTTTCTGTGAGCAGCTCATTAATCTTGTTTTTATATATGTTGTGTTCTTTTACAGTCTCGGCCTATACCTTCACACCTCACCTCCGCTGTAGCAGAAAGTATCTTGGCCTCTGCTTGTGAAAGTGAAAGCAGGAACGCCGCTAAGAGAATGAGACTAGACAGGCAGCAGGTAACATTCTGCAGATACTTAACATGGTGTACTTTCCATCTTGTGGAATACATATGTATTTGCCAACATACAGTATGTATTCTACATCCTTGTTCTGTCCTTTCTTCTTTCCCTGTCTCCTCTCCTCCATTCCTTCCCCTTTCTTTATCCTTTTCTTCACTTTGTTTTGTATTTAATCCCTTTTATTTTTTCCTTCCTTCCCTCTCGCGCTGTCATCCCAGAAGGAAGTATATCGTTTTTTTAGACTCACTGTAGTCAATTTACTAAAATTAGGGCATGCAAAATCTGTGCAGCTCTGCATAGAAACCAGTCATTTCCATTATTTATTTTTTTCCCGTCAAAGCTTAATTGACCAAGTTGAAGTTAGAAGCTGATTGGCTACAATGCACAGCTGCACCAGATTTTGCACTCTCCAGTTTTAGTAAATCCACCACAATTGAGTGGGTGAAGCTAGCGATAAAATGAGGTGGACTTTATTAAGAGTGTAAAAAGGAATAGTAATGCTGTGCTACTCCCTGGGATAGTAAATGCCAGAGCCCTATGATTTCCATGGTCTGTGTGCTACTTTAAAACCATGTGGTTTAGAGCATACAATATATAGTTGTCTTCTTACATAAGAATGAATTGTATTCCAATATCTGGACCACTTTATATTTATGATATAAGACGGTGATGGTGAACCTTGGCACCCCATATGTTTTGGAACTACATTTCCCATAATGCTCATGCAATATAGTTGAGCATCATGGGAAATGTAGTTCCAAAATATCTGGGGTGCCAAGGTTCACCATCACTGATATAAGATGTCATTTATAATTCTGCAAATGAAATCTTCTATAATCTAAAGTAAAATTAGCGTTACAAAACAATGATCTCTTTTGTAATATTACCAATATAGTGGCACCCGATAACATAAAAGCTAATGTATAACATAATGGAAATAAATCATGTGTAAGTGCCTCCTTGATGTTCAGAGTATATGAGCATGAAACAAACAATTGAAGACCAAGTATAATAAATTCTAAAATGGGAATGTAGCAGGGAACTAATCAATAATACATAAATTAGTTGCCAGAATTAAACAGGCTTGGTGTGCGCTGCGGATCAACTCTTTGTAAACTTTTCTGCTATAATATACTTGAGGGTGTCTTCATGAGGCTAGTATGATGACTCACCTTCTGTATCAGCCTTATCCAGAATGTTCAAAGCGTACATCCTGCAAAGCCCAGAATTATAACTGTATAAATGGGACAGTACAGTGAGTCACCAGACTGAGCTTGCTCACTAAATAATACAAAATGCAATTAGAATTCTACTTGCAAAACAGCAAGGGGTTTAATATTTCCCACTACTGCATATGTGAAACATTTTCTATATTAGTGGAGTCGCTGTCCTTGCTGATGATTATATTAGAAGGAAATGTTCACAGAGGCTGAAACATTGTCATGCTACTGAATGGCTGGTTGTTATATTGATGCTGTAGTGTCGCATGGGAGCATGTTCACTCGTTAACCCATTCCTACCGGGGTAGTGACCTTGTCTTTGTAGCATACCATGGACACGTGCTTCCCAGGATAACTATCTTGCTCTCCCTTGCTTGTGGGGGAAACCTGTCCTGGCTTAACCATAACCTAATGACAGTACTTTGCACACCTACTTCAAGCCTTACACCAATGCATCCCAGTTTGCCCCTTGAGAACAAGCTCTGTTTCCAGGGGATGTTCCCATATAGAGGTTAGGAGAAGGAAGAGTCCACACCGACTAGTTCACCAGGAGGACGATTCTTGTCTCTCTTATGGGTTGGGACACCTATCCTAGCCTAATTGGTACCTACTGACAGTTCTTTGCACACCTACTGCAAGCCTTAAACCAATGCACCCTGCTTTGTTCCTTGGGAACAAGTTCCAGGAGATGTTCCTATATCAGGGGTTAGCAGTAAGAGCAATCCACACCAAAAATGCCTTTTACCAGCTTACTAAATTGAGAGCTATTTACATGCGTCTGTCACCCCAAAGGTGGTGGCACATTTCTTTTAAGTTGCCAACAAAAAAGAAAACAATAACATCATTACATTGCCTATTCTAATGATGTGGGTTCCTGACTCTATGGTGACACTTAGTGACCAATTTGAGGAACTACACTAGGCACTCCTGGGCCACTATTCTACAGTGCTTGAAGAGCAAAAACTGCAATGTACCTATGTAAGGAACTTGAGGAACTACACTAGGCACTCCTGGGCCACTATTCTACAGTGCTTGAAGAGCAAAAACTGCAATGTACCCTTGTAAGGTCACATCATCAATATAACAACCAGCCATTTCCCAATAAGGGAAATCTTGAAAACATGAACTTATATTTGAGGCCCAGAGTTTGAAAAAAAATGTTTAAATTTTGAGGAAAATATACAGTAACGAAAAGCAAAGTAGAGATGTTACTGATATTATGTGGACAGATTCCTGCCTTTTTTTTAGTATACAAAGAACCCCCATTCTCCCTTCCCCTTTCCTGGGTTTTTACAGAGTGGAAACCCTATACTGAAAACAAAACATATACCAATACAGAGTGAACCATTGCTGGTGCGTTCACTGAAACAAGGTCAATGGAGACATAGAGAAATAGGGTACTTGGGTCTAAGGTCCCCGGACCAGAGAGCCAAGAACGAGAGGGTTTTTTTGGGGCCAATTAGGACTATTACGGTACTTGTATACAGATAAACAATGAAGGAAAAAAATTATTAAAAGTGTTCAAAATTTTATTGACAGATACAAACAAGACAAATTAACATATTAAAATTATGACAATCATCCAGTAACATCACGACAGGGTCCCCAAAGGGGGAAACAGGCACGATGGATTTGAAGACTGTCACAAGTTCTCTACTAGTTTCGCGGTTGGAACCGCTTCATCAGGAGAAGATCTAAAAATAGTTGACAATAAATCAATAGAAAGTATACATACAAAACATAGAATTACACAGGGGAACCACGGGCAGTTTTGCTCACCTGGATATTCCCGCAACATGGTGGCAGCGGGCGCAGCCAGACAGACAAAGTTCCAGGAGGGTGGCCAGATTGGACGCACGCATAAAGGGACCTATGGGTAAGGGAAAGGGAATGGGAACTGGGTTCCCATTCCCTTTCCCTTACCCATCACCCCCGAACCCCGGCACTTCACCCCTATTTATCACGAGTGTGATGTTTCCCCACACACCCCTCACTCCTTCCCTATATATTGAGGCTGAGCTGGTTCGATACTAACCCATATACCCATTTACCTTTCATATTAGACAAGTAGGTCCCTTTATGTGTGCGTCCAATCTGGCCACCCTCCTGGGACTTTGTCTGGCTGCGCCCGCTGCCACCATGTTGCGGGAATATCCAGGTGAGCAAAACTGCCCGTGGTTCCCCTGTGTAATTCTATGTTTTGTATGTATACTTTCTATTGATTTATTGTCAACTATTTTTAGATCTTCTCCTGATGAAGCGGTTCCAACCGCGAAACTAGTAGAGAACTTGTGACAGTCTTCAAATCCATCGTGCCTGTTTCCCCCTTTGGGGACCCTGTCGTGATGTTACTGGATGATTGTCATAATTTTAATATGTTAATTTGTCTTGTTTGTATCTGTCAATAAAATTTTGAACACTTTTAATAATTTTTTTCCTTCATTGTTTATCTGTATACAAGTACCGTAATAGTCCTAATTGGCCCCAAAAAACCCCTCTCGTTCTTGGCTCTCTGGTCCGGGGACCTTAGACCCAAGTACCCTATTTCTCTAGTGCAAGGATGATGGTACATTCTATCTTAATCTTAACATACTTTACCCCAGAGGCTCTTATTTACATCAATGGAGACATAGATGAGCTAGTTTGGGGTGGAGTCCTGACCTCATCCTGATAGAACACCCTTGGGATGAATTAGAGCGAAGATTGCGAGCCAGACCTTCTTGTCCACATCAGTGTCTGACCTCATAAATCTGCTTCTAGAAACATGGTCAAACATTCCCATAGACACACTCCTGAACCTTGTGGACAGCCTTTCCAGAAGCGTTGAAGCTGTTATAGCTGCAAAGGGTGGGCCAACTCAATATTAAACCCTACGGACTAAGACTGGGATGCCATTAAAGTTCATGTGCGTGTAAAGGCAGGTGTCCCAATACGTTTGCCACTATATTGTATAAACAAAATTTACTTTAGGATGAACCCTCCAATAATATCATATGCAGTCGCTGAAACTACAACATATATTTCTCTTTTGGCATTTCATTCACAAAAATATGCCTGATATAAGGTTAAGAATTAGCCAACATTTTACACGGTTTGAAGGAATTGTTTAAGTATATACACACACACACACTGTATATATGCCGAAGAGCTGAAGATGCAGAATAGATTAATGCCACGTACAGACGATCGGACATTCTGACAACAAAACCGTGGATAAATTTCCGACGGATGTTGACTCAAACTTGTCTTGCATACACACGGTCGCACAAATGTTGTTGGAAATTGCAAATGTCAAGAACGTGGTCACGTACAGCACGTATGATGGCACAATAAAACAGAAGTTTCATAGCAAGTGCGCCACCCTTTGGGCTCCTTCTGCTAATCTCGTGTTAGTAGAAGTTTGGTGAGAGACAATTCGCGTTTTTCAGCTTCATGCTTCATACTTTTCAGTCCGTTACAGCAGTGTTTTTCAACTCCAGTCCTCAAGGCACACCAACAGGTCAAGTTTTCAGGATTTCCCTCAGATGAAATGGCTGTGGTGATTACTAAGGCAGCGAAACTGATCAAATCACCTGTGCAAAATAATCGAAAGCCTGAAAACATGACCTGTTGGTGTGCCTTGAGGACTGGAGTTGAAAAACACTGCGTTACAGTGTGACGAATGTGCCATCTCCATTGGGAACTCTAGTTTTACCAGACTGAGTGCTTCTGTCTTGTACTTGATTCAGAGAATGCGTGGAATTTTATGCGTCGGAATTGTCTACACACGCTCAGAATTTACGAGAGCAAATTTTGTTGCCGGAAAAGACCAATTCTCAAATTTTTGTTGCCGGAAATTCCAAGCGTGTGTACACAGCATAAAAGTCACAGTTGGCGTCATCACAACACAAACTGAGCCACTGGTTTTAGTAGGGGTTATGTATTGTGGCCCATAAACCACCTGATTATGATTTAGATATATATATTTCTGGTATTGAATGTTTATAGTACTGGAGATCTGCAGCTCCAAATACATATGCTACTAACAAACTCATAGAACACATATACACCAAGTTATTTAACTGACAATATTACCCTCTGGTCAATACTTTTGCTGCAATACAGATATTTGGCTTTACCATTTTAGGCATGTGGCTTCTTTGCAATAGAATGTTGCCCTACAAAACTTCCATTCTGGATTTTCTTTTATTGGCATAGCAGATATGGGCAGTGCCTCCTTACTGGTGTCATGCTGACAATGAGCCAGTGCAGTTATATTTCCACAAACTAAAACAGAAAATCCCCTTTTTCCTTCTTGATCCTTTCTTACACTATGCAGGCTTTGAATGTTCTGCGTGCATATGTAGCATTAAGATTTTACAAACATTTTAGTCATTAGTCCAGACATAATTCTGTGTCCTGAATGTTAAAGTACTGAGACTGTCCAGTATGTTGCTAAGGTAAATCTTTAACTGTCTCTAAATGTCTTCCTTAACACACCCATCAAGCAGCCATTGTTTCTGTATTTGTCTCAAGGTGGCAGATATGACTGTGCTGCAAGGTTGCCAGAGTTTTACATAACAACCAAATTAGTTTGTAAATTATTTAGATAGATAGAGTATAAATGCAGTCTTAATTATGAATCAAGCTTTGTAGCATTTCATTTGTACAGTTTTATGTCATAATTATGAATAATATTCATAATCAGAAGTATTGATAAAAGACATTTGCATCCACTAAACTTCACGGCCTAGATTCACAAAGCGATTACGCCTGTGTAAATGTTGTTAGACAGGAGTAATTTCGATTTACGAGCGTTTTTACGCTAGTCGAAATCCTCAAACCATGAAAAGACACCTGCGTGCTAAATTTCGACTTTATTACGTGTTAGTACGCCTTCAGATCTACGCTGCCTGAAAATTGCGGCCACTGGGCGGACTTCCTGTTGTTTTTCACCTTCATGGTATGCTAATGAGCTTTTGCCTGGAATCCACAAAATTTCGCTCTTCAAACGCAATCTCTTACGGCACCTTTAGTCATCTTTTTTTTCCGTTTCACTATACCAGCTTTTTGCTGGTCTAATATTAGACAGCCCATGTTAAGTATGGCCGTCGTTCCCGCGTCGAATTTCAACGTTTTTCGATTTCTTTTATTATTTTTAACGTAAGTCGTCCGGGAATAGGAATGTTCGTAAACGCCGCTACTCAAACAACGAATGACGTCACGACGTGATTTCGCGCAATGCACGGCGGGAAATTCCTGAACAGAGCATGCGCAGTTCGATCGTCGCGGGGACGCGCTTAATTTAAATGCTTCACGCCCCCTACTCACGTATTTCGATTGCGCGGCGGAAAAAAAATACGATACAATAGCGTACGCGCAAAAAAACTACCTGAATTCGGCGTAGAGTCTGGTGATAGACGGCAGCGTAGCGTATTTCGATTACGCAGCGGAAGATTACATCTATGTGAATCTGCCCCCACATTTTTAGACTTGGACCCTAGAAGTAAAAATTTGAATTTTATGTTGGTGGCATTATCATTTTGTGATATGCCTTCATCAGCAAGGACTGGAAAACTGGCAAAAATTGAGGGCAAGTTGGATGATGCCAAGCACATTACAGATCCTGGAAAACGTTTTCAGCCTACAGAAGACCTTACAGAGGACAAATGACCCGAATCACACAGCTAAAGCCATGGACAAGAAGTGCAAAATCAGATGTATAACGCTGGCAGAGACCAAAAGAGTTACAACCTTAAAGGGATTGTAAAGACTTTTTTTAACCACTTCAGCCCCAGAAGATTTTACCCCCTTCCTGCCCAGGCGAAACTTCAGCTTCCGGCACTGCGTCGATTTAACTGACAATTGCGCTGTCATGCGCCGTGGCTCCCAAACAAAATTGGCGTCCTTTTTTTCCCACAAATAGAGCTTTCTTTTAGTGGTATTTGATCACCTCAGCGGTTTTTATTTTTTGCACTATAAACAAAAATAGAGCGACAGTTTTGAAAAAAAAAATGCAATATTTTTTACTTTTTGCTGTAATAAATATTTCCCAAAATATATATAAAAAAAAATTTCCTCAGTTAAGGCCGATACGTATTCTTCTACCTATTTTTGGTAAAAAAAAATGCAATAAGCGTTTATCGATTGGTTTGCGCATTTTTATTATTTTTTTTACTAGTAATGGCGGCGATCTGCAATTTTTTTATTGGGACTGCGACATCGGACACTTTTGTGAAATTTTTGGGACCAATCACATTCATACAGTGAACAGTGCTATAAATATGCATTGATAACTGTATAAATGTGACTGGCAGGGAAGGGGTTAACCACTAGGGGCGGGGGAGGCGGTTAAATGTGTAGCCTAGTTTGTGTTCTAACTGTAGGGGGAGGGGGTGACCATTGTGTCCCTATGTACAAGGGACACAGATCGGTCTCCTCTCTCCCTGACAGGACATGGAGCCCTGTGTTTACACACAGAGCTCCACATCCCTGCTCAATTACTGGGCAATCGCGGGTGCCTGTAAGTGATCGTTGTCGCCGGGCACGCGCATCGTGATCCCAGCAAAGGCGGCAGGTGCACGCGCACGCCCCCTAGCGGCTTTAAAAGACAGGACGTCATATGACGTCCTGTCAGTACAATGGAGTCTTCCGCCCGCCGTCATTTGACGCCAGGCAGTGGACAAGTGGTTAAATAACAAACCTGTTATACTTAATTGGTCTGTGCAATGGTTTTGCACAGAGCAACCCTGATCCTCCACTTTTCTGGTGGCCTGCTGGCGCTTCTGGACTCTCTCCCTTGCTGAGTGCCCCCATAGCAAGCTGAACAGAGTGTGGCTCAGTATCGCCGATGGCAATGAGGACAGAGAGACCCAGGGGAGCCTCTGCTCTCATGCACATCGCTGGACCTGGCTCAGGTAAGTATGGCTACATGGAGAAAGTTTTTTGACCTTAATGCATAAAGTGCATTAAGGTAAAAATCTTTCTGCCTTTCATACCACTTTAAAGGGGCTTTCTCCCTAGTGTGGAAAAAGCCTCTTGAGGGGGGGGGGGGCAGGCAGGCAAGTCAGGACACTTTGCAGATAGAGAAAGGAGCTGTGTGTTAGTGGGCGTCCTGACACTCCTACTTGCCCCCCCCCCCTCAAGAGGCTTTCTCCACACCAGGGAGAAAGCTTTGCATTACGGTGTGTAGTTACAGACAGAAGAACAGGAAGTGAGGATTTCTCAGAAGAAATAAGGACATTTAAAAGCAAAATGGAAGGATGAGGTAAGTAAAGGAGGACTGCACTAAGGTAAAGGAAGCTATTTAGGGAAAAAGTTTTTTTTCGTTTACAACACCTTTAACTGGAGCCAAAGGTGGTTCTAGAAAGTACAGATAGAACCACTAATAGAAACTGCTTGTATGTTTAATTAAATGTTGTAGTCTAAGGTTGGTGAACACAAACTCTAGTGCATTAAATAATGCAAAGTATAAATAGTGGTACTGCCCATAGTCACTCAAGTGTTTCTGTTTTCTAACTTGAACTAGAAAATTGAGAGCTGAATCTAGTTAATGTGGGCAGTTTTATTTTTTACATTGAACTCCAGGGAACGCAAAATAACATTTGCATGATATGGCAATTGGCTTGTTAAGTTAAGAAAAGAATGGTCATGCAGTTGAATTATAAGACTGTATTTATTTATTTTTTGAAACCTTTGATTTATGTTTATTGTCTTATCGCTAGCAGTTTTCACCTAAATGGCCAAATTACAATGGAATATACAGGTATATAATTACTTTGCAGATCATGTTGTAGTGTACATGAAAAAGTTTAACCAAAAAGGAAGAAAGTCTAGAAGTGGCAAATCGAACGCCTTATCATTAAGAATTGCAAGAAGTATTGCTTTTAGCTCTTGAGGACTCTAGAGGCAGATGAAGGCAGCTATTAGGTCTCTGACAAAGCAATTATGGACTAGACACATATGCTGTAAGCTGACCTGACATTTGCCTCTGGATAGTTGTCATAGCAGCAGCCTGTACTGTGTTTGATGCAAGTGTTTACAGGAGACCCTAGATGAACAAACCAAATTAACACTGTAAAATAATAGTGAGCATGCATACTGTACACATGTGTGTCCTAGTTTTTGAATCTAGCAATTTGAATACATTTTCTATGAACCAATTGTGTTAGGTTAATGATTTACTCTCGGTCAGTTTGGAGTGCCATTCACCATTGATGGTTACATAGTAACAAGGGAATGCTGCCAGGGAACACTATTTAAACATGATTGTGTTAACAAGCCAGAAGGTTTAACTTTTAGACCGCTGTGAAAAGAAGAACCAAGAGGGCAATCAATTACAGAAAATAGAGAATAATTATAAATCAGTCATATATTTAAAAGACTAGAATTATGGTATATGGCAGTGGTCTCCAAACTGAGGCCCTGGGGCTGGATGTGGCCCTTTGCATGCCTGTATCTGGCCCTTGAGGGATTATTCCTTCCACTGACACCAACAATGGGGTATAAGTCCCTCCACGGACAACAAAAATGGTGAAATATTCCTCCCAAGGACACCAACAATTTCTCCCCCTAATTCCAAAGATTGGGCATTGTTTACTCCCACTGGACACAATCCGGTCCCCTAAAGTCTGAAGGACAGTAAGTTTAGAAAGTTTGAAGACCCCTGGTATATATAAATCCGTTCTTCATGCTTTGAAATGAAATCATCTTATTCAGGAATGGGCTTGGCCAACTGTTGGTTACCAACTATTAGGAAGGAACATGTATCAACATCCTTTGCTAGTTGCTACACCGAAAGGGCATGCTGGGATATTACAGTGTATGTGTTTAGCCAGAACTTTCATTTTTTGCTGCCTCTATCTCATTGGAGAGCATTCCCTATAAAACTGAAGAAAAATGTTTTGGTTATACAGTTTAAATTATTTTAAGTACATCTGTTATAGGGAATATAGAGAATATTTACTAAAACTGGAACACTCAGAATCTGGTGCAGCTGTGCATGGTAGCTTGTTCAATTAAGCTTTGACATAGAAACCTGCTGACAGCTGAATGAAAAAAACAAAACATTTGCTGTCAGTTTTTTTTTTTTTTAGCGTGGAGTCCCCCCTTCGGGCCTGGTATGGATTCCATATGGGTCCATACCAGACCCGTTTCCAGGCATGCAGCCTGGCAGGTCAGAAGAGGGAGGCAACCATACCAGGCCACAGAGACCCTTTCAGGATGGGAAAGAGACCCTTTCAGGGGGGGGGTGCTTGCTCATCCCACACCCCCCCTTTCCTGACCTGCCAGGCTGTGTGCTAAGATAAGGGTTTTGGATGGGACCCCACACTGTTTTCTTTTAAAAAATGTATGTGGAGTTCCATTTAAAATAAATACCAGATCCAAAGGGGGGGGGGGGGGGCATTAAAATGCAATTTAACTTTTTTTTTCTTTAGAAGTTTTATTTTTGGTGCAGCATGTTACAGATGTGCCCCTTTACAGACGTTGCACTTTAACCACTTGTCCACTGGGCCTATTTTGGCACTTCTTTCCTTCGTGTAAAAATCTAAATTTTTTTGCAAAAATGTATCAGCACCCCCAAACATTATATATATATGTTTTTGCAGACACCCTAAGGAATAAAATGGTGGTCATTGCAACGGTATTTGCGCAATAATTTTTCAAACGGCTTTTTTTGGGGAAAAAAAAGGTTTCATGAATAAAAAAAAAAATAAGAAAATTTGGCCCAATTTTTTGAAAGATAAAGTTACGCCGAGTAAATAGATACCTAACATGTCAGGCTTTAAAATTGCGTGCACTCACATGGAATGGCGCCAAACTTTGGTACTTAAAAATCTCCATAGGCGACGCTTTAACATTTTTTACGGGTTACTATTTTCGAGTTACAGAGGAGGTCTAGTGCACGCTCTCTAACGCACGCGACGATACCTCACATGTGGGGTTTGAACGGCGTTTACATATGTGGGCGGGACTTGTATGCATGTTCGCTTCTGCGCGAGAGATAACAGGGACAGGGACTTTTGAATTTTTTTTTTTTATTTTTTTTTATTTTTTACTTAATATTTTTTATTTTTACACTTTTTTTTTTTACATTTTTTTTTTATCACTTTTATTCCTATTACAAGGAATGTAAACATCCCTTGTAATAGGAATCAGTGTGACAGGTCCTCTTTATGGAGAGATGTGGGGTCAATAAGACCCCCACATCTCTCCTCCAGGCTTACAAGCATGAAATCGGTGAAAAAAAAATCACCTATCACATGCCGACAGCCGTGGTTGCGGCTTTGTTTACTTCTGGGTACCGGGCGTGACGTCATAACGTCGCGCCCTCTCCTGACGGACATAGAGATGACTGTGACCATCTGGTCACCAGTCATCTCTATGGATCTGCAGCAAGCGCTGGCCGATTCACTCTCCGGGCCCCCAAGGCACGGGAGAGCCCGGAGAAACACTGGATGGCGGCGGGAGGGGGTTCCGCCGCTTTTATCATTCTTATGGTGCACAGAATCGCCAGCTGAAGACGGCGATATCTGAATGATGCCTGTGGCTGCAGGCATCATTCAGATATCCCCGCACAGAGTGGAGGACGTCATATGACGTCCTCGGTAGACAAGTGGTTAAGCATCATTAAATTGACTTCTCCTTTAAAAACGATATTTTTCTAAAAACATTTTGCATTGATACATGTCCCCCAGGGCAGTACCCAGACCCCCATACCCCTTTTCTGGCCAATTACTTGCATATCAACCTTTAAAATGGGCACTTTTGATTTTTCCTGGTGGGCTCCCATAGACTTCAATCAAAACTTTTCCCCTGCTCTAGAGTTCTGCTGTGAACCAAACAGGGGATGTTCGGCCCATCTCTACTGAAGAGACAGAGAAAGAAATATATTTGGGTGGAATTTGGTAAGTTCTGATGAAGTACAATCAGTTATTCCACTGGTCTGGTACTTTTTGTCCACAATGCATATAAAAGATCCTTTCTCCTGCAGGGTTTTTTCTTTCTTAGTCATTAAATCCCTATTCAAGAACTTCCCATTCAAACACATAGAAGATTCAAATGAGAAAAAGGCATTTACAAACCTGGTAAAAGTGTGTTGAGCTTAACATACAAGTATTTAGGATTTAAGATTTGTTCAGTGTTGCTGAAGAATACTGGGCAGTGTCCAAGATGTGAAAGCACAGTCATTTGAATATTAAGATACCTAGTGATGTCATAATGTACCCCAGCAGAAGACTGACAAATGAACCACAGTAGAACACAAAATAAAAACGTAGTCTATGGCTTTATAATTATTATTATTTTGACAATACAGTTGCACTTAGAGCATAAAGTGCACTATAGCCATCCTGCTATTGTATATGGAGATTTGTTGCATTGCCATCTAGTGGACATTACTAACTAGCTCAATTCATCAATATGTATTTCTTTGTTACTTATTTAAAACATAAAAAATAAATAAATAACGAAAATTAGAATTTGGTTTCATAGATATTGTTTATTAAAGTCAAATTATTAATCCAGAGAACTTACCCCATCTATGGCAGGCAGCACTTCACCCAGGCGACAGGAGTCAGAGGCTGCTTGCCCTGCTCTCCTCCGAGCAGCTTCCGTCTCCTCCCTCCTCCTCAGAGGCCAATCTAAACGCTTCTCCTTTCAGCCAATCAGGAAATGGGTCACAGACCCACTTCCTGATTGGCCGGGAGGAGAATCAGTGGGAAAATAGCAACTATTATATCGCTATTATTACACAACTTGGTGAGCTCGGTTCACGCCCTGAGCCCACCCTATTTTGAAGCCTATTAGAGCCTCTGACTTTAATCATGTGCTTCAAAAAAAAATCTCCACTAGGGGTGGTGCCCTTGCTGATCTGCACCTATCATATTGCTTCTCCACTAGCACACTCACTCACTCATGCACATGCTCACAAACACACACACACCCTTGATAGCCCAACACAATTTTTTTTCTCATTGGGATTATGTCCCGTTTCACACTAAAAACCACATGATTCGGACAAGAATCACACAGCATTCCTGTTCAAATCACAGGCGATTCTTTGCAGTGCGATTTGAGCATTCATATTGCATGCACCTATTTTTTGCCACACCGGAACTGGATCGCATGGTTGTTCACACCCATGCGCTTTGCAGTGCCATTAACTTAACATTGACACCCGCATCAGTTCGCATGAGAGGAGTGTGATTGTGTGAACCAAGACTACAACTAAAATGGATAGAAAGCACCCCCAATCCTTGCAGAATAATGAAAAAATTTCCGATTACTTCTTCACACTGAGCCGGCGGTAAAGCGATGCGCCAGCGGTAAAGCGCTGCTATTTTTTGCGGCGCTTTAGTGTCAATTTCGCTGCGCTATTCTGCCACTATCGATTTTAACACCTGCTAGCGGCCGGAAAAGGGTTAAAACCACCCGCAATGCGCCACTGCAGTGCCGCTTTGCTGGCGGTATACCCGCGATGCCCATTAACTTCAATGGGCAGGAGCGGTATACACACCGCTCCAAAGATGCTGCTTGCAGGACTTTTTTTAACGTCCTGCCAGCGCACCTATCCAGTTTGAAAGCCCTCTGGCTTTCACACTGGAGTCAAAGGAGCGGCTCTTTCAGGGCGCTTTGCAGGCGCTATTTTTAGCGTTTTAGCGCCTGCAAAGCACCTCAGTGTGAAAGGGGTCTAACATACAGTGGCATGTATCTTTTATTTGTAAAGTTTGTAGCTACTGGCTAATATATGGAGGAGAAATGTCAACCACATACATAAATGTTTCACAGCTTACCTGTATACAAAGATGTCATGTTTATACGTTTTCTCACCTAAACTGCTGAAACTTTTTAAATGTAATAAAATAAGTGTGAAATAATAATCATAATGATAATAATAGTATTAATAATATTGCAAAACAGTGTAAGCATTGTAGCAACTTCATTATGTTTCTTATTTTGCACATAAGAAAGCAGTTTCTTGATATTGCTTCAGCAAGCCGCCATGAGAGAGTCTACAATGTCTGCTATATAGTGAGTCTTTTGTGCACTGCACATATGGCAAACAATATACCTGGTCTTCAGCTGATAATCCATTTTTTTTCACCCTTTTTAAATTGACAACAACCACTCAGCGCTGGAGACAGCTCTTGTCTCCTCACCCAATGTTCTTCTATGTAATTGACCTTGACTATAGAAAATTCCAGAACTTCACTAATAAATGTAGGTCCTTTCTCTAATGGAAGGCAAGGGCTGATGTTGAACGTACAGTATAAATCTTTTATCCAGGACTATGTGGAGCACTTAACCTTGATCTGTAAAAGGGACAAATACATGGAAATAAAGCAGAGTGTATCCTATTGTAATAAAAAGAAAATCTCCCAGGAACAGAAAAATAAACGCTACTTTAATAATTATTTTGTGCAGAAAAAATGTTGGCTTTGGATTATGATGATTCTTTTGCCAAGTTCCAATTATCCCTCTTACCCACCTGGATGCAAGCAGCATGGAGTCAGCACAGAATCAGTTTCTTCAAATTATAAATTGGCTCATTGTTTGCAAACACCATAGTTGTAATAGACAAGAAAATCAGTCATTTTGGCCAAAAAGCAATAAATCCAATTTTGTCACTGTTTATGTAAGAGTCTAATTGGCTTGTATGAAAGATATGATTGTTGTTTAAACCTCATAGACTGGGTAAAGCAAAATGGAATCATTAATTAAAGCTAAACAAAATTTGAAATGTAGGTGTTAACCACAGATATCTAATTTTCTAATTTACATAGCTTTCTGAAAGTGCGCCACACCTGCAGGATATAATAGAAGTCTATGGCAAAGTCCAGCTAACCCGCAGGAAAGCCACAGGTGCACTGTGCTGCACCCACAATGTGGGTATACTGTAGTGCATCAGTGTGAAAGCAGCCTTAGTCTGACCCAATCGGACCCTACATTTACCTCTATGGAGCAGCCGATGTAAACGGACTTGTGTCCATTTACAACCCCCTACCTCCAATTTAATCCATTAAAAAAAAAACAGAAGGGGATCCGTCCCCTTCCGGCTGGGTTAAGTGGAAGGCCCAAAGAGTAGATTGGGCTGTCCTTATGTCTGCTATGCATATGCAGACTGGCCATGGACCCGTTATCCTTCTGCTCTGCTCACTGTGGCCTGCAACCAGTTACCAAGCGGCTTAAGTGGGGTGTATCCTCCTGACCCTAGCATGTACAATACATACTCCTGACACCAGCATCTGTTCTCATTCTGTGTTTATGGATGCTGGTTAGTACCACTTCTCTTGCACAGCTTTCTATGTCCCCTTTTTGTGGCACACCCAAAGCCATGCCTCTTAACCAAATTAACCACACCCAGCTATTGCTCATCCTTATCACCTGATACACTGTTCTCCCAGGTTAAATGAGAAGTTCCTTCTAGCTCTTCAACCAGTGGCAGCCACTAAGTCAAGCACCTGGGCATACTTGGATTCTCACAGGCCCCCATCCATGTACTGCCTATATACCAACTTTGGGCTGTTTCCTGCTAGTTTGCCAGATACCCCTTTCTTGTTTTTGTTCTCCCAGGTTGACATTTCTGAAATGATTAGCTTTATTGTCTCAGCTTTTCTTTAATCAAGCTCTGTTTTCGCCAAACTCGCCCTCACAGACCACACACACTCAATATCCCCCTTATTTGTGGTTAATCCTTCATGACACAGGTATATAAGCAACCTGACATCCTAAGTGTCAGAGGTCACCTAAAGCCTTACACCATACACTTTGATTTTACAATCTCCTTTAGCTTTACCATGAACTATATAGTGCAAGGGCCTGCCTGATTGGATACAGAGTATTTGGGTAGGTGTGTTGTCCTATTATATAGTTTTGGTAAATCTAAAGTTAGTTGTACAGAATTTGTACAAAATATAGGCCCGGATTCACAAAACACTTGCGCCAACGTATCTCCAGATACCCTGCGTAAGTACAAATATGCGCCATCGTATCTGTGCGCCGGACCCACAAACTAAGATACTCCTAAAAACAGAGTTCATCCCACCAACATAACTTGCCTAAGCCGGCGTAGAGTGGGCGCATATTTATGCTGGACGCATGTGGCGCTTCCATTGATTTTCTATTCAAATATGCAAATGAGGGAGATACGCCGATTTACAAACGTACTTGCGCCCGGCGCATGATATACGCGGTTTGCGTAAGTTTTACGTCCGGCGTAAAGTTATTCCCCATAGAAGAGGTGCAACCCATGCAAAGGTATGGACCAGGGAACACAAGCCTACGTATTGTATGTTGGATGTCTGTGAATATGGGCCGACGTGGGTCTGGCTGGGCGTAGGTTACGTTAACGGCGTACACAGTGATCCGGCGTATCTTAGGCAGTTGTTCCAACGTGGTTGTGCGCATGCACACAGGGATACGTCCACGTCTTGACGCATGCGCAGTTCGTTTTAAGTACTTGTCTGGCGCCCGGCCCATCATTTGCATGGGGTCACGCTTCATTAGCATGGATCACGCCCACTTCCAGCCCACCTACTTCCACTAACACCAGCCTGCGCCTTCAAAATGTACGCTACGCCGGCGCAGAGTTGGGAGCAATAGCTTGCTGAATTCAGTGCATGTCTCTCCGCGCTGCGCCAGCGTAGCGTACTATGTGTGCACTACGCCGGCGTAAATATGCGCCCATCTCTGTGAATCCGGGCCTTAGTGTATAGCCACCTTTATATACCTAAAATGCACTTTCAGTGCCATTAATAGTTAACATCACCCCAACCGCAGAAGCAAACCCAATGACAAATGTGCAGTAAAACTATGGCAAACCACAACACTCTAAAGTGCCCCATGAGCTACTTTGCTGCATTTGCCATGCATAGGGCAGACCATTGAAATCAGTGGGCTGCCATATGCATATCGTGGGAAAACCTCACCAAAAAACATGTGCTCCCACTACACTGTGTGAATGGGGACTGAAAGTGAAATTATTGTGTTTACACCCTTCCCCTCCATGAGCTGGATCTAGATTACAAGACAGCTGAATATCTCCCACCCATGTAAAGCTGACCATACACTTTGCAGTCTGATTGTCCAATCTCTGTACAATCTCCTTTAGATTTACCAAAACTATGTAATAGAAGGACCCACCTGAACAATCCATTTAATTTGTATCAAATCAGGCAGGCCCTTGCACAACATAGATGATGGTAGATCGGAAGGCGATTGTACAATTAAATTGTACAGTATGTGGCCACCTTAACCCCTTTGAGCTGGCCCTTTATGGCCATGTGACCGCTGTGATTGGCTGCTACATGATCGGAAAGCTCCCGATCACAAGCAGCACAAGCAGCGAATTGTTAGCTGCCGGTAACTGTGACAGGAGCCTCCTGGGTGCACGCTCTCGATACAGTGCTATTGCATGCAAATACGTGGCCACTCGGTGCCAAGGCCTGGCCACCAAGAGGCCACATATATGCATGCTCTCAGCGTGAAGAGGTTAAAGGAAAAAGTAGGAAAGTGGGTGGAAATAAAAAAGAGGTTGTACAGTAATGAGGAAGACGTGGTCTATAAAAGCAAATATACCCTATTCTTTGATTCAGCAAGGCAATGGATGATGGGATATGGAAGGTCACATAATACCACAGGAAATTATGGGCTTAGAATTTTGAACAGTGGTGCAGATTCAAAGCTGCCATGGAGTAGGTAAGTGAGAGATAAGCACATTGGGATGGCTTGGGCAGAAAATACATAAGAAAACTCTTCCATTTATCGCATGAAATTCTGCCCAAAAATGTGAACTTAGCTTTTAATACTGGTGATCCTGTTGCTAACTAGAACTGGGGAACAGGGCAATGAAATGCTCACCTACTTCCATGTGTTGCTCCTTCACCAGCTGGATAAGGGAAATTTCGCTTCTTCTCTTGCAACTTCAATTCTACAATACTTTATCAGCAATGAAGGGCCACCTCACTCATTTGGCCAGCAATGGTGTCACACATGGAAGAAATTAAGGATTTTGTGTGTGACTAGCCATATGATGCAATGTATTAGCTGAAGGCAGTGCTGTCATGTGACAGAGACTTGTTGCCAGTGCTATTAATATGACCAATGTTTTTCCCAGATAAATCTAAACATTAATAACTAAAACTACACTGAATAACCATCCTCACTAAAGGACAAATGGGCACCACCAGCAAAGTCAATCATAGAAAGTGGAATTCTTTCAATTTTATCCCAAAAACTGTTCTTCCATAAATACTCTGATAGTGCGTAGGCCTTGCTGCCCTCTTCAGCAGCCCTAGCTGAGGGCATTTTATACATTGGAGGTCATTTCATTAGAAATATGAAATTATTTGTATGTTTGTATCTGGTAAAACTAAACTTATTTTCCAGTGATACATATGTTCACAAATTGTCTTTGCAGGATGAACCAGCAGTACCCGACAAACCATTGAAACAAGAGAATGCACAGGTCACTTATTCCACGTCCGCTGTATCCAGCACGCAAGAGGTGTTATACATCAATGGGAATGGGACTTACAGTTACCATAGTTACCGGGGGCTAGGGGGTGGCCTACTAAATCTCTCGGATACTTCGAACAGTGGTGAGTTGCATTCGATTTTACCTTTTAGCCTTATGTTATTTATGCTCTAATGTTCACAATTTTAGAAAAGTAAATGTGTATAATGTACTGGGATTGTATTTTAAAATTACACCACTTATGTAAATATTTCATGTTGTAGTTGTTTTTCACCTTTGAAGCATATGATTTTTTATATACATTATAAGAACAACAAAAAATAAAATGTTGCATGCAAATGACTTAAGAGGTCTTAAAAGACAAATTTAGCAGTTCATATAGCGGTAATATAATATAATATAATATAGTGAGCCCCCTTCTGGCTGATTAACTAGGCTGAGCCATCCCACTGTCCAAAGTTGATTACTTACCTCCTCTAATGGCAGCAGCCTCCTGGCCAGTAAAAAATTAGTGCTGGGCTTCCCTTGTCTGTGCACTAACATTCTATGGACCTGAATGGGATAGTGCCCCTGCAGTACGAGTGTACGAGATCCAAGTGTATGGGACATAAGCATAAACTCACTAAACTCAGAACAGCAGACAGAGATTGCTGCTCCAGGCATGTCTTGTTGGGTGTAAATCTTCTTCTCAGGAACTGAGGGTGCTAGCAATGAACATGGCAAATAAGAACAACAGATGATCAGGACAGCCGCACTCCAATCCAACTTAACTTTAACCACTTAAGTCCATTTAGGCAGCTAAAGGACCTGGCCAGTTTTTGCGATTCAGCACTGCGTGGCTTTTACTGACAATTGCGCGGTCGCGCGACGTGACTCCCAAACAAAATTGGCGTCCTTTTTTGCCCACAAATAGAGCTTTTGGTGGTATTTGATCACCTCTGCGGTTTTTATTTTTTGCGCTATAAACAAAAATAGAGTGACAATTTTGAAAAAAACGCAATATTTTTTTACTTTTTGCTATAATAAATATCCCCCCAAAAAAAAATATATATATATATAAAAAAAAAAATTCCTTAGTTTAGGCCGATACATATTCTTCTACCTATTTTTGGTAAAAAAAAACGCAATACGCGTTTATCGATTGGTTTGCGCAAAATTAATGGCGTTTACAAAATAGGGGATAGTTTTATTGCATTTTTATTATTTATTTTTTTTTACTACTAATGGCGGCGATCAGCGATTTTTTTTCGTGACTGCGACATTATTGCGGACACTTCGGACAATTTTGACACATTTTTGAGACCATTATCATTTTCACAGCAAAAAATGCATTAAAAATGCATTGTTTACTGTGAAAATGACAATTGCAGTTTGGGAGTTAACTACAGGGGGCGCTGTAGGGGTTAAGTGTGACCTCATTTGTGTTTCTAACTGTAGGGGGGTGTGGCTGTAGGTGTGACGTCATTGATTGTGTTTGCCTATAAAAAGGAACACACGATCAATCACGGCGCCACAGTGAAGAACGGGGGAAGCTGTGTTTACACACAGCTCTCCCCAGTCTTCAGCTTCGGGGACCGATCGCGGGACTCCAGCGGCGATCGGGTACCGTGGTCACGGAGCTTCAAACCGGTTTGCCTGTGACCCATGGCTGGGCACTTAAAGAGGATGTACCTGTACGTGCTTGTGCCCAGCCGTGCCATTCTGCCGACGTATATGTGCAGGAGGCGGTCCTTAACTGGTTAATGTAAAAAACTGGAAACAGGCACTACAAGTCACAGCAACAGAACTTAGGCAACTGACGCGTTTCACACTAACTTCAGTGTTTACTGCAGTAATTTCCTGGCTAAGCTAGCCAGAGACACAGAGAGCTTGACCCGAAAGTGATGTCAGAGATATCGTTTTTGGGGTTACAAGAAGAAGGGGAGGAGAGCGGGGGTGGTGCCAATACCAGGGGGGTGTGTGAGGATCAAGCGGCAGCCGAGCTGCCAGAATGCTTCCACCTGACAGGCTTGGTTGCATTCACCGGATTGTGTGTGATATCTCCCACTGTTAAGTCCGTATAACGTAGGGACCTGTTGGTGAAAGGGTTAAAGTTTTTTTTTTACATTTGGCACCCTTCAGGGGGGAGGGGGGAACGGGTACCTATTTTTGACAGGTACCTTTTCCCACTTCCGGGAAACAGAGCCATGGCCTCATTCCTCAAAAGTTCAGCCCCCTCCTTCTCCTCTGCCGCCACACCAATTAAAAATTGCAATGCATTTTGCGCATGCGCAGTAGGGAGGGCTTCACTGCCACTTTCCCTTACCAGGAATGGCAGTGGCTGCACCCAAAATCCGATTTGAAGATCGGCTGTGGTGCCGACATCGTGGGCTCCCTGGACAGGTAAGTGTCCATATATTAAAAGTCAGCAGCTGCAGTATTCGTAGCTGCTGACGTTTATTTTTATTTATTTTTAAGGGGGGCTGGACCTCCTCTTTACGATAAACAAAATTTTTTTTATTTTTTTTAATAGAATCCCTCGCCCCCTTAACCTTACCTGGGCCCATTCTCAATCAGCACTAAGCCTGAGAGCAGTGGCTCTCTCCTTCTTCACAGGGCACATTGATAGCAATAGGCGCCTCTGGCCCCCACAGCTGTCAATCAAATTATGTGATGAGAATACAGGGGGCAGGGCTGAGCCATGCTGTCTTTGTCAATAGACACAGGAGTGACTCTGCACTAGTGCCCACAAAACTGGCTTTAAGGGGCACTGACAGAACAGGATGAGCCAGAATCACTGGCGTGGGAACCAAAAAGAGGAAGATCACAGTTGCTCTGTGAAAAAACACTGGACAGAGCAGGTAAGAGGTATTTGTTCTTTTATAAAAAAAAAAAAGAAAAAAAAAGAAAGATTTACAATCACTTTAATTCTTTCTCAGAATAAGCATGTTTATTAGGAGTGCTGACTTGACTTGGTGCACGTTTGTTCCAGGTTAGAGTTGAAGTCAGAAACAACATTTTCAGATCAGCAAGGCTGCCTACACATTTTTGAGTACAGGTTCCCTTTAAAGGCTGAAGCAGGGCCGCTACAAACATCCAGTATTCTAAAGGGTTGAAAGGGAACTAAGAAAGTTGTCATTTCCAATTAATCACTCTTGTTACATTAAATCAAACTAAGCATTAAACAACACATTTACTGTGTTAGCAATACAAATGTGTGGTAATGTCCCTGTAGTGGAAAACACTAGCAGCTATTGATTTTTGTGGGAAATCAACTCATTGTAAATGATTTGACCTTCGCAGCTACATAGCTAATGCTCTGTGCCACTCATCAGTGACTGCATTGAAAATGCATAGACTCCATCCACCTCCAAAGGAGGAATACTATAGCAGGCACAATGTAGGTATCAGAGAAGCACATTCTGTTTTGTATGCTTCACTGTGGTCAAGCAAAAAAATTTAAATGTGAGCAGCAGAAGCATAGTTTTCTATTTGTGGGCTATATTTCAGACAACGTGGCCATTCAGATCCCAAGAAAATATTTACATACTTATGTCACAGACACGAGCGTCTCAAAATTTGAGATCTGTATACTTGTCAGGGACTCAGACATGATGAATCCAAAGTATCAGCATGACGGGCCAGGGAAGAAAAAATTCTCTGACGGCAGCGCTATGATTCTCGAATGATAGAGTCTCTTTAACCACTTAACCCCCGAACCATTACGCTGGTCAAAGACCAGGCCACTTTTTGCGATTCGGCACTGCGTCACTTTAACTGACAATTGCGCGGTCGTGCGACGTGGTTCACAAACAAAATTGACATCCTTTTTTCCCCACAAATAGAGATTTCTTTTGGTGGTATTTGATCACATCTGAGTGCGGCGGTCGGCAATCGGTTAAAGGGGTGGTTCCCCTAAAAATAAACTTTTAACATTGCCTGTCTCTTCTTAATAAGAGGTAGAATCGGCTGGTAGTTTAAAAAAAAAAAGTCCGTACATACCATTTTCGGCATGTAGTCTCACCGCCGCTTCCGAGTATGATGTGTGGGGACAGGCATCCGATCGACGCATACAGCGCGTCACGAGATGCCGAAAGAAGCCGAACGTTGGTGCGGCTCTATACGGCGCATGCGCACCAACGTTCGGCTTCTTTCGGCATCTCGTGACGCGCTGTATGTGTTGATCGGATGCCTGTCATTTAAGTAGGCACGCCCATCCCCGGCCGCCAGACCCGGAAGCGACGGTGAGACTACATGCCGAAAATGGTATGTACGGACTTTTTTTTTTTAAACTACCAGCCGATTCTACATCTTATTAAGAAGAGACAGGCAATGTTAAAAGTTTCTTTTTAGGGGAACCTCCCCTTTAAAGAATAAATCCATTGTTAATACAAAACATTTAAAGGGGCAACAATTAGACTTTTTCCCATGTTGTTTTTTCCAACGTTTATAATTTAACCTCTTGAACTTGCTACAATGTTTTTTAGTTAAACCATCAGTGTGTTGGTGCATTTTGTAAATGAATAAAGCTTTGTTTATAAGTCACTTGTAGTCACTTTAGTTGTAAATTGTATTAATCATGACATACCCGCCTCTCTTCAAACATTTATTTTAAAAGCTTGCTCAAACTGGCCATATATTATACAATTTTCTTGTTCAATTTCCTTTAGATTTGACAAATCTAAAGTATAAGAATTTTGTATAATGTATGGCCAGTCTTACAGTAGACAGGGTAGTATAGGATGAGTTAAATGTCACCATAGGTGCACAATTTTTGTAGCTTCTATTGTCCGTGTTTTTGTTTGTTTTCCTATACTTCATTAAAGGCTATTTTATGGTTTCTTGTATAGATGACACCAACTCAACCAGGTATGAGAATAGTAGACGCTCCATTTATAATTGTATCACAAGAATGTACTTGTATGCGTTATATTTTTGTGTAGATCCAGGTGTCCTCCCTGTCCAAATTTTTATCTCTGGTCATTGTAATCCATGGGTTGGAAATCCTATTTCACAATATGCAGTCAGTAGCTCGTGTCATTTAGGCCAACTCACCCCAAAATAAGCACTTCATTGGACCAGATTCCTAGTGAATTGCTAACAAATATATATATATGCACACACACACATACATACATACATAGGCGAAAATAATTATTTAATTTCCTGCAGATTTTGTAAGTCTGCCCGCTTACAAAGAAATGAACGGTCTATAAGTGTTATCATATGTGTATTTTATATGATAGAGACAGAATATTAACCAAAAATCCAGAAAAAAAACCACATGATACAAACATTTTAAATTGAGTTGCAGTAAAAGAAAGTATTTGATCCCCTACCAACCAACAATAATTTTGCCTCCCACAGACTGGCTACAGTATGTGCTCATGTGGTACACAGATTAGTCCTGTCAATTTAAGAGGGGACGCCTAATGCCAACTCATTATGTTTATAAAAGGCATCTGTCCACAGAATCTCTTTCTTCTATTCAAACCCACCATCATGGGCAAGACCAAAGACCTGTCAAAGGACGTCAGGGACAAGATTGTAGACCTGTACAAGGCTGGAATGGGCTTCAAGACCATCAGCAAGAAGCTTGGTCAGAAGAAGACAATGAAGCAATTATTCACAAATGGCAGAAATACAAAATAATAATCAATTGTCCTCAGTCTGGAGCTCCATGCAAGATTACTCCTCATGGGGTAAGGATGAAAACTGAGGGATCAGCCCAGAACTACATGGGTAACCAAAGAGAGAAAATATGGGATGCCCACCTAATTTTGAAAAATGTAGTACTCACCGATATTATCGGGGGGTGCAATCCAAATTACAATATAACACAACAATAAAAAACAAAAAAGAAAATAGACTGCTGCACACCCTTAAGAGTTAACTACATACATTTTATTAGAATAAATATCAAAAAAGAACACATGTATGTCAGGTATAAAAACTCAGGTCCACTATGATATGGTAGACCAACCCAGGGATGGTCCCCCTGGATGCCCACTCAAAAAACGACTTATACCAGTAACTAATGCTAGATCATCCCAAGGGGAGATCAGAATCTACAAAAAATAGCGCCCCACCCTCCACATAACACACAGAGGTCCCCCCCCCCACACAAAATTGCACACCTGAACCCCAACTATTGGCAATATTTCCTAATGGTTCCCACAAATAGCAGTGATTCCCTGTAATTCAGGTGAAAAGATCACTGGCTAGATGATGGAATATAACATAATTAAATACCTGGAAAAGGGGTCATGAAAAAATCCACTGACTAGTGGTAATAGTAGCACTGATCCAATAGAGACTGATGATGAAGAAAAAAAAACAATGTAACAAAAGGAAGGATATTGAGCCTAATAGCTCACTGAGAAAAGTTCTCCCGTTGAACTTGCCGTGTCAGGCTTAGTATTATTTCCTTATAAGTGTATTTTCATTAGTAAATAGATGTACAGTAAAGGAGATATTCAAGCAGAGACACTGTAATGTTAATCTTCACGATAAAATTCACCTGAAACACAATGATATTGCCATAGATAGTGGGCAAGTTCCCATAGCATATGGGTAGTGTCCATTCAAAGCTTCAAAGCAAATATATCCATATAGTGCTTATTCATCCTATTAGGCAGCTCACATTCCATGAGATTTGTATCAGCTATTATGGATGGATGATAGGTGATTGGGCATATAATATGCTAGTTTGTAGATGACAGTGTTGTAGTAATATTCCTCAGCAGTATTAGTGCAGGGTTTACTCACGGTTTTGCTGTCATTCATAGCTCTAAGTAGAAGCTATTTTCTCCAATCACGCACTGCTCAAAGGGATTGCAGCCAAACCATCCATTTATGCATAAAGCTTGAAGTGCTATTCCTAGAAGTAGCAATATCAGGTGAATCGGTATGATAGTGTCCAAGGTAGGACAGTGGTAGTACAGCGTCTCTGATAATGAGTTGTTGATTGCAATGTCCAGAATGAAAATAAAAATAAAATTATTCAATCTCCAAAGACAATGGCTGGAAGCCAAGTGTTGTAATTGTCCTCAGGGTGTGCTTTTCATGTCTCCATAAGGCATCCTTTAATTGATGGTATATCTGCTCAAGGTACAATATTACCGAGCTGATAAAGGAAAAACCTTGAGGCTGAAGTGTGCATAGGGGGGTCCCTGTTCCCCAAGAGTTTACATGTTTCATTCCGTGGGTATCGGAACTTCGTCAGAACTCATGGGAGGAGCTTGTAAATGATCTCATGACAGTTGGGACCACAGTCGCCAAACAAACCATTGTTAATAAAATACGCCGCCATGGATTAAAATTCTGCAATGCCCACAAGGTTCACCTCCTCAGGAAGGCACATGTACAGGCCTGTCTGAAGTTTGCCAATGAACATCTAAATGATTCAGAGAAGGATTGGGAGAAAGTGATGTGGTCAGATGAGACCAAAATGTATCTCTTTGGCATTAACTTGCCGTGTTTGGAGGAAGAAAAATGCTATGTTTCTAAGAACATCATCCCCACAGTCTAGCTTGACTGTAGGGATGGTGTTCTTAGGGTCATAGTCAGCATTTGTCTTCCTCCAAACACAGAGGTGGAAACATCTCTGGTAAAGGTATAGGCCGACTTTGCCGCATTGAGGGGCCAATGGATGGAGCCATGTATTGTAAAATCTTGGATGAGAACCTTCTTTCCTCAGCCAGAACACCGAAGATGGGTCGTGGATGGGTAATGAATGGGTCTTCCAGCATGACAATGACCCAAAATATACCACAAAAGGTAACACAGGAGTGGCTCAAGAAGAAGCACATTAAGGTCACTAAGTGGCCTAGCCAGTCTCCAGACCTTAGTCCTATAGGAAATGTATGGAGGGAGCTGAAACTTTGAGTTGTCAAGCGGCAGCCAAGAAACCTTAAAGGGACACTAAAGTCAGGGCTTTTAAAAAAACAAAAAAACAAATATGTGATATTTACCTCCACTGTGCAGTTCGTTTTGCACAGAGTGGCCCGGAAACCTGTCTTCTGGGGTCCCTCGGCGGCTGTCTGGGCTCCTCCTCGCAAAAGCATTCCATCTTCATGCGAGCGCGCTCGCACGGTGGAAAGCTTTTGCGAGCGCGCTCCCGTGATACAGCTGCCGACTGTATTACTTGGCTCCGCCCCCTGGCGCGCCGCGTCATCCGCTCTGATTGACAGCAGCGCTAGCCAATGGCTGCTATCAATCCGCCCAGCCTAGCCAATCAACGGCCAGGCTGGGAACCGAACAGGACGACGTGGACGCGCCCGGGAGATTCGAACGGTCAGGTAAGTACAACGGGGGCTCGGGGGGGGGGGGGGCGGTGCTGTGAGATGTTTTTTTACCTTAATGCATAGGATGCATTAAGGTAAAAAAACTTGTACCTTTACAACCCCTTTAAGGATTTAGAGATCTGTAAAGAAGAGTGGACCAAAATCCCCCCTGAGATGTGTGCAAACCTGGTAACCAACTACAAGAAATGTCTTACCACTGTGATTGCCAACAAGGGTTTTTCCACCAAGTACTTAGTCATGTTTTTCTTTGGGATCAAATACTTATTTTACTCACTGAATATATACACTGTATATTTAGCAGTTTGCTGTTGACAGGCACACATTTCTCCAATTTTTGCCACAGTTATACAATGTGTGACCTATACATTAATATAAAAAGTCTATTCCCAAATAGCGTTGGTGATTTATAATAAGAATGAAGAGTGCAGATCTGATATCTTATGATGCTACTCATAATTCAGTCTATATGTGAATTAAATAGACATCAGTGTCTCACAGAGTTCACTCGTATCTAGGGCTGTAGAGTATGTTGATGTAATGAAATGACAGGTGACGATTGAATAATGAGCCTTTCCCTATGCATTGCAGTATGACTTATGTTACAGTCACATCATCCTGTTCATGCCTCTTCAGAAAATGAATCATTTGTAATTACTTTATAATCTTTTTTATTTTATAATATACTTTATAATACCAAAAAACATTCTTCATGGTATTGCTTAATTTGTTCTATATTGTGAGATCACAAAAGACCAGCACCCTGCAAGAATGTTTTATTTTTTAAGGCATGGTCCCAAGGGTGCAGGAACAGGGAACACCAAGGTCACATCAGCAGCCAACCTGGAGGAGCTAGGGAGGTCATACTGATATATTCTGCAACTGTACACCTGTCAGCATTGTGCCTTATCCAAGATGCTCTTTAAATCCTTTTCATCTGTGAATCTTTTTAGTGCCATTGATACACTAACTCCATACGTGTCTCTTAGGATAGTGATAAAAACCAAGCAAATATTTTTTCTCAATTTTATTTATTGAGCGAGAATGCAAGTAACAGACATGAGGCTGCAACATTTGGCCAATAAATATGGCAGAGGTTTACAGTCATAAAGCAAGTGATTATGAAAAGGCCACAACAACGGGACAATAAAAACTATAAAGTGACATGGCACGGAGAGAAGGTCATGACAAAAACAAGCATATTAAGGAAGTGGTCAGTTAACCGTTCAAGCAGCTAGCCCTACAAATAAACGGATGACCAGTTGGAGGGTGGCAACCAGTTGATCACCCAATTTCTCAGGAGGACGAGGAGGCCTCAAGTAAATTAGTGGTTAAAACATCTGTAGAGGGGGTTGTGGTTAAATATTCTAGTTAAGTACCAGCAATACATTACCGGCAATACATTACGTGCGAGAGCAATTTTAGATAAAAAAAATTCCTTTGGAAATGTAATTTTGCTGCGGCACAGTAAAACACATGAGAAAGATGCAGCACTTTACAGGCAGACTAAGGGGACCCCCAGGCATAATATTTAAAGGGGTATTTCATTTTTATTGTTTTACTTTAAAAATTATTAAAATCACTGCTCCTGAAAAAAATGGCAGTTTTAAAAACTTTTTTGCATTGATACATGTCCCCTTGGATAGTACCCGGGTCCCCAGGCACCTTGTATAGCAATAACTTGCATATAAGCCTTTTAAATTAGCACTTTAGATTTTTTTTGATTTTTGTCCCAACAACCCATAATGGCGTTCGCATAAATTTTTTGGCTGTCCGCATGTTCTCGTGCGAACCGAAGTGGGGGGCGTTCGGCTCATCCTATCCTCATGCCTTCTTGGCTCTGTTTCTGGTGCTATTATCATGCAAATGAATCCAAGCTGCATATGAGTGATCTCATATTGAATATACCAAATAATACACACTCCTACGTGTCAGGTTATAGTTCATATAACAAACCGCTGCATTTGCCATAAAGCATCACAATGTGGCTCATTCAGGTGTGTTAATGGTAGATACACTGAATATCTGTAACACTGCTTCCTCCTACACCTTATGTCAAGCACATAATGCTGGTTCATATAAATTGCAATTCTGTAGGCAGATTCATTTAAGAAAGTAGCCAGTTCTTTATAAATATAATATCAGTGTGATCTATACATAAAAAACTAAATATCAATCATGCAATGACTGTGCTCTTCTTGTGGGATGCCACTTTCCATACAGTATATGCTTCAAATTTATTTTAGCTTCTTGCAAATGAATGACCTGTCCATAACATTTCTGCATTATCTGCTCCTGAAAACCATTAGTGTCTCATTGTCAGTGATTTCAATGGCACGTGACTAATGTATACAGATGACAGTGCCTGGCTGCACAATAGAGCTATGAACGAGACGCAGCAGCTATATTGCCATGCATTAAATTCTGATTTGCTTTTTTACAGGGCCGACAGATCTGAGCATGAAGAGGCAGTTAGCAACTACCTCCACCTCAGCCAGTAACACAAGCTCCAGACCTCAGCTAAATCCTACAGAAGTTACTGCCGTCAAGCAGCTAGTGGCTGGCTACCGGGAATCGGCAGCGTTTTTGTTACGTTCAGCAGATGAACTAGAGAACCTCATCTTACAGCAGAACTAAGTCACACAACCTCTTCCCTGGCCTGGATTAGTCCCAAAATTCCACTAATGACATGTTGACAGTGTATATGCCAGAGTGGAGCTGTTTGGTTACCGCGTTGACGAGTAGAGGAGTTAATTACCATAATGCCACACTGTTTTCAGTCCATGAAGTGATGTTCAGGTGCTGCCGGTGAACTCGAGACCTCTGACATTCCAAAAGGTCTTTGATGTGTCCAGCTTTTTTGTTCTCAGTGTGTCGGTTTAAATATTGCATATGTGGCTGTAGCTCATTAAGTCATGCAAAACAGTGGAGCAAATGGAGGACACTAAAATGTTCAATTATTTCCAAGTGCAATATTAGTGGAATGTTCTACTGACTCTGGATCCGAAGCTACACAATGAGATGGCAGGATGTAAAATGCCAACCTAGGCTCACACTAGAAAATTTCAATGAAGGATTGCATATTTTTTAAATGATGTGATTTTTATACGGTCATTTTTCATGCAGATATTTTAATTTATATGACAGTGATCTTTCCACATTCCCTGTGAGAAAATATTTTCGATTGCCCTTTCTTACAGCCCAGTAGTTACTGATTGCTAAGAACGCACAGAAAGCGTTGTCGACGCTTTGCAAACATTCACTAAGGGTGATGGGATTGAGGAACGTTTACCTCAATGCGGGTCCAAAAGCCATTTTCCACATAAGTTATTTTGATTTAAGTGATTCTGGAAAAAGTATGTCTTTGGCTTTAAGTGCCAAGTTAGAAATGGGCACTGACACTGGTAAATGGAAGTAGATAAACAAAAAAAAGAGTGATAACCGTGTTTTCTGACAAAACCCTTAAAGCCACACATCTTTGGTACCTCATAAACTTATATTCTGTAGAATAGATTCCTTTCCAGAAAAAAAAACGCGTACTGTACCTCCTAATTGTCCTAAGATCTGGACCAAAGAAGAGTCAAGGCTTGAGAAGAAAAATGGATGTGGTTGGTTGGGGTTTGGGGAGATCAGGGAAGGGACCAACCAACTTCTTGATTTTGTAGCTGAGAATCGTTGGTAAGTTAGATAAAAGCAACGCCATAAGGATTTTTGGATTGCATAGTAAATGTCTTCTCTATGTTAAGCTGCAGACAGGTTGGACTGGTTCTTCTTAGATGGTAATGTCTGATAAATTAACCTACTAGGAGAGCCTGTGCTTAGAGGGTATTTATTCCATACAGATCGCAGAAGCCAGCACCATCCTGAATTAATGAGGGTCCAGTGGATTCATGCAGCTTCAGATGTGACAGAAAGCCACTAAAAGCTCTTTTTTGTGAGCACAAAAGCGACCAGAGCTTCACATAAGTTACAATGTTACAAATTGGAATCATTATGTATGTTTACAAATATAATTTAAAAAAATATTTTATGGTAGATTGTAGTCTGGAGTATTCTTTCTCAATATTGGTACATACGCATAGCAGGTTTCCCCTGGCACTGGTGTCTGGTTGGGTACTGTGGGGATACAAAGTCTGCCAATACATTGCAAGCTCTCTGTCGGTGGCACAACCCAGGGAATGTATGGTTCTGCTCTGTCATCACCACAAGATGATTGCTGCTCTTATGTGTACAAGTCCTTCTCTCTGAGGTTGGATATTGATGACTGAATACTTAAGAGGTTGCAGTGACAATCTGATAATTTGCACTCTGGTGTGTATTTTTCATTGTATGCGATGGAAGTATATTTAATGACACATTGGGTGGGAGAGGTATCCTCTCTTTTTCTCCCCATGGAACCCTTGTGCTAGGGCACAGGTGTCAAACACAAGGCCCTCCAGGCCATTTCATGTGGCCCTCGCACCTCTCCTGCAGCTGCAGGAGAGCTCCAGCCCTCCTCTCATCCTCCTCCAGACCCCTACTTTCAAGCAATGCATCCAGCTTCTTCCCAGCAGGAGCATAAGGAAAGGGGTGCACTGTTATGTAAGGGAGGGTGGGGGACTCAACTTCTGATGTTGATGTGGCCCTTGACATCGAATGTAAAGGGCAGGAGATGCGCTGGACATCTACTCTTACAGATACAACCAGCCCTTTTGAGGGTAATCATAATGCTGATGTGGCCCACAATGAAATTGAGTTTGACACCCCTGTGCTAGGGAGTGTAGCTGCAGACTGTTGCACAGGAGTCTGGTTCTGCTGGAAGCTAGAGCTGGCAATTCTTAAAATGTTTGCAAAAAATATAACACTTTGGAGGAATCTTTTTATCACTTGAAAGGGAACTCTAGGCACTTAACCCATCCACACTACCCCCTCCCTGGTATTCTATATTTAAAGGAAAAACGTATACATACATTTTTCTTTCTGTATTTTAGCCAGTCCAGTAACTTCACAGCTTCCTCTTCCTACTCAGTCAGGGGGGTGGGCACGCTTCCTGTACTGAGTGTTTCTCAGTCCTGAATTACAGTGAGCTCAGCCTGCACAATGATGTATTTCCTGGGGAAAGGGGGTATAATTAACAGTCTGGGCTCACAGGACATAGAACGGCTATCGTTTTGGCCAAAGAGTACTGCTAGAGCTGAACCGAAGAGGAAGCCAGAGACAACACTGGGGGCATGGAAAGGGTTAACAGAATGGGGATTTTAATTTTTTAATTTCATACATCACTGCACCCCCCACACACACCTTGTTCAATCAGAAGTCCCCTTGTATTTATTGAACAAAAAAAATACAAGGTAGTCTATGAATGGTGGAGGTGCTGGGCAAGCAACCCCCAGAGTAGAAACCATTAACACAGATTGCAGATTGCATCCCAGCTCTCACTGCACAGTGCCGACTGCAACAATAATTTACAGAATCCCCATTGGCCCTCTGCATAATCATACATGTATACTTACATCGAGCCAAGCTAACTCAATGCAAGTATAATAACATATGTAATTCCTGGAATTCAGCTTTAATATAGAGGTCCTTTGTTCAGTGTATTTAGCTCAGGCTCCTATTAATAGTGAACCATGGTTTATCTCAATCAGAGAAAATCAGGAAATCCTATAGTAATCCAACTGTCATGATTTTTGTTTCCTGCACACTGATTCCCCAAGGTTATGTTTTGTGATAGGCCTGTTTTATACAGGCTCCAGCTTGTTTAAGAGAAGTGTGAAGATCAAGCTTTTACAAAGCATTTTCAGAGCTTGTAGTAAGCTTTGTTGAAGTACCATTCAGCTCCAGTTTGCAAATGTTTCTACTTTAAGCAAGCTGCTAGCAGGCTTTGGCAGGCTTTCAACATGCTTCAAGATGTGCTGAAGTCTGCTAGCATCTTGTTTAAAGTGAATATCAGCACTCCCATTGGGATCTGTGTTCAACATTTACAAATAGTGAGCTGCATGGTACTTTAAAAGCATGAGCAAAGCTTGCAGTTCACTTTGCTGTTATCCAACTGAGCCTTGTGTGAAACTGGCCTCGGAATGTTGTACAACAGCGCCAAAATGATTTCTAAAATTATATATTGGTGTGTATGTGTGCGATCCAAAACCATACACATAAAGCCTTGAATATGTTATGTTATGTTCATTTGTATAAGAGCAGTGTGTACAGCAAGCTTCACACAGCTTTCTTGAAGCATTTAAAGCGCCTTTTAGTTCCAGTTTGGGGGTGTTAAAGGCAAAGTTCACCTTTTCACAGGTAATGTCAGGCTCCTGCACACACTGCATAGAGCTCACTGCACAGGCAGATAGTTGCTGACAATCTGAGCTGTAGGCAGTGTTAATGAACTACGTCCGTCTGCCATGGTGGAAGATGGGACTTGTAGTTTTTTCATTCAAAGACTCCTGTGACTTTTAAATTGTCACAGCAGGTGCAGGGAGAGGACACCCCGCTCATTGTCACAGTGGGGATTTAAGGGGGTGAGTGGGGCTGCTGCATTAGTGACACGTTACATGTTACACCATAAATCGGGGTGTAATGTGCAACATGTTACTAAAGGTGAATGTATCCTTTAAAGACAGATCATTATAGGAATGCTGTCACTTTAACCAAGCTGCTAACAAGTTTCCACAGGCTGCTAATGTCTTGTTAAAGGGCTTGTTCATACTAACTGCACAGTTTCTCGCTCCACTGTCACTTGTATTACAGTATGAACAGAACACATCAAAAGCAATTGTTTTCTGGGTGTCCCTCCAGAGACCAGTGATTTTCTTGTACAGGAAACCACTGATCTCTGCCCAATTGTAAACAAGCCCCAACATGACAACGCCCCCTAACTGAAAATTACTTTAAAGGACTCTATAAATTTGTTTGAAGCTGGCTGTACGTTTTTAAATGCTTTTGAAATCACTGGAAGAACACATGTTTAAGGCCTAACACACCAGAAAACTAACATGACCCATGTAAGGTCCAATTTGATGTAGCCTAAAAGATGGCTGTACGAGTTTCTCCTTCCACACACACGAGGAGGATGGAGGATTCCCCCAACTCTGCTCCCATTGTCAGAATACACTGATCAGTAGCTGGATTCTCTGATTGAAAATGTTTTCCAACATGTTCCTTCTACAGAACGATTGGAAAGCCACATACTAATTGCAATTCGGCTAGTCCTGCTGAACCGGGTGAATTTCAATCAGTGTATAGCCTGCTTAAAACATCAGTAGCTTCCCCCTTACTTACATGGCTAACAACAGTCATAAAAGGGATAAGTATAGGTTACCTCCCACACCCAACGTGTGAATCATGACCTCCCACCAGACTGAAATCTGTACAAAATTTCCAACCTCTCTAATTATTTTACAATGTGGTCTACATGTTCTTAGTGTTTCTTTGTGCACTGAATCATAATTTTCACTTAGCAGTAGAACGTACTTTTGTTCTTTGCACAGTATATCTGTTTAGTTGTTTAGCTTTTGTTAAATATCATGTCCCTTGTGCATTCCTGAATTTGCCTTATTTCATGTAAAAATGTAATTCAATTTTTGACAATGAGTTTAAGGCATCAGTGATATTTTGTACATAAACATACCTGTTTTATATAGACTGACTGTGATTGTGACTAGGTAATGTGCACTTTTTCTTGTACCTGTGGGCATTGCTATGCTTTTTTGAGTGTTTCTAGATTTATTGTTGCTTACTTAAAAAGAAACTTTTGTGATACTGTTTGTGAAATATAATGTGAAAAACTATTGAATTATGAATATTTTTAATATATTGTACATTATTATTACACAAAACGACTTTAAGTTGTGGAACCAGATCCACAAATTTCAACGAAAAAAAAAAAAAAGAAAACAGATTTGGATTTGAGGGCTGACATTTCCTCTGTTTTGTTTGGATAAATAAATCGATTTATGTGTAAAACAGTTTCCTATTTTTTTGTTTTTGCGTGTTGTGAGCATAAAGTAGAATTATGGCCTACCACTAAAAAATATGTACCTTAGTACTTGGTTATAAATACTTTTTTACCTACAGGTATTATTATTTCACAGGATTTATATAGAGCCAACAATTTGCACAGAGCTTTCCAATATGAAACAATTAAAAACAAGAGGGTTAGGAGGGCCCTTCCCATAAGAGCTTACAATCTAATAGGGAGGGGCAATTGGTAAAAAAAAGTTAATTACTGTGAGGTATGAGCTGATGGAGAAAGTAAGGGGTCAGATTTAGGTGGAGACAGAATTGGCTTCCCTGAAGAGATTAGGTTTTTATGGTTTGCCTCAAGGTGAACATCGTAGGAGGTATCTGGACAGATTGAGGTATGGAGTTCTTGAGGATAGGAAAGTCCTAGGTGAGAGGAGGAGACAAGCAAGCTAGGTAGATGGATTTCTTGAGAGGAGCGAAGAGGATTGTTTAGGTCAAGAGGTGCCCACCCGGTGGCCTGCAGAGCCCTCTAACGTTGCCTGTGATCTCCTGCTCTGGGATGACGGGTTGGCAAGCCCAGTTCATCAATGTTGTGGATGGAGCCAGCAGTAGAGGAAGCATGTGGCTGTGGAGGATGCACCTTCTATAGTGCCAGCTCTGAGGTCACGGGCCACATTAGAGGGCTCTGCAGGCCACCGATTGGGCACCCTGACCTAAAACCATCCTCTCTGCTCCTCTCAAGAAATCCATCTACCTAGCTCCCTTTTCTCCTCCTCTCACCTAGAACTTTCCCAGGCAGAGTGATACCAAACGCACTCTGCCTGGGACAGCAACATTTCTACAGCAGGTGGCCAGTGGTGACTATAGAAAGGGTGATTCCTGGAGATCAGAAAGTGAAGAATCATTAAATTAAACATCAGTTTATGAAAATGACAGTATATTGATAGTAATGGGCATATCTGTTCTGCATGGTTACTAGGCTGCATTCAAACTGATCCACAGCTGCAGAACAGTGCACCTGAAGGTTACTGGCACTGGACCATAGATCACTTTTATTACCTGCAGGTATGGAGTGCTTTCAGGAAGTGCACCACACCTGCAGGATTTAATAGAAGTCTATGGCAAAGCACAGATAACCCGCAGGAAAGCCGCAGGTGCACTGGGCTGCACCCGCAGTGTGGGTATACCGCAGTGCATCAGTGTGAGAGCAGCCTTATAGGAGGGTCACCATCCTAAATACTGTCTTCTGCATCCGATGTCTGGACTTCCACCCTTTCTTCTCCTGATCTGTAACCTCGTAAATGCGCAGAAAATCTTTAGCAAGTATGTTCGTTTTGTGAATCGGAATAAAGTATCTCGATATCTCGGAACTGTGCCATGGACACTAGAGATAAGGGAGCCCCGGCATGTCAGCAAAGGACTTACGACATGATGAGCATGCAGTGAACAATTTAAAAAAAATGTGCATGCACTGGTGACATAATCAAAAGTAACAGGACAAATTACAAACAGAAGAATTTCACACAGCGATTAAGTTGAGTGCTTAGTAATGCTATATAATGCAGAAAATGGACAGGATGAGTTTTCTACCACTTTAGGTGGCCCTTTGTGTGTTGGTGTTTTGAATTTTATCTTAAGCAATCGAAAGCCAGCAGAGGGATCGGCTGAAAGAGGTAGCAGACACTTGCCAGTGGATCATCAGACCAGCCCTTTCATTCTAAGTCCTATGGTAAGACAAGCAAGTAAAAAGATAACTAATACGATTTTTCAGTGATATGTGTTTTTGAGCTTTTTTTTTGCTTAACCCATTTAAATGCAGAGTGATCTTTGAAGGGCCATGATGTTTCATATCTGTTACATATACATGTCGTCTCTACTGAAATCTCAGACAAAGCCATGTGGCGGAACAGGGAAGAGTTACAGAGTCACTTGCCTGTTTTATTCATTGTGTGTAAATTTCAGCATGTGAGAAGCAGACTCAAAAGCCCCACCTACTGGCTACATATAAAAAAGCAAAATATGCAATATGTCACATTACGTGTTAAAACATAATTACAATAGAGGTGCACGATTAATCGTTAAACAACTGTGATCTTGATTCAACCCCCCTCACGATCTCTATGCAGAATTTCCCGATTCATTCCTGTAACAAGTGTAGAGAGTTCTCAGCTCACTCAGGCCCCGTACACATGGCAGAGAACCTCGACGGGTGGAACACATCGTTCCGCCCGTCGAGGTTCTCGGCCGGCCGTCAGATTCGGCGACCAGCCCGTCGGGAAAGGCGACCAGCCATTCATCCCGACGGGCCGTCGAGCAAATAGAGAACCTGCTCTCTATTTCAGCTCGACGGCATTCCCGACGGGATGCTCGCCGAATCCGTACACACGGCCGAGGTTCTCGGCAGAATCAGGATGCCAGCGAGGTTCTCGCTGGTTTCTGCCGAGAACCTCGGCCGTGTGTACGGGGCTTCAGGTGTCAAGCGAAAAAAAACAGGCAGCCGACAACTTTTTCACAACATTGTCTGAGCTGGAAGAGAACTATAAACATTGTAACATTTCGTTCTACAATCAAAGGGATGAACTTCGTTTGTAACTAAGGGAAATTTAATCACTTAAAGACTAAACCTTTTCCTGACACTTGTTTCTTACAAAGTTAAAATCAGTATTTTTTGCTAGAAAATTACTTGGAACCCCAAACATTATATATATATATTAGCAGAGACCTGAGAGAATAAAATTGCAATTGTTGCAATATTACACTGTATTTGCACAGCGGTCTTTCAAACGCATTTTTGGGGAGAAAAATAAATGTCAATGAATAAAAAAAAATAAACAGTAAAGTTAGCCCAATTTTTTGTAAAATGTGAAAGATGTTACACCACGAAAATCATAAGAGAATCGCAATCTTTATTCTAATTGGGATTCTGATTAAGGGCCAGAATCTTGTAGCTCTAATTTACAATATACAATTTTTTTACAACCTGATCATAATAAATAGAGAAAACGTATACAAATCTTTATTAAATTCCCTTTGACATGTTTTGATAAGCATGCATGGATGCACACAAGGCAGCGCAAGAAGATGTAAATTCAAGTTTTCTAAACCTTTCACTTGAAATGTTTTATGTTCGTGCACGAGGCAGCAGAAATTGCAGGGGCTATATGTAAAGCACATCAACCCATGATAACCAAATTGTTTAATGCAGTGAAATGAGAAAGGGGAAAACTAGTTGCTAAGAGTTGCTGCATTATGTACATAGCCATGGTCTTTTGTGTTACAATATTGACTCCTATATGATAATCCTTGATGAGCTTTTCCATATTTTAATAAAATAGTAAAAAAAAAAAACATTCAACTGTTTAACTATTTTCTTTTAACCCACTGACACACAAAGTAAGAAAGGCAACTCTGCCATTCATAATGTAGGTTTTCTCTATACCTTCATACACCAAGCATCCTTCAGTAATAATAGTTGTGTGTCCTATATGATTTACAGAAAAACAGCCACAGTTAAGTATTTAAGGACATTTATTTTCAAGTGACAGCGATAGCAACAGCAATAACATCAAAAGGCTTCTCTTTACAAGGTTGCCTTGGTGAAAAAAAAATGAAGTTTTAAATTATGTACCACGCCAATTGCTGTAAAAGAACGTCAGAAGGTTAATTGGAAGGAAAAATAATTTTGTCATGGTTGGAGTGAGTGTTACATGTGACCTGAGGTGTACAGAGGAATTAAATTCCACTTAGAATATATTGAGCACTGCATAGCATAGTCACATAGTCTGCGATTCTGCTTATTGCCCACGTAATGGCTATTAAATCCACACAGTTGCCTGCTACATTACTGTACTGATGTGTTAGCAGGCAGACTTTGGAGGTGGAGCTGAATGGGCGATTTTAATAGCCTTTTAGAAGGATATGTAATTCCTGTAGTTACTTTATTTGTAATACATTGATTTCAACTGGGGCAATTGCCAATAAGGAGTTAAATCTTTCGCTGACAAGAGATTAAAATAGCCCCAGCCTCAGATTAGGTATGGAGTACAAGGATTTTTATCTTTAAACAATATTATCATAACCGGCAGATCAGATGATTAGATATATTGCACATTCAGGGACTCTGCATTTACAATTTTCAGTGTGCAATAAAAAAAAACTATTATATCAGTAATGGGCTTTTTTAGGTCTCTTTAGACATCTGAAATGCCAACAAAATGCTTGTACACAGCAATTGCCATGTTTGGATTGTTGAAGGCTGACCACTGTATGGGCATTTTTGAAAATCTCCATCTTGCAGCATTTTCCTAGTACTTTCACCTGCCATAATCAGGCCTGAATTAAAAAGGGGAGAGTTAAAAGGAAAAAATGGTCCTGAGCCTCCACCATCTAGGGGCCCCCACTTATAAGGTGAGATGCACAGCTAATTTTATCTACTGGCTAGCTGAACAGGAGTTCAAATGTACTAGGGGAAGTATATACTGTTATTTATAACCTTTGATGATTGTAAGCATAATGCCATCCTCTTCCTGTAATCCCCCTCTTACATCTCAGATCCTTTTGACCTCTACATAAATAAAACACTTAATCTCTCCTTCTGATTTCTAGGCAGTGACCCCCCCCCCCCCCCGCCCCCAGCTCGCACAATCTACCCCCTAGCCTGCACAATTAAACAGCATGTGTCTGGCAGTGCACTGTGCGGGGTGCCAGACCAACAGGTCTCTACCAGGTCCATCACCCTGTAACAAGCATGTGACCAGAGCCCGAGGCCACAATTGGCTTATTTTTATGATGTCCTCGGGGTGCAAGGAACTGTGCCCCAAACCCTCCCACCCTGCGATCCCAGCGAATGAAGACTCTGCTTCCAGCTTCCTGCCTGGCCAATCAGGACAGGAGGCCAAATACCCAGAACCTGGAAAGAAGACCGGTCAACACAGAAGCCGCAGCACCAGGCACCAGGGGAGCCGTGACCACTGGAGGGCTCCGCCCATAGGGCGATAATGGGACTGGAGGGGCCCGCCTGCGCCCCCCCAAAAAAATATAAAGATTCCAGCCCTAGCCGCCACTAGTTCTGGGGCAGATATGGATGGAACTTCTTAAACCACAGACGTATACTGGCTTTAAATAAGGGTACATTGCTGCAGGATATGAGGTTTGTGTGGGCAATAACAGGTAGGAGGTTTTAGGGTATTACATTGAAGCAGCAATGGTTTATATAACATCACCACCCATTCCCCCAAGTGCAATATATATATATATATATATATATATATATATATATATATATGGGTTGGGGTGCTTTTTTACATTTTTACTTGGCTTGATACATTGGGGTCCCACACAGTGTTTTTTCCAGGGTCCTCATAGAACTTAAAATTAACTATAGCAGTATTAACCCCAAAACAACATATTTAATATATTGCAGTTTATAAAAAATGTATTAAGGTGGCTGCATTTTCTTTCTTTTATTACCCCCCCCCCTGTATTTCCCACATCTAAAAATTGGCTAGCTGTAGTAAAATAATTGTTTGCTTCAGAGTTTATTACAGCTTTAAATTTCATTGCAAAATGCTAACATATCCCTACAAATACTGTACCCGGCAATAATACAGTAATTCTATAATGAATTACGTGACACTAAGTATAAACCTTTTCAATGCATGACACATGCAGCGCTACAATGCAATACATACCATCCTTTAATAGAAATAGTACAATTGTTCTATACGAAACACTGTAGGCTTTTGACCTGAGGAGAGATGTAAAGCGTAGAACAGTAAATGACAGCCCAGAAGCCAATCGCAACATAATGACTTGGATGACAGTGAAAAGAGCCATGATGTTAATTCAGGCGTACTATTCATTGACAGAGGGAAGTGCTTTCATAGGAACTAATTATCAGACCAGAAAGTAAACTGCACGGACCTCGAAGGGTATAAATGAGAGATTCTACAGTACGTTTATTTCTGTATTAATAGAAGTGATAGATGGTGACAGTATGCATGTAAATGTGTACATAGTTTATCCTTAATATGCTTTAAATATGGAATTTGACACATCCTAGAAATTGTAGCGGTAACAGAAGCTTTCCTATCACAAGACCATTATCTACGAGCTGGCCGAGACTCCCTTAGGACATCCAGCACATTGTCTACTAAGATAAGTAGAGAGGTCTTTGCAAATAGATATACTGCCTTATTGAATCAATCATTGTTTAAAGAACATGTGAGCAACACAAGTATTCAGCTACTATCAATTACAATACTGTACCCTACCATCTATGGACACCCCTGTTCTGATCTATCAACAGCCTAGCCATAGCTTATGTGAAAATGACTAAATATTGCATTCGGACAAAGAAAAATGTGATTATTCATTGTTAAGATCTACAGTATCTAAACCCAGGAACAAATTGTAAAGATACATTTACCAGTCCTTAAATGTATTTTCTTTAGGCTTTTTTCACAATTACTTTTATTCCTGCCAGTACCACATTTTTTTGTCCTAGGGTGACATCGTTCTTTGGAGAAGCAATAGTGTCCCCCTAGAACAGAATTGTTTTTAGGACAAGAATACCAGCCCTTCTCCTCTATACCTTTAGAGAGAGGTATTCTGTAGTCTACAGAGGGAACTGGGAACAATGCTATCTGATAACTGTCAGCAGAGGCAGACAGCACAGGAACTTATCCATTTACAAGTTTTCTGATGGGATCAACTTGTATTGTTTTGCCTTCATCAAACAGATAACAAAATGCTTTCAATGGAATAGTTAACCGGCCAAAAGGAAACAGAAGTAGAGAAATGTAAGACTTTAGGAAAGAATATTTTGTTGAGTGTATTCAAAATAGCAACCAGGCTTAAGGCCCATACACACGGTCAGACTTTTTGCCAACAAACCTCAAAATGAGCACGTTTTCAAAAAAGTCCGACCGCGTGTACGCTCCACCAGACAAACTTTTTCGGGTTTCATCGGACAAAAAGTTCAGTCTGCAAATGGACAAACTTTACGTCAACAAGAGACCGACCGTGTGTACAGCAAGCAATCGGACTTTTGTACAAAGTACAAACGCGCATGCTCAGAAGCAAAGACCAGCCAAAAGCGTTCTGTCGCGTAAAACTAGCGTTTGTATTTGAAAGAACACATTCGTGACGCGGCAAGTTCTGAAATCAAGAAAAGCAGAGCACATCCTCTTCTTTATAATGTGATAATACTAAAAGCTGCTTTGCTGGTGATACTGACAGAGTAAAAACAAATGTCTTTACTTTGGATTAGTTTTTTTGTGGATCAATTTAGCACAACCCCATTGCGCAACATGTCTGCTTGACGAACGGACGTTCGGAAACTAACAAAATTGCACGAAACTGAAAATCGCGAATGCACACAGACGAAACCTCTACTAACTCTCGATTAGCAGAAGGAGCCCAAAGGGTGGCGCTGGAGAATTGAACTTCCTCTTTTAAACTCTCGTCACTTTGTTCGTGTTTGTTGCTGAAAAAGTCAGAGCGTGTGTATGCTATGGGTGTGACCAGACAATTCCCTTCGGACAAAAATCCAAGGGAAAGTTTGTTTAATGTCCGATCGTGTGTACGGGGCTTTACTAAAAAACAATCATAATATTTATTCATTAGCCAGATAATACAGTCTATATGTTTTACTTAAATGTATGTTTTGTGCTATACTGCTTTCTAATATTACAAATGTGACAGTGTGGAGTTTGCATGTTCTCATTGTGCCTCCGTTGCTTCCCTCCAGGTACTCCAGTTTCCTCCCACGCTCCAAAGACATGCTGGTAGGTTAATTGGATCTTGTCTAAATTGCCCCTAGTGTGTGTATATACAGTATGAATGGGAATTGTGGACCTTAGATTGTAAGCTCCTTGAGGGCAGGGGCTGATGTGAATGTACAATATGTACAGTATCTAACAAAAGTGAGTACACCCCTCTCATTTATGTAAATCTTGTATTATATCTTTTCATGTGACAACACTGAAGAAATTACACTTTGCTAAAATGTAAAGTAGTGAGTGTACAGCTTGTATAACAGTGTAAATTCACTGTCCCCTCAAAATAACTCAACACACAGCTATTAATGTCTAAACCACTGGCAACAAAAGTGAGTACACCCCTTAGTCAAAATGTCCAAATTGGGCCCAAAGTGTCAAAACTTTGTGTGGCCACCATTATCTTCCAGCATTGCCTTAAACCTCTTGGGCATGGAGTTTACCAGAGCTTCACAGGTTGCCACTGGAGTTCTCTTCCACTCCTCCATGATGACATCACAAAGCTGGTGGATGTTAGAGACCGTGCGCTCCTCCACCTTCCATTTGAGGATTCCCCACAGATGCTTCATAGGGTTTAGGTCTGGAGACATGCTTGGACAGTCCATCACCTTTACCCTGAGTTTCTTTAGCAAGGCAGTGGTCATCTTGGAGGTGTGTTTAGGGTTGTTGTTATCATGTTGGAAAACTGCCCTGCGGCCCAGTCTCTGAAGGGAGGGGATCATGCTCTGCTTCAGTATGTCACAGTACATGTTGGCATTCATGGTTCCCTCAATGAGCTGTAGCTCCTCAGTGCCGGAAGCACTCATGCATACCCAGACCATGACACTCCCATGCTTGACTGTAGGCAAGACACACTTGTCTTTGTACTCCCCACCTGGTTTCCACCACACACACTTGACACCATCTAAACCAAAGAAATGTATCTCATCAGACCACAGGATATGGTTCCAGTAATCCATGTCCTTAGTCTGCTTGTCTTCAGCAAACTGTTTGCGGGCTTTCTTTAGCAGATGGTGTAGCAGATCCTATGATATGGGTGACTTTTCTTCAGGTGATCTCTGATGAAGCTGCGTGACGCAGCGTAACATGTAAGACCTGAACCCGGAAACCGGAAGTTAGACGCGGAACTCGATCGTACCTGTTTGTTTTTACTTTGATGTAAGTCTCTCATATTATTTTTATTAAACGTACATACGTACTTCACCATGGCACCATTCCTCTTTATTTGAGTGACACTGGAACTTCCCCCCCCTCGTCCAACCTTGGAACATAAGATCTACACAACATCATCACACCACCTTACTGAAAGGACGGAGTGACACCTGCTGGGGAGCCAGAGCAACACACATTGAAAGGCTATATTTTTGCCTTATAAAGGTAAGCGCAATGTGAGCATATTTCCTGAAGAAAAGTCACCCATATCATAGGATCTGCTACACCACCACGGATGGGACAGTTTACTTTATTTTATGCATTTGCACTTTTTCTGCATAGATTGTAATTCACTATATGGACTTTATAAGTTGAATCATTTATGCGCTGGGACATTTATTTATTTTTATGCATTTGCACTTTTGCACAGATCACTATTTATTATCCAGATTCTCAGTGCTGAATGAATTATGCGCTAATCAATTTTATTCTAGTCACTGTTGTTATATTTATTAGTATTTATCACAATTCAGATTGAGCAGCATTTTTTTAATTTCACCTTATTTATTTGGTGGCGCAAGAGCCTCATACATTCACCTAATTGTACTTGTACAAATGTTTTTGTTGATTTTCTTTTATTTTTCATATAGCTGCTTGGGCCTGAATGCTCTCTGTTCCCGGACGAGTGCTACATATTTCCTATAGTTGATATAGGGTGGGGCGAACTGACTCCGTCTGTCTGACCCATTATGCGTATGGGCCAGGCCGAGGTGGACGCGCATGCCACCATTAGTGAACTTATCCCCCCTTTCAAGCGGAGATAATTTCACGCTGGTTGTTGGGAGTTAGAACTCCCACTGGCACGCTATTTTTTAAAGCGTGCTTACGGTTTTCCTTTACTGATTTAATTATTTTATTTGAATGCGATTTGATGATTGAAATATTGTTCTTTGTGACTTTTTTATTTTCCTATGTTCTGACTCTCTTTCCTTTTCTCCAAGTCTTTCTTTCTCTAGGTGCGCCCTCCTGCCTAGTTGAGCCATATCTGTGTCGTCGGGGACCTCCCAGAGATGGACGCTTAAAGCTCCTAAACCGTGAGTACAGCATACTGAACCACCATTGCTAATGGACACCTTGCGAGTTATTCCATCTTAACACATAACGTCCAGGGTTTTAATTCACCTGTTAAGAGAACGAAGGCTTTCCAGCAATATTATAGGATGGGAGTAGATGTTCTTCTCTTACAAGAGACTCATTTTTCTAAATCCTCGGCCCTGAACTATTTGAATGCGAAATACCCATTGGTCTACCTATCTAACGGGCCAGATAAGAAGAGAGGGGTAGCGATATGTATTGCCAAAAAGGTTCCCTTTACACCCACGACTGTGATTAGAGACAGGGAGGGTAGATATGTCATGGTGGCAGGGAGGATCAATGATAGTGCGGTTACCTTCCTCTCATACTACGCCCCTAATGTGGGACAATTGCCTTTTTTTCGGGCAATGTTAGACGCTATAATGCCCCAAGTGATGGGGCACGTTATCTTTGGTGGGGACAGCAATGTTTCCCTGGATCGGGTTCTTGACAAGTCCAATCCTGGAAAAATAATTTTGAAACATGCCTCCAGACAAAGTAGTGCGATGGCTCGCCTCATACATAGTCATGATTTAGTTGACATATGGAGGGATGCCCATCCGTCTGCTAAAGACTATACGTTTTTTTCCCACGTCCATCGGACGTACTCGCGTATTGATCACGTGTTCACGCTCTCTCCCTTGCTTTCGTTTGTCTCAACTGCCAAAATTCACCCTATGTCATGGTCTGACCATTCCTCGGTTCAAATAGCCTTGACTGGCCTCGGGACTAAGTCAGGCCCGTCGACGTGGCGCCTGAACAAGTCGTTACTGAACGATCCTATACTCGAGAAAGAAATTGAACGGGTCATACAACAGTTTTTTGCAGAAAACTTGTTATCGGTCTCCTCCCCGACGACATTGTGGGCGGCTCATAAAGCTACCATTCGCGGGGAATTGATACGCCTTGCATCGAGAGTGAAACGGGAGCGTGAACAGACGATCCGTCAACAGGAGGATGAATTACGTAGTCTTACGCAGGAACAGAAGAGTAACCCACACCTTGATTTTAGAAATCAAATCGATGTGGCACGCACCGCATTAAACTTGAGCCTCACAACGAAGGCAGAGAAACACCTTAGGTGGAAGCGTCACAGGTTCTATACCTTGGGAGACAAGCCAAATTCGCTGTTAGCAAGGAAATTAACCCCCAGACCATTTAATCTGGCCCTCCCTAGATTACGATTGGGGGACGGCCATGTTACTCAGAATCCCCAGTTGATCGTTCGGGAATTCTCCACATTTTACTCTAATTTGTATAAATCCCCCTGAGATTTCAATAAGATTGCAGCCGAGGACTTTCTACATGATGTGTCTCTTCCCGCCCTGTCTAAAGATCACGTGGACCTGATGGAGGCGGAGTTTACAACTGAAGAAGTCTTGATGGTCATTAAGTCCCTAAACCCGTCTAAGTCTCCTGGCCCAGATGGGTTCACCGGCCACTACTACCGGAAATATGCGGCTATCTTGGCCCCACACCTCTGTGCCTTTTTTAATAGCTTATGTAAGGGTTCCCCTCTTCCACCTTATGAGAATAGAGCATTTATACATGTCATTCCCAAACCTAATAAGGACCATAGCGATTGTACGAATTATAGGCCGATATCGCTGATAAACTTAGATCTTAAACTGCTAACTAAAGTTCTGGCCACTCGCGTGAACTCTTTTTTACCACAATATGTTCACCCTGACCAGGTAGGGTTTGTGCCCCACAGACAGGCCTCTGATCAGACTAGGAGGGTCATTGACATAATATCTGCGCTGAATTCGGTGTGGGACGGGGGAGGTCAGAGGGGAGCCTTGCTGTTATCATTAGATCTGCACAAAGCGTTCGACTCCTTGTCCTGGGAGTATCTTTTTTTATACTTGAGAGATATGGGTTTGGCTCAAATTTCCTAAGAACGCTTCGTATGATCTATAGTGACCCTACTGCAAACATGCTAGTTAAGGGATATAAATCTGAGGATATCAATATAGGACGGGGTACTCGTCAGGGCTGCCCCCTGTCTCCCCTATTATTTATTTTGGCCTTGGAGCCATTGGCAATTAAAGTGAGATCTCACCCGGACATAATGGGGGTAGACTGCGGGGGAAGGGTACATAAGTGTGCGTTATTCGCGGACGACATCTTGTTGCTCCTCTCCTCCCCAGTCACCTCATTGCCTACTCTAAATATAGTCTTGAGGGATTTTGCAATTTTTACAGGGTTATATGTCAATCAATCCAAATCGCAGGCCCTTAACATATCCCTGCCGCCTCATATAGTTCGGGCCCTTCGGGAATCTTTCACATTTAATTGGCAAGACGACGCTTTACCTTATTTGGGTATATTTTTAACTCCTACTCTTCACACTCTGTATGAGAAGAACTATCCCCCATTATTCCGGAAGTTGATGGAGGACCTTCGGAGGTGGTCTAAAAGGCCCCCGTCGTGGTTCGGTAGGTTGTATTCGGTCAAAATGACCATTTTGCCTAAGATATTATACCTCTTTAGGACTCTTCCAATAGCAATAGTAGGCAAAGACCTGCAAAAATTTCAAGCTAAACTTGTTGACTATATATGGGACCACAAGAGACCTAGGGTGAACAAGAAAACTCTATATGCCCCAAAATCAAGCGGAGGCCTGGGAATTCCCGATCTTCTTAAATATTACCACTCTGCCCAATTGGCCCACTTGATTAGATTTCATACCTCTCGATCCAGACCCCTCTGGATGGGATTGGAGTCATCTGCGATCCTGGACAGAGAGGTCAGTCACATTATGTGGCTAAAGAGTAAGGACAGGCCTTCTATATTATGTCCGTCACTATGTTTTTCCCTGAGCCTTTGGAATCGCCTGGCCTCCGCTCGTAAGTTTAAGTCCCCACATACGCCAATGGCGTCCTTGTTTTATAACCCTTTGTTCCCCCCGGGTCTCCGTCCCCAAGATTTCTCATGGTGGACCAACGAGGGTCTACTGAGAATAGCAGATCTATGTGATCAAAAGGGAGCTTTGTCAAAATCGGTCCTGCAGGAGAAATTTGGTCTTCCAGATTCAGAATCTTTTCGTTATGTCCAGATAGCCCATTTTTTGACATCTTTGCAACACACTTCTGACCTCTCTTTCTTTACACCCATGGAACATCTTTGCAGGACCTTTGACAAACACACCAGTTGCATTTCCATACTGTACACCATGCTGTCCTCTAGTACTCAAAAGATGGCTTATATGCAAAAATGGGAACAAGATGTGGGCATCACATTGGATATCACTGAGTGGCATAAGCTGACACTAACGGCCTCCAAGTCATATGTTAACACTTCATTGATTGAGGCTAATTATAAGGTATTGATGAGGTGGTACATGGTTCCGGCGAGGGTGGCGGCCTTCGTACAGGGGGCGCCCCCGCGGTGCTTCAGGGGTTGCGCCACTGACGGCACAATGTATCATGTTTGGTGGACGTGTCCAAGGGTGAAGCGTTTTTGGATACGCACATATAACTTTATATACTCTTTGACCCAGGTGAATCTTGCTAAATCACCCCTGCAGGCACTGCTGGGGCGTCCGGTGGAGGGCACATCTAAACATTTATGTAAATTGATAGCCTTCATCTTTGTAGCAGCTAGAATCTCCATAGCAAAGTCCTGGAGATCCCCATCTGTCCCCTTTCATCTTTTGAAATCCAAATTGTCCTGGATAATGGTTAACGAGAGACTGTCGGCCATTTTAAATGATAAAGTCGCTTTGTTCACTGAAGTATGGGACCCATGGATTGTATACCTTACAAATGCGTACTGAACAGAGGATAGGGTTAGGTCCCCCAAGGAGCAGGGGCACCATTCATTCTTTATTCTTTTTTCTAAATCTCTTTCTTTTATTCTTCTATTCTTTCTTCTCTCCTTTACCCCTTGAGGATATATTTGGTTTAGAGTTTTTTTTTTTCAGATTCGAATATAGATTATTGTTGTCTATTAGTTATCTGGGAGCGGCCAGCACACAAGCTAATGGACCCTGGGCTGCATTTGAAGTCGCCCAGTTGAGTTGGGGAGATATATCTTGAAGTTGATTTTGTAACCAAGATGTACCAAACTCACACTTGTATGGGATGTTCCCAATGTTTATATACTTGCCCATTATTGTTGATGACTGCCGCTCTTATATTTTTTCTTTTACTTACACAACCATTGTACTACTTTAAACTTCAATAAACATATGGAAACGAAAATCAAATATACCCTGAGCAGTCTATTTATACATGTTTTCACCCAAGATGTATTCATAAACTCCTTATAGTGGTTGTAAAGGGTGAGGCCAAGTTTACACATTTGCAAATTGGACACGGTTTTTCCACATCCAATTCTCATGACAGGAGAGTGTCTCAATGGAGCTGGTTTATACAGCTCCAGGGCAACCATGGTCTGCACTTAAATAGGGTCCTGTGTGTCTTTGGTTCTGCATATGTGAACAGAACCATCAGTGTGCAGCTCTCTCAGCAAGGTGGAGGTGCCAGAAGCGATGGTGGGAGACCCAAGAAAAGGAGGATTGGGGCGGCTCTGTCTAAATCCACTGCACAGGGCCGATAACTAGGACATGTTTATCATTCTAAAGAAAAAAATGTAACCTTCAGAACCACTTTAAATTTACCGACAAATAAAATGTATTTAATTACAATGCATTTCAATCTAGCAGTTTCTTAGAGGTAAGCTGTGAAAACTGCAGCAAAAGTGCTATTGGCCATAGTAGGTAATTAAGTGCCATGTTGAGCAACCATTCTTCTTATTGAGTGTTTTAGAACACCTGTTATAATAAAAACCCTGTAGTGCAGTGATTCTCAACTCCTCAGGACCCACTAACAGGCCATATTTTAAGTATAACCTTGGAATGTGGACTAGAATACTGCAATCACTGAGTAGCAAATGATATCACCTGTGATGTATTTCAGTTATCTTGCAAACCTGGCCTGTTAGTGGGCCCTGAGGACAGAAGTTGAGAACCACTGCTGTAGTGAATGTGTTACAAATGATCATGGTAGATGAACTCTGCAGACTGGCAAATAGAAAAGAAATGACAAATATTCAACTTCTTGCTTTTCTTTCTTATATCATTAGTGCAGAAGAATGTAGTAGGGTAAGTATATCAGGTCTAAAGTCTAAAATTAAAACATGCATAGTTTTATGGCTGGTCCCACAACATATCCAAGATGCATAGTACATTTTGGGAGCAGGTGTGTTGTATCTTTGCTCTCTTGCAGAGCTCTGATAGCCACTGCTATCCATTACCTCCCAGCCAGTGTGTCAGATAGCCTGTCCCCTGCTGGCCACCAATGGTCTTCCTGCCAACCCCAATGTCACTGCAGGACACAGTATGGACAAAGCTGATTATTGTATCTTAGCTATGTATGGAAACCTCATTTGATGCAGAGAGGCAACTAATGAACTACTTTTGAAATGTATTTGCAATAATAATCACTGATGAATATCCAGTTGATTTTTTTTTAAACATACAAATGATATGCAGTAGTCAAGTGTCATCACTCAGTGTCTTCTTATGATATACAATAGTTCTTCCTACAATTCCCTCTCTGTCCCTCTCCTCTTTTGAAGCTCAACCTATTTGCCTTGTTTGTTGAGTTTCTCTGAAGATTGCTGTGATGTATCGGCCTCTTGGACCTTTAAACATTTGGGTTAATGTCAACACCCCAGCTACTTCTCAACTCCTCAGCCTGACCTCTTCTTTTGATGTAGCGCAATGGACACACACTTCTACTCCCTTTGATGGCAACACTCTTGACCTTGTATTCTTTTTCCTCTGCACTCCAAGCAAGCTCCCCTACACCCATTTTCTCTGGTCACAACCTCATCAGTTTCACACTCTCCCTGCCTTCAACCTCCTATCCTTCCAACCAGTAAACAGCTACCAGTAGAACACTTTGTCACTTTAAACCTTCTCTTATCTATTCTGTTACTCACTACCTCAGTGACAAAATCTCACATATCCTGCCCTGACCTAGCCACTTCTCTCTACAACAGCTTACTCTTATCCTCATTGAACAAAATTGCTCCATGTCTATATATATGTAATTAGGCCCCTACCATTACAACCTGGTAAATAGGCAAAACCAAAAGTCACAAAAGACATAGCAGTGGTTTTGAATGACTGGGGAATAAAATTAAAATTAAAAATTAAAATTAAATCCTGGCAAGACTTCACCCTATGTAAATTTGCCATTCTAAAATACAATTCCTATTCTGTGCTGCTCATTAGATATGTGCATTCCCATTCATACAAATATTATTTTCGTACCAGTGGGATAATGTGTACATACGAAAAAATTAAAGCACCAAAATACGAAAGAGCCGCATAACGAACAACCGCAAATACGAACGAACGATCCGACGTAAAAAACGACAAAACGAAAACGGCAAAGAACGAAAATGACATCTATAACAAAATATTTGCATTCTGTATTTTGTTTGAATCCTTTTTTTTGTTTGTTTTCAGTCGTATGTTCATTGTTCATATGACATCTATAACAAAAGATTTGCATGCTGTATTTTGAATTCCTATTTTCTGTTCGTATTTTGTATTCAAAATACAGAATGCAAATCTTTTGTTATAGATGTCATATGAACATACGACTGAAAATAGCAAAAGAAAAGGGTTTCAAGATACAGAATGCAAATCTTTTGTTAAAGATGTAATTTTCGTTTTTTTGAATGGGCAGTGAGTGAGTGTAGTTAGTGAAGCAGCTTCTCTTTTGTGCTGAGTACACTAGTACAGTGAGTAGTACAGTAAAGCCAAATAAACTTTTCTGTGGATTTTCATCTGAAGGGAGATCAGTTGGTCAGACTTTTGAACCCAAAAATGGTTTTCTGATGTAATTTGAAAACGAACAAATTTTCTGAGAACGAATGGAAAACGATCGTTTTTATGTTTGTGGTTAAAAAAGTCTGACCAAGTGTATGGGGCTTAACAATAGTTAATATATATGAGCCGCGTGTTGAAAGTGCCGCGAATCCCGCGCTATATTTACGAAAGTACAAAATGACGAAAATCCTTTTTCTGTTCATATTTTCAGTCGCATGTTTTTTTAACCACAAACATAAAAACGATCGTTTTCCGTTCGCTCAGAAAATTTGTTTGTTTTCAAACTACATCAGAAAACCATTTTTGGGTTCAAAAGTCTGGCCAACTGCTCTCCCTTCAGATGAAAATCCACAGAAAAGTTTATTTGGCTTTACTGTACTACTCGATGTACTAGTGTACAAAAGAGAAGCTGCTTCACTAACTACACTCACTCACTGCCCATTCAAAAAACGAAAATGACATCTATAACAAAAGATTTGCATTCTGTATCTTGAAACCCTTTTCTTTTGCTATTTTCAGTCGTATGTTCATATGACATCTATAACAAAAGGTTTGCATTCTGTATTTTGAATACAAAATACGAACAGAAAATAGGAATTCAAAATACAGAATGCAAATCTTTTGTCATAGATGTTATATGAACATACGACTGAAAATAGCAAAAGAAAAGGGTTTCAAGATACAGAATGCAAATCATTGACGAAAATTCACCCGCATCCCGCATTTATACGAAAATAAAACGGTAACGAAAATACGAAACGATCGGAATACGAAAAAATCGCGTCGTACGAAAAACGAACAGGAACGAACAGGAAAACGGGCGTCTTACGAAAAACGAACGGAAACGAAAAAACGGAACGATACGAAACGGAACAAAAACATGTGCACATGTCTGCTGCTCATGAACAACTTCTTATAAAGTTCTTGTCAACTATTTTCTACCTTTGACTCTGTACTTGGTCCCCCACAACTAGGGATGGGCCGAACACCCCCTGGTTCGGTTCGCACGAGAACATCTCAAACGGGCAAAAAGTTCTAGCAAACATGCAAGCTCTATTCTAAAGTCTATGGGATACGAACATGTAAAATCCAAAGTCCTAATCTTAAAGGCTTGTATGCACGTTTTTGCCATAAAAAGTGTATGGGGACATGTATCAATGCAAAAGTGATTTTAATGATGCCTAAAGTCTGGTATGGATTTTAAGGGAAACCACACACAAATAAAAAATAAAAACTTGGTGTGGACCCCCCCCTCCAAAATCCATATCAGACCCTTATCCGAGCATGCAGCCTGGCAGGTCAGGAAAGGGGGGGCCAGGGAGAGTGCCCACCTGCTCCTGAACCATATCAGGCCACACGCCCTCAACATGGGGGTTGGGTGCTTTGCAGCAGGTGGGGCTCTGTGCCCCCTATCTTAAAGCATCCTGTCCCCATGTTGATGGGGACAATGGCCTCTTCCTGACAAGCCTGGGCTGTGGTTGTCAGGGTTTGCAGGTGGGGGGGCTTATCGGAATCTGGAAGCCACTTTTAACAAGGGGTCCCCCAGATCCCGACCCCCCCCTTGTGAATGGGTATCAGGTACATTGTACCCCTACCCATTCAACAAAAAAGTGTCAAAATGTAAGAAACACAGTAAAAACTGTTTTTAAAAAGTCCTTTATTAAAAAAATACCTATACTCATACATTTAATTTGTATTTATTTATTACAGGTACTTACAGTGGGGCAAAAAAGTATTTAGTCAGCCACCAATTGTGCACATTCTCCCACTTAAAAAGATAAGGGAGGCCTGTAATTATAGGTATACCTCAACTATGAGAGACAAAATGTGGAAACAAATAAAGACAATCACATTGTCTGATTTGGAAATCATTTATTTGCAAATTATGGTGGAAAATAAGTATTTGGTCTCCTCTACAAACAAGCAAGAATTCTGGCTCTCACAGACCTGTATCTTCTTCTTTAAGAGACTCCTCTGTCCTCCACTCATTACCTGTATTAATGGCACCTCTTTGAACTTTTTATCAGTATAAAAGACACCTGTCCACAACCTCAAACAGTCACACTCCAAACTCCACTATGGTGAAGACCAAAGAGCTATCGAAGGACACCAGAAACAAAATTGTAGACCTGCACCAGGCTGGGAAGACTGAATCTGCAATAGGCAAGCAGCTTGGTGTGAAGAAATCAACTGTGGGAGCAATAATTTGAAAATGGAAGACATACAAGACCACTGAAAATCTCCCTCGATCTGGGGCTCCACGCAAGATCTCACGCCATGGGGTTAAAATGATCACAAGAACAGTGAGCAAAAATCCCAGAACCACACTAAGGGACCAACGTAACAAAGGCTACCATCAGTAACACACTATGCTACCAGGGACTCAGATACTTCAGTGCCAGACGTGTCCCCCTGCTTAAGCCAGTACATGTCCGGGCCTGTCTGAGGTGTGCTAGAGAGCATTTGGATGATCCAGAAGAGGATTGTGAGAATGTCATATGGTCAGATGAAACCAAAGTAGAACTGTTTGGTAGAAACACAACTCGTCGTGTTTGGAGGAGAGAGGATGTCGAGTTGCAACCAAAGAACACCATACCTACTGTGAAGCATGGGAGTGGCAACATCATGCTTTGGGGCTGTTTCTCTGTAAAGGGAACAGGACAACTGATACGTGTACATGAAAGAATGAATGGGACAATGTATCGTGAGATTTTGAGTGCAAACCTCCTCCCATCAGCAAGGGCATTGAAGATGAAACGTGGCTGGGTCTTTCAGCATGACATTGATCACAAACACACCGCCTGGGCAACAAAGGAGTGGCTTCGTAAGAAGCATTTCCAGGTCCTGGAGTGGCCTAGCCAGTCTCCAGATCTCAACCCCATAGAAAACCTTTAGAGGGAGTTGAAAGTCTGTGTTGCCCAGCCACAACCCCAAAACATTACTTCTCTAGAGAAGATATGCATGGAGGAATGGGCCAACATACCAGCAACAGTGTGTGACAACCTTGTGAAGACTTACAGAAAACGTTTGACCTCTGTCATTGCCAACAAAGGATATATAACAAAGTATTGAGATGAACTTTTGATATTGACCAAATACTTATTTTCTACCATAATTTGCAAATAAATTCTTTCCAAATCAGACAAAGTGATTGTCTGGATTTGTTCCCACACTTTGTCTCTCATAGTTGAGGTATACCTATGATGACAATTACAGGCCTCTCTCATCTTTTAAGTGGGAGAACTTGCACAATTGGTGGCTAAATACTTTTTTGCCCCACTGTATATATCATGCACACATAGGTGTTTAGAAGCTGTAAAAAAAAACAACAGGGCCAGCATGTTCTGGAGCAGCAGCTTTTTGACAGAAAAAAATGCTGACAGCTTCTAAACTCTATTAAACTCTCCAAAACTCTGCTAAATGCAGATGTCCAGTGTTTAGCAGTGTATTGTTTTGTTTTGTTTTTAAGCGGAGGCTGCTGTCGCCTTTAAAAAACAGCGATTAGCTGGTTGTTAAGGCATGGGCCGGGAAGCTGGCCTCCTCATCTATAACAACGGATGAATCCCCGCTGACAGCTGAATGTAAAAAAAAAAAAAAGATGCCATCAATACAAAAATTTGAAAAAGTTGGCAAAATAAAATGGTGTGGGTTTTTCTCCCAAATGCAAATGGTGAGAGTTAGTCCACGTCAACATTTAAAAAAAAATGTAATGGGGTCCCCCTTAAAATCCACAATAGACCCTTATCTGAGGATGCAGCCTGGCAAGCCAGGAAAGGGGGGGTATGAGCCCCCCTCCTGAACCATACCAGGCCACATGCCCTCAACATGTGGGGGTGCTAAGGGGCAAAGGGGACTCTGTCCCAGAACCCTGGCCAGTGGTTGTTGGGGTCTGTAACCAGGGAGCTTATCGGAATCTGGAAGATTGGAAGCCCCCAGACCCCTCATGTGAATAAGTATGGGGTACATAGAACATAGTACCCTTTCTCATTTACCAAAAAAGTGTAAAAAGTAAATATAAAACACAACACACAAGTTTTTGACAAGCCGATCAAAAAAAATAAAAAAAAAAGGCCCCCAGTGTAAATCCATTGTCAATCACGACACCTGCGGTCACCACTGACTTGAAAAAAAGAAATGAAAAAAAAACTCTGGTCCCAACGAAGGCTCTTTCGCCTGACAGCTCTTAAATAACTAAGGGGTGGGGGTCACCGGTAGTGTCACAAGGGGGTGGTGCAAACCCCCACAATCACCAGCCAGGATCGTTAGGGGGGCCCTGCCCCAAAGCACCCCTCTTATGCTGAGGGCAGGTGGCCAGATTAGGGTCAGAGGGGGGGAGCACTAGCTTCATCATCCCCTTTCCTGGCCTGCCAGGCTGCATTCTCATATAAGGCTCTAGTATGGATTTGGGGGGACCCCACGTCGTTGCTTTTTTAAATTTTGGTGTACGATTGGGAGGAACCCCAATGCCATTTTTTTCACATTTTTGTTTTGCCAGCAATGTTCTTCCTTTATACCCAACATGTCATGCTTCAAAATTGCGTCCGCTCGTGGAATGGCGTTAAACTTTTACCCTTAGAAATCTCCATAGGCGACGTTTAAAAAATACTAAAGGTTGCATGTTTTGAGTTACAGAGGAGGTCTAGGGTAGAATTATTGCTCTCGCTCTGAGGATCCCGGCGATACCACACATGTGTGGTTTGAACATCATTTTCATATGCGGGCGCTGCTCGCGTATGCGTTCGCTTCTGTAAACATCTCTTGTAATAGAAAAAAGCATGACAGGTCCTCATAAATATGAGATCTGGGGTTAAAAAGACCTCAGATCTCATATTTGGACTTAAATGCAATAAGGATAAAAGAATTGTCATTTGAAAAAACTACAACAAAAAAATGTAACCACTTAAGGACCCCTTCACGCCGAAATACGTCAGCAGAAGGGTACGGCTGGGCACAGGCACGTACCTGTACATCGCCTTTAAGAGCCCAGCCTAGTCCTGTTCTCCGTGACCATGCCCTTTCGGGACCCGTGGACCCGTTTCCTGCCGGTGTCCAACGATCGGGTCACAGAGCTAAAGAACGAGGAGAGGTAAGTGTAAACAAACCTTTCCCCGTTCTTCCTAGTGTGGATGTCACTGATCGTCTGTTCCGTGTGTTAGGGAATGACGATCAGTGACGTCACATGCACAGCCACGCCCCCCCACAATAAGAACACTCCCTTAAGGCACACTTAACCCCTACAGCGCCCCCTCCTAGTTAACCCCTTTACTGCCAGTGCCATTTTCACAGTAATCAGTGCATTTTTATAGCACTTTTCGCTGTGAAAATGACATTGGTCCCAAAAATGTGTAAAAAAAAAAAGTGTCCGATGTGTCCGTCATAATGTCGCAGTCACGAAAAAAAATATTAATAAAAATGCCATAAAACTATCCCCCATTTTGTAAACGCTATAACTTTTGCGCAAACCAATCAATAAACGCTTATTGCGATTTTTTTTTCAAAAATATGTAGAACAATACGGCCTAAACTGAGGAAAAAAAGTGTTTTTGATATATTTTTGGGGGATATTTATTATAGCAAAAAGTATGGCATTTTTTTTTCCAAAATTGTCACTCTATTTTTGTTTATAGCGCAAAAAATAAAAACCGCAGAGGTGATCAAATACCACCAAAAGAAAGTTCTATTTGTGGGAAAAAAAAGGATGCCAATTTTGTTTGGGAGCCAGGTCGCACGACCGCGCAATTGTCAGTTAAAGCAACGCAGTCCCGAATCGCAAAAATGGGCCAGGTCCTTTACCTGCATAATAATGACGATATGACGTTGCTACCACCCTGCAGTGATATGGAGACGGGTAGGGGCCATCTTCACCTCACTCATCTCCATACACAAGCAGGGACAGGACCGGATCGCCTCCGCCACTGCCGGCGGCTCCGGTAAGCGGCGGAGGGCACCGGAAAGCGGCGGGAGGGGGCCCCTCTCCCGCCGCAGATAAAAGTGATCTTGCTGTGTATCCGCGCAGAGACCACTTTTATCTTGTAGCGGACCGCCCGCTGAAGAAGATGATAGCTAGCTGCTACCATAACAACGGTATTCCTCTTCAAACAGATCACGTATAATGACGGTGGGCGGTCTGGAAGTAGTTAAAAAAATAACATGGTGTTATTCTTTTAATCCCCTGCCAATAAGGCTGGATTCACACTGCATTTTTTGTGCTTTTTGTATTTTGCAGATTTGTACTACAGTCCATTTACCATGGTTTCCTAAAAATTGCAAAAAGCACAAAAAATGCATTGGTGTAAATCCAGCCTAAGAGTGTACCTCCTGAATCTTGGGCTTTTCTCTCTTCCTAAATCACCAAAAGTTTAAGACAGGTTTGAATTAGATTGATGACTCCAAGAACCTTCTTACTATAAGCAATCTTTTTACATCTAGGTTATTGTTATTGCGGCAAATAGGAAGTTCCAGCATCTCCAGCTAGTGTGTTCCAGGATCACCTGGTTACAGACAATATACTGGACTGGTTGACTAAAGCATTGTCAGGATAAACACCCGATTTACTTAGCAGGTAGCCTATTCTCCCTCAATATGTATAAAGGTTTAAGTAAGTAAGCCTGGAGTTGGGATGTGCCTGTAAAGCATAAATGGTACCTGCATTGAGGAATAAACAACTATTAACAAGCCAGAACTTTAAATTATCCATATACTGTTAGGGTGACCACGTGTCCCCGATTGCCTGGGACAGTCCCGCATTTTGTAGGTCTATCACGGGCACCTTCATTCCAGGACAATACAATGTCCCTGAATAAAACTGACACAGCCACCCCCCAGGCCAATCTGATGCACCCAAAAAAGACCGCCACATCACCGCTTTACTCACCGACAGTACTTGTCCTGATCGGGAATGACTGGAAGAGCACAATCCCTGCCCCCCTGCTTGTGATTGGAGAAATCATAAATCCCGCCTCTTGTGTCCAATCACTATGCTGTGATTCGTTTCAGCACAAGCTGATTTTTGGGAAGGGGGAGTGTCCCTGAATGGTAGTTTGGAAATGTGGTCACCCTATATACTGTACATGCATTTTCTATGCCGGCAACCTTTGGGCATGGCTTATACATAAATATGCCTACAACTGCATCCAGAAGAAGTGATTCAAAATATAACATACATGTAGGTAAATTACCTCAAAAGCTTTTCTTCATGAAATTGACATTAAATTGAAACTTAACGTTTGGGATATTGGACATAGACTCTTAGTACAAAGAAAGCAAACTGAGATCAGCTAATGATAGGAAGTATGGGGAGGGAGGGGGGTAGGCCCTCTGATCACATAAAAGTTGTAAAGTTCCCATTTACTGAGAATGGCTACAACAAAGAACTTGTGCGCAATACAGGCGACTGTTGAGAAGCCATAGCAACAGAGAGATCATTACTGTAGTTGATTCAGTGTATCCATATATCTCTGAATACAATGTGACTCCTAAAGTATAACTTCATACATTGCAGTGTCATGAGCCCACTCTATCTTCAGCGTTATACACTCCTCCACTGTGCCACTTAACCTAGATAAAATTAAAGCATATAATAGAGCCGTTGCCAGTTTTCAGAGGTGAGCCTCCGATTATAACAAGTGTTACTTGTTGCATGCTGCATTGTGCTATGCACAGTGCAAAGCCTATGGACCAATGCTGGCACAAAAGGAGTTAACTAAGGCCTACTGAGTTTCTGAAGATGCCATGGGTTACTGCATATATTTCTGCAGATGCTCTAAAAATGTAAAAAAAAAAAGAGTTTTACTTTTTATTTATTTTTACATTTGAATTTGAATAGGTCTGCTTAAAGTGGATGTAAACCCAGCTTGGACATGTTTATCATATGTTATGTTATGTTTATCATAACATGAGGTGATCCAAAGTTCATTGTATATTACCAGGATGTGTTATGTGGGGGAGGGGTGGATTTCTCACTTTTTATACCTCATGTTATGATAAACATAACATAACATATGATAAACATGTCCAAGCTAGATATGTAAATAACCTGTCACTCAAAGCAAGAAGAGAGAAAACTGACTTTTTATTTAGGCAGGTTTTTATCTGGAAGTCTGTTCATTTTCACTGAATATTAAAAGAGGATTACTCAGAGCTGGATTAACTCTGTGTGGCAAGACTGGGCACAGATGATAGGAAATCTTATACTCTACATTGTGACATAAAAAAAAAAAAAAAAAAACATTTTTTGGGGGTTTACATCCACTTTAATGATGTTGTTTACATAGAAAAGGTGAAAATGTGGGAATGCTACACTGCAATGCAAAAGGTTTGAAAATATTAATTGAAATAAATGTTCTGTACAACTTAAAGCGAAGTTCCACCCAAAATTGGAACTTCCACTTTTTGGAATCCCCCCCCTCCGGTGTCACATTTGGCACCATACAGGTATTTTGCTCCGACTTCCGGGCATAGATAAGCAAGCCACCCATGGGTATCTACGCCACTTCCGGCACCTTTTCCGTCCCCCACGCTGTCTTCTGGGAGACACACAGGTCCCAAAAAACAGCATGGACCAGTGGGATCGCGCATGCGCAGTAGGAAACCAGAAAGCGAACCTGCAAGGCTTCACTTCCTAATTCCCTTACCTAAAATGGCGGCGGTAGCACCCAAGAGCCCGAGGAATAGATGAGCTTTGGGTACCGAAATCAAGGGTGCCAAAATCACGAGTGCCCTAGACAGGTATGTGTCCTTATTTTAAAAGTCAGCAGCTGCAGTATTTGTAGCTGCTGACTTTAAAAACAAAAAAAAATTGGAACTCCGCTTTAACTGTGTTTTGCTGCAAAAACACACAAGGGTTGCCAAGGCCTAAAAACCTTCAAATGTTATGCAATCAATGACAAACGCAGTCAAGGGAATTTTGAAACAACAGTTAGCAGATGTATATGAGTATGAAATGTTATGGGTCATGTGATCTCATCATCCTTTAGAGCCGGTTCACACTTAGGCGACACAACTTCGGGGGTGACTCCGCAAGGCGTCCTGAAGACGTCTTCAGAGGTGACCTGCAAAATGACCTCTGTATAGAAGTCAATGCAGGTCGCACCGAGCTGCCCCCGAAGTCGTACAAGAACCTTTTTCTAAGTCGGAGCGACTTGCGTCACTCCTATTAGACTGGTTCTATTGACTAGAATGGGACGCGACTTGTCAGGCTGACCAGTGTGAACCAGCTCTGAGGCCCCATACACACGTACGAGAACCTCGACGATCGGAACACATCGTTCCGCCCGTCGAGGTTCTCAGCCGGCCGTCAGAATTGGCGACCATCCCGTCGGGAAAGGCGACCAGCTATTAATCCCGACGGGCCACCGAAATAATAGAGAACCTATTCTAATCTATTTTCTCTCGGCGGCTTTCCCGACGGGATTCTCGCCGAGAGTGTACACACGGCCGAGGTTCTCGGCAGAATGAGGATCCCAGCGAGCTTCTCGCTGGTTTCTGCCGAGAACCTCGGCCGTGTGTACGCCGCCTGAGGCCCTGTACACACGATCAGTCCAAACTGATGAAAACGGACTGAAGTTAATTTTCATCGGTTCACAGACTGATGGTCTGATGGTCTGATGTGCGTACACACCATCCGTTCTAAAAACGGTCGTGTCAGAACGCAATGACGTAAAACACAACAACAGGCTGAAAAAACGAAGTTCAATGCTTCCAAGCATGCGTCGATTTGATTCTGAGCATGCGTGGGTTTTTGAACCGATGCTTTTGCGTACTAATGATCGGTTTGGACCTATGGTCAGGCGTCTATCAGTCCGATTTTAAAGCAAGTTTTAAAACTTTGGTCCAAAGGACAACAGACCAATGGGCCGTACACACGGTCGGTTTGGACCGATGAAACTGAACTTCAGTCCATTTTCATCGGTTTAGACCGATCGTGTGTACGCGGCCTAACTGTTCAAGTACACAAGCCTGCCCAATATACGAATCAGTGTATAAAAATGTAAAAAAGGTTGTGTAAACATAAAAAACATTGCAAGAGGAAAGCCTTGTCCAAAGCTGTTTTCAATACCTGAATCAGTGTAGCTAGTTGTAAAAATGTGGGGGGGGGGGGGCGCAAAGAAAAAAAAAAACATTGTAAAAAAGGTTGTGCCCATCACATGCAGCCAGGTATTATAATATATAAAAAATCCATCTTTTGCCATGCAACACAGCAAGAGGCCATCAATTGTCACCAGTCCTCCAAAGCTACTGTGCCATCAATTGTCACCACTGTGCCATGCCATCAAACACAAAAACTGTCCACATTGTCACCACTGTGCCATCAATAAAGGGCACAGTGGCGGCTGGTGCTCAAACGCCAAAATCAATTTCACCACTGGGGGGGGGGCCATGCCATCAAACACAGCGCCATCAATTGTCAACTGTGCCATGCCATCAAAAACTGTGCCATCAATTGTCACCACTGTGCCATGCCACCAAATGCAGCCACCGTGCCATCAATTGTCACCACTGTGCCATGCACATCAAACACAGCAACTGTGCCATCAATTGTCACCACTGTGCCATGCCATCAAACACAGCCAACTGTGCCATCAATTGTCACCACTGTGCCATGCCATCAAATGCGCCACTGTGCCACCACTGTGCCATTGTCACCACTGTGCCATGTAACACAGCAACTGTGCCATCAATTGTCACCACTGTGCCATGCAACACAGCCAACTGTGCCATCAATTGTCACCACTGTGCCATGCCACCAAATGCAGCCACCACTGTGCCATCAATTGTCACCACTGTGCCATGCCATCAAACACAAAAACTGTGCCATCAATTGTCACCACAATTGTGCCATGCCACCAAATGCAGCCACTGTGCCATCAATTGTCACCACTGTGCCATGCCATCAAACGCCACCACTGTGCCATCAATTGTCACCACTGTGCCATGCCATCAAACAGCAGCCACTGTGCCATCAATTGTCACCACTGTGCCATGCCATCAAATGCAGTCACTGTGCCATCAATTGTCACCACTGTGCCATGCCACCAAATGCAGCCACTGTGCCATCAATTGTCACCACTGTGCCATGCCATCAAACACAGCAACTGTGCCATCAATTGTCACCACTGTGCCATGCCATCAAACACAGCACTGTGCCATCAATTGTCACCACTGTGCCATGCCACCAAATGCAGCCACTGTGCCATCAATTGTCACCACTGTGCCATGTAACACAGCAACTGTGCCATCAATTGTCACCACTGTGCCATGCAATCAGCCACTCACCACTGTGCCATGCCTGCACTGTGCCATCATTGTCACCCTGTGCCACGCCACCACTGTGCCATCAATTGTCACCATGCCCACTGTGCCATCAATTGTCACCACTGTGCCATGCCATGCCAGCCACTGTGCCATCAATTGTCACCACTGTGCCATGCCATCAAATGCAGTCACTGTGCCATCAATTGTCACCACTGTGCCATGCCACCAAATGCAGCCACTGTGCCATCAATTGTCACCACTGTGCCATCAAATGCAGTCACTGTGCCATCAATTGTCACCACTGTGCCATGCCACCAAATGCAGCCACTGTGCCATCAATTGTCACCACTGTGCCATGCCATCAAACACAGCAACTGTGCCATCAATTGTCACCACTGTGCCATGCCATCAAACAGCACCACTGTGCCATCAATTGTCACCACTGTGCCATGCCACCAAAATGCCACTGTGCCTGCAAACGCCACCACTGTGCCATCAATTGTCACCACTGTGCCATGCCACCAAATGCAGCCACTGTGCCATCAATCACCACTGTCACCACTGTGCCATGCAACACAGCAACTGTGCCATCAATTGTCACCACTGTGCCATGCCACCAAATGCCATCAATTGTCACCACTGTGTGCCATCAAACGCCACCACTGTGCCATCAATTGTCACCACTGTGCCATGCCAAACGCCACCACTGTGCCATGCCAATTGTCACCACTGTGCCATGCCATTAAACGCCACCACTGTGCCATCAATTGTCACCACTGTGCCATGCCATCAAATGCAGTCACTGTGCCATCAATTGTCACCATTGTGCCATGCCATCAAATGCAGTCACTGTGCCATGCCATCATATGGAGTCACTGTGCCATCAGTTGTCACCACTGTGCCATGCCATCATATGGAGTCACTGTGCCATCAGTTGTCACCACTGTGCCATGCCATCAAATGCAGTCACTGTGCCATCAATTGTCACCATTGTGCCATGCCATCAAATGCAGTCACTGTGCCATGCCATCATATGGAGTCACTGTGCCATCAGTTGTCACCACTGTGCCATGCCATCATATGGAGTCACTGTGCCATCAGTTGTCACCACTGTGCCATGCCATCATATGGAGTCACTGTGCCATCAGTTGTCACCACTGTGCCATGCCATCAAATGCAGTCACTGTGCCATCAATTGTCACCACTGTGCCATGCCATCATATGGAGTCACTGTGTCATCAAGTGTCACCACTGTGCCCTTTAATTGTCAACACTGTGCCCCATGCCACTGTGCTCATTGTCGCCTCTGTGCCCTTTGTCACTACTGTGCCCCATGCTGCCACTGTGCCCCATGATGCCCCTTTCCCTGTTAAAAAAAAACACTTACCTGACGCTTCCATGTCCTCCCTCGATGTCTTCTGCCGCCGTGGAGAAGCTTCAGCCAATCAGGTTCCTGATAACCAGAATCCGGGAACCTGATTGGCTGAAACGGCTGTCAGTCTAATGCAGGGATCCTCAAACTACGGCCCTCCAGCTGTTGCGGAACTACACATCCCATGAGGCATTGTAAAACTCTGACATTCACAGACATGACTAGGCATGATGGGAATTGTAGTTCCTGGAGGGCCGTAGTTTGAAGACCCATGGTCTAATGCAAGGACCGCAGATTGCCTGCGCTCCGAGCATAGACTTCCGGGAGCCGGAGGGCGGTACTGGAAAAGCCTATCAGAGCCACTGGCTTTGATAGGCAGTTCCCCTCAGCCAACCAGCTGCCGCTATTCAGGTAACTGGCGCCCTATGTCCGGTTATAGGAATAGACCAGGCAGCTGGCAACAACACACGTTCAATGCATTGAAGTGTGTTATTTGCGAGAGGGAGTGGCGCTGCAGCGCCCTCTATAGACGGCCGCCAGAACTTCGGCTAAAATGTCAAAATGAAATTTTAGCCGAATAAAAGTTCTTAAAGGGCCCGTTTTTTTTTTGTTTTTTTTTGTGACTGCGGGAGGGGGGGCGGCACCCGTGCGCCCATATGGGCGGGCCGCCACTGAAAGGGCATATCTTAAAGAAAACCAATACTAAAAAATGCGCAGGCTGTCATTGCTGACCACCTTCCTAAAATGCTTGATGTTTGGCCGTCATGCTGATCCAATTGGTTTAGTACTTTAAAGTGGTTGTAAACCCTTATGTTTACCCAGTGAAGGGACTAGCCTCAGTTGATACACAGAGATGAATCAAATCCTCCCATATAAGTTGTATTTATTTATCTGCAGTCATTTCTCCTGTAGAGCCTTCTAAAATGCACAGATCAAGGAAAGCAGGGGTCACAAATATGACAGCGCTAGAGCTTAGAGCTGCCTGTAATCTGATAGCTAAGTGGTAGTTTTTGAAACAGACACATTTTTCTTTCAGAAAATATATTCTGATGAGTGTAAAGCCAAATCATTACACATATCCTGCATAGTGATGGGGAAGGGACTTGTCAGTATTCCACTTGCAATGTTTCGCTCACTTGCTGAAATCAGCAGGTCACATATAGACAGAGCCTTCTGTTTTGCTGGCAGATCAGATTTTGCTCTTGCTAAAGGCCAAAGGAGACTCAGCTCTGCAGATCCAGGATTCTAGCAGTGCATGCAGCGTGTACGACTGAATTACATTTCTCAGCTTGACGATTCCTGCTCCCATACCATGACTATATTATAAACGCCTATATGAAACTTGAAATCCTTGAAGCAGGAAAAATATAGTAAAAAATTGGTACAGGAATTATTATTTTTTTTATCTCATTTGCTTTTTGTTTTTTAACTCATTGTTTGGAAGAAAACTATTCTGCAAAAACGTTTCAACCCTTGGCAAGGAATTAAACCTCCTGTGACTTCTCATAGACCAGAATGGGCCATGTCATTGGATCTTTCAAGTCTATGGATAGGTACTTACCAGGGCATTTTTTTTTTGCGATACAGCACTGCATTACTTTAACTGACAATTGCATGGTCGTGCGGCGCTGTACCCAAATAAAATGTACACGTTTTTTTCCCCACAAATAGAGCTTTCTTTTGGTGGTATTTGATCACCTCTGCAATTTAAATTTTTTGTGCTATAAACAAAAACATAGCGACAATTTAAAAACATAAATATATTTTACTTTCTGCTATAAAACACATGCAATACAATTAAAAAAAAAATATTTCTTCACCAATTTAGGCCAATATGTATCCTGTTAAAGGTTTTTGGTAAAAAAAAATCCCAATAAGCGTATATTGATTTGTTTGCGCAAAAGTTATCACGTCTACAAACTATAGTATATTTTTATGGCTTTTTATTAGTAACGGTGGTGATCAGCGATTTTTAGCAGGACTGTGACAGACAGATCGGACACCTAACTGACATTTTTGACACTTTTTTGGGGACCAGTGACATTATTTGAGTGATCAGTGCTAAAAAATATGCACTGTTACTTTACTAATGACACTGGCATGGAAGGGGTTAACATCAGGGGCGATCAAAGGGTTAAGTGTGTGCTTAGCTGGTGCTTGCTAATTGTGTGGGGTTGCTCTGACTGGGTGAAGACAGAGATCGGTGTTCCTGCTTAATAGGAACCTAAGCTCTCCCTCTTCTTCCCTGTCAGAACGGTGATCTGCCTTGTTTCCATAGGCAGATCGCCATTCTGCCTCTCCTGGGAATGATGACAGGTGGCTGGCGGACTCGCTGATTGGCATTTCCTGTTTCCAATTAGCGTGCGATCACACCTCAGTGGCTATTGCACGAAATGATGCACAGATATGTGATTGTGTGCAAAAGAGCCGACCTGCCGCAGTAAATATGTGGTAGGCGGTTGGCAAGTGGTTAAACTAATGCAGGCCATACATGGGACTAATTACAATTTTTTTTCTAAAATCTGAAATTTTGTGCGTTTTGTGATCTGATTGGTTTTAGAATTCAACCAACCAAACCTTAAATTTTTCACTTCCTGTTGCTGCAAAAAATAATTTTTGCGGCTGGAAATTTTCTTTTCTTGTGTTAATGAGCATTTGTTTTTCAAATTATATTTCTCACACTAGTTTCCCATCATCGATTAGAAAATCATTTGATTCTCAAAGAATTTCCAACATACCTGATCACTCATATTAGATAGCCGCACGAAAATCGGCCATTGCTGCGGCCTTGTAATGGTGCGAAATTAGAACGAAAATTCTTAGATAAGATTTTCTAAAGGAATTATTTTGGAATTCTACCCGTGTATGGCCAGCCTAATTCAGAGCTTCTTTGTTCACAGTCAGGCTAGAGCAGTTCACAAACACCTTATCACAAAGGATTGTACATGTGAATCATGTGTAGCAGTAAACGGCCACATTGTGCAAACCTTTGGTAACCAATGTTCCGCTTCACATGTTGTGAGGCTTTGATTATGTATAAAATGTTTATTTTCTAGCCACAAACATCAGATGCAAGTTTAGTGTATTAGAAGTCAATGTTATAGATGTTGAATATAATCATATCAAAATTCTAAGCTTCTGTGTAGTGGGGTGGAATATCAAACTTCAACTTTTTTACACAAATATTTTTCCAAAGAAAGTTTTTTTTTTCTTTTTTTTTTTTAATAAGGCGTTCTTTATTACATTGCACCATAATTAAACATTGTACACCCTAATACAATACTATGTGCTTCACCCAGACGTACAGTAACACACACTTTGTTGAAAAATCAAAACATGTTGGAATAAATTTGCTACTGGAAATAGAAGTTAACGTCCAGATAGTTTTGTCAGTTTCTTCACAGGCTTGTGAAATATCTATTGGCTCTAATGGAAACGTCCAAAGTTTGCTTGGAGCCACAGGGTTCAGTCTATATTGTTAGCGAAAGCAGGTTTCCATGGTCACAGCATTACTTGTTTTGACAAAATCTGAACATTCTTGCTTTGGTACATTAGAAAACTCATATGTTGATTATTTTACTTCCCTGGCTTAGAACATCAAATTAGACAGAAAAGTTCATGAAGGTGAACTAACTCCTTTATAACAGATCTTTTATGAAACATTGTAATGTTAAAAGTACATCATCATAGCAAACTAAGCTAAAGGTCTGTGTAGCAATCAAAAGAACTAACGATGAGCTGTGTGCAAAAAAAAAAAGAAGTACTGTAGGTTGCTTAGTCTATGAATCAGTGCGCAGCAATGGCTTATGTGGGAGTTGGTAGATCCCTAGTGCAAACAATATTTTAGGCCTCATTCACTCAGGTGTACTAATCTGTACCCTGTCTTTACTAGCATGGGATGTGTTCTGATCCACTGATCTGCATCAGTCCTGCACTAATGTACACTTGGGGATGTGCTTGGAGATCCATGCATGTCTGTACAGCTGTCCGCTAGAGATGGGCCAAACGACACCCTGTTCGGTATGCGGCAGAACTTTCAAATATTGCAAAAGTTCAGACCCGAAACACAAACCCCATTGAAGTCTATAGGACCTTAACTTTAAAAATCCAAATTGCCAATTTTGAAGGCTTATATGCAAGTATTTCAGCATACAATGGTTATGGGGGTCTGCTAAATGAGCAGTGATTTAAATGAGAAGAAACAATAATGAAAAATGTATTTAAATATAGCCTGGGGGTCCCCTTAGTCTGCCTGTAAAGTGGCACATCTGTGCCATATATAGAACATGCTGCAAAAATAATGACATTTATAAAGCCAAAAAAATGACAAGCTTTATTTTACAAACAAGGGCTTGGAGAGCCAGTCTGTATGATGAGACCACAATTTAGTGTACTCAGAACAAGATTTTTTGGGATAAATTCTGGTGTCTCTTTCACAGACTTTGGATAGAAGTAATAGGTTCAGAAAAATTGGGCGTTGTGTGTTGGTGGTGCCTTCACACCATAACCCTCTAGAGCAGTGGTCATCAACCCTGTCCTCAGGGCCCACTAACAGGCCAGGTTTTATGTATTACCTTGGGGAGATGCAGACTGGAATACTACAATCACTGAGCAGCAAATGATATCACCTGCTTTGTATTTCAGTTATCTTGCAAACCTGGCCTGTTAGTGGGCCCTGAGGACAGGGTTGATGACCACTGCTCTAGAGCAGGGGTGTCAAACAGGCGGCCATCCAGCTGTTGCAAAACTACAAGTCCCATGAGGCATTGCAAGGCTAACAGTTACAAGCATGACTCCCACAGGCAGAGGCATGATGGGACTTGTAGTTTCGGAACAGCTGGAGGGCCGCCAGTTTGACACCACTGCTCTAGAGGATCTCCTGATGAAAGCGAGAATTGGCCTTGCTGTCAAAAACTGAAAATTGATGCCACACTCAAACTGATGCAGAAAAATTGGTCTTTGGGTGTGAATGGTGCCTTCACATAATAACCCCTAATCTTGATGAAACCAAGAATTGGCCTTGCTGTCAAAAATTGCAATATTATGCACCTGTTTGACAGGTGCTCAAAAAATGGTCCTTGGTGTTAATTGTGCCCATGAAACCTACACCAAAGAATGTGTTTCAGATGACACCCACAACGCTTGGTAGCCTAGACAGTCTTTCAGAGATTTGAGATCCAGAAAGCATTTAATCAGCGATATCAGCATCTGGGGCTTGATAGCTGCTGCTAATCTAGGACTAATTAATTTAAAAAAAAGTCAGTCGGTCCATGGAGTATGTGGACAGATGCACTCTCTTATCTGTCACAAAACCTCCGACAGCACTGAATACCCATTCAGAAAGCACGCTGGATGCAGGGCAGCCCAGCAGTTCTATTGCATACTGGGCAAGTTCTGGCCAGTGGTCTATTCCCATAATCCAGTGGGTCGTCAATTGGAAAGCTCTCCATATCTGTTTTCACCCCTAAATAATCTCCCACCATATAATAAATACACTCCTTATGGGAAGTGGAAGCTGACAGCCCTGGGGGCCGAGAGCTAAAAAAAAAAAAAATGTGAAATGCATCATTGAGTTGGCCCCCTTCTCCACCGCTCCTCTCTTGATCAACAGACGCCCCAAAACTATGTTTTTCCACAAGACTGGAGGCATTACATAAACTCCTCTTTAAAGTGTCCTCAAGAGATTTCATCTTATGCTCGCTCTGTGGGGACAGGATGAGTTCCGAGACTTTGCCCTTGTAATGGTGGTCAAGGAGGGTTGCCAACCAATAGCGATCCTTCTCCTTGATGCCACATATTCTCGGGTCCTTTTGCAGGCTTTGAAGAATGAGGGAGCCCATGCACCACAAGTTTGTTAAGGGATTGACAAGCAGAGTCCTTGAGGTCACTGAGGATTACAGTATCTGGAACAGCCATTTACTACTGCCAAGGGTTCTAGGGATGGAAAACTATCTGTTAAGAGTTGACATACATCTTGCTCTGCTTCAAAGCCTCCAAAGCTGCCAGAATCCTTCTCCTCCTCCTCTCTCTTCTCTTGTGTGTTCTGACCATGCTTGCTGGACCACGTGTCAGCAGTAACATGGACCTTGCAGCTGACTGCCTTGCCCAATGATGCTACATCATTGCCTTCCACATGATTGTAAAGAGCTAGAATAGACCTGCGTGAAAAGAAATAGCGACCGGCAACCTGCGACCTCCTCATCACCCCCTCCAGCGTCATTATCACTGGAGACAACTTGGCCATACACTGTGGCTGGGGAAACATGACTGCCAATTAGTTGTTTACCAGTGATTTCTTTTCTCTGTAGGCTCATGTTCCTACCTTCCCCAACCTCAGAACCAAGATCTTAATCTGCTGCAAGCTCTCCCGACACACGCAGACATGCAAGCACTCTCAACCCGTGCTGACATGGAGCTTTTTGTTGCACGAGTAGAGGAGGACATGGAGTTATTGGTTGCACGAGTGGAGGTGGTACATTGCAGAGATCTGTAAGCTGTACGGGGAGAGGTCCAACAACTGGCAGATAAGTTAAAAAATTATGAAACAATGTTGATATCATTAGGGAAACGTATTACACATTTAGAGCAAGTACAAACTCACCAGTTATCCCAGGCAACTGTTATGCAACTGAGATATGAGGAATTTGAGGACCGTATACGCCACAAGAATTTGAGGTTTAGGGGGGTCCCTGAAGTAGTTGAGAGGGAGATGCTACAACAAACTATCCAAACGATATGTCTGCAGCTGGCTGCCCCCCCCCAGGTTTTTGAGTTTGAAAGACTACATAGATCTTTGGGCCCCCACTCAGTGAATCCGAATAGGCCAAGAGATGGGATCTGTTGCTTCCACCGATATGCCCATAAGGAAATAAGTTGCAGGGTGTGGGAAGAAGGAGAGATTGCATTTGAGGGATCTCAGATAAAAATCCTTCCAGACTTGTCCCGAGCCACCTTACAGCAAAGGGCGGTGCTGCGCCCCTTGTTAAATAAAATTAGGTCTGGAAGGACTTACTGTTCTCCCTAATAAAGAGAAATGCGGTCCTTCTAATTACAACAACCGACAGACTTGCCTGAGCTATTTGAGTTTCTGGAGACAGAGGCAATGGAAGTACCGGATTGGTTGCAATATATCCCAGGACTGACAAGGTGGACAACAATTTCAGCAGAGACTAAGGACCGGCTAGTGCAAAGAAGAGGAGAGGGAGGGTCCCCAGGGGGTCCTCTGAGTGAATAGAATTTAGCTTTGTGTAGCAGGGTTCTGCCATCATGGACTATTGCTAATAGTGATGCATACCGTTGTTCGAGTTGTACTGTACATAAGTTTATATTTGTTTAGGCAGTGCATTGTGGGAACAGAAGAATCAGGAGACCCGGACTCCATTGACAATTGGTAGCGATAAACTACACTTCCCACAATGCCTCGCCTTTTTCTGAGCACACGACACCCCCCGCACAGCCTTATGGGGGAGGTTACTTAAAGGCAGGGCGGGGTTGAAATTTCTCTCTCGGGACTTGCACTTCTTCCTCTGCGAAGCTGTGGAGAGCACTATAGACAAGCTGTTAGGACCAAAGCCTGGGCCCGGATCCATCGGAAGACCAACCACCCGGAGGAAAACAAGTTCAAGTGTGCCCAGCTCATGTTCCAGGAGACCGGACAGACAGATCGACTGCTGACCGGAGCTGTGGAAAGCAGGACATCGGAGGCCTAGCATCGTGCCGTGGCTGTGGAGCAGTTCATCACTGCAAGAAGCTCAGGCGGAATAGGCCTGTTTGGGTAAGAGGGCACTTTCCCAAGTTTCCAAACCCAATAACTCTGTTATCTACAGTGCCTCACATCTTAGTAAGGACACACTGTTTACTGGCCAGCTAAGGAATGTCTGAAAGTCACGCTGGCCATATTGACTGATGCTGACTGGAGGATCGGGACAATGCACCTATGTTAATCACCCCTTAGACTGAGTTTAAAGACCCCTGTGGATTACAAATATATTTAAAAGTGCACCAACGAGCCTACAAACAGACTTCATCACTGCAGAACTTTTTGGACTTTTAGCAGGCTAGGCCTGATCGAGACTTGTTAGCAGTTGCACTTCAATAGATTAACCACTAGGGGAGCTCGCGAGCATAGGCTATTTTATTTGAAGTTGATTATAGAACTTAGTCTGTTGAAAGTTTCTTTTGTTGCTTCGCTGACTCTCGCAAAGGGCCCTTTGCAGAGTTAGATAGATAAAATGACCGTGAATATAATTCATTGCTTGTTCTTTTCATTAATAGTGTTGCTCACGAATATTCGCATTGCGAATATTCGTATCGAATATTGCATATTCGAGTATTCGCGAATAAATCGAATATCGCGGTGAATATTCGTATTTTTTCAAATTTATTTTTAAAACAGATCACATCCTAGTGATCTCCATCGACGTCTAAAAGCATTGCTGGTATGATTAGAGACCCTGGGCCGAGTAGCTGAGGCGATCCTTTTATGTTGCAGAATATTCGCAATGCGAATATTCGTATTACGAATATTCTCGAATACTTTCTCTGCCCTTCTGTGTTTTGTGTATAAAAAAAAAAAAAAAAAAAAAAAAAATTAGATTTAGTTTAGTCATATAAGTTTGTGTAATTAGAGTTAGTGTTTAGTGCATATTAGTTTAGTAATCCAGGAAATGATCTCCGTTTTCGCGTGTTGACGAGAATTTCGCAATCAATTTCGCATTCGCATTAGCGAAATTTTGCAACATTTTTTTTTGGATAAAATATCACGAATATTCGATATTAACGAATATTTCGCGAATATTCTTCTATATATTCGTGAAATATCGCGAAATCGAATATGGCGTATTCCGCTCAACACTATTTAATACATAACAAGTAAAACTTTTCTTGATTCAATTGCATTAACTGTGAGGTGTGTTCTTCCTTTGGAATCTGCAATCAAAAAGAAGGGTAACAATAATATTGCATGTTATTTCCAGATGTTATATTTGTGTATTATTGGAATCTCATAGTTGCACGTGAGATTCGCAATATATTTCCAACTTGCTTGATGTGCCAAGGGCGGGTTCGAGACACTTAAAGGGGGTGAATAGATCACTGAAAGTAGATCCTAAATCCAACCAGCGGCTCCTTCGGGGGTAGCGCTACATTTGTACAAACGAAGTACATTTTTAACAGGGCCTCTTTTTTTTTTTTGAGGGCCCCCCTAGGGGATTGGTTCCCCCCGGCCATCCTGCCCTTTAGGCCTCCATCGTACTCTCCTCCTTTTTTTGGAATCCCTGCCTCCTGCAGCTAAAATCTCAGGACTTAGATATAGGTAGCATATGCACTAGGAGGCTAGTCCTGGTACCCCCCCCCCTTTTTCACCAATGAAAAAACACAGTATAAGACACTAATAAAAGCCCCCCCCCCCCCCCCCGTCACCTTTTTTATGGGAAGAGGGAGGAAGTAGTATAAGATAGTAGAATAAAATAAGAGGGTTGCTTCCCTTTTTTTTTCTTAGGTATTGCATTGTATAATTTCTTATGTTTGTATTATTTGCATGTTTTTTCCACTCTCAAGAAGACACAGATCGCTAATGTTAAAATGTATTTTAGATATGATATACCGTAAGACACAAAGAGGAATAGTGATTAGATATATATTATTTATGTATAATCATACATTTTTACAGTGTTAAGTAATTGGGGCAGAGGGAGAGAGGGCAAGAGGCTTAGGAAGTAGGTAAGGGGAATGTCTGCCGTAACCGAATAGCAACACTCGATATTAAAGGCCTTAATAGGCCACACTAAGCCCGATGTTGGGAATATAAATTATATATTAACTATAAAGTAAAGGAAATTAGATGTTTAATACGAGCTAGGCAAAAAATATAATTATAGCATATTGGGACCTCAGGCAAATTGCAGGGGGGAGGAGGCAAATAAGATATGGGAATAAAAGGAAAAGAAGGAAACTATTAGACCAAAGTCAGGGTAGCCCATGAGGAACAGAAAGGGACAAGAGGAGGGGAAGATAGTAGGGGGAGGCAGAATAGATCCATTGGAATGGTATTTTGGGAACAGGTTGCATATATGTACCGACATTGAAGAGCATTCTATGAGAGGATTAAAAGAGATGGAACCTGTTATATATGTGGGTAAAGATTGGAGGGGATGGAGGGATGGAAGGGTGGAAAAACAGGAGGGGGAGAAGGGGAGGACTAAGAGGGAAGGAGAACTCTGGGAGGGAGGAAGGATAACAGTTGAGACAGAGAAAAGTAAGAGAACGAGGTAGAAGAGATATGCTTGGAAAATAATTACTTTCTGTTTTCTGTTGTCCCTTTTGATACAAAGTTATAAAGTTTAGGCCCTTAAGCCATGAAAATGGTAATTTATGAAATAATATTGCTGATATACTTGAAAGCAGTTGATGGTATTCCTGGAAGATGTAAAATATAGTTGGGTGGGAAGGAGTTCCTCAGCCTTCTTAGATCAAACCCCCAATTCGGTTTTCACCCACAGAAGCCACAGTTCAATGGTTCAGTAATGGGTGTGTCCCATTTGGGGTTTGGTAGGGGAAGAAGGTAAGGCACAGCCCAGGGGACTGGGATGGGGGGGTGGGAGAGGTTGTGTATGGGGGGGGGGGGGGAGTCCTTTTGTTTTTCCTGGAGATAAAGGGAATACAAATTATCTCCCTGAACGCCAAAGGGCTTAACGCCCCAGAAAAATAGAAGGATGTTGTTGAATGACCTGCGGTGCTCAGGGACAGATGTTGCATATGTGCAGAAAACACATTTTAGGGAAGCGGGACTATCATTTCTTCAAAATAGATTTTTTCCATGTACATATCATGCTCCGAATCAACAGGCAAAATCTAAAGGAGTTTCAATACAGACAAAGGCTTGGACTCAAATGGTAGAATCATTTTTCTTAAGGGCTTCATTGGTAGTAACAAAATAACGCTGGCTACATTATATGCACCTAACGTATACCAAGATTCTTTTTTGAAGAAAGTTCTTTCTGAGCTAATGGAATTTGCGGAAGGCAATGGGATCCTTGGTGGGGATTTTAACATCTCTTTAGGCCCTTGAATTGATACCTCTTCAGGAAAAACATCAATTCCAAGGGGTATTAAAAAAAAACATATTGTGGAAGATGCATGAATTACAATTAGTAGATGTTTGGAGTATTTTTCATACAGAAGAAAGGGATTACACTTTTCTCTCTAACCAACACCAAGTATACTCTCGTATAGATCTATTTTTGATACCACACTATTTGGTATCATCAGTCTCAGAAACCAGTATAGAAAATATAACTTGGTCGGATCATGGCCCAGTCACCTTGTGTGTCTCCCTGTCCAACACGGCTCTCTCACAGGAGAGATGCTGGCGACTAAACGACAATCTACTTCAGAACTCCGAAGTGAGGGATGACGTAGCTAAAAAGATGAAAGCATATTTTCAGGTAAACTACACTCCAGGGAGCGACCCGTGTATGGTTTGGGAGGCACACAAAGCGGTGATCAGGGTAATACTGATCAAACATGGATCAATTTTGAAGAGGAAACGAGAGACATTTTGTGCTTCAAAGCCAAGGCTATAATACAGAGAGGAAAGAAAGCAAATTATGAATTGGGAGATCAATGTAGAACACCAAAAGATATTGCCCAGACATTCGGGAAATACTACTCTTGTCTATATAATTTGACATCTACTCCACTATCCGTTATAGAAGAGTACCTTTCCTCAGCAGGTCTTACCCGACTCCCATCTCCAACCTGTCAGAGTTTATAAAATCCCACTTCTAAGGAGGAACTGATCGGAATATTAAAAACTGTCAAATCCGGAAAGGCCCCGGGCCCAGACGGTTTCACGTTAGGATATTATAAGGAATTTTTCCCGATTCTAAGTGGTCAGATGGTAAAGGTCTTTAATGCTGTAGGCCTGACCTCCGCACTACCCCCAGATTTACTTATGGCCCACATTAAGGTCATTCCAAAAGAGGGGAAGGACCCAGCAGAATGTGGAAGCTATAGACCCATTTCACTATTGAACACAGACTTAAAAATTTCCACTAAAATACTGTCTGCCCATCTTCAACCATGGCTCTCTCATTTAGTAGATCTAGACCAGGTAGGATTTATCCCTACACAGGAAGCGAGAGATAACACAATGAAAATCCTTAACCTGGTTCACCATGCCAATAAGATAAACACACCGTGTGTGTTTTTGAATACCGATGCTGAAAACGCATTCGATAGAATAAACTGGCATTTTCTTTTTGAAGTATTGAAGCAGATAGGCCTTGGGGATTGCATGATCGGCTGGATTACGAGTGTCTAAACTACCCCACATGCAGCCGTAAAAGTGAATGGAGTATTTTCAAAATCTTTTACCATTGCAAATAGTACACATGAGGGGTGCCCCCTCACCTTTACTCTTCGCTTGAACCACTATTGAACAGAATTCGTCAAAATTCAGACATTCGGGGAGTACAGGTGGGAGAATGCACCCATAAGGTTTCAGCATTTGCGGACGACCTGCTGTTTTCCATGTCTTGTCCACCTATCTTGCTTCCCAACTTAGTAAAAGAGATTGAGAAAAATGGTACTCTATCCAATCTAAAAATAAACCACACCAAGTCATGAGTGTTGCAGTCCTGCCTTCATTACATAACAATATACAATCTAATTTTGGATTTAAGTGGGGGCCTGCACTTAAGTACTTAGGTACATATATACCATCAAAAGAAAAGGATACCTTTAAGGCTGCGTACACACGATCAGACCGGTCTGATGAAACTGGTCTTCAGACCAGTTTCATCGGACCAATTCGATGGTGTGTACGGCCCATCGGACCATTGTCCGTCGGATGAAAGTTTTAAAACTTGCTTTAAAATCTGTCCGTCGGAAAGATTCGATGGTTAGTACGCCAAAGCATCGGACCAAAAACCTGCGCATGCTCAGAATCAAGTCGACGCATGCTTGGAAGCATTGAACTTCCTTTTTTCAGCACGTTGGTGTGTTCCACGTGACCGCATTCTGGTCTGATCGGATTTTTGGTCCGATGGTGTGTACACACATCAGACCACTTCAGCCTGGTCCGATGAAAACGGTCCGTTGGACCAAGTGGGAAATAGATCTGGATAGAACCTTTACCCAAAGCCAACGTAAACAGATTATTTATTTGGCTTTAAACTCCTCTGTCTGTACGCGGACCCAGGAATAGGGATGAGCCGAACACCCCCCCCCCCCGTTCGGTTCGCATCAGAACCTTCGAACGGCTCGAACGTTCACTCGAACATTTAGAACTCCATTGACGTCTATGGGACTCGAACGTTCAAATTCAAAAGTGCTCATTTTAAAGCCTAATATGCAAGTTATTGTCGTAAAACGTCTTTGAGAACCCGGGTCTTGCCCCAGGGAACATGTATCAATGGAAAAAAGTTTAAAAAAACGGTTGTTTTTTCAGGAGCAGTACTTTTTTTTCCATTGATACATGTTCCCTCGGGAAAGACCCGGTACTGTGTCAAATGATTATAGCCTGGCTCCACAGAGTAAGGTCCCTTTCAGACTGGGGCGGGAGTCGCGGTGGCGGTATAGCGGCGATATACCGTTGGATTTGCCGCGGGAATCGGGCGCTAGCGGTGCGATATTAACCCCTGTTAGCGGCCGATAAAGGGTTAATACCGTCCGCGATGCGCATCTATAGAGGCGTATTGTGGGCGATATTGCCGCGGTTTCCCATTGTTTTCAATGGGAAGGATCGGTGAAGGAGTGGTATACACGCCACTCCTCACACCGCTCCAAAGATGCTGCTGACAGGAGATTTTTTTCTCTCCCGCCAGCGCATTGCATCAGTGTGAAAGCCTTAGGGCTTTCATATTGAGTATGCAATGAAGGAGTTTTTTAGGCGGTATAGCAGTGCCGCTGTACCGCCTGAAAGGGAAGATCCCAACCAGAGATCTTATGCTGGCTTGTGGCTTTCAAACCTAGCCTAGAGGTCTATGTAGCAGGATATCGTTAGCCCGATGTCAAATGGATATCCCTAGCTCACAGATGGTCAGGTGTGAATACAGCCAGGTGAGGAAGGAAAGAAGGCTGACATAGCGTAATCCAGTACGAAACGAGTCCTGTAGTGAACGGGCTGTGTTAGCCGGCCGATACAAAGTTTTTGGTTTGATGTCACCATTTTTACCTGTAGGAGAGCAGCACATTTCCAGCTAGTAAACTACCATCTGATGCGTCCACCCTTTGGAAATAGGACATGGATTTGCCCAACCCCCTTTTTTTCACAGGGACTTATCAATAGGTGACACAAATAGGGTCACCTATTTGGTTTAGTGATTTCAATTCATCTACAGCACAAAGTTTTGCAATTGATATACTTGCTGTTTTTGGTTGAGATATCACATTAGTTGCGCAGCTTGTTTTTTCTATAATTTGTCTATTTTGTGTGTGTCTCACATTTAAAGTTGCAGCATTTGTTTCAATTTTCGTTTGTCCATTTGACAGCGCAGTATTACCACAATTCTTTCACAACTAAGAGAGATAGGGGCCATGGAGGACTTGGTCCTCTCAGCCCAAAATAAGAAAGATCAGTACGATTAAATATGGAGGACTTGGAACCTGTTTATGGACTCGGAGGAGGGGAAGACACTATTGGATGGGACCTCAGAAAAGTGAGGAATAGCTAATAGGAACTTTAACTGCTATGAAGGGAAGTATACTCCTGCATATGGGGGAATAGAGACATGAAATACCTCCATCTTCTCCTTTTTTTTCTGGCGGTTGGTCATGAGAGAGAGGCAAGGGGAAGGAAAAGAAAGAGGAAAACAAAATGAGAGGTTATTAATTAATATTCTGTTAGTCCAAAAGTAAAGGGTAATGCGCAAAGTAAGGTATATATAATTAACTAAAATTTAAGGTATAGGCATAATCACGATAGACTGTTAGGGTGACTTAAATGTACTAGGACAGAAGGAAAAAGTAGATGTAAATGGTTTTATAAATTTTGGATGTGATAATATGCCTGTTGATATTTGTTCCTCGATTTTGATAAAATAAAGAAAGATTAAAATTGAAAAAAATTATAATTTCGCTCTGCAATACTCTGGTCCGGCCGCATCTAGAGTATGCTGTCCAGTTCTGGGCACCAGTCCTCATACTGGAAATTAGGAGGAAAGGTTGCGAGGACTGAACTTATTCTCTCTGGAGAAGAGATGCTTGAGAGGGGATATGATTTTAATTTACAAATACCATACTGATGACCCCACAATAGCGATGAAACTTTTTAGCAGAAATGGGAGTTTAACAAGACAAGTGGCAACTCATTAAAATTAGAAGAAAATAACTACGAAGAAGGTTCTTTACTGTAAGTGTGGCAAGGATGTGGAATAGAGCTTGCATTTGGTGGTATTTGATCACCTATGTTGTTTTTATTTTTTGCGCTATAAACAAAAAAAGAGCGACAAAAATTCAATAGCTTTTACTTTTTGCTATAGTAAATATCCCATTTTTTGGGGGGAAAAAAACGTTTTATTTTACTCAGTTTAGGCTGATATATATTTTTGGTAAAAGAAAAAAATTGCAATAAGCGTATATTGTTTTGTTTGCGCAAAAGTTATAGCATCTACAAACTATGGGAAAGATTTATGGCATATATGGCAGTTGTTTTTACTAGCAATGGCAGTGATTTGCGGTACTGCGACATTGCAGTGGACAGGTCGGACACTTTTGATGCATTTTTGGAACCATTGACATTTACAGAGCGATCAGTGCTATAAATATGCACCAATTGCTACGTAAATGTCACTGGCAGGGAAGGGGTTAACACTAGGGGGCAATAAAGGGGTTAACTGTGTTCCCTATTGTGTGTTCCGTGGGGGGGATAGGGACTGACTGGGGACTTTCTACTTTGTAGAAAGACACAATCTGTCCTCTCCTCAGACATCACAGGGATTTGTGTGATTACACACACAAACCCCCGTGCTCCCACTTGTGCATTCGATTGCGAGTTTAATTTACCTGGCTAACTATTGTGTGGAAGTGGGATACATACCTGATTTACATTCCAGCAGTGGGAACACTGCAGCTATTTCTTATTGAGCAGATCATTAGGCTAATGAGCTAGCGGATGGCGAGAGTATCAGCTATCTGGGAGACATATCAAATGCCGTTTCACTTTCTATAACTTGAGGTTTCCACTGTTTGGTAAGAGGCCAACACTAATATTATTTGGAAGAGCACTTTCACATGCACTGGAGCACTTTAAATTAGTTTGGAGCACTGAGCACCTTTTGCGGCACCTGGATGAATAAAATTTAATGATGGACTTTGTTTTTATGGTAATTTATTTGGTCTGTTTATGAAACATTATTATGCACATTAATTTATGACATACATTTGTGTGCAATTTTGTATGGTTTATAAAGCAAGACAAGGAAAGGTGGGAGCCAGGGGAATAGTTGCTGAGACTAACCCTGTAACGTTCCCACCCAGGAAATGAATGGACTATCTCGGTACTGATAATAGCAGAATACAATATAGAATTTAAAAATCTTTATTATGGATAAAAACAAATATGCAGTTGACATAAATTAAAACGAGAAAAACAGACACTCGAGGATCGCCCAAGAGACATCTGAGATTGTCAGTTGATAGATTGGTCGAAGTCTCGACTAGTTTTGTGGTAACCCGCTTCCTCAGGAGAACCAATCTATAAAGCAGATAATACAGTAAGGACATATACAAAACAATGACTCAGTATAACTACAGAATGTAATACATAAGAAAAAATGGGTAGCTTACCCAATGAATGGAAAATAGTCTGCGAATCATGGTCGCCATCAAAATTCCTCCAGCGGCGGACAAAGGAGATTGTGGATGGGTCTCTATGATATAAGGTATAAAAAGTAAAAAGAAAGGAGGGGGGGGGGTTTAAAACCCATAACCCATACAGAGTATATGGCAACCATAAAGGGAATGGGATGGGAGAAGAACCCCCCAAAAAAGGGAAAGGGAGGGGGGAAGAAAGTGGGGAGAAGGGGGGGAAAGGGAAACAGGAGGGGGGAATAAGGAGGGGGGGAAGGAGGGAAAAAAGGGGGAAGAAAAAGAGGGAGGAGGGGAGGGGGCACGAAGGGAAAAGGGAAGGAAAGGGGAGGGGGAGAGGGTGCAGGAAAGGGAGGGGAAAGGAAAAGACAGACAAGGAAAAACAGGGGAAAGAGAGAGACAGGGAAGGGGGAAAAAAGGGGGGCAGAGAAAAAAAAGGGGGGGTAGTTGGGGATGGTAGAAGGTTGCCAAAACTGATGGTAAGTTGCATTGAAAAGGTTAAAGTTATAACTCACCCCGACGGGTATATCAGGAAATAACCCGGAGGATAAAGGGCTGCTGGAGTTGTGGGGACTAAGGAACAGGTGGACCAATGGTTACCGGCTGGTATAGTTGCACGGGGAGTAAAAGGTAAATGGATTAAATATTGCCGCTAAAAAAACAGCAAAAAATATGGACTTGGATACGGTATTGCCGTTACTGGGGCGGGGGTAGAAGTACCCAAAGGCCTCCTTGGCTGCCAGCCATGTCCGTCCTGTTGATGCCTCGCAGCAACCACCGCCAATGAGAGAATCCACCATGTATGGTTTATATTTTGACACTTTGCACATATTTAGGTATTTATTTAAAGGGAAAGCGCACAGTATTTTTCAATCCAGTATTCAGGTTTGGTTGCAGCGATCGCACATTAAAATCTAGCACAAGGTTTATTTTTTTAACTTATCAATTTCAAAAATACCTTCATTTTTTCTTAAAATTTTGCATTTTCTCAGTTTAAACATTTGATATGTTTTCTACTTTCTATTGTGAATAAAATATAGGTTTATGAGATTTGTAAATCCTCGCATTGTTTTTATGTGAATATTACACAGCATTCTAACTTTTTGGGATTTTGGGGTTGGAGATGTGCAGGATTGTCTCTCCTAACAAATAGTTAAATATCTGAACCTTTAGGTGGAACATTGTATTTTAACATATTTAAGCAACAACAGCAAAAAGCCTGAAGAAGTGGAACACAAAAGCATTTCTAATTTTTTTACCTCTTCTAGATCATTTAGCTTTAATGTGAAAGTGCTGCCAGTATAAGTTCCATATTCGGCAAATAGCAGGTGCAGGAATGGATGGATCAAGATAAAGAAATAAATTATTCTGCAAGATGAAGCTATTTGCCTCACAGAAAAGCCCCTTTGTACCCGTGCTCTGTAATGCCAGATCAATAAAACAACCGTTATACCTGACCTCACCGAATCCTTTGATCTGGCATGTGCAAGCAATACAGTGTTTCATGAAAACGGAGATCTAGCTCTAAAGACTACTCTAACAACCAACTACTTAGTGCTTTACAGTGAGAAAGGGCTGTAAAGGAGGAAATCTAATCTTTTTCTACTGTCCTGTGAATACATTGCTAGACAGCTTGCAGTAAAGAATAACATTTGCTCACTTAGCTTTTATGTCAATTTTTTGATATTTCAAAAGAAAATACTATAAAATTAAGTTCAATGCTTCCGAGCATGCATCAAATTGTTTCCGAGAATGCACGTTTTTTTCTCTGTCAGAATTCCATATACAGACAAATGGAATTTCCCCTGTGCAGTAGGTGGCAGCAGTGGAGTCAAGGTTTGGGTGCTCTTCCCCAGCAGCCAACGGGAGGGTTGAGCCTTGCTGTGCATGCTGGGGAAGGGTATTTATGGGGCAGACGCCATTGGTTCTGGTTTTCATTCGTCCAGTGTGGCACCCACCTTTAGGGTGGCCACATCACGGCGCCCCGGCGTTATGGCCTACCGGGGCGTGCGTGCCACGCGGTGTTCCTGGTTCCGGGGCAACGCTCTGAGCAGCGACGGGGACCCAGCGAGCGACTGGGTTCCCCCTTATGAGGATCCCAAGCTGTATTGCTGTTCGGTGGGGAGTCTGTCTGAGGAGCGCCATTGAGAGGCTGGAGATCCAAAAGGGCCTTGACAAACCACCGGGGATCAAGGTAGCCGGACACTGAAGGATTGATCACCTGTCAGTCAGTACCTGGCGACAAGTTGAAGGAGACCCAGGCATAATTCACCTAAGGAGGATCTTCTCCATAACTACAATCAGAGAGGGCTTGTGGCAGAGGTTTCTCCCTGACGTTCACCAAGGAGGGTCTGTGGCAGAGACTTTATCCTACAAAGATTCGAGTGATACTCCGGCTGCCAGGTCAGTGAGAGAGGCCGGTCTGGGTACGCTAATTCCACTCAAGCAGGAGTGGCGCAGAGAAGTGTTACGTTTGGGAGCAGGACTGTTTCCCTATCACTACGCCTGAATTTGCTATTCTCCTTTCTTCCTTCAACTTTACTTTCCTCACCACAAGTTTTATTGTTTTTACCTGGCTGGGTAATAAAGAGCACCTGTTGCGGCCTTTCTTTTACTTCTACTAAATGCACCATGCACCCCTAGGAATTCGGAAGAGCCACAAGGTAAATGTGCCACCCAAAACAACCAGCAGCTTCTCCAGGGGTAGTGCTACACTTGTATGCAGGAAGTTTTCTTCATTTGTCTTCACAAAAGGCAGCTGGAGCAAAGTCAGAAAAGATCATGCTATATGGATCAGCAGTACGTAAGCTCCCATCCAAAGTAAACAAGACAGAGGGATCAGGTTGATGATGTGTCAAGCTCTGGCATTCAGGTGTATATCACAAGATATAGATCTAGTGTGGCTTGATGGGTTTCATTCTGTGATTATCCAAGTGTAAAGAACATAGAATATATCTTGCTGTGTTAGAAAATGACATTAGTAGGTAGGGAGAAGAGCACAAACAATGATTGATAAAACGCTCGCCAATTATAGCCAATAGGCTCTATTTAAACATTGTTTGTTAGGTAATGGGGTAGGATCCTTTGAAAAAGTCCTACTGGACGAAACGTCAGGATTACACCTCATTGCAAACCCGGAAGCAGCCTGAACGTTATGGTGTGGAACAACTGTGAGTGCATTCTTGCGGATATACCACTGTGATTCATCCAGAACACACTAACAGTCTGGCATTGCGCTGAAAGGTTTTTTATTATTTTAACTATGTACGTGCATCTGATTAAGGGGGGAATATGGGATCATTTTGAATAAATATACAGTATTATGCTATGGAAGCACTCTTTGTTGTTTATTATTCACATGAATCGGAGAAATATCCAGACCCAGTATCTGCATAAAGTGATTCAGAGAAGGAGTTTCCTAAAATGGTGTGAAAGGTCGTTTGATCTTATCCTTGTGGTAAGCATATCCCCATAAGGGGTCGTTTGACGTCACGCGGTGGTTAAATGGTGGTTTGTTAAGAAGATTTCTGACACCCTACTGTACATCTTTACTCTTTATGAACTTTCTTCCGTTTGGCATTAATTGGGATCGGATCCCACGCAGTTCTTGCTTCATTTTGAGGATCTAAGCGCTGCTTGCAACTTATATATGGACTCCATTTTGTGATTCCTCTATTTTTTGCTTGTTTATACATATTATTTTCATTTTTAGCGGCTTCTATTGCTCATCTTGTGTAGTTTTTTAATTAATATTACACAGGACATTGTAACTATCATCTGTCCCTTTATCTCCGGATACCTTTACAGTCATACTTAGCGCTGGGTGGTGCTTATAAGGGAGGGCCAATTGTAGCATCGCAGTGTTCAGATAATGATTGATAAAAGTTGAGAGGTGAAATATGGTAAAATAAACAAACATTTTCCATAAACAAAAAACCTTGTTCCACACACCCTACTTAGGGGAAAATACTCACAACATGCTCAGTTGGCCTTTAGGCTTCATTCACACCTGGGCATTTTGGACATTCTTGTGAAATGTGTTACTTCTAATGGCACCCCAATCGCAGTGCGAAGGTGCCACACACTGCAACTCATTAAGCTTATCGTTCTAAAAGGAGCAGGAGCTTCTTTTGGACAACAGCAGCGTGCATTGCGATTTGCCTCGATTGCAGCACGACATTAGAAGTAATGACATCAGGGCCGGACTTACCATTAGGCTTGACTGGGCTCAAGCCCATGGCCCCAGGGCCCCGGACAGCAACCCCTACTTTTTTTATTTATTTTTTATAAAAAAAAAGATGTTATATATATATATATAATTATTATTATTATTATTATTATTATAGGGCCCAGAGGTCTCCAAGGCCCCCAGATGGCAACCCCCCCCTTTTTTTAATTTTTTTTAAAAAAAATGTATATATATATATTTTTTTTATTAAAGGGCTCAGATTTCCCCAGGGCCCCATGTGGCAACCCCCCCTTTATTTATTTATTTTATAAATGTTTATTTTTTTATTATTATTATAGGGCCCAGAGGTCTCAGGGCCCCCGGATGGCAACCCCCCTTTTTTTATATTTTTTATATTTTATATTTATATTGTCTTTATATTTTTTATAAATGTTTCTTTTTTTATTTTTATTTTTTTTATTAAAGGGCCCAGAGGTTTCTTTTTTCTTTTTATTAAAGGGCCCAGAGATCCCCAGGGCCCCGGATTTCAGGTGGTAGCACCCCCCCCCCCCGGTTCTCTGTTCCAGGGGGCACATGCCTTAAGCTGTGTCAGGACCCCAAAATTCCTGATGGCGGCCCTGCGCATACCTCCCACCACGCATGGATTCTGCAGGACTTTCCGCTTCTTCCCGCAGTGCCGCAAAATGGTTAATTTTCCTGCACTGCAATAGGAGGCAGCACGGAAGCAGGAGGAACCGGAGCGGTGTGTGGAGGACTGTGGCTGCTGAAGGGAAGAAAGCCGACAGCCGGGTTAATGACAGTCTGTGGCCCTGGCTGTTGGCACAGGTTGGCTCAACAACTTTAATGAGCACCCCCCCCCCCCCGCTCAACAACTATGATCCCCCCTCGCTCCAGGGGGCCCTTTCAACACTCAAGCCCAGGGGCCCCCACCACCCTAAGTCCTGCCCTGAATGTCATTGATTCTGTGAATGGATCCTAAAGTATATCTAAAGGTAAAATATTTAATTTGTGTTGGATAGACAAGGGAAAACCGTCTGCTTTCTTTTGACAGTTGTGACTAGAATAAAACATCCCCTTCTGGTGAAATTGAGAATAAAGACAAATGAGAACAAAGGTTCTACCCTGCCACAAACTACTAAAAAACGGAAAAAAAAAATGGTTTTTAGATGTGATTTAGGGATTCACATGGGGCCGTCGTGAAAGCAATGAGGGGGGGTCACTTGAAAGCTCAATGACATACGGTAATTTTATTTAGTACATACTTTAACCCTAACAATATACAAGAAGTAATCCTATAATATAAACCACATTGAACTAATAAAAATCCTTAAAACAGAATTCCAGGCTAAACCTAACCAGTCGCAACACCTTGGCGTTGAGCGAGCGTAAATATGCGGCCTCTTGGTGGCTGGGCCTTGGCACAGAGTAGCCACATATTTGCATGCAACAGCGCCCATAGAGCTTTGCAGAGAGCACATGCCCTGCCTACTCCAGGCACAGTAACAGGCGGCTCACACAAGCAGCGATCGGGAGTTTTCTGATCATGTCACATGGTCACAAGCCCCACCCTGCAATTCCGGCATTCCAAACCCCTTCAAGAGCCGGTGGGAGCCAATGCCAAGGGGTTAAAATTGCTTCTGCCTGGCCCACCTGTACTACAAAAAGGGGAACAGCCGGGATCCGAGGGCACTGGAGAACGGTAACTTGGGTACAGGTGTGGAAAAGATGGACTTTGTAGGCACTTATTTAGAAAATTAGAAAGAGACTCTAATATTTTACAAATAAATACAATTCATCAGTGACAAAACATTTCTGATGAAACATATAAAACATTAAAAAGACATATATAAACAAGAATGTCAAGATATATTACTAGATGATACAAATCTAGGATATAAACTAAACTGCATTTATAGTATCTATAAATGCAGTTTTGGAAATATGTTGCAATATATCCTTTTCCGTTATGTTTCATTTACTTTGTGTTTATCTGTTTACATATTGTAGTTCTCAATGTTCCTGAAGATGTGGCTTTGATCCACGAGACATGTAGAGCAATCTTTGAGGAATGTGAACAAATGTCAGGATTTCTACAATGATAATCCAGTCGATACCAACAAATTAACTGCTATGCCTTGTTTTGAAAAAGTCTATAGCGCGTTTAGTTTATATCCTAGATTTGTTTCATTCAATCCCCCCCCCCCCACAAGAACTATGGGAAAAAATACAACTTAAAAAAACTCACCATGCCTCTTACTAAATACATTGGAATGTCTGCTTTCCAAAAAGGGGTTATTTGTGGGGTATTTGTACTTTCCTGGCTTGTTGGGATCTCAAGAAATGAGATGGGCCTTTAGTACATCAGGCGTGATCAGATGTGATAATTTTTCAATGATTTGCACCATAGCTTGTAGACTCTCTGGCCCAGATTCACAGAGCAATTACGCCTGTCTAACTGGTGTTAGACAGGAGTAATTTCAAATTTCGCGCGCCGTATCACTAGTTTGAATCCTCAAACCATGATACGGCGGCTTCGGGCTTCGATCCGAGAGGCTTACGTCCTCGTAAGCCTTCGGATCTACACTGCGATATTTTTGCGGCCGCTGGGAGGAGTTCGCATCATTTTCATGCGTCGGGATATGCAAATGAGTTTTTACGGCGATCTACGAAGGTACGAGTGTCCCTCGCCATCGCCTACGTCATTTTTATGCTACGTAATGTTAGAGGAGCTTTTTGCTGGTCTAACAGTGCGTAACCCATGTAAAGTATGGCCGTCGTTCCCGCGTCGATTTGAAAATATTTTTTTTTTTTTTAACGTAACTCGTTCGGGATTAGGAATGTACGTAAACGACGCTACTACGACGTGACGACGTGTTTTCGCGCAATGCACGGCAGGAAATTTGCGAACGGAGCATGCGCAGTTCTTTTGCTGCGGGAATGCGCCTATTTTAAATGCTTCACGCCCCCTACTCGCGCAGATGGATTGCGACGGGAGAAATACACTACGCCGCCGTCGTAGAGCCAGGTAAAAAACGGCGGCGTAGTGTATTTCTGATACGCTACGAGAATCTAATTCTCTATGAATCTGCCCCTATAACTTTCACAAAGACCAAATAATATACACTTTTTTTGGTTATTTTTACTAAAGATATGTAGTAGTATACATTTTGGCCCAATTTTATGAAGAAAAAAAAATTATTTGCAAAATTTTACAATACAAACTAAAAAAGTTTTTTTTTGTTTTTTTTAAATCTCAATTTTTTCGCTTATATTGCAAAAAATAGAAAACCCAGCAGTGATTAAATACCACCAAAAGAAAGCTCTGTTTGTGAAAAAAAAAAAAGATAAAAAAGCCCTGTATTGAAGTGGTTAAAGTGGTTGTAAAGGCAGAGTTTTTTTTTTATTTCAATGCATTCTATGCATTAAGATAAAAACCTTCTGTGTGCAGCAGACCCCCTCATACTCGATCCAGCGATGTTGCCAACGGCGGATCCAGGGGGGGGGGCAACGGGGCCCCTTTTTTTTTAGGGGTCCGGAGGTCCCCAGGGGCCTGGAGGCCACCAGGGCCCCAGATGGCAAACTCCTCTTTTTTTCTTTATTTTTTTATAAAAAAAAAATTTTTTAACATATTTTTATTTTTATTTTTTATTAAAGGGCCAATTTTTTTTCTTTTATTTTTTTTAGAAGTCCGGAGGTCCCCAGGGTCCCGGAGGCCGCCAGGGCCCCGTATGGCAATCCCCCCTTTTTTTATTTATTTTAATAACCACTTAAGGACCCCCGCACGCACATATACGGCCACAGAATGGCTCGTACAGGCACAAGGGCGTAAATTTACGTCCCCACCTGAGTGCGGTTCGGGGGTCCCCCTACCTCTGGGAGCGATCCGGGATCTGCGGGCGGATGTCCGTGATATCCGCCCCCCCCGCGATCGCTCCCAGCCAATGGGAGCGCGCTCCCAGCCTGTCACTTCCTCCTCCTGTGTTTACACAGGAAGGAGGAAATGATGTATTCTCTCATCGCAGCGCTGTTTCCCAGCGCTGCTGATGAGAGAAGACATCACAAGTAAGTGTGCACCAACACAACACTGACACACACTCACATAGGCATATTAACCCCTTGTGATCGCCCCCCCCACCCCCCTGTCACAGTGTCACTGAATGCAGTGATTTAATCACTGCATTTAGTGTCAGTGTGACAGGCAGTGTAAAAAACAGTTAGTGTTAGGTTCAGGATAGCCCCCCCACCCCCCCTAATAAAGTTTTAACCCCCTGATCACCGCCCTAGTTAACCCTTTCACTCCCTATTGCCAGCGTCACTAAGCGATCATTTTTCTGATCGCTGTATTAGTGCCGCTGTTCCCGCTAGGTAGCTATTTTTTTTTATTGCAATTTTTTTTTTTACTAAAGACATGTGGCTAAATAAATTTTGGCCTAAATGTTTGACTAAAATTTAGTTTATTTGATTTTTTTTTAACAAAAAGTAAAAAATAGTGTTTTTTTTTCAAAAATGTCGCTCTATTTTTGTATATAGCGCAAAAAATAAAAATCGCAGAGGTGATCAAATACCACCAAAAGAAAGCTCTATTTGTGGGAAGAAAAGGACGCAAATTTTGTTTGGGAGCCACGTCGCACGACCGCGCAATTGTCTGTTAAAGCGACGCAGTGCCGAATCGCAAAAACACCTTGGGTCATTTACCAGCGTATTGGTCCGGGTCTTAAGTGGTTAAAGGGCCATTTTTTTTAGGGGTCTGGAGGTCCCCAGGGGCCCGGAGATCCCCAGGGCCCCAGATGACCACCCCCCTTTTTTTTATTAAATTTGTATATATAAAATTATTATTATTATTATTGTTAGTATTATTATTAAAGGGCACAGAGGTCCCCAAGGCCCCCGGAGGACAACCCTCCTATTTTTTATAATTTTTTTTAATTTTTTTAATATTTTATTTATTTTTTTCTCTTTTTTTTATATATAGATATATTTTTATTAAAGGGCTCAGAGGTCCCCAGGGCCCATGTGTCAAACCCCCTTTTTTTAATAAATGTTTTTTTTTATATATTGTTTTATTTATTTTTTATAACTTTTTTTTTTTATCATTTTTTTTTAACTGCTTTGCGGTGCCTGCAGCTGCTGCTGCCGAGTCTGTCACTCTCTCTCTCTCATCACCAGGGCTGGTAGGCTGCCTGTCCTGAGGCTGCTTTGAGCTGTTGCTGACTGCAGCACTCCCCTCTCTCCTGCTGACATCGGGCATCTCTGGCTGTGTGTGAGAGCTGGATCTGTGTTCGACTGTGCTGCCTGTGCTAGACCTGCGCGTGTGATAGTAGATGGGGATGGAACACTGATTGAACCAGTGTCAGGGATTCTAAATAGACCAGTACTGTGTGCCTACACAGAGGAGACCAACACTGTATGCAGTGAAAAGGTGTTTATTTACAAGGTGAACAAAACAGGTGAAGACAAACAGTGCACAAATAACAACAAAGCATATATAAGTGAAGGGGAAATGCCGTAATCATAAACCAAAAGCCAAGCCGAGGTCATATACGAGGAGATCACAGAAGAAGCTGCAGACAGGGAATGGGCAGGAAGGGAATGTCCAGGAGAGGGATCAGGTCAGGTCGGATCAGATCAGAAGTCAAGAAAGGGGACAGCAGGCTCAGGGTCAGATATCAGATCTCAGGATCAGGTTAGTAGACAGATACCAGGGCGAGGAGTGATTACACACGCCGGGTATTATAGAGGCGTGCTGATTGCATTCAGGTCACACCTGGACGCAGGAAGGGCTGTGTGCTCCATACTGCCAAGACCTTTCCTGACAATCAGTGTTTTGTCTATCACACAAGCCTGTCTGGGGGGGACCTTGCTAGAGCACACTGGCCTACCGAACACAGACCTTCAGCTCCTGTTTGTTCCATGACACACGTCGGGAGAGGAGATGCCTGCTGTGTGTGATCGAGGCAATGCCATGGTGAGTGCCGTGCACAGTGTGGCTGCATTCATAGACAAAAGCGGGGCTGCATTGATAGACAAAAGTGGGACTGCATTGATAGACAAAAGTGGGAATGCATTGATATACAAAAGTGGGAATGCATTGCAAAAGTGGGGATGCATTGATATGCAAAAGTGGGGTTGCATTGATATACAAAAGTGGGACTGCATTGATATACAAAGGTGGGGCTGCGTTCATATACACAGTGAGGCTGCAATGATCTCTTGTACCATGTCTTCAGTCTCTGACCATCCCTTGTACCACGTCTGCAGTCTCTGACCATCTCTTGTACCACGTCTGCAGTCTCTGACCATCCCTTGTACCACGTCTGCAGTCTCTGACCATCCCTTGTACCACGTCTGCAGTCTCTGACCATCCCTTGTACCACGTCTGCAGTCTCTGACCATCCCTTGTACCACGTCTGCAGTCTCTGACCATCCCTTGTACCACGTCTGCAGTCTCTGACCATCTCCTTGTACCACGTCTGCAGTCTCTGACCATCTCTTGTACCATGCCTGCAGTCTCTCACCATCTCCTGTACCACATCTGCAGTCTCTGACCATCCCTTGTACCACGTCTGCAGTTTTCCTGACCATCTCTTGTACCACGTCTGCAGTTTTCCTGACCATCTCTTGTACCACGTCTGCAGTCTCTGACCATCTCCTTGTACCACGTCTGCAGTCTCTGACCATCTCTTGTACCATGTCTGCAGTCTCTGACCATCTCCTGTACCACGTCTGCAGTCTCTGACCATCCCTTGTACCACGTCTGCAGTTTTCCTGACCATCTCTTGTACCACGTCTGCAGTTTCTGACCATCTCTTGTACCATGTCTGCAGTCTCTGACCATCTCTTGTACCATGTCTGCAGTTTCTGACCATCTCTTGTACCATGTCTCCATTCTCTGACCATCTCTTGTATCACGTCTGCAGTCTCTCACCATCTACTGTACCACGTCTGCAGTCTCTCACCATCTCCTGTACCACGTCTGCAGTCTCTCACCATCCCTTGTACCACGTCTGCAGTCTCTCACCATCCCTTGTACCACGTCTGCAGTCTCTCACCATCCCTTGTACCACGTCTGCAGTTTCTGACCATGTCTTGTACCACGTCTGCAGTTTCTGACCATGTCTTGTACCACGTCTGCAGTTTCTGACCATGTCTTGTACCACGTCTGCAGTTTCTGACCATCTCTTGTACCATGTCTGCAGTCTCTGACCATCTCTTGTACCATGTCTGCAGTTTCTGACCATCTCTTGTACCATGTCTGCAGTCTCTGACCATCTCTTGTACCATGTCTGCAGTCTCTGACCATTTCCTTGTACCACGTCTGCAGTCGCTGACTATCTCCTTGTACCACGTCTGCAGTCTCTGACCATCTCTTGTACCATGCCTGCAGTCTCTCACCATCTCCTGTACCACATCTGCAGTCTCTGACCATCCCTTGTACCACGTCTGCAGTTTTCCTGACCATCTCTTGTACCACGTCTGCAGTTTTCCTGACCATCTCTTGTACCACGTCTGCAGTCTCTGACCATCTCCTTGTACCACGTCTGCAGTCTCTGACCATCTCTTGTACCATGTCTGCAGTCTCTGACCATCTCCTGTACCATGTCTGCAGTCTCTGACCATCCCTTGTACCACGTCTGCAGTTTTCCTGACCATCTCTTGTACCACGTCTGCAGTTTCTGACCATCTCTTGTACCATGTCTGCAGTCTCTGACCATCTCTTGTACCATGTCTGCAGTTTCCGACCATCTCTTGTACCATGTCTCCATTCTCTGACCATCTCTTGTATCACGTCTGCAGTCTCTCACCATCTACTGTACCACGTCTGCAGTCTCTCACCATCTCCTGTACCACGTCTGCAGTCTCTCACCATCCCTTGTACCACGTCTGCAGTCTCTCACCATCCCTTGTACCACGTCTGCAGTCTCTCACCATCCCTTGTACCACGTCTGCAGTTTCTGACCATGTCTTGTACCACGTCTGCAGTTTCTGACCATCTCTTGTACCATGTCTGCAGTCTCTGACCATCTCTTGTACCATGTCTGCAGTTTCTGACCATCTCTTGTACCATGTCTGCAGTCTCTGACCATCTCTTGTACCATGTCTGCAGTCTCTGACCATTTCCTTGTACCACGTCTGCAGTCGCTGACTATCTCCTTGTACCACGTCTGCAGTCGCTGACCATCTCCTGTACCACGTCTGCAGTCTCTGACCATCTCCTTGTACCACGTCTGCAGTCTCTGACCATCTCCTCTACTACGTCTGCAGTCTCTGACCATCCCTTGTACCATGCCTGCAGTCTCTGACAATCCCTTGTACCACGTCTGCAGTCTCTCACCATCTCCTGTACCATGTCTGCAGTCTCTCACCATCTCTTGTACCACGTCTGCAGTCTCTGACCATCTCTTGTACCACGTCTGCAGTCTCTGACCATCGCTTGTACCATGTCTGCAGTCTCTGACCATCTCTTGTACCATATCTGCATTCTCTGACCATCTCTTGTACCATGTCTGCAGTCTCTGACCATCTCTAGTACCATGTCTGCAGTCTCTGACCATTTCCTTGTACCACGTCTGTAGTCTCTGACCATCTCCTGTACCATGTCTGCAGTCTCTGACCACCTCTTGTACCACGTCTGCAGTCCCTGACAATCGTCTACAAACCATGGGATAGATTTATGGCATTCATATTTAAATATTTTTTACTAGTAATGGCGGGGATCATTGATTTTTTAGCAGTACTGCAACATTGCAGCGGACACATCGGACACCTAATTGAGTTCTGTAAGCAACACCTTATTTTCTGGCAGTGCCCCTCCCGAGACTAGACTCTGGATCCGCCCTTGGATGTTGCATGAGAAACTCGGCTGTTCGGGACTCTTTCTCCTAATTTGCAGACAGCAGCGAAGCCATCCCACTGCTGTCAAAGTTAGTGAGCGAATAAGGAGAGAGCAGTGGTGGCTGGTGCTCAAAATTTTTGGGGGGCGCAAACGAAAAATAAAATAAAAAAATTCAGCCTTACTGTGCCTATCAATTGTCACAACTGTGCCATGCCATCAAACGCAGCCACTGTGCCAATTGTCGCCACTGTGCCCTTTGTCACCACTGTACCCATTGATGCCTCTGCCCTTTGTTGCCGCTGTCCCCTGTAAAATGCACTTACCTTTCTGCTTCCACGTCCCTCGATGTCTTCTCCCGCCCTCGATGATGCTTCAGCCAATCAGGTTACCAATAACCAGAATAGGCAAACCTGATTGGCTGAGACGGCCGTCCCTGGACTTAATCTAGACCGGCCTACTTTAATTTTGAGTGTGACCAACAGCACCCCCTTACATCAGTGTCCCCAGCAGAGTCCCCCCATTGCACCAGCAGAGTCCCCCCATTACACCAGCAGCCCCCATACATCATTAGCAGAGTCCCCCATTACATCATTAGCAGAGTCCCCCCATTACACCAGTAGGGTCCCCCCATTACATCATCAGCAGAGTCCCCCCATTACATCATCAGCAGAGTTCCCCCATTACACCAGCAGCACCCATTACATCAGCAGAGTCCCCCCATTACACCAGCAGCCCCTATTACATCATCAGCAGAGTCCCCCCATTACACCAGCAGCCCCCATTACATGATCAGAGTCCCCCCATTACACCAGCAGCACCATTACATCAGCAGAGTCCGCCCCATTACATCAGCAGAGTCCCCCCATTACATCAGCAGAGTCCCCCACCCATTACACCAGCAGCCCCTATTACATCAGCAAAGTCCCCCCATTACACCAGCAGCACCCATTACATCAGCAAAGTCTCCCCATTACACCAGCAGCCCCCATTACATCAGCAGAGTTCCCCCCATTACACCAGCAGCCCCCATTACATCAGCAAAGTCCCCCCATTACACCAGCAGCACCCATTACATCAAAGTCCCCCCATTACACCAGCAGCACCCATTACATCAGCAGAGTCCCCCCATTACACCAGCAGCACTCATTACATCAGCATAGTGTCCCCATTACACCAGCAGCCCCCATTACATCAGCAGAGTGTCCCCATTACACCAGCAGCCCCCATTACATCAGCAGAGTCCCCCCATTACACCAGCAGCCCCCCTCCCACATGTACTTACTTACAGTGCTGAAGGCAGCAACACGTTCCTCTCTTCAGTAACACTAGCAACAGCACCCCCCCACTAAAAGAACTTGACAGTGCCCAGTGGAATGGGGTCCAGAACGCTGCTGCTGGTGGGTGAGAGAGAGAGTGCATTCAGGCCAGGCTGCAGCATCGATAAATTGAAGTGGAGGGGGGAACCTGAAGCAGTGCACACTGCTGCTCCGGAGTTGAGTGCAGGACTCTGAGTGAACTGCGGAGGGGAGCCGCTGCTGGATTGTAGATCATGAGAGCCCACGGCTTCCTGCAGCAATGGAATCGGCACATTGAGGGGGAACCTGAAGCAGTGCACACTGCTGCTCCGGAGGGGAGTGCTGTGAAGTGAACTGGGGGGGGGGGCCGCCGCCACTGCTAGATTGTGGATGAGAGAGACACAAACACAGGTATACGTATGCTGGTGGTAGCGGAGCTGGGTGGCAATACTAGCGGCGGCGGGGGTGCTGCAGACAGTGCTGGTGCGGGGGATGGAGCGGGAACACTTACCTTCAATGGTTGGCGCCGCTCCTCTAAGATGCCCCCACACGCGCTACAGAGGGATACCGCCGGAAGACATGTGATGATAGTGATACCGGAAGTCAATGCATGTACTGCCCACTGACCTCTGCTCCAGTCCCGCCGCGCCAATCCCATGACAGCTAGCAGGCATGCTAGCAAATCAAAGGAAGTGGGAGTGTGTGCGGGCGCACAGCTTGCGCCCTGCACATGCCCTAAACATGGGCAAATCAGCTTCCCAGCCTGCAATCAGCTGTCCGGCGCCTGGTCACTCTTAAAGTGACATTAAAAAAAAAAAAAGTTTTTTTTTTCACAGCTTGGGGGGGGGGGCGGCGCCCGAGCGCCCCCTATGGGCGGGCCGCCACTGGGAGAGAGAGGGGGTGGGGCCAAGCCGTGACTTCATGTCTGAATGGACACACAGAGCTGCGGCTTGGCTGCCCCCATAGCAACCTGCTTGCTGTAGGGGCACTCAAGAGGAGGGTGGAGCCAGGAGCACCAAAGAGGGACCCGAGAAGAGGAGACTGCTTTGTGCAAAACCAATGCACAGAGCAGGCAAGTATAACATGTTTATTATTTTTACCAAAAAAATACTTTAATATCACTTTGATGCTAGATTCTTTACATGACCGCAGTCTCTGCCTATTTCCTGGACATTGGTGAGCGCACTCCATGCTAAGTGTACCTCCTGCGTACAGTGCAAGTAGACCCCACCCACACACTTGGAGTAGTCAGAGATGGATCTCCTGTCAATAGGCATATGCTTAAGCGGATATAGGATGTCTTTAGCAGAACCATCATTTTTTTTGGTACAGGAGTGGATTTCATGGGTAGCGACACTAATTAATACTGTTTTTGTCATCACAGTTGAACCAGTTCCTGCCCACGGCTACAGTGCAGGCTTACATTGCCAGAGGGGCATCCATAAATGTCCGACTGTGATCGCGCTGCCCTCGCTCCTCCTAAGGCCTCGTACACACGAGCAGACAGATTTGTTCAAATCTGTCTGTCCGACAGATTTGAACAAATCTGTCTGCTGGAATTTTGGTTTGCTCGCGTGTACACACGAGCAAACCAAAATCCCCGCCAGCAGACGGCGCGCTGACGTGTCGGTGACGTGGCGGTGACGCCGCCACGTCACCGCACCAGGAAGTAAAACACTTCCGCGCATGGGCCGAATCCATTCGGCGACGGTGCGGGACGACATGTCTGCTGGTAAGTGTACTAACCAGCAGACATGTCGGGCGGACGGATTCCCACCCGATAGATTTCAAAGCATGCTTTGAAATCTGTCGGGTGGCCAAATCCGTCAGCTCGGCCGTACACACGATCGAATCTGTCTGCTGAAACAGATTTGATCGTGTGTACGAGGCCTAAGGCACGCTGTGTAATCGCTGTGTCCTTAGGACACAGCTAATCACAAATCGGGGGGGAAAAAAACAAACACAGTGGCCCTTTACCATGTGATCAGCTGTGTTCAATGACAGCTGATCACGATATGAAGCCAAGCTGGTTATTAAGCTGCTGTCAGCATGAAGAGAGAGGAGAGACAATAACTGGCTTGTCTGAAAGAGATGTCTAAACTTATAAGCAGGGCACTGATTAGTGTCCTGATTATCAGTGCAGTCCCAATAGTGCCCACCAGTGCAGCCAATCAGTGACCACCAGTGCTCCGTTAGTGTAACCTATCCTTGCTGCCTACCAGTGCCTCTTCATCAGTGTCCACCAGTGCCACCACATCTGTGCCCATTAGTGCAGCCTCACCAGCGCCGAACTACCGGTTTGCAACATTATGATTTTTTTATTTTTCAAAATCTTAAGCCCTGGTTCACATTGATGTGATTTTGCATGCGATTGACATGTCAAATTGCATGCCCAATTGGCGTCAATGGCAGCGTCTGAATCGGTGTGGCGCCGCACCAACTGCCAAAAGTCGTTTTTGTACTACTTTTGGTAATTTCAGGGTGCAATTTCCATTGACATATGTGCAGAAACCCGTACAGATGTCTCTGAAATCCCCCCGAAGTCGATGGACTGACATGCGGGACTTAAATCAATTCATCCCCGCAGTCAGTGTGAACCAGGGCTTTTTTATTTGCTGCTAAACAAATGAAAAAAAAAAAAACTACCAGTGGTGATTAAGGCTTGATTTACACCTATGCATGTTGCTTTTGAGCGTTTTTGCAGTGATTTTTGCGGTGCTTGCTGCGTTTTTCGACGCACGTTTTACCCCGATTTTGCCTTTTGGGGGGGGGGGGGGGTTTAGCTGCCAATTTTTATTTTTTTACATTTCCTTTAACAACCAGCTATAAACAGGTTAAAAGAAAATGCAAACCACAAAAAATCACGGTACTTGCGTTTTGGATGCGGGTCCATTGAATTCTACGCTGCTTTTTGCAGGAAAAAAAGTCCCCGACCCTTTCCAAAAACACAGAGGCACAAAAAAGCATTGATGTGAACATGATCCATAGGAAACCATGTTAAAAAAATTCCCTGCATTTCTGCAAAATGCATCAAAAAAAGCATTAGTGTTAATGGAGCCTAAATACCACCAAAAGAAAGCTCCATTTGTGTGAAAAAAATAAAATAAGAAATCATATGGGTACAGTGTTGCATGACTGCGCAATTGTCATTCAAAGTGTGAGGCGCCGTACACACGGCCGAGGTTCTCGCTGAAAATCAGCGAGAACCTCGCTGGAATGCACATTCCAGCGAGGACCTCGGCCGTGTGTACGGTCTCAGCGAGCTTCCCGTCGGGAAGCCCGTCGAGCCGAAATAGAGAGCACGCTCTCTATTTCCTCGACGGCCCGCCTGGAAGAATGGCTGGTTGCCATTCCCGACGGGCGGGTCGCCGAATTCGACGGCCGGGAGAGAACCTCGACGGGCGGAACGATGTGTTCTGCCCGTCGAGGTTCTCTGCCGTGTGTACGGCGCCTGACAGCGCTGAAAGCTGACAATTGGCCTGGGCAGGAAGGGTGTAAATGTGCCAAGTAGACAAGTGGTTAATCTATAAATATAATTTGTAACAAATCAACATGAAAAACATCTATACTCTGCATTTTTGGAAGCCATGTGTTGCACTTTAGGATGTGTACCATATTTTCACTAAATTAACCTTATTTTAGTGCCTGATGTTTATTGCTACTTACAATAATTATATAACAGATGGAGCAAGGTCACCAGGGATCCGCTGGGCAGCCCTGCTCCTCTGAATGTCTCTATCATATTACACAAATTTAACCTACCTACTGTTTAGGGAATCCTCACATTCAAAACAGGATGACTACACAATTTAAATCTATATATTAACAATAGCATTCATATACCACATTCAGAAACTGTGCAACTATATCCAATATGGTTATATTTTGTCCCTGAAAACTGACCAGTACAGATATCACAACAAAAGGACCTATGTAACACAATACCCCACTTGTACAAGGCAGTATATATTATAGGTTACTACTAGTCTAGGTCTGTTGTCAGGTGTTTCCCCCTGTCTCTGGATGTGAGGTTGCACCTGGAGAAATTCTTAATCCCATTAGTTGAATTCCCTTAAAGTGGATGTAAACCCCCCAAAAAATTGTTTTTGATGTCACAATGTTGAGTATAAGATTTCCTATCATCTGTGCCCAGCCTTGCCACACATAGTTAATCCAGCACTGAGTAATCCTCTTTTAAAGTCCAGTGCAAATTAACAGAATTCCAGATAAAAACTTGCCAAATTATAAAGTCCGTTTCTCTGTTATTCCTTTCAGTAACAGGTTATTTACAAATCTAGCTTGGACATGTTTATCATAACAAGAGGTGATCCAAAGTTCATTGTATATTACTAGGATGTGTTATGATGTTATATCACCTCATGTTATGATAAACAAAACATAACATATGATAAACATGGCCTAGCTAGATATGTAAATATCCTCTCACTCAAAGCAAGAAGAGAGAAAACTGACTTTTTTATTTAGGCAGGTTTTATCTGGAAGGCTGTTCATTTTCACTGAACATAAAAGAGGATTTCTCAGATCTGGATTAACTCTGTGTGGCAAGACTGGGCACAGATGATAGGAAATCTTATACTCTACATTGTGACATTTAAAAAAAAAAGTTTTTTTTGGGGTTTACATCCACTTTAACACAGCAGGTGTTGAACTTGTACAATAAACAGGTTGTATTGTTTTAATAAACAATGGCCTTTATAAAGGGACACGCACTTTAATAACACTGAAAAGATACTGACGGAGCAAAAAAGAGCGGTAAAGGTTGTATTGTTTTGTCCAGAAGTTGACCCTTTATCCTATTTTTTAACTCCTTATGATAATCTGGTAGTTTTTGTTATTTTGCCAAAGGAACCAAATCCTGCAGATTAGACCACATTTGTAGTGCGTTGTTTTCATTCACCTTTAAGGCCGGGTTCACACTGGTACGACACCATAGTCGCACTACTTTGGATCTGACTTTCCCCTATGACTTGAAGTCTGAGTTCAATGAACAGGGATCCAACTTCTATCCCTGACAAAAGCAGGCACTGTGTCTCGTCTTTGATTGGGGGCGGACCCCCATGCCGTTTTTTTTCGGCGTAGGGGTTCCCCTTAAAATCCATACCAGACCGAAGGGCCTGGTATACTCTTGGAGGGGAACCCATGCCATTTTTTTTTAATGTAGCGTAGAGTTCCCCTTCAATATCATCAAAGCACAAGTCGCATGCTAAAGTTGGATCAGGCAAGACGGTGATCCAAGTTCAATGATATTCAATGAGCTGAAGTAGGATCAAAGTCGGACCAAAGTAGTACTGGGAGCATTTTCAAAGTCATACAAAACATATAAATGTAGCGCTAATGTGCAACCAATGATGAATATACTGAATTAAATTATATATACATATATATGTGAATACATGGGACAAAATATATGCGCAAATACAGTCTCTATGAAAAAGGGGGGTGATAGTCCAATAAATGATGAGTGGTGGTGCTCCCTTAATCCAAACGTGAAAACCAAAGAATAGGACCAGTCAATTCTGCAGCTCTCAAAACGACCTCCAAAACTCCAAATAGTAGTAACCAAAATGGATAGTAGATGTATATATGGAGTGACCCAACAGAGGTCAAAAAGCAAGGCCAAATGAAGAGTAACCCCAACAGCACACAGCACTATGCTGTTTATGGCGGCGCTGGTGATAGTGCTGTGAGCTGTTGGGGTTACTCTTCGTTTGGCCTTGCTTTTTTACCTCTGTTGGGTTACTCCATATATATATCTAGTCTACCATCCATTTTGGACTATCAACCCCCCTTTTTTTTATTGGACTATCAACCCCCATTTTTCACAGAGACTGTATTTGCACATGTATTCACATATATATTTATATATAATTTAATTCAGTGTATTCATCATTGGTTGCCCTTCAGCGCTACATTTATATGTTTTGTATGTTCCTTTTCCACTTATCTATTGGTTTTGTAGCTGCTCACCAGTTGTAGACAGCGTGGAATTATTTTGCTTTTTGTTTGCATTTTCAAAGTCAGACTGACTTGTGTCAGACCAGTTAAGACGGCACCCATAGGCAAACATTGATTTTCACAATGTCATGAGCTTCCAATGTCGGAGCGTTTGTCTTACCAGTGTGAACCCGACCTAAGGACAATTCCACGTAAACATTAAGAAAGTACACTAGAAGAGATTTCCTGCACCAGATGTTCTGGTATAGAGAAAATAGGAACAGTGTGCAGTGAGCTGGGGCACACTGGAGTAGAACATTTTCACTTTACAAAATATTTTTTTACTTAGCTTAGTGAATGAGGTGAAGCCATCCTGACTACATTATCTAGCCATGTGTGAGAAAATTGGGTATTTTTTACTGTGTTTTTCCATTATTAACCACTTCAGATCTGCGCTATGGACAAAAGACGTCCACAGCGCAGACCTGAGGTGCCGGGTTGACGTCTTTGGACGTCATGTCGTAATTCCCCACGCGCGCCACTGGGTGGCGCGCAGCGGGGAAAAACAGTGCCGTTGCATCGCTGAGGATTCGATGCGTGTACCCGGCGGCCGTGGTGTCCCGTCAGGTACAAGCGATCGGCGGTGACACAGCAGGGACGTGGAGCTCTGTGTGTAAACACAGAGCTCCACGTCCTGTCAGGGAGAGGAGACAAATGCTCTTTCCCTTGTACATAGGGACACAGCATCGGTCACCTCCCCCAGTCAGTCCCCTCCCCCCACACAGTTAAAACACACCCAGGGAATACATTTAACCCCTTCCTCACCCCCTAGTGTTAACCCATTCAATGCCAGTCACATTTATACAGTAATAAAGGAAAAAGGAAAATTACCGCGCTAAATACCTATAATAACAACAAAAGAGCTGCAACAGCTGAGTGTTATACACACACAATAGTAAAAGCAAAAAATGTGAAGTTGCGCTGTAAGAAAATTAACAAATAAAAAATAAAAATAAGTGAACTAACTAAGGAAAAAAATATAGATATTAAGATACCAAGTCTATTTAGGAACTCAGTATATAGGTGAAAAAAAGTGTCTATAAAAATATAACAATGTAAACAATGAAGTTAATTCATCAGTTCCACAAGGCCGATTAAATCAAGTCTTTAATTGAATGGTGATTAAATGTAAATTATTCAATGAAGTCCAATAAGAAGAAAAACACCCGTCACCAAGAATACACCAATAATGGATGGAGGCTTACCAGAAGGCAAGCTCAACAGGCTTGCGGCTATAAACCCTAGCCCGGGCCTTTAAAGGATCCTCAGCAAGTGGTGGACAGTTGTAAGGAACTCCAAAAATATCAAACAGGAACAAAAGAAAACTCACATGGTGAAGTATGTCTGCACAACTTAAATGTGACACTATTAACACCACCACCGTATCACCCGCATAAATGAAAGGCTTACCAGAAGCCAGAAATTGATCTTCCTATGGCTAAAATACCCTTAGCCTGGGCCTTGAGTGATGACGCTGCTAGCTGGATAACTAATCCTCTCAATAACACGTCAGCGGTGATAACAATAAAGGATGAAAAAAGGAAGCCCACATAGTGAAGTATGTAATAAAAAGGCTAGAAATGTAATAAAAGTTGCACTTACAAAACATCTCGATATACAGGCAAGTAAAGAAAACAAAAGCCGGCCTGCTTAGTAAAACGCCCGTTCCTCTTGGATCGTCACGTAGTTGCGTCAGCACGTCACCTTCCCGACGTACGTTTCGTCACACATTTGACGTTGTCTAGGGGATTTTTTAAATTTATACAGTAATTAGTGCATATTTATAGCACTGTACGCTGTATAAATGTAAATGGTCCCAAAAATGTGTCAAAAGTGTCCGCCGTAATGTCCCAGTCCCAATAAAAATCGCAGATCGCCGCCATTACTAGTAAAAAAAAATAGTAAAAAAAAATCATAATTCTGTCCCCTATTTTGTAGGCGCTATAACTTTTGCGCAAAGCAGTCGCTTATTGCGATTTTTTTTTTTTTACAAAAATATGTAGAAGAATACGTATCGGCCTTAACTGAGAAAAAAAACGTTTTAAAAAAAAAAAATTTGGATATTTATTATAGCAACAAGTAAAAAATATATATATATTTTTAAATTGTCGCTATTTTTTTGTTTATAGCGCAAAAAATAAAAACCGCATGGGCGATCAAATACCACCAAAATAAAGCTCTATTTGTGGGGAAAAAAGGACGTCAATTTTGTTTGGAAACCACGTCGCACGACTGCGCAAATGTCAGTTAACTACTTGCCGACCGTCATATTACGTCATATTACGGCGAGACGGTGGCACTGCTGGGCGAGAGCCCGTAGCTATACGTCCGCAATAAAGCGGCCGCTAGGGGGCACGTGCGCGGCGCCAGAGGCGGCACAAAGCTCTCGGTCCTGTCAGCGGGGGAAACGCTGATCTCCTGTTCATACAATGTATGAACAGAAGATCAGTGATTTCCCCTAGTGAGTCTCCACCCCCCATACAGTTAGAACACACCCAGGAACACACTTAACCCCTTCCCTCCCCCCTAGTGTTAACCCCTTCACTACCAATGGCATTTTTATAGTAATACAATGCATTTTTATAGCATTGATCGCTATAAAAATGCCAATGGCCCCAAAAATGTGTCAAAAGTGTCCGAAGTGCCCGTCATAATGGCAGTACTGAAAAAAATGCTGATCACCGCCATTACTATTTTTGTTTATAGAGCAAAAAATAAAAACTGCAGAGATGATCAAATACCACCAAAAGAAAGCTCTATTTGTGGGAAAAAAAGGACGCCAATTTTGTTTGGGAGTCCCGTCGCACGACCACGCAATTGTCAGTTAAAGCGACGCAGTGACGAATCACAGAAAGTGCTCTGGTCATTGGACAGCAATATGGTCCAGGGCTAAAGTTTTTAAAGCGAAGCAGTGCCGGAAGCTGAAATTTCGCCTGGGCACGAAAGGGGGTTTATGTGCCCAGTAAGCAAGTGGTTAAGAGAAGTGAAAACTCACTTACACCCTATTCCAAATTATTATGCAAATTCTATTTCAGTGTCACAAAGATTAAATATTTTATTTTTTAGTTTAACTCATGGATGACATTGTGTCTCAGGGCACTTTTGATCACTGAAAACAATCTCGGACACCTGTGATAATTAGATTGCCAGGTGAGCCCAATTAAAGGAAAAACTACTAAAGGAGGGTGATCCACATTATTAAGCAGAGCATCATTTTCAAGCAATATGGGGAAGAAAAAGGATCCCTCTGCTGCCGAAAAGAGTGAAATAGTTCAATGCCTTGGACGAGGTATGAAAACATTCGATATTTCATGAAAACTTAAGCGTGATCATCACACTAAGAGATTTGTGTCCGATTCAGAGCAAGGACGGGTTTCATGCAGATAAAGGCACATTGAGGAAGATTTCTGCCAGATCCATGCATCGGATCAATTGAGCAGCTGCTAAAATACAATTACATAGCAGCAAACAGATATTTGAAGCTACTGGTGCCTCTGGAGTCCCACAGACCTCAATGTGTAGAGTCCTCCAGAGTCTTGCAACTGTGCATAACCAATGCTCACAAGCAGAAACAGCTGCATTGGGCAGAAAAATACATGAAGACTAATTTTCAAACAGTCCTGTTCCCTGATGAGTGCCATGCAACCCTGGATGGTCCAGATGGATGGAGTAGTAGATGGTTGGTGGACGGCCACCCTGTTCCAACAAGGCTGCGAGGTCAGCAAGGTGGTGGTGGTGGAGTCATGTTTTGGGCCGGTATCATAGGAAGAGATCTGGTTGGCCCCTTTAGGGTCCCCGAAGATGTAAAGATGACCTCTGCAAAGTATGTGGAGTTCCTGATCACTGCCTTCCCCGGTGCAGAAGGAAGAACTATGCTTTCTGTAATAAAATCATCTTCATGCATGACAATTCACCATCTCACGCTGCAAAGAATACCTCTGAATCATTGACTGCTATGGGGATAAAAGGAGAGAAAATCATGGTGTAGCATCCATCCTCCCCTGACCTCAATCCTATTGAGAACCTTTGTAGCATCCTCAAGCAAAAGATCTATGAGGGTGGGAGGCAGTGTACATCCAAACAGTAGCTCTGGGACTATTCTGATATCTTGCAAACAAATTCAAGCAGAAACCGTCCAAAAACTCACAAGTTCAATGGATGGAAGACTTGTGAAGCTGCTATCAAATAAGTGGACCTCTGTTATAATGTAACGTGACCTGTTCAAATGTTTAAAAAGCTAAAATGTTTATTTAAAGTTTGATTGAAATAGCTTTTGATTTCAGTAAATATGCTGCAAACACAACAAATGACAATTTTCAGTTCTTTACAACTGTGAGGGATTAACTCGGTAGCGGGTGTGTGTGACCCCCTCTATGGGTTCACTACACGCTGAACTGTACAAAAAGGCACTTGAGGATGACTGAAAACAAATGATATGGTTTATTTTTCCATCTTGCGGGATACACGTGCAAGCATCAAAACAGCATAAACAAAACAAAACATAAAATAAACCCTTGCCACTTGGAGCGTCTACCTTCCCAACACAGGAACCTACCTATTGAGTCTGGCACAGCCTACTGCTGGGCAGACACTGCTGGTCCTACAGCAGAAAACAACAAAAAAGTATCTTTGATATTTCTCACACAGAAATATCCATCAGCACCTCACCTCTTTAGAAGTGTTTCTGACTGCTCCTTCACTCACACAGCATTCAGGATGCAGCAATCAGTCGTTATCCTTAGGCTTTATTTATAGGGGGCTTTAATTGCTTCATTTTGAACAGCTGAAGACTTCTAACTCCCCAAACCTCTCTGGCCATTTCTACAGCCGACGCCCAATAGTAATTGGTGTATTGTCTACACAAGGCAGGAAAGTATCTTCCATCTGGGACAACACACACAGATTTACCTGACTTCCTGTCACATACCCCCCCCCTCTTGTTTCAACCCTAGGGTTGGGACACAGGTTGCCAGGCATGCATGCGCTTGGGACAAACCATCTGCATTCCCCATTTTAACACCGGGGCGATGCGTTACGACAAAACGAAATTCCTGAAGGGCCAGGAACCACCTATTTATTCTCCTATTGGTCTTCAAATTTCGGCTGAGGTACATAAGAGGGTGTTTCTTGCTCTGTAATATACTCATTTTCAGTTGTAAACCATGCAAAACCTTAATTGGTTTTTCAATGGCCACAAAGGTTTCCCTCGATAGCTCAATCCCTGAAGAACTCAGCGAGTCATAACCAACACCAAGAGCTGACAACACTGTGCTCTGCAATGGATCATCCATTTGGATGCCCTCTTCAGATGCAAACACACCAAGACTGGAATCCTCCAAAGCAAGGTGACACCCAAAAAAATCTGTTCTTCTATGAACTGGACTAAAGTCTGACGCAGAAGACCTCTGATAAACCGATGTACTAGGCGGGTTTTCTTCCCTTTGGTGCGCTAGACGGAAATCATTACTTGTCAATTCTACATTTCCAAGTTTCTTACTTTGTGATAGTTCAGACTCACAAGTATGGTGAAAATCTACCAAACCCAATGTAAGGTTTTCAGAAACTGAATCCTCTTCACTTTCTTGAAGCAACTGCTTACTCTGTGCATCACTTGTTCGCACACCCCTATTCTCATCAAGAACTTGACGACTGCTATCGGACACATCATTAACTGAGCTAGACAAAATTTCTTGTCTAGCAGATACAATCACTTTTGAAATTATGTTTATGGCTAGTTGTTCAACTATCTTTGCCTCATAGTCTCCCAAAAATATTTTAGTATTTGTTTCTTTGAAACCATCGACTATTGGACACAAATTCTCATATTCTTCATTCCTTTCAAGACATTTGGAAAAAGCATCCAATAAATTAGTACATTTAGCCTCTCTGACCACTTCAGTGATGGAGGTTTCACAACGTTCAGAGGACTCATCTGCCATTACAGATTCTACACTTTGAAAAATAGATTTTACTTCCTGAGGACTCTTGGTAGTCAAGTCCAAAGTATTATGCTGCGTTACTTGCTCTGACAGAACCCTTTCTAAAGACTGGGTTTCACAGGATGTGACATTACCTTTATATTCAAATCCGATTTCATTAACATAAAAATTAACACACTGCTCTTCAACATGCAAATAATTCACAGAGGCAAAAATAGCTTCAGTCTGGGTGCATATTTCTTGCAATTCAGATTGACCCTGCTCTGCTGATCATCAATTATGGGAAAGTCATGAATATCACCTGCCTTACTACATTCACAAGGCTCAGTGGATATTGGACACACTTTTTCTACATCATTTAGTGCAGTGTCAGAATTAAGTTTTTCAGCTGTATTTCCATCAAGCAACTGACTGAGAACTGAAGATGTGCAAACCCCTACTTCCTGCACTTCAGCCACTTCATTTGCCCTGAAGCGGTCAGGGATTTCACTTTCAACATCACTTCCAGAAAGTTCAGCTTCATTTTCCATAAAGTCCTTCAGATTTAGCTTTCTAAGAATTGCCTCCTCCTCATCGTCGTTATCCACACATTCTTCATTATTTATTGTTAGTCCATTCTGAGGGTTGGCTGTTTCCGTAGGACAATCATCAACTTTAACATCTTCATGTTCCGTTTCTGCTTTGGTAATCTTGGTGACACCAGGAACTCCTAACTTGGCAGAGTAGTCCCAAAGAAATGAACCGTGATCCATACAGCTCTGGCACACCATCTCATCTGGGGTCTCATCCTCAGGATTGGGGTACGGTCTCTTACATGTGCAGTAGATGCCAAAGAAATTGTCCTTGTAATTATTAGCCAGGTTTTTTCTTCTCTTTATCCGGATATAACTTGCACTCCCGCTGTTTAAATTTGGCATTTCCACAATCGCAGCAAAATTTCCTCTTGGTGTAGAGCTCAAACAGGTCGTGGCCTTCATGACACTTGTATGTACAGGCCAGACATATCCCGGTAGGCTCCTCTTTATCCAGGGTGCAGGTACTGCAGGCGTACAGCGCTTGTCTCTTCACATAACCCAGGGGGTAGGAGCACTTTTCGGAATCGCTCCCCGCCAGCACAGCAGATGCCTCATCCTGCAGGGCGTCATCCTCCTCCAGGACATCCAGCAGTGACAGGACCGGCTCTACCTTTACTGCCATTTTCACTTTTACTTCTTCATCGTCTGCACCACTTTCAACTTCTGCAAGCTCTTCGCTGTCAGAATCATCACATGGTAGAAGATGGAAATCCTCAAGCCCGTCCTCATTTTCCTCCTTTTCTCTGTTGGTGAAAGAACCGGAACAGAGAGCAACTGCTTCAGACATTAGGTCACTTTTCTCATTTTCAGCATGAGCCTTTGTACAACTACTGATGACTGAAAACAAATGATATGGTTTATTTTTCCATCTTGCGGGATACACGTGCAAGCATCAAAACAGCATAAACAAAACAAAACATAAAATAAATCCTTGCCACTTGGGGTGTCTACCTTCCCAACACAGGAACCTACCTATTGAGTCTGGCACAGCCTACTGCTGGGCAGACACTGCTGGTCCTACAGCAGAAAACAATAAAAAAAGTCTCTGATATTTCTCACACAGAAATATCCATCAGCACCTCACCTCTTCAGAAGTGCTTCTGACTGCTCCTTCACTCACACAGCCTTCAGGATGCAGCAATCAGTCGTTATCCTTAGGCTTTATTTATAGGGGGCTTTAATTGCTTCATTTTGAACAGCTGAAGGCTTCTAACTCCCCAAACCTCTCTGGCCATTTCTACAGCCGACGCCCAATAGTAATTGGTGTATTGTCTACACAAGGCAGGAAAGTATCTTCCATCTGGGACAACACACACAGATTTACCTGACTTCCTGTCACACAACCTATAAAGTGTTTTAAAACTTACTGTGCGTAATAATTTGGAACAGTGCATTGTAAGTTTTTTATTTTAGAAAAAAAGACCCTGTTATCATTAGGAAGTTTGTTCAATAAAATTTGAATTGTACTCTTAATAGTTGATAACACGAGAATCATGCTGACTGTTGTTTACATTAGGACGTGGCTTGGGGGCTGGAGCCCTGAATGGGTCCCCGAAAAGCCCAGAGTCTATGCAGAATTCAATTACAATGTTAGAACAAAGAAAATATGTAGCGCTTAAACAAATATAGAATAAAAAAACAAATAGTGTAAGCTAAAACTTAAACACCATAGGTGCACTTGAAGTGTCCTTTGAAGTGATATAAAGTCCACAGGGGTCAATACAGTGACTTGAGTGAGAGTGATCCACCACCGTAGGATAAGTTGAAGAGGCTTACCAGATGAATAGTGACCACATTAGGTGTACACCTATTGGTCAACTATAGCTTAGGGTTAGACGCTGTTCTCAAAGGGACTCAGAAGAGGTGAGTAACAAAGGTGACCGATCGTTTGAAGAATCAGACTTAAAGTTTTCCCTCCTCTTCACAATGCATTCAGCCAGAGACATGACTCGGAAAGCCCAATGGCAAAAAAAATAGAGCAAACATAGCGTAACTCTGATAAAAAAGTTTTACTTAAATAAACAAAAAATAGTACACTCACATTTGATATGAACAATCATGGGCGTATAAAATGTACAGGCAGTAGGGTCAATCGCTTCCCGACGCGTTTCGTTTCACAAACATCTTCATGGGGATTGTCCTACTGCATAGAGAGACCCCTAAATATATACTAAGCCCCCACAGATAATTGGCAATGAAGTAAATTGTACAGAGTGTTTCACTACTTGGTACTTCCGGGTGGGGGTAAGATGGCCGCCACCGCGTGCGTTCCAAGCCTCACTTTGGTATAATGATACCAAAAAGCACATCCGGGCATATAAAACAGACCATCGCTATTAAATATTCCAGAATGAGGCATATAATTAAAACTCACAATGATGTGAGTCGATATAAGGCACATTCATGTTAAAATTTATAATGTATGTACCGCCGTGCGCTCCAAGCCTCGCCTCACACACAGCAGCGCGGCAGAGGGGCGCACAGGACGCAAGCGCGAACCAACCACCCAATCATATGGTGCGTCAGGCGTCATCCAGTCACAAGGCACGTCCCGCATCACTGGTTAAAAGACCGCGATGCGCTCCACTCCTCGTTATCAAACGAGGAAGCGGAACGTGCCGTCGGATCGCGCGATGACGTCACGCGTCACTGGTTAAAAGACCGCGATGCGCTCCACTCCTCATTCTCGAACGAGGAAACGGAACGTGCCGTCGGGTCGCGCGATGACGTTGCACAAACGAGAGGGAGGGAGGGTACACATATTCATAACGTTAACCCATAGTCTCAATGGAGATAGAGGTGACAGATCTAATACAAGGGAGGCACCACAACTCTCAAATAGATGTAAACCCCATAATACACCAAGAGACTATCTGCACAGGGGCATATTATGATATGAAGTTCATGATATAAATCACAAGTTATAATGCAATTAAATGTACAAACATATTAAAAAATATTAAAATATTAAAAAAGAGAAGAACGTCTGGTTAAGTGATGAAACATGAACCAATACATTGTAAAAAGCACATAAAATCTTAACGTATGTTAAATAGTTAGACTCATATGCAGGATACATAGAAAAATTATATAGAAATGTTGTATTACAGATCAATATATAACTTTCACACCAAACATAGAATGTCAATAAAGAACAGTCCAGTTAGTATGTTATGGGATACCGAGCCATACTAGGCCCTAAAATCTAAATCAAAATATTGAAATATTAAAATTGAAATTAAAAATATTCCCAGAAAGATTTGAGACTTATAATATGAAATAGAAATACTAAAATAACAACATATGATGGCTGGAAACCAGATAGGAAAAATGATCTTAAGACTGATTGATAAATGCATTCACGTCCCACTCGACATTCAAGCCGTGTGGGACATAAGTGCGTAATGTATAGATCCAATAGGTTTCCAACCTAGAGACACCCCTAGTCTTGGCTCCGCCTCTCCAAGGTGCTACATATTTGTCTATAATAAGGAACTGGGTACCCTTAGGGTTGCGTGCATGGCACTCCCGATAGTGACGGGGTACCGTGTGTTTAGTACATCCACCTATAATTTTGGCCACATGTTCACCTACCCGTACGGAAAATGCACGTATAGTACGTCCCACATACTGTTTCCCGCACGGGCAGGTGATAAGATACACTATGTGAGTCGATGCACATGTGCAAAAGCATTTTATAGGGTAAGTCTGTCCTGTTATGGTCGATCTAAATTCCAAGGATTTAGTTCTACCACTGGTATTCCAGTGGCATACATTGCATTTTTTGCATGGAAAATAACCTTTCATGTCGTGAAAGAAGACAGGGCGGACAGGTGGGTCGACAACATTTGGAGCAATACTATTTCTTAATGATGGAGCTCCCTTAAAGATGATTTTGGCCTTGTCGGGTAGATTAGGTCCAAGAACTTTGTCAGTCTTGAGTACATCCCAGTGTTTATTAATGAGAGATTTGATGTCTCTATGTTGTGTAGAGTAAGAGGTCAGAAAAGAGAACTTGAAAGTACCATCAGGTTCACGTGGGGGCTTATGGGATAACAAGGACACCCTATCTGTGATTCCCACCTGTTGTAATTCCAGGTCTATAACTGAGTTATCATACCCCTTTTCTATAAACCTCTCTTTTAAAACCTGAGCCTGTACAGAATAGGACTCATAATCAGTGCAATTTCTGCGTAAACGCAAAAATTGGCTGCGAGGGAACGAATCCAACCAGGATCGGTGATGGCAGCTGTCTCTAGGGATGTAGCTATTACGATCTGTTGCCTTGAAATGAGTCTGAAACTTGAACTGACGTAGTTGTAGCTCGATCTCAAGGTCAAGAAAGACAACCTTACTAGAACTCCAAGTATGAGTAAGAGAGATGCCGCGATCATTGGCATTCAGAGCCAGAAAATACTCATTCAGTGATTCTGGTGGACCATCCCAAAGGAGGAGGATGTCATCTATGTATCGGGCCCATAGGACCAAGGACGGATGACGTTCAAAATAGACGACATCCTCCTCCCATTTGGCCATAAACAAATTGGCCAAACTCGGGGCAAATTTGGCCCCCATCGCGACACCACGTTCTTGAAGATAGAACTTCTGGTTGAACCAGAAATAATTGTGAGTAGTCGCGAATTTGAGAAGGTCCATAATAAATGCTTTTTGTTCATCAACGATGGAGTGATCTTGATTCAAAAAGTGGGAGACAGCTTCGAAACCCAAATGTTGGGGAATACACGTGTATAGCGAAGCTACGTCTGCTGTTGCAAGGAGATAGTCACCATCAATACGTGTACCTTCTAGGAGTCTAATTGTGGCGGTAGTGTCTTCAAGGTACGATGGCGTAAGCTTAACAAGAGGCTGTAGGTAGTTATCAATATAGCGACCAATCCGGGACGTGATTGAGTCTATGCCACTAACTATTGGTCTCCCAGGGGGTCTGAGAGGATCCTTATGAATTTTGGGAAGTTGGTAGATAGTGGGTATTCTCGGAGCAAGTGGAATCAAATAGGATTGCTCCTTTTTATTCAAAATATATGAATCAAACCCCTTTTTAATAAGACTGGTCAGTTCTCTCTTAAAGCTACTGGTGGGGTCGCTAGGTATTTGTTTATAAGTATCGGTATCACTAAGAATACGATCCATTTCAGCATTATAGTCAGATTTATCCAAAACAACCAATGCACCCCCTTTATCGGCTGGACGCACTATTATGTCCTTACGGTTACACAGTGCAAGGAAACCATCTTTGGTTTCCAGCCATCATATGTTGTTATTTTAGTATTTCTATTTCATATTATAAGTCTCAAATCTTTCTGGGAATATTTTTAATTTCAATTTTAATATTTCAATATTTTGATTTAGATTTTAGGGCCTAGTATGGCTCGGTATCCCATAACATACTAACTGGACTGTTCTTTATTGACATTCTATGTTTGGTGTGAAAGTTATATATTGATCTGTAATACAACATTTCTATATAATTTTTCTATGTATCCTGCATATGAGTCTAACTATTTAACATACGTTAAGATTTTATGTGCTTTTTACAATGTATTGGTTCATGTTTCATCACTTAACCAGACGTTCTTCTCTTTTTTAATATTTTAATATTTTTTAATATGTTTGTACATTTAATTGCATTATAACTTGTGATTTATATCATGAACTTCATATCATAATATGCCCCTGTGCAGATAGTCTCTTGGTGTATTATGGGGTTTACATCTATTTGAGAGTTGTGGTGCCTCCCTTGTATAAGATCTGTCACCTCTATCTCCATTGAGACTATGGGTTAACGTTATGAATATGTGTACCCTCCCTCCCTCTCGTTTGTGCAACGTCATCGCGCGACCCGACGGCACGTTCCGTTTCCTCGTTCGAGAACGAGGAGTGGAGCGCATCGCGGTCTTTTAACCAGTGACGCGTGACGTCATCGCGCGATCCGACGGCACGTTCCGCTTCCTCGTTTGATAACGAGGAGTGGAGCGCATCGCGGTCTTTTAACCAGTGATGCGGGACGTGCCTTGTGACTGGATGACGCCTGACGCACCATATGATTGGGTGGTTGGTTCGCGCTTGCGTCCTGTGCGCCCCTCTGCCGCGCTGCTGTGTGTGAGGCGAGGCTTGGAGCGCACGGCGGTACATACATTATAAATTTTAACATGAATGTGCCTTATATCGACTCACATCATTGTGAGTTTTAATTATATGCCTCATTCTGGAATATTTAATAGCGATGGTCTGTTTTATATGCCCGGATGTGCTTTTTGGTATCATTATACCAAAGTGAGGCTTGGAACGCACGCCGTGGCGGCCATCTTACCCCCACCCGGAAGTACCAAGTAGTGAAACACTCTGTACAATTTACTTCATTGCCAATTATCTGTGGGGGCTTAGTATATATTTAGGGGTCTCTCTATGCAGTAGGACAATCCCCATGAAGATGTCTGTGAAACGAAACGCGTCGGGAAGCGATTGACCCTACTGCCTGTACATTTTATACGCCCATGATTGTTCATATCAAATGTGAGTGTACTATTTTTTGTTTATTTAAGTAAAACTTTTTTATCAGAGTTACGCTATGTTTGCTCTATTTTTTTTGCCATTGGGCTTTCCGAGTCATGTCTCTGGCTGAATGCATTGTGAAGAGGAGGGAAAACTTTAAGTCTGATTCTTCAAACGATCGGTCACCTTTGTTACTCACCTCTTCTGAGTCCCTTTGAGAACAGCGTCTAACCCTAAGCTATAGTTGACCAATAGGTGTACACCTAATGTGGTCACTATTCATCTGGTAAGCCTCTTCAACTTATCCTACGGTGGTGGATCACTCTCACTCAAGTCACTGTATTGACCCCTGTGGACTTTATATCACTTCAAAGGACACTTCAAGTGCACCTATGGTGTTTAAGTTTTAGCTTACACTATTTGTTTTTTTATTCTATATTTGTTTAAGCGCTACATATTTTCTTTGTTTATACTGTGTTTTGCTAAACTGATCACTTAGTTATGTTGGCTGCCTTAGTGTTTTAGTAGCGCGGTGAGTGTACATACCTAGGTATTTACCAATTTTTCTTCATATTGTCTGATCACTTTTTCACTGCTGCCACTATTTTTTATTTTATTTTAGTCCATCATGGACGTGTTTGACTATAGGGCTTCACGCACTGTCAACACTGATGGTGTCTTTACTATCATTGATAATGACACCGAGATTGGAGGCCTCTTTTTGAGACTAAAAAATGTAATGGTATCAGAACTCCATTTACAGTGGGATATTGCCTTCCTCACACAGTATGTGAGGGAAGGCATGGTACCCCGTAGTCTCAGATGGGAGGTTCAACCACAACAGGGAGAATTGGACCTTGACTCTTGGTATAACTATTTTAATGAGGCAGGTACCAATTTTGTACAATTTTTACTTTCACGTAAACAGTCCAGACTTTTAGTTTTAGATAGGGAAATTAAAGAAATTAAAGATAAATTATTGTTATCCAAAAACTCTACTGAATACAACACTCTTTCCTCGAACCTCCAGCTGCACTTGGAGAAAGAGGATAGGGACCAGAGAACCAAAAAGCACAAAAAGTACTCTAGGGATGCTGGCGACTATAAATATCGGTCTGTATTTAAGTGGCAGAAAACTTTGGGGATCTCGGTGGATCAAGGTTCCCCCATTGATGTTGATGGTAGTCCTAGTAATAAGAATGTACCCAATCTACAACAATTGAAATCTATCCACCCTGGATCCCGCCCTCTCCCCCCTGCCCAGGTAGGGCATCTCCCTGGAGGTAGGCACTCCAATGTCTACACCCCAATGAGAAATACCTCCAGACAGGGTAGGAGAGGTGGTAGAGGTAGATCTAGGGGTAACTTTCCAGACCCTATACCCCCGGATTACCGGAGATATGACCATTATGACTATTATGAGTCACCTAAAAGATACAACAACTATACGACACCATATGATACTAATTTGTATCATCAAGAGTATCCAGTAATACCTACTAATAATAGGTTTACACCACTTCGAGATATTAGGGATGAGCCCTCTGGCTATTCCAGACCCAATTCAGACTATGGTTATACTGGTCCGGGGGTCCATTCCAGCCAGGATTTTCATCAGGCAGGACAAGGCCACAAAAGGCCTTCAGACATAAAAGAGGCAATCGGGGAGGCAAAAGGCACCAAAAGAAAAAAGAGAAGAACTTGATAGGCCAAGGAATATTCAATCTTAGTGGCAAAGAACTCTCTCAAAATGAGTTGGCCGTTTTAGATAAAGGCCTTAAATTTGCCCCACCCAATAAACTGAATAAGTTCGATACATTTATCGATATTCATAAGTTTATACGGAAGATGAATATTCAACGCCATTTTTTGTCCAATCCCTTGCCTCATATGGAGAGAGCAGCCATATCAGGGACGGTCCATTCTGGGCTTTCTAACCCTTCATTGTTTAACCCCCCTGCCCCTGCCTCTTCCACCGTTAATACATTTAGAGATCTTGTTTTTAAGGATTTGGAAGCTTTACCTGTTAAGAAATTCTACAACCAACCGATCCCCAAAGATGGTTTCCTTGCACTGTGTAACCGTAAGGACATAATAGTGCGTCCAGCCGATAAAGGGGGTGCATTGGTTGTTTTGGATAAATCTGACTATAATGCTGAAATGGATCGTATCCTTAGTGATACCGATACTTATAAACAAATACCTAGCGACCCCACCAGTAGCTTTAAGAGAGAACTGACCAGTCTTATTAAAAAGGGGTTTGATTCATATATTTTGAATAAAAAGGAGCAATCCTATTTGATTCCACTTGCTCCGAGAATACCCACTATCTACCAACTTCCCAAAATTCATAAGGATCCTCTCAGACCCCCTGGGAGACCAATAGTTGGTGGCATAGACTCAATCACGTCCCGGATTGGTCGCTATATTGATAACTACCTACAGCCTCTTGTTAAGCTTACGCCATCGTACCTTAAAGACACTACCGCCACAATTAGACTCCTAGAAGGTACACGTATTGATGGTGACTATCTCCTTGCAACAGCGGACGTAGCTTCGCTATACACGTGTATTCCCCAACATTTGGGTTTCGAAGCTGTCTCCCACTTTTTGAATCAAGATCACTCCATCGTTGATGAACAAAAAGCATTTATTATGGACCTTCTCAAATTCGCGACTACTCACAATTATTTCTGGTTCAACCAGAAGTTCTATCTTCAAGAACGTGGTGTCGCGATGGGGGCCAAATTTGCCCCGAGTTTGGCCAATTTGTTTATGGCCAAATGGGAGGAGGATGTCGTCTATTTTGAACGTCATCCGTCCTTGGTCCTATGGGCCCGATACATAGATGACATCCTCCTCCTTTGGGATGGTCCACCAGAATCACTGAATGAGTATTTTCTGGCTCTGAATGCCAATGATCGCGGCATCTCTCTTACTCATACTTGGAGTTCTAGTAAGGTTGTCTTTCTTGACCTTGAGATCGAGCTACAACTACGTCAGTTCAAGTTTCAGACTCATTTCAAGGCAACAGATCGTAATAGCTACATCCCTAGAGACAGCTGCCATCACCGATCCTGGTTGGATTCGGTCCCTCGCAGCCAATTTTTGCGTTTACGCAGAAATTGCACTGATTATGAGTCCTATTCTGTACAGGCTCAGGTTTTAAAAGAGAGGTTTATAGAAAAGGGGTATGATAACTCAGTTATAGACCTGGAATTACAACAGGTGGGAATCACAGATAGGGTGTCCTTGTTATCCCATAAGCCCCCACGTGAACCTGATGGTACTTTCAAGTTCTCTTTTCTGACCTCTTACTCTACACAACATAGAGACATCAAATCTCTCATTAATAAACACTGGGATGTACTCAAGACTGACAAAGTTCTTGGACCTAATCTACCCGACAAGGCCAAAATCATCTTTAAGGGAGCTCCATCATTAAGAAATAGTATTGCTCCAAATGTTGTCGACCCACCTGTCCGCCCTGTCTTCTTTCACGACATGAAAGGTTATTTTCCATGCAAAAAATGCAATGTATGCCACTGGAATACCAGTGGTAGAACTAAATCCTTGGAATTTAGATCGACCATAACAGGACAGACTTACCCTATAAAATGCTTTTGCACATGTGCATCGACTCACATAGTGTATCTTATCACCTGCCCGTGCGGGAAACAGTATGTGGGACGTACTATACGTGCATTTTCCGTACGGGTAGGTGAACATGTGGCCAAAATTATAGGTGGATGTACTAAACACACGGTACCCCGTCACTATCGGGAGTGCCATGCACGCAACCCTAAGGGTACCCAGTTCCTTATTATAGACAAATATGTAGCACCTTGGAGAGGCGGAGCCAAGACTAGGGGTGTCTCTAGGTTGGAAACCTATTGGATCTATACATTATGCACTTATGTCCCACACGGCTTGAATGTCGAGTGGGACGTGAATGCATTTATCAATCAGTCTTAAGATCATTTTTCCTATCTGGTTTCCAGCCATCATATGTTGTTATTTTAGTATTTCTATTTCATATTATAAGTCTCAAATCTTTCTGGGAATATTTTTAATTTCAATTTTAATATTTCAATATTTTGATTTAGATTTTAGGGCCTAGTATGGCTCGGTATCCCATAACATACTAACTGGACTGTTCTTTATTGACATTCTATGTTTGGTGTGAAAGTTATATATTGATCTGTAATACAACATTTCTATATAATTTTTCTATGTATCCTGCATATGAGTCTAACTATTTAACATACGTTAAGATTTTATGTGCTTTTTACAATGTATTGGTTCATGTTTCATCACTTAACCAGACGTTCTTCTCTTTTTTAATATTTTAATATTTTTTAATATGTTTGTACATTTAATTGCATTATAACTTGTGATTTATATCATGAACTTCATATCATAATATGCCCCTGTGCAGATAGTCTCTTGGTGTATTATGGGGTTTACATCTATTTGAGAGTTGTGGTGCCTCCCTTGTATTAGATCTGTCACCTCTATCTCCATTGAGACTATGGGTTAACGTTATGAATATGTGTACCCTCCCTCCCTCTCGTTTGTGCAACGTCATCGCGCGACCCGACAGCACGTTCCGTTTCCTCGTTCGAGAACGAGGAGTGGAGCGCATCGCGGTCTTTTAACCAGTGACGCGTGACGTCATCGCGCGATCCGACGGCACGTTCCGCTTCCTCGTTTGATAACGAGGAGTGGAGCGCATCGCGGTCTTTTAACCAGTGATGCGGGACGTGCCTTGTGACTGGATGACGCCTGACGCACCATATGATTGGGTGGTTGGTTCGCACTTGCGTCCTGTGCGCCCCTCTGCCGCGCTGCTGTGTGTGAGGCGAGGCTTGGAGCGCACGGCGGTACATACATTATAAATTTTAACATGAATGTGCCTTATATCGACTCACATCATTGTGAGTTTTAATTATATGCCTCATTCTGGAATATTTAATAGCGATGGTCTGTTTTATATGCCCGGATGTGCTTTTTGGTATCATTATACCAAAGTGAGGCTTGGAACGCACGCCGTGGCGGCCATCTTACCCCCACCCGGAAGTACCAAGTAGTGAAACACTCTGTACAATTTACTTCATTGCCAATTATCTGTGGGGGCTTAGTATATATTTAGGGGTCTCTCTATGCAGTAGGACAATCCCCATGAAGATGTTTGTGAAACGAAACGCGTCGGGAAGCGATTGACCCTACTGCCTGTACATTTTATACGCCCATGATTGTTCATATCAAATGTGAGTGTACTATTTTTTGTTTATTTAAGTAAAACTTTTTTATCAGAGTTACGCTATGTTTGCTCTATTTTTTTTGCCATTGGGCTTTCCGAGTCATGTCTCTGGCTGAATGCATTGTGAAGAGGAGGGAAAACTTTAAGTCTGATTCTTCAAACGATCGGTCACCTTTGTTACTCACCTCTTCTGAGTCCCTTTGAGAACAGCGTCTAACCCTAAGCTATAGTTGACCAATAGGTGTACACCTAATGTGGTCACTATTCATCTGGTAAGCCTCTTCAACTTATCCTACGGTGGTGGATCACTCTCACTCAAGTCACTGTATTGACCCCTGTGGACTTTATATCACTTCAAAGGACACTTCAAGTGCACCTATGGTGTTTAAGTTTTAGCTTACACTATTTTTTTTTTTATTCTATATTTGTTTAAGCGCTACATATTTTCTTTGTTTATACTGTGTTTTGCTAAACTGATCACTTAGTTATGTTGGCTGCCTTAGTGTTTTAGTAGCGCGGTGAGTGTACATACCTAGGTATTTACCAATTTTGCTTCAATTACAATGTTAGCCCCGAGCGTCTGGGAGCCGGGACGAATCTGATGCTGAAAGTGCCGCCAACGCCTAGTGTCACCAAGTACGGCCGAGTGTCAGATAGCAGGCCCCGCCTTATGGAGCCTGCAACGCCAATGTCGGGACGCGGGACGTGTGACGTCCATTATAGGCGCTGTAGGCTCCATGGGGGGAATTACAATTACAATTACATCCTCGCTCAGGGGGCGAGGCTTAGCGAGCACGAGTAAATGGCTGCTTGATCTCACAGCTCCGCAGAAAATCCGGCTAAAGTGACTATCCAATCACCCCAAACAGGGTCACAACCATTCCTCCTCACTCCCGCAGCACACCAGGATCATCTGACAGCGATGTCCAAGCGGAGGAAGGAGTACTACTCCCCTTTCAGCCTTAACAGCAGACAAGATGGCACAGGCGGGACCCAGGGAAACACATCCCCGCTCAGACGGCTGTCTCTCCTCTCCTCCTCGGCTCCTCTCGCAGACTGACAGACTGACTGCCAGTGCCTGCTGTGACCGCACACCAAGGCTGAGCTAAGGTAGGTCAGTGTGAGGAGCTTTTATGTTACTGATATTTTTGATATTACTTGTAAAAGCTCTTCATAAAGGTTCACGGTGAACCTATATGAAGAGCTTTTACAAGTAATATCATCAAAAAGATCACCTGTTCTGTTCACCTGTCTGTTCTTGGAAAATTCATATGTAGGTCAGGTCAGTGGGTCAGGTGAGTGAGTCAGGTCAGGTCAGTGAGTCAGGTCAGTGTATGTAGGTCAGGTCAGTGGGTCAGGTCAGTGTATGTAGGTCAGGTCAGTGTGTGTGTGTAGACACACACACATGGGCAACACTGTGTGTGGGGTCATATGTAAAGGGGGAAATACTGTGTGAGGCGATATCTAAATGGACAATACTGTGTGTGTGTGTGTGGGGGGGGGGGGGGGGGTATATTTGCCAGTAAAAAAAATTGCCATTCTACAAGCACATTGGTACATTATTATTTCAAAGTGCTTCCAATAAAAATACATATAATTAAATTGTGTGAGTGAACCATGTTTCTATCGCATTAAATATTTACTTTCTTAAAAAACGGGGGGGGGGGCATCTTCGCCCTGGACACCAAATTGCATTGTCCCAGGGGGAAGGAGCCTTTGCATTGAGCAGCCCATGTTGGATAAGGAGGAGTTTGCACACTACACTGGCCACTTCCTGTCATCATCATCATCCCTCTGCAATAGACTGACTCTCCCAGAAGTCTGTATAGAGGGAGCCACAGTCCAGTCGGAATGTTTCTGGGTTTCAGGTGGACTCAAACCCAGACACATGATTCAAAATCCAGACTGTCTGGATCAATTCTGGACAGGTGGCAACCCTTCTTGGCAGTGGCGGTGCGTTCATAAGGGTGCAAAGTCTGCCACCCTCTCCATCACCGATAGATCGATTCGTGCATTGATTGAATCTATCCATGGCCACCGCTAACACCCCCTATTCTGGTGCCTGTCCCCTTTTTGGGATGCCAGACGCCTGAATTACAGAGACAGGAGGTGTTTTTAAAGCACCTGATTAGAGCCATAGGCTCTAATAGGTATCAAAAAGGTAAACCGCTAGTGCCATGCACATGCTCAGAGCAGCACATTTTTAAAAGATGGCAATTGTAAATGATATTCCTTTTTTCTGTGCAGATATATATATATATATATATATATATATATATATATATATATATATATATATATATATATATATATATAGATACATACACATTATATATTCATACACACACACTATTTCTATATATATATATATATATATATATATATATATATATATATATCTCACACACAGAAACAAGGGATATCATTTACAATTAGCATCTTTTAAAAATGAATTACCTTTTGTATGAGCTGCCCCAAACTGCCCCATCAAAACTGCACAATCATACTGCCCCCAATAAAATGTCCCCCAACAAAACTGCCCCATTATACTGCCACCATCAAAATTATCCCATCGTACTGCAACCATAAATATTGCCCCATCAAAACTGCACAATCATACTGCCCCCATTAAATATTCCCCCATCAAAACGGCACAATCATACTGCCCCCATCAAAATTGCCCCCAATAAAACTGCCACAAAATTGCCCCATCATACTGCCACCATCAAAATTATCCCTATCAAAACTGCCCCATCATATTGCCACCTCAAAATTGCACCATCAAATTGTCCAATCAAAATTGCCTAATCAAATTTCCCTCATCAAAACTGCACCATCAAAATTGCCCATAATCAAAATTGCATCATAGTACTGCCCCCATCAAATTACCCTAATCAAAACAGACCCATTAAAATTGCCCCATCAAAATTGCCCATCATACTGCCCCCCACCATACTGCCACCATAAAATTGCCCCATCATACTGCCACCATTAAAATTTCCCCATCATACTGCCACCATTAAAATGTGGCCCATAAAAATTGCCCCATCGTACTGCCCCATCATGCTGCCCCATCTAAATTGCCCCCATCAATATTGCCCCATCAAATTTGACCCCATCAATATTGCCCCATCAAATTTGACCCCATCAAAATTGCCCCATCATAGTACTCTTTTATAAAATGATTAGTAATGGTGTGGCTGTCTGTCCCCCAGGCTCTGTATGTAACCAGAGCTAATATGTTCCAGCCGCCTCCCCCACCGCCCATCACTATGTAGAAAAAAGCCTGTTACCAGTCATTTCCGGTTTGCAAATAATGCGATGCTACAGCCCAGCAATGCCTATTGCCTCCTGGGATTGATGACACATATCTCCCAGGAGGCATTACAAACTGGAAATTACGTGATGGGCCGAGAGGAAGTTGTGAAAAATAAAAATACAGATAAAACAGTAATGCCGCGGTAATTGGTAATCTGCAATATAATAAAATGTTTGCTTTTGTGTTTATCACTTTTGAGCCCTTTCACATTGCTGCCGCAGCCACGTTAGTGGTAGGCCGCTAGCGGGGTGCTTGTAACCCCTGCTGGCGACTGTGGAAAGGGTTAATAGTGCCCTGTAGTACCGTTGCCAAAGCACTTTGCAGCCACTTCAGCAGTGGTGCCCATTCATTTCAATGGGCAAGAGTGGTGGAGGAGTGGTGTATACGCCACTTCTCCACCGCCCCAAAGATGCTGCTTGCAGTTCCTTTTTTTTTACCTCCTGCCAGTGCAGCGCCCCAGTGTACAAGCAGTCTAATAAATATTCCAATCGCACACCTTCCTGGGGAAACGGCTCATAAATACAAAAATGGTTGCTGAAGCGATCACCAGCTGGGTACTGGAACAATCAAACACATGAACATATTCGCCAGCACACCACGGATCGTATATAACGTCCAAAAGTTTTAATGCACAGAAAACATCACAGGAGGTGCAATGTTTCGAGGCCACGCAGGACCTCTTCGTCAGGCAAGTGTACAAGCACTCGGGCTTTCAATTGTGTGGTTTAACTACACAAGAGATTTTCAGGGATGGCTCCGCTAACTCTAACAGGGCCACATCCAAGATGGAGGACACACTAAAATAGCTTTTAAAGTATTGCATTGTTTTGCCTGTCTGAACTTCAGTAGATACGGTAACTCCAAAAACGTGTTTACACTTATGGTCAGGGGGTGGTAAAAAAAAAAAAAAAAAGGTGCTCGAGCTGCGTTTCCACCTTGATCCAACACAGTTGCTGGAGGGGGTTGTACACATAGCGCAGCCATGATTATTTGGGGCACAACTAATACCCACTGGTGCATGGCAATGCCAAAGTCAAAGCAGCCCATTCAAGTGAATAGGGCTGTGCTGTGGTATTCCCATTTAAAGACTACATTCAGCTATCAATTGCCTGTCAGCCACTCCTGTACCATTCTCTGAAAAGTATTCCTCCACAAAATGCAATTATAACTAGTCCTCAATGGACATATCAACATGCATAAATGTAAAAGGTTCCTTATTCTGCACACACTGCATGCTTCAATGCCCTAAACCAGTGGTTTCCAAACTGTAGTCTAGAGGCCAGATGCGGCCCTTTGGTTGCTTTTATCTGGCTCTTGGGGCACTAATCCTCCCAGTGACACAAACAATAGGGCATAATTCCTCCCACTGATGCCAATGATGGGGCACAACTACTCACACTGAAACAAATGATGGGGCATCATTTGTTTTACACCCCTAACTTTTCTATTCCCAAAGCCACAGTTTGGCCCCCCTAAAGTCTGAAGGACAGTAAACTGGCCCTTTGTTTAGAAGGTTTGGAGCTTCCTGCCCTAAGCAATCATTTTAACATTATATAAGCATACATTCTGACTTTGAGATGGAAAGGAAGGAAACCTTTTGGTGCAAAGTATGTGGGCAAGGAAATACCCTGCCATGCCCCATTCCCATAAACCAAGTAGAATTAATTTGAAAAATAATTGCTTCAACTCTTAAGTGTTTTTTTTTTCCTGCTACATTCTCTGGCTTTTTTTAAAAAAAATGTAAGACCTCCGGTGCACCAGAGATAGAGCCGATTGGTTGCAAATCTGTGTCCCAATAGCCTCCTGCTCTATAATGTGAATACTATCGAGTCTGCGTTCAAAACAGTTCCCAGATGGTACCTGGTCCCATCACATATAGCTCATCTTCAGCCTTCCCATACTGGTCTGTGTATTTGTGGCTGCCCAATGTCCGGTGACATTTTACATACCTGTTGGACATGTCCCATGCTCACACAGTTTTGAAACAAGGCCTTAAAGCTCATTAATTCTTTGTTTGACCGCCCTTTCCCCAGAGATCGTTGGTATGTCTTATTACACCTTAACCCCCGGATCTTACTAAAGCCCAATTCAAATTGGTGACCTACATTTTGTTAGCGGCAAAATGGAATTGCCAAAGCCTGGAAGAAACAAATTTGTTTCCTTTGAGGAAGTTCATCAGGGGATCGACAAATTCTTTATCAATGAGAAACTGATCAGTATCCCGCTGGACATGCAAAATAAATTCTCAGAGATATGGACCCCGTGGGTACAATATGCCCATAGGTCACTGTCCATGGAGAGCTATAACTATAATAGTCCAACTTTGGGGTGCTGGTTTTGGGAATTCCTGACGCTCACTCCCTTCTCCCTTACCCCACCTTGTTACAGATTATATTGTTTATTCAGATGTCTTGATCTGCTTATTGTTTTGCAGCCTGCAACAAACTTACCTGGCTCATTGATACCTACTCGAACTTATAGGGCCAGATTCAGGTACAGTTATGCTGGAGTATCAGTGATACTCCAGTCTAACTCTCACTTTGAGCCGGCGTTTCTGTTTTCTGTAAGCAGAAAACAAGAAACGCCGGGTTGGAGTTCCTATACGAGCGGCGTAATTGTATTTCGCCGTCGTATCGGAACTGCAATTTTAAAAATGGCGCTCGGGGCGTTCCCGCTGATTAACGCCGAGAATATGTTAATCAGCGAGAATCGGCAATTCACGATCGTATTCGGGCCCGACGCAGTGACTTTCCGACGTTTCCGTAAGAGATACGCGGCGTAAAGAAAAACCAGCCCCCTAGTGGAGTATCCTATGTTAAGTATGGCCGCCGTCATCGCATCGAATTTAAAAAATTTCACGTCGTTTGCGTAAAACGTCCGTGAATGGGGATTGACGTCATTGACGTTCACTGACAGAATTTGGAGCATGCGCACTGACAGTCGACGCATGCGCAGTACGTTCGCCGCGGGATCGCGCCTAGTTTAAATAATACACACCCCCTACCCGCCCAATTTGAATTCCGCTCATTTTCACTGCGCCGCGCAACTTTAGGAGCAAGTGCTATGTGAATAACAGTACTTGCTTCTAAAGTTTCGGCGGAGTAACGTAAATGAGAAACGTTACTCCAAAATAAAGATTCGCCCATCTACCTGAATCTGGCCCATAGGCTACAAGTTTTGTTTATTGATATGCTATTTATACAGTTAGATGTTTTTACATTCTCGGCAGCTACATTCCAGCTGTCCAATATCTTCTTGGCAATTTCAAAAAGTTCTCTTAACCACTTGCAGGTAAAGGACCTTGCCCCTTTTTGCGATTCGGCACTGCGTCGCTTTAACTAACAATTGCGCGGTCGTGCAACGTGGCTCCCAAACAAAATTGGCGTCCTTTTTTCCCCACAAATAGAGCTTTCTTTTGGTGGTATTTGATCACCTCTGCGGTTTTTATTTTTTGCGCTATAAACAAAAATAGAGCGACAATTTAAAAAAAAATGCAATATTTTTTACTTTTTGCTATAATAAAAGTCCCCCAAAAATATATAAAAAAACATTTTTTTTCCTCAGTTTAGGCCGATACGTATTCTTCTACCTATTTTTGGTAAAAAAAATCACAATAAGCGTTTATCGGTTGGTTTTCGCAAAATTTATAGCGTTTACAAAATAAGGAATAGTTTTATTGCATTTTTATTATTTATTTTTTTTTTACTACTAATAGCGGCGATCAGCGATTTTTTTCGTGACTGCGACATTATGGCGGACACTTCGGACAATTTTGACACATTTTTGGGACAATTGTCATTTTCACAGAAAAAAATGCATTTAAATTTGCATTGTTTACTGTGGAAATGACAGTTGCAGTTTGGGAGTTAACCACAGGTGGCGCTGTAGGGGATGTGTGCCTATGTGTTTTGTTTACTACTGTAGGGGGGTGTGGCTGTAGGTGTGACGTCATCGATCGCGTCCCCCTATCACAGGGATGACGCGATCGATGCTACAGCCACAGAGAAGCACGGGGAAGCCGTGTGTACACACGGCTCTCCCCGTTCTTCCGCTCCAGGGACAGATCGCCGCACTGCAGCGGCGATCGGGTCCGCGAATCCCGCGGTCCCGGTCCTGGAGCTTCGAAACGGGGCGCGGGCGCGCGCCCGCGACCCACGGCTGGGTACTAAAATCAACGTATATATACGTTGATGTGCCCAGCCGTGCCATTCTGCCGACGTAAATGTGCAGTAGGCGGTCCTTAAGTGGTTAATCTATGTTTTGTACCTTAATATTTTTTCAATGAAAATTTATTGTAAATGAAAAAAAATAAACTATTGTAATAAATTAGAAGTTGGATTACAATTTTAGTGCAGTATAATACAATTGGTAGTTAAATGCAATTTAACTGGTCTGAGGTCTGTACATCAAAAAAAAATAGGGTCAGGTGAGGAGGAAAGAGCAACAGAAAGATTTGGGTTCTAAGGAAGGACAGTTCTTCCAGATAAGGGACAGTTAGGAGCTATGTACAAGTAAATACTATTTACCAATGTTTTTTAAGTTATAAATTTCACCAAGATGGCTAATAATATAAGCTTTCCTACATCGCTTTAAGCTTTGCCTACAAGGCATATACTGTACAGTATGCTATATCAGCACAACAGCGGTGGCAAGCTTTATACACATCTATTTCGAGCAAAGAAATGTGCAAACATATAATGTATACACTACAGAGAGGACAAAAACATTTCCCATCTATATTAAGCATTACTGCACTCCTTCGATAAACTGAAATAGTCAATTTACAGTTAATTAGGCATGTTCTACTATAAGGCATCTGGATAATATAAAAGCTTTTAGATTTTAACATTTAAATGTTTTCTAATTCAAAGTTAAAACACAGTAGGCATATGCCTAGATGTGTGCAGGGACACACAGTGATTTTTCTAAACACTACGATAACAATTCAGGTCTATAATTACATAGTTGTCATGGAAAAGTGAGACATCTGTTGCGCAGACTGTTGGTTAACTTTTGTCAAAAGCTGTGAACTGTCTTTTTCTTGCATAGAAAGCAAAAATAAGAAAGTTAAAGAAGTCTTATTTAAAAAAAAAAAATTGTTCTGTCCCCCCAGGTGACAACTTGCATGTGGCACTTTTTTCTGTCTTTCTAGCTTGTCTCATTGGTGAGTGTTGTTGTCAGAGACCCCCTACCCCAACCACCTTCTGAAACGCATCTAGCAAGCAGATAAATAATAGAAAAGGATTTTACGGTGAATATAAAAAATCCTCTGTCACAGCCTTCTTAAGTCTTGACAAGTGGGTTATGTTCCCGTTCATAGGAGAGGACTGGGCAGAACATGTTAGATATTTAAATATATGTTACTTTAACAGAGTTGAACAGCCCCGCCCAGGGGGAGGTCCCTCCGTACATAACCCTCCTCCCTGCAGCATGCAGCCTCAGTTCGTAACAAGCAGTACAAACCTAAAACAGGAGGGGTGGGTACTGTGTCCGTCCATGGACAACAGAGAAAAGGATTTTACAGCGAGTACAAAAAATCCTATTTTCTCTTATAGTCCATGAATGGACACAGTCAAAAAACGAGGGGAGGGAACAGTATCAGTAAAAACAAACAACTTCACCCCAAACAAGCAGAGCTCCTCAACGGAGGAGGTGCAAACTCAAGAAGCCGCCTGCAAAACCTTGCGGCCAAAGGAAGCAACTAAAGATGCACTCACGTCAACCTTGTAAAATTTGGAAAAGGTGTGAACGGACGACCAAGTCGCCGCCTTACACACCTGTGATACAGACGCTTGATGTCGGAAAGCCCAGGAAGCACCAATTGCCCTGGTCGAATGTGCCGTGACCGGAAAGGGCCCCTTAAGAGCATAGGCCTGTATGACGGTCTGCCTGATCCACCAAGAAATGGTGGCCGACGAGACCGCCAGGCCCTTTTGTGGACCAGACACCAACACAAAAAGTGAGTCAGACCTCCGAAACGGAGCCGTAAAGCGCGTACCACGTCCAAAGTATGTAGCGCAACCTTCTTAGGATGCGCCGGCCGAGGACACAAGGATGGAAGTACAATGTCCTCATTAATGTGAAAGGCAGAAACCACCTTCGGAAGAAAGGAAGGTTGCTGGCGCAAAACCGCCTTATCCTTATGGAGTATGGCAACCTGAAAGACAAGGCCACCAAATCAGAAACACATCTGACAGAAGTAATAGCTACCAAAAAGGCCACCTTCTGAGAAAGTGTCAGGAGAGGAATCTCTCTGATGTTTTCAAAGAGAGGGTCCTGAAGAACCGAGAGCACCAGATTCAAATCCCATGGAGGAAGAGGTGGTTTAGGAGGGGGAAGCATATGACGAACCCCCTGCACAAAGGTACCAACCAGAGAATGAGCCACCAAAGGCCGCTGAAAGAACACAGCTAAGGCTGAAATCTGTCCCTTAATGATCCAATCCACGCTGTAAAAACAGCAGGACCCTAGAAACCGAATACGTCCATGGACGCAAACCCCATCTCTTCACACAAAGAGATGTAGGCCTTCCAGGTGCGATGGTAGATCTTCCTAGTAGAAGACTTCCGTGCCCTCAGCATGGTTGAGATAACCGAGTCGGAAAGACCTCGGTCCCTCAATATCTAGCTTTTAATAGCCATGCCATTAAAGCCAGCGACTGTAAAGCAGGATGAAGTATGGGACCTTGAGACAGAAGGTCCTCTCGCATTGGCACCTGCCAGGGTGTATCCGCCACCAGGCGTATGAAATTGGCTACCAAGGACGCCGGGGGCAAACTGGAGAAATTAGAATCATGGTTAGCCCTTCGGCCTCCACTCTGCGGAGCAGCCGAGGAAGCAACTTCAATGGGGGAAGGCATAAATTAGCCGATACTGTCCCCACGGGGCCACCAACGTTTAACGCGTCTGCTCAGGGATCTCTGGACCTGCCCACGAACCTTGACACTTTGCAGTTGAAACACCTCCAGATTCAATGTTCATTCTCCCTGGTCCAGCATCTGGCGACTCAGGTAGTTTGCCTGCCAGTTTTCTATGCCCGGAATGTAGACGGCCGACAGAGCCGGCACACATCTTTCCGCCCACCGCAGGATGTAAGCGACCTCGGACACTGCAGTCAAGGTCAGAGTTCCCCCCTGATGGTTGACATAAGCCACTGCCGTGGCGTTGTCCGACTGGATTCTGATTGGGTGGCCTTCCACCTCCTCGACCACGATCGCCCGAAGTTCCAGGACATTGATCGGCAGATGGGATTCTTCTAGAGTCCATTGACCCTGGGCCGACTGGACCCCCAGACGCCCCCCAACCCATGAGGCTGGCGTCCGTCGCAATCACCGTCCACTGGAAGGGAAGAAATGACTTCCCGGACCAAAGAGCCGGGGATCTCAGCCACCAATTCAGAGAGACTCTGACTAGATGGCTTACTTGAGTCCAATTAGACAGGATCTCCCTCTGCAATACTCAAGTGTGGAACTGGGCATATGGTACTGCCTCGAAGGAGGCTACCATTAGACCCAGGACTCGCATGCAAAAACGGAGAAACTACCATTTGCGGGATGCCAACAGCTTCACCGCAGACTGAAGAGTCTGCAATTTTTCCAGGGGAAGAAAGACTCTCGCCTTCGAGGAGTCCAGAATCAACCCTAGGTACTCCAGACGCTGAGTCGGTACCAGGACCGACTTCAGAATGTTTAACACCCACCCTAATTCTTGGAGGGTCTGGCTGGCTATAGACACATCCATCTCTAATTCTGAGCCAGAAGCTGTTCTCAGAAGAAGGTCGTCTAAGTAGCCCACGATGGCAATGCCTCTCTGTCTCAGCAAAACTAGGATCGGTGAAAACTCTTGGAGCTGACACTAGTCTAAAAGGAAGGGCCACAAACTGATAGTGGTCTTCCCCATCACAAAGCGCAGAAACCTCTGGTGACTTGTGCAAATTGGGACATGCAAGTATGCGTCCTTGATGTCCAAGGATGCCAGAAAGTCCCCTGGATGGAGGGCAGCCACCACCGAATGGATTCAATGCGGAATTTCATTAAAGGCATTCAGGGCCTTGAGGTCCAAGATTGGACGAACCTCGTCCTTTGGGACCACAAACAGATTAGAAAAAAAAAAAAAGAGAATAAAATCCATGAAACCTCTCGTCCTGTGGAATGGGTAAAATGCCCCCACAACTTAGCAAGTCTTGCACTGTCCCCAATAGGACAGACCGATGAGCCGGAAGGAGAGAGAGACTTGAGGAAAAAAACCTGTTTGGAGGATAGGAAAGAAACTCTATCTTGTACCCCGAAGAGACCACCTCGTAGACCCACTGGTTGGAGAGCAGGGAGGTCCACCGAGCTGTGAACCTGCGAAGCCATCTCCCCCACCCATGAGTCGAGCAGGGGCAAAACTTCATGCGGTGGTGGGTTTGGATGCCGGCTTGTTCAGCTTACGCACCCAGGGACGTTTTTGTCCCCCAGCTGAGCCTTTATCGGCCTGGGAGGTTTTACTTGTGGACCCCGACTGACGAAAATACCTCTTCTGAGTGGGAAATGAAGGACCTGGCTTACGGCGCGGCTCCTTCCCTTTGGTGGACTGAGGGAGGAGAGTGCTCTTACCCCCAGTGACATCCTTAATAATGTCGTCCAGCGAGGTACCAAAAAGCCTTCCACCCTTGAAGGGTAAATCTGCCAGGGCTTTTTTGGATGCTTGGTCAGCAGACCAGCATTTCAGCCAAATCAGGTGGCATAAAACCACCGCCGAAACAGAGACTCTGGATATCAAAGGGGCTGCATCCAATGTAGCATCACAGACATATACAAGGCCCTGGACCAACTGGTCGGCCAGTATAATAAATTCGGGAGGGAGCTGTGGCTCCTCCAAAGTCTGGTGCAAAACCTTTGCCCATTCAGTGAGTGTCTGAGACACCAAGGTTGCAGCCACAATAGGCCCCAATGCAAACCCCAACATGGTAAACATGGAGCGGGTCAGCGCCTCGGACCTCTATCGGTATGGTCCTTGAAGGCAGGGGTCCCTTCTATAGGGAGCGTGGTCACCTTATTTAACCGGGCAACTGGAGGGTCAACTACTGGAGGAGAAGCCCATTTTTTAAACAGGCTGTCCTCAAAAGGGTAACGGACCGCTAGGCACTGAGGAACCACAAAGGACTTTTGCGGCTTTTCCCATTCCTTATCAATGAACTTGTCAAAAAAAGACACATAAGGAAAAACCTTCACAGAACGGTCCGACTTGTGGGACCCAAAAAAGACTGAACCCTCAGTGGATGCCTCAGCTGCACTATCCAGCTTAAGGGAGTCCCTTACAACACTGATAAGCGCACTGACAAGTGCCCTGTCCTGTACTGACCCAAGTGAGGAGTGTTCCTCACAAGGAAGGTCCTGGTCCACATCCTCTGACAACCCAGAACCGGGGTCCTGTGATGCAGCCAGGCCCGGGTCTGAGTCAGAGCATTCCCCAGGAGATGGCGGGGGAGGGGGTGCTTTGTACCCCCCTTACGCCTGCACGCCGCTTCCACCCTGGCAACAAATGTTTCCGGGACTGCCGACAAAGTGTCCATGGGAACCGCAGGTGCAGGGACACCAGCTGCAACCTCAGGCATGTTTGGGGAAGAAGGGCCAGACACTGACTCCATAACCACAGACAGCTCTTAGGGACTTATTCAGACCTAAAAAAGCCCACCCTCCTTGCTGCGCTGGCCGGGGGGTTACCCAGGGGACTCACCAACCCAGCAAGAGACTGCTCAGTGCCGCTGCCCGCCTTCTGTATACAGCCTGTGCTGTGAGGAAAAATTGTGAGGTAAAGCTGTGAGGTAAAAAGTCTGTGAGGAGGTATGTGTCGTGCACCATTCAGAAGCCAGCACCAGAGGCCAAAACCCCACACAAAATGGCCGCTGAACGCCTCAGAGGTAACTGGGCATGGAATAAAAAAGTGAATTTGCGCAAAAAAACACACATCAATCAATATAAAACATATATGTGATAAATATGTGTCAAAAGTCCATAAAAGTGCAAAACGTGCAGTGCACCAAGATGCTTAAACGTAGCTGTGTAGCTCACAGTAAAGTGCAAGTGCTCCTCCGTGTAGTCAGCCTCACAGGCCTCTCACCTTGGTAGCATAAAACAATGCCGTGATAGTGGGTCAAATTGCCCGTGCCACTCCAGAAAAAACACCCTCACAGGCCCCTCACCTCACTATAGACAAATAGGTGCATTCAAACAAATCCTCTGGATAAATCCACCGATAGTTGATTTTACCAGGAACGTGTCAATCTTCCTTAGGTCCTGCAATATTCCCCTTAGCTATAATACTCTGAGAAACATAAAGAGAGATAGGCCTCCAATGGTGTAGTATGTAATAAAGTGCAAATTTATTGAAACAAAGTAATCTCCTTACATCAGTAAATTAAAAGCAGGCATCAAATAAAACAAGGCGGCATCAGCCAAATATCTCACGTCACTTCCAGGTGTACGTCTGTATCCCTACGCGTTACGGCTCATGCCTTCATCTGGGGAGATGAAGGCATGAGCCGTAACGCATAGGGATATAGACGTACACCTTGAGGTGACGTGAGATATTTGGCTGATGCCGCCTTGTTTTATTTGATGCCTGCTTTTAATTTACTGATGTAAGGAGATTACTTTGTTTCAATAAATTTGCACTTTATTAGAGGCCTATCTCTCTTTATGTTTCCCGGAGTATTATAGCTAAGGGGAATATTGCAGGACCTAAGGAAGATTGACACGTTCCTGGTAATATCAACTATCGGTGGATTTATCCAGAGGACTTGTTTGAATGCACCTATTTGTCTATAGTGAGGTGAGGGGCCTGTGAGGCTGTTTTTTCTGGAGTGGCACGGGCAATTTGACCCACTATCACGGCATTGTTTTATGCTACCAAGGTGAGAGGCCTGTGAGGCTGACTACACGGAGGAACACTTGCACTTTACTGTGAGCTACACAGCTACGTTTAAGCATCTTGGTGCACTGCACGTTTTGCACTTTTATGGACTTTTGACACATATGGACCTTTATAATTTAATTTATTTCTCACTTATTGCATATTTCAATATTTATCACATACCGTATTTATCGGCTTATCGCGCACTTTTTTGCCCTGAAAATCAGGGCAAAATCGTGGGTGCGAGATATACGCCAATACCCGATTTCCCGCGCCGAATTTTGAATACTGCGCCGGCATATACCGAGCGCAGTACACTCGGGTATATTCGGCCAGTCTCGGCTTCTTCCGCGGTCACGTCCTGGACGTACAGGACGTGAGCGCGAAAGTTGCCGAGCCTGCCCGAGTGTACTGCGCTCAGTATATGCTGGCGCAGTATTCAAAACTCGGCGCGGGAAACGAGCGGGGAGGCGGCGAGGACCCTGGACCCGCCGAAGAGGATGCCGGACCTGCCGAAGAGGACACCGGACCCGCCGAAGAGGACACCGGACCCGCCGAAGAGGACACCGGACCCGCCGAAGAGGACACCGGACCCGCCGCAGAAGGACACCCGAAGCCGCAGAAGGACGCTGAACCCGACGAGGCCGCCGATGGACGCCGCGCAAGACACCAAAACTGTAAGTACAAAATAACTTTTTTTCCACAGGATTGGGGGGCACTTTGGGGGTGCGCGGTATACGCGGGAGCGCGTTATACCGCGATAAATACGGTATATGTTTTATATTGATTGATGTGTGTTTTTTTTGCGCAAATTCACTTTTTTATTCTATGCTACACTTGTGTATTGGTAAACACTATCAGTTTTTGCTGCAATCTTAGCAATATTTATTCGTTTCACTATTGATTGTTTTAGCGCGAAGGATTTTTGATTTTATTGATAACTGGGCATGGCCACAGTAAAATGGCCGACTGCAATAACAAGCTGTGCCATAGCACGACCACAACAAAATGGCCGCCAATGGGAATTTTCAATGCAAACAGCAGACTGCAAAAAAATGGCGGCGAAATGTTGTGATGTGGATGAGAAGGCCGCAAGAGGGCCTCCCAAGGCAAAGCACACCACCACAGCTAAAAATGAGCCCAGACACCCCACAGTCCCCCAGTGGGAAAAGGAGCCCCCCACAGGTCCAGCGGTAGGCAGCAGAGGCAAACGTGACAGAGAGCAGGGAAGGAGAGGATAGGAGGACCCCTTAACCCCAGGAATGCCCAGCCGTACCAACCCGCCGAGGCAGGAAGGACTGTACTTACGGTTCCGTGAGAGGACCCGCTGGCGCATTCCTGACAGGCATACAACCGCATTGAAGTAGCTGTCGGCCCGGTCCACTGTGAGTGAGACAACACCAGAGTCCAGTCATGTGTGGACCCTGGAGCAAAAAAGCCCACCAGCCACCACAGGAGTCATGGGGTATATTGTGGGAGACCCAGCCCTTAGCAATGGTGTGCTTATCCTCGCTGGCTGGACTGAGGAGACTACAAAGATCTATATATCCAGCCTGTCACCCAGCCGGCAGTTGATAGAAGAATCTCAAATAAAGAAAATTAAAAAGAAAATTAAATAAAACAAAAAATGTCTTCAGGGCGCTGGGCCCAAAGGGAGCCACGTCCCTCTCCTTTGCTAGGCAGAAAAAAAAACTGTGGCTGCATGCTGCAGGGAGGAGATTATGTCGGAAGGACCACCCCTTGGGTGGGGCTGTTCAACTCTGTTAAAGTAACATGTATTTAAATATCGAACATGTTCTGCCTAGTCCTCTCCTATGAACAGGAACATAACCCACTTTTCAAGACTGTGTCCATCCATGGACGATAAGAGACATTTGATTTATAGCACTTGGCTTGAGAATTAGGCACTTCCTCAAGAAAAGCACAGGCACTAGGTATGCAGGAGAAATTACCCCGTCTTTCCCTATGTCTTTTAATTGGTTGCTAGGATAAAGGAGACCCCTGTGGAGGAGGCTACCTGCACAATAACAACCAATGATGTTGTGCAGCTCCACCGCCTATGTTCTGGCAACCTAAGACACAAGGCAGCAGGAGCCACTTGTGTCATAGCCACCAAGAACGTTGGGGCTAGGAACAAATAAAAAAAAAAAAAAAAGAGGGGAATGTGGAACAGGCGAATTGGATAGGAGCCCCCTAGCTTACATGCCCCCCCCCAGGGAAGCCCTCTAAAAATGGAGCAGTGGCAACTGAGCCCTACCAGTCCTCAACCTTAGTAACATTTAGTACAATAACCCTGTGCTATCATCGATTTTATTTTTTATAAAAATATACATTACCATAAAAAAAATATATAAAAAAAAAAACTTGGAAAGAGCAGCTACAGTGCCTTGAAAAAATATTCATATCCCTCGAAATTGTCTACATTTCATCATGTTACAACTAGAGTTGAGCGGACACCTGGATGTTCGGGTTCGGACCCGAACCCGGACTCCGAACCCCATTGAAGTCAACGGGACACAGACTTTTAGTAAAAGAAAAAAAAATGCGTGGGGGTCCCCCCAAATTCAATAACCAGACCCTTTAGGTCTGGTATGGATATTAAGGGGAACCCCGTCAATTTAAAAAAAAAAATGAGGTGGGGTTCCCCCCAAATATCCATAACCAGACCCTTCAGGTCTGGTGTGGATTTTAAGGGGAACTCCACCCCAAATTAAAAAAAAAATGGCGTGGAATTCCCCCTAAAATCCACACCAGAGTGCGCCCCCCCTCTCCTGAAGCGCACCAGGCCACATGCCCTCAACATTGGGAGGGTGCTTTGGGGTGCCCCACAAAGCACCTTGTCCCCATGTTGATAGGGACAAGGGTCTCATCCCCACAACCCTTGCTCGGTGGTTGTGGGGGTATGCGGGCAGGGGGCTTATCAGAATCTGGAAGACCCCTTTGACAAAGGGGACCCCCAGATCCTGCCCCCCCCCTGTGTGAAATGGTAATGGGGTACACTGTACCCTTACCATTTCATGAAGGAAGTGTAAATAGTAGTTTTCAGGAAAAAAAAAACACACACACCGTAGAACAAATTACTTTATTAATTAAACCAAATAAAAATCCAGCGGTGAAAATAGACGATCGATGCTGCTCTCTGCTCCAACGTTGTCTTCTATCCAGCGCCGGGTGATCTCTCCAGCGACGGGTGATCGGTCCAGCGATGAGAAGATCCATCCATTCAGAGCACATGGGTCACGTGACCCCCGTCCCGCTCTGACGCAAGGGGCATGTCTGGGCTGTTCCAGTGACGTAGCAGAATGTGCGTCAGAGGGGGACGGGGTCACGCGACGCGTGGCCCGTCTCCCCTATAAAAGAAATGTCAAAGCTCCGGCGTGTCATTCGCTGAGCTGTGCTCTGAATGGATGGATCTTCTCATCGCTGGACCAACCGACCGTCGTTGGAGAGATCACCCGGCGCTGGATAGAAGACAATGTTGGAGCAGGGAGCAGCATCGATCGTCTATTTTCACCGCTGGATTTTTATTTGGTTTAATTAATAAAGTAATTTGTTCTACGGTGTGTGTTTTTTTTCCTTAAAACTACTATTTACACTTCCTTCGTAAATTGGTAGGGGTACAGTGTACCCCATTACCATTTCACACAGGTGGGGGGGAGCAGGATCTGGGGGTCCCCTTTGTTATAGGGGTCTTCCAGATTCTGATAAGCCCCCTGCCCGCATACCCCCACAACCACCGGGCAAGGGTTGTGGGGATGAGACCCTTGTCCCCATCAACATGGGGGCAAGGTGCTTTGGGGGCACCCCAAAGCACCCTCCCAATGTTGAGGGAATGTGGCTTGGTATGGTTCAGGAGAGGGGGGGGCGCACTCTGTCCCCCCCTCTTTTCTGCGGCCGGCCAGGTCAACGTGTTCGAATAAGGGGTCGGGTGTGGATTTTAGGGGGAACGCCATTTTTTTTATTTGGGGTGGAGTTCCCCTTTAAATCCACACCAGACCTGAAGGGTCTGGTTATGGATATTTGGGGGGAACCCCACGTTATTTTTTTTTAATTGATGGCGGGGTACCCCTTAATATCCATACCAGACCTAAAGGGTCTGGTTATTGAATTTGGGGGGACCCCCGCGCATTTTTTTCCCCGAACTCCGAACCCAAACTTTCAGCAATTATTCAGGTTCGGGTCCGGGAAAAACCCAAAGTCTTCACCGAACCCGAACTTTACAGTTCGGGTTCGCTCAACTCTAGTTACAACCAAAAATGTAAATGTATTTTATTGGGATTTTATCTGATAGACCAACAAAAGTGGAAGGAAAATTATAAACGGTTTCCAACATTTTTTACAAATAAATATGTGAAAAGTGTGGCGTGCATTTGTATTCAACCCCCCCGAGTCAAAACTTTGTAGAACCAACCACCTTTCATTGAAATTACAGCTGAAAGTCTTTTTGGGGATGTATCGAACAGCTTTGCACATCTAGGAGAGTGACATTTTTGTCCATTCTTCTTTGCAAAATAGCTCAAGCTCTGTCAGAGTGGATAGAGAATGTGCGTGAACAGCAAATTTCAAGTCTTGCCACAGATTCTCATTTGGATTTAGGTCTGGACTTTGACTGGGCCATTCTAACACATAATTAGGCTTTGATCTAAACCAGGGGTGTCAAACTCAATTTTATTGTGGGCCACATCAGCATTATGATTGCCCTCAAAAGGGCCGGTTGTATCTGTAAGATTAGATGTCCAGCACATCCCCTCCCCTTACATTAGATGCATGAGCTAACCCACCATCAGAAGTTGAGTCCCCCACCCTCCCTTACATCACAGTGCACCCCCCATTCCTTATGCTGCTGTTTGGAAGAAGCTGGATGCATTGCTTAAAAGCAGAAAGTAAGGGTCTGGAGGAGGACCAGAGAAGGGCTGGAGCTGCAGGAGAGGTGTGAGGGCCACATGAAATTGCCTGGAGGGCCGCATTTTGCCCGCGGGCCTTGTGTTTGCCACCTATCATATAAACCATTCCATTGTAGCTCTGGCTGTATGTTTAGGGTCTTTTGAAGACTTGCAGGTTTTCTTCTAAGATTGCCCTGTATTTCGCGCCATCCATCTTCCCATCAACTCTGACCAGCTTCCCTGTCCATTAGATAGAAGGAAAAGTACCCCAAGGGGCTTTGAGTTGCAGCAAAAAATTAGAATGGATTCCAAAGTTCAAGAAATAATTTATTAAAAAGATACATGGTGAAAAAAAAGCGTTCTAGTGGGATCAAGACATGAGTTCCAAAATGCAATTTAAAAGTAGATACATAAATACAACCATGTGAGTTCATGTAACAAAAAAGTAACCTTTTACTAGAAACCCCAACGCGTTTCGACCTTTGATAATGGAGGTCTCTTCAGGGGAAAATGATTGAAAACATGAACTCTGAAAAAAATATACATATAAATAATATTTGTTAAAACAGAAAACAAACAAATATTTACACAATAAATTATATACAATTATTGTTCGCCATATTGGCGTAGGCAAGTATATTTACCAAAAAAATCAATGTCAAAGACTGAAACCATGGGTCCACCACAGGGCGCTATCACCAAGAAACAGCACCCCCAGAGAACCACACGGAATGGGAGGGTCGATGGAAAAGACCAGGCTGCAAGTAGGTGGGCATCCTCCATGCCTGCGAGAGGTCGCACTTACAGGTCCTACACTGGGCAGGGAGGGGCAAGAGGTGATAGGGGGGGAGACCGAGGGGAGCCAAACAGAACCAGCTGACAAAAAAGGAGAAGCACGGACCCAGCAAAACCTAAAAAAGTATATAAAGGAGGGATTACAACCTTCAAAATACTAAGTAGATGGTCAACAGGTAAAGGAAGAAAAAGGGAGGAGAAAGGGGGAAAGAAAAACGAAAGAGGGGACGTGCAAAGAAGCAACGTGTGTAAAGTGAAGGGTCTGGGATCCCTGTCCATTGGGGGTGAGCCGAACACCCCCCGTTTGGTTCGCACCAGAACCTTCGAACGGACCGAACGTTCGCGCAAAATTTCAGAACCCCATTGAAGTCTATTGGGCTCGAAAGTTTGAATTCAAAAGTGATAATTTTAAAGGCTAATATGCAAGTTATTGTCGTAAAACTAGTTTGAGAACCCGGGTCTTGCCCCAGGGAACATGCATCAATGGAAAAAAAAGTTTTTAAAAACTGTAGTTTTTTTCTGGAGCAGTGATTTTAATAATGGTTAAAGTAAAAAAAAAAATTGAACAATTCCTTTAACCACTTCCATGCCAGGCACTTACGCACCTTCCTGCCCAAGCCAATTGTTCTAGCTTTCAGCGTTGTCGCAATTTTAATGACAATTGCGTGGACATGCTACACTGTACCCACATTTTTTTTATCATTTTGTTCCCACAAATAGAGCTTTCTTTTGTTGGTATTTGATCACCTCTGCGATTTTTTTTTTTGCGCAACAACTAAAAAAAGACCAAAAAGGGGGCGTGGCCGGGATGTGAAGGAGACCAGACGTGTGCAGGCTGAGCTCCACTCCTTCTCGTATCCTTACCTGATTTCAGCGCGGATTCCTCCTCTCAGCGACCGACCTTCAGACACCCTGGGGTGGAAGAAGACGTCCGGCACCCCGAGGCCACCTCCGCTGTCTCCGGGTAAGCTCCGTTCATCCTCGGTGTCCAGAGACAGATCCTCCGTTGCCATCTTGCCCACGAGGCTTCCAGCAGGGAAAATGTCATCCGGTCCTACAGCCTCCCCTAATCCACCGGCATCCCTCGCCTCCTCGCATGCGGAGCTCCTGGCGGCCATCAAGGAGGGTCGGGGGTCGGTGATGGTCAAGATAGACCACCTAGTTGCCGATGTCAGCTTGATCCGGCATGAGATGGACAAATTTAGGGCCCGGGTTACTGAGGCGGAGGGCCGCATCTCGCAGCTGGAGGACTCCACCAGGACTGATTCCAGAGACCTGCACGCCTTACAGCTGCAGGTTAAAGCCCTGCAAGAGAAGTCCATAGACACCGAAAATAGGCTCAGGAGGAATAACATAAGGGTCCTGGGCTTCCCTGAAAATGCGGAGGGCCTCAGGCCTGCAGAATTTACAGAGGCCTTTCTGATCTCCCTCCTGGATTTGCCTGCGATGCCGCCTACATTCGTGGTGGAAAGGGCCCACAGAGTCCCCCTCAAACCACCGATCCCAGGGGCTCCACCTCGACCCTTCCTGCTTCGCCTGCTTAACTACAGAGACAGGGATCGGATCCTGGCTGCTGCCAGGGAGAAGCGGGACCTCCTCTACAATGGTGCCAAGATCATGCTGTTCCCAGACTACTCCTCGGATGTTCAACATCGTTGCCGATCCTTCACAGAGGTACGGAGACGCCTGAGAGACCAAGGCCTCAAGTTTAGCCTACTATATCCTAGCAAGCTAAGGGTGATCGACGGGGACCGCACGCGCTTCTTTATGGAACCTGAGGCGGCTATGTCAAGGCTGGATGGTCGCTAGGGTGCTAAATTTCGTTTACCCCTTGTTTTCTACTGCCTCCCGCCCCCCTGATGATCTGGAAGTGACCCCGCTGCTACGGTGAGATGTTCCTGTTTTGTCAAGAGTTTTTAATTTCTTTATTTTTATCTCCCCTCGTCCCCTCATATCTCCAGTTTTTCGATATTTTATTCCCTGTCATTTGAAGCTAGCCCTTTTTCAATATGGCCGCTATATGCCTCTACCCACCCCCCGGGCCCTATTACTAACTGATGTGAGGTGGCTGACATGTCCTCACGGGGTCGTCCTGAGCTTGGGGACCCAGAACTATTCAACCCCCCTTTGATTTGTCACTCTGATTTGTTCTCACTGGGGAATCCTGCCGGACTGTTCCAAGAGGAGTACTGATGCTCAGTGCACTATACAAGACACACACAACTTCGGTCTACGGACGGAGTAGCATCCCAGGACTGCTACACCCCCCCCCTCTCCTCCCCCTCAGTTTTGTTTTCCCCTTTTTTTGGGGGGGGGGGAACCTTCCCCCCATTTTTTTCTTTTTTTTTTCTCTTCTTTTGTTTTTTCCTTTTTGGACTCTGGACGCTGACCTAGTGATCAATTGATAACCGCCGTCGTCCGGCTGTAGTAGCAGGCGACCTGGCGCCTGCCGTGTAGGGCCCCTAGTTCCGGGGCTCATTTACACAGTGTTCTGTTTTCTGTTTGGGATAAGAACTATTCCCACCCCCCCTGACTGTTGTTGGAGGGATGGGACATAGTAGGATAGGCACCCAGTGCCTGGGAAGGTTGTTTCTTCTATGTTTGCTATGTTTTTTTTGTTTATTGTTTTTTTTCTGTTCTCTAGTTGTAATATGCTCAAGTGCTGTCAGTATGCAAAGCAATGTGCTCGGGTTCTTGCTGCTCCTGGGGTGCTCCGGGGTGTATCTGCATAGACATCCTTCTATTCCCCTACCTCCCCTGCCGGATGGCTGACCGCTCACCTGACTCCTTTACCATACTTTCCTGGAATGTCAGGGGCCTTAACTCCAAGTTCAAACGCGCCCTTCTCTTTCAGTACCTGAAATCCCACTCGCCCCAGCTCATTCTCCTCCAGGAGACTCACCTCATGGGCAGCAAGGTTCTGACTCTTAAGAAGCCCTGGGTTCAGCGTGCTATACATGCCACATATTCTACATATGCTAGGGGTGTTTCGATCTTAATCCACAAAAAAATTTCATGTGTGATCGAAGAGGTCCGCACAGACCCCCTGGGTAAATATGTGATATTAATTTTCATGCTTTGGGCACAGAAGTATATTGTTGTCAACCTGTATATCCCCCCCCCCTTTTTCGCCTGCTCTGTTATATGACGTGCTTGAGAAGGTTACACCCTTTTGCCCAGGGAAAGTGTTGGTAATGGGTGATTTCAATGCCATCTTGTCACCTGACCTGGATAGGCCTACACCGCCCAGGCATAGATGTATGGACCTGATAGCCTGGGCTCAGGCAGTGGGTCTGGAGGAGGTTTGGAGGTGGAAACACCCCGATGTGAGGGCCTACTCATGTTTTTCGGCCTCATACAAAACCACATCCCGGATAGATTTGGCCTTCTCCAACCCCGCACTGTTAGCGGATGTGTTGGAGGTGGACTATCTCCCTAGCGGTCTGTCGGACCATAGCCCTTTAAAGGTAGTGCTCCGCTCGCCGGCAACGCGCAGTGCGGCGCTTTGGAGGCTGGGCGCGCAATGGGTCACTCATCCTGACGTTGCAGAGGTCTTGCCCCCCTTGCTAGCTGAATTCTGGGAAAATAATGCGGGTTCCACTTCCCCGGATAATGTCTGGGATACCTTTAAAGCATACACCAGAGGGCAATACATTTCTTCCATTGCCAGTGTCAAAAAACAACATTCAGCCAAGACACTGGAATTGGAACGTTCGGTCACAGACCGTACTGACGCATATAATAATGACCCCACCTCGGATCAGTTTGATCCGATGATGGCAGCTCAGAGGGATTTACATTTACATCTGGCCGAGGCTACGCGCCTAGACATATACAAAGGCAAACAAAGGGCCTTTGAACAGGGTGACCGCAATGGCCGCCTGTTGGCCATGATGGCCCAGCATGACCAGCCCCTCACAACGTTCCTGTGGACCCCGGGGGCGGGACTGCGTCCTCCCCCCCGGACATCCTACGGACATTTAGTGAGTTTTACGAGTCTCTGTATTCCTCTAGTCTCCCCGCGGATTTCCGGCCTGAGACACTGAGTGATCTGTTGGATCCGTTGGCGCTTGGCTGGCTCTCCGACCAGGAGAGGGAAACCTTGGTGCAGCCGTTCACGGCCTTAGAGGTGCAGAGGGCCATCCAATCCTTCCCGTCAGGCAAAGCGCCTGGTCCGGACAGACTTCCACTAGACTTCTATAAAGCCCACTCAGGGCTCCTGGCCCCCTTGTTGGCACAGCTATATACCATGTGTCTGGCGGATGGCAGCCTGCCTGCCTCCATGTACCATGCTTACCTAACACTGATATACAAGCCCCCTAAGGACCCCACTTCCTGCACCTCATACAGTCCCATAGCACTCCTTAACTCGGATTTTAAAATATTAACTAAACTCCTCGCCCTTCGGTTATACCCCATGCTGCCCTCAGTGATAGACCCAGACCAAACAGGTTTCATGCCCCGGAGGTCCACAGATGTCAATCTTAGGAGACTCTTTACAAATATCCATGCTCAACACCTTAATGTGGGAAAGCGAGCAATGGCCTCATTGGACGTCGAAAAGGCCTTCGACACAGTGGAATAGCCCTCTTTGTGGGAAGCTCTGCGCAGGATGTGTTTCCTACTACTTTTCATTAAATGGCTCCAGGTGATATACAGGGCCCCCACTTCATCAATACGTCTGGGTGGTGGACTGTCTGCCCCATTCCCCATTCAGGGGAACGCGGCAGGGTTGCCCTCTCTCTCCGGCCTTGTTTGCCCTTGCCATTGAACCGGTGGCGGAGGCTCTCCACACATCACCGCATATCAAGGGTCTCCAAGTGTGTCTGCTGGAGGAGAGGGTGGCCCTGTATGCGGATGACATACTTCTCTTCCTTAATGATGCGGGTCCCTCGCTGCGGGGAGCACTGACTGTCTTGGACACGTTTGCCTCGGTCACTGGACTGAGGGTGAATTGGTCCAAGTCCCTACTCTTCCCTATAGATCAGGCGGCTAGGTCCACCTTCCCATCTGATAGTCCCCTTAGCTGGGTCACCACCTTTAAATATCTGGGAGTAGTCGTCTCTGCCTCGGCGGCCGAATACATCTCGCAAAATTTGTCCCCGGTGCTGCAGGAAGCCCAATCCAGGCTCAAGGCATGGAGCAACCTCCCCCTGTCTGTCTGGGGAAGAGTGAATTTAATTAAGATGAAGATTGTCCCTAAACTTATCTACTTTTTCCGCCATTCCCCACAGTGTGTACCCAAGTCCTTTTTTAAAAAGCTGAACCAAGTTTTTTCCTCTTTCATTTGGGGTCCCTCTCCACCCAGATACCGGCTAACAACCTTGATGAGGCCGCGGACGCAGGGTGGCATAGCTTTCCCCGACTGCTACAAATACTACCTTGCCACGCAGTTGGCCTGGTGGCTGCGGCCGGATGGGACAAATACTTCCACTGTACTGGAGGCCTCGGTGGTCGGCTCGCTGGAAGCCCTCCGGCTCCTGCTGTACCGGGGCCCCCGCGCCCCGTATCCCTTGACCCCCTCCATGCGTACCACCCTGCGGGCGTGGCGGACTGGTCTGGCCATTGAAAAATGCAAGCCCTCCGAAATTTCCCCGAATGCCCCTATCTGGATCAATCCTACCCTACCACACTTTTATAAGCTCTCTGACCCCCTTGCTTGGTCGAAGTATGGCATTTAGCTTGTATCGCACATAGTCTCACAGAACTCTTTGAAACCCTTCTCTGACCTCTCTACCATGTTTAACTTACCCCAGCACTATACTTTTAGATATCACCAGCTGTCACATGCCTTTGTGGCTCAGTTCCCGTTGTCGTCCTGCATCGTGGCCCAGTCGGAGTTGGAGAGAACACTAAGGTTTAATTGTGACGTAAAACCCACATCGCACTTGTACTCGTACTTGATCTTTGTGTCTCTCCCCCCTCTGGATGGGCTGCGGTCCAGGTGGCAGGGTGATATCCCCACGCTAGATATGGACGACTGGGATGAGGTCTGGGATCTCCCTTTCAGCACACTTGTCTCTATTCGAGACAGGATGGTGCAATACAAGATAGTTCACAGAGCATACTTCACTCCATACAGGCTTCATAAGATGAACCTGGCACATTCTCCGGAGTGCTGGAGGTGCGGCGCCTCACCAGGTGACTTCTCCCACATTTTCTGGCAATGCCCCAAGGTTCAGCGGTACTGGGTGATGATACTAGATGTGGTCAATGAAGTGGCAGCGACCCAGCTGCCGGTAGCGATGGAGGTGTGCCTCCTGGGAATAGTTGAGAACATTGTCCCGACCTCCACGGGGCGCACGTTGGTCAGTCTGTTGCTTTTCTATGCAATATTGCTATGCAATGGAAAAAACCCACACCCCCTTCTCTAGTGCAGTGGAGGCGACTGGTGAACGCCAGCCTTCCCCTGTACAGAGACACATACATTAATCGTGGCTGTCCACTGAAATATGACAAGGTTTGGCGTGCGTGGCTGGCGGAGTCTGGAACTGCAGGTTGAATACATATGGCTTGAGTTAGTAGAGGATGCAATAGTCCTTGTGAGCGGTCCTTGGTGAACAGCCCTAGGGGCACCCTGTGGTTGTTATAGTAAGGAGAGTTGATACACCCCCACCCTGCCGCATGCTTCGTTAATGGACAATTGCCGCAGATGTTTACTGAATCTGATGTATTGATATGTATGTTGTACGCGCTTCAGTATTGTATGTCTTCTGTTCTTTGTTCTGTTTTTTTCTCTTGTATACTGTGAAATACCTTAATAAAAAAAACTTAAAAAAAAAAAAAAAAGACCAAAAAAAAAAGTTTGTTTGTTAAACTTTTTTGTAAATAAGTCAATTTTCTTCTTCAATTACAGGCACTGATATGGCTGCACTGATGGGCACTGATAAGGCGTCACTGATGGGCACCGATAAGGTGGCACCAATGAGGTGGCACTGATAGGCAGCGCTGTTATGCGTCACTGATGGGCGGCACTGATAGGCACTCATAGGCGGCACTAATAGGTGGCAGAGATGGGCACTTATAGGTGGGCACTGATGGGCATGAATGGTCACTGAGAGGTGGCACTGGACACTGAGGGGTGGCACTGGTGGTGGCATTGCTGGGAATCACGTTTTTAAGTGTTGGGCACTGACTGGCAACATGGGCGCATTTGTGGGCACTGATTGGCATCTATTGCAAATATTTTTTTAACATGTGGATGGCCATGATCATTGAGGAGGAAAAGGATAGTCACTCAGCATAACTGGAAAGTCACTCAGCATCAGCAGTAAGCAGTCTTGAAGGGATCTGACATTTAAAATAAAATATTCAGTTACATCAGCATCAGATGCTTGGTAGCTGGTGGTGATTCAAGCCCGATTCATTTTTATGAAGGTCAGTCGATTGACCGAGTCGGTGGAGTGGCGCACCCTGTAATCGGTTACAAAACCTCCAGCAGCACTGAATGTGCATTCTGAAAGAACGCTGGACGCAGGACAGGCCAGTAGCTCAATTGCGTACTGTGCAAGCTCTGGCCAGTGATCCATCCTCAAGACCCAGTAAGCCAGAGAATTTTCGGTGGGAAAGGTGTCCAAGTCTGATCTTGCCCCTAGGTATTTCCACACCATGTAAAACAGACGCTGGCGATGGTTGCTGGAACCGGTCATACCTTGGGGCTGCGGACTAAAAAATTGTCAGAATGCATCAGTCAGACAGGCACCTTCTCCACCGCTCCTTCTGTGACTGACTGAAGCCTCAGCAACACGTTGTCCAGGACCAGGATTTTGTAGCCTCCCAGTCTCTGATAACGCATTGCACAGACCTTTCTGCAAGGCCTCTGGAAGACGTTTCATCTTCTGCTCCCTCTGCGCCGGCAAGATAAGGTCCGCAACCTTACTCTTGTAACGTGGATCAAGGAGGGTTGCCAGCCAGTAATGATTCCTCTCCTTGATGAATACGAGGATCCATCCTCAGGCTTTGCAGGATCAGGGAGGCCATACAGCGTAGGTTTGCTGAGGCATTCGGTGCGGAGTCCTCTGGGTTACCGAGGACGACAGGATCCGCAGCCACCTCGTCCCAGCCATGTACAAGTCCATGGGTTTCTTGGGACTGTAATTGATCCCTTGAAGACTGCTGCTGATGCTGAGTGCTAGGCTCCACCTCCATGCTGACACAATCCTCCTCTTCCTGTGTAATAGGCGGGCAAGCAGGAACACTGTCTGGATAAAGGGAGCCTTGAGAGGTAAGGAAGTCCTCCCTCTGTTCTGCCTCAAGGGCCCTGTCCATTATTCCATGCAGCGTGTGCTTCAACAGGTGAATAACAGGTGAATAAGAGGGACAGCATCACTGATGCATGCACTTGTCACTGCTCACCATCCTCGTGGCCTCCTCAAATAGTGATAGGACAGTGCATGCATCCCTGATCATGGCCCACTGGCGTGGGGAAAAAAAAAGAAGCTTCCCTGACCCTGTCCTGCTGCCATATTGGCACAGATACCCATTGATGGACTTCTGCTGCTTGTGCAGCCACTGCAGCATGGCCAACGTAGAGTTCCACCTGGTGGGCATGTCACAGATTAGGCGGTTCTTGGGCAGGTTGTATTAATTTTGGAGGTCTGCCAGCCGAGCAGTGGCATTATATGACCTCCGGAAATGCACACAGACTTTCCTGGCCTGCTTCAGGACATCCTGTAAGCCCGGGTACCTGCCCAAGAACCGCTGCACCACCAAGTTAAGGACATGAGCAAAACAGGTCACATGGGTGAGTCGTCCCTGTCGCAGGGTGGAGAGGAGGTTGGTGCCATTGTCCACCTCTGAGCCTGCACCTGCTGAGCTGACAGAGCCTCTGCCCCAGTGTGGCTCCTGTCCCCCAAGCTCACCAGCTCAAGCACCGCATGGCATCTCTTTGCCTGTGTACCTGTGTAGCCCCTTGAATGCCTATGGAGCACTGCTGGTTCCGAGGACACATCAGTACAGGAAGAGGCCACAGAGGAAGAAGAAGAGCGGAGAGGTGTGTCACAATCCGTATTTGGAGGCGTGGTGGGCGAAACAACCTCCAACACTACGGTACCTTGTCCTGCGTCCTTCCCAGCTGCCAGCAGAGTCACCCAATGCGCCGTGAAAGATAGGCAACGTCTCTGTCCATGCCTGCTAGATCATGAGTCAGCAGTAATACGCACCTTACCACTGACCGCCCTGTCCAGCGAGGCATAGACATTGCCTTCCACATGCCGGAAAAGAGCCGGAATCGCCTTCCATGAGAATAAGTGTTTGGGAAATTGCCACTGAGGTACCGCACATTCCACAAACTCATGGAAGGGGGCAGAATCTACCAACTGAAAAGGCAGCAGTTGAAGTGCTAGCAATTTAGCTAAGGTAGCATTCAACCGCTGGGCATGTGGATGGCTGGGAGAGAGCTTCTTTTGGCGCTGAAGCAGCTGGGGCAGGGAAATTTGCCTGGTACAATCTGACATTGGTGTACCGATAGTAGATTGCCTGCAAGGATTTGGCTGTGACACACCTAATTCTACACTTTCAGTCCTATCAGTGCAGGCTTCAGAGAGGGCTGAGGGTATAGTGGGGTTGGAGATCCCAGCTGATGAGGAGCAAGGAGAGGTCTGCTTTGTTCTTTGGTGTGAGTCTTTGAGGAACGCTTGCCAATGAACTGTATGGCAGGTCGACATATGTCTGGTCAAGCATGTGGTGCCCAAGCGGGTGATGTTTTGGCCACGTGAGATAAGCTTGAGAAATATATGTTGCAAATAGCAGCGGTGCGATCTAATGCACTCGTCTCAAAAAAGCCACACCAAAGAACTTTTGGAATAACGCTGAGAAACAGCAGTGCCCTGCACATGCGGCGTTCTGGGTTGTGATGCAGTCAATGTGGTACCCTTATGCTGGCCCCTGGAGGGCATCCTGCCTCATTGGAGATGTGCCTCCTCCTCCTCTCCCCTATCAGGTACCCACGTGGAGTCAGTGACCTCATATCCACTTCAAAACGCTGCGCATCCTCCTGCAGCATGTTCCCAACACTGTGGTGAAACAGTTCGGGGGACTCCTCAGGAGGACATAGTGGGGCTAGGGAAGGAGTGACTGATGCCATTGAGCAGAGGGAAGAGGCCGCATTGGCAGCTGCTTTGCCAGACAAAGTACCCTGAGCCTGGGTGAGAGAGGATGAGGACGGCTTGGGCATCCACTCTACCAAGTCTTCGGCATGTTGCGGCTCAACACGGCCAGCTGCTGAAAAAAAGGACGAGCGTGTCCCACGGCCATTTGCTGATGAGGATGCACCGTGTTCACGACCATCACTGTTGCCTCTAGATGTAGAGCCTGCTTTCCCTCTTATCAGCTTGTGACTCTCTGCCTCTCATGGTTGTCCTTCCAGACATACTAATGGCCTGCAGGGAGATGTAGCTGCACAAATACTGACAATTCCTGCTGATCCCTGCCTGTGGTATTAATATGAGCAGATCCATGCCTCTAGGAATAAATATGAGAAACACCAGCTTTACGTAGCTTTAGGTGCTCACTATGCAGAGGACACAGACAGTACACACACCACGTAGCTTTAGGTGCACACTGCAGAGGACACAGACAGTACACCACGTGAAAGTACTTGCAGAATAATCCCCTGCCTGTGGTATTAATATGAGCAGATCCCTGCCTCTAGGAATAAATATGAGATACACCAGCTTTACGTAGCTTTAGGTGCACAATGTGCAGAGGACACAGACAGTATACACACCACATAGCTTTAGGTGCACCCTGCAGAGGACAAAGACATCACATATCCACTAAGTTTGAGTAACGTGTGCAAAGAATAATGAGGTAAAAAAACTCTAGAACAATGAATATCATCGGCGTGAACCAGTGAATAAATTAAAGAATATGTAAACATTATTGATTGATCTAATGCTAAACAGAAATTCAATAATAAATTATAAACCTAATCCAGGGATTATGTTTGCTATCTACGTATTGATATAGTGAATAATCACCCAAAAATGGGTATAAATTATCAGCCAAAGTGGGTATTTTTCTAAATAAATTAAGTGAATGTGAATAATCCAACCAACAATAAATCGACTCCTCAATAGTAACTATTAAGAAACATATATTATAATTTATAAATGATGTATATTTACAAATGAATAAAGTGACAATTACTCATTAATTTATACCCAATTTGGGTGATTATTTACTATATCAACAAGTAGATTATGAACTAGATAGCATACATAATCCCTGGTTTAGGTTTATAATTTAATATACATAATTTATTCACTGGTTCACATTCATTGTTCTAGAGTTTTATTTTATCACATTTTTTCTTTACACACGTTACCCAAACTTGGTGGACCTGTGATGTCTTTGTCCTCGTTTAGTATTTATATTTTCATTTTATTTTTATTTTATTTCGTCCCATATCTTGGCTGTAAATGGGCGTGACTTACATTGGCTAATGAGGTTTGCCAATAATTTAAATGGCAGCTAAGAATTCATGTCCGGGACTGAGGTTTGTCATCATTACGTCTTTTTGTTTGTATCTCCACGCTGTTTGGAATAAAAATGGGCAATTTCTAATAAGTTCCATTTAGTATAACTAGGTCTGCCAAAGATTAAGATAGCGGCTATTCATTCATGTCCTGAATTCAAACCGAGGCATGGTACTATTTATTATTCATTATACACGCCATTTTATCATATTTACATGTAAGTGTATCCCTTTTTAAAATATTAAATTCTCCGATGGTATTAGACTATAGTCCCTTATTTTCTTCTTGAGTACTTATCTAATCTACGAGTCCCACGAAGCATATGATTTACCAGCGAAGATCTTGCATCCATCCATCCACTCATTAGTGCACAGTTTGGTGTTGAAGAATTTTGTCTGTGTATAATATCAATGCCTACAGCCAAAGGCCTTGGCTGGGCTATAGCCACCTGCATTAGTGGCTTACTATCTGGTAAGCATGCCTTTTATTAAGATTTGATTCAGGAAAGTCATTTTGCATCTTCATACAAGCTTAACCTATTGCACTTATTATTTCAGTACAATTTAATTTAGGACTCGTTAGCACAATTTTTTTTCATTTTTACTGTGATCTATCACACATGTATTGCTGCTTTAGAGTGGTTTATTTATAATTTTATTTTTAATTTATTTTATATATTATAAAACATTTTTATTACAGTAAGCGCATTTTTTTTACCCTTTTTTGGGATCTATTAAATGAAATAAAAAAAACTTTAAATTTGTCAAACTATGGCTCAAAGCGCTGTTTTTATATTAGGCACTAGACTCTTAATTCTGGTACTTGGATGCATGAGCATGTGTACTTGTTATTGTTTTTGTAATTGAGAAGAAATATATTTGCACTAATCAAGTTGTTGCTTTTAATATAAAAGACAAATAGCCAAAAACCAGACTGCTGATATGTTTCACAGTAAAAGCAATTAAAGTGGAACTTATGGGCAAAATTTAAAATTCTTACATGATGCAGTCCAACAGCAGAATTAACACAGTGATATTTGTTTTTCTGAGTCCCCCCCCCCCCCATAACATATTTTTATTAAAATGTTGCTTTTGCCAGTAGATCCATTACATTTCCACATTCTTTGAGGGTGGAAACACTGCTCTTTCTGCAATGAAATCACTGCAGTGTTGTCACCCTGTAGACAAGGTAGTCTCAAATGAAGATGTAGCCAAGGTGGACTTTAAAGCTCACCATACATGGATCAACCACTGTGGTAGATAAAAGTCACTCGATCAGCGCTGTAGGCAAGAGACTGCAGCACTGATTTGTGTATTCTGATACAATAGCACATCAGGGAGGATTCCCACATCCACCTTAAATGTGGGGACTACGCATAGGAGACAGAAAATACAAAATCTCCGCCTTTGCAGATGATATGATGTTTTCTATGTCTATCAATACAAAATCTGATGAAAGAAATAGAGGAATATGGGAAAGAAAGAGAGGAATATGGGAAACTGGCAAACCTAAAAATTAATTATGATAAATCAGAAGCAATGGGAGTGGCACTCCCAATCGAAATGAAGCAAATTATAAAACCTAATTTTAAATTTAAATGGGTAGGAACAGCCTTAAAATATCTAGCGATATATATACCACCAAGATTAGGAAACACTTTTGAAGTAAATTTTCCCCCATTGGTGAGGACAATTACCGCCCTGATGGAGAAGTGGCAGAAGGGATTCCACTCATGGTTCGGGTGGTGTAATATTATCAAAATGAGTATTTTGCCAAAATTGCTATACCTATTCCAAACAATACTGATACAAATCCCTTCTGCTTTTCTCTGCCAGGTAAATACGCTATTTACCAAATTCATCTGGGCTAATAAAAGACCTAGGATTAGTAGAAGACGAATGACCCTGCCTAAGTGTTATGGAGGCCTGGCTGTACCGGACATAATTAAATATCATCAGGCGGTACACTTGGGTAGGGCCATAGATTGGTGTAGGAGTACGGAAACAAAATGATGGGTAGAGCTCGAGCAAGAGGTTAGTCAGGTCCCTCTGAGAAGAGCACTTTGGTGCTATTTAACACTACCAGATGGGCTGAAAAAACACCCTATTATAGGCCCGACACTAGTGGTAGGTCATAGGCTATGCCAGATAGGTAAACATTCATCAATATATTCCCCATTATATCCAGTGCTGGGGAATCCAGGTTTCCAGCCAGGAATAGAGGGAGGAACATATAAGAACCTTAGAGAGAAGGGATTCACACAGGTCTTAGGCCTCGTACACACAAGTAAATCTATCTGTTCAAATCGGTCGGACCGACCGATTTGAACAGATCTGTCTGCTGGCATTTTGGTTTGCTCGCGTGTACACACGAGCAAACCAAAATCCCCGCCAGCAGACAGCGCGCTGATGTGTCGGTGACGTGGCGGTGACGTTGATGCCGCCACGTCACCGCACCAGGAAGTAAAACACTTCCGCGCATGCGTCGAAATCATTTGGCGTGTGTGCGAGAAGACATGTCTGCTGGTTAGCATACTAACCAGCAGACATGTCGGGCGGACGGGTTCCCAGCCGACAGATTTCAAAGCATGCTTTGAAATCTGTCGGGTGGCCAAATCCGTCTGTTTGCCCGTACACACGATCAAATCTGTCTGCTGAAACGGTCTAGCAGACCGTTTCCAGCAGACAGATTTGATCGTGTGTACGAGGCCTTACACTTTACACAATTGGGAGCGTGGCCAACAGTTGCATCACTTGTGCAATTGAGGAGCCAATTTGAAGTAAAATACTGGCAAGCTTTACAACTCCGTCACTTCCTGATCTCTTTAGGTCCAGCGAGTAGGTATAGAAGGGAATTGACACAGTTTGAAAAATACTGTGAAGAAAGGGAAACTCCTACTAGAATATTGTCCAAATTATATAGACTATTAATAGCATCCCTAGAAGACTACGCGATACCTGCTATGAAAAAATGGGCAAGTGATATGGATTTGAGTTTCACCCAGGCCCAACAACAAAAGAAAATTCACCTCTCTATGAAGACATCAATCTGTACCAGAACACAGGAACTAAATTACAAACTTTTAAATAGGTGATATTATACACCAGCGAAACTAGGTAGGTTTGTTCCTGGAACTTCGGATATGTGCTGGCGATGTAATAGGAATAAGGGAACTTTGTTCCTAATCTTCGGGCAAGTTCAGAATCTATGGAAGTATTGGTTATAAGTACAAAGGATTTCTCAAAAATTTACATCATATCAAATATTGGATGATCCGGCCTTCTGTTTATTACACCTATAACAGATCCCAATAAAGGCATAAAAATTTGATTATATGCCACCTGATTAATAAGGCCAAGGCAGGTCTAGCCCGGAATTGGAGAAACCCTAGGCCATCCACGATTGCGGAATGGTTAAATAGGGTTAGAAACGTAGGGGCCATAGAAGACTTGGTGCTTTCAGCTAAAGATAGAAAAGAACAATATAATGTAACTTGGGAAGCATGGAATGCATTTGTATACTCAGCAGAAGGGAAGAGATTATTGGGGAGTGAGAATAGGGAATAAGTTTGTCGGTTTATATTGGTAAGTGGGAAGCCTGATAGCCTTTTGAAGGGGGTGGGGGCGCGGGGGGAGAGAGAGGAGAGGAGGGAACCGGGAAGGGGGGTGTTTTTTTTTCTTTTGGGCAGGGGGAGGGGGGGAGGAAAAGGGGGGTAAAAGGTAAGGGAGTTGAACGGGAAGTAGTTGGATACTTAAATAAGGGGATAATTAAGAAATGGAGGGTTAATGGAAGTTATAGTAAGGAGGAGATAGCGCTCAATTAAGAGTTATTGAAGTACCTAGATAAAATGGGTAAACTGATATTGCTGGTGATTTCTTTTTTGTGTTTTAATAGGCAAAGGGTAATACAGTTTCTAATACCAGAAGAAGTAACTAGATAGGGAGAGGGCTTGAATTAAGGATGTATTTATGTTGTTGTAGCGCTACCCCTGAAGGAGCTGCTGATTGATTTGGGATCTACTCTCTTTCGTCTTCCACTCACCCCTGTTTAACTGACTCGAACCCTCCCTTGACACTTTAGAAGTCTGTCAGTGACTGTATTGTGACCTCTGCTGGGCTGGGGTCACAATGACAGGCCTGCTAGGTGCAATGACAATGTACCAATTGATTACCTGCTGTAAAGGACGGTCCTTTCAGATGATAAAATGCACTCCACAACGTGAATTTGCTTAAATATAAGAAAGTAAGTTTACTGTGTAAAGACTTGAGAATAACAGGCATAAGTTTCAGGCATAACACAACAGGCCTATAATAACTTGCAAGAATCAACAATTAATACACATGAACAATATTTAAACCTGGGAATGGTACCATTGGGCTGATCTGAACAGATAGTCTGCATTCAAGGGTGCCCCTAGTGGACAGTTTTTTTCAGAACAGTCAGGATCCGCGTTGCAGTCGGTTGGTGCACATTAATAAAATTGTAATCCACGGGTGATAATTAATGAAAGAATCCACATAACCAAATGTCTAGGACAGTAGAATAATGGTGAATCGATCACTCGTCAAGGTCGGTCATTTTTGATGAAACGGGAAAACAATTTACTAGGCCTCTAAATTTGGCTACGGGCCGAACGTATGTCTGTGGCCTGTGAGGCAGCACTATGTATCTATATGAAATAAAGTGTCAAGAGTCGAGCGTGTGCTCTCTCACCCAGCAGGCTGATCCGCCTGAATTCCCCTCAGAAGGCGTGCTGGTAAGTCACTGCTCTGTAGCACGAGGGTCCCGGACGGGGGGGGGGGGGGAGTTGTTCCACTGTTGCAGTCGTCAGCTGGATTTCCCCTTCGATCTCCGGGAACAAGGGCTGGATCCTGGAGCCTCTCTTCCTTCTGGATGGCCGGTCCCTCGGTAGATTTAGGTCCCGGCTTCTGGCCTAACAGCATGACTGTCTCTGTCTGCAGCTCCGCGGAGGGGAAGAAACCTGTCCCGAGAGAGAGAGAAAGGCGCCACCCCCAAAAGGCACTACGAAGTGCGAAGAAACCTGTCCCGAGAGAGAAAGTTGCCATCCCCTCTCCTTAAGTAACCTCCCCCACAAGTCTGTGCGGAGGCGTCACATGCTCCAACAGGGCAAGGCATTGCGGGATGTGTAGTCCGTTTCTCCTAGGAGTCAATGGAGTCCATATCTCCTGCTACTTGTAGTCCCGCAATGCACAACTTAATGACAATGTCTAACATATTTACAAATAGGAATGCAAGTCCAGTGAGGATGACCTGTCGTAAGGCTTTGACAGGACGACCCCGCTACATTGTGTAGATAGACCAGATGGCCTGACATGTTCTAGTTGTACTGCAAGTTGGGATTACTAACTTCCATTAAATTGTTTATATTATTTGTGTATCATGTTATAATTTTGGAAACCTTGAAAAAAATATTATATTTAAAAAATGTATGGACGCGGTAATTGTGTCAGTTTTTTTAGTTCGACCCATGTATGGCCAGCTTAAGTAAAAATTAAAGTCAAAGTTTAGTTAACAATTTTTTAAGTAGTTTTACCAAAAAAAATTAAAAATTTGTTGCAGGGGATGCCCGATATCTGACTTGTATCTTAGTGCAGACTTGTGGGAAAATCAATGATCCAATCAAACAAGCAGAAAATTATGTATGTTTCTGGGGGGAGTTCTGTACACCTAGGGGTAGATTCACATACCTAGGCGCATCTTTATGCAGGCGCTACGTAGCGTATGTTCTTTATGCTACGCCGGCGCAACGTTGAGAGGCAAGCATGGAATTCACAAAGCAAAGGCTCCCAACGTTGCGCCGGCGTAGCGTATAGTCAAAGTAGGTGGAATTGGGCTGGAAGTGGGCGTGTTACATTTAAATGAAGCGTGACACCATGCAAATAATGGGCTGAGCTTCAAACAAGTACTAAAAACAAACGGCGCATGCGTCGTATCTTGGACGCATGCCAGTGCGCATGCTCACAGTCACGTTGAAATTACTGCCTACGACGTGAACGTAACCTATGCCCAGCCCTATTCACGTACTACATAAACGGCGTACGCGACGTAAAATTCGACCGCGTCAGTTCCCTGGTCCATACCTTTGCATGGGTTGCGCCTCCTATACGAGGAATAACTTTACGCCGGACGTAACCCATGTAAAATATGCAAATGAGCAAGATACGCCGATTCACGAATGTAGATCCGCCTGGCCGCTTCATATACGCGCTTTGCGTAAGGCTTACGTCCGGCGTAAAGTTACCACTGCTTATATGAGGCGCAGCTAATGCTAAGGTATGGGCCAGGGAACAACGCCGTCAAATTTTACGTTGTTTACGCTGTTTACGTAGTACATGAATAGGGCTGGGCGTAGGTTACGTTCACACATCGTAAACATTGCGCGCCAACGTCACTTAGGCATTCTATCCGACGTGATTCTGAACATGCTCACTGGGATACGTCCACAGACGGCACATGCATCGTTCGTTCGGCCCATCATTTGCATGGGGTCATGGAGCATTATACTAAAACACGCCCACTGCCTAGCTACTTTGAATTATGCAGACTTACGCCAGCCCATTTACGCTACGCTGCCGTAACTTAGGGAGCAAGTGCTTTGTGAATACAGCACTTGCCTCTCTAAGTTGCGGCGGCGTAGCGTAAATAAAATATGCTACGCCTGCACAAAGATACGCCCGGGTACGTGAATCCGGGCCATTAAGTATAAAGATAAAGACTGTGGGCCAGATTCTCAGCGGCGCTACGACGGAGTATCTCAGATACCCCGTCGTATCGCCGTATCTATGCGAGTGATGCTTAGCATCACTTTGGCATAGATACGCTTCAACATCCGACAAGTGTAATACCATTACACTTGCGGATCGTAATTGTAATGACAACTCCGGCCACTAGGTGGCCTTTACGTTGTTTTCTCATTTGCCTATGCAAATGAGGCTTCTACGCCGATTCCCGATCGCTTTTACGCCGCCCCGTCATCGCGTACGTCGTTTACGAACTCGTAAGGTTACCCCTGCTTTTATGAGGAGTAACCTTACGAAGTCCCGTCGGATGCCGTCAGGTGCCGTCGGATGCCATGTTAAGTATGGCGTCGGGTCAGCGTCGGCTTTTTCCGTCGCTTACGTCGTTTTACTAACTCGTTCGCGAATAGGGCATTGCGTAGTGACGATCACGTCGTTTTGACGTCGGTTTCAACAACGCTTTCCGACGTGAGCTGGAGCATACGCACTGGGCTTTTTCCCCGGCCGGCGCATGCGCAGTTCGTTTGACGCGGGGACGCGCTTAATTTAAATACAAGCCGCCCCATTTGAATTACGCGGGCTTACGCTGGGCCATTTTCGCTACGCCAACGCAAACTACGGAGCAAATGCTTAGGGAATATGGCACTTGCTCTAGTACGATGCGGCGGCGTAGTGTAAATGGCTTGCGCTACGCCGGCGAATTTCTTAGAGAATCTGGCCCCAATTTTTTAGCTTTGGCTAGAGTGGAGAGGGATTAGAAAACCTGTCAGTTTGCCATCTGTGTCTGCATTAAAGAGATTCACCCTCTCTATTTGTCCTGTTTACCATCATCACTGAAAGTGAAAGAAAATCACAAATTTTGTGTTGTCCCCAGAAAGGTAATAGAGGGAAAATCTTCCAAGGACACTAGTTCTGGTCCCCAGAAAATTCCCTTCATTTGCAGGGATTTCCCCTCACTATCTTGTTTGGCTATGGGACATGAAGTGAATGGAAATCTCTGCACTGGGACACAGATACCAAAAAAAAAAAAAAAATCTGACAGGGGTTATAATCCTTCCTGACCCCATATCTAAAATGAGAAAAAAAAAAATTACCTATAGTTCAAATTTTAACCACTTCAATACAGCCCCCCCCCCCCCCTCCTCCCTGGGCCAATTTTCAGCTTTCAGCACTGTCACACTTTGAATGACAATTGTGTGGTCATGCAATGCTGCACAAACATTTTTATCATTTTCTTCCCACAAATAGAGATTCTTTTGGTGGTATTTGATCACCACTGTGGTTTTTATTTTTTGCTAAGGTTTTTTTCTTAGTTTGTTATAAAATGTTACTTTCTCCATTACCGACAGGCACTGATGAGGTTGCACTAATGGGCACTGATGAGGTGGCACTGATGAAGAGGCACTAATATGCAGCACTGATAGGTGGCACTGATTGGCATCTGTAATGGGCACTGATTGGCATTTCATTGGAACTGACTGGCATCTGATGGGCAGTGATTGGCAGATGTGGTGGGAACCTCTGATGGTGGCTGTGCTGATTAGCAGCACAGATCCTCCGTCTGACAGGAGAGCCGCCGATCAGCTCTGTCTGCTTACCGGCACTTCCTGGTTACCGCTCACAGCTGAACACGTGGTAAAGAGCCTACATCTAAGGGCTCTTTCACACAGGTGCGCTGTGCACCCCTGGGGGCACGCACAAGCGGCTAATTCTGCTGGACATCATATGACGTCCAGTCAGTATAATGGAGCCATTGTGGACGTCAATTGGCAATAGGGCGGGCGGGAAGTGGTCAGTACACTGAGTGTTATCTGCAGTGGTTCTTTAAGCAAAAAATAAAAATAAAATTCTTGAGTTTTCAAACATACATAGTCTTGAAAAAGTATTCACACCCCTTGAAATTTTCCACATTGCCAAATACAGGAAAATCTTACAAGAAAACCTGTTAGAGTCTGCAAAAGACTTGAGACTGGGGCAGAGGTTCACCATCCAGCAGGACAACGACCCTAAACATACAGTCAGAGCTACAATGGAATGGTTTAGATTAGGGATTTCCAAACTATGGCCCTCCAGCTGTTGCAGAACTACACATCCCATGAGGCAGCCCTCAAAATTTTCACTCGCCTACTAGCATTTGGTAAGTGGATTTAAGCTGGGGGCGAGTGATGACAGGGCTGCATGACCAATCTCCCTTCAATCTGTGCCTACACTTTGAGTCCCGATGAGATTGGCGGCAAGAGGAAAGGTGCATGCTTGGGAAAAGTAGTCTGGTGAGCCGCGCACAGGCAGAGCAGTACACAGGTGCTCTCCTTACAATTCTCATTACGCCATGGGACCCAACAGTATGACCTCTCTGAGCCTGCCCCCCTCCCCCCGACCAATGTAGCTGAAAGCAGAGAGCAGGGAGCAGGGAGCAGGAAGTAATGAGTGAGGTGGAGGATTGCAAAAATTACCACTCCGGTGCAGCACTCCCTGAAAGTTGCCCTGACAGAGTGGCAGCCTTCCAGTTTGTGCAGTTTTCTTCTCCTTGTGCTCTATGTAAGTGTCCAACAGTTCAGCCTGAGTACTGAACAGACTGGTCTCAATGTGTGCTGTGCGGGGTCAGTGTACGCTGTGCTATGCTGTCAATGCCTGTGCAGTTGTGTGGATCTCAGCGCTGGATTGTACTCCCTCCCTCTGTGCTGCAGCTCCTCTCCTCACTGCCAGCCTAAGTAAAAGGGGAAAGTGGGTACATGCAAGCGTGGAGCCGCACACACAAGCTCCTGATGATGAGATGAATAGAAGAGGGAGAGAGAGAGAGGATGTATGGGAGTTGCAGAGAATGGGGAAGAGACCCAGTTCTAGTGCCCTGTCCCTCTGGTCTGCCCCCAGTGCCCTGTCCCTCTGGTCTGCCCCTAGTGCCCTGTCCCTCTGGTCTGCCCCCAGTGCCATGTCCCTCTGGTCTGCCCCCAGTGCCATGTCCCTCTGGTCTGCCCCCAGTGCCCTGTCCCATTTTGTTAAAGTTGTTGTTGGTAATATTTAATTGTGTAACTTTATTCTGCATAAAACATTTAACAGTGTCATTCCATGAGATAATCTACGAGGGCGTGTTTACGCAATTAGGCGCAGGGCAGTGTATGAATTTGGTGGGGCGAGTAACTCTTGATGCCTGGCTAGTAGGGATGAGCTTCGCGTTCGATGCAAACACATGTTCGCATCGAACATTGCACGTTCGATCGTTCGTCGAAAACGAACAAATCGGGTCGTTCGCGCCAAATTCGAATGACCCATAATTCACTGAGGCGTTGCGCGCTGATGATTGGCCAAGCATGCACCATGACCCCGCATGCTTGGCCAATCACAGCGCCCAAAAAACGAGGACACCTAATTGGCCAGAGCCTGGGTGCTTTGGCCAATTAGGGCTCAGGGCTTTAGCACACGCCCCACACTATAAAAGGCCGCCTCCCGGGCGGCCTTGTGTAGTGTGTTCCGGCTTGCTTAGAGAAGTCAGTCAGACAGAGAGAGAGAGAGAGATAGATAGAGACACAGTGTCTTTTCAGATAGATAGATAGATAGATCAGGGAGGCTAGTAGTCAGTATAGTTAAATTTACAGTTTGTAGAGAATATATTGACATCCCTAGGAGTTGTCAATATATTTATAAACTGTATAGCTAAGCAAGATCTGCTATTAGTATATGTCAGGCAGGAGATTGTGCTTTAGGGTTTACCTTAAACATAGTACTCTGTGTTAGTCAATGTGTGCTAGTTAATTGCACAGACGCATTAACTGTTACTGCAAGTGTGCTAAGTGGGCTATTGAATTAAGATGCAATTAAGATGCAAGTGGGCTATTGAATTGCACAGAAACGCAGTCGCTCTGACTGTGCTGTTTAATACCACCTGAGCGCATTTGTTGTCACTGCACGTGTGCTGTTACATATCACCTGAGCGCATTTGGAGTCACCGCACGTGTGCTGTTACATACCACCTGAGCGCATTTGGTGTCACCGCACGTGTGCCGTTACATATCACCTGAGCGCATTTGGTGTCACTGCACGTGTGCTGTTACATACCACCTGAGCGCATTTGGTGTCACCGCACGTGTGCTGTTACATACCAGCTGAGCGCATTTGGTGTCACCGCACGTGTGCTGTTACATACCACCTGAGCGCATTTGTTGTCACCGCACGTGTGCTGTTACATACCACCTGAGCGCATTTGGTGTCACCGCACGTGTGCTGTTACATATCACTTGAGCGCATTTGGTGTCACTGCACGTGTGCTGTTACATACCACCTGAGCGCACTTAGGGTCACTGCACGTGTGCTGTTACATATCACCTGAGCGCATTTGGTGTCACCGCACGTGTGCTGTTACATACCACCTGAGCGCACTTAGGGTCACTGCACGTGTGCTGTTACATACCACCTGAGCGCAATTAGTGTCACCACACGTGTGCTGTTACATATCACCTGAGCGCATTTGGTGTCACTGCACGTGTGCTGTTACATACCACCTGAGTGCATTTGGTGTCACTGCACGTGTGCTATTACATATCACCTGAGCGCATTTGGTGTCACTGCACGTGTGCCGTTACATACCACCTGAGCGCAGTTAGGGTCACTGCACGTGTGCCGTTACATATCACCTGAGCACATTTGTTGTCACTGCACGTGTGCTGTTACATATCACCTGAGCGAATTTGGAGTCACCGCACGTGTGCTGTTACATACCACCTGAGCGCATTTGGTGTCACCGCACGTGTGCTGTTACATACCACCTGAGCGCATTTGGTGTCACCGCACGTGTGCTGTTATATATCACCTGAGCGCATTTGGTGTCACTGCACGTGTGCCGTTACATATCACCTGAGCGCAGTTGGTGTCACTGCACTTGTGCTGTTACATAGAACCTGAACAATATGTCTGGAAGGACAACAAAAAGAGGCAGAGTCACGAGGGCAAGCAGGCTCTGCATCTAGAGGTAACGCTGGTGGTGGATGTGGTGCATCTTCTTCAGCACGTGGCCGTGGCTGTGGCCGCTCGTCCTTTTCGGGAGCTGGCTGTGTTGAGCCTCAACATGCTGAGAAATTAGTAGAGTGGATGACCAAGCCGTCCTCATCCTCCTCACTCACACAGACTGATCTAAGTTTGTATGGCAAAGCAGCTGCCAAGGCGTCCTCTTCCCTCTGCACAATGGCTTTACACAATACTTTCCTAGTACCACCATGTCCTCCTGAGGAGTCCCCCGAACTGTTTCAACACAGTGTTGGGTCCATGCTGCAGGAAGATGCGCAGCGTTTTGAAGACTCCGATGACGGAACACAGATAGAGGAAGGCATTGATGTGAGCCCAGGGAGAGGGGGTGGCCGAGAGGGACAGCAATCTGGGAGTGATGTTCCCCCAGCTGGAGCATACTGCCAGGTTGTTGACAGTGATGAGGAGGGAGGGAATGATGAGGTCACTGACTCTACCTGGGTGCCTGATAGGAGAGAGGAGGAGGAGGAGGAGGAAGAGGAGGAGGACGAGGCACAGGCACATCTCCAAAGAGGCAGGATGCCCTCCAGGGGTCAGCTTAAGGGCACACCAACTGCATTACAGCGCACATTTACGGCTCTTGTGCATGGCGCTGCCGTGTCTGACCGGTACAGCAAAAGTTCTTTGGTGTGGGCCTTTTTTGAAACATGTCCACAAGATCGTACCTTTGCTATTTGCAACATATGTCGCAAGCGTATCTCGCGTGGCCAAAACATCAACCGCCTGGGTACCACATGCTTGTCCAGACATGTGTCGACTTGCCATGCAGCTCGTTGGCAAGCACACCAGAAAGACCCACACCAAAGACAAAAGCGTACCCCCCTTGCCCTTCTGGGACCACCAACCCCACTAGACCCCCAGTCCTCTCTAAAGCCTGCAGTGAAGGTGTAGAAATAGGTGTGTCACAAGCTAGTAGTAGTGGGCAATCTACTGATAGTACCAGGCAAATTTCCCTGCCCCAGCTGCTGCAGCGTTGAAAAAAATTCAATCCCAGCCATCCACATGCCCAGCAGTTGAATGCTAGCTTAGGGAAATTGCTAGAACTTCAACTGCTACCTTTTCAGTTGGTGGATTCTGCCCCCTTCCGTGAGTTTGTGCAATGTGCAGTACCTCAGTGGCAAGTACCAAAACGCCACTTTTTCTCTTGGAAGGCGATTCCGGCTCTCTACCGGCATGTGGAAGGCAATGTCCATGCCTCACTGGACAGGGCGGTCAGTGGTAAGGTGCATCTTACCGCTGACCCATGGTCCAGCAGGCATGGACAGGGACGTTACCTGTCTTTTACGACCCATTGGGTGACTCTGCTGGCAGCTGGGAAGGACGCAGGGCAAGGTACAGTAGTTTTGGAGGTTGTTCTGCCACCACGCCTCCAAAACACTACTACTGCTTGTGACACACCTCTCTCCTCCACCCCCTCCTCTTCCTCTGTGGCCTCTTCCTGTGCTGATGTTTCCTCAGAACCAGTCGTGCTCCGTAGGCGTACGAGTGGCTACGCAGGAATGTAGGCCAAGAGATGCCAATGCGGTGCTAGAGCTGGTGTGCTTGGGAGACAGGAGCCACACTGGGGAAGAGGTTCTTTCAGCTCTGCAGGGGCAGGCTCAGAGGTGGTTGACGCCACGCCAGCTGAAGCCTGGAATTTTGGTCAGCGATAATGGCACCAACCTCCTCTCTGCCCTGCGACAGGGAAAACTCACCCACGTGCCGTTTTGCGCATTTGTCCTAAATTTGGTGGTGTAGCGGTTCTTGGGCAGGTACCCGGGCTTACAGGATGTCCTGAAGCAGGCCAGGAAAGTCTGTGTGCATTTCCGGAGGTCATATAATGCCACTGCTCGGCTGACTGACCTCCAAAGGGAATACAACCTGCCCAAGAACCGCCTAATTTGTGACATGCTCACCAGATGGAACTCTACGTTGGCCATGCTGCAGCGGCTGCACACGCAGCAGCGGGCCATCAATGAGTACCTGTGCCAATATGGCAGCAGAACTGGGTCAGGGCAGCTTGTTTTTTTTCCCCACGCGAGTGGGCCTTGATCAGGGATGCATGCACTGTCCTGTCACCATTTGAGGAGGCCACGAGGATGCTGAGCAGTGACAGTGCATGCATCAGTGAGTCTGTCCCTCTTATTTACATGTTGGAGCACACGCTACGTGGAATAATGGACAGGGCCCTTGAGGCAGAACAGAGGGAAGAAGAGGAGAACTTCCTTACCTCTCAAGGCCCCCTTTACCCAGACAGGGGGCCTGCTTGCCCACCTAGCACACAGGAAGAGGAGAAGGAGGAGGAGGAGGATGATTGTATCAGCAGCATGGAGGTGGAGCCTAGCACTCAGCATCAGCAGCAGCAGTCTTCAAGGGATCATTTACAGTCCAAAGGAACACGTGGACTTTTACGTGGCTGGGATGAGGTGCCTGTGGATCCTGTCGTCCTCAGTGACCCAGAGGACTGTGCCCTGAATGCCTCTGCAAACCTACGCTGCATGGCCTCCTTGATCCTGCAAAGCCTGCGTAAGGATCCTCGTGTACGTGCTATCAAGAAGACGGATCATTGCTGGCTGGCAACTCTCCTTGATCCTTGTTACAAGAGTAAGGTTGCGGACCTTATGTTGCCATCGCAGAGGGAGCAGAAAATGAAACTTCTGCGGGAGGCCTTGCAGAAGGGTCTGTGCAATGCGTTCCCAGAACCGGGGGGGATTACCAAAACCTGGCTCTGGGTGACGTCTTGCTGAGGCTTCGGTGAGTCACATAAGGAGCGGTGGAGAAGGTGGCCGTCTGACCGATGCCTTCAGACAGTTTTTTAGTCCGCAGCCCCAAGGTCTGACCGGTTCCAGCAACCATCGCCAGTGTCTGGTTTACATGGTCCGGGAATACCTAGGGGCAAGATCCGACTTGGACTCCTTCCCCACCGAAAATCCTCTGTCTTACTGGGTCTTGAGGATGGATCACTGGCCAGAGCTTGCACAGTACGCAATTGAGCTACTGGCTTGCCTTGCATCCAGTGTTCTTTCAGAACGCACATTCAGTGCTGCTGGAGGCTTTGTTACTGATCACAGGGTGCGCCTCTCCACCGACTCTGTTGATCGACTGACCTTCATCAAAATGAATCAGGCTTGGATCAACACCAGCTACCAAGCACTTGATGCTGATGTTACTGAATAATATTTTTTTGTTGAAATGTCGGATCCCTTTTAGACTGCGTATGCTGATGCTGAGTGACTGTCCTCTTATGCTGCTGATGGAATATCCTTCTCCTCACTTTTCTTGCTGACAGCTAGTAAGAAATGTTGTGTTTCTGGGGTCCGCCACCAGTGCCTAAGGCACAATTTTTCTGCCCCTGTTAAACAGGGGAGCCTAATAACAACAATTTTTGATGCAATACTATGCACGTGGCTCCTTGTTGCGCTCCAATTGGAGTTATTGGGAGGGGTTGCAGTGTTGTGTTGTGCCCAAGGCACAATTTTTCAGCCCCTGTTTAACAGGGGCACCTAATAACAATTTTTGATGCAATACTTTGCACGTGGCTCCTTGTTGCGCTCCAATTACAGTTTGTTTGAGGGGTGTCCTTTTCTCTAAAATGTTTCTTCACAAAACAATAATGGCCCCCCACCACCGCTAAAATATTCGACATATTGTTGCCACACAGCACGTGCGCAAGCAGTATTATTTACTTTTTTTTATAGTGCTCTAATGTTGTGCAGGGACATTTCTAAACACGTGTCACTACTATAGACACCCAGCAGGTGTGATATTTAAAGGTATTTTTTTTTCACTTTAACCACTTGACCACTGGGCACTTAAACCCCCTTAATAACCAGACCAATTTTCAGCGTTCGGTGCTCTCACAGTTTGAATGACAATAACACTGTAACCAAATGAAATTTTTGTCCTTTTTTTCCCACAAATAGAGCTTTCTTTTGGTGGTATTTGATCACCTCTGCGGTTTTTATTTTTTTTGCTATAAATGAAAAAAGAACAACATTTTGCAAAAAATAATAATTTTTCTTCATTTCTATTATAAAATTTTGCAAAAAAGTAATTTTTCTTCATAAATTTGGCCTAAAATGTATACTGCTACATATCTTTGGTAAAAAAAATAAAAAAATGTTGGATATTATTTAGTCTGGGTGAAAGTTATGGGGTCTACAAGCTATGGTACCAATTACTGAAAATTGATCAATTTCATCACACCTGAAGTACTGACAGCTGCTCTCATTTCTTGAGACCCTAACATGCCAGAAAAGTACAAATACCCCCCAAATGACCCATTTTTGGAAAGAAGACATTCCAAGGTATTTAGAAAGAGGCATTGTGAGTTTTTTAAAGTTGTCATTTTTTCCCACAATTCTTTGCAAAATCAAGATTTTTTTTTCATAAAATGTTCATATTATTTGGTTATTTTTCACACACAGCATATGCATACCACAAATTACACCCCAAAACACATTCTGCTATTCCTCCAGAGTATGGCGATACCCTATGTGTGAGACTTTTACACAGTGCGGCCACATACAGAGGCCCAACATGCAGGGAGCACCCAGGCCAATTCTGACATTTCTCTCCTACATGTAAAAATCATCATTTATTTGCTAGAAAATTACATAGAACCCCAAAACATTATATAAAGATACCTCACATGTGTGGTTTGAACACCGTTTTCATATGTGGGGGGGACTTGCGTATGCGTTCGCTTCTGCATGCAAGCTCACAGGGACAGGGGCGCTGTATGCCCAGAGTATTGCGGAGTATGCCCAGAGTATTGCGAAGTATGCCCAGAGTATGCCCAGAGTATTGTGGAGTATGCCCAGAGTATTGCAGAGTATTGCCAGAGTATGGCCAGAGTATTGCCGGAGTATGGCCAGAGTATTGCCGGAGTATGCCCAGAGTATTGCCGGAGTATGCCCAGAGTATTGCCGGAGTATGCCCAGAGTATTGCCGGAGTATGCCCAGAGTATTGCAGAGTATGCCCAGAGTATTGCAGAGTATGCCCAGAGTATTGCAGAGTATGCCCAGAGTATTGCAGAGTATGCCCAGAGTATGGCCCAGAGTATGCCCAGAGTATGGCCCAGAGTATGCCCAGAGTATTGCCAGAGTATATGCCCAAGTATTGCAGAGTATGCCCAGCTGAGTATTGCCCAGTATTGCAGCAGGGATGGCTGAGCAGGGAGGGAGGGATGGATGGATCTGTGACTACATTTGTCAAAGATCCAGCCCGCAGCACTGGCGCTGCCATCCGCTCCCTCCCCTCTCCTCTCACACTGTACCGATCGGTACAGAGAGAGGAGGGAAGGAGACCGGCGTCGGCACATGACGCCGCTTTGTTTACAAGTGGTCGCTCCGTCATTGGAGCCGCTATCAGCCTCAGGGGGCGTGCGGGAGCGCGATTCTAAGAGGCCGTTAATTAACGGCCACTTAGAATTAAGCAATCGCCCTGTAGCCATACTTTCGCTATAGGGCGGTTGCAAAGTGGTTAAGCATCATTAAAATGGCTGCTCCGGAAAAAACGGCCGTTTTTAAAACGTTTTTTTTCCATTGATACATGTTCCCTTGGAAGAATTTGTGATATCTCTGACTTTTCAGTCCAACAAGACTGTCTATTACTCTGAAAATTCCTCTAGCGCCGTTCTATGAAAGCAGTAGGTTTAAAGAGCACACCAAATGCTTAAAATATCTTCTTTATTAACTTCACTTTTCTTCATATATAATGCTGCTGCTTTGCAGCAGACAGTCCATGTACAAAAACACGTGATGAATAAAGTATAACAAAATGGTGGTTCAAATATTCAATCTTGTCATTTAACATAAGATGGTAGATATATTTCTTTCTTCAGTATTTACTCTTTTTCTCTCTCTCTAAGTTATCAAAGCATTCTCTGATTTCTCTGAAAGGCATAACTGTGGTTTGCAGGGTTGTGTTTGCAGGGTTAGCTTAGTTGGGTTTGGTTTCTGAATTAGGTTAGGTGGAACTACAAGTGAACACACAACTAGATCAGTATACAGTTCTAACCACACTGATTACAATAAGAACATATATATAGCTTCGTCACATACCTATTTTCAGCCCCTGGCTTCCATAAAACACAACTTTTGCCTTGTGTCTGTTCTGCTCCGTGTCTCTGTCTCCATGTGGCTTTCTGTCTCTGTGTGGAATAATCTACAGTGCCTGCCGCCGAGAATGTGTTTTTAGCACGACAGCATCGCGCTGAATCTCGGCGACAGGCTGCCGATATCTCGCACTCGCTGGAATAGTAAAAGCACACTCCAGCGAGTGCGTCATAGAAGCGACGGGGATCCGACGCGGATTTCCGCCAATTCTACACGTGGGCGGAGTTTGTTATGAATCCTGAAGGAGAAATCCCCGCCGGATTTTAAAAAAATAATCCGGCATGGGTTCCCCCCTCAGGAGCATAACGGACCCTTAGGTCTGTTATGGGTTGTAAGGAGACCCCCCTACGCCGAAAAAATGGCGTGGGGGTCCCCCCACAATCCATAACAGACCCGTATCCAAAGCACGCCGGCCAGCCGGTCAGGAAGGGAGTGGGGGCGAGCGAGCGCCCCCCCCCCCCTCCTGAGCCGTACCGGGCAGCATGCCCTCAACATGGGGGGGTTAGGTGCTCTGGGGCAGGGGGCGCACTGCGGCCCCCCACCCCAGAGCACCATGTCCCCATGTTGATGAGGACAGGGCCCCTTCCCGACAACCCTGGCCGTTGGTTGTCGGGGTATGCGGGCGGGAGGCTTATCGGAATCTGGAAGCCCCCTTTAATAAGGGGGCCCCCAGATACCGGCCCCCCACCCTAAGTGAATGAGTATGGGGTACATTGTACCCCTACCCATTCACCTGCAAATAAAAAGTGTAAACACAAATAAACCACACAGGGTATTGAAATATTTTATTAGTTGGCCGCCAGGGGAGGGAGTGTGTATGATCGCTTTTATAAAAGCGCCCCCTCCGGCGGGCTTCTGTGGGGGGTGGGTGCCGCCGTCTGGTTCTCTTCCGCCGCCGGGGGGGGGGCGCTTTGATAACAGGGCCCACCACCCGGTGGGCTTCTTTCGACGTCTTCGGCGGCTGGGGGGTCTTCTCCCACTCTCCGGGGTCTTCTCCTGCTCTCCGGGGGTCTTCTCCGCTCTCCGGGGGTCTTCTCCGCTCTCCGGGGGTCTTCTCCGCTCTCCGGGGGTCTTCTTCTTCTTCAGGACTCGCCGCCGCTAACTTTGTGTTTTAGCTCAATTACTAGCGGCGGCGAGCCCCCTCCTCTGTGACGTCGTCTTCTTCTTCTTCCACCTCTTCTGTTCTCCAGATGTTGACGCGACGCTTCCTTCCGCTGTTATGCCGGGCGCGCGGCTCGCAGCGAATTATATAGGCCTGTCTTGTGACGTCGCAGTCCCATCATGCTCCGGTAGGTAGCACTTGGTACCTACCGGAGCATGATGGGACTGCGACGTCACAAGACAGGCCTATATAATTCGCTGCGAGCCGCGCGCCCGGCATAACAGCGGAAGGAAGCGTCAACATCTGGAGAACAGAAGAGGTGGAAGAAGAAGAAGACGACGTCACAGAGGAGGGGGCTCGCCGCCGCTAGTAATTGAGCTAACACACAAAGTTAGCGGCGGCGAGTCCTGAAGAAGAAGAAGACCCCCGGAGAGCGGAGAAGACCCCCGGAGAGCGGAGAAGACCCCCGGAGAGCAGGAGAAGACCCCGGAGAGTGGGAGAAGACCCCCCAGCCGCCAAAGATGTCGAAAGAAGCCCGCCGGGTGGTGGGCGCTTTTATCAAAGCGCCCCCCCCGGCGGCGGAAGAGAACCAGACGGCGGCACCCACCCCCCACAGAAGCCCGCCGGAGGGGAGCGCTTTTATAAAAGCGATCATACACACCCCCCCCCCGGCGGCCAACTAATAAAATATTTCAATACCCTGTGTGGTTTATTTGTGTTTACACTTTTTATTTGCAGGTGAATGGGTAGGGGTACAATGTACCCCATACTCATTCACTTAGGGTGGGGGGCCGGTATCTGGGGGCCCCCTTATTAAAGGGGGCTTCCAGATTCCGATAAGCCTCCCGCCCGCATACCCCGACAACCAACGGCCAGGGTTGTCGGGAAGGGGCCCTGTCCTCATCAACATGGGGACAGGGTGCTCTGGGGTGGGGGGCCGCAGTGCGCCCCCTGCCCCAGAGCACCTAACCCCCCCATGTTGAGGGCATGCTGCCCGGTACGGCTCAGGAGGGGGGGGCGCTCGCTCGCCCCCACTCCCTTCCTGACCGGCCGGCGTGCTTTGGATACGGGTCTGTTATGGATTGTGTGGGGACCCCCACGCCGTTTTTTCGGCGTAGGGGGGTCTCCTTACAACCCATAACAGACCTAAGTGCCCGTTATGCTCCTGAGGGGGGAACCCATGCCGGATTTTTTTTTAAAAATCCGGCGGGGATTTCTCCTTCAGGATTCATAACAAACTCCGCCCACGTGTAGAATTGGCGGGAATCCGCGTCGGATCCCCGTCGCTTCTATGACGGCTTTGTCTCCATCGCGGCAAGCCAGCTCGGCGCTGGCTCTCGCGATGGGGCTCACAAGTGCTCAATCTCGCCGAGAAAGGGAGCGAGATTGACACAATATCCCAGTCACCTACTGTAGCAGCACATGGAGTATTAGGAACCTCCCAGACAGAGTGTTTGTAAAGCTGTCTGTGACTGGTCAAGACTCTGCTCAATGTGAAATTAGCTGTGATTGGGCAAATGCTTCTGATGAGTCACAAAAGCTTAACTCTATGCTTTCTAGCATGAATTTAACTGTGAATAACTTTGCTTTTGTCTCTCACATATAAACATGTGCACCACAATAGGTTCGCAGCAGGCTTAGCTGTATATACATGTAGGTTATATTAGCTACCTAGGACAGGTTCTAGCTGTATACATGTAGGTTATATTAGCTACCTAGGACAGGATCTAGCTGGCCAGCTACAAGCCGCTACCAGATTTATTCACCAACAAATGGGACTGAATATTGCTAAGGGCGTTAGGGTTCTATCAATCATGAAGTATGGCTATCCTCTATCTAAAACCAACATTCAGATTGCTAACATTCAAATTTATAGGTGCCAAATACTTGGGATGACCACCAAGGTCAGGGGGACGATCAAACTGGAGAGCGCACAGCGTTGCAGGAGAGGTATCCAGTCTTGGGGGATATGTGTGCAGGTGAGCCGCCAGAGACACAAGGGTTAAACATGATGGCAGGGGGAAGTTGTGCGGGCAAAGGGGGACCGGGACAAGCACAAAGCTTCAGCCAAGGGTGAAGGGGGAGGGTAGATTGTAGAGCAAACAATGCGCAAAGCCAACCCACGGTTCCTGGAGGGATGGGAAGGAGGCAGGCGCGGCAGTAGGAGTAGGCCTTCAGCTCTGGGCAGTCGGCGGCAATGACAAGTGGGAGGTAGGATGCTAGGCGTGAAGCGGGACCAGCCTCGCCTCGGCACTCCAGCCGGGAGAGAACAGCCTGTGGATCTTCGAAGAACTGTGAAGCACGCTCACTTCTGGACTTGAGGGCTCCAGTAGGCGGGGGTTTTACCGTGAGGCGATGGGCTCGCTCCACCATTAACGTTGAGGAGAAGGCCTCTCTGCCAAATGGTCTTGATTAGCAGGTTTTCAAGCTACATGGGGGGGGGGGGGTCCACACCCTCGGATCTTTCGGGGAGCCACACGAAGCGCAGATTGCACCTTCAATTGCAGCTGTTCAATGGTGACTTGGAGTGGGTGCAGGCCCTCCTCCACGTGGCTGACACAGCACTCTGTTTCGGACACCCGGTCCCGCAGCTTGTGCATATCCTGCTGGATTAGGGAGATGTCGACCTTCACCTCCTCAATCCTGGAGGTGAGGGTAGTTTGGCACACAGAAATGGCCTCCTACCCAGGCAGTATCGCTCGTCTTCCTCTGGGAGCGGGGCAACACTATCTTCCACCCCTGGATCCTGCTCCTCGTGGCAGTACTTATCGAGTTTAGCGATGGCACCGGATCTTTTTGGAGGAGACAGGACATCTGTGTCGTGTAAGCAGCGCAGGGCTTTTTGGTGTCTATTTGCGGGGATTATAGCCCTCAGGATCGGGTAGAGGGATTAGTCTCGAGTGGAGCACATCCTACTCCATGAAGCTCCAGATCACGCCCCCTGCTTCAACCGTTCTAGCCAATGATTCAAGTTTCTGGCAACCATGTTTGAAGCCATGGCCGGTTTAAGATTTGCCAGACGAGTCCCATGCTTTTTTTTTCAGGGAATCGGCACCTTTAGCCATGGCCTCCTTCAGGATGCCGATGTCCTTGAATGCCAAGTTAGTATTGCGAGAAACCTGGGAAAATGCTGCATCCAACTTCGACCTTTTGTTCCATACAAGCGATTAATCTTCCTCAAAATCCTATCTGAGAAAAACGATCTGGTTCCTTCCATCTGACAGCCTCTGAGAGGACCTTGTGTACTGGAAAAACTGTTTAGTTTCTCCCAGGCCCTCGAACATCTTATCATGCAGGGAAAGATCAACTTTATCTTCCTGGATGCTAAAGCCCCATACACACGATCAGAATTTCCTATGGAAAAAGTCAGACGTGTGTATGCCCATTTGGAGAAATTCCATTGGAAATTTTGATGAATTCCATCGGAGTTTAAATATACAACATTTTATATTTTACTCCGTTGGAATTCCGATGTTCTTTTGGCCAGGCAAAAGCCTGATCGTGTGTACGCTACATAAGAGTTATACAACTGGTTTTAATCAATTCATCCACTTGGTCCAAAGATAACTTATTTCTAAATAATCTTCTGTCCGACACCCCCTTATCCAGAGGCTTTAGGTGAACTGGCCTTGCTTGAGGATTTCTCCTTTGAATCACTATCGTCTCTGGAAGTGGATGGCAGACTGGATGGTCTGGCCTGACTTTCTGATTTGAGCGCCGGGTGCTTGCCCAAAAAGGAGTGGAATGATTGAAAAATATCCATGAGTTCCTTTTGTAAAGAGACCAAAAGCTCTGAGCTTTGTGGCTGCTTTACTTTTCCCTGCTCGTGCTTTACTAGGTCCGCTATACAGTCTTTGAACAGGGTCTTGGTCAAGCTCTCCTTAAGGGACGCTTTGCAGGAAGGGCACCTTTTCTTAGAAGAGGTCGGGGTATGCTTTGTCTTTTCCTGTGTCTTCTGTAATTAAGAACAGAAAGGCACCCCCATTAGGACCTACACATTATCCCCCAACCCCTCCAATCCAGAAACCCCCTAAAAAAAAGAAAAAGATAGGGAGAGAAAGAGACCATCCAAACCATGTCCCTTCAAGAGGTAACCGTAGGGACATGGAACAGGCCCCCCCTTCCCAAAACTACTGTCACCAGGGGAAGGTGGATTGAAAAAACAAAAGCCCTAAAAAGGTACAAGGATCTGGAGCCTCTGCCCCTGCTTACCTGGGCTGGCGCTTGTGGCCTCTGTTTCTGCCATCGCTACTATTTCTGCCGACTCCATGCCGATTCCCAGTTTCCTCGCCGCTGTGAGGACCGGAAGTCTACTTCAGCCAGGGCCCGCCCCTGCCTTCCACAGGCTGAGTCGTAAGCCGTGTGCTCGGCTGAAAGTTCTGCCCACTTCCAGACATGATGTCGCCTGCCATTAAGACCCATAACATACGGAGGCCCGGGAAGCCCAGGCTCCATGCTCCAGGAAGGGGGTAGACTCTCCCGGTCAACCTGAGCTCTCACCAAACAGGGAACAAGGGGGAGCTTTGGAGCATCCACCATCTGTCTGGGGGGATGCTGGGATGGCCCAGAGGACCACAAGGTCAAATGCAATTAACGGGAAAAAAAAAAAGGTGAGCCATGCACCCACACTCAGAACCTCTGTCTGGAGAGAGCGCAACCCACCCACAGTTACTCGCTGCACTTCCACCATGGTGGAGGTAACACTACAACTGAGGCCATGGTGGAAGGGGGCTGTCTTAAAAGAATTATTTACAGTGTTTCCTGGGAAGTTTGGTGGAGCCACGCACTCTCCGGGTACTGTCCTGAAAGACATTGAGAAAAAAAAGTTTTTTTTTCCACTTAATATAGTACAAAACCCAATAGTTACTGAATAATTCCAGAATAAGCTCTCTTTGTCTTAACCAAATTATATAAAATGCATTTGGGTACAGTGTTGCATGGCCTGGTAATGAAGGGGTACTACAGACTGGTACTCGGTGGTTAATCTCAATATCTAAGAAATACCAGTAACATTCGGCCTACAATACCTTCGGCATAGCTTTCTGTGGATAGATTTTGTCAGCTTGCTTGGGTGGGGTTTAGAGCTGGGGGATATTTTGAAAACATTGCCAGTTTTTACAGTATATAAAGGTTGGGGTGAGTGTGATGCTAAGTTATACAACAAAGTTTGATATTTTTGATCATTCTTAAATGAATTAATAAAATATAAAAATGTATCTTTTCCCACAGTTTCTTCTTTTTGGTTTAGTCAAAGGCATAGTACACCTTATGCAAATTTCAACAAATGTGCTGATGCTGAAAGGTTACAGAATGTGACCATGTTTCCTGGTATAGCCTAAATATGGGAAACAATCAAAAATGGTAGACTATGCTTTATAATAAGATTTGAGTTTCTGCATTGTTTGCCTATAATTGTTGTTCTTTGTGCTTCTATAACTGCAGACACAACACAAAAATAAACTATGGCCCGGATTCACGTAGAGAGGCGTATCTTTGTGCGGGCGTAGCGTATCTTCTTTACGCTACGCTGCCGCAACTTAGAGAGGCAAGTGCTGTATTCACAAAGCACTTTCTCCCTAAGTTACGGCGGCGTAGCGTAAATGGGCCGGTGTAAGCCTGCGTAATTCAAAGTAGCAAGGCAGTGGGCGTGTTGTATTATAATGAATCGTGACTCCATGCAAATGATGTGCGTATGCGCCATCCGTGGATGCATCCCAGTGCGAATGCTCAGAATCACGTCGAATAGAATGCCTAAGATACATGTCGAACACTGCCTACGACGTGAACGTCACAGCCCCATTCACGTACGACTTGCGTAAAAACGACGGCTGTTCTGACGTCCATACCTTTGCATGGGATGCGCCACCTTTTTGGTGGTTTATTTTTACGCTGGAAAAACGCCTTACGTAAACGGTGTCGATTACTGCGTCGGGCGTACGTACGTTCGTGAATCGGCGTATCTTGCTCATTTGCATATTTATAATGGGAACGCCAAATGCATCCAGCGTAAATATGCACCCAAGATACGATGGCATAGGAGACTTACGTCGGTGGTATCTTGGCAAAATTCAGGCGTATCGGATTAAAAGAATCAGCGCATAGATACGACGGCGCACATTTGGACTTACGATGGCGTATCAGTAGATACGTCGTCGTAAGTCTTTGTGAATCTGGGCCTATAAATATAAAATTAAAAGGTATCCTTTTTTGGGTTTTATGTATGCACCATTCATAAGGAAAAATTGTAGGGCATAACATTTTGGGCCGGTAACAAAAGGAAGAAACTTGATATTTTTTATTAGTAAACGTTCTATTAGCTTTTAGGAAGTCTTCAACTAGTAATAATGACACTCACTAAAATATCAATTTCACATAACCTGACAATTCATTGCCAGTGATTTCAATGCAGATTTTTACACTAAAGCCGTGTACACGCGATCGGTTTGTCCGATGAAAACAGACCGATGGACTGTTTTCATCGGACAAACGATCATGTGTGGGCCCCATCGTTTTTTTCCCCATCAGTGAAGAAAAAAATAGAACCTGGTTTACATTTTTCCTATGGATAAAAAAACGATAAAAAAAATCTGATCGACTGTGTGGCACTCCATCGGACAAAAATCCACGCATGCTCAGAATCAAGTCGACGCATGCTCGGAAGCATTGAACTTAATTTTTTTTCGGCTCGTCGTAGGGGTGTAAGTCAGTGTTTCTAAACTCCAGTCCTCAATGCGCCCCAACAGGTCATGTTTTCAAGATTTCCCTCAGATGAAACAAATGCGGTAATTACAAGGCAGTAAAACTGATCAAATCACCTGTGCAAAAAAATGGAAAGCCTGAAAACATGACCTGTTGGGGCGCCTTGAGGACTGGAGTTGAGAAACCCTGGTGTAAGTCACCGCGTTTTGGCACAATCAGATTTTTGACTGAGGGTGTGTAGCAAGACTGATGAAAGTCAGCTTCATCGGATATCCGCTGAAAAAATCCATCGGATTAGATTCCATCAGATATCGTGTGTACAGGGCTTTACTGATTTTTCAGGCAATTATCTGTTTAGTTTGCTAGTTTCTAACAAATAGATATCTGAAGTGATAGGCTCAATCCCCTTTCAAAAAATAACAAAAGCGTATGAAAAAAGTGTACAAACAAGAAACATGATAAACAACCAACGGCTCCAAAAACCGCACAAATGTTTTTTTAAATATTATTATTCAATGACCATGTTCACTGGCTGAAAATATTCAAAATGCACACACAATGTACACAGAAGGTGTACAGAACGCCTCCCAGAAATGTAATTTACTGCTTGTGTGATTGGTTCACTTATTTCCCCCGAAGTCTGCACCAAGATACAAACAGATTTTTGAGCATCCCCTGCAATATGTCATTTCTGGTAAGATTCCCTCAAAGGGATATCACGTTTAAATTCAGACCCATTTTCCTCATTAGAGCCCTGCAGGTACAGCAGCTGATTTATAGTTCTAAAACTACTCACATACAGATTGACTCTGCATATGGACACATCCAGCCATTTCTTCAGAATAAAAAAAATCATAGGAATCTAGAACAAAGTGTTTTGAAATCCTTATAATGAAAAGTGGAGTTACTCTAATGCCTCGTATACACAAGCGTTTTTTCCGTTGCATAATAAACCAACGGTTTTCCCAACAGAATTCCTCTCAGCCTGCCTTGCATACACACAGACAGACAAAAGTCCGTACGACGGCACTATAAAGGGGAAGTTCAATTCCAACGCGCCACCCTTTGGGCTGCATTTGCTGATCCTCGTGTTAGTAAAAGTTTGGTGAGAGACGATTCACACTTTTCAGCGTGACGAATGTGCTATCTCCATTACGAACGCTAGTTTTACCAGAAAGAGCACTCCCGTCTCATACTTGATTCTGAGCATATGCGGAAAGCCATACAAATGTTTTTTTCCACCAGGATTTTTTCCTGCGGGAAAAGAGAGATCCTGCTCTCTTTATTTGTCTGGCAGTTTTCCCGTTGGAAAAACTGCGATGGAGCATACACACGGCCGGGATTCCCGACGAAAAGCTCTCATAGCAGTTTTCCCGTTTAAAAAAACACTTGTGTGTACGGGGCATTAGTTTCATTCACATTTTTGTGCTGAACATATGACTGGTGAAATAACAGGATTTTTAAAACAGCTTACCTGTAAAATCTTTTTCTTGGAGTACATCACGGGACACAGAGCTATTCATTACATAGATGGTTAAGGGTCACCAGCGGTGATTGGACACTGGCACAACCAATTGAAGACAGTTCTCCTCCATATAACCCCTCCCATCAGGGAAGTACCTCAGTTTTGTAGCAAGCAATAAGGTTCCCATAAGAAGGGGGGCCTCTGTGTTCCGTGGTGTACTCCAAGAAAAGGATATTACAGGTAAGCAGTTTTAAAAATCCTGTTTTCTTTCTCATACACCACAGGACACAGAGCCATTCATTACATAATGGGATGTCCCAGAGAAATGCTCAATATGAAGGGTGGGAGAGACAGATCCAGCAGGCCGCTATGGACAAGAAGCCCTATAATTCTGCCTGCAGCACACTTCTCCCAAAGACAGCATTCTCATGTCCTTTCACATCTATTTGATAGAATTTGGAAAATGTGTGGACTGAAGACCAAGTTTCAGCTTTACATATCTGAACCAACTAAGCCTGGTGATGCACTGCCCATGAAGCACTTATCGCCCTGGTAGAGTGCGCCCTAACAGAAAAAGGAGGAGTTATGTTCTTTAAACCATAGGCTTGAATAATTGTTTGTCAAATTCACTTGGAGAAAGTGGATTTTAATGCCGCTTGTCCCTTCTTGGGACCATCTGGCAAAATAAACAAAACATTTGTTTTGCGTATCTAAGCAGTTGCCTGCAGATACACCTTTACTGCTCTCACTAGATCTAGGGAGTGCAATAATCTTTCTTCCGCTGTCTGCAGATCCGGAAAAAAAGAAGGCAGAACAATGTCTTGATTTAAATGATAAGTCAACACCACCTTAGGTGAAAAGGCAGGATGGGGTCGTAGTACAATTTTGTCTTTGTGACAAATTAAATAAGGCTCTTTGCAAGAAAAAGCTGCTAATTCAGATACTCTTCTAGCCAAAGAGATAGCAATCAAAAAGGCCAATCTCCTGCTTAAAAGAATCAGCAGAATCTGGTGAATAGGTTCAAAAGGTTGCTTCTGCAACACAGACAATAATAAATACAGATCCCATGGGCATAAAAAAGATATAACTGGCAGATTGATCCGCAGTACTCCCTGAATGAAAACCCGAACTAGGGAATGAGATGCCAGCGGTCTTTGAAAGAGAACTGATAGAGCCTAGGCCTCCGAAGAGAGACATTACAGGCGACGCCTCGTGCATGAGGCATGAATCCCATCCAGTTTCAGCGTAATTTATTTGGCGTCTTGGATGGATCCAAAAGCATTGCTCTTTTACCCCCAGAGGGCCTCACTAGAAGAGCTTTCCTTAGCACATCCTCCACACGTCCAACACCTTTAGACACTGGTGAAAAAACGTAGGTACTTTTCTGATGGGAGGGGTTATATGGAGGGGAACTGTCTTCAATTGGTTGTGCCAGTGTCCAATCACCGCTGGTGACCCTTAACTCATTATGTAATGAATGGCTCTGTGTCCCGTGGTGTACAAGAAATACCTATATATTTATTACAACCGTATGTCTAAAATTGCAATGCTTTGCCAAGTCCTGCAAGATGTATGGTTCAGAATTTTAGGTACACGAATATGACCCACCAAAATGTATTGAAATATATGATCATATAATGTCAAATAAATGTAAATGCATAAATACAAATTTGAGGGGATTAGTAAGGCCTTAGAAATGTGTAGACAGGTGTATTTATCCTTTATTCAAAGAGTTAATGAGGTAAATGTGTTTATATGGCTAAAGGGATACAAGTATAAAGGAGCTATATGGCCCCGTACACACGACCGTGTTTCTCGGCAGAATCCAGCGAGAACCTCGATGGGAGACGTATTCTGCCGAGAAAACCGGTCGTGTGTACACTTTTCGCCGAGCATCCCGTCGGGAAGCTTGTCGAGCCAAAAAGAGAGCATGCTCTCTATTTCCTCGTTGTTCTATGGAGAAATTTGTCTCGATGAGCTTTTTGACAGCTGAACGGGAACCTCGACGGGCGGAACAATGAGTTTATTAGCCTGACGAGTTTCTCGGACGTGTGTACGCGGCCTGAGACCCTACTCATCCCACATTATAAGGATAATAGGGAATATATTATTAGAATTCATCAGATTGGAATTGATTACTATTGAACAAAAAAAAAAAAATGGACTCCTTGACAAATTACAAAGCACTCAGGACAAAACAAAGGGTACATTTTTTTTAGACTCCAATTTTCAAACAACAGGCCTATGTATGGAAAATAGACCATCTACAATCTATTGTAAATAGATTACAGCTGATCAGCACCAAGCAATGTGTAAGTAGAGGCAGAAAAGGAGGGAGCGTTCAATCTCCATTGACATGCAAGTCAAGAGCTAAATTTAGGGTAGTTTATGGTCTATGTTCGCTGTGTTTGCAGCAGCAGCATCAAGCTCGATTCTGCCTCTACAAACACAACGAACACAGAGCATTCTGATTTCGGTGTCACAGACACACATTTTGGGTTTTTCCCCAATTCACCATCAGCAAACTGCAGCAGGCCTGAGGAAGAGGAAGCCTTTAACCCCTGATATGCATTGGGTTTACCATTTGTTGCTACTTTCAATAAGCAACCTTAAAATTTCACTTTCAACTTGCATTTTATTGGAGATTGGGTGATCCCTCCTTTTCTACCTCTAGTAGTACATGCGGAAACGACCTCAAGGCAATAACCGAAGGCAACAGCTCAGGCCCCCAAAAGGGGCTGATCACCTTCTACCAGTGTAGTGGGAAAGAAAGCATCAGAAGAAACTCTTCCAATCCACCCCCACAATCAACTAACCATCGACCTACAACTGACTGAGCCAGTCCAGCTTGATCGCCAACCCTACAGAAGCAATGTGGAAGGGTGTTCTGCCCAGACTTGCTAATGCTCCATACATAGCCACCTAAGCCCTGATCCTATCAGATATTCTTATCCTGCAATTCATGCTAATCTTCAAGATTAAACTGGTACATAAACATTTTTCGGGAACACAATTAAGTAAAACCCAGATGTGTGAAAGAAAAGACACAAGTAAATCATGTTTTAATTTCTTTATTTTCTTGTGAATAAAATAACATAGAAGACTTTTTTTTAAACTTGATGGAGACTGAAGGAATGGGGAAACATGTCCTGTAGTATATAAGTTAAGAGTACTGTGTGGGCAGTTGATACTGCAGGCAATGTCTGAAAACAAACAAAAAGCACCAAAAAAATACATGATCCCTGAATTCTAAAATAAAATACTGTTGTAATATTATTTTGGAAAAAGAAATGTGTAATTGTACTACGCCATATGGTTGCCAGGTAATAATGCGGAGAAAGAAGTTTAGTCAGAAGAGATTGTTTTTATCATAAGAGGAATGAGCTCTATTCTCTTCACAATAAATTAAATACTAATAAGTCTGTAGTGTAAGAACAATGTCTTTGGTAGGAAATAGAAGGGGACATTTCATGCGAAGAACATTATTAAGGTACATACACAGCTAAACCCCTTCACCTCTGACTGCAATCATGGAAATAAGGCTTTACAGGATTTGGGAAACCAGCTGACAATCACATGCTTGTTCTTAGAAAAATGAACCTTGTAAGCATAAATATCAGGCTTTTCTGCTGTGAAGGGTTAGTAATGCATTGCCCAGCAATGCAAAGAGGATAGTTCCAGCACAGGGCTACACACAGGAACCTGCCATTATTAAAACTGCAAATCCATAGAATACTCCTTGCAAAGAGGCAGGAAACATGTAAACATTCAGAAATACTGACGTAACAAACAAAACAAAAACCCTGTGATGAGGGAAAAGGCGCATCTGTTATTTCTGTTTGAGGAAAAAAATATTTTACATTTGTACAAAACTCATGGAATATGGCAACAGATTGAAGCGTTGAACACTTATTAACAGTACAATGATATTCTAGAAACTCTAATATACAATTACTAATAGATATAGGACACAAATAGGCCAATATATTGGAGATAAGCAGCTTTTTTTCCCTATACAACCTCATATGTTTATTGAAACTAAATCCAAGGGTCAGACCACCAACTGATACATGAATTTTAGGGAGATGCGGTGGTTTGACTAACCCATTAACTTTTTATATCTCTCAGGGATGGAAAACATGCTACAGTTGGGTATGGGGAGATTACACACATCCTGGTGGATGTCATATACTAGTAAAGAAAATTTGAAAAACCACTGTGCCAAAACCTGAGAGCTAAACAGCAGGGATCCTATAAGATCCCAACATATCTTCCAAAAACACCAATATAATTTGATACATATCTATATATTAAACCAAATCATACTTCCTATCTAAAAAGCAAAGAGTAAGACATAAGTATAATTTTGGGAAGCAGGGGGTTTCAGAACGTGGCTACAAATCTTCCATTCTAACATTTGTTGTAACACATTTGTTTAACTTTTATTTTTTAATGTGTTTAGTTTAAAAATTTAAAATAAGCGAAGATTAAGATAAATTGTTTGTAAAAAACATCCCATGTACCCGCCATTCTTTTTTTATTTTTTGTATATGGTATTCTTTTTTTTCCCAACAGTTATTTAGCACAATTTGGTTTAAATGCCACAAAACCCTCTATTGGTGCTTTTGCAAGTTTTTTTTATATAGAATTCAAAATGCAGCAGGGAAATTGAAATGCTGCAGAGGGACGAGCAGACCTCCACAGCGAAGGGAAAGCAATGTCAATCCTGAGAGCTATAGGAAGTTATTGGGTATTTGTTCACCAACATCCTGACAATCGAGGGCAGACTGACGCATTAAAGTATACCCCCATCCACATACAGGAGAGATATCAATTTCCCTGCTCCACAATGTGGCATGAACTGGTAGCTTGAGTTCATGAACAGCAAACAAGAAAATGTTTTGTATCCACTGTGTATGGCTTACAGGTACACTTTAACATACTGGCAACACATTTGCAGAAAATGATTTATATATATATGTGAAAAACAATTCACACCTCTTATAGGCCAACAGCAATTAGATCAGAAAGTTTTATGCATTTCATATTATGTATTTTTTTTTCCTTATTAGATATGAGGCCAGAACGCTTACATAAATGCAGCCAATCTGAATACATCAATTTCACACAAAAGCACCACAAACAAAATTAACAATAAAAAAAATTGGACCTATTCATTCAAGCCCAGAATTGATTAGTTCCCTTTACTCTTAAACATTTATCAATATCCAAATTACTTACACTCCATATCATTCCAATGGTCAATAAATATAAAGTTAACAGCTCACATTATATCAAAACATTAGCTACACAAATAGTGTGCGATAGCAATATAGGCCAGAAAATGATTACATGGAAATTTATGTAACAACCATGTATGGGAAAAGAAATAAAAACAGTTAAAAAACGTAGCAACAGTTTGAATACAGGTAAATTGTGAATTTGAAAAAAAAAGTAAAACTAAAATATTCTGTTGAACCTTTGAGGGAAACAAAATGCATGGTGTCACTAATGTTTTTGAATAAAATGCTAAATAAATAAAATTAGATCAAATCATAGTGTCCACAAAAGAAAAGAAAATAATAATAAAAGTATACTCTAGATCGCAGCACAGAATAAAAAGAATCAATGTCTCTCGAAAAAAGTTCCACGTCCCCCTTTTCTTAAGTCACTGAACTGAATATATGGGATGAAAACTACATAAAAACAGGGAGAGTAGCTGCTATTAAGTGTGACGGCTTCTTTTTTTAAACGATGGCAGAGAAAACATTATGGTCTTACATAATGTTTAACACGTAGCTACCTTTTATACATTATCAAAACAAATACATAAAAAATGCTATGATTCTTGTAGCTTTACAAGTCAATTAAATCTAAATTTAGCACAAGCTTACCTGTGACTGGCTGCTCTCAGTGCACACAATTGCTGCTTGCATATTTACTGGTACTTTACTGTACTGGTATTAAGGAAAAAAAAGCTATTTCTCTTTTGTTATTTATCGATACTGCATACTATGAGTTATTTGGCTCACACCATTGTGCTGTGACAAGACAGGAATGAGCTATTGTATCATAACAAGGTATGATTCTGCACAATAGACAGTATCCTTGGGGAGTGTTGTATGGATCACAATTCAGCATGACCACATGATGTCAGCATTGCACAATAGTACATAAAGTGCTGCCCATGTAATTGAAATTGTACAGATTTACTTATTTGGATAAAATAGTGCCTGTACTTTAAATACAATATAAAATGAGCCTGTTTTTAAAAGTCAAAATATTATTTTTTTTTCACAGGAAATTTTTACAACAGTTTTACTCTATCCTAAACTGGCCTTTAGCTAAATCTCCAATCATTTTTACCATACAAGATGATAATCCAACAAAATCTATTTTGCATAAAACTTAACTAATTCATAAAAACTTTAGGTCATTTCTTTTAGGAAGTAATGTTGCAAATAATAAAGGACCTTCTAAGCCAAGAACCTCTTATTTCAAGTGAAGGGAAGCAGAAGAAAGAAATGTTAACGTAATTATTTTCTTTCAAATTCTTAGTTCTTCACCTGTTATGCTGTTTTTTTAGCAGTCAAATTTACACAATTTCTTTCACTTCAATTGGACATCGGCAGCCAACTAGGATAAACTGCTGTAAAATTAAAATCAATTATTTCACCAAACTTTTCTCAAGAGCTCTCAACCCTAAAGAGCTTCCTCTTTGTAGGAGTTATGCAAGCATCAAATTGCCATGAGGGGTAGACTGTAGACCACCCAAGGCTACCGAAATGCAGCCAAGGAAAAGGGTGGGCCAGGGACAGTCAGGCTGGGAGGAAAGATAGTAGTACAAGAATACTGTACGGACTTTTTTTTTTTAAACATCTAAAATATGTTGGCAACTGTACCTTTCCACTCATCATGTTTTTCCAAAAAAAAAACCTTATAAAGTATTTGACTCTGCTATTACAAACATGTCTCCAGATCTACTTTACAGAAACATTGACCCACAAAACTGAATATTTGTATCCATCTCCCATTGGATGACTTATTTATTTGCATGTCCACCTTCAGATTATTTAACAATTCTAAAACAGAACTCATAATTTATGGCACATACTTTTAAAACAGTTACTGTTGATCTAATGCCGCGTACACACGATCAGTTAAAGCGATGAGAACGGTCTGATGGACCGTTTTCATTGGTCCAAACCGATCGTGTGTGGGCACCATCGGTTGTTTAACCATCGGTTAAAAAAAAGCCAACTTGTTTTAAATTTAACTGATGGATATCTAACCGATAGCAAAAAACGATCGTTTGTAGGCACGACCATCGGTTAAAAATCCACACATGCTCAGAATCAAGTCGACGCATGCTTGAAAGCATTGAAAGCATTGAACTTCATTTTTTTCAGCACGTCGTTGTGTTTTACGTCACCGCGTTCTGACACAATAGTTTTTTTAACCGATGGTGTGTAGGCGTGATGGACCATCAGTCAGCTTCATCGGTTAACCCGATGAAAACGGTCCATTAGACCGTTCTCATCGGATGGACCGATCGTGTGTACACGGTATAACAGTCACATGTAGGAATTCACCTCAAGCCCTAGAGAAAAAGATTGCTCATGCTTTAAAAAGGCTTTTTACCCACACCCTTATAAAAGTATGTCTTGGATTATGAAGACTTGCGGTTATCAGAATTTCCTGACACTGTGGAGGACAACTGGAGTGATCAGCTGTATTTAAGACCCAATGAGATCAGCTTCTTGAGGAAAGGGAAGAGGGAAAATGTTAAAAAAAAAATTATATTATAAGCATAAAGGGTCCACTTTTGAAATTCTAATGGAGTGTGGACAACCTTTAGTTATACTTACAGGCATCATACTTGATAGAAATCAGTTATATCTATACGGACTCATGAACACCCTGAGGTTGGACTGTGATTAATGCAGCTTCTTCTAGGTGAAGATCGTTGTATATACCAAAATCACCATTTACATGGCTTTAGTGATGTACTCTATTCCTAGGTATGCTAAACAAACTGAATTATTTTATTTTCATTTCTTGATATTCCCTACTGCCTTGTCTTACAAAACATTTTAGGAATGCTTACTAATAGCGGCAGACCTTGAAGGACATTTCACAGCAAATTGCAACTTGGTAAATTTAAGTAATGATAGCCAAACATAATTTAACAGCCACTTATTTGATGAAAGCATCCTAGTGCTCTTGATGCATAAGAGTTTCTAAAATGGTTACAGACAAAACTAAGTGTGAGGTATTAAGATAAACGAAAGCCTTTAAAAGGGAAAAAATAAAGACAAGTAGGTATTGTGCGTTTAAAATTTTTTCATCCATGTAACACTTCCCTATTTTTTAAAGAGACGAGTATATTGTTGAAATGTGGGACATAAATTAACTAGGCATTGTGCAATATGAAACTTGCAAAGTAGAATTTTTTTTCTTTAACATTTCTAAATCATTAATAGGTTACTACTTCTCCGAATATTACTGTACAAAATACTTTCAGGGATATAGACCTTAGAGGGCTGCATTATAATAGTATAAAATACTGTGCATTACAGTTATGCACATTGGAGGAAGAAAAAACCTAAATAAAATGTTGGCATTTAAGTAGGTTATTAACAGAAAAGATTACATCAGAAAATGATAGAACATGTCTAATATGTATGTACGCCTTATATAAGGGGTGTCCAACCTTTGACCTTCCTGGGCCACATTGGAGGAAAAAAAGGTCTTGGGCCACACATACATTAACAATATGGCTACCTGATGAGCAGAAAAAATTGGGCGGCTCAGTTAACAATATTTTTTATTATAAAAAGTAAGTGGGCAACATAAAACTAGTGCGATAATTGACACCGTTTTTGATAAACTAATGTATCATTACCCTGTTTAATGGCTGTAGTAAAAATTCTCAAAATGCTCATCAGATATTTTGGTACTAACTTTGCCCTTTGCTTACAAACATAGGTGCTTCCAAAAACTGATGACATGAATAATTGTGAAGAGTGGGAGATTTTTATTTAGGATGATAAAAATGTATAAAAGCCCGGTAAAGAAACACTGTCAACTTTTTCTTCGGCCGCATGTATTTGCCAAGTGTAAATGCATTTTTATAAATCACCCCCCAAAACCAACTTTTAAAAGTAAAATCCCTTATGTTGGGCAACAATGCGGCCTATGAGCTGTAGATTGGATACCCCTGATATATATATGTACATAGTACACACTATTATATGATGGGCCATCTGGTTCTTTCGAAATTAAAATTAGTGCAAGATTTCAGTGTGTCCTGCAACATCTGGGGTCCTGTGCAATGCATCAATTAAAAAATACCATGCAGGAAAAATTCTGCGTACGGTAAATTAGTGCTAAAAATACTAGTACATGCATCATGTTAACATGGCCGGTAAAATGGTTTAGGCTGTTGTAATCAATACATGAAACCATGCTTTCCCTTTATTTAGAAGTATATTTTCTGACTCTTGCTCTGCTGGTACACATTGTTTAGTTCAAGTGCACAACTAAAAATTACAACAAAATTTGGGTTGTTGATATTGGGGCATTCACATCAGAAGATATTATATAATATGTTTCTAAAGTATTGTCCATAGAATGCAATAAAACATGTCCTTGGAAAGAGGTTGTTTGATCCATTAAAAAAACAAAGCTCCATTGTGTCCAGCTAGAAATGCAAATGAGGTCTTTAAAAGACCTAGTAGGACCTTACGGACCTTAAGGGAAAAGCAAAGAGGCAGAAGAACGAAAATAAAAAAAATGCACAGATTTCTTAGTAACAACCATTATCATTTCAGTTAATTTTAAAATGGGTGACACTGAAGATACAAGTAGTGTTTTGAGTGCATTACACATTGCCACAGCCCAGCTGCAAAGTTTTACCTACTTTTCATCAAAAGTGAATAAAGAAATGTGTTATAGGATTATTAATTATGAAGCATCTCTATTATGCAACTGATTAAGCTCCTTTTATTTAGTGCCACAGTTGCTTGTTAATAGGCCTAAACAAACAGAAATCAGTAAGAAGGGTAGAGTTGCACCAATGAATGCACCCATTTAAAAATAAAACTTTGCTGAAAACAAGTAAAACTTGTGAAGAAACCTTTCAATTCAACTTGAGGGGGTATAAGTACCATTTTCTAGGTTTACCACTGCTTTTGAAAAGGTCAGGACTGTGATTACTGAATGATTAGAAACGATACTGGTGCCTGCCAACTATTACCATGTGTTAAGACCAGCTTTTCTAACAATTTGTTTAGTGTAAAGTAGGGAAACAAGCAGTATTCATTAACTATATTTTACTTCAATTAGGTAATAATTTATAGCCCCATGTGTGAAAACCTTATAAGTTACTTTTAGCCATGGGAACACCAACAAGTTACCCCATTGTTATCACAAACATTCTGAACATTTTTAATTAGACCAAATGGGGTTGATTTACTAAAAAAAGTGTAGTCTATTCACTGTGCATAGTAAATGTTTAATTGATAAAACGGTGCTCACTTTGAATTCAAAATCATGTGTAAGTGAAATAAATTTAGTTTTCCACAGTTGACGTGACCATTGAATCATCTTATTTGTTAAATCAAATAAACTTTTGCAATGGATACCTCAGAAACCAATGTGACCTAAACTACAAAGTTGACCTCATACATTATGTGCCTAATGTAATTTGTCATGAAGGTGGCATTTCCATGGGACTATGGCCTAACAACTTTATTTGTTATTAAAAGAATGAGTACCTAACAAAAACAATGTATCTGCTCAAAACAGTGCTATTAAAATACCCTTTTTCTAGGAGCCTGTAAAACTCTTATGCATTTGAAACAATGCACACAGAGTCTAATACTAGGTAGTGTTTACTCTCAATTGCAATTGATATTGTGAAGAATCTAACTGTGGAGTTTGTTAATCCTCCACATGCATAAAACAAACTCTCCCTGGGATGTAGACCGAACAGCTGGCTAAATTAAAATCACAATATATAATGCTTGATGTGTTAGAGAGCAAAAAGCTCCAGGAATAAGATATCTCAAAGATGTTTTCCATCAGCTGAAAAATCAGAGTAATCACAAAAATGACATAATGGAAATCTGTGGGAAACTTAAGGTCTCCAAATCAACTGCAAACAGGTGCTTTGCAATGAAAAATCAAACTGAAACATCACAAATGCTTCACATGATATAGTCTACTAATAACACAATTCAATATCCAAATAGTGAATAAGTTAGAAGGGGGGGGGGGGAGACCTATTTTTCTTTCAGAAATATTGTTCTTCTCTGGAAAAACCTAGAATAAAATATATAACACAAAAAATTGAGATTTGTTACTGCTCTTGGCGTAGACATATAGGCTGTAAAGGGGATACTCCATCTTAGATTCAGTTTCTATCGAACAACTAAACAAGCTACACATAATTTTGAAGGACCTATGCAGTCATCATGACAAAAAGCTCCACAGCCTTTACACACAATCATGGCTTTCAGCCTGCAAGAACACTTCAGTTCTAGTTCATCTGCACTACTGCTGTCAGCAAACTTTTGTGCAGGAATGGGAGTGTTTTGACTGCCGTGTCCAGAAACAGTCTTAGAGTTGTTCCCTAAAATTCCAATAGATTTCTCAATAGCAGATGCTGCTCTTTTGAAGCTTGTGCTACCAAAGTGAATTGCTGGATAACTCCCACACTGCTGCTGCTGCTGCTGTGGCAGCTGCTGTGTTTGTGTTTTCTGTGCAGCAAGCTGAGAAAAAGGCTTTTGTGGCTCAGACAGTAAATAGGAAGAAAAATCTGCATTTTTCAAGGCAAATGCTTTTAACTGTTCTTTGACTTCACTCTGCTCATAGGAAGATTGTTTCATGGTCAGTTCACAGCTGTTGTTTAACCCGTCCTCAAAAGAGATGGGCTCTGACTTTATATTGCTACAGATGCTCGCAGGCTGAGGCCAACTGAGTCTTTTAGTGGTTTCCATAGTAACTGCTGGCTGCTTTTGATCAGAAGGGACTTCTGAATTAGATAAGGAAGGATGGACTAAAAATTTATTTTGCAGAGTCTGTGGGGCATTGCTTAGGTCATCACCTTCTTTAATGTGAATGTTCGGTGAATAGGCATTGCCCATTCTAAAAGGAAGGGATGATACATTAGCCTCACCTAAAACCTTCTGCTCAGGTTGTCTAGAGAAAGCAAAAGTGTTGTTACTGTTCTGGGCCTTTGCAGAACCTGATGATGGCACATACACATTAGGACCTGGTCCTCTCTGAGCCATAGACATCTGGTAGTAATGTTGCCTGTGCAACGTACTCGATTCTGCATGATAGCTGCCATTTTTATCAGCATTAAATAAACTTTGTTGGAAGCTACAAGAAGGCAGTGGTCGCTTCTGCTGCTTTATCTCTGGGCTGTGAACCATCCTAGCTGGAACTGAATGCTTGTTCATCCACTCTTGCTTAAATGTCTGCTCTTGGCCCACAGAGTTCATTTTAGAACCCATCATGCAAGATGACAAGTTGGCATCAATGTCCATAGAAAGCTTTCCAGATTCACACTTAATCTGCGCATGCTCACCCACAGTTCTAGCGATTCTTTTCTTAGGATGATTTTCACGCTTCCTCATTTGCAAAGGGTTGAGACTACCCATTGGGTATGCCTTGCTGTCAGGCGTAGGCGAGCAAGAGGTGTTTTCAGAAACCAATCTCTCTGATGAAGTTTTATACACAGAGGTAGTCTGCAAAGGGAGACGACTTATTTCGAGTTTTGCTCCAAGTCTGGGTTGAGGGAGAACCTTTTCTAAAGGCAAGTTACCTTGAAGGAGCTGTGTTACTAATGGATTGTTTGCTTCAACTGATGACAGTCGACAACTTGTGTTTCCTGCAGCTGTTATTCTTTTCAAACCATCTGATGTTAATGACAAAGGTTCTTCTCTGGATACCCCAATAGGTGTTTTGGATGATGGCAAACCTAAATCCAAGTCAGATGCCTGGGGTGTAGTGTTGTGGCCTGAAAAAACGTCTGTTTCCATCCCAAAACACTTACTGGAGTCAGTAGCTTCAGATTTGATGGTAATACTGTTGGTGACAGGTGAACGTGTATGAAGTTTTGAGACATGTGGGTAACTTCCTGGTTCACTTTTTATATTGTCCACAATGTTTTCCTCACAGTACTCTATGTGCTTTTGTGTATTTAAATGGTTGCGAACTACTTCGTCATTGTTTATTTGTTCTTTATCACTCCAGCATATTCTATTATTAGGAATATACTCAGTGTTGGTCATATTGTCTTTTCCACATTTGTAGGAGGAAGTAGAGTGTAGTTGCTCATTAAAGGTCCGTTGGCATGGAACAGAAACGCTTAACTTTTCTTGTTGCATGTAAGGCGTTTCCAAATGGCTAGTGCAAGCAGAGGGCTTGTTTCTGTCATCTCGGTTTAACCTAGCAGCAATGTTTGGGCTTGGCATATGCTCAGCACCTTCATTAATGAGATTCTCTTGTCTACTTATGACAGAGACTTGAGGACATGTTTTACTTTGCATGGATACATCCGTTTTACCGATTCTGTTCTGGGAATCTGTATTTTCAACATTTTCAGTATTGAAAGGATAAGTTGAATTTGGAGTTGTACAGTGATCAACAATCACTTTGCAAGGGATAGATCTATTTGTCTGTATTAAACCAGAAGGCAAGGTTTTACTATTAAGACTGGTTAAATTACTACATGAGCTATTGTGTAAATGATCAATATGCAATTTGGCAAGGGAGGGATCTGAATTCACTGTTCTTCTGCTATTAGAATACAATGGAACTGAAGATCTACCATGTGAATCCAATATGGTTTCCTCAGGGTTTGACATTCTTCGAACAGAGGAGCAGATATCTTCTTCACATATGGCCGCAGCCAATTTATCAGAGTGTTTACTACTTGAGCCAACTGATGAGCTCAGCGAACTTAAAGAGTTTGTAAGATGAAGATTTGGCAAACTACTCCCCATGGATGAAACTGGCACAGTGGTGTAAGGATGAATATTATTGTTTGATACTGGCACTCGCTTGTCGTCTACAGAGTCAGATACTATGGAGGCATGACTGGTATTGTCATCAGTGCATTTTGGTGTAACAGTAATGAAAGGAATGCCACTTTCCTTCATGGGTTTTTTCATGCAGACAGGAGATGTAGTGTTTTCATTGTCAACAGACATTAAAACTGCAGACTTTTCAAGTGCATTTGTAAAGGGGGCATCAGCTGAGGGGCAAGCAGATACTGAACCTATATTTTTGCTATAATGCATTGGCATGCTGCAATCTTCAGTGGAGGTAGATGTAACAGCTTTGTCAATGGAATGTGGCACATGAATATTTTCAGTAGAGCTGTGCAAAGATACATCAGAGTCAGTTTCTGACGATGTTGAAGAGCTGAGGGATTGCTGTAACATGGATGTCAATTCTCGATGCAGGTTGGGCTTACTACTAGGAGATTTACAGTTAGGATTCATGATAATCACGCCAGTAGAGCCTTCCATCTTTGCATCAGGAGAGGAGAATGCTTCTGCTCCCGAAATACCTTCTTTTGACTTTCCATCTCTGCAAGACTGTTGTGTACTAGCTCTGGCCTGATGCTTAGCATACAGTTTCACTTTTGTCTGCTCTTTGATGTGGGCCAAGGTTCTAGTCTTGCTGCTTTCTGAAGGACTTCCAACTCCACCAGAAACAATACTTGCAGCTGCAGCAACAGCAGCTGCAGCAGCTGCCTCTCTCTGTGCTCTGGCTTGCTGTGCTCTTGCCTTAATATCTGCAAGGGTTCTAGCCCCAGTGTTCCTGCCTCCACTGACAGATGTATTAGAAGAAATCTTGGTTTCGAGCTTTGGAGCAGGTTGACTTTTAATGATGAATGGTGGACCAATCTTCGACAATTGGATCTAAAACAACAAAATAACATTATATCAAAAAAAGAACATTCATGTATTTGAGCTAATAGATGCGAAATTCGAACAAATTAAAAAGATCTTCACCTAAAAAGTGCTAAATTAGTTTGGAGGATATAAAGGTCGTTCTCTACCTCTAGACACCTGCCATTGCAAACTTCAGCTGGTAAACCCCTTTGTTTGCCATTTCCCTCAGTATTCTGTATGGGTATCTGGGAAATTTCCCCAGAAACATGTCAAACACTAGCAGAGGCTACAAGGAGTGGAGAATGTCAGACCTCCTTGTGGGAAACCGGTCATGAGATAAATATAAAAGGCTGCCTTTCTGAAAATGCTAGCTGCTTGGATGTGTCTGGATTTAATAGTGGCCCAGAACAAGGATAGATAAAAAGGAATACTGACTTTCCTATGGGCTTCATTTTCTGAAAGTTTGTTTCATGGTTGCACTGAAAACACAGGCAATAAATCTAGCATTTTCAAAAGGTGGCCAGCAATAGCATTCCTCATGTTGCTCCTCTCACATGTGTATTTTATAGTAACAAGTTTTAACACAAGAAAACTCTTGTAATCAAAAGTCTGCAAGTCTGAGCTGGAAAACCCTCTTCAGAAACACCACCATTTATAAATTATTCCTAATAATAAATAGACTGATTGCCCCCTAGTTAACCCTTTCACCAGTGATCACCGTATAAGTGTTACGGTTGACGCTGGTTAGTTAGTTTGCTGCTTATAGCATCAGGGCAGCCGCCGTATATAACCCAATAAAACCCCCTGATCGCCCGGCGGGTGATATCAATTACATTTTAGCGTCAGAGTCTGCGCCGCCCCAGATTAGTGCCAGTAACGCTTACACCCACGCGCAAAGCATACACCCCTCTTAATGGTATAGCATCAGGACGGATCGATACCTGACCTGATCAGATCTATACTAGCGTACCCACCATTAGAAGTGGGTGGATGAAGGCAGGTATTTTAATGGTGGGCATACCCACCGATCAATCTTTTTTTCGTTCAGCTAACAGGCTGCATGAAAAAAAAAAAAAAGATTACAATACATGTCCAATAAGAACCATCAACGTACTGGTCTGTTGCTGGACTTTGAATGGTTATACCTATGGTTGTCCCGATACCACTTTTTTAGGAACGAGTACAAGTACAGTGCCTGCCGCCGAGAATGTGTTTTCAGCACGCCAGCATCGCGCTGAATCTCGGCGACAGGCTGCCGATATCTCGCACTCGCTGGAATAGTAAAAGCACATTCCAGCGAGCGCGTCATAGAAGCGACGGGGATCCGAAGCGGATTCCCGCCAATTCTACACGGAGAGCGGAGAAGACCCCCGGAGAGTGGGAGAAGACCCCGGAGAGTGGGAGAAGACCCCCGGAGAGTGGGAGAAGACCCCCGGAGAGCGGGAGAAGACCCCGGAGAGTGGGAGAAGACCCCCCCGCCGCCGAAATAAGCCCGCCGGGTGGTGGGCGCTTTTATCAAAGCGCCCCCCGGCGGCGGAAGAGAACCAGACGACGGCACCCACCCCCCACAGAAGCCCGCCGGAGGGGGGCGCTTTTATAAAAGCGATCATACACACCCCCCCCCGGCGGCCAACTAATAAAATATTTCAATACCCTGTGTGTTTTATTTGTGTTTACACTTTGTATTTGCAGGTGAATGGGTAGGGGTACAATGTACCCCATACTCATTCACTTAGGGTGGGGGGCCGGTATCTGGGGGCCCCCTTATTAAAGGGGGCTTCCAGATTCCGATAAGCCTCCCGCCCGCATACCCCGACAACCAACGGCCAGGGTTGTCGGGAAGGGGCCCTGTCCTCATCAACATGGGGACAGGGTGCTCTGGGGTGGGGGGCCGCAGTGCGCCCCCTGCCCCAGAGCACCTGACCCCCCCATGTTGAGGGCATGCTGCCCGGTACGGCTCAGGAGGGGGGGGGGCGCTCGCTCGCCCCCACTCCCTTCCTGACCGGCCGGCCGGCGTGCTTTGGATACGGGTCTGTTATGGATTGTGGGGGGACCCCCACGCCGTTTTTTCGGCGTAGGGGGTCTCCTTACAACCCATAACCGACCTAAGGGCCCGTTATGCTTCTGAGGGGGGAACCCATGCCGGATTTTTCTTTAAAAATCCGGCGGGGATTTCTCGTTCAGGATTCATAACAAACTCCGCCCACGTGTAGAATTGGCGGGAATCCGCGTCGGATTCCCGTCGCTTCTATGACGGCTTTGTCTCCATCGCGGCAAGCCAGCTCGGCGCTGGCTCCCGCGATGGGGCTCGTAGGTGGTCAATCTCGCCGAGAAAGGGAGCGAGATTGACACAATATCCCAGTCACCTACTGTACCGATACTTTTTTTCAAGTAGTCGCCGATACCAAATACCGATACTTTTTTTAAATGTGTCCCCAAATGCAGCCATGTCCCCCCCCCCACATATGTAGCCATGTCCCCCACATATTGCAGCCATGTATGTCCCCCCCACATATTGCAGACATGTCCCCCCCACATATGTATATGTAGCCATGTCCCCCACATATTGCAGACATGTCCCCCACATATTGCAGACATGTCCCCCACATATTGCAGACATGTCCCCCCCACATATTGCAGCCATGTATGTCCCCCACATATTGCAGCCATGTATGTCCCCCCCCACATATTGCAGCCATGTCCCCCCCACATATTGCATATTGCAGTATTCTATTTCGGTATCGGGGGTATTTGCGGGAGTACAAGTACTCCCGCAAATACTCCGTATCGGTCCGGATACCGAGTATAGTATCGGGACAACCCTAGTTATACCAGAATGATGCCTGCAGGTTTAGGTATCATCTTGGTATCATTCTTTTCAGCCAGCGGTCCCCAAGATAACAAAAATGGTAAAAAATAAATAAAATGGAAGGAAAAGTTTACAAATAAAATAAAAAAAGCGAAATAAATATATATATATAAAAAAAGGCATCCCTGTCCCCCCCTGCACTTGCGCAAAGGCGAACGCAAGCGTCGGTCTGGAGTCATATGTAAACAGCGATTGTACCATGCATGTGAGGTATCACTTCGAAGGGCAAATCGAGGGCAGTCATTTTAGCAGTAGACCTCCTCTGTAAATCTAATGTGGTAACCTGTAAAGGCTTTTAAAAATGTAGTTTGTTGCCACTGCGTGTTTGTGCGCAGTTTTAAAGTATGCTGTGTTTGGTATCCATGTACTCGGCCTAAGATCATTTTTTTTTATTTCAGCAATAATTTGTGCAATATAGTGTGTTTTAGTGCTTTAAAATAAAAAAAAAGTGTATTTTTTCCCCAAAAAATGCGTTTGAAAAATCGCTGCGCAAATACTATGTGGAAAAAAAAATGCAACACCCACCATTTTAATCTGTAGGGCCTTTGCTTTAAAAAAAAAATAATGTTTGGGGGTTCAAATTAACCTTCTTGCAAAAAAAAAAACAAAAAAAAAAAAAAAAACGTTTTTATGTAAAAAACAGTGTCAGAAAGGGGTTTGTCTTCAAGTGGTTAGAAGAGTGGGTGATGTGCGACATAAGCTTCTAAATGTTGTGCAGAAAATGCCAGGACAATTTAAAACCCCCCCAAATGACCCCATTTTGGAAAGTAGACACCCCAAGCTATTTGCTGAGAGGCATGTCGAGTCCATGGAATATTTTATATTTTGACACAAGTTGCGGGAAATTTTTTTTTTTTTTTGTGCAAAGTTGTCACTAAATTATATATTGCTCAAACATGCCATGGGCATATGTGGAATTACAGGCATACCACATGTGTGAGACTTTTTGTGTAGCCAAGCTGCGTATGGGAGCCCAAAAACCAATCACCGCCTTCAGGCTTTCTAAGGGTGTAAATTTTTGATTTCACTCCTCACTACCTATTACAGTTTGGGAGGCAATGGAATGCCCAGATGGCACAAACCCCCCCCCCCCCCAAATAACCCCATTTTGGAAAGTAGACACCCCAAGCTATTTACTGAGAGGTATGGTGAGTATTTTGCAGATCTCACTTTTTGTCAGAAAGTTTTGAAAATGTAAAAAAGAAAAAAAAAAATTCTTTCTTCATTTTCAAAAACAAATGAGAGCGGTAAATTCCTCACTATGCCTCTCATCAAATAGCTTGGGGTTTCCAAAATTATTCAATCACTTGGTTTTTGGGGTCCCGTACGCGGCTAGGCTCCAAAAAAGTCCCAAACAAAAGTCCCAAACATGTGGTATCATTGTTCTCAGGAGAAGCAGCAGAATGTATTTTGGGGTGCAATTCCACATATAACCATGGCATGTGTGAGCAATATATAATTTAGCCGATCGGCGGCTCTCCTGACAGGGGGGGTTCGCGCTGATTGTTTATCAGTGCAGCCCCCCCTCGGATGCCCACACTGGACCACCAGGGAAGCCCACACTGGAAGCCCACACTGGAAGGGCAAAAAAAAAAAAAATATAATAAAAAAAAAAAATCAGGATTTGTTTTAAAAAAAAAAACATACAAAACATACAAGTAAAAAAAAAGAAAGATGCCAGTCAGTTTCAGTGCTGCCCATGAGTGCCCATCAGTGCCGCCTATGAGTGCCCATCACTGCCGCTTATGAGTGCCCATCAGTGTCGCCTATGAGTGCCCATCAGTGTCGCCTATGAGTGCCCATCAGTGTCGCCTATGAGTGCCCATCAGTGCCGCCTATGAGTGCCCATCAGTGCCGCCTATGAGTGCCCATCAGTGCCGCCTATGAGTGCCCATCAGTGCCGCCTATGAGTGCCCATCAGTGCCGCCTATGAGTGCCCATCAGTGCCACCTATGAGTTCCCATCAGTGCCGCATGCCAGCGCCGCCTATCAGTGCCACCTCATCGGTGCCCATCAGTACTACCTCATTGGTGTCCATCAGTGCCACCTTAATAGAAAAACAATAAAAATTTATTTTTTTCTAAATTTTCAGTCTTTTATTAGTTGCGCAAAAAATAAAAACCGCAGAGGTGATCAAATACCACCAAAAGAAAGCTCTATTTGTGGGGAAAAAAAGGACACCATTTTGTTTGGGTACAGTGTAGCATGACCACGCAATTGTCATTCAAAGTGGGCGGGAAGGTGCGTAGGTGCCTGATATGGAAGTGGTTAAAGATGGGCCCCAGTCCTTTCACAGATCCTTTTTAGTATTAGGATGCATCGAAAAAAACTTAGCTGGCCTGGCTGCTTTCCAAGACTCAAAACCCTACAGCCTTAGGCCCAGAGGGTGCAGAAAGTGACAGCTTTAGATTTTTATGGATTTTTTTTATGGATTTTTATGGACCACCCTATGAATCTTTCTCCGAGGATTTTTCAATCTCAAAGGAGTCCAATTGCAAACTTTCCCCCTCTTCTGCCTCCTCTTCCAACCTTAAAAAGGGTGCGAGAGAACCCTCAGAAGGAAGTACCTGCGCTGAAGACCTAGACTGTTTATGGCCTTTCTGCCAAAAAATTCTTAGGAATATGTGCCAACTGTTCCAGCAAAGTGGTAAAAGCAGTCTGGACACACTCACCTGGCACTTACAGAGACCAAGAAAAAATAGCTATGCAACACAATGGCACCCTTTAAACCTCATAGCTCCCAGGAACAGCAGGGACACTGCTGATCACACCAAAAGCCTCTCCCATAGCCATAAGGCAGGGAGACAACACAAGGGGAAACTTACAAATAGCTCAATCTTTGTCAAGCCTGGTCAGGCTACCCAACAGGGTCTTTAGGGAATAGGCTCTGCTGCAGAAGACAACGTCCCTAAACCTGCATAGCGCCCCTCCAGCTAACTCATAATGCAACTGCCTGCCAAGGTGAGCAACACAAGCAGGATCCAATGCCAGCAATAGCCTTTCCCCCTTTTCCACCATGGTCTGCATAAGGCCCATTAGGAATATGAAGATCCATAGTGTCAAATCCAAATTGCTACTGCTATAGAGCACCAAGCCTCAGCAGACAAAAAGCAGTAGTCCAGTTCCATCACATATGTACACTAGCAAAACAGTAAAGCACTGTGGGGAGTGTAAGGGATTATGGAGGGCTGAGGTGGAACTTTATCCAATGGTCTAAAAATGTACTTAAATTGTCTATTGGCCATTCCGAGACACTGTACTCTGTAGGAAGCAGTAAAAATAGTAATGTAGGTGACATTGAATTAGGTCAGTAAGAAACCACAGGGAAGAAATACATAATTATTGGTGCCTGCTATCAAGTGAACATGTCACTAAACCCTCACAGTTGATTGAAAACTACACGTCGTCCACCATGGTGGCAAAAAGGACTTGTAGTTTATACACTCACAGAGTGCTGTAAAGGAATGATATGATTGTGCGAGAGGAACCCTGTATAGCGGTGTCCCCACGTTTCAGAAAACGTGTCACGTTTTCAGGTGCGCAAAACTGCATGGTTCCGTGTGGCTTCATTTTTGAAAAAGGGATTGGGACTTTCCCCCCCCTGCGTGTCCTGCAGGTACAGCAGCCAATTCAAATTAACGGGGAGAGGACTCCAGAGTGACTGCAGGGAGTACTGTTAGACAGAAACCATCAAAAATATTTGTTAAAGGTGCTATTTTAGCCAACAGGAAAATGTTATTGGAACTGTAGGAAACAATCCAGAAAATGAAAAGTCTGTATTTATTATTATGTCACATGTGATTTTAAAGTGGAGTTCCACTCAAAAATTGAACTTTCGCTTTAAGTACTGGTGACCCCCTGACATGCCTCATTTGGCATGTAATTTTTTTTTGGGGGGGGAGCGGGTACCCAGTTTTGACAGGCACCCAGCTCCCACTTCCTCCCCTGAGTTCACCTCTCCTCCTCCCTCCTCGTGCAGTGCGCACCTGGCTGTGAAACCACAGCTGGGCGCCCACAGTTACAATGGCAGAATGGTGGAGAGGAGGGGGTGAGGAGAGAGGCTTAGTGCATCCGCATCGCTGGACTGTGGGACAGGTGAGTGTCTGTTTCATAAAAGTCAGCAGCTACACTTTTTGTCGCGGCTGACTTTTAAATGGGTGGAACTCCGCTTTAAGAAACTTTTCTGCCCACAAGGTGGAGTTGCAGTTTAAACATAGACCCTTGATAGCAAAAGTAACATACAAAGGATCAGTGTCAGTCTGAAAGACATGTTTAAATAATACTGGGTGGCAAATGTTGAAGATGTTAACAAAAAATAAATCCTGTAGTTCCAGTGAGGACCAGAGAGGTGCTGGTGGTAAATGATTATGTTACTAGGATCAAAGATAAATGCATCCCTCACAAGGAATTCAGTTTTATTGTGAAATAAAATAGCTTTGTTTAAGCACAGAAACCAGTCAGGCTCCAGTCGGAATTTCACTAATGAAAATGTAAATATTAATCAGAATTCAGAATCTTCGTATATTCTGAGAAAAGTCTTATCAAAAAATAACACACAGTGTATCAACTGGTGATAAATAAAGAGTTCAATAAACAAGTGCCAACGTGTATCAAAAATGATTTCATTGGTCTTCTATCAACTGGATGTGCTATCCACCGTTGCCAGTTATAATAAAGTATACCAATCCAAATGAAAATTAAATTGGCCTCTTACCAACTCTGGATGATCTCTAGATTATAAGAGATCATCTTACATATGAGACAAGTAAATGCCCGACGCCTGGCCACATCCTCTGTGTGTCTCCCGACCTCCAAGATCATTGGATAGATCAGACCGCTCCCGGCTCAGCGTCCCCACACCGCTCACTCACTGACTCCACACTCAAAGTGTACTCAACACAGGGATGATCCTGAGTGAAGCAAGCTGTGCTGGGATGCTGTAGGGTACACTTTCAGTGTGGAGTCAGAGTCCAGAGTGAGTGGTGTGGGGACACTGAGTTGGGAGCTGTCAGATCGATCCATCCATCTTGGAGGTTGAGAGACACACAGAGGATGTGACCAGGCATCGGGTATTTACTTACCTCATGCGTTAGATGATCTCTAATAAATCTAGAGATCAGGAGTTAGTAAGAGGCCAATTTAATTTTCATTTGCATTGTTATACTTTATTATCACTGGGAACAGTGGACAGCATATCCAGTTTTTGGAATATCAAATTGAATCATTTTTGATACACATTGACACTTGTTTATTAAACTCTATATTTATCACCAGTTGATACACTGTTTGTTATAATAACAGTAATAACAGTTTTCTTTATTTATGAGACAGCGCAACCTTTTATATTTTGAAGTTTTTTTCCCCATTATCTCCTTGTATCCAGGGAGTGGTAAAAGTGCAGCAGTCTACACTTATAATTAGTGTGATTATTTCAGATATATTTCTTAGATTCTGAAAAGGAAATTTACAGATAGTTAGGCATTTTACCTTGAGAGGTGGAACTCGTGGCTCTTCCCGAGGTGGGTGCTCCCTGTCAGCTTGACTAGAATTTGAGGATGATCGAGTTGGGTGGTCATCATCTATTCTTGGTCGTTTCTCTTTGTAGTTACCAAAAGTATGCAGCTCTGCAGTTTTTCTTTTTGAAATTTCAGGTTCACGACTAATTGTTTCAGACTGTTTACTATGTTCATATGACTTGCAATGGGAACTGTCTGCTCGGCTTTGGGAGCCGACTTGCTGCTTATGAGATTTACTTCTGGAAGATTCATAATATCCAGATACTTCTGCTGAGGTACTATAAGGTTTATCATGAGACTTTGAGTGAACAGACTCATTGTTCTTAGAATGGAGTCCATCAAATCCTTCTCGAGGGGGAGATAAATATTTTTTATCAAGAATCCTATAATGACTTGAATTGTTTTTAATTGTTATGGTTTCAGGTGGTGACAGTTCAGTGGCAGATGAGACACTTTGTTTCTCCTGGTCTGTTTCAGTCTTATAATGTTTTTGAGTCAAAGCATCTTCTGACAGAGAAGTATCAGAATTTGGGGTTTCTGAATTATATTTTAGGTTTTCAGAGCTTTCATGCTCTGTACCAATGGTGTCTGCTTGTGATGCCTCAGAGTAAGCATCAGTCTCGTCTTTTGAGGGTGATCGAGATTCATCAGATGAAGTTGGGGAACTTGTTTGCCTAAGCAAGAGATGCTCATTTGGAGGGGGGCTATATACAGAAGATGCATCTGAATTTGCAGGTAAATTTGTTGTATGTCCAGTTTCAGAAGCAAGTGCTATTGACGATAAAGAAGATGTTTCTGATATTAAAGGTACATCTGACATGGGAGAGGCTTCAGAAGTTAATGGCAAGTTAGATGCTGGAGACGGTTCAGGTGTTAGTGGATGATTAGAGGCAGGAGATGCTTCTGATAACACTGGAGAGGTGGAAAGTGGTGAGACATCTGAAGTTACAGAAGTTGGGGGACTTTCTGCAGTTGTTTTTTGTTGACTTTCTGACTCAGCATTTTCAAAACTTGACACCTCAGACAGAAAAGCAGCTTCAACAGATGCAGGAGTATAAGGTTCCTCTGAAGCAGACTGTGTGTCACCTCCAGGAGAAGCCAGGCTTACACATCCTCCTTCTGGACTTTGGGAAGAAAAGGATGTCTCAGAAACACATGCAGCTTCAGAAAACTGTTCCTCTGGCTCACTGATCAACTCCATCTCCACAGCAGCAGTCTCCTCAATGCATGTAGAATCAGCAACTGCACTGCAAGCACCATTATCCTCTGATGTATGTAAATCTTCAGCTGGTGGTGTATCCTGTTCAGCTGGTTCCCCAGATGAACTATGAGAGGACACAGAAGGAGTTGGCGTTCTGCAATCAGTTATATCACTTGTGACTTCCAGGGGGGTTTCTTGCTCCTCATCATCACATTTAACTGCCTCCTCTGTTTTAGATTCTAAATTAGGCACCAATTCATCCTCCATGACAACACAAGACTCTACATTTTCTGCAGGCTCTTCTTTATCTTCATTCTTTGAGTCTTGGTTTGTCACCTCTTCAGCAAGCTCTACTTCATCTTTATCAACATCTTCATGACACTCACAAATGCTCGTCTCCACCTCTTCTGCAATCTCTTCATGAATTATTGACTCTTCAGATATCAGTATGTCCTCTAATTCTCCCTCTCCCATCATATCCTTGGATGTAACATGATCCATGTTGCACACAATGTTACACACAGTTTCCTCAACAACTTCAGTTTCCAACACAGCAGGAGTTTCATCACTAGCTGGTGTGCTACTCTCAAACTGTGTAGATGGGCCAGGTAAATTTAAAGATGTTTCTAGAGAACTGCATTCATCTTCACTGCTGTTTTGCGCAGAGGTGAGTTGCAACGATTCCTCTTTGGACATTCCAGACCTACATACAAAAGAAAAGGAAAAGGAGAGGGATTAGAACACCTGTCCGTTTGTATTGCTGTCTGTGTCCTAGGAGATCCATTCTTTCTATTTGTTCGGTTTACCATTATCAATAAAAATTACAAATTTGGGGTTGCCCCTAGAAAAGTATGAGGGGAAAATCTTCCAATGGGGACACTTTTTCTGGTGACCCGGGAGACCCCAAAGAATTCCCTTAATTTGCAGGGATTTCCTCTTACATCCTGTTTGGCTATGGGACAGGATGTGAAGAGAAATCTCCACAATGGGACACAGATGGCAAAAAAATCTGATGCGTTATAACCCTCCTATGATTTAAAAATTAAGAAAAAAAGTTTTGCCTATAGTTCTACTTTAAGACCAGAGCCTGGCAAATGTGACCTACAACAGGAAGTCTGCTCCAAATTCTAAGAGCCAGCTAAATCATTCTGTTGCATAAACAGTACTAAAAATAGCAAAGCAGGAGCCATCTAAATCTATGCATGTCCTAAAAAAAGGACAAGACACAGTTCATTCTGGTAGTAGCTCTAGGGCCGCGTACACACGATCAGACATGTCCGATGAAACATGTCCGACGGACCGTTTTTATCGGACCACGCTGAAGTGGTCTGTTGGTCTAATGTGCGTACACACCATCGGACCAAAATCCCCTCGGACCAGAACGCGGTGACGTAGAACACAACTACGTACTGAAAAAAACAAGTTCAATGCTTCCAAGCATGCGTCGACTTGATTCTGAGCATGCGCGGGTTTTTGGTCCAATGATTTTGTGTACTAACCATCGAACCTGTCCGACGGACAGGTTTCCAGCGGACAGGTTTCAAAGCATGTTTTGAAACTTTGGTCCACTGGAAAACGGTCTGATAGGCCGTACACACGATCGAACATGTCCGTCAAAACTGGTCTAGTTATGATTATAGAGGCAGTCGCTGACTATTTGTAGCAGAGTTAAAGAGTTGGACGCTTCCTGAGATTACTGGCAGTTATTTCCTAAGTGTAGTATTGTTAACGTGGTGGTCCTTACTCAGGAAAGCAATAGCCACTTCCTGTGTACAGCAACAATAATTCCCTAGCTAGGTGTTACTGCTCCACAAGTTCGAGCAGTGGTCATATCCTGACAATAGTTGTGGATCCTCCTGTTAAATCTTCACAATAGACTTTTCTTATTTCCTCTCTTCTGGTCTGTTAAATATAACAATGAATGCATTTTGTAATGTCTGTTTTACAAGTGCAAAACTTGTTGATCTTGTCAGAAAATTAGAACTGTCCTGTGCTCCCTGCCTGTGTAATCTCAGGGTGATTGTTTAGTCCTCCCCGTTCTCATCTTGGACCATAAGTCAATTAGTCCCTATGCGGTGGATTGAAATACAGCGGGAGTGGTACAGTGGTCTAGCAAAAGACAGTGGGTGGAGCTGACACTACTCATTCTTCAAAATCCTGTGTGTTGTCAGCACACAATAAGAAAAATAATAGCGGAGTGCATTTCTAGTAGGTCAACAGTTATTCCTTTTTTCCTGCAGGGTTTTTAAAGGGACAAAATATGGAGAAATGGGCAGGTGTTGCAGAAATGTACTGCATATGTGTTTTTATTTTTAAATTAACATACGCTTTATGTAGTGGTCAGAAGTAGTAAATACAATTAAAGCGGAGCTCCACCCAGGAAAACAACATTTTCCCATGTTGTTTAAAAAAATGAAATTAAAAAAAACTGAAAAAAAAAAAAATACTCACCCGAAATACCTGTTGCTATGCGGAAGTCCGTAATCTGCCTCTTCCACTCCGCGGTGCCTTTTCTTCTTGTCCTTCTCCTTGTGAATGGGGCGCGCTGCTTTCTGGGAACTGTGTGTGTTCTCAGAGAGCAGCGCGCCCATTCACAAGCCAGCGTGAGACTCACGCAGGCGCAGTAGGAAATGGGCAGTGAAGCCGTACGGCTTCACTGCCTGTTTCCCATAGTGTGAATGGCGGCGCGGGACCCGGAGCGATCGTGGGACCGGCATCGGGGGGCCCATCAGCGCGGGCAAGTAGGACAAGGTAAGTGTTCTTATTTAGAGTCAGCAGCTACACTGTTAGTAGCTGCTGACTTTTAAAAAAAAAAAAAAAAACGCAGCTGGAACTCCGCTTTAAGAGCTTCACATTATTGCCCCCCTTCCCATCTCCACTACGCCATTCTGTTTAATCTCAAATACTTACTAAACTGATCCTAGAAACACAGACTTTAAAAAAAAATTTTTTTAGATATGCACAACAAGTAGAACCTGTTTATATGCAATTGCTTCTCTGCTTACCGCAAGATCACTGGACTAGAAAACATGGAAACTTTTTTCTATTATTTTTTTATTATTTTTTTTGAACAGGGAATTGAGTGAAGGGCAGGGATGTGCGGCAAAGAATTGGAAAAATATTTAGTAAACTTTAACCACTTAGACCAGGCTTTTTCTGGAACTTTTTTTTACCAGTTTAAATTAGTATTTTTTGCTTGAAAATTACTTATAATCCCCAAACTTTATATATATATATATATAAATATAAAATAGGATTTTTAAAACCGCTTACCTGTAAAATCCTTTTCTTGGAGTACATCACGGGACATAGAGCTCTGTTCTTTACATCATGGGTTATATGGTTCACCACCAGGTGATTGGACACTGGCACACCCTATTTACAAGGTAGGTTCCCCTCTATATAACCCCTCCCATATGGAGAGTACCTCTGTTTTGTAGCAAAGCAATAAGTATCCCATACTTGGACATCTATACTTACAAACCCCAAATCTTTTAGAGGGGCGGGAGCTCTGTGTCCTGTGATGTACTCCAAGAAAAGAATTTTACAGGTAAGCTGTTTTAAAAATCCTATTTTCTTTCTCGCACATCATGGGACAGAGCTCTGTTCTCAACATCATGGGATGTCCCAGAGCAATGCACAATTTGAGGGGAGGGAGACACAGATCTAAAAAGCATACCATCATCGGACATGAGGACCTACACTGCGCCCAAAGGCAGCATCCTCATGTCCTCTTACATCCACTTGATATAATTTTGTGAACGTATGTACCGAAGACCAGGTTGCAGCCTTGCAGATCTGAGTCATGGAGGTCTGGTGATGCGCTGCCCAAGAAGCACTGACCGCTCTAGCAGCTAGCAGGTCCACATCCGGGGTACCCCACCTTTGGCATATCACCAGAAACACGTCGGGGTGTAGAGACCACTCTCCTGGGGCAAGCAGCTGGCAACTTAAGTAATCCGCCTGCCAGTTTTCCACCCCGGGAATAAAAACTGCTGAGAGACAAGGCACATGTTTCTCTGCCCATACTAGAATGGGGCCTACTGCTCTCTGGGCGGCCAGACTTCTGGTGCCCCCCTGATTGATATAGGCCACTGCTGTGGCGTTGTCGGATTGTATCCAAACAGGGCAGCCCTGCAATATTGGGGTCCAGGCTAAACGGATCGCTCGGATTTCCAAGATGTTGATGGGCTTTTCTGCTTTGGCCCATCTCCCTTGGAGTGTAGTTCCCTCTAGGGTGAAGGACTTTTCCTTCTGCAGATTTTGGTTAACAACCACCAATTGAGACTTTGCCGAGCTTATGGCGACAGCCGCATTGGTAAGTCTAAGGCTGAAACTTTTTTGTTCCAGGCAGCGAGCATGCAGTTTTGAATGAAGCCACCATCTTTCCCAACAACCTTATACATAGGCTCCTTCTTTGCCTTGACCAGTCAGATCACCTCTCAAATACCTGATTTGTTTTGGGTTGTGTCTATGACCATGCCCACATACTCCAGCCTTCTTAGGGGCCACAAGGATGATTTTTCCAAGTTGAGGACCCAGCCCAAGTGCTCCAAGTACTCTACTGTTTTGATCACATTGCGGTTCAGACGTGCCACCGATCGTTCTACAAAAAGTAGATTGTCTAGATATGTCGTTATGGCAATGCCCTTTTGCCCTCAGATTTGCTAGAAACGAGGCCAGAACCTTTGTGAAAACCCGAGGTGCAGTGGCTAGACCAAAGTATAAAGCCACAAAATGAAAGTGTCGGTGCTCTATCGCAAACCTTAGAAATTTTTGGTGAGCCAAGCAAACTGGCACATGCAGAAATGCATCTTTGATGTCTATTGACGCCATGAATTCTCCGCCTTGAAGGTTACTGCGTGGATTGACTCCATACGAAAAGTATGTTTAGGAATTTATTCAATCTTTCAGGTCTAGAATAGGTCCGACATCTCCGTTTGGTTTTGGAACCGTGAAGAGGTATGAATAGAAACCGGTGCCTTGGTCCTCTGGGGTAACCTCTATGATTACCCCTTGGGGTAACAAGTGATCCAATGCCAGGAACAAAGGCTCTCTTTATTCAGGATTCTTGGAGATGTTTGACCTGAGGAAACGAGATGGCAGGGGCCCTCGTAATTCCAGACTGTAATCTATAGACACTGTGGAGATCACCCACTTGTCTCAAAATTTGTTCCTGCCAAGTCTCTGAAAATCGTAAGCGCCTTCCCCCCACTTGGCCAAGCAGGGGCACTCCTTCACAAGGAGGCTTTGGGGTTCTGCCTTAAAGAATTTTGGCCCCAGGATTTTTTATGGCCTTCGGCCTGGCTCTGGGTTTTCCCTCTTGTATTCCGCTGGTGAGGCCACAGCCACTGCCTGGAGGCTGTAGTCACCAGGGATGGAGAAAGAGAATGTTTAAAAGAAGGACGCTTACTCTTCTTAACTGCCAGCAAGGTAGTCTTACCGCTAGAAATTTTCTGGATGTATTTTACCAGATCATCTCCAAATAGGCATTCCCCATGAAAAGGGAACCCAGCCAGATGTTTCTTGCATGGAGCTTCATCTGATCAGTGCTTTAGCCAGAGAATCCGGCGCATATGTACCAGAAGGAGTGTTAGGCGGGATGCTTGTTGAATTGAAGCATTTATAGCATCCACTGCAAAACATAAGACCTTTGGCAGGTCCAACCAGACTCTGGCCTGTTTAGTAGGGAGAATATTAACCACCTGCTTCATCTGATCCTTTAGGAACTGACACATACCAATAGCTGCTACTGCAGGTTAAGTTACAGCACCAGCCATAGAAAAGGAAGCTTTAAGCAGAGACTCCAGTTTTTTCTCAGTTGGGTCTCTGATTCCCTGAGCACTGTCTACGGGACAGTTTTTTCGGACAAGATCAACAGGTTTTTTATTCACAGAAGTGGCTGCATCTATTGCCGGCACACTCCATTTCTTGGTGAACTTTTCCTCCAATGGATAAAGAAGAGAAAACATATTTGGGGGACCAAACAGCTTGTCTGGGTGACCCCAGTCAGCATACATTAGTTTCTCCAGCAAAGGATGGATCGGAAAGGTATATGCAGCCTGTGGAGATTTCAATGACCCCAAGTAAGGGACAGGGGATTCAGCCAACTCCGAGGGCTGGTTGTATGCGTCGCACACAACCTCTGTATAGGCCTGTACCTGCAACCCGAAGGCCTGAGAGGACAGAATCCTTTCCTCATCCCCTGAGTCCTCTGACTGCTCCCCAGAAAGATCAACATCATCTGATATTTGATCATCTGAAAGGGACCCCAAAACAGAGGAAGGGGATCGACCCCACTTTCTGCTTCTCTGTGAGGGTGCAGAAATTAAATAAGTTAACCTCTTCTTTATACCAACCAATGCTGCTGAACAAGTCTCCTCAGTGACATACACAGGAGCTGCCAGGTTGAAAGAGGCTGCCAGGCTTGACAGGGGCAAGGACTCATCCTGCACGGCTGCCTCAGGTCTCTCAGGGGAGGCTTGTATCATGCAGGCCCGTCTAGACCCGGATCCAGATGGTGACACCTTAGTGGACCTTTTCCCTGTCCCTGAAGCCCTTCTATGGGGAGACATAGTGCTTAAGCAACAAAGCAAAGGTACTATTACAAACGCATAACTGCTGAGCCTAGTCTGGCAAATAAACAATGCCTGCTAATATGCACGGCCTAATGCGGAGTAGGTGCCTTAGTATGCCTGTATCCAACCACACTTAGAGGTGCTTACGTGCCCAAAGCTCTCTCTGTGTCTTTACCTGCTGGTTTACAGGCTCTTCAGCGTCTGTGGCTTTAAACATGTCACCTCACGCCTGTGCAGTAGCACTTCGCGCGTCACACATGCACGCTCGCGAAACCACGCCCCCTCTCCTTACAGGAAGAGAAGCGTGTTCCCAGCGCGTGCGCACATGCCTATGGAGGATGCGCGGCAAGAGGGGGAGATGGGAAGAGAGGAGCTGAGTTGGGGGGAGCGCCGTGGACAGAGCCTGCACTGGAAGGTGTAAGCGGATACACAGACCAGCTACACTGAGCCTTGTCTTGAATGGCACGTGAATAAAATACCAGGTATGTCAGTACACTCCCTCTAGTGGCAGAAAAAATAAAGATATGCTACTCACAGAAGTGAACCATGAGAGTTTCCTTACAGGATTGACTTCACTTACCTTATCCCCGCCCCAGGAAAACTGCTGGAGACCAGACAGATACAGCCTTTACCCATCACGGCGCGCTTTGTTGTGCCAACCTTCAGGGTTCTGGGTTCCTACTTACAGGAGCCTCTGGGCCCATAGAGCACTCTGCCAGAAAATCTTTGAGCATTTATTTATACCAATAGCTTAAACACTGTCGAAAAAACAGAGGTACTCTCCATATGGTAGAGGTTATATAGAGGGGAACTTCCCTTGTAATTAGAGTGTCCCAGTGTCCAATCACCTGGTGGTGAACCATATAACCTATGATGTAAAGAACAGAGCTCTGTGTCCCGTGATGTATGAGAAAGAAAATTAGCAGAGACCCTAGGGAATAAAATGGCGATAGTTGCAATTTTTTATGTGTCACGGTATTTGTGCAGTGGATTTGTGGTTTTAATGAATTAGAAAAAAAAAAACCTCAATATTTACCCCAATTTTTTTGTAAACTGTTAAAGAAAATGTTACGCCAAGTAAATGGATACCCAATATGTCACTCTTAGAAATTGTGCACGCTTGTGGAATGGTTATAAACTACAGGTTACTTGTTTAGAGTTACAGAGGAGGTGTAGCACTAGTAATATCGCTCTCACGGTAACGTTTGCGGTGATACCTCACATGTGTGGTGCGAATACCATTTACAAATGCGTGCGTAACTTTTTTTTCTCACTTTACTTTATTATTTTTACACCATCCCTTAAATTTTTTTGATTATTTTATATCCCCTAAACATCCCTTGTAATAGAAATAAGAGCACAATGTCCTCTTTAAGGAGGGAACTGGGGTCAAAAAGACCCCAAATCTCTTCTTTACCGTTAAAAGCAAAATATAAACAATAAAAAAAGTTGATTACTTTCAGCCTGGACCGGAAGCGATGTCATTACGTTGCTCCAGTCCTCCAAGGCCATAGAGACAATCCAATCATATCTACTGTTTGTTCACCTGTGTGATCAACCGGCAGCCCCATCTGATAATTTCCTGAGCATAAGAACAAAAGCCAGAAAAACACTGGTGAGCAGCAGGAGGGAGGGGGGGGGGATGTTCCCTCCACTGCTTCTAAAAGCATTGCAGCGGCACATAAACTGCACCAAAAAACTTTCAGGAGAAAGCCAGCCGCCAGCTGCAAAAAACAATACTGGGGTTATAGCTGATATCTTCAGCCATAATCCTGGTAAACCACTTGCAATCCGCAACGTATATATAAGTATTACATTTGTCAAGTGTTTCAAACTGAAAACTTACTCAAAAACTGATTGATAAAAGAGCACCACACCAATTACAAAAAAGAAAAAAAAGATTGGATTCTACATTTCCTACTTCTGGACTCCATCCAGCTTGCAATTGGAGACCCCCCCCCCCCAGTTTATGAGAACTGACAATCAGAGCCAGTGAATTTCAGAAATACTTTACCTTGGTGATATTGGACTCAAATAGCAGTTTCAGCACCTCATATCCCTATCTTTTATATTTAGTGGTAGTTGTGGCCACTGTCTGTGTCCAATGATAGTCAAATACAGTTATCAGTCCTTGGGTCTACCCCGATGGTTAGTGGCCTTATTGACCGGTCCTTTGACCCCAGAGAAAAACTGCTCCCAATTCTATTCTCTCAGTTTCCAATTGCAGAAGACACAAGAAAACTACATGTCTGCAGCAGACTACATGTCTCCAGTCTGCCCACTAATGGGTTGGATGTACAGTATGTTAATTCATTAACGTAATGGAATGGAATACAGTGTGAAATAGGGAAAAAGAAAAGAGTAGGAGCAGGGCAAAGCTAGAGTTATTAGCTGACAGTGAAACACCAAAAACAGTAACTGGTTTGACGTGAACTGACCTGCGCATGTTTTTTTTTTACTTTACAAGGCAACCTGGTATACAGTATTGGTCATAACCTATTTTACACACTTTGGCAATTTAAATGTAAAAATGTGATATAACTGCTGCACAACATTTATTTTATGAATTACAAGAGATCAAGGCACTCCTTTATAAAAAAAAAACAAAAAAAAAAAAACACACAACCTAAATGCTAGCAATAAAAATTATATAATTCACGATTAATAAAGAACATTATTATAAAATCCTAACTAAGGCATGAATTTATGGTGTTATGTCCAGGCAAAAATATATAACAATCATATTTTGTACATCTCTGCAATGTACATTTGCCCATGTTTTATACCACTAAACATACAAAGGCAAGAGTGATCATATGCAGCTCCACACTAAAGCCCTGTACACATGACCGGGAAACCCGTCGGGGGAAAAAAAACTTTGGTATTCCCGACAGGGATCCTGGCAGGCTTGACTTAAAAAACTGTGTATACACACGGCCAAACAAAATCCTGCCATTCTTCTAAATGGCAAGAACGCAGCGACGTCATCGACTACAACGAGTCGGTGTCTCGTCACATTTGATGCCGTCGCCGCCACCTTGCTACACCCCACACTAACCTTGTATGCATGTGCGGTTTTTACCCAAACGACTGGATTTCTCGGCAGGAAACCCTCTGCTGGCATAACCGATGAGAAAATAGAGAGCAGGGTTGTCTATTTTCCTGTCGGGATTCCCATCTGTTTTCCTGACAAGAAAACTGCTAGGGAGCATACACACGGCCGGGATTCCCGGCCAAAGGCTCTCCTGGCAGTTTTCCTGCTGGGAAAACCAGTCATGTGTTAGAGGCTTCAGATCTAGAGGATATTTCTTAAAGAGATGAGATGTCAAAGCCTTATGAGCTGGCTCGCACATGCACAGTGCACTTTTTGTTCCAAGTCCATGCTCCAGCAAAAGTTTGAACTCTCCATAGGAATGGAGAGTATATTGCACATGCGCGGGCCTGGCTAGGAAGATTTTGACAAGATTTAGCAGCTTCATGGGCGATATCTCAGTGAATTAGGGGCATGCGAGTATAAGACTTGCACGGGGACTGGGGAAAAAATGTTATTCAATACTGTTGGTTGCAGTGCATACATTTTACAATACAAATACAATTAATAATTTAAAAAAAAAAACTCCCTTACTTTTCTCCATAAAACTTTTCAAAAAACTTTTCTTTCCAAACTTCTGTTTTCTTTTCCTTTTCAATTTCTTGTCTGATTCGCATTTGCATTTCTGGAGTAAATTCTCCTAAAAAAAAAAAAAAAAAGAGAAGAAAAGAAAGACATAAGAAAATAAACACAGGGTAGTTTGGCAAATTTCTTACTTTATTTAGCAAATTCTTGCAAAGTAGTTGCAAGTAACAAGTATAATAAATGGTTTTATATGTGTACTGGTGACACATGTCCATCTAAATCTTTAAATATGAAATAAAATGCCCTTTGATACACAGGTAAATATTTAGGTCAAATGGTTAAAGCTGAAATCCAATAATACATTTTTGAGCCTGAGTTTTCTATGACCCCTTGCATGCATATCATGAATATTTGAGTCTTTATCGTTAACAACCCATTCAGTTTAAAAACAGAAATGCAGGGCAACATATATATATACAAACACACACACACTATATTGTGACACCTGCCTTTGCACGCACATGGACATTAATGGCATCCCAGTCTTTTTCGTTGGGTTCAAGGTTGAGTTGGCTCACCCTTTTCAGCTATAACAGTAGCTTCAACTGTACTGGGAATGCCGTTCACAAGGTCGAGTGTGTCTATGGGAAGGTTTGACCATTGTTCCAGAAGCACATTTGTGAGGTTAGGCACAGATGTTGGATGAGAAGGCCTGGATTGCAGTCTCCACTCTCCAATTCATCCCAAAAGGTGTTCTATTGGGTTGACCAAGATCCAAAGACATGGATGAGCGAGGTTGGGGTGGAGAAACTTGACTGGTCTGCAGAGTAATGACCACAACCCGATAGAACACCTTTGGGATAAATTAGAGCAGAGACTGTGAGCCAGGCCTTCTAGGCCACATCAGTGCCTGAGCTCACAAATGCATTTCTGGAAGAATGGTCAAACATTCCTATAGACACACTCCTAAACCTTGTGCACAGCCTTACCAGAAGAGTTGAAGCTGTTATAGCTGCAAAGGATGGGCCAACTTAATATTGAACCCTACGGACGAAGACTGGGATGCCAATAAAGTGTTACCAAACCCAGGACCCTTCATTTGCTATATCTGGTCTTTCAGAGTACACAGAAATGCAATTATTTTAGTAAATAGAAACTGCTAAATACCATTTCTCATAAGCAGCTAGAGAAGTCTTATAACTTATCGGTGTCTAGCCAAGCACTGGTTAAAGCTTGTAGGAGGAGTTTTCTGACTGCCCTATGAGACTGCAAGACCCCTGCCCCTCTGTCTGGACAGTGCCGATTGGCCCTATGCTGATTACATGCACGTTCCCAAGAAAACAAACCCTTTCTAGCAACATATACCAAACTGAGGATGTGCAGCCTGACTCCATAGACTCTGTGTTATCAGGAATCTATCAGGGGACAGTGGAAGGAGGGGGGGATCATAGAAGCCAGGATCAATTTTACTGATTTTACTGTTGTGGGTTTAGCAACACTTTAAAGTTTATGTGCATGTAAAGGCAGGTGTCCCAATATTTTTGACAATATAGTGTGTGTATATATACACACACAGTATATAAAAAAAGTGAGTACACCCCTCACATTTTTGTAAATATTTTATTATATCTTTCCATTTTTTTTTGTTTACAAATGGTTTATTGAAAAATAAGTCTCAATACAGTTTAAACAAGAATTGGCAAGAAGTACAGAAATATATATATATATATATATATATATTAGCAGTAAGCATCAGTGATTATATCTTTTCATATAACACTGAAGAAATTACACTTTGCTACAATGTAAAATAGTGAGTGTACAGTTTGTAGAACAGTGTAAATTTGCTGTCCCCTCAAAATAACATTAATGTCTAAACTGCTGGCAACAAAAGTGAAAATGTCCAAATTGGGCCCAATTAGCTAATTTCCCTTCCCAGTGTCATGTGACTCATTAGTGTTACAAGGTCTTAGGTGTGAATGGGGAACAGGCGTTAAATTTGGTGTTATCGCTCTCTTATACTGGTCACTGGAATTTTAACATGGTACCTCATGGCAAAGAACTCTCAGGATGGTCTATGCCACCAGATATTCTCTTTTTTTTTTTACTTTGTTTTATTGGATTTTATATTGCACATACATGATAAGCAACAAAAAAAACACACTAAGAATTCTTAATTTCACTGTATTTCTTCGTTAACTTACATTTTTCCACTCTTCCCACCTCTTTGAAAACCCCTCTCCTGTATCTTCGTAGCAATGTCTCATGCCGCGTACACACGATCATTTTTCACGTTGTTTTTCAGCATGTAGAAAAAAACGAAGTTTTTCCAACTGCATCATTAAAACGACGTTGCCCACACACCATCGTTTTAAAAAAATTATCTAGCAAAGCGCGGTGACGTACAACGGCACTATAAAGGGGAAGTTCCATTCGCCTTTGCGCTGCTTTAGCCGATTCCGAGTTAGTAAAAGACGATTTGCGATTTTTTGTCTGTTACAGCGTGATGAGTGTGCTTACTCCATTATGAACGGTAGTTTTACCAGAACGATCGCTCCCGTCTCATAACTTGCTTCTGAGCATTCGCGGGTTTTTAACGTCGTTTTAGCCCACACACGATCATTTTTTACAACCCGAAAAACGACATTGTTTAAAACGACGTTAAAAAATGCAGCATGTTCGAATTTTTTTTTTTTCGTTTTTCAGAACCTGAAAAATGATGTGAAGCCCACACACGATCATTTTAAATGACTTTTTTAAAACATCGTTTTTTTAATGCCGAAAAATGATTGTGTGTACGAGGCATTAGATATTCCATGTTGCTTATCTTTTCTATTTTATCGAACCATTCGCCTATCGTTGGACTTTCTACTTATTTCCAATTTTTCAGAATCAAACTTTTTGTGTCATTAATCATGTGTTATTATTGAGTTTTTATATTCCTTTATCAGAATATCAACATGTCCAAGGTTCCTCAGGTAGATCTGTCTTGGTGATCTCTTTAATGTAGCTTAGTACTTCCTTCTAATAGGTCACTATCTTGGGGCATCCCCACCATATGTAGGCCATAGTTCCCACCTGTCCACACCTCCGCCAACACTCCATTGATTGTCCTATTTGGTACTTCCCTAGAGTATCAGGAGTTCTATACCACCTAGATATGCATTTATAATTAATTTCCATCATTTTGTTGTTTACTGTTGATCCATGCACAAGTTTCAAGATTCTTCCCACTTCTTGGTTCCTTCCTATGCCAGTGGTTCTCAATTTTTCTAGGGCCGTGACCCCTTCATAACATTTCCCAAGTTGTCGGGACTCCTAACAGTAAAATTATTTTCATAGCAGTGGCTGTCAGCACCCAAGGCAAGACAAGTAATTTGTGGCCCTAACCCACGGACATTTAGTGCTCCCGAGTCCCTTCCACTTATAAGGTATTAAATTCCCTCTCTCTCTCTCTCTCTCTCTCTCCCCTGGCGGGGGGTTGGGATGAGTGGCAGTGCTGGGGGAATGTTCTGATCAGCCAACTTTGATGCTCTTGATCAAGGTCATCTGCAGATCTGAAAACTGTAGTGGGGACCGTTAATGACAACTCTAATCACAGGCAGTGTTACTGACTGTGTCTCTGGCTTCACTGTGTCTCCAGCTCTGTGGTGTCTTGCAGAAGTGACATCTATGCCAAAAAAAGGATTTTTAATAAACAGCTTAGCTGTAAAATCCTTTTCTTGAAGTACATCACGGGAAACATAGCGCATAGCCATTACACTTGGGTTATATGGGTACCTTCAGGTGTGGACACTGGTGTAATCAATTTCACAGGAAGTTTCCTCCATATATAACCCCCTCCCACTGGGAGTGCTTCAGTTTTGTAGCAAGCAATTCCTCCGAGGTTACACAATGTTCCCCAAAAGAGGGGTGGGAGCTCTGTGTCCCGTGATGTACTTCAAGAAAAGGATTTTACAGGTAAGCTGTTTATTAAAAATCCTTTTTTCTTTATCGTACATCACGGGACACAGAGCGCATAGCCATTACACTTGGGATGTCCTAAAGCAATGCTCTATGAAGGGAGGGAGACCGTAAGGCCAAGAATAGCCAAATAAAAAATTATCAGGAAGTAAAGTAACTCCACCAACAGAAAAAAGGGGGCGTGACCCGGACCAGAGGATTCTATACTGTTGCCCGTAGGACCGCCTGCCCAAATGCTGCGTCCGTACCCTTTGCAATGTCCAACTTAGAAAATTTAGTAAACGTATGTACGGAAGACCAGGTTGCCGCCTTGCAAACCTGTGCCATAGAGATCTGATGGTGTGCCGCCCAGGAGGCACTCATGGCCCTCGTAGAATGGGCTTTAACTGATAAGGGAGGTGGAACGCGCTTCAGACCATAGGCCTGAAAAATCAGCTGCTTAATCCACCTAGCCAAGGAAGACTTGGCAGCCGGCTGACCCTTCTTGGGGCCATCCGGAAGAACAAAAAGCACATCTGTTTTCCGAATCTTCTCTGTAGCCTTGAGATAGACCCTCATGGCTCGAACCACGTCCAAAGTATGAAGCAGTCTTTCCTCTCTGGACTGGGGAGTAGGAAAGAAGGATGGTAGGACTAGGTCCTGATTCAAGTGAAAACTGGATATGACCTTAGGAAGGAAAGAAGGTTGAGGCCGCAGAACCACTCTGTCCTTATGCAGAATAAGGTATGGCTCCCTGCATGACAAGGCTGCCAGCTCGGAAACCCTTCTGGCCGAAGCCATAGCCACCAAGAAAACCAACTTTCGGGTTAGTAGCACAAGAGGGATTTCTGTCAGAGGTTCAAACGGCTGCCTTTGTAAAGCTGACAAGACCAGATTTAAATTCCAGGGGCAGAGGGGAGCTCTAATAGGGGGATTCACATGCAAGACCCCCTGCAAGAAGGTTTTCATAAGCGAATGGGTGGCCAAGGGTCTTTGAAACCATATCGATAAAGCCGACACCTGCCCCTTTAGAGTACTAAGAGCCAACCCTTTGTCAACGCCAACCTGGAGGAATCGCAAGATCCTGTCAATAAAAAACTTTCGAGGATGCCATTTTTGAGACTGGCACCACTCCACATAGGTTCTCCAGACTCTGTAATAAATATTTCTGGAGACCGGTTTCCTAGCCTGAATCAACGTAGATATGACCTGAGCTGAGAGGCCTCTGCCCTTAAGAATTAGGGATTCAGCCGCCAATCCGTCAAATTTAGCTGCTGTGAAGCAGGGTGGCAGATTAGGCCCTGAGACAGCAGATCTGGGCGCAGGGGAAGCGGCCACGGCGCCCCGACTGACATCTTCACGATGAGTGCGTACCAAGCCCTCCTGGGCCAAGCTGGGGCCACCAGGATCACAGGCCTGCGCTCCACCCTAATCCTCCGTAGAAGGCGGGGAATCATTTGCAGTGGAGGGAACACATACAGGAGAGAAAACTGGTGCCAAGGGCAAACCAACGCATCGGCCCCGTAGGCCGAGGGATCCCTGGCTCGGGATATGAATTTGTCCAACTTTTTGTTGGATCTCATTGCCATAATTTCCACATCTGGGACTCTGAATCTTTGGCAAATCTCTTGGAATACCTAGGGGTGAAGAGACCACTCCCCCGGGAGCAACTGTTGACGACTCAAAAAATCTGCTTGAGAATTGTCTATCCCTGGGATGAACACTGCCGAGATGCAGGGTACATGGGCTTCGGCCCATGAGAAAATCAGGTTTACTTCCCTTTGGGCTGCTAGGCTCCTCGTGCCCCCCTGGTGGTTTATGTATGCCACCGCAGTGGCATTGTCGGACTGTATCCTTACTGGCAGACCCTGAAGGGGGAGAGTCCAGGCGATCAGGGCCAGTCGAGCAGCTCTGATCTCTAGGATATTGATGGGAAGCAGTTTTTCTGCCTCCGACCACTGCCCTTGCTGGGTCTGTCCTTCTAGAACTGCCCCCCAACCTGATAGGCTGGCATCCGTGGTTACTATCTTCCACGTGATGGGGCAAAAGGATTTCCCCTTTGACAAATTTTGAGGGACCAGCCACCAAAACAGGCTGCGCCGGACTCCTGGGGAGAGCACTAACGGACGATCTAACGTCTGAATGGACTTGATCCAAGCAGAGAGAATGGCTGCCTGAAGATATCTGGTATGGATCTGGGCGTAGGGCACTGCCTCGAAGGCGGCCACCATCTTCCCCAGCAGTCGCATACATAGGCGAATAGTCGGCCTCTTCTTGCCTAATATCACTTGAACTGCTTGAGTTATTGATCTGACCTTTGCTTGAGGTAAAAATATCCTCTGGCAGTCTGTATCTAGCCGAAGGCCTAGATATTCCAACTGCTTTGTGGGTTTCAATATCGATTTTTCTTGGTTCACAATCCACCCGAATTCCTCTAGATGCTGAACTGTGCGAACTACTGCATGATTGAGGCTGGAAGCTGAGCTGTCGATAACCAGAAGATCGTCCAGGTATGCCAGGACCAAAATGCCTTCTGTCCTTAGGACGGCTAGCACCGGGGCTAACACCTTTGTGAATACCCGCGGAGCTGTTGCCAACCCGAAAGGGAGGGCTACGAACTGGTAATGACGGTGATCTATCATAAAACGAAGAAACTTGTGATGTGCCGGGTAGATCGGCACTTGCAGATACGCATCCTTTATGTCTATAGATGCTAGAAAGTCGTCTTGATGTAGGCTGGCTGCCACCGAACGTATGGACTCCATACGAAAGGTCTGAATCTTTAGAAAGCGATTTAGGCGTTTGAGGTCTAAGATAGGCCTGACGTCGCCATTGGGCTTTAGTATTATGAAAAGGTTGGAGTAGATTCCCAGACCCCATTCCTGGGTTGGTACTTCTACAATTACTCCTTGGAGCAAGAGACGATCCAATGCTTTTACAAGAGAAGCCCTCTTTAATGGGTCGCTTGGAAGACTTGACCCCTGAAAATGAGGAGGGGGGACTTCCCGAAACTCTAGCTTGTAGCCCGTGGCTACCACGGACAGTACCCAAGAGTCGGGAATTCTGGCCTTCCACACTTCGGAGAAAAACCAAAGCCTTCCCATCACCCAAGAGAGTGGGGGCGCCCCTTCATGAATCTGACTTGATGACTGGTTTAACCGGCTTGCGAGACCATGGCCTCTTGCCTGCCGAGGCTTGTCCTTGTGGGCGGCTATTAAATGCTGAACGCCCGGGAGGCCGTCGATACTGACGGGAAGTTGAAGGGGCCGAGCCTGCGAAGGCCTGTCGCTTAAAGGCGGGCCCACGCGATCTTTTCTTGACAGGCAAGAAAGAACTTTTACCACTTGATATGGTCTGGATATATTTATCTAGGTCTTCACCGAATAGTCTCCCACCATGAAAGGGAAATCCTGCTAAAAGCCTTTTGCAGGGTGCCTCTGCTGACCAGTTTTTCAGCCACAAAAGGCGACGCATATGAACCAACAGCAGAGATAAACGGGACTCCTGTTGAATGGAGTCCTTAATAGCATCTACCGCAAAGCAGAGAGCCCTTGGGAGGTCAGCCAATTCACAAGCTTGCTGAGCCGGTATGTCCCTTAATATCCGTTTAGTCTGATCCTTTAAAGCCTGACAAACGCCAATGGCTGCCACCGCTGGCTGAACCACGGCACCTACTGTGGTAAAAGAAGCCTTCAGTAGGGTCTCCAACTTTTTGTCGACTGGATCTTTAAACATCTGGACATTTTCAACCGGACAGGTCAGGGATTTATTTACGCAGGAAATGGCTGCGTCCACGGTAGGGAGTGCCCATTTCTTTGCAAATTCTTCTTCCATAGGATAGAGAATAGTGAACCTTTTAGGAGGGATAAAAATCCTATCAGGTCGAGCCCAATCCTGAAAAATCACGCTCTCCAGAAGGGGGTGAACCGGAAAAGACGCACCACTCAACGGTGCCTTCAAGGAACCTAAAGAGGATACCGCGGGGGCTAATTGTTCTGACACTGGAAGTTTAAAAGCAGTGCGAACCATATCTGTCAGAGACTGGATCCACAGGCTCTCTGCTTGAGAAGCCGAAAAAATTTCATCTATAGTGGAACCTTCAATGTCTGAACCGTCGGGACTCGGGTCAGCTTGATCCCCCTGTGGGTCCAATTCCTCCGAAGAGAGGACCTCTGCATCTGAAAACACCAATCTAGGTGACGGGGATCTAGCCCGTTTGCCACCTGGCAAAGAGCGGGCAATTAAAGCAGTTAACCTTTCCTCTAGCCCACCCAGGGTGGTCGCTAGCATTTCTTCCGTAACGTAAACGGGAATGGGTTGATTGGGGGCCGCCTCTGCCCCTAGCACCCTCAATGGCTCCTGCAACATGCTGTTCGGTGGTCTATCTGGTGAGGGTGGGACCGCTAGAGCCTGGCCCAAATCCTCTGACCCCGATGGAGACCCCTTTAGTTTTTTGGTACCTTTTGCAGCCTTAGCTGGTCCTGAACCCTTGGGAGCCATTGCACAACCTTGAGACACCCCTAAAGCCAACACCCAACTGTTGTAGCTAGAAGTGAACCATTAATAAGAACAGGCTATGGTAACATTTTTCCAAATTTTCATACGCCCGAGAAGGCGGCAATACCGAGGACAGTCCTGTGAGTATTGCCACACCAATGCCCGTTAGCTGGAGCCCAAGGTTGCACCGACTCAGATACTGCCAGATCTAAGGCTGAGTCCCTTTAAGAAAAAAAACTCTTTTTTTTTTCTGGTCAGTATGGAGCTAAGTCCAGACCTGAAGATCCACAAACCCCCACTGGGTGTCACTGTTAGCCAGAAATAGCTCAGCTGCGCGCTCTGTGTCCTCAGCCTCCTCTGCTTTCAGGAGGGAATGACCAGCCAGGAAATGCTTTGCTGCTTTAATTGAGACCTGACGCTGCTGGCCCGCCCCCCCCACGCACGCTGACGCTGTAAAAGGCGGCGCGCGCGCACGCCCCCCCCACGCTGAAACCAACATGGAGGAAGCAGAAAGCAGAGGAGAAGCCTGGACCAGCGCTAGCAACCCAACAGACACCAGGTAAGACACTAATCTTTATTGTAGTGCACACATAGAGGAAGCTGTCCCCATAGGCTTCCTAAGAAACAGGAGTTTTGTCAGCATTTTCCTTCCTATAGCACGTGGGGCTGCAGTATCATGCTAACAGGCAGATCTGGGGGGAGTAGCAAATACATATCTTTAAAAGCATACATATATCTACATGTTATCTGGGTAAACATTAGTACATCCCATCCTGCCTCAAAAGACATAGTGGAGATAGTGGCTGATACACAAGCATACCATTAGCCGACCCAGAACCCCCAGGGGGATACCTACTGTCGAACCAAGTCCCGCAGGTTCCCTCTTACCTGCTCCACGCCGCAGAGTATTGCAAAATGCAAGAGGCCCAAGCTTCCCCCATCTCCGTGGGTATTGTCTTGGACCTTCAGGGACCGGGGTCCTGTGTTAAGGAACCCACACACCTGGACCTATATAGCATCCTGGCATCAGTAGCGTTTAGTTCTTGGAAGAGACTAAGGCACTGGAGCCCAGAACACCAGCCCTCCAAGGAGAGGCATTATAGGCAAAACCCCACTCCAGCAGGGCCCGGGTACCGCACACCTTGGCTTTGAAGCACTTCGGACAGATCTGGCTAGCTATCCTGGGTCCCGAGACCTCCGAGGGACAGCTAGACGTGACCATGCAGATGTACACCCTGGGACACGGACGCCTGTACGAGCTAATCCCCTGATCGGCTGGCTCATACTTAGAAGCTTAACAATCTATGCGCTGATTGGTGCTATGGTACTCCTCGACAATTTGAAGTTGATTACATTTCCTTTGGCTCTGTGTCCCAGTTGGCCCCAAGGTCTACTATTGAGGAATGAAGGCTGCTAACAGCACCATATTATAATTTGGAAATACCCTTATTTTGACTCTATTGTCAATTAACAGACAGATCTATAACAAGTTCTGAGGACCTTCCTGAATTCAGTATTTCTCATACTATCAAACATCCGATCGTGGTGTGTGCCCTGTTGTGCATTGATTGCAGAGTCATCGGCCATACAACTATCTCTATACATCTCCTTACAAAAATCCTTAAACATCCGTCCTGAAGAAGCCCCACGGCGAAACGCGCGTCGGCGACTTTGGGGATTTTTGTGTATTGAGTGGTTTATCCACCTATATATATGTATTATTGTCTAATTTATGTACATGTTCAATCTGTTTTTATCTTTATGACTACATTAAAACTATATTTTTAAACTACTTCCTTGGCCTCGACAGTCCGACCTTCAATACCTCTCCACAGTTATTGTTTTCCATTTTTGAAGCTAGACGTGACCAACACCTAAGACACTGGCGAAAAAACTGAAGCACTCCCAGTGGGAGGGGGTTATATAGGGAGGAAACTTCCTGTGAAATTGATTACACCAGTGTCCACACCTGAAGGTACCCATATAACCCAAGTGTAATGGCTATGCGCTCTGTGTCCCGTGATGTACGATAAAGAAATCAGGAGATAGGGTCTCCCCTCCAGACCCTCCCACTTCACATTCCTCACCAGTCAGCTAACCTCCAGTCTCTGCTCCCCACCCATTCCGTGAACTGAATGGGCAGCTGTGAAGAGGCTGAGTGGGCGGCTGCGGGCTCCAGGTACAGCAATGCTGGAGAGCCACAAAAAGTCTGGGAGAGTGGTTCGGGCTTCAGGAGCAGCCCAGGATTTGGCGACCCCTGGCAGATCGACATTCGGCCCCCAGGTTGAGAACCACTGGCCTAGGCTATAAAAAGATTGCCAAGACCCTGAAACTGAGCTGTGGCACTTAGTGGTGTACTCACGTTTGCTGCCAGCGGTTTAGACATTAATGGCTGTGTGTGGCGTTATCTTGAGGGGACAGCAAATTGACACTATTATACAAGGTGTACACTCACTACTTTACATTGTAGCAAAGTGTATTGTGAGATACTGTGTGTGTACACACACAGTGGATATAAAGTCTATACACCCTTGTGAAAATGTCAGGTTTCTGTGATGTAAAAAAAAACGACATGAAGACAAATCATGGCAGAACTTTTTCTACCTTTAATGTGACCTATAAACGGTACAACTCAGTTGAACAAACTGAAACATTTGAGGTCGAGGGAAGTAAAACTAAAAAACTAAAAAATAGTATCGTTGCATAAGTGTGCACACCCTTAAAGTCGATGTAAACCCACTCTCATGCTTTCTAAACTACTGCCATAGTGGCTATCTATAAGGATATACATGCCTCCTGCATGTATCCCTACCTGTCAAATGTCTCCCCTCTGTCTGTTATGAGACCTGAACTGCAGATTCTGTGGGTGGATCTGTTGTCCGGAGCTCGGTGGGTGAAGTCGCGATGTCAGTAGACTCCTCGCCCACTACACTCCCCTTGTCAACATGCATTTTCTCCTGTGTATTTCTTACACTGAACTTCTGCTATGATCACCAACATCCAGTCAAAACCCAGAAAAGTCACCACATGACAGGTGTGATGCAGCCAATCCTGAGAGGGGTGGAGAAGAAAGAAGGAGGGGATCGCAAGTACACAGAATGTCTCTCTCAGGCTCCTGCATAAGATATGTAAATCACCTGTCATTCATAGCAAGGGGGAGAAACTGACTACTATTTCTCTGTCTGACTGTCTTTATCTCACTGAAAAAAGATAAAAGGATTGCTCAGAGCTGGATTAACTCTTCGTGGCAAGACTGGGCACAGATGACATGAAATCCTTTACTGTACAAGGCAAAAGTCTTAATTTACAAAAAAAATAATAATTGGGGTTTACATCCACTTTAAAAACTAATATTTTGCTTGAGTTGGCAATATTTGCCCACTCTTATTTGCAAAACCACTCCGAATCTGTCAGATTGTGAGGGCATCTCCTGTGCACAGCCCACTTCAGATCACCCCACAGATTTTCGGATTCAGGTCTGGGCTCTGGCTGGGCCATTCCAAAACCTTAATCTTCTTCAAATGTAGCCATTCCTTTGGTGATTTGGATGTATGCTTTGGGTCGTTGTCATGATGAAAGATGAAGTTCCTCTTCATATTCAGCTTTCTAGCAGAAGCCTGAAGGTTTTGTACCAGTATTTAAACAAAAAATTCAGTGCTGCTACCCATACATCACATAGAAAGCAAGGTTCCCGGGTGCTCGAACCACAGTCACTGGCTGAGTAGAGTAATGAAGTAAAGATGATCCGCACTCCGGTCGTTGCTCTTAAAAATTTGTAGTGTTTATTAACAAGCCACAGTGGACAAAACGCAAAACAGGAATGGTTGACGCGTTTCAGCCTATGTACCAATATTAACTGGTATTTGAAACGGTTCATAATTTCCTTTAACTTGACTAAGGCCCTGTTCCAGCTAAATAAAAAAAGCCCAAAAACATGATGCTGCCACCACCATGCTTCACTGTGGGTAGGGGATTCTTTTGGCGATGTGCAGTGTTGTTTTTGCGCCAAACATCTCTTTTGGAATTTCGGCCAAAAAGTTAAACCTTGGTTTCATCAGACCACATTTTCCCACATGCTTTTGGGAGACTTCATATGTGTTCTTGCAAAATTTAGCCAGGCTTTGGATGCTTTTCTTTGTAAGAAAAGGCATTCCGTCTTGCCACCCTACCCATAGCCCAGACATGAAGAATACAGGAATTTTATGTTGCAGCCTCCCTGACCAGTTTCCTTCTAGTCTTTTAATCAAATTTGGAGGAAAGTCCAGTTCTTGGTAATGTCACTCTTGTGCCATATTTTCTCCACTTGATAATGACTGTCTTTACTGTGTTCCATGGTATATTTAATGCCTGTGAATGTTTGTACCCTTCTCCTGACTGATACCTTTTAACAATGAGATCTCTCTGATAGCCCTCTGCATTCCATGGCTTCTGCTGTAGGATGCGACTAAGAAAATGTCAGATTGCCTATTCGAACTGCTGAAATGTATTTAGGGTTAGGCTGGCCATACATGTTCAATTTTCTTGTACAATTTTCTTTTAGATTTACCAAAAAACATATAATATGAGGTCAAACTAAACAACACTTTCAATTGTATGCAATCAGGCAGGCCCTTGCACTACATAGTTGAATGGTAAATCTAAAGAAAATTGTACAGACAATTGCACAGAAAATTGTATCATGTATGGCCAGCCTTAATCAGAAGCACTTTAAATGACGGCAGGTGTGTTTCGACTCATATTTAACATGAGTTTGAACGTGATTGCTTAATTCTGAACACAGCTACATCCCCAGTTATAAGAGGGTGTGCAAACTCATGCAACCACATTGTTTGTTAAGTTTAGCCTCTGGCTTTAATGCTTTGAGTCGCTGACCAAGAAAAAGTGTAAATACGCGAAAAGATTAAAGTAAAGATTTTAGGTACTGAGGCAAGACTCAGGATGACAGCCAGGACACTAACATTTGTAAAATGAGACGACAGCAATTGCCTACATCAGTAATCACACTATTTCCATTTCAAATTAGCAAAAGAACTAAAAAAACAACAACAACAAAACCAAATCAATTATGCCCAGTATATAGTAAGAAGGTTGTGACACATAGTGGGTTATTTACGAAAGGCAAATCCACTTTGCACTACAAGTGCAAAGTGCAATTGAAATTGCAGTCGCTGTAGATCCGAGGGGACATGCAAGGAAATTAAAAAACAGCATTTTAGCTTGCACATGATTGGATGATAATATCAGCAGAGCTTCCCCTCATTTCAGATCTACCCCTCAGATTTACAGCGACTGCACTTCCAAGTGCACTTTCAGTGCAATTTCAAGTGTAGTTTGCACTTGTAGTGCAAAGTGGGTTTGTCTTTCGTAAATGACCCCCCTAAAAGTCCCAAATGCATTAACAAAAATCTACAAATGCATTGGATAATTTGTTTCTAACAAAACTATTACTATTTCATTGTTTACTATCCTCAAGAAATTTTCAAGACAGCTCATCCGAAATATAAAAACAAAAATAGATTTGAAAAAAAAGCCCCACCCCTTGAGGCCCTGGGTTTTGCTCCAGCATGCTGTACGATCTCTGTGCTGGCATTCCCCTGGCAGCGTTGGTAGTGGCACTGACTGACCCATTCTTTGGTGCCAATCTAATTTTTCACGAAGACAAAGCCACTTCATACTTCTGATGCTGCCATCATGACTAGAATTTAGTCCAGGAACTGATGGGGGCAGGGGAGGTATTGGCCACCAAGATATTTTAATATTATATTTAAATAAAATAGTAGTTTGGATCCCACTGGTTCAAAATCCTAGCAGATTTCAGTAGAAAAGAGCCTTGGCAAACTATTAATCTATTTTACTTTAATTTCTTATTCCAATGTAATTTTTTTTGACAATTTGTAAAGATTGTATACAAACAGTACACAGAGATCTGCACAATACCTGATAATTACACACTGTGTACAAGCCATGAGAATTGCGCACATTTAATGCATCACTTCAATTTAATTGGTCATATTAAAAATGATAAAATGTTTAACTGCTGAATGTTTGAATACATTTTTGACGCAAGGAAACCCCTAATTTAGATCTCTTTGGCCTGTGCTTATGTGCTGCTATGTTTACATATGCAAGTTAAAAAAAAATTAGTCCTGATCTCCTCTAGTGTGCTGTTGGTAGATAGGGAAGTAGATTCTGTGTTTCGGATTGGACATTATTCATTGGAAGCACATTGCAGGCAGGCAGGAGTAATGACTTGTACCCAAGACTCAGATACTACAGGCCACAGTCTTCTATAACAGCATTTCTTGCAAACAAGGTACATGAGGGCAATTATATGTTTGAGGTGCACCCTATTATCATCCAGTATCGGGAATTAACTTGGTTATCCTTCAAATAAACAGCTCCTAGATCAGATATCAAGTTATGCAGCTTTGTGTATCAATTACATAGCAATGCTAGCAGAATAAACAAAAAAAAGATGACTTTTTACCTTCTGACAGTCTCTGCTTCCAGCCTTGCGCAGCATATGCAAAGAATTCATTATTCAGTGCAGAATTGCTAAGACGTAAAGCCCCATCACTTCCCATCTGGAAGAGGAACAGGAGAAAAGTTATGACTGAAGTGGCCTTTTTGTAACTAGAATGGTTTCTCCATGCTCAGCAAAAGGTCTGTTGAATATATTCAGGAATAAATGACCAACACATAATATAATGAAATGGCTAAAATTTTCAATTATGTAGCTAGAATATAAAAACATGCAGCATTATATGCCATGTTGATATGGGTACATTTTTGCTTTAAATTTAATTTTAAAACAATATTAAGATTCTATACCTTACATTCATAACAACATTGTGTGATATTACCTGCAATTAATATGTTATTTATGTACACAGAAAGCAAAATGAATCAAGAACACTTGTAATATACACAAATCAGCCATAACATTATGACCACATACCATGACCTGTCAAATCATGGACTCTACTAGAGCTCTGAAGGTTCGCTGTGGTGTCTGGCATCAAGCCATAAGTAACAGATCCTGTAAGTAGTGAGGTGGGTCCTCAATGGTTCAGACTTGTTTTTCCGGCACCCACAGATGGTCATTTGGAATGAGATTTGGAGCATTTAGGATCAAATCAACAACTTGAACTAGTTGCTGTGTTTCTCAAAGCATTCTTGAATTCATCAGATCAGCCACTTTCTTCCATTGTTCCTGTGGTCCAGTTCTGAGGCTCACCTACCCATTGTAGCTGCTTTTGGCTGTGGACACGGATCAGTCTATGGCTACACAGTCCCATATGTAGAAACCTGCAATGCACTGTGTTCTGACACCTATCTGAACCAGAATCTACTTTTTCAGCAATTTGAGCTGCAGTAGCTCTTCTTTTCACTGGACTACACAGGCCAGCCTTTGCTCCCCACATGCATCAAGGAGCCTTGGTGGCCCATGACCCTGTGGTTGGTGTTCCTTCCTTTGGCCACTTTGGGTAGGTCCAGATCACTGCAGACTGGGAACATCCCACAAGAGCTGCAGTTTTGGAGTTGTCACTTGCCCATATGGAAGGGGGATGAATGTCTGAAGCAAAGGTGTACAACATGCGCATAGTTATTATCTAGGATGGCTTCCAGACAGAATACTATCTCTGTATAGATCTACCTTAAAGCCCAAGAAAATGTGTTATACAGAGTTACACAACAGGGTCAAAACAAAGTACAACTAGTTAAAGAGAAAACCAATGGACTTTTAGGGTACAGGTTTGTACCTTAATATCCAGGCCTACTAGACAGGAGAACTTTTATGTCAAGCAGTATTCTGCACATTGCTATGCAGGATTCAGTCCGTTACCATGCTTTGTATTAAGAAACATTTTTTTCTCTGTGACATAAGCTATTGTACTGTAAGAAACGTCTTTACCTTTATTTTAGTAAATTATGTTGGAAGATTTTTTTTACTGATCTTTACAGCTTAGCACACTGGTGGCAACTGTCTAGCAATGGATGTTCCATGTCAAGCAGGATAACTGCCCTGCTCTACTTTCTATATGGCAAAATATATTCTCCATGCTCTTAGGCAGTTGCACATATTATAGAAGGCCCTACCAGCTTAAAAAAGGCACTATTGCCGCTATAGAAATAAAAATATTACTACAATACAAGCAGCACCACTAGATAGTCAACTTTCCTGTCAGTAGTAGTTTATAATAGGGTTTTAAAAATAGATACAAATGTGTTCACTACAGAGCACCTTTGCAGTCAGCAATAAAGGCAACACAATTAAATAATTCTTGGAATATGATCAATGTTTTGGTCGTCAACACTTGGAAACCGTTATCTGAAGTCCAAATGAAAATGTACTCTCTGAAGTACATTCACTGCACAAGCAGTTTTCCATCCTTATGTTTTCTTTGTTACTTACAAAGCCTTCACAGCATGTACTAGAAAGAATTCAAGTAAATCAACCTTGAGATGCGGAGTAATTGTTACGATCAATATATCTGGTGCATTTTTGTTGTTCTCACTGCGATAGCTGATCTGAGCAGATCAGGAAAGAGAGCTTCTACAAGTATTTTCAGTCATTGTTAACGCTCTGTTCAACAGAATATTGAAGGAATGGGCTGACAGTAAAGAGCGCACAGTTCTACCTCCCACAATTTGCAGCTTTAAAAATGGTTGTATGAAATATAAGATACAAAAAAATAAAGACAAACAGTGCTGTTATGCAAGTAGAAAGACTCACCTGTCTATCTACTTCCGGGAGTAAGAGAAGGAGGTACTGCTGAAAATGTTGAGGTAAAGATGCAAATGTATGCTTGTTTATTAAAGCCCTCAGGTTAGTGTTCACTAAAATTGATCCTGGAGTTTCAATGTCAATGTCTTCTGCTTTGGTCCATTTCAAGTGCCCTGGTGTATGAAAAAAAAAAGTTGATAAGACTACTGCAAGACTAGAGGTCAACCGGTATGGGTTTTTCTCTGGCCGATATTTAGAAATTGCAGAGGGCGATGGCCAATATATGATGCCATTTTTTTTGGGCCGAAATGTTAGGCCGATTTTTATTTTTTTTCCCCCCTTCATCTCATAAAATCTAACAGTTAGACCCCTTTCACACTAGGGCGTTTTTCAGGTGCTTTTGGGCTAAAAATAGCGCCTGTAAAGTGCCTGCAAAACTGCTCCCCTGCAGTCTCAGTGTGAAAGCCAGAGTGCTTTCACACTGAGGCGGTGCACTGGCAGGATGTTAAAAAAAAGTCCTGCAAGCAGCATCTTTGGAGCGGTGTATACCGCTCCTCCACCACTCCTGCCCATTGAAATGAACGGGTACCGCTGTCAAAGCGCCTGCAAAGTGCTTCTGCAGTGGCGCTACATGGGAACATTTAACCCCTTCATCGGCTGCTACCTGGGATATAAGCACCCCGCTAGCAGCCAAATAGCGCCGTTAGAATGATGGTCCAGTGTGAAAGCTGCAGAGTTTTTTTTTTATAAGTCAGCAGCTACAAATACTGCAGCTGTTGACTTTTAATATATGGACACTTACCTGTCCTGGGTGCCCGCAATGTCGGCACCCGAAGCTGAACTCTCCCTCAGGTGCTGCCACTGCCATCTTCGGTAAGGGAATCAGGAAGAGAAGCCTTGCGGCTTCACTTCCTGGTACCCTACTGTGCATGCGTGAATCACGCTGCGCGATACAACTGGCCCTTGCTGTCTTCTGGGACCTGTGCGTCTCCCAGAAGACAGCGGGGGGGGAGTAGGCGCCAGATATGGCGTAGTTCACCGCAGTGATCTATGCCCGCAAGAGGGAGCAAATACCTGGGATTATGCAGGTATCTGCTCCCTCCTCCCCCTGAAAGGTAACATATGTGACACCAGAGGAGGGGAGGATTCCGAAAAGCAGAAGTTCCATTATTACTCTGCTAACTAATAAGTGATACAGAAAATTTCTTAAATTTAAACATTTGTTTTAAACACAACAAGCCTCGAATCAGTGCACTTGTATGTATAATTTAGATTAAAATATATTATATATACATAGATATATATATACATATATTTATACATATATATATATATATATATATATATATAATCTTAAATACACAAAAACAGGTAATAAAAACTTTTGGACGAAAAAAAAATATGGGCTAACTTTACAGTTTCGTTAATTTTATTTCCTAGGGTCTCTGCTAAAAAAAAATATATATAATGTTTGGGGGTTCTAAGTGATTTTCTAGCAGAAAATACAGGATATTTACTTGTTGTAAGCAACAAGTGTCAAAAAAATATTCAGTCTTTAACCACTTGTCTACCAGCCGCCGCCAAATGACGGCGGTAAGGTAGCTCAGTTGTTCTGACAGGACGTCATATGACGTCCTGTCTTTTAAAGCCGCTAGGGGGCGCGTGCTCCCGCTGCTTTGCTGGGATCACGATGCGCGTGCGGGCACCCGCGATTGCCCAGTAACTGAGCAGGGACGTGGAGCTCTGTGTGTAAACACAGAGCCCTACGTCCTGTCGGGGAGAGAGGAGACCGATCTGTGTCCCTTGTACATAGGGACACAATCGATCACCTCCTCCAGTCACCCCCCTCCCCCTACAGTTAGAACACAAACTAGGTTACACATTTAACTCCTTCCCCGCCAGTCACATTTATACAGTTATCAATGCATATTTATAGCACTGTTCACTGTATAAATGTGATTGGTCCCAAAAATGTCACAAAAGTGTCCGATGTGTCCGCTATAATGTCGCAGTCCCAAAAAAAAAAAAAAAACGCAGATCGCCGCTATTACTAGTAAAAAAAAAATGCCATAAAACTATCCCCTATTTTGTAAACGCTATAAATTTTGCGCAAACCAATCGATAAACGCTTATTGCGATTTTTTTTAATATTCGGGGAATATTTATTACAGCAAAAATTAAAAAATATTGATTTTTTTTCAAAAATTGTCGCTCTATTTTTGTTTATAGTGCAAAAAATAAAAACCGAAGAGGTGATCAAATACCACCAAAAGAAAGCTCTATTTGTGGGGAAAGAAGGACGGCAATTTTGTTTGGAAGCCACGTCGCACAATCGCGCAATTGTCAGTTAAAGCGACGCAGGGCCGGAAGCTGAAATTTTGCCTGGGCAGGAAGGGGGTAAAACCTTCTGGGGCTGAAGTGGTTAAATATTTACGACTTGGCAGGCTGCCCAGGAGGGAGAAGTTGCTTCCACGGGAAACTTATCAGGCAACTTGCATTGACTTCTATTGCAGAAGCTTTCAGCAAGTCGCGCTTCTGAAGTTTAATCAGCTTTTTTTTACAGCAAAATCGGCCGATGCCGATTAATTAAAAAACGCCAAATAGCGGCCGATATATTGGTCTACCTCTATGCAAGACACATGTATGAATAGTTCTAAAATGTAGTTCCAATTGGCTTAAAGGAATGGTGCAATCAGTCATTTAGAGGAAATAGCTTTACGGTTACCTTATTTTCAGAAAGATAGTACTCATTTTGTGATCATTATAGACAATACAGAGAGTATAATGCCATCTTTACATTTAGCTTTGTATGGGTCAGCATATTTCTGTAACTGCCCCCATATCAGCTATAGAGGACCTACAGCCAATTAACTGGTTTACTGAAAGGAACATGGAATATTTAGTACAGGAAGCTATAATTGAAATTATTTGATAACATAATGTAATGCAAATACTGCCTTATCAAGCCGTTTGTACAAAAGAGGTTAATACTGGTTGCAGAAGTCTTCAAATTTGCGCTACTGTGCCTTTTGAACGGGTTCTGGTCATCTATGGAGATTTTTGAGTACCTTCGTTTTTGCGTTATCAAGGGTGCACACAATTTTAAGACTTCGCAAGTTTGTTATTTATTTACATAAATGCAAGCCTTTTATATTTTACTAAAAAAATAATTTACAGCCGCACAAATATCAAGCGACACAAAAAATCTGCAACTATCACCTTTTTACTTTACAGAGTCTCTGCTTTCAAATAATATATAATGATCTAGGGGTTCAGGTAATTTTATGGCCAAAAATTTAGATTTTTATGTGTGCACAAAATTTTAATAAACTGCTCTAGTGTCAAAGTGGTTAGGCTCTAACCACCAGCGCCTCAAGGCTCTTAAAGAGGTTTCTGATGCCAGGAGGTGGGACGGGGTTTCCGATCAAGTGACTACCGTGAATGCCTGTCACAGTGGTCCCATAATCACAAAGCTCCTGATCGCAAGTAGAGATCGGGAGCTTTGCGTTAGCCACCGGTAACCGTGGCGGGAGCGAGCAGGACATGCACGCTTGGTACAGCTTTCTTTAAATTCTGCTACTCATATATGCGGCCGCATATATGCATGCTGCCAGCGTAAAGAGGTTAAGCAAATAAGATCCGCACTTTACACATAAATCATTTATCAGTAGACACTATTGAAAACACAGTGTCAATATTCTTTTATTTGATATTAGACCACTATTACACTTCAATAAATTCTGCTATTTTAAAACTCTATTGGAAATGCCATATGGCTGTGGGGATTGCATCTTCTGTGCCTTATCTATGTTAGCCACCTTTTGGTTAAAGGTGCATGCCATTTAACAGAAATATTCAATACCACAGATCCCCTTTAATCATTTAAACCAAAATACATAAAAAAGTGTGTTGTAAAAGTGCTTAGTTCTCATGCACTAAATTATTGCAATGTACTCCTGTGCCCTCTATCACTAAAGCCTACTGCACTTAGACTAGGTACACACAGTGACAATCTCTGAAAAGCAGTCTGTGGTGGAATGCTTTTCAGACTATGGTAGAGCAGCAGCTTCCAGGGTTTCAGGAAGTGATGATGCCACCTCCTAGATGTCTGTTTTTTATTTTTTTGGTGCTTAAGAGGCAGTAAAAACCCAGCCAAACTGCCCATTTTTGACAAGGCCTGGGGTTTTTGTCAAAAATATTAAATCTGTCAATGATACTGAATAAATGAAAGACATAATTTCTGCTTTAATAATTGTGATTCCACAAAAACCTGATTCTACATAAATTAATTTGTAGAATCAAAAGAATATAAAATTCTACTTCACACCACGGACGACCATACCCTCTCTCCTTCATCCTGAATATGGCTGGACAGATCTAATGCAAGTGCCCCCCCCCCCCCATATATAAGTTTAAGATTATTTACCCAAAATATATATATTTTTTATCTGCTATACAAACTTTCCTATTGAGGCCTTTTTATAGAACAGAAGGTGGCAAATAGCCAGGAGACTGACTAAACCAACTTATAGGTCTTAAGCTTCATGCCGTCATAAACCTGGGACAGAAGCATAATAGTTTTACTCTGTAATGCTGGCCATACACGGGTCGAATTTCGAAATAATTTTCTTTCGAAAATCGTATCTAAGAATTTTCGTTCGAATTTCGCACTATTAGTGGGCTACAGCAACAGTCGTATTTTGTGCAGCAATCAAATTTGCGTAATCGGACATGTTGGTATTTTTTTTAAAAACCAAAAACGATTTTCTAATTAATGATGGGAAAATAGTGCGAGAAATGTAATAGAAAAAGGAGTGCAAGAAAAGAAAACTCCCAGAAAGAAAAGAAGATTCCCAGGCCACGAAAATTATTTTCTGTAGAAACATGAGGTGAAATTGAAGGCTCGGTTGGCCGAATTTAGAAATCAATGGTAGCACCATAGGATCAAAAAATAAATAAAAAATCTGATTTTGAAAAGAAAATTTGTTTGAAATGCGACCACGTATGGCCTGCTTTACCCTAGTGACACATAGTAGCAGGTCTGGTGCATTGATTACGATGTTAAATCCATTTTTGTATTTTCAAGATTTAGGTCCCTCTGGGCGGACGTCATGCGGACGGATTCCCGGCCGCATTGCTCGGGACCCGCTGTGCATGCCCGCTGGGCACCCGCGATTGCCGGCAATCATGGCAGGACCAAGGATCTGTGTGTGTAAACACACAGATCCATGTCCTGTCAGAGGTGAGGAGACCGATGTGTGTTCCCAGTACAGAGGAACACAGATCGGTCTCCTTCCCTTGTGAGGCCCCTCTCCCTACAGTTAGAATCACTCACTAGGGAACATATTTAACCCCTTTCCTGCCAGTGACATTTATACAGTAATAAGTGCAGTTTTATAGCACTAATCGCTATGTGAATGGTCCCAAAAACATGTCAAAAGTCACAGCCACAATAAAAATCGCAGATTGCCACCATTACTAGCAAAAAAAAATTTAAAAAAATGCCATAATTCTATCCCCTATTTTGTAGATGCTATAACTTTGTGCGAACTGATCAAATACACTTATGGTGATTTTTTTTTTTTACCAAAAATATGTAGAAGAATACGTATCGGCATAAAAATGTTATTTTTTTTTTTTTTAAATTGTTGTGATCTTTATTAAATCAAAAAGTAAAAAAAAAAAGGGATTTTTTAATACAGCTTACCTGTAAAATCCTTTTCTTGGAGTACATCACGGGACACAGAGCGGCATATTCATTACTATATGGGTTATATGGAGTACCTTCAGGTGATGGACACTGGCAATCTCAAACAGGAAGTCCCCTCCCTATATAACCCCCTCCCCTAGAGGGAGTCCCTCAGTTTTGTAGCAAGCAGTATGCCTCCCAAAACATGTTCCCATAAGAGGGGTGGGAGCTCTGTGTCCCGTGATGTACTCCAAGAAAAGGATTTTACAGGTAAGCTGTATTAAAAAATCCCTTTTTCTTTCTCGTACATCACGGGACACAGAGCGGCATATTCATTACTATATGGGATGTCCGAAAGCAATGCTTTAATGAGGGGAGGGAGACATCTTCTCAAAAGGGATTTAATTTAGAGGTATACTCAAATAATAATAATAAATCCAACTTAGTCAAGAAATAATTTGAATTTTTTAAAACCAAGGGTGCCCCCGATCCCGAGGATCTTAAACCGCAGCCTGTAGTACTGCCTGCCCAAAGGCTGAATCCGCATTCCTTCTCACGTCTAGCTGATAAAACCTTGTAAACGTGTGGACTGATGACCACGTCGCCGCCTTGCATATCTGAGCCATAGAGATCTGATGGTGTGCTGCCCAGGAGGCGCCCATGGCCCTGGTAGAATGGGCTTTTACCGACAAAGGAGGAGGCAACCTCTTCAAACCGTAGGCCTGAATGATTAATTGTCTAATCCATCTCGAGATGGTGGATTTTGCAGCTGCTTGCCCCTTATTGGGGCCATCTGGTAAAACGAACACCACATCTGTTTTCCGGATCTTTTCTGTAGCTTTAAGATAGGCCCTCATGGCCCGGACAATATCCAAGGTATGCAGCAACCCCTCCTTTCTAGATGTGGGTTTCGGAAAGAAGGATGGAAGTACCAAATCCTGGTTCAAGTGAAAACTGGATATAACCTTTGGTAGAAAGGAAGGATGAGGCCGGAGAATTGCCCTGTCCTTATGTAGAATGAGATATGGTTCCTTACAAGATAAGGCTGCCAACTCTGACACTCTCCTGGCCGAAACTATGGCGACCAAGAATACCAACTTTCTTGTCAGTAAAACTAAAGGAATCTCAGCCAACGGCTCAAAGGGTTGTTTCTGTAGAGTGGACAGGACAAGATTTAAGTCCCATGGACAAATCGGTGACTTGACAGGAGGATTAATACGCAAGACCCCCTGTATGAAGGTTTTAACCAGCGAGTGGGTGGCCAGCGGCCTCTGAAACCACACTGACAGAGCTGAAATCTGTCCCTTGATTGTGCTTAATGCCAGGCCTTTATCCACTCCTAGCTGGAGAAAACTTAACACCCTATCAATGGTATATTTGCGGGAATTCCATCTTTTGGATTCACACCAGCCTACGTAGGTCCTCCACACCCTGTAATAAATCACCCTGGAGGCCGGCTTTCTAGCCCTAATCAGGGTAGGAATTACCTGCCTAGACAGACCTCTACCCCTGAGAATCAGGGATTCAGCCTCCAGGCCGTCAAATTTAGACGCTGTAATGTAGGGTGGAGGATCGGGCCTTGTGAGAGTAGGTCTGGTCGTAGAGGAAGAGTCCAAGGGTCTCCCACTGCCATCTTCAGGACTAGTGAGTACCATGTCCTCCGGGGCCAAGCTGGAGCTACTAGAATGACTGGCTTGTGCTCCACTCTGATCCTGCGCAACAGGCGAGGAAGTAACTGTAGCGGGGGAAATGCATATAGAAGTTTGAATTGATGCCAAGGGCAAACCAACGCATCGGTTCCGCAGGCCATAGGGTCCCTTGCTCGAGACACAAACCTGTCTAGCTTCTTGTTGAACCTTGATGCCATTACATCTATGTCTGGCATTCCCCACTTCTGGCAGATTGTCTGAAAGACCTGGGGATGCAGAGACCACTCCCCCGGCGACAAAATCTGGCGACTTAAGAAGTCTGCCTGCAGGTTGTCCACTCCGGGAAAGAATATCGCCGAAAATGCAGGGTACATAAACCTCTGCCCACTGAAAAATCAAGCTCACCTCCCTCTGAGCGGCCTGACTCCTGGTTCCCCCTTGGTGGTTTATTATGCCACCGCTGTGGCATTGTCTGACTGGATTCTCACCGGGGACCCCTGTAATCTGGAAGTCCATGCCAGGAGGGCTAGGCGAGCAGCTCTGATCACCAAGACATTGATGGGTAGCTGCCTCTCCGCTTCCGCCCAAGTTCCCTGGCGAGTGAACCCCTCCAAGACCGCCCCCCAGCCTACCAGGCTGGCGTCTGTGGTAACTACCTTCCAGACAACGGGGCTGAAGGACTTTCCCTTCAGAAGATTCTGAGGGTTTAACCACCAGGCCAGGCTTTGCCGGACCTTTGATGATAGTGTCAAAGGGGACTCCAAGGCATGTGCTCTCTTGCTCCAAGCTGCTAGAATGGCTGCCTGTAGGACGCGAGTGTGGATCTGAGCGTATGGTACTGCCTCGAACGTGGCCACTAGCTTGCCTAGTAATCGCATACACAGGCGAATAGTTGTTTTTTTCTTGCTTAGAACCAACCCCTTGATAGCCTCGACCTTTACAAGGGGCAGGAACACCCTTTGCTGTTCTGTGTCTAACCTCATGCCGAGGTATTCCAACTGCTTTGTAGGATGAAACGCTGATTTTTCCCGGTTTAGGACACAGCCGAACCTCTCGAGGTACTGAACCGTGAGGTTTACTGCTTGTTCCAGACACGGCCGTGAGTGATCTATGATTAAAAGGTCGTCCAAGTATGCTAGGACCGTGACCCCTTGGATCCTTAGATTGGCCACAACTGGGGCTAGGATCTTCGTGAATACCCGGGGGGCCGTGGCCAGCCCGAAGGGGAGCGCCATGAATTGGAAGTGTCGCTGCCCCACTGCGAAGCGTAAAAATCTTTGATGCGGCTGAAAGATTGGTACATGAAGGTAAGCATCCTTTATGTCTATGGAAGCCAGAAAGTCGTCCCTCTGGAGCGTGGCGACTGCTGACCGGACGGATTCCATCCGGAAGGAACGAACTCTTAGGTAAACATTTAAACTCTTTAGGTCCAAGATTGGCCTGACATCGCCGTTGGGCTTTGGTATGACAAAGAGATTGGAATAGAAACCTAGCCCCTGTTCTTGGGCTGATACCTCTATTATCACGCCCTGGCAAAGCAGGTGATCCAAAGCTGCCAGCATCGAGGCCTTCTTTGCTGGATCGTTTGGTAGCCTTGACTCTTGAAAATGAGGCGGAGGAAACTTTAGAAACTCCAGTCTGTAGCCTGTGGTTACAGACGACCGGACCCATTTGTCGGGGATATTGGCTTCCCAAACTTCTGAGAAGAAACAAAGCCTTCCCCCCACCCGCGAGAGTGGGGGCGCCCCTTCATAAGGCAGACTTAGGGGCTGGCTTTGTCGGCTTGCGATACCATGGCCTCTTACCCCCAGGGGCCTGTCCCTGCGATTTATTGTTAAAGTTTGATCGCGCAGGCGGCCGTCGATACTGCCTGGAATTTGGGGGCCCTGAGACAGGAGAGAGCTGCCTTTTAAATGTAGGACCCCGGAATCTCTTTTTGACTGGTAAAAGGGTACTTTTGCCACTTGAAATAGTCTGAATGTATTTATCCAGATCCTCTCCGAAGAGTCATCCTCCATGGAAGGGAAACCCTGCCAGAAGCTTTTTGCATGGGGGCTCCGCCACCCAGTTCTTCAACCATAAGAGCCTTCTCATGTGCACCAAAAATAGTGATAAACAAGAGGCCTGCTGGATGGAATCCTTTATAGCATCTACCGCAAAACACAGAGCTCTGGGAATGTCAGAAAACTCTTCTGCCTGTTGGGTAGGCATGTCTTTAAGCATTTGTTTTGTCTGGTCCTTTAACGCCTGACAAACTCCAATTGCAGCCACAGCTGGCTGTACCACTGCTCCTGCCGTAGCAAAGGATGCCTTTAAAAGTGTCTCTAACCGTTTATCAACCGGATCTTTAAACATTTGTATGTTTTCCACCGGGCAAGTTAGTGATTTATTCACACATGAGATGGCTGCATCCACCACTGGGAGCTTCCACCTCTTCGAGAATTTTTCCTCCATAGGGTAAATGACCGAAAATCTCTTAGACGGCAGAAAAATCCTGTCCGGTCGTACCCAATCCTGAAAGATCAATTCCTCCAACAGAGGATGGACCGGAAAAACCGCGTTGCTCAAAGGAGCTTTCAAAGAGCCCAGAGAGGATACCGCAGAAACCTGAGGCTCTGGCAATGGTAAATTAAATGCCGAGCGGACCATGTCCGTCAAAGACTGTACCCACAGTCTCTCTGTCTGGGAGTCTGAAAATGGTTCCTCAGAGGTAGATTCCTCAATCCCTGAACCCTCTTGGTTCCGGTCCAGTTGATCCTCCTGAGATTCCAGAGAATTTGAGCATCTGAGGATACACCTCTTGGCGATGGGGATCTAGCCCGTTTCTTGCCAGGAATAGAGCTAGCGATCATCGCTGCTAATCTTTTTTCTAGCCCCCCCTAGGGAAACGGCTAGCATCTCCTCTGTGATAAACACAGGGCTGGGCTGATCTGGGCCAGCCTCAGCACCAGACCCCCCCAATGGCTCATCCAAGGCGACCTTCATGGGAATAAGCTGCGGGGAAAGTATCGGCATATCATCAGAATCAGAGGGGGAACCCCTTTTGTTTTTTGGTCTTTTTTGTACCTTTTGATCCCGAACCTTTGGAAGCCATAATACAAAATCGAGGGACTCCGCCTACAACAACCGACTGTAGTGGCCAGGAGTACAAAACTAGGGTTTAGGGGACAATAGATCACTAATGCCCAAAAACCGATGGGGCCCCGTATGTTCTTCTTTTTTTCTTTTTTTTTTGTTATAATATATATAACTTTTTTTTTTTAAAAACATACAGCGTCGCCCAAATTTAGTTTGCCAGCCTCCAACCTGTTGCCAAAGGGGATTTTTGGCTTAACACAAATGCATTGGAACCAACTCCAGCATGTACTACCCCTCTTCCGCCACCGGGAGTCACTGTTCTGCCGCTCTGCGTCCTCTCCCTTCCAGATCAGCCTCAGACTGAGCAATGATCATAGCCTGCTGTGTATAACAGCGAATAAAGGCGCGCCCTTGATGACGCTGCAGGCACGCCCACCCGCCCTCCCCTCCGAACGGCGCGAAAACGTCTATAAGACGTGCGCGCGCGTATGCCGGGGAAGGAAGCACATGGAGGAGCCGCGCTGCTGGAGACCCAGGACTGCAGCTTCAGGCGGCAGAATCAAAACCCCGGCCAGGTAGGACTTTCCAAAAGGCCCCATAGGGATCCTTATTAGCCCTGGGAAGAGAGCAGCAGGTAGCTAGCAGACCTCTAAAGTTTCTTAGACAGGGGGACCAAGTGATGGGGGAAATGAGATCATCCTGTCTTCTCAGACATAGTGAGCAAGGCTGCCAATGCAGAGCATACTTAGGCTACCCCCCTTTAAGGTCTCCCTGGAGAGCCTGCTGTCGAACCAAGTCCCGCAGGCTCCCCTCTTACCTGCTCCATGCTGCAGGACGTTTGCCTAGCAAAACGGTCCAATCTTCTCCCATCTCCGTGGGTAGCGTAGTAGACCTTCAGGCCCTGGGGTCCTGGAAGGTACCCACTGTCCTGGACCTATATAGCACCCTGGCAAACAGGAACTTATGGTCTTTACGAACTCCAAGTCCTGGGCCCAGGGTCCAGCCCTCTAAAGAGGAGCATTATAGGCAAAACCCCACGGTTTGGGGCCCGGGTACTGTCCACTTTGGCACCGAGGCACCTTGGACAGATCCGGTTAGCCCGCCCTTAATCCCAAGGATGTGGAGGCAAAGCTATTCCATGACCAACACCTAAGACACTGGCGAAAAAACTGAGGGACTCCCTCTAGGGGAGGGGGTTATATAGGGAGGGGACTTCCTGTTTGAGATTGCCAGTGTCCATCACCTGAAGGTACTCCATATAACCCATATAGTAATGAATATGCCGCTCTGTGTCCCGTAATGTACGAGAAAGAAACAGTGTTTTTTTTTTTTCCTTTCAAAATTGTCGCTCTTCTTTTGATTATAGCGCAAAAATTAAAAACCACAGAAGTGATCACATACCACCAAACAAAAAGCTCTATTTGTGGAAAAACAAAGATTTTATTTGGGTACAGTGTTGCATGACCGCACAATTGTCATTCAAAGTGCAAAAGCGCTGAAAAGAAAAATTGGTCTGGACAGGAAGGGGGTGAAAATGCCCTGTATTGAAGTGGTTAATCAGCCATTTGTCATATGCCTACTGTTCTTGTTTTAAAAAAAGGTTTATTTTAAACTTTTTTTAAAACCTATATTAGGCTGCGAACACATATTTGGTATAATTATTTATTTAGAGTAAGCTCCCAAAGCATTTTTATAAAATTAAGGTGCAACTCCACCTATACCTGGTGTATATGCACTGCAGGTCTCAACAGTACCTGTGTCAGTTTTTGACACTTTTTCTTCAATTACTACTCATGTGAGTCTGTCTTGGTACTGTAGTTATTTTTCTCTGTGAACCATGTGTACATCCTTCCACTGCCCTGCTTTCCATTTTCTTGTACAGTATGGTTTATCTCCTATCAGTACTACAGTATGGGAGTAATCACATCCCTCCATTGAACTCAATGATTGTTCACAATATGACTGTTTTGAAGCATGTGCTACTGTCCCATGTTATATAGTGATTGATTGCTAGCAACCTAAAGCTTGTATAACTACATGATTATAAATTACCTGTGTGCTCCCAGACATATTATCACCTGAAGATTTAGCCAGAAGCAGCAAAGCTTTCAAAAACATGGGGAGTCTATATAAATAGCTAGAATACAATAAAAGGGAAGTATAGTAATAGACTGACTTTTGTTTTTGTTATACTTACCTGCTCTGTGTAATGGTTTTACACAGAGTGGCCCGATCCTCCTCTTCTTGGATCCCTGGTCAGCATTCCTGGCTGATCCTGTCTTTCCGAGCACCCCCCCCCCCCCAGCATTGCTCCACCCCCGCTCCTTCATGATAGGATTTGATGGAGAGCAGTCAGACCCAATGGCTATCGCTGCTATAAATCTGCCCTGTAAGGAGGGAGAGAGCTGAAATAGCCACTGCTCTCTGCCACAGACGCGGATCAAGATCAGGCTCAGGTACATAAAGGGGGGTGGGGGTATCCTGCAGCACAGAAGGGTTTCTATCTTATTGCAGAGAAAGCATTAGTGGTTCTAAAGTTTTAATATTTTTTACCTTAATGCATCCTATGCATTAAGTTAAAAGACATTCTGTGTCCAGGATCCCCCCTCCCCCTGCAGCCCCTTTATACTTACCAGAGCACGATCTCGATCCAGCACTGTTAAAGAGAGCAGCATCTATCTCCACTCTCTCCCTCCTTACAGGGGAGATTAATAGCAGCTGGAGCAAATGGCAATGCTCAAGAGGGGGGTGCTTGGAAGGCAGGAGGAGCAAGGAATGCTGGTGGGGACCCAAGGAGGAGGATTGGGGCTGTTCTGTGCAAAACTATTACACAGAGCAAGTATAATGTGTTTTTTTTTTTAAAAGGTAAAAGTTTAGAACCATTTTAAAGTCAAAATGTAGTTTATGTTAAAAATTTGAAGCTGTGGAATAACAATGAAGAGCACTTAGCGTTGGATTAAATGACACTGCAATGCTTAGACATATATACAATACATACAGGCGGATTTATTAAACTTTTTGAAGCTCCATAAATGTATCAGTACAAAGCCTTTAAGAGAAGTCCACACAGCTAGGGCCCAGTTACCCCAGTAAAATCAGCAAGGAGAAAGACAACAGTTCCCTATCATTCCTTATAAAGGTGATTATTATTACTTTAACTGTTACAGGATTTTGGAGTTGTCACAAGATACAAAATGTGTGCAGCAATATTTTATGTAAAATAAAAAGATACATGGCAATCACAAAATATATATAGTACAAATTTTAGTAGGACAACACACTTTTCAGGTCCTTTTACTTTCACTGTCACAGTGACGTAATGTGGAGCCTAGATAGTAATGTTGAATAAGAAGGCATGCATTACCATCACTTACCTAAACCTGATTTTTTAAGCCGTTTCAAGTGCTGGCTTATTTGTTTGCCAGGGGGTGATTTTTGCCCTTGCTTGGTTTCCTTATCAGAACTGTCTGCTTCACCGTTTTTTGATTCAGACCCTTGGGGAGGAGGAAAGAAAATGCAAATTCAAATTTATATGGCTCCCTTAGGTACACAAAGAGGTCATCTTGGTAGTGTCTATTATTTGGTCCAAACGATCATTTTTTTAATGTTTAAATCTTATTCTTTCAGTACTCTACAGACAAGAGGATGTGAAATCAGATAAAATAACATAATCAATAACATGCGAGTGTTACAATAGATAAGAGAAATAGTGTCCTGCTAATGCATTGCTTTGAAGACTATCCCCACAGAGGATGTTCTTGCTCCTGGTATTATCCTTGTTAAGCCAGTAGAACAGTTATCCCCTTCCGATCACTGTCATTAACTTCAGTGCCGTTTACACACACATACAGTCATGACTTGAAGAGCAGCATTGGAATTCTTGGCATACATGTTACCATCCGTATAGTTTACTTTATATTTGTATAAATTAATAGTTATTGGTTATTAAAGAAGAAAAAAAAAAAAAAGGATAGGAAAACAGTTTCTGCAAAAAATGTGTCCTGCATCTAACCCCAGAAATCAAAACTGTACTATTCTACCTATGAAAATATATATATTTTTTACTCATATAAAGTAAAGCAAGAATAGTAAATTCTGAATAAGTACTTATAAAATATGCAATATAAAAAGGCAGTCACTACCACCATACAAAGAAAAACACTACTGTGATCAATAAAAAGAAAAAAATCTTTAAATAATCAGATATAATGCTATAAAGTAATAGGGAAAAATACAGGTGGAATAAAAAAACATATTTACTTTTCCATATATGAAATACAAAAACAGCACTGTGTGCAGTCATGCTTGTATAAAGATGAAAAAAGGAAGAAATAGAGAACAAAAATATTTTAATAGCTAGGTGTACATAGTGAATAAACTCCAGCCTAATATCAGTCACCAAGTACAAATACACACATGGAGTATTTGTTAAGGTTCTTGAAGGCAAACACACAAAATAATAGTGTGTAACAGAGCTCTATTTGCAGGCATTTAGCGCCAGCATGTGGTCCGGTATTACATTTCTTCAACCAGCCTACAATGATTGGATTCCTGTATCTTTCTGCTGCAGCCAGACTGTTATGTTATGTGTTCTGAATTCTAACGTATACTTATGCATGTATAGGTGTGAGCCAATATCTACAAATAACTGTGAATTTTAGAAAACTAGGAAAACAGCAGCAGATCTGCCTTATTATTCAGCTCCCCCCTTATCTCACAACCCCCCCCCCCCTTCCACAAAGCTTTAGCGAGTGGATTTTCACATCAAATGTGTAGTCTGTTTCATCTTTACCTGAAGGTGAATCTGACTGCTCATCAGACACCTTTAAAGGCGTCAGGACAACACGAGGGACAGTCTTGTTTACCATCATAGAGACCCCATTTCTTCTTTTCTGCTGCTGCCTCAAAGCCTAAACAAAGGAAAGAATACAGTGTTAGGTTTACCAGCAATACCAGCCGGCACAATATCAAAACAAGCATTCAATCAACAGCACATTAGCTGTATTCACAGCATACAGTCTGTCTGTTTTACAGGTGCCAGCCCTCATGAAGGATACACTGCTCGACCCTAGACAAAGCAAAACGAAAACTTGGACTTCCAAACACAATCAGACAGCACCTAACTGCATTACTGTCACTGTTCATCACAACAAAGGCATCTGTAGCTGACTGTACTACCTCCAGTTCACCACACCATGATTTTCAAGTCAAATAGACAGCGTTAAGTGTTAAAAAAAAAAAAAAAGGAGGCTGGAGACCAGTTCGTATATGGCTGCACATCTCTCGCAGGTGCTTCTGCTTCGCTATCCTGCTCAGTCAATCAAGTTAAACAGAGAGAGTGTCATCAGTATGTACAGCATGTAAGGACTACAGTATTGATGCACTTGCTCAGCCGTGTGGAGTGCTGCACAAAAATCACTGAACAAGGCAGGAATCGTTTATTTCAGGGAAGGATTCGCTCCCAGCCTTGGAACACTTGCAGCTCTTGCAGGGCTTCTGTCTGTTTTTGCTTTGGGGATTAACCTTCAAGCTACCAACAGGAGAGGATTGGAAAAATCCACCATTTGAAAGGAAAAAAAAAATAGATTCTTCTCAACGACAACGAATGATAAAGCACAAAATTGCTTCAGATGAGCTAATGTTTTCTAAAGATCTGTTCATTATCCATAACAGGCCAAGAGCTCAATCGCTCAAGTGCTCTTTGTTTGTGTTTCTAAGGATACAATTGTAAAAAATTACCAATTCAAGGCAATGTATAACAACAAGTCAGTTAATTTTTGTTTGTATTTTCCCCAGCAAGCTGGTTTTTAACTGAAAAGAGCAAATCAACAGAGATGAACACATCAGCAAATAAACTGACAGGACGATCGCGGCATGGAAAGAAATATTTAAATGACACAACGGACTGCTCAAGTGTGTAACGTTATAAAACCATCAACACATAACAGCACATTTTACGCATAGTTATGCACATTAATTCTGCTACTCATGTTTTTCAAAATTACCCAACTGTTACCAATATAATCCATGCTTACAAGACAAATTATTCATGCCCTTCAATAGCAACCCTTTATAAAACAGGCATTCATTGCTGCTTCCATTCCTTCTCAATGTGGGAGGGGAACACCAGCCAATAACAGTGTATTATGAACCCTTGAGGGTGGTTCAAAAAAGAAGGGGAAAAAAGCCAAACTAAATATGCTTCAATGAAAAGACACAAAACAAAAAGTTTAAACTTGACAACAACACATTCACGATCAATTTTCAGATCCAATTGTCCAAAATGTCTCACGGAAATAGAAGCAGAATAAAAGCCCCAGGCAGTATTCCTACAGACTATACACTACGATAATGGGGGAAGGGGAGTTTGATTCTTTCTGTTAACCCTTCATAATTATTAACAAAGTGGCAATATATGCCAATCTGTTAGTCTCTTATTCATTTCTTTTAAACACAACAATTGAACAAAATGCTAAAAGACATACATTTTTATTAAACAAATAAGATATTTTCATTAGTGTTGACCCAAGTCCAGAACAGAGAAATACAGAAACAAAACATGGATTATATTGTTTATCACTGCTTGACGTGTAAAGGTGACAAACCAATGCCTTATTTATAAAAATGTGATCCTCTGTACATATTCAGTATTTATCAACTTGGTGCTTTCTAATTAAAGAATTATAAAAACTGAAGACTTTAAAGTTGCAATTGTTAGATGTTAATAAGGGGTTCTAGAGATTTGGAAAACGATAGAATAAAATAAAGGGAAAAAGGTTTGGGGGGGATGCTAAAGTAGAAAAATGGTTTAAGAGGAGCTACATAAAATAATGAGGAAAGGGAAAAAGGAAATCAGATTTTTTTAATTGCTGTAAGGACTATAGCGACTAGAGATATGAATTACTTCAGGTAAATAAAGTAAAATAGAAGTAAATCCTAACTGGATGAGTTAAGTTTGCTAAAGCACTGTGGAACACCAACACCTTTTTTGTTTTAGAAAAGTGTTATTTTATTTTTTACATCTCATTGCTGCTGTTCACATCTCATTGCTGCTGTTCCCCTGCGGCCTTTTTCAGTCACTCCCCATCTCCCACTCCAATGGTGGCTGCATGTCAATATTAGTATACATTTCCTACTGATGGCAACAACAGAACATGTGCATGGCTGTTTAAGGTCTCCACTGAGAGCACCTGACATGGTGACGACTCAGCTAACCAACCAACAAGGAGAGAACGACAGAGCATGGTCACAACATAACAGGCAGTGTCTGAACAAGGCATTCTTTATATATTATATAATATTATAATAGAGTATTATTTGAATGAAAACAGCAGAATTAAAAATTGTAAAATGACTTTTGAAATTACAATAACACGGTAACGCTTATGTGAAATTTTATTGATTGCCTTTACATCTACTTAAAATTTGAATGCTTTAAAAAGAATGCAGTATTATCATCCTGCTCTAATCGGAGTCCAGGATTATAGATGGATGCCATCATATAGAGTATCTATTCAGGTTTATTCTCTATTGCAATAATTGAAAATTCTGATATGGTTCTTCATACCTTGCCCCAAAATTATTAAAGAATTTTTCAGCTCTACCATATTTCCTATCTCCATCTGACAATGCCAGTAAATGTGAGCCAGAAGCCATTCATATTTCAGCTCTAAAAAGGAACTTATTTAAAAGTGACTCTGGACAAAAAAATATTTCATGCTGGCAAACAGTTCAGTAAAAGAAATGTACTTATTGGAATTGACCACGATACATTGGTGGTTTGGTAAAACATGATTCTTCATCTTTGCTACATCAAGCTATCATATTTGCCAAAAAGATTGTTTGTAAACATTGAATGTATGAATGATTATTCATTGATCATTAGATGTACAGTCTATGTCAGATAAAGTATTACCAGTAACCTGTAGAAAATGACAGAAAACAAGAATAAAAAAGTCTAAATCTCACTTTTGGTAGCCTGTATAAGAACTAAATAAGATAAGACTCATCTTATACAGTTCCTACTTCAGATTTAAAATTTGGGTCCACCGTCTACATTGGATAACCAGCCAACCATAACAGTAAGATACAGTGTAGGAGCTTATGCAATAGTACAAGACAATAAGTCCTCTCAAGTGAAGGCAAATATATAAATGGAACTAAAGATTTAAAACATTTAAAACACCAACCACTAATGCTGGCCATACACTCCATGAAAAATCGTCCGAACGAACTTTCGAAAAACTAAAGTTCTTTCGTGAGTGCAAACGATAGTGCCATCATGTAATGGCCAATAAATCGTTCAGTGGCCATAAAAAAAAAAAAAAAAAAAAAAAAAAAGAAAATTTTTTTTTTACATATACCTAGTGCAGAAAGTTCGGATGGGAAACACATTAACCTTCCGATTTATCGTTCGTTCGTCAGAAAATTTCCAAACTTGTCCGTTTTTTCGGCTCAAAAACGTCCAAACGATTTTCGATTTTGTGCCCATTAACTGGCCGAAAAACGAAAGATCTCAACCCTAGATAGGTTTCCAGAATTGAAAGGAAGCTGTCAATTTTCTAAGGTGAAACTGACACCCTAAAAACACTATAAAGAGCAATTATGATACTGAATGTGCAGTAACCTACAGATTTCCATTTAACTTGAGTCAACTCAGTAAATAATGAATTCCTACTAGTTGCCAAGGTTACTGTACTCTCCCCTCTTTGTTTTACCGACATCGTCCATGTCTTGGTTCCAGCCAGTAATGCCAACAAACACTGTATATGTTTTAGGAACGTAATGCTCCTAGAACATAGTAAACATTCAATCAACTTTTTTTTATTTATAGAGCAGTGCTTGTGACATTCACCAAAACTTCACTGCAGGTGAATCAATCACTGTCACTTATAACACATGCACCAGTAAGTTTTTTTTTGTGGCAATGACAAGCCTTAAACTGCATTTTATGATACTGCAGAATTTTGTTTAAAAGGATAGGGATGGGGGTTTTGCGGTTTTGTTGATAACATATCAAAGCAAGGAAATGTGGCTTTGCAAACATAACACACTCATCACTGGGACCCAAGTGTGTAAGTGGCTCATTCAATGCCTAACTGCCAGTACATAAAAACAATATACTTCTATTTTGTAAGATAAAGTAAAACATGTTTTCAGTTAACTGTCGGACCTCTCAAAAGTGAACAGTGTTTTTTTTTTTCTCATATAATAAATGATCTTAGGATTTAGGTTCTAGGCTACCAGAAGGCAGAAGTAATCCTTGCTTGCTTTATCGCAGCTACTCTAAGAAAAAGCAATAATACATTGGAGATTCCATTTGTCTCAGATATAATCATTAGCTGCAGATACAAGTGGCAAGGCAGATTCATATTATTTATTATGAGCTGCCCTCTATGAAATCAATATGTAAGGTGAGATAGCTTACTGTTGCTAAAGAAATGCTGCATGCTAATTGGAAGACATAGGCAGTGCTTAAAAGTCGAATAATAAGTCTGTTCAATAAAAGTCTTTTAAAGTCCAAACAGTATTACGATAAAAACATACTTAGACATTTGATAGGCACAATTTGAGAAAAAAAAAACGACCTTAATTGAATATAAAATTCACACAAATGGACAAATTCAACAATTATAACCTTGGTGTGTTCACTTCTGACTGTGAGCATGCCATAAGCAAGAAGGTCTGTAACATAAAAACAAAAGAAAAAACCCAACAGAATATTTTTCTTCCCGTGCTTAGTCTGTGAATGGTTAGGATATGGAGTGGAGGTGACTGACACAGTAAGGCTGACTTAATGAAGTTCACAACTGTGTGAATATTCATTTTATTTATCCAATATATATATATATATATATATATATATATATATATATATATATATATATATATTATTTTGTTTTTTAACCACTTAAGACCCGGACCAATACGCTGGCAAATGACCCAAGGGGTTTTTGCGATTCGGCACTGCGTCGCTTTAACAGACAATTGCGCGGTCGTGCGACGTGGCTCCCAAACAAAATTTGCGTCCTTTTTTTCCCACAAATAGAGCTTTCTTTTGGTGGTATTTGATCACCTCTGCGGTTTTGATTTTTTGCGCTATAAACAAAAATAGAGCGACAATTTAAAAAAAAATGCAATATTTTTTACTTTTTGCTATAATAAATATCCCCCAAAAATATATAAAAAAACATTTTTTTTCCTCAGTTTAGGCCGATACTTATTCTTCTACATATTTTTGGTAAAAAAAATCGCAATAAGCGTTTATCGGTTGGTTTTCGCAAAATTGATAGCGTTTACAAAATAAGGGATAGTTTTATTGCATTTTTATTAATTATTTTTTTTTTACTACTAATAGCGGCGATCAGCGATTTTTTTCGTGACTGCGACAATATGGCGGACACTTCGGACAATTTTGACACATTTTTGGGACAATTGTCATTTTCACAGCAAAAAATGCATTTAAATTGCATTGTTTACTGTGGAAATGACAGTTGCAGTTTGGGAGTTAACCACAGGTGGCGCTGTAGGGAATGTGTGCCCTAATGTGTGTGTTTACAACTGTAGGGGGGTGTGGCTGTAGGTGTGACGTCATCGATCGCGTCCCCCTATTACAGGGATGACGCGATCGATGCTCCGGCCACAGAGAAGCACGGGGAAGCCGTGTGTACACACGGCTCTCCCCGTTCTTCCGCTCCAGGGACGGATCGCCGCACTGCAGCAGCGATCGGGTCCGCGAATCCCGCGGTCCCGGTCCTGGAGCTTCGGACCGGGTCGCGGGCGCGCGCCCGCGACCCACGGCTGGGTACTAAAACCAACGTATATATACGTTGATGTGCCCAGCCGTGCCATTCTGCCGACGTAAATGTGCAGTAGGCGGTCCTTAAGTGGTTAATATACACGATTGGATACTTGAAGTAAAAATGATTGTCAACATTCTCAAGTTCGGCCTCAGTTCCACCGACCCTAAATGATTTACGAAAATTTAAGTAATTTTTTATAGGGCCTCCAGAAAATAAAATGATTTGCTAACATTTCTAAAAATAAACACTTATTTTACAAACAATTAAATGGTAAACCTGTGGTTGATGCTCCAGGGTATGGTACACTTAGCATGTCTAAATTAGGAGTTCATCTATTTGCATATGAACAGCCTTCCTAATATAAGCAGACAATGTTTACTAGGTTATATTTCGAGAACGAAATCACCCTGCAATTGGATTTTTTTTTGCATATGCCTGTATTTCTGTAAGCATTTTCATCTTTGGTTAATCTGCACTACGTATTCCAGTAAACAAGAAATCTTGACAAACATTGACCTCACACCTTCTTGCCAGCACAAGACAGAGAACAAACATGGTTTACATAAAGTGTTAGAGAAGCTTTACATTCACATTCTTTTTTTCCACTAAACAGAATAATCAGTGTCAGAAATCTATATTTTTGTTTACATTCATCCCAGCAATGTAAAAAAATAACGTATGGCCTTGCTACATAAAGTGCTAAGGCGTTGTGCCAGTACTGCAAGATGTCTACTCAGTGTAAGTTATAATGGCTTTGGGAGTCCAACTGAGAAATTCCTTCACTAATCATCAGTTCAGATTTGCAGTGCTACCTATGGTAATTTCTCCAGCAAGCTCAACACTTGCAGGGTGTCACACAATGTTTCCTTCTTTCTTACTACTGGACTGTGCAAGCAAGACAGATCTTTTCAGTATGTGTTTCAATGTTCATTTTAGACAATACCAGTTGTAGGTTGGTATAAATCAGTAAATGTACATTTTGAACAGCTTGTGCTCCAAATATAGCAAGGCTGAACACTGAATCACACAGCAAGGAAGCAAAGAACACAAACATGGGCATTACAGATAAATTAATTATGTATGCTTAATTACCAGCATTTCAAACTGTTAAAAATTGATAAATCAGTATTAAGAGCCCAGGTTCCACATAACTAATCAGACTTACGCAAAGCCTGTAAAAACAAAAAAGAGGTTTAAAATAGTCCAATAGAATGAAAATGTGACAGCGCTGAATAGGTATACAATATAATGAAAAATCAATTGAACTGTGTAGGAAAAAAATCAAAACAACTGTGCAGTACATGTGTACAAACAAAAGTCCAATGATATTAAATAAAGTGAAAAATTCTTCCGCTGGCATGCAGGGGGATGTGAAATGTTTCTTCACTTCAAAAAACCTCCATATCCATAGTGTGCCCACCACCATATGCAATACTCGCTCACCTCCTTAAAAGACCCTGCTAGAGGTCAAACACGCTTTGCACTTTGTGCAACACTCCCTTCAGGAAATCCTCAGTGATCCTTGATAACTTAGAAGTTAACGATCTATATCCGATAGGGGTTCCTTCCACTGCGCTACTTCAAACTTGAATCCACATTAAGTGCCGGTAGTTTTCAAGAGTATATGGAAAACAATTAAAAAGGGGTCTCCTATAGTGCAGTATCCGTGGGGTTAAAAATTAACCTATCCAGATGAAGCCATGTGTGAGGTGGTGAAACTAGTAGAGGTGGAGCCTGGCGGTTGAACCTTATCGCAACTGAGTGAAACTGTTCTGATGTATTTTCAATGCTTTTAATTTATTTTATTTTTTTAATAAAAGTGAGTATAATAGCTGGGGTGGAGAGGTTCATTTTTTGACCCCTCGGATACTGTACTATAGGAGGCACTTTTTTCGTGTTTTTCCATGTACACTTGAAAACTACCGGGAGTTAATGTGGATTCAAGTTTGAAGTAGCACAGTGGAAGGAACCCATATCAGATATACCAATTACCAATTTCATTTAACTGCATTTGTCCTTGTAAGCAAGCCAACAGTGGTGACATTTGTTAAAAAAGTGTGGCGTTTAGGTAGAGATATTATGTATGCAGTTACTTCATTGATGGCTGAATAAAAATGCCAAGAATAGCAAACATTGAAGTGCAGCTCTCATCCTTATCAATGCTAGCTTGTAGTTCCTGTTATCATCCTTATTGATCAAAAAAGCCATTCTGGTTGCTCTTCTCTTTGCCTTTCTGATCCTAGGCATGCCCTAGTTCCCCCCCCCCCCCCCCCCAATTTAAAAGGTAGGCAGGCTTATTTAAAACACAAGGTACCTGGCTAGTTTTTGAGTAATATTAATGACACTAGTTGATAGTAGGACAAACATGAATAAATCTGTCCACAAAATGGCAGCCTACACTTTAAATGTATAAAATAATGCATTGATGTGTGCAAAATATAGGACATAATAGTAAGACAATCTGAATTGGAAAAGTATTCTATTCCACATCCAAACGAGAGACCATTATCTAAATGACAATCCTAGGTAAAAGCTGCTTTTCTTTACATAAAATTCAGCATTTCCCAAATATGTATGAGAGCACACACAGACATAAGAGATATTTTTATATGTATTATGGATACCTAAGTAGAGGTAACTAGATTCCAGAATTGGTAGGAGGCCAGCATGTTAAAAAAAAATCTGCAGACATCTGCATTGCCATTACCAGAAATATTATTTGAAATTAACAGGATTGATTAACAATTTTCTATGCTTACGGAGGAAAACGAAATACTGTAACTAGACATAAAAAAAATCCATGTGACCATGCATGTGTATGTCCTTGTGCATAGTGGAAGGAAACATTGACAAAGGCGTGTCGGCTTTTAAAATAGGCTTTTTGTATAACAGGCCCTATACACAAATATTTGGCAAATTACAAGTGGAAAAAGTTATTGGATCCCTTTAGACTGTAAACGCTGAATAATTTACTAGTACATGGAGAGATTTACTGGGCTCATTAGCGAAAAAGATACATGTTTAAGGAAAATAAAAATTACGATTTTCAGTTCTTTTTTTTTTATATACCATCCATGCACAATAGGTGGGCTATTTAGGAACAGATATACCAATTGCAAATTTTGTTAAGACATCACTATTTTTTTTTTCTTTGCAGTGATAACCTCTTATTTTGTCACTACTGTTCCAAAATGTCAATTTAATGTCCCCAGAAAATTAAAAAAAAACAGCATGAAAGATAACCTTTGAAATTTCACACAATACTGATCAAAGACAAAGAGCCACGGCAAAGCAACGGGAACTCGACCGTTCTGCAATACGAATAAAGGCTCAAAGAAGCTTGGGAAATTCTTCTATGCTAAATAAAAAAAATGGAAACGCAGCGATACATCCTTTGATATTAAATCAATGCAAAAAATGTACCGCTGATAGCTTGCATTCATTTCATAGCATCATGAAATAGGGTTGCAAATTCAATCATGATTCTGTTATTATTTGTACTGCCACAGCTTCATTTTTATTGCACATTTTTATAAACCCTGAACCAATTATATCCAGAGAAGAAAAGTAAATTACAGGGGAATCTATCTCAGGGAAATTATCAGCGCACAGCACGGTAGCAGTCTGTTAAAAGCCAACGTCCATTTAGAAGACAAATGATTACATATTACTGGGCAGGACATAAACATATAATAGGATTCTTTTATAGGTTCAGTTCAAGGGCTACATAATAAAATGATTTCAACAGGTGCATTAACAAGGTAGTGAAAAAAACAAGCAGTGTATTCACATTTCAGCAGGTCTGTTGGCACATTTAAAAATATACTTTCTGGGTTCTCAAACTAATCTCAACTGTGGACAACGGACAAATGGCCAGCCATTCTATAAGCTTTGTTTCTACAGGCATTCAAATAAACATATTCCTGGATCCCTGTGTATATCTGAGCATACACATTTAAATGAATGAAGCAGTAAAGAGAAAGTGATCTGATACCCATGGCACAACTTGGACAAACCATTCATGACTGGACAGGTTTTGTAAAGTCTAGAAGATCAGGTAAGAATCATCTCATGGCTATGCTATGTCAAGGTTTAACCACTTGAGGCCCTGCTTATCGTCAATTGACGGCAGCTTAGTGGATCTGAATATCCAAGCTGCCGTCAATTGACGGCATCGTGTTCTTCCGGCCACTGGGGGGCGCGCACGCGCCAATGGCGGCGCGCGCACCCGGCGTGTCCCCGAGATGCCGATGCGCGTGCCTGGCGGTTGCGATGTCCGCCAGGTACCCGCTGATCGGCAGTTTTAGAGCAGGGACGTGAAGCTCTGTGTGTAAACACAGAGCTCCACGTCCTGTCAGTGAGAGGAGACAGATGCTGTTTCTCTTGTACATAGGGAGACAGCATCGGTCACCTCCCCCAGTCACCCCCCTCCCCCCACACAGTTAGAACACACCCAGGACTCACATTTAACCCCTTCCTTACCCCCTAGTGTTAACCCCTTCACTGCCAGTCACATTTATACAGTAATTAGTGCGTTTTTATAGCACTGATCGCTGTATAAATGTGAATGGTCCCAAAAATGTGTCAAAAGTGTCCGATGTGTCCGTCGCAATATCGCAGTCCTGACAAAATTCGCAGATCGCCGTATTACTAGTAAAAAAAAAAAAAAAAAAAAAAAAATTGTCAGAATTCTATCCCTTATTTCCTAGCCACTATAACCTTTGCGCAAACCAATTACTATACGCTTATTGCGATTGTTTTTTTTACCAAAAATATGTAGAATACATATCGGCCTAAACTGAGAAAAAAATTGGATTTTTATTATAGCAAAAAGTAAAAAATATTGTGCGTTTTTTTTCAAAATTGTCGCTCTTTTTTGTTTATAGCGCAAAAAAAACCCCCCAAAAAAAACAAAACACAGAGGTGATCAAATACCACCAAAAAAAAACGCGCAATATTAATTTAAAGCGACGCAGTGCTGAAAGCTGAAATTTCGCCTGGGCAGGAAGGGGGTATATGTGCCCAGTAAGCAAGTGGTAAAGTAATCTTTGTATGACCACAGCTGTTTTACAAAAAATTAATAGATATTTCATAAAAAATAAATAAAAAATAAAACAAACAAAAAACCACAGCCAGCATAAGGCCAATCCTCCACAACAGTACGTCATAGCTGAATAAGCCTAAACTAGACAAAAAAAAAAAACTCTGACGCCAAGATCCAACAGAAACACTGTGCAAGTTAGCATTATGCAGTTGAGAGGGTAAAACAAATCGTAAACACATAAATCCCCATATACCCATTCACCAATTTAACATTCCAAAAATATTCCTGCCTCTTTTACCTTGTGTGACCTATTTCAAGGCTCAGAAGCATATGGTTCCTAGAATTATTACTTTCCCTTTCCTTCACTCAATAACTCAATAGTGCAATATTTTAATCTCTACGTTCTAATTTTTTCTTTCAATACCACAGCCCTAATGCCCAGTTTAACAGCACGGGGTCTTAGCACTAACCAGACTTTACCAGAGCTCCAGATAGATACAGGCTAGTGCCAGGTCATGGACCTCAGGGTCCAGTAGCAGATGTACCAGGTCTTTGTACCAGGTCTTTGGCTGACACAAACCGGAAGTGACGTAAGAAGGCGCTGGAAACGCTGCAATCTCACTTATTTGCTTGTTTTAACGCTTTTTATGTAAGAGTCCACCCTCTAAGTGCCTAGTAAAATTGATTTTTATTTACTTAACATACTACACTATTGGAGGCCTCTTCTCTCCTTTCCCACCTCTATGCCCCATATGTTGGAGTGTATTGAGATAGGTCAGTGAAAGAAATTGGCAGCTTGTAGGAAGGAGGCGGAGGCTGACTGCTAGAGCTACTATACGAGCCAGAGATTTGAAGAGAGGGTTTGGCGACTACTCTGCTCGAGGCCGAATTGCATACATGTTCAATTAATGCGAATTGATACATAAAATGAGGTGAGAGTTCTGGGAGACTATTCTGTGGATATCAAGCACATCTTTTTTTGTTTTGCATATCATTGGGATTTATATATTCCATGCAGGTTGTTATTTATTACACAGGAAAGTCCTAGCTCCATCAATTTATTCTACTTTACTTGGACTATTTGCGCATTCATGATAGTCACTGGAAGGACTTTTCAATATCTCTGAAGCTATCGGACATTATGTTTTCATAATTTTACATATGAACTTTGTTTTTTCTTTCATTATTCACATTGAATAGTATTTCCCTTCATAGGGTATTTTTAGTGTTCATAGTGGTATCACTTTTTTATATTTAGTAACAAATGGTTGCAGGTTGGGATCAAGCGGAAGTGTAGTTGTGGAAGAAGCCAAAAGGTCAGTAATAATTGGTAGTAAAGATATGGATGGCAGCAGGAGTGAAAGCAGCATGATATATCGCCTGGAGAACAGCATAATCACCTTGAAAACAAAGTGCAGAGACATGGCCTAAATCAGGAAGTTCATGAAAGAAGCAAAGAGCTTAAGGTTCATCAGAAACAAGGTAAAAGGGATCATATAGGGACCTGTCCAGCATCTAAAGTAGCACATCTAGCAAAGCCACAGAAAGACACTGCAGAGGTCACAGGTACAGACCTGGACCTTGGCAGTCTGCATGAAAGAACAAAGTGAGCGGCCAGAGGCGTTGGAAGAGGAGTCAAGGAAAAAAAACTCAGGGCCAGTCGTTGATCTACCCCCCGTTAAAGGTACACCAAGATCGGAACAACAGAAAACTTTCAAGGATTAAACGCAGAAGATTCACATCAAGTAAAACAGTAATAAATCATCTGGGAATGGGACTTAAGATTTCTCAACATAGAGAAGACCCCTATCCTTAAACACTGGACTTTCAACAATCGTGCTGTAAGAGACGGCAAAGCAAGATGAATGATTGGACCCTGTGACTGAAAATCCACATGTAGTGGTAGGTGCCAAGGAACATCTGTGACCAGACAAATTATCCCCAATAAAGACAGGCATGCTTAATGTTGATTGAGACCAGGAAGTCCTCTTTGTGCAGGAAAGTTATGACTGACCGCACAGGATTTTATTAGATATTTGTGTACTAACTAAGGCATTTAGAGCCTTTAAACCTAGAACAGAATACCCTCTTTCTTCAGAAATTTGAATAAAAATGAATGAAAACTCCATAAATCTTTAATATGAGGGCACTGGGACTATCACTTCTTAGGTGAAATTCCCCATAACCAAAGAATGTAGGTTAGGTTCCGTTAAATGTAGGGGATAAAGACAAAAAAGACTCAAACCAAAAACTTGGGAGGCCAGACTGGAACTCTACTTTGTAGCCAGAAAAAAAAAATCACCTCTTAAACCCAGCTGTACAAGTTGGGGGTTACCACAATCAATGGAAGACATCACCCCACCTTGGAATTCTTGGACACTTGATCCAACCACCAACATTTGAGCCAAAACAAGCAGAGAAGGAAAACTGCTAAGACAGCAGGCTAGAGATCAACTGGCCAGAATCGAGGACCGTGTCACGTACATATTCAAGACCCCGAATCAGTTGGACTGCCAATTCAACATACAGAGACCTGCTTTGAAGCCAAAACCTGATGTAAAAGCCAAGCCTATTCAGATAGGATCAGGATAACTAGGGCTGAAGTGGGCACCGTTCTTTTGAGGGCTCTAGTGATGGTGTACATAGAGTGAATAACACTCTGGGGGTTAAAGTGCACTTGAAAGTGCGCTGAAATTGCACTTGGAGGTGCAGTCGCTGTAAATCCGAGGGGGACATGCAAGGAGAATAAAAAACAGCATTTTAGTTTGCACATGATTGGATGATAAAATCAGTAGAGCTTCCCCTCATTTCAGATCTACCCCTCAGATTTACAGCGACTGCACTTCCAAGTGCATTTTCAGTGCAACTTGCAGTGCAAAGTAGATTTGCCTTTCGTAAATAACCCCCTCTGTCTTTCTGCCCAATGGATCTCCTGTGCCAGGTTTGCAGTTGGCACCTCATCTTTACTACTGGAAAGGCAAGGCTGAGATCTGCCTTGCAGATCAGGTCCTGCAAGTGGAGGGGGTTTCTCATCAGAATCTTCACAAGCAGACTTAGAACACTTCTAAATACAAGGCCCTCTTCAATGCGGAATACAAAGCTCTCCAAAGCAGAAATAAAAAGTGTAAAATGTCAAAGGTCGGTCTCAGGTATCCAAAACCTACTGCAAAGAGACTTAGGCTGCCTTAGAGGCCTGTGATATAATACAGGGGGCCATTTGGAAGTAGAGCAAAAACAAGTTGATCAGGATTACAGAATCAGACAACCCACATCTCACACAGGTAGATAAAAATGAGGCAGGACACTAATGCAGCACAGAATCACAGAGCTGCTGACCCAGGGTGCAACTGTATCACATGCCAAGATCTACAAAATCTGCCCATGGTTAAGCTTATCTCCTTACCACAGCGGAAAAAGGAAATGCAACAAAGTTGGTGGTGGCAGATACCACTGCCATTCAGAAAGCCTCCGGCAGAAACTCCAAGCAGGGCTAGGGTAGAGATGATTTGACCTGGGGGTTGTGGGGGGGAGAGGGTTGGCCACTAGCAAGAGCTCTCCCTAGGTTGCCAATGGCACCAAAACATAGCAGTCAAAATGCAAAGATCCAGCTTCAAGTCTATACACAGAAATGCTGGTGGCCAGTTATGACTTCAGAATCGACTCAACGTGCGTACTCAATTTAACTCATAGTTGGCAAATTACTTAAGAAGAATACATTTAAAGTGGAATTCCAGCTATACACTTAACTAGCCATAAAACCTTTCCCTCCCCCCTCCTAACACCTATGCTAATTAGCCTGTGTAAGAAAGATGTATATTCTTTTTTGACAGTAAAGAATTTTCTTTTTATTGAAGTATTGACAAGTGACAGGAAGCAATGATATTTGAAAAGCATAGTGTATCCATTCAATCACAGATTGCATTTACATTTCAAGTAGGAAAATCAAGGTAGGTACGGTAAAAAGGGCCCACAAAATAATAGAGAGGAGAGCAGCGCCTAGATCAACAAAGCAGTAGGATCAAGCAGGGGAGGTCAGGTCAACAGTTCATCCCAGTTATCACTCCATAATCCTACGTTCCTCCCCCCCAGTAGGGGGGGGTCCAATCAATAGGAAAGCCACCCACAAGGAGGGGGGAAGGAGCAAGGGAAAAGGGGGATACACCCATATATAGGGGGAGGAAGCCCCCCACCAGAGGGGGAAAGGGGGGGATCTAGCCAGAGGCATCAACCCAGTTGGACCAGATTTTGTCAAACTTCGTTGGACAGTTCCTGCTTTCATATGTAATCTTATATAGTGGCAGAACCCTCTCAATCGCAGCCTGCCAGAAGGACCTCGTGGGGAGCTCCGGGCCTCTCCAACGAAGAAGGATCTCCCTCCTTGCATAAATCAAAGCAAAAGTAATACAAAGCTTGACATATCTATCGCCCTCGATCTCGCCCAAATAACTAAGCAGGAATATGCGAGGATCCATAGCCAGGTCTACTCCACAGAGATCAGACAGGGCGTCAGCTACCTCCCTCCAAAATGTGCGTAGTTTCTAACAGGACCATACCATGTGGAAAAATGTCCCGGTGTCGGTCAGACAGCGGGTACAGAGCGGGTTCCTAGAGCGAAATATTCCAGCCAACCTCTGGGGTGTGTAGTATGCTCTGTGCAAGAACTTCAGTTGGATGAAACGGTCTCTGGAAGCTATCATAGAGGGGATATAGGAGGAGACACAGTCCTCCCACACCTCTTCGTCAAGATCAGGGATGTCTGCATTCCACTTGCCCAAAGCCCCGACCGTGTCCACGTCATGTGTCACTGTAAGTCGGAGGTAAAGGGAGGACAAAGGGCTCCCCATCACACCCGAGATCAGGAGGCGCTCAATGGAATCGGACTTGAGGGTCACAGGGGCCGGAAACTGTGAGGCGAGGGCATGTCTGAGCTTGCAGTATCTAAATTGGAAGGAGAGGGGAAGGCGGTAAGTAGCCCTCAGTTCCTGGAATGTCATCATCTTGCCGTTCGGCATCACATGTCGGAGAGTAAGGATACCTCTTCTCGCCCACAACGCCGGATCAGAGAGACTGTATCGGTGGGGAAGGAGAGGATTGGCCCATAAGGGAGTGTGGGGGGAGACAGACCCGGGTTTAATGTTCTTGACCCTGGAGGAGCGCCAGACCTGCAGGACAGCCCTCATGGGGCCAGTGACCGTTGGATGCGCCTTGGGTCCCCTAAAGACTAGGTTGGAGAGTGCTGCGTATGAGCCCAACACCGCTGCCTCCAACACGACCGTCGGGTTTTGTTTGGGCTGAGAGAACCCCCCGCTCGATTACGGGAGGTAAAGGGTATGCCGCGCCACCCTTTAAAGGTCGTAAAGATGTATATTCTTACTTATTTTCAGGCTGCTCCAGTCCAGTCACATGACCTATCACCCCTGTGTCAGACATTATGGCTTAAGAAGAAAGCAGACAGCACTGACAACAGATGGGCCATTAAAGCCTAAGGCCCCTTTCACGCGGTCGGGTTGTTCAGGTTCGCCCTGTCAGTTTTTTCGGCGGACTTGAACGGCCGCTTCATACCTCTCTACAGAGCGTCAGATGTCAGCAGTGACATGTCCGCTGACATCCGATCCGCTAAAATCAGACGGATGGCGAAAAGTCGCCATCGGTCCATGGTGGATCAGATCGGGTGAGATCTGATGAAAACGGACATGCTGCCCATTTTCGTCCGATCTCTCCATAGGAGACAGCGGTGCTGGACAAGCCCCCCCCCCGCTCAGTAAGCACAGAGGGACCTGTCATGCGCCGGCTCAGCAGAGATCAGCGGAGGGATCTCCCGCTGAGCTGGCGGACTGCTTTATGTGGTTCCGCCCCATGTAGAAGGGGCCTACAGGTGACGTCACCACTGGTGGACCGCTGCAAGTGGAGCCGCCCGGTGTGGAAGGGGCCTAAGGGTGACGTCACCACTCCAGGCTTTACAAGCTGCTGTTGGAGAGCTCAAACCTCTCCCCTGCTGCTGCTGATGGCTGACAAAAGGGGTATTGTGTGACTGAACCACTGCGGGGTGAAATTAGGTAAGCATATGCATCTTTATTACACAGGTTAGTTAGCATATATGTTAACAAGAAGAGAGGGGAGGGACAGTTTTAGGGCTAGTTAGGCGTAAGCAGGAATTCCACTTTAACTGCATCGTGTTTACTGGTGAATCAAAAGTGGATGAATTTTTTCCTGATGCCATGTTTTTTCCAATAAAGACCAACCTTGTTAAAAAAAAAAAAAAAAAAAAGTGGATGAAATTGACTGAAAATTGTCATGCATATCACCAGAATAAAGAAGACATATTCTGAAGAATGGCAAATCCATTAGGCTTGTCAAACATGTTGAATTACTGGTTAGATACTAGCAGCTACAGTGGGTCAAAAAAAGTATTTAGTCAACCACAAATTGTGCAAGTTCTCCCATTTGAAAAGATGAGCGAGACCTGTAATTGTCATCATAGGTATACCTCAACTATGATAGACAAAAGGTGGAAACAAATACAGACAATCACATCTGATTGATTTGGAAAGAATTTGCAAATTATGGTGGAAAAAAAAAGTACGGTATTTGGTCAATATCAAAATTTCATCTTAATACTTTGTTATATATCCTTTGTTGGCAATGACAGAGGTCAAATGTTTTCTGCAAGTATTCACAAGGTTGTCACACACTGTTGCTGGTATATTGGCCCATTTATCCATGCAGATCTCCTCTAGAGCAGTGATGTTTTGGTGCTGTCGCTGGGCAACACAGACTTTCAACTCGCTCCAAAGGATTTCTATTGGGTGGAGATCTGGAGACTGGCTAGGCCACTCCAGGACCTTGAAATGCTTCTTATGAAGCCACTCTTTCGTTGCCCGGGCGGTGTGTTTGGGATCATTGTCATGCTGAATGACCCAGCCACGTTTCATCTTCAATGCACTTGCTGATGGGAGGAGGTTTGCACTCAAAATCTCACGATACATGGCCCCATTCATTCTTTCATGTACACGGATCAGTTGTCCTGTTCCCTTTGCAAAGAAACAGCCCCAAAGCATGATGTTGCCACCCCTATGTGTCACAGTAGGTATGGTGTTCTTTGGTTGCAACTCGGCATTCTCTCTCCTACAAACACGACAAGTTGTGTTTCTACCTAACAGTTTTACTTTGGTTTCATCTGACCATATGACATTCTCCCAATCCTCTTCTGGGTCACCCAAATGCTCTCTAGCAACCCTCAGATGGGCCCGGACATGTACTGGCTTAAGCAAGGGGACACGTCTGGCACTGCAGGATCTGAGTCCCTTGTGGCGTAGTGCGTTACTGAGGGTAGCCTTTGTTACGTAGGTCATTCACTAGGTCCCCCCGTGTGGTTCTGGGATTTTTTTTCACCGTTCTTGTCATCATTTTGACCCCACGGGGTGAGATCTTGCATGGAGCCCCAGATCGAGGGAGATCATCAGTGGTCTTGTATGTCTTCCATTTTCTAATTATTGCTCCCACAGTTGATTTCTTCACACCAAGCTGCTTGCCTATTGCAGATTCAGTCTTCCCAGCCTGGTGCAATTTTGTTTCTGGTGTCCTTCGACAGCTATTTGGTCTTCACCATAGTGGAGTTTAGAGGTTGTGGACAGGTGTCTTTTATACTGATAACAAGTTCAAACAGTGCCATTGATACAGGTAATGATTGGAGGACAGAGGAGCCTCTTAAAGAAGAAAGATACAGGTCTGTGAGAGCCAAAAATCTTGCTTATTTGTAGAGTGACCAAATAATTTATTTTCAAATTATGGTGGAAAATAATTAATTCCAAATCAGACAACGCGATTGTCTGGATTTGTTTCCACATAGTGTGTCTCATAGTTGAGGTATACCTATGATGACAATTACAGGCCTCTCTCATCTTTTTAAGTGGGAGAACTTGCACAATTGGTGCCTGACTAAATACTTTTTTGCCCCACTGTATACCATGCTGTGTATTAAATTAATGAGTAGAAAGTTGTGAATACTCCAAAATGGTTAGTTCTCAGGGCTACAGATACAAATAACAAATATATCCCTAGCATATAATCCATCTTTATATTGTTATAATTTAACTTGATTAACAAAAAAATATAGCATGATAAGTTTTGGGCTTGCTTGAAAATATCATAGCATAAGCTAAAAGATTTTCTTTTATATGGCGAGAACAATGGTAATACAGTCAGGTCCATAAATATTGGGACATCAACACAATTCTAATCTTTTTGGCTCTATACTCCACCACAATGGATTTGAAATGAAACAAACAAGATGTTCGTTAACTACAGACGTTCAGCTTTAATTTGAGGGTATTTGCATCCAAATCAGGTGAACGGTGTAGGAATTACAACAGATTGTATATATGCCTTCCACTTTTTAAGGGACCAAAAGTAATAAGACAATTGGCTGCTCAGTTGTTTCATGGCCAGATGTGTGTTATTCCCTCATTATCCCATTTACAAGAAGCAGATAAAAGGTCCAGAGTTAATTTCAAATGTGCCATTTGCATTTGGAATGTGTTGCTGTCAACTCTCAATATGAGATCCAAAGAGCTGTCACTATCAGTGAAGCAAGCCATCATTAGGCTGAAAAAAACATAACAAAACAATCAGAATGATAGCAAAACCATTAGGTGTGGCCAAATGAACTGTTTGGAACACATTTAAAAAGAAAGAACGCACTGGTGAGCTTGGCAACACCAAAAGACCCGGAAGACCACGGAAAACAACTGTGATGGATGACCAAAGAATTCTTTCCATGGAGAAGAAAACACCCTTCACAACAGTTGGCCAGATCAAGAACACTCTCCAGGAGGTAGGTGTATGGGTGTCAAAGTCAACAATCAAGAGAAGACTTCACCAGAGTGCATACAGACAGTTCACCACAAGATGTAAAACATTGGTGAGCCTCAAAAACAGGAAGGCAAGATTAGAGTTTGCCAAACAACATCTAAAAAAGCCTTCACAGTTCTGGAACAACATCCTATGGACAGATGAGACCAAGATCAACTTGTACCAGAGTGATGGGAAGAGTATGGAGAAGGAAAGGAACTTCTCATGATCCAAAGCATATCACCTCATCAGTGAAGCATGGTAGTGGTAGTTTCATGGCGTGGGCATGTATAGCTGCCAATGGAACTGGTTCTCTTGTATTTATTGATGATGTGACTGCTGACAAAAGCAGCAGGGTGAATTCTGAAGTGTTTCGGGCAATATTATTTGCTCATATTAAGCCAAATGCTTCAGAAATCATTGGACAGCGCTTACCAGTGCACATGGACAATGACACGAAGCATAAAGCGAGAGCCATCAAATCGTTTTTTAAAGGGAAAGAAGTGGAACGTTATGCAATGGCCAAGTCAATCACCTGACCTGAATCCGATTGAGCATGCATTTCACTAGTTGAAGACAAAACTGAAGGGAAAATGCCCCAAGAACAAGCAGGAACCGAAGACAGTTGCAGTAGAGGTCTGTCAGAGTATCACCAGGGATGAAACCCAGCATCTGGTGATGTCTATGCATTCCAGACTTCAGGATTTGCAACCAAGTATTAAAAAGTGAAAGTTTTGAGTATGATTGTTAATCTGTCCCATTACATTTGGCCCCTAAAAAGTCTGAGGCACATATACAAACTGTTGTAATTTCTACACCATTAAAGCTGAAAGTCTGCAGTTAAAGCACGTCTTGTTCATTTCATTTCAAATCCACTGTGGTGGTTTATAGAGCCAAAAAGATTAGAATTGTGTCGATGTCCCAATATTTATGGACCTGACTGTATGTAATAATCTACCAATGTAAACAAAACCAAAACAGAAGATCTGGCTTAATGATGTGAGACTGTTCTACACAATGATAAACTGGCAGAAGACAAGCATTTAGCAAAAATAAATATATCTCAAACAAAATGGTAATGTTCACAGGTACAATAAAAATCCCATCCAATGTGACAAATAATAAAGCAGTGTCGAATAATGACAAGCATGGAGATACTATTCTATCCAATGAGTTTATTTTGCATTTCCAAAAATCTGCTCTCATATTTCAAGTAATAAAAAGCATAAATGACTTTGGCTTGTCACTTCTCTGCCATACCAATCCTTTGACAGTATTTCATATGACATATGAAGTCAAAGAAGCAGGAATTTGCTCTCAGTCAGTATCTCTGAGTGGTTACATTAAATGTGCTGGAAGAACACACATTGTTCTACAAAGTATGTAGCTTCTGAGCAATTGCACAGCAGGGCCACTAGCAGCTATGCCTCAATTACACTATAAAGTACAGCAGAAACAAAATATATGGGCCATTTAAAGGCAAAATATAGTGAATTTTTAGTGATTTTACAACGTATACAGTATGCGTCATTGAAAAGTTTATCTGAATGTAATTATTGACAAGTTTTTATGTCTTTATCTGCCTGTACATTTTTATATTGAGATTTGATCATTCATCATAGTAGTTATTGGTATGCAACAAAAGATTCAATAGAACTTATATTGAACAACTGCTGAAATACAACCAATACACCAAGCAGACATCTAGCCATGCATGGGGTGAGCAAAAGTACAGTGATTGCTGCTGTCGTTTGACAACGGCAGTATGGCTCCCCTGCGGCAATCGCCGTAGTTGTACGGTGGCTGCTTTAACCCCTTAAACGCCACTTAGTGATAACCCATTCCCTGCCAGTGACATTTATACAGTAATCAGTGGCTATTTATAATTCGCTGCCATTACCAGTAAAGAAAAAAAATATTAAAATGCCATAAATATATCTCCTTTTTGTAGACGCTACTGAAAGTGCCCTAAACCAATCACATGTGCATATCCTAAAATATATTTAACTACTACCTTTAAAGAAAAACAAGGATGCTAAAAAAACATCCAAAATGAAAAATTATTATAAAAGTAATAGCTGAAATAAAATCCTTAACCTCCCAACAGGTTATTTAACTTGTCTGTTACAGAAGCAGGAAGATGAGCTCCTTCTCCTAACAACCAGACCACATGCTTTAAACCACTAAAATCACTTTAGGTATATCTTAAAGCCACTAACTAAGCTCTTGTCAGTTCCGACTCAACAGGGTACTCCCAAATATGTTCCCCAAAAAAAGCAGGAAACCTGTGTACCCTTTTGGTGTTCAGTCAACACTCAGCCTTTTCTCCAAGCAGCAGGCTCTAAAGCAGTGGAAGTGTGTGTGTGAGAGAGAGAGAGAGAGAGAGAGAGAGAGAGAGAGAGCAGCAGTCAGCTCACATTTAAAAATGGCTTGTGGACAGCTGAGACTAATTAAAAGGACAAGTATATCCGAAGTTTTGGCTATACTTCTCCTATGGATCATGAGTGCATTTCATTCTGTACACCTGTGACCCGTTTTCAGCCGATAGCAGCCAATGTCATAGAACCGGTCCAGACTCTGCAAAGCCTCTCAGCAATCTGCCAAGAACCTGAGCTTGCCTCTCCTGCCCCCTCCACAGCGCAGTGTTCAAGTGAGCGCTGGAGGGAAGAGCAGAGAGCCACTGACTGACAGTTATTTTCTCATTCTTTAAGAGACACAGGATTCGGTAATTCAGAGACAATTGCTATGGCCAAAAGCAGTCCGACTGAGGGGTGGGCAACAGTAACAAAGAACTAACAGGCCGATATAATAAAACAGAGGGCAGCCTACAGCTCAAACAGCTGCCCGATGAACCTTTGCATCTGAAGCCATCATCAGATGAAGCCTGAACATTCAACTAGTAAAAATTGTGAACAGAAGGCCAGGTGATAGCCTTGCAAATCTGGGAAAGGAAACCATTGCTTTTACAAAACGCCCAAGAAACAATAGACGATCTAGTAGAAAGTAGAACCCAATCTTTAAGACCTTACGCTTGGACAGTCATCCATCTGAGTAATGGTGGAGCAAGAGACATCAGGAATGACAAGGAGAGAGTCAATCCCTCTAATGAATGCAGTGGCAGAGAGGCAAATCTTCACATCAGGAACTGCATCTAGGCAGTAAAGGGAAATTTTATTTTGCTGTACTGAATCCCTGTGTAACACCAGATAGGTTCCTTTACAGGACACGCTAGCTGCTCAAACACAAGCAGAGGTGATAGCAACAAGAAATGCAACCGTGTGAAAGAGTAGAAAGAAAAATATCCTTGATTGGTTCAAAAAGCAATCTTTGAAGTGTTGAAAGAAATGGATTCAAATCTTATGGTGTCACAGGTGGTTGTTTAGAAGGAACCAAATGAGACACCTCAAACAAAAGTCTTGATCAATCAATGGGAGGCCAGCATCCTTTAAAATAAGATAGCTAGGGCTGAGATGTGCCTCTTCATGGTACTCAAGGCAGAATGTTAATTCAGGCTTAATTGCAGAAAGGTAAATATACTCCCCAGCCTTCAATGTGTGATAGTAGATCTTGTGGTAGGTAAACTTCCTAGATTTTAAGGGTATGGCAATTGCTGAATCGGAGAGACTCCTCCTTTCAAAACCTGGGCCTTAGCAGCCACACTACTGAAGTCAGCAACCACGAAGCATGGTGGTTAACCATCCAATCTGAAATATGCACAGGGGGTCTGCCAGAAGTTTGTCAAATTTTAGTACCACATCTGCCTGGGCTAATTTAGAGCTATGAGGCTCACCAGAATGCCCTCCATAATGCTCCTGCCAGGTAGATAAGGAAGGAGCTTTAGAGGAGGCAAGGCTTAGACTAGACTCTATTGCTTCCAATGAGCCACCAGAGGATCTCTACATCTGCAGACAAACATGTCCAGTTTTTTGTTAAACATGGATTTTATAAGGTCCACAAACAGCCTCCCCCACATGTCCTGAAATATTTCCGGATGTAGGGAACACTCCTATGGGTCCAGATGCTGCTGGCTGAAGTAGTATGTCAGTCAATAGTCCACTCCTGGAATGTGAATGGTGGACAGGGCTGTAACATATAGTTTTCCCAAGACTAAAATCATTTCTATCTCTTTCACCGCAGTAAGACTTTTGGTTTCTCCATGATGATTGATGTATACCATTGCTGTGGTTTTGTCCAACTATTCTCTAACTGGACCTTGATTGGATGATCCACTTGTGTGGGTGTCCAGCATTGCAGGGCTACCAAATCCCTCAGAGCTCCAGAATATTGATTAGGAGATCAAGTTCCTTTGGTGACCAAATGCCCTACACTAACAAGGTGTCTACGACTCCTCTCCAGCCCTTAAAACTGCCACCCTATGTTAGGCTCTTCGAAGACAGTGGGAGGAAGGATTTCTCAAACTCCAGAGTTAGATTATTGAGTCACCAATCCAGAGAGAACTAGGTCTCCAGCGTCAGATGAGTTTGTTTAGAGACTGAACTAGTTCCACAGCAACAGAATGTTGTATTGTAGAGATCTGCAGTAGAAATGACCAGATGGTACTGCAATCAAAGTAGGCTACCAAGCTTAGAATTCTCAAATAAAATAGTTGGACAGCTCCTGGACTGTGTGGAAGTTGAGGGTTTTAAGTTGTTATTAGTTAAGAGTCAGAAGAGTCATGAGCTGTGTGTATAGGGTGAAGCACAAATGTTCAAAGCAGTGCAAAATTTCAGAACCCAACCAAACCTTTTTAAAGCGGAGCTCCAGCCGCGATTTTTTTTTTTAAAAGTCAGCAGCTACTAACAGTGTAGCTGCTGACTTTAAATAAGGACACTTACCTGTCCTAGGCGCCCACGCTGACGGCCCCCCCCGATGCCGGTCCCACGATCGCTCCGGGTCCCGCGCCGCCATTCACACTATGGGAAACAGGCAGTGAAGCCGTACGGCTTCACTGCCCATTTCCTACTGCGCCTGCGTGAGTCTCACGCTGGCTTGTGAATGGGCGCGCTGCTCTCTGAGAACACACACAGTTCCCAGAAAGCAGCGCGCCCCATTCACAAGGAGAAGGACAAGAAGAAAAGGCACCACGGAGTGGAAGAGGCAGATTACGGACTTCCGCATAGCAACAGGTATTTCGGGTGAGTATTTTTTTTTTTCAGGTTTTTTTTATTTTATTTTTTTAAACAACATGGGAAAATGTTGTTTTCCTGGGTGAAGCTCCGCTTTAAGGTTTAGACAATCGCATTAAATTGATGGCCAGAATTTGTGCCGACTGTCCCTCAAGGGAGATTGTTCGTTATCCCACAATGAGTATGCCCTGAAAGCGTAGCAAGGCTAGCACAGGGGCTGGTAGCTTGTTGAACAAGTGGTGTGCTGAGGACTGACCAAATGGTAGGGTTACAAACTGGCAGTGTTGAGCGCCCACAGCAAAACAGAGGTAGCTCTGGTGCACTGTAAAAAAGGGGACCAGAAAGTATGCATCCTTGCTGTCCACAGAAGCTAGTATCTATGATGAACATAAAATATGCAGCGCTGTGATGACTATAAACTTAAGTTACATAAAAAATATAAGAAAAGTCCAATGTTCCCACTCCGTAAGTGCAAAAGGTGGTGTTCGACCACCATAAGGATTGTGTCACGTCTCCCCCAACACAGGTGGTCAGACATGATAGCTGGCTACTGTGTGCTTTACCTATAGCAGCCCCCTTTCCCTTAAAGGGGTTGTAAAGACAAAAATATTTTCCTCTTAAAGTCTGACAGTAGCTGATAAAGTAAAAAGTAATGTTTTGCATTATAACTAGTTTGATACCTGTTGAAATCCAGCTGTTGTATTCACCTCCGTCACTTCTGAATCGTTATTCTCACTGACTTCCTGGTTTGCGGTTCACATTCATTCTTGCTACATCACGGCCTAATGGGAACTACAGTTCCCATTAGGCTTAGCCTCCATGCCTGTGAGGGATTAGAGAGCATCTTCATGCAGGGCTGTAGTCATAGGGAGGGGGTGAGCACATTCTGCTTTCCACCATGCAAAATGGCTGAGGTGCTGGTGGAAAGCAAAAAGAGGAGAGACAGGAAATGGCATGCTCAAACCTGGATTACTGTATTTTGGAGGTCAAAAGGAAAAAAGAGGTAAGTGATATTTAAATGCTCTAGCTTACAGAAATTAATTGATGTAATAAAAAACGAACCTTTAGTGTTCCTTTAAGGCAAGCAGGCCTACCGATACTTGGTTGCCCCAGGACTTATACACAAAGCTATAGTGCCTGGCCACCATGCCAGGGCAGATGCGAACTAAGCAAACAAACAGACTACTTGAAAAAGTAGAGAAAAGTCTAAATTCAATCCAGGTCATACACAGGGAATCCAAACTGGCAAAACAGGGCAGACAAACGGGGACTTGATCAGGAACAACGCAGGTATCACTGTTTCCATCACAAGCAAGGGACAGAGCGTTTTGCTTGCTTATAACAGGTGACTGAGCATATGAATCACCTTTCAGGTGGACACAAACAGGGTGAATGCAATAGCCAAAACCCAGATGATGGAATGAGGAGCAGGAGCACTTGCGTAATCCTGACAAATTGAAGGCTTACCAGAATTTGTGGCTACACAATTAAGTGCAGCAAACATGCTTTGATAATGTCACTAGTGTGGAGTATGATGAATCCTCTCAATTTATCCTTATCTCTGGAACTCCAAATAGACCGGAAAAAATAGGATTTTTGTACTCACCGTAAAATCCATTTCTCTGAGTTCATGGATGGACACAGCAGCAATTGACCTTAGGGTATTATATCCTTTCTTCCAGGAGAGACTAGGCAGAAAAAAAGCACTGCAAGTGTTAAAAACACTTCTCAGCATAGCTCCTCCCAGGGGGTGGGGCCCCCGGGTATATCCCTCACTCTGCCTCAGCAGCACCAGTTCGTAACAAGCGGTACAAACAAAGGAGGGGAGGGTGCTGTGTCCGTCCATGAACTCAGAGAAATGGATTTTACGGTGAGTAAAAAAATCCTATTTTCTCTTCCGTTCATAGACGGACACAGCAGCAATTGAATAACCAAAGGAAAAGGGGAGGGGGGAGTGGCCTAGAGTGGCCAAAGGGGTTACTTTATAGCAACAATAAATTGATCGGGGAATAATCTGATACAAAAAGTATTTATTAATTAATAGCATCAAAAAAGTATAAAAAGTACAGTAATTGATGATCACTATTTATAACAAATTAGTGACCAAAAAACAAAGATGACGAACAGGACTGACAGTAGACAACACAGAACTCAAGACACTGGTCCGGACGTATATGTATTGAGCCACAGCAACTCAAACACTGTATGTAATGGTGTGTGTATAATATGACTATGGGGACAAAATTAAATATCAGGGTAGTACTGATAGCCCCTCTAAATTAAAGCCAAATAAGTGCTGGTTATCAGAGGCTGAATACACTGTGTGGGAGGGTAGGGGGGGGGGGGGGGAAGGAACGGCAGATGGAAGACTAGTTGATGAACCTCTGATGCCAATAATATTCTTCATATATCAAAAAGGAAGAAAAAATAAGAGGAACAAAGTTCAAAAAACAAAAACAAACTTATGGCCATAAGGTAGCTCAAAATTGGAGCCGCATGAGAATGTGGTCATAAAGTGCAAATGTCTTGTAGGGCACTGGGTGGTTTGTTTACAGAATCCATGTATTTTGGATAGTAGATGGTTAACATGAGGGGTTAACTAGCTCAGAATGGTTAATCATGCAGCAATGAGTTCTTGTTAGTAGAGGCAAAAAAAAGGCAGAGTTCCAAGCATAGGGCATCATGCAAAGTATATGCTGTATTAGTCACTGCAAATAATAACTAAGCACCATTAAGCCCCAATCACATTAATACAAGTGAGTAAAGAAGAAGTAAAGAAGAGACATTTCAGGTGACCGTGTGTACATTACCAACTTTGTTTGTAGCTGAGTATTCTGCTCACAGTATAGTGAAATGGATGCCAGTAGTTGGTCGCCTCTATGCGTCCATGTCCATTAATAAGGGATCCGTTTTCTGTTGGCTAGTCCGCCCGTGTGGTTTGGGCTTAAAATGCACTTAGCCTCCAGTCCTGTTAGTCCATCATGCTCCGTGGTGTGTTAAGATGCTGCACAGTTCAGCCGCTGCTCGTAACACTTTCCCTCCTCGCTCACACAGCGAGCATCACGTGACCGTGCCGGGTAGTGACGTCAACGCGTTTCGCTTGACTAATAGTGAAGCTTCATCTCAGACGTTCTTTGCTACTAACGGCTTGTACACATATATGCTAATGTGACAGCTGGTCATAATCACCAGTTAAGGGGGATTGAGTAGGGATGAGCTCCGCGTTCGATACGAACGTATGTTCGACGAAATTCGAACAAAATGGGTCGTTCGCGCCAAATTCGAGTGACGCGCAACGGCCCATAATTCACTGCGGCATTGCGCGCTGATGACGAAACATGCACTATGACCCTGCATGCTTCGCCAATCACAGCGCGCAAAAAACGGAGAGCCATAATTGGCCAAAGCCAGGGTGGCTTTGGCCAATTACACACTATATAAGGCCGCCTGCTGGGTGGCCTTGTGTAGTGTGTTGCGGTTTTTAATGAGAGCAGTTAGAGAGACAGAGAGATAGTCTTTTTATATAGCTAGATAGAGCAGGCAGGCAGGCTAGTCAGTTTAGCTTAATTTACAGTGTGTAGAGGATATATATATATATATATATATATACACACACACACATCCCTAGGAGTTGTACATATATTTATACACTGTATAGCTTAGCTAGATCAGCTATTCCTAATTTACTGGCAGGCGATTGTGCTATTTAAAGACATTATCACAGGTATAGACACCCAGCAGGTACAATATTTAAAGGAATTTTTCATTTTTTTATTTTTTATTTAAGCATCATTAAAATCACTGCTCCTGGAGCAGTGATTTTAATGTTTAACCACTTTAGCCCCGGACCATATTGCTGCCCAACGACCAGAGCACTTTTTGCGATTCGGCACTGCGTCGCTTTAAATGACAATTGCGCGGTCGTGTGACTTGGCTCCCAAACAAAATTGGCCTCCTTTTTTCCCCCTCAAATAGAGCTTTCTTTTGGTGGTATTTGATCATCTCTGCAGTTTTTATTTTTTGCGCTATAAACAAAAATAGAGCGACTATTTTGAAAAAAATGCAATATTTTTTACTTTTTTCTGTAATAAATATCCCCCAAAAATATATAAAAAAATCAGTTTAGGCCGATACGTATTCGTCTACATATTTTTCGTTAAAAAAATTGCAATTAGCGTTTATTGATTGGTTTGCGCAAACGTTATAGCGTTTACAAAAAAGGGATTTTTAAATACAGCTTACCTGTAAAATCCTTTTCTTGGAGTACATCACGGGACACAGAGCGGCATATTCATTACTATATGGGTTATATGGAGTACCTTCAGGTGTGGACACTGGCAATCTCAAACAGGAAGTCCCCTCCCTATATAACCCCCTCCCCTAGAGGGAGTCCCTCAGTTTTGTAGCAAGCAGTATGCCTCCCAAAATGTTTCCCCAAAAGAGGGGTGGGAGCTCTGTGTCCCGTGATGTACTCCAAGAAAAGGATTTTACAGGTAAGCTGTATTTAAAAATCCCTTTTTCATTCTCGTACATCACGGGACACAGAGCGGCATATTCATTACTATATGGGATGTCCGAAAGCAATGCTTTAATGAGGGGAGGGAGACATCTTCCAAAGAAGGATTCAATTTAGAGGTATACTCAAATAATAATAATAATTCCAACTTAGTCAAGAAAAAACTTTTTTTTTTTTTTTTTTTTCTTTTTTATAACCAAGGGTGCTTCTGATCCCGAGGATCTTAAACTGCAGCCTGTAGTACTGCCTGTCCAAAGGCAGAATCCGCATTCCTTCTCACGTCTAGTTGATAAAACTTTGTAAACGTGTGGACTGATGACCACGTCGCCGCCTTGCATATCTGAGCCATAGAGATCTGATGGTGTGCTGCCCAGGAGGCGCCCATGGCCCTGGTAGAATGGGCCTTTACCGACAAAGGAGGAGGCAACCTCTTCAAACCGTAGGCTTGAATGATTAATTGTCTAATCCATCTCGAGATGGTGGATTTTGCAGCTGCCTGCCCCTTCTTGGGGCCATCTGGTAGAACGAATAACACATCTGTCTTCCGGATCTTTTCTGTAGCTTTAAGATAGGCCTTCATGGCCCGGACAATATCCAAGGTATGCAGCAACCCCTCCTTTCTAGATGTGGGTTTTGGAAAGAAGGATGGAAGTACCAAATCCTGGTTCAAGTGAAATTTGGATATAACCTTTGGTAGAAAGGAAGGATGGGGCCGGAGAACTGCCCTGTCCTTATGCAGAACGAGATATGGTTCCTTACACGATAAGGCTGCTAATTCTGACACTCTCCTGGCCGAAACTATGGCGACCAAGAAAACCAACTTTCTTGTCAGTAAGACTAAAGGAATCTCAGCCAACGGCTCAAAGGGTTGTTTCTGTAGAGTGGACAGGACAAGATTTAAGTCCCATGGACAAATTGGTGACTTGACAGGAGGATTAATACGCAAGACCCCCTGTAAGAAGGTCTTTACCAGCGAGTGGGTGGCCAGCGGCCTCTGAAACCACACTGACAGAGCTGAAATCTGTCCCTTGATTGTGCTTAATGCCAGGCCTTTATCCACTCCTAGCTGGAGAAAACTTAACACCCTATCAATAGTATATTTGCGGGAATTCCATCTTTTGGATTCACACCAGCCTACGTAGTTCCTCCACACCCTGTAATAAATCACCCTGGAGACCGGCTTTCTAGCCCTAATCAGGGTAGGAATTACCTGCCTAGACAGACCTCTACCCCTGAGAATCAGGGATTCAGCCTCCAGGCCGTCAAATTTAGACGCTGTAATGTAGGGTGGAGGATCGGGCCTTGTGAGAGTAGGTCTGGTTGTAGAGGAAGAGTCCAAGGGTCTCCCACTGCCATCTTCAGGACTAGTGAGTACCAAGTCCTCCGGGGCCAAGCCGGAGCTACTAGAATGACTGGCTTGTGCTCCACTCTGATCCTGCGCAACAGGCGAGGGAGTAACTGTAGCGGAGGGAATGCATATAGAAGTTTGAATTGATGCCAAGGGCAAACCAACGCATCGGTTCCGCAGGCCATAGGATCCCTCGCTCGAGACACGAACCTGTCTAGTTTCTTGTTGAACCTGGATGCCATTATATCTACGTCCGGCATTCCCCACCTCTGGCAGATTGTCTGAAAGACCTGGGGATGCAGAGACCACTCCCCTGGCAACAGACTCTGGCGACTTAAGAAGTCTGCCTGCAGGTTGTCCACTCCGGGAATGAATATCGCCGAAATGCAGGGTACATGAATCTCTGCCCACTGAAAAATCAAGCTCACCTCCCTCTGAGCGGCCTGACTCCTGGTTCCCCCTTGGTGGTTTATGTATGCCACCGCCGTGGCATTGTCTGACTGGATTCTCACCGGGAACCCCTTTAATCTGGAGGTCCATGCCAGAAGGGCTAGGCGAGCAGCTCTGATCTCCAAGATATTGATGGGGAGCTGCCTCTCTGCTTTCACCCAAGTTCCCTGGCGAGAGAACCCCTCGAAGACCGCCCCCCAGCCTGCCAGGCTGGCGTCTGTGGTAACTACCTTCCAGACAACAGGGCTGAAGGATTTTCCCTTTAGAAGATTCTGGGGGTTCAACCACCAGGCCAGGCTTTGTCGGACCCTTGATGATAGCGTCAAAGGGGACTCTAAGGCATGTGCCCTCTTGCCCCAGGCTGCTAGAATGGCTGCCTGTAGGACGCGAGTGTGGATCTGAGCGTATGGTACTGCCTCGAACGTGGCCACTAGCTTGCCTAGTACTCGCATACATAGGCGAATAGTTGTTTTTTTCTTGTTTAGAACCAACTGAACCAACCCCTTGATAGCCTCGATCTTTACAAGGGGCAGGAACACCCTTTGCTGTTCTGTGTCTAACCTCATGCCGAGGTATTCCAACTGCTTTGTAGGCTGGAACGCTGACTTTCCCCGGTTTAGGACCCAGCCGAATCCTTCGAGGTACCGAACCGTGAGGTTTACTGCCTGTTGCAGACCCGGCCGTGAGTGATCTATGATTAAAAGGTCGTCCAAGTATGCTAGGACTGTGACCCCTTGGATCCTTAAATTGGCCAGAACTGGGGCTAGGATCTTCGTGAATACCCGGGGGGCCGTGGCCAGCCCGAAGGGGAGCGCCCTGAATTGGAAGTGTCGCTGCCCCACCGCGAAGCGTAAAAATCTTTGATGCGACTGAAAGATTGGTACATGAAGGTAAGCATCCTTTATGTCTATGGAGGCCAGAAAATCGTCCCTCTGAAGCGCGGCGGCTGCTGACCGGATGGATTCCATCCGGAAGGAACGAACCCTTAGGTAACCGTTTAACCTCTTTAGGTCCAAGATTGGCCTGACATCGCCGTTGGGCTTTGGTATGACAAAGAGATTGGAATAGAAACCTAGCCCTTGCTCTTGGGCTGGCACCTCTATTATTACGTCCTGGCAAAGCAGGTGATCCAAAGCTGCCAGCAATGAGGCCTTCCTTGCTGGATCCTTTGGTAGCCTTGATTCTTGAAAATGAGGCGGAGGACACCTTAGAAACTCCAGTCTGTAGCCTGTGGTTACAGATGCCCGGACCCATTTGTCGGGGATCTTGGCTTCCCAAACTTCTGAGAAGAAACAAAGCCTTCCCCCCACCCGCAAGAGTGGGGGCGCCCCTTCATAAGGCAGACTTAGGGGCTGTCTTTGTCGGCTTGCGATACCATGGCCTCTTACCCCCAGGGGCCTGTCCCTGCGATCTACTGTTAACGTTGGATCGTGCAGGCGGCCGTCGATACTGCCTGGAATTTGAGGGCCCCGAGACAGGAAAGAGCTGCCTTTTAAATGTAGGACCCCGGAATGTATTTTTGACCGGTAAAAGGGTACTCTTGCCACTTGAAATAGTCTGAATATATTTATCCAGATCCTCTCCGAAGAGTCGTCCTCCATGGAAGGGAAACCCTGCCAGAAGCTTTTTGCATGGGGGCTCCGCCGCCCAGTTCTTCAACCATAAGAGCCTTCTCATGTGCACCAAAAATAGTGATAAACGAGAGGCCTGCTGGATGGAATCCTTTATAGCATCTACCGCAAAACACAGAGCTCTGGGAATGTCAGAAAACTCTTCTGCTTGTTGGGTAGGCATGTCCTTTAACATTTCTTTTGTCTGGTCTTTTAACGCCTGACAAACTCCAATTGCAGCCACAGCTGGCTGTACCACTGCTCCTGCCGTAGCAAAGGATGCTTTTAAAAGTGTCTCTAACCGTTTATCAACCGGATCTTTAAACATATGTATGTTTTCCACCGGGCAAGTTAGTGATTTATTCACACATGAGATGGCTGCATCCACTACTGGGAGCCTCCACCTCTTGGAGAATTTTTCCTCCATGGGGTAAATGACCGCAAATCTTTTCGGTGGCAGAAAAATCCTGTCCGGCCGTACCCAATCCCGAAAGATCAATTCCTCCAAGAGAGGATGGACCGGAAAAACTGCGTTGCATAACGGAGCTTTCAAAGAGCCCAGAGAGGATACCGGAGGAACCTGAGGCTCTGGCAATGGTAAACTAAATGCCGAGCGGACCATGTCTGTCAAAGACTGTACCCACAGTCTTTCTGTCTGGGAGTCTGAAAATGGTTCCTCAGAGGCAGATCCCTCAATCCCTGAACCCTCTTGGTTCAGGTCTAGTTGATCCTCCTGTGATTCCAATTCCTCTGGAGAGAGAATCTCAGCATCTGAGGATACACCTCTTGGTGATGGGGATCTAACCCGTTTCTTACCAGGAATAGCTCTAGCGATCAATGCTGCTATTCTCTCTTCTAGCCCCCCTAGGGATACGGCTAGCATCTCCTCTGTGATAAACACAGGGCTGGGCTGATCTGGGCCAGCCTCCGCACCAGATCCCCCTAATGGCTCATCCAAGGCGCCCTTTATGTTAATAAGTTGCGGGGAAAGTATCGGCATATCATCAGAATCAGAGGGGGAACCCCTTTGTTTTTTGGTCTTTTTTGTACCCTTTGACCCCGAACCTTTGGAAGCCATAATACAAAATCGAGGGACTCCGCCAACAACAACAGACTGTAGTGGCCAGGAGTGCAAAACCAGAGCTTAGGGGACAATAGATCACTAATGCCCAAAAACTGATGGGGCCCCGTATGTTTTTCTTTTTTTTTTTTTAAATATATATTATATATTTCTTTTTTTTTTTTAAAACATACAGTGACCCCAAACTTAGTTTGCCAGCCTCCAACCTGCTGCAAAAAGGGGAATTTTTTGGCTTAACAAAAAAGGCATTGGAACAAAGTCCAGCATGTACTACCCCTCTTCCGCCACCGGGAGTCACTGTTCTGCCGCTCTGCGTCCTCTCCTTCTGAAATCAGCCTCAGACTGAGCACCGACAATGCCTGCTGATCTATAACAGCACAAGGCGCGCCCCTGTATGACGCCGCAGGCACGCCCCCCCCCGCCCTCCTCTCTGAACGGCGCGAAAAACGTCTATAAGACGTGCGCGCGCACGCGCGCGCGTGCGCGCGTATGCCGGAACAGGAGGAACATGGAGGAGCCGCGCTGCTGGAGACCCAGGACTGCAGTATCAGGCGGCAGATTCAAACCCCCGGCCAGGTAGGACTCTCCAAAAGGCCCCATAGGGATCCTTACTAGTCCTAGGAAGAAAGCAGCAGGTTAGCTAGCAACACATTCTTAGACAGGGGAACCTAGTGATGGGGGAAAAAAGGGGTCATCCTGTCTTTCTCAGACATAGTGAGCAAGGTTGCCAATGCAGAGCATACTTAGGCTATCCCCCCTTTTAGGTTACCCCGGAGAGCCTGCTGTCGAACCAAGTCCCGCAGGCTCCCCCTTACCTGCTCCATGCTGCAGGATGTTTGTCCAGCAAAACGATCCAATCTTCTCCCATCTCCGTGGGTAGCGTAGTAGACCTTCCGGCCCTGGGGTCCTATGAAGGTACCCACTGTCCTGGACCTATATAGCACCCTGGCAAACAGGCACTTATGGTTTTTACAAACTCCAAGTCCTGGGCCCAGGGTCCAGCCCTCCAAAGAGGAGCATTATAGGCAAAACCCCACGGTTTGGGGCCCGGGTACTGTCCACTTTGGCACTGAGGCTCCTTGGACAGATCCGGTTAGCCCGCCCTTAATCCCAAGGATGTGGAGCAAAGCTATTCCGTGACCAACACCTAAGACACTGGCGAAAAAACTGAGGGACTCCCTCTAGGGGAGGGGGTTATATAGGGAGGGGACTTCCTGTTTGAGATTGCCAGTGTCCACACCTGAAGGTACTCCATATAACCCATATAGTAATGAATATGCCACTCTGTGTCCCGTGATGTACGAGAAAGAAATAGGGGGTAGTTTTATGGCATTTTTATTATTATTATTTTTTTTACTAGTAATGGCGGCGATCAGCGTTTTTTTTCAGTACTGCGACCTTATGGCGGACACTTCGGACACTTTTGACATTTTTGGGACCATTGGCATTTTTTTAGCGATCAATGCTATAAAAATGCATTGGATTACTATAAAAATGCCATTGGCAGTGAAGGTGTTAACACTAGGGGACGGGGAAGGGGTTAAGTGTGTTCCTATTTGTGTTCTAACTGTATGGGGGGGGTGGACTTACTAGGGGAAATCACTGATCTTCCGTTCATACATTGTATGAACAGAAAATCAGCGTTTCCCCCGCTGACAGGAACGAAAGCTGTGTGTTTACTCTGTAACGAGCGATCGCGTGTGCCTGGCGGCGATCGTGCCCGCCGGGCAGACGCATGGGACTCGGGGGCGAGCGGGGGGCCGCCGGCGGCGCGCACGCGCCCCCTAGTGGCCATCGAAAGTGGCGACGTAGAGCTACGGGCTCTCGCGCAGGAGAACTGCGGCGGCTGGTCGGCAAGAGGTTAAATAAAATAAAAAAAATAATGAAAAAATTCCTTTAAATATTGTACCTGCTGGGTGTCTATAGTTTGCCTGTGAAAACGTCTTTTTAGAACCCTGGTCTTGCCCGAGGGAACATGTATCAATAGAAAAAAAAGTTTTAAAAACGGTCATTTTTTCAGGAGTCCTGCTTCTGAAAAAAAAAAAATTTTTTTAAACTTTTTTCCATTGATTCATGTTCCCTGGGGCAAGACCCGGGTTCTCAAAGACGTTTTCCAACAATAACTTGAATATTGGTCTTTAAAATGATCGTTTTTGAATTCAAACGTTGAGTCCCATAGACTTCAATGGGGTTCTAAATGTTCGCGCGAAAGGTCTTTCTGTTGACGGTTCTGGTGCGAACCGAACGCGGGGGTGTTCGGCTCTTCCCTAGGATTGAGTGGTTGATAAAGAAATGATGAATCAGATCCTGTTCTGGATTCTGCGGTAGAGGTTATTTTTCCGGATTAATTACCGTGGCATATCCGCTCAGCAGACCAAGTTGTTAAAGTTTAGTAGGGGGGTAGTGGTTCGCTGGGATTTCAAGGCGATACCAATTAAATCCACCTGAGCTGATGTGCCAGATAAATAGATCATTTATTGGGCATTCTAGACCAAAACATTACAGTAAATCAAAATTGAAATGAAATGGGGGAGACATTAGGTAAATAACACAGGGAGTTTGACATAAAGAGATGGTATTTAGATATTCAAACAAAGTGTGGTGCAAGTGATTCCATCCATTGGTAATATTTAAATCTCAATGAACAATGGCGTTTTTTAGATAATGAACAGGTGTATTTTATGTGCAAGGATTTAACTATTAGGGGTCTTAAAGGGAAACGATCCATTATAATTTTGAGGAATTTAATTATTTTTTTTTGCTTCTCACAAATTTGTAAGCTTGTTGGCCTGCCTTTCTTTGCCTCTACTAACAAGGACTCATTGCTGCATGATTAACCATTCTGAGCTAGTTAACCCCTCATGTTAACCATCTACTAACCAAAATACGTGGATTCTGTAAACAAACCACCCAGTGCTCTACAAGACATTTGCACTTTATGACCACATTCTCATGCGGCTCCAATTTTGAGCTACCTTATGGCCATAAGTTTGTTTTTGTTTTTTGAACTTTGTTTCTCTTATTTTTTCTTCCTTTTTGATATATGAAGAATATTATTGGCATCAGAGGTTCATCAACTAGTCTTCCATCTGCTGTTCCCTTCCCCCCCTACCCTCCCCCACACAGTGTATTCAGCCACTGATAACCAGCACTTTTTTGGCTTTAACTTAGAGGGGCTATCAGTACTACCCTGATATTTAATTTTGTCCCCATAGTCATATTATACACACACACCATTACATACAGTGTTCGAGTTGCTGTGGCTCAAAACATATACATCTGGACCAGTGTCTTGAGTTCTGTGTTGTCTACTGTTAGTCCTGTTCATCATCTTTGTTCTTCGGTCACTAATTTGTTATACATAGTGATCATCAATTACTGTACTTTTTATACTTTTTTGATACTATTAATTAATAAATACTTTTTGTATCAGATTATTCCCCGATCAATTTATTGTTGCTATAAAGTAACCCCTTTGGCCACTCTAGGCCACTCCCCCCCTCCCCTTTTCCCTTGGTTATTCATGTTACTTATTGGTTACAGCAACATAACCCACCTGGGTACATGATCTATTATGGGTTTAGATATACCATTACCCATATATTAGTGGATACCTTGCGCACTCCCTTTTCCACTTCCCTTTAATATTTAAAACACAGCAGCAATTGACCTTAGGGACCTCCCCAAGCAGTGTCAAAAAAATTTGAGGGGTGGGAAAAAACACAGCAAAGTAAGCTTCACCCCAAACAAACCAGAGCTCCTCAACGGAGGAACTTCAACCTTAAACAGCCGCCTGTAAAACCTTGTGGCCAAAGGAAGCATTCTCAGATGCACTCACATCCACCTAGTAAAACTTGAGAAGGTGTGGGTTGATGACCAGACCGCTGTCTTACACACCTGTAAAACAGACGCTGGATGGCAGAAAGCCCAAAAAGGTATCAATCGCCCTAGTCGAATGCGCCGTAACCATAAAAGGAGGCGCCCCGCCCCTTTAGGGCATAGACCTGGAGCATGACTTGTCTGCTCCACCAGAAAATGGAGGCCGACGGACCTGCCAGACCATTCTTAGGACCAGTGACTGACACGAACAGTGAGTCCGATCTCCGAAACAGAGCCGTAGCAGACAAGTACGCCCGTAGGGCTCGCACCACCTCCAAGCAAAGTAACGTGGCCTCCTTCGAGTTGTTCGGCTGAGGACATAAGTAATAGTAAAACAATGTCCTTAGTATAAAAAAAAGCCCTGCAAGACAAAGCCGCCAGGTCAAAAAAACTTGTCTGACCGCAGGAATGGCTACTAGGAAGACCACCTTCTGGAACAGAGGAATCTCCCAAATGTCCTCAAAAGGTGCCCTTTAAAGCACTGAGAGGACCAAATTCAAGTCCCACGGAGGCAGTGGAGGATGCACAGGAGGGGCCACATGCTTGACCCACTGTAAAAAGGTATGCACCAGGTAGTGCGTCGCCAGCGGTCGCTGATAATAACCAGCCAAGGCCAAATCTGACCCATAACCAGACTTGAGGCGAGAGTTTGATCCACTCTCTACTGTAGGAACAGCAGCATCCTGGACAGCACACATGTGCGGGGGTGCCCTTCATTTCTGCATACGTAGAGATGTAGGCCTTTCACGTACGATAGAAAATCCTACGTGAAGTAGACTTCCGTGCAAGCAGCATGGTAGAGATCACCGAGCCCGACAGGCCATGGTCCTTCAGCACCAGGCTCTCAACAGCTACGCCGATAAAGCCAGCGACTGTAAAGCAGGGTGAAAGATCGGACCCTGCGATAGAAGATCTTCTCTCAGGGGTAGACGCCAAGGGACGTCTGCCACCAGACGCACCAGGAATGGCGCGGTAAATCTGGGGCGATCAGGATCGTTGGAATTCCCCCGACTTCCACTCTGCGCAGCAGGTGTGGAAGAAGCTTCAGAGGAGGGAAGACATAGATTAGGCGATAGCAACCCCATGGAGCCACCAACGCATCCGACGAGTCCGCCCACGGGTCTCTTGACCAGGCCACGAATCGTGACACCTTCTGATTGAGACGGGACGCCAGAAGGTCCACGTCTGGAGTGCCCCATATTTGGCACAGACTCTGAAACACCTCTAGGTGTAGTGACCACCCTTCTTGGTCTAGTGTTTGGCGACTTAGGTAGTCGGCTTGCCAATTCTGTACCCCCGGAATGTACACGGCCGACAGAGCCGGAACGGACCTTTCGGCACATCGAAGGATGTGCGCGACTTCCGTCGCTGCAACCAAGCTCCGTGTGCCTCCCTGATGATGGACATACGCCACAGCCGTGTTGTTGTCGGACTGGATCCTGAACGGTCGGTCCTGTAGACCCAGGGACCACATGGTCAGGCACAACCTGATTGCTCGGAGCTCCAGCACATTGATTGGAAGGCAGGACTCCTCCTGAGTCCAGCGCCCCTGGGCTGACTGGGTACCCTAGACACCCCCCCAGCCGGAGAGGCTGGCCTTCGTCGTGACCACTGTCCAATGGCACGGCAGAAACGACTTCCCGGCCCGAAGAACCGGAGACGTTAGCCACCACACCAGGGAGGACTTGACCAGTCAACTCAACCGAATCTGGTAATCCAGAGACGAAGGGAGCTTGTCCCAATGTGACAGAATCTCCTTCTGTAACACACGGGTGTGGAATTGGGCACATGGGACTGCCTCGAAAGAGGCCACCATCAGACCCAGAACCCTCATGCAGAATCGGAGCGATGACCACTTCTGGGTGGTCAACCGCTGCACCGCAGACTGTAGCGTCTGAAGTTTTGGTGGGAGGAAAACTCTCGCCTCCGAGGAATCTAGGACTAACCCCAAGTATTCCAGTCGCTGAGACGGTACCAACACTGACTTCTGGACATTTCAGAAGCTAGCCGAATTCTCGAAGGGTCTGGCAGGTGATGGACACATCCTCTTCTAACTCTGAGCTTGAGAAGTTTGTCCAGGTATCCTATGATAGCAATCCCGCGCTGCCTCAGCAGGGCTAGAATCGTGGCGAGCACCTTGGTGAAGAACCTTGGTGCCGAGGCCAGTCCGAGCGGGAGGGCCACAAATTGAAAGTGGTCCTCTCCGATCGCAAAGTGCAGAAATCTCTGGTGCTTTGTGTATATGGAAACATGCAGGTATGCGTCCATAATGTCCAAGGACGCCATAAAGTCCCCCTGATGGAGCGCTGCTACTACTGAGCGAATTGACTTCATCCTGAATTTTTGCACTTAGACAAAAAAAATTGAGGGCCTTGAGGTCCAGGATTGGACGGACCCCTTCCTTCCTGGGGACTACAAACAGATTGGAGTAAAACCCCCGAAACCGTTCCATCAAGGGAACCGGTACAATCACTCCCCTGGCCAGTGAATCCTGGACAGCCCCTGACAGATCCTTCCGGCGAACTGGAGGGAGGTGGAAGGAAAAAATCTGGTGGACAAGAGAGAAACTATCTTGTACCCCGAGGAAACTACCTCGCAAACCCAATGTTCAGAAAGAAGAGACCTCCACTGAGCCGCAAAGTCGCAAAGCCGACCCCACCCGAGACACGGGCGGGGCCGTCTTTCATGCGGAAGCAGGTTTGTCCGCAGGCTTATTAGGCACGCGGTACCAGGTGCGCTTCTAATTTGGTACATTAAAAAACTTTCTGCAGCCGATCCCATTCCTTGTATAATACTTTGTCCCAGGTATGGAACACAAGGAAACACTTTTTCGGTGCAGGGCGGCTTGCGGAACCCCAAAAGGGACCAGCATCTCTGATGTCTCCGCCATCCTCGAAATTTATAAGTATCCTGCACCACATTGATAAAAGGTCCAACAAAACCCCTCAAGTGCTGACCCTAAGCAGAGTCATCCTCACAGACCGTGTGGGATAAGCTTGCATATCTGACATGACAGAACAGCAGCAGTGGCCTTGTTTCCGTGTCAGAACCATACCCAGGAGCATTGGCCATTTGTCATCTGGCGAAAAAACGCTTCAGGGACTGTCGTCATAGCCTCTACAGAGACCGCAGGGGCACTAAAGGTTAATTCAGGCAAGGTTGGGGTAGAAGCTTCTGGATCAGACTCCATGCTGCCCACCGTTTATGCCTCCTTAGTACTGCAAGGCAGACACCACCGGTTACCCTCCTGGCTGCAAAATAGAGAGCAGGGGACCCTCGGGGTACTCACCACCCGACCCATTTGTGGCTGTAGCTGAAGCGCTGAGAAGTGCTGAGAAGGCTGGCTGTGCTGTCCCTCAGGAAGCGATTTGCAGGCTTTTGCAGCGCTATTACAGGCACATGAGGCCAAGACTGTGTCCAAGATGGCCACCGTATGTAAAAAAAACAGCATGTTGCTACAAGAAAATGGCCGCCGATATCACAGGCCGTGACCGTGGCAAAATGGCGGCCATTCGTGAGTTAAAAAAACACAGTGACAAAGCACAAGCACAACCCAGCAGCAGCCCCCCCCCCCCCAACACAAACAAACAACACCTCACAGCACACGGTCCCTGGTAGTGACAGAACCCCAGGAGGGCCCCCCCCTTAAAGCCGCCACCCAGCATGGGGAAGGAGGGAGAGGAAGGGAGAGAGGAAAGCAGGTCGTACCCTCAGTCGATCTCCCCAGGAAAGCCCCAGCCATACCACCTTGCTGAGGCAAGGGGCCTACTCACCCGTCCTGCGACCACCGGCTGAAGCCATTCCTGACTGAACCAACTTCCGCAAACGGCATAGCAGTCGGCCAGACACACTGTGACAAGGCCATAGAGACCGGTCATATGTGTGCCCTAGAACAAGTAGTTCCCCGGCCACCCCTGGAGCAATGGGGCATGTCGAGGACGACCCAGAGCTGAGCTGAGGGCCGGCACACGCTGGATGGCCAAACATGGGGGGACTACAACGTCGAGGATCCAGCCTGTCACCCAGTCGGCAGTTGATAGTAGATTCCAAAAATAAATAAAAATACAGGAACAAAAACAATAAAAGCAATAAAAAAAATCCAGAGTACATGGACTCCAGAGAGGCCAGTCTACTACTCACTAGGCAGAAAAAAACTGGTGCTGCTGAGGCAGATTGAGGGATATACTCGGGGGCCCCGCCCCCTGGGAGAAGCTATACTGAGAAGTGTTTTTTTAACACTTGCAGTGCTTTTTTTCTGCCTAGTCTCTCCTGGAAGGAAGGATATAATACCCTAAGGTCAATTGCTGCTGTGTCCCTCCCCTTCCGTTGCTTTTTAGCTGATGCCCCTATACTGTGCTTTTGTGACATTATACCTAAAAGGTTAAAGACCAAGACCTCAGCTGTGCCCTTCAATGAAAAAAAGAAACAACTAAAAAGGAAAAAAAAAAAAAAAAAGGATTTTACAGCAAGTACAAAAATCCTATTTTTCAAAGCAGTGCTATTACATTACATTGGGGGAGGTGTGGACGTCACATCAGTGGAGGGAGGTGTGGACGTCACATCAGTGGAGGGAGGTGTGGACGTCACATCAGTGGAGGGAGGTGTGGACGTCACATCAGTGGAGGGAGGTGTGGACGTCACATCAGTGGAGGGAGGTGTGGACGTCACATCAGTGGAGGGAGGTGTGGACGTCACATCAGTGGAGGGAGGTGTGGACGTCACATCAGTGGAGGGAGGTGTGGACGTCACATCAGTGGAGGGAGGTGTGGACGTCACATCAGTGGAGGGAGGTGTGGACGTCACATCAGTGGAGGGAGGTGTGGACGTCACATCAGTGGAGGGAGGTGTGGACGTCACATCATTGGAGGGAGATGTGGACGTCACATCATTGGAGGGAGATGTGGACGTCACATCATTGGAGGGAGATGTGGACGTCACATCAGTGGAGGGAGATGTGGACGTCACATCAGTGGAGGGAGATGTGGACGTCACATCAGTGGAGGGAGATGTGGACGTCACATCAGTGGAGGGAGATGTGGACGTCACATCAGTGGAGGGAGATGTGGACGTCACATCAGTGGAGGGAGATGTGGACGTCACATCAGTGGAGGGAGATGTGGACGTCACATCAGTGGAGGGAGATGTGGACGTCACATCAGTGGAGGGAGATGTGGATATTACAGTGGGGGGAGATGTGGATATTACAGTGGGGGGAGATGTGGATATTACAGTGGGGGGAGATGTGGATATTACAGTGGGGGGAGATGTGGATATTACAGTGGGGGGAGATGTGGATATTACAGTGGGGGGAGATGTGGATATTACAGTGGGGGGAGATGTGGATATTACAGTGGGGGGAGATGTGGATATTACAGTGGGGGGAGATGTGGATATTACAGTGGGTGAGATGCGTTTTTTTTTTTGCCGATCCGAAAAATGATTAGATCTTTGACTCTGATCCGAGGAACGATCCGAACCGTGAGTTTTTGATCCGTTGCACCCCTAGCAGGCACCCCCCACTTCAATTGCTTTTTGTCTATTACTGGCTGTTCTCTCAATGCTTTCCGACCAGCCGAGCTGCCTTGAGCAGATGGGTGCATTGGCCACCTTTAGCTGATGACCCTATACTGTGCTTTTGTTTTGTGGCATTATAACCTAAAGGGTCAAAGACCAAAACCTCGGCTGTGCCCTTCAATGAACTTAGAAAAAAGGATTTTACAGCAAGTACAACAATCCTATTTTTCAAAGCAGTGCTATTATATTTGAATGTACTCAGCTTTGGTAATATAAACAACAAGGTGATAATAGCTTCACTGGCACTAAGATTGTGTGAACAAAAAAACAAAACAAAAAAACAAAACAAAAAAAAGCCATGTAGATAAAGTTACAATGTACTTTATAATTTTCATACCTAACAAAATTAAAAATTAAAAATGTTATTTTAATCAGCACAGTGATTCAGGCAACGTTTTTTGGCAAGTGTAGCTTCTGTATTCAAGGTACACTTCAAGTTCAATTACCAATGTTAAAGCCCAGACATGGTAGTCGTATAATTAAGTAATCTGTAGAGACACTACTACAAGAAAATGACTGGATGATTCCTGTAAATATTCAGATTTGATCTCTAAATCTGGGCAAATATTATTTTTATCCAACTGACTGATCACTCTCAACAGTATAATAAACTGGATGTCAAAAGTAAAACAAATTGTAAATTGTCTGCACCGATTGACAAAAAGTTACTTATCTGCTGTTGTGCACTTCGATTATTTATTTATTTGTGACAGAAGATTAAAGAAAAAGCACGCATTTTCGGCTAAAAGTGACTCAAATGAGGCTTGGCCAAACATCAATAATTAGCCTGATCAGAATTATCCAACATCTGTTTTTAACTTTAATTCAGTACTGAGAAATCGGTCAAAACTAGGAGAAAATGATCCATATTATATGGATTAGGTAGATCTACCGGGTCCACCTGTCAGCTTTTTAGACAGACCTGATTGGCCCATCTATTGCCCTCTATGGAGCAGCGGTTTCAAAAGGCATGTGCCCTTTGACAACTGATGACATCGTATAAGCAGAGCGGACACAGACAAACCATCTGCCTGCTGTTAAGAGTCAGAAAAATACCCGTATGACCAGTATTAGATACAAACACTAAATTAGCCAAAATGTAACTCATGCAACAACTTGACATTAATTCTCAAGAACCAGTTTAAGAAAGCAGATATCCATCTATAGCACAGTCATAGGATACAACTGTAGCAACTACTCTCCTACATGACATGTATGCCCAGTCTCGAAGAAAAGCATAGCATATTAGCAGTATTAGCTCACTGCATATCAATGTCAGACTGTTTAAAAAAAAAAAAAGTACAAACAGATTTCGGTACTGTAAAAGCTCCATGTCTCCTGAAGCTCCAGGTTTGATCCAAGTTATGTACACAGTACAAAATATACTATATATATGTGTGTGTGTGTATATATATATATATATATTATATATATATATTATATACACACACACACACACACAGTGTTAATAGTTTGTATTTATCAATAAACAAAATATAATATAAAGGAACAGAAGAGAAATCCAAATCAATATTTGGTGTGACCGCCCTTTGCCTTCAGAACAGCACCATTTTTTCTAGGTACACTTGCACGCAATTTTTGCAGGAACTCAACAGGTAGGCTGTTCCAAAAAACCTAACCACTGATCTTCTGTGGATGTAGGCTGCCTTAAATCTTTCGGTCTTTTCATTTACCCACTTTAATACCGGGCATTTTAACCCCCTTCTTGCCCAGGCCAAATTTCAGCTTTCTGATCTGTCGCACTTTGAATGACAACTGCCCTGTCATGCAACACTGGTTCATAATAAAACCTGGGTTTCTGTACCAATTCAGGTGTTAAAGTGTTTGTAACCCTAAAAAAACAACCCAAGATCCTATTTCTTTAAGGCATGAATAACAGAGCAGGGCTTGTGCTGTGCAATTCTTCTCTTCCTATCCTGTAAAAAACCTGGTTGATCCTGACAGTGCCTGCGTCCCCCTGTCCGTGCTGACCATGGTTATCATGGCTGCTGAGCCCTGATGACCGTGATCAGTTTACGTGCCTCCATCATCCGCTGATCACCTCTGACAGTCTCTCCCCTCTCCCCCTGTCAGCATGAGAGCGCTTTCCTCCCCGCCCCTCCCGCTGCTATTCAGCTGCATAATGCAGCACATATCAATGTATGCCATGCAGGTATCCTGCCATTAACAAAAGTGTATGCGTTTGTTTAAAATGAAAAGGCTAAATACCCTTTGTCACGACGGCCAGACTCGATCTATGGAGAGAAGTGGGAGGGGCTGGGATTCCCCCCTGCTGGCCGACTGATGTCACAGGGGAATCTTGGCCCCTCCCACTTTTCACCACAGATTGGGGCCGACCAGTACAGAGGGGTCACGTGACCGCACAGCTGCAACATCAGAAAAGGTATTTAGCCTTTTCATTTTAAAACAAACACATACACTTTTTTTGTTAATGGCAGGACACCTGCATGGGATACATGTATAGTCACATAGTGACTTTACAAAACACTTATAATACAAGTATACCTACCTGCTTTAGCGCCTTTTTAGTGTGCTGCTGAAAGGAAGACACTAGCTTGCTTTGCACTCGGTTGGAAGATGCTTCTTCAGTGACTTGCTTCAGGCATACTGCACATAAAACAAAGCATGGCAGTTATTTTTAAGAAAGACATTAAATTTAAAAAAAAACTAAACAAATTTAAAATATTATAAAAAGATACCAGAAATAAAATATTTAAAAATCAACAGACCTACTGTACCATTATAAATATGATGTTATATATGTTATGTGTTAGCATGGCATTCACCAGCATAACAGTTACTACTTTAAATAAAAATATTTCAGGGAGCGTTAAAAAAAAAAAAAAAAAAAAAAAAGTAGTGAGTACAGTTGATCCTTGGATTACGAGCATAATCCGTTCTAGGAGAATGCTCGTAATCCAAAGTACTCGCATATCAAAGCGAGTTTTTTCCATTGAAGTCAATGGAAACGAAAATAATTCGTTCCGCATTAACTTTAATGAGATGCAATACCGAATGCAGCCAGAGGTGGGGGGGCCAGAAAGCGCCGAAAATGGGCAAAAGGCCTGAGGACACTTTGGTCTTGTTTTCTGTGCCCACGTACCTTAGGCCGAATGAGGTACTGCAGGCCTATTTTTGGCTCTGCTCGGCTTCTGCGCCCCTGTACCTCAGGCCAAATGAGGTACTGCAGGCCTATTTTCGGCTCTGCTCGGCTTCTGCGCCCCCGTACCTCAGGCCAAATTAGGAATTGCAGGGCTGAGGTACGGGGTAAATAGCTTGAATTCTGCTCGTCTTGCGGGTCAACACTCGCAAACCGAATCAGAATTAGAAAAAAAAAGTTGCTTGCAAATCAAAACGCTCTCAAACCAAGGTTCCACTGTAACATAGAACATGATAGCCTTCTATATTATATTCAGCTGCATTATATTATAAAAATATTTGCACAGTAGCAACTCATGGAGATAGCGATAGAGATATTTTACCAATCCTGAAGGCACAACAAATCTTTAAAACGGTAACTCCACTTTCATAGGGGGTGGGGGGGGGGGGGATTATCAAAAAACGTATATAACATACACGATTGCTACGCAATCTACAGTGCTGTAATTTTCTGTAAAATGCAATGCAATATGGCAACCTGGAGGCATTCTGTACACAGGTGGTATACAGATTGCCCCCCAGATATGCAATTTCCTGATTTTGTGATTGGCTTATTGATTTTCCCAGAAGTCTGCACAAAAATACTCATATTCCAGGCATCCCTGAAACAAAATATGCATTTTTGGTGAGATACACTCAAAGGGAAATCATGTCTAAAGGGATGCAGACCCTGCCACCCTGCTGAAAATATTGGAGACACCAAAATATTTGCAACCTTTATTTTTTTTTATTTAGGCAAAACATGGATTTGTTTTGTAAAGCTGCAGTGTTACCTCTGGGCAGTAGGGATGAGCTTCGCATTCGAAACGAACGTATGTTCGACTCGAACATCGTCCGTTCGATCGTTCGTCGAATTTCGAACAAAAACGATCGTTCGTGGCAAATTCGAGTGAAACTAAACAACCGTTTTTAAGACTTGTTTCCATTGATACATGTTCCCTGGGGCAAGACCCGGGTTCTGAAATACGTTTTCCAACAATAACTTGAAAATTGGTCTTTAAAACGACCGTTTAAAAAAAAAAAAAATTCCATTGATACTAATATCAATGGAATTATTTTTTTTAAACGGTCGTTTTTCAGGAGTCCTGCTCCTGAAAAAACAACGTTTTTAAGACTTTTTTCCATTGATACATGTCCCTGGGGCAAGACCCGGGTTCTGAAAGACGTTTTCCAACAATAACTTGAAAATTGGTCTTTAAAACTTAACTTTAACTGATCCTTTACTTGAAAAATTCCTAACTGTATTAGTAGCCCGAAATTATTATTTTTTCAACTAAACAGACTTTTGTGGTTATGTAGCTGCTGGGGAGCTTCCCATATCCTTCCCTATTGTACTAAAAATGGTTTACGTCTGTGTCACCTAGATTAAGACATTTCTCTTCACTTTTTATCTTTATTTTATCTATAGTGCAATATGATGCAGGAAAGTTTTTTAGTTCACAGATTATCATTATTTGGCAGCTTTTTGATCAGTGGAAGGGTCCTTTTTTTTACTGTTCTAACTCAACACAGTTTTATGTTAAAATACTACAGTGCATATAGTTGGCTCATTTTGACACCGGTGGGGTCCCAAGTATTGTAAATCTGATGGAAATGAAAGAGAGCAACCTAAAGAACATTCACCTGTATTGAAAACAGATACAATATTTTTTTTTATATTTTGCCTGGTGTAAATACTTTTAGTTTTGCATATCTAGCTGAGTTCATACAGTGCCTTGAAATAGTATTCGCACCCCTTGAAATTTTCCACATTTTGTCATGTTAAAACCAAAAACGTAAATGTATTTTTGGGGAGGATTTTATGTGATAGACCAAAATTTTGAAGTGGAAGGAAAATGATAAATGGTTTTAATTTTTTCTACAAATAAATATCTGAAAAGTATGGTGTGCATTTGTATTCAGCCCCCTTTACTCTGATAACCCTAACTAAAATCTAGTGGAAACAAGTGTCTTCAGAAGGCACCTAATTAGTAATTACAGTTCACCTGTGTGTAATTTAATCTCAGTATAAATACAGCTTTTCTGTGAAGCCCTCCAAGGTTTTTTAGAGAACCTTGGTGAACAAACAGCACCATGAAAAGCCCATGAACACACCAGACAGGTCAGGGATAACATTAGCAAATTGAAGGACGAAAACTGGACAGCCGCACTCCGAAATCACTTAAAATAAGTTGTCTTTTATTTTTCAACTGTACACACAGTCACTGCAACCAACAAAATACAGTATGGCCGACGCGTATCGCACTTACAATCAGTGCTTAGTCATGTCAGGGATAACATTGTGGAGAAGTTTAAAGCAGGGTTAGGTTATTAAAATATCCCAAGCTTTAAACATCTCACAGAGCACTATTCAATCTGTCAGCCAAAAATCAAAAGAGTATGGCACAACTGCAAACGTACCAAGACAGGGTCGTCCACCTAAACTGAGATGCTGGGCAAGGAGAGTATCAGAGAAGCAGCCCATAGTAACTCTGGAGGAGCTGCAGAGATCCACAGCTCAGGTGAACAATTATTAGTTGTGAACTCCACAAATCTGACCTTTATGGAAAAGTGGCAAAAATAAAGCCAACGTTGAAAGAAAGACATAAGAAATCCTGTTTGTAGTTTGCAAGAAGGCATGTGGGGGACACAGCAAACATGTGGAAGAGGGGGCTCTGATCAGACGAGACCAAAATTGAACTTTTTGGCCTAAAAGCAAAACTAACACTGCACATCATCCCCTGAACACACCATGCCCACTATGAAACATACTGGTGGCAGCATCATGTTGTGGGGATGCTTTTCTTCAGCAGGGACAGAGAAGCTGGTCAGAGTTGATGGGAAGATGGATGGAGCCAAATACAGGGCAATCTTAGAAGAAAACCTGTAAAGCCCTGTACACACGATCGGATATATGATGGAATCTAATCCAAAGGATTTTTTTGTTGGATATCCAATGAAGCTGACTTTCATTAGTCTTGCCTACACACACCATCGGTCAAAAATCCGACAGTGTCCAAACGTGGTGATTTAAAACACTACGACGTGCTGAGAAAAATGAAGTTCAATGATTTTTGACCGATGGACTTCCACACAGACGATAGTTTTTTTCTATCGTTTTTTATCCATAGGAAAAATTTAAAAACGTGTTCTATTTTTTTTTATCCGATGGGGCCCACACACGATCGGTTCGACCGATGAAAACAGTCCATCGGTCTGTTTTCATCTGACAAACCGATCGTGTGTACAGGGCTTTAGAGTCTGCAAAAGACTTGAGACTGGGGCAGAGGTTCAACTTTCAGCGGCACGACGACCTTTAACATAATATTCATGTGTTAGAATTGCCCAGTCAAAATACAGACCTAAATCCAATTGAGAATCTGTGGCAAGACTTGAAAATTGCTGTTCACAGACGCTCTTCATCCAATCTGACAAAAGCTTGAGCTATTTTGCAAAGAAGAATGGGCAAAAAAATTCACTCTCTAGATGTGAAAAGCTGGTAGAGAGACATCCCCAAAAAGACTTGAAGCTGCAATTGCAGCGAAAGGTGGTTCTACAAAATATTCTACAAAATATTGACTCACTTTTCACATATTAATTTGCAAAAAAAAAAATGAAACCCATTTATCACTTGCCTTCCACTTCACAATTATGTGCCACTTTGTGTTGGTCTATCACATAAAATCCCAATAAAATACATTTACGTTTTTTTTTCGTAACATGACAAAATGTCGAAAATTTTAAGTGGTATGAATACCTTTTTCAAGGCACTGTATGTAACAATTATTTTTGTGGTAGACTAAATATGTGTAGGGCAATTAATTAAACCAATATAAAGTTGTAATACAATATATAATAAGCACAGTTTAACCACTTAAGACCCGGACCAATATGCTGCCAAATGACCAAATGGGTTTTTGCGATTCGGCACTGCGTCGCTTTAACAGACAAGTGCGCGGTCGTGCGACGTGGCTCCCAAACAAAATTCGCATCCTTTTCTTCCCATAAATAGAGCTTTCTTTTGGTGGTATTTGATCGCCTCTGCGATTTTTATTTTTTGCGCTATATACAAAAAGAGAGCAACATTTTTGAAAAAAAAACAATATTTTTTACTTTTTGTTATAAAAAAAATCAAATAAACTAAATTTTAGTCAAACATTTAGGCCAAATTTTATTTAGCCACATGTCTTTAGTAAAAAAAAAAAATCGCAATAAAAAAAAAATTAGCTACCTAGCGGGAACAGCGACACTAATACAGCGATCAGAAAAATGATCACTTAGTGACGCTAGCAATAGGGAGTGAAAGGGTTAACTAGGGCAGTGATCAAGGGGTTAAAACTTTATTAGGGGGGGGTACAGGGCTACCCTGAACCTAACACCAACTGACTTTTACACTGCCTGTCACACTGACACTAAATACAGTAATCATACATGTATGATTACTGCATTCAGTGACACTGTGACAGGGGGAGGGGGGGGGGGGGACGATCGCGGGGGTTAAATGTGTTTTTTGTGTAGTGTAGGTGCAGTGTAGTGTTGTGCAGACTTACTTGTGTTGTGATCTCTCCTCAGCGGTGGTTGAAAAAAACACAGAGGGAGAGATCACGTCGCTTCCTCCTTCCTGTGTTTACACAGGAGGAGGAAGTGCACTGCAGGGGGAGCGCGCGCATTGGCCGAGAGCGATCCGGAGGGGGCGGACAAAAACGAATAGCCGCCCCCTCTTGTCGGATCGCTCCTGCAGCCGCGCGGACCACCGTATGTACGGGGGGGGGGGGGTCCGATCGGACCCCCGATCCCCCCCCAAGGCACCAACGTATATATACGTTGATGTGCCTGTCGGTGCCATTCTGCCAACGTAAATGTACATGCGGCGGTCCTTAAGTGGTTAATAGAGTAAGAGGTTTGAGAGATAATTTTCCTTACTAAATAAAAGTTTATACACATCCATGTTGCAAGCTACTGATCTGAGTTTTGCTTGCAACAAGTAGATGGTGGTAAAAGAGATTAAAGATGAATTCCACATACATTTGTACATAGTTACATTGATCCAGCTGGGACGCAACGTAACTTTATATCAGTGGTGGCTGGTGCTCACAATTTTTTGGGGTTTGCACAAACTGAAAAATTAAACTGCTAGTAATGCAGGATTATAAATAGCCATTTATCAGGTGATTATGTATCATTACTGCTAGATAAAACGGTGCCATCAATTGCGGCCTCACTGTACCCATCTTATGCAGCCTCACTGTGCCCGTCACAGTAGGTCAATCACATCCACATTTCACTTAACATAAGGTGTCCTCAGAGTTCCTCATTACAGCAGGTGCCTCCCTTTACATCAAGTGTCCCAATCAAAAACCCTCCTTAGCATCCCCCTATACATCAGGTGTCTCCCTCAGAGTCCTCCTTTACATCAGATGTCCCCATCAGAGTCCTCCTTTACATTAGATGTCCCCATCAGAGTCCTCCTTTACATCAGATGTCCCCATCAGAGTCCTCCTTTACATCAGATGTCCCCATCAGAGTCCTCCTTTACATCAGATGTCCCCATCAGAGTCCCCCTTTACAAAAAAATCCTAATGCACTGCCACCTAAAGATAATTGATGCTCACAAATTATTAAAGAACATAAATAAATAAGTGTTGTGCTGCTGAGATAAAGGACCAATGATTGGCAATCAAATTAGCTCATTATGTATATGTAGAATGTATAAAAAATAAGTGTTGCGCTGCTGAAAGGAAAGACAAATAAATTGTGTCAATTAACAAAGTAAATTAATTAGTTTACGTGATATATCCGATATACTGTATATAAACCACACAATAAACAAATATAAGGTGCCAAACAAATAACAGTCCCAGCTAATATCACTGTGCAATGTCCATATGATTCCACAATACAGTCCAATATTACTTCTGTGTTGAGGCAGAGTTTCTCAACCCCAGTCCTCAAGGTGCCCCGACAGGTAAGGCTGGGTTCACACTACGATTTTCCCATCCGTCAGCCGCATACGATTTATATGAAAAAACGTATGCGGCTGAAACGGATTGAACCGTACGTAAACGTATGCGTTTATAAAACGTATACGGTTTCAAAAGTGCGTACGGTTCCATCCCGTTTTGATTAAAAAAACGCATACGTTTTTGGAATTAGTGTCATTTAATAAAGATTTTCTTGTTTTGAAAATGTGCATGCGCAGACGAAAAACGCATACGGTTTATACGTATGGAACCGCACATATGTGCGTTTTCCATTGACTTTAATGTTAAAAAAAACGTATGCGTTTGCCATACGGTTTCAAAAACGGACTCAAAACCGTGGTCGAACACGGTTTTGTGTACTGTTAAAAAACGTTTTGCCAGCAAATCGTACGCACCCGGATGCATCTGAGTGCATACGATTTGCAATGCATTGTCTATGTATGCGTTTTCCCGTACGGGCCCGTACGTTTTCAAAACTGAAATCGTATGCGGCTGATGGACGGGAAAATCGTAGTGTGAACCCAGCCTAATGTTTTCAGGATTTCCCTCAGATGAAACAGCTGTGGTAATTACTAAGGCATTGAAACTGATCAAATCACCTGTGAAAAATAGAAAAATAATGGAAAGCCTGAAAACATGACCTGTGGGGGGGGGGGGGGGGGGGCCTTGAGGACTGGAGTTGAGAAACACTGTTAAGGAAGTTATACCACAACTCCAGTGACACACTCCACATTCAATACTGATCCACCTCTGTGTAAAGATGTGCCCTCACCCTACAATATGGACCCATAAATATATACAGGTCATGCACACCTTCTACAAAACATCAGGGTGAACTGAGAGGTGCAGGAGCTCTCGCCAGATCAAATCATGTGTGTACCACTTTAAGGGACTGGTTTCAGCTTGCTCAGTGACTAAAGTGCTCAGAACAAACAAAAGCCGCCATAGTCACTATTTATTTTAATTTCATTTGAATAGTTTTCCTTAACCACTTCCCGACCGCCCACCGCAGGTATACGTCGGCACTTTAGAGATGGATATCTCGGTAACGGCAGCAGCTGCTGCCACAACCGAGATATCCATCTCTTCTGTGGGCGGTCGGGTAAACGATAATGGCGGTCTCCGCGACGGAATCGCCGCGAGATCGCCGTTATCGGTGGCGGACGAGCGTCCCCCCCCCCTCCCGCTGCGCTCCCACGCTCTCCGCCGCTTACCGGAGCCGTCGGTAGCGGCGGAGGCGATCGGGTGCGCTCGTCTGGTCAGCGGGGATGCGAGTGAGGGAAAAAATTTCCCTCGTCCATCCCCGTAGCTCTGCTGGGCGGAAGTGACGTCAAACGTCAGTTCCAAACAGCGTCTTAAAGAGACATTTTTTTTTAAATGTCATTTGAAAAATGACATTTACATTTTTTTTTTTTTTTTTGCATTTTAGCCTAAATATGAGATCTGAGGTCTTTTTGACCCCAGATCTCATATTTAAGAGGACCTGTCATGCTTTTTTATATTACAAGGGATGTTTACATTCCTTGTAATAGGAATAAAAGTGATAATTTTTTTATTTTTTTTATTTTAGTGTTAAAAATTGGTAAAATTAATACAAATAAATACGAAAACAAAAAAAAAAATTTTTAAATCGCCCCGTCCCGACGAGCTCGCGCGCAGAAGCGAACGCATACGCGAGTAGGCCCGCATATGAAAACGGTGTTCAAACCACACAAGTGAGGTATCGCCGCGATCGTTAGAGCGAGAGCAATAATTCTAGCCCTAGACCTCCTCTGTATCTCAAAAAATGCAACCTGTAGAATTTTTTAAACATCGCCTATCGAGATTTTTAAGGGTAAAAGTTTGACGCCATGCCACGAGCGGGCGCAATTTTTAAGCGTGACATGTTGGGTATCATTTTACTCGGCATAACATTATCTTTCACAATATGTAAAAAAATTGGGCCAAATTTATTGTTGTCTTATTTTTTAATTTAAAAAAGTGAATTTTTTCCAAAAAAAGTGCGCTTGTAAGACCGCTGCGCAAATACGGTGTAACAAAAAGTATTGCAATGACTGCCATTTTATTCTCTAGAGTGTTAGAAAAAAAAAATATATAATGTTTGGGGGTTTTAAGTAATTTTATAGCAAAAAAAAATGTTTTAGTCTCGTAAACACCGAATCTGAAAAACAGGCCCGGGGCTAAAGTGGTTAAAGTAACAAGATAGTGTTTTACAAAGCACATTTTTAGAACAATAGTGCAAATAAGTATTCATGTTATTGCAAATACAAAAATGTGTTTCCTTCAAAAGGCTGCCAAGTTTAAAACATCTTAACATCAAATAGAGAGATCCCAACCTTAATTCTCTTGGGTGAGAGTACCAGCAGGAATAACAGCATAAAATATAGGGATGAAAATCAGTAACAAAAGAGCAGAGGAATGCACATCCGACCCATTAGGGCCATTTGGGGGGTATTTGTGTTGTCTTGGCATTTTAAGACCTCAAGAAATTTGATAGTACATCAGAATCAATTTAAAAAAATACTGTATATCCCATAGTTTGTAGATTCTATAACTTTCACACAGACTAAAGAATATACATTCATTTTGGTTATTTTTACCTGGGCAGAAAGGGGGTAAAAGTGCCCATTATTGGGGTGTTTAATGACAGTCATAAAAGCGGAACTTCACTCTCTCAATCAACATTGACTATTTTGAACCCTTACTTCTAGCATTAGTGAATAGATAGGAAAGTATATCATAATAACTTGTTTTAAACTGTTTTTTTTTTTTTTTTACATTTCTCTGGTTACTTTCCTCACTTTCATGCCTAGGCAAATGATGTCATACATCCCAGGTGTCTTCAGGAGGGGTTTCTTAGCTAAGCACACCCAAAGTTAAAGACAAATGGATTCCAAGAAGTAAATGCTACAGGAGTCATTTGCCCTTACTTAGAATGGCAATGGCCAGAAATGCTAGGGGGCATTTTTCAAAGTGATTTATCTGCAAAATAAAGCATGGAGATAGATGGATGTTACATTTATTTTAAATATTAAAAATGAAAGAGCGCTTTTGGTTTGTGGTGCTCAGATACAGTGTAATTCTGCTTTAATAACATCTCCATCAGACACAGCTTCCATTCTTCAACAGGGGTCATCAACCAGCTTGCACAATGAAAGCTAGTTGAATCCTTTGAGTTACAGAAAGCAGCCATTAAAATAAGATCTAAAAAACACACAATTGCCAAGTTTGAAGCTGTTGCTAACTTTAGGCCCCTTTCAAACTGAGGAGTTTTTCAGGCGGTATAGCGCTAAAAATAGCGCCTAAAAAACAACTGAAAAACTCCTGCCCAGCATTCTCAATGTGAAAGCCAGAGGCATGCTCGGAAGCAATGAACTTCATTTTTCTCAGCACGTTGTAGTGTTTTACGTCACCGCGTTTTGGCACGATCGGATTTTTGACTGATGGTTTGTAGGCAAGACGGATGAAAGTCAGCTTCATCGGATATCTGATGAAAAAATCCATCAGATTAGATTCCATCAGATATCCGATCATGCCAAATGCTTTACAGGGTTGGCTTTACAAGAAATGGTTGGCTTTACAAGAAGTGGCTTTACAGGGTTGCAGGAGGATTATGATACCCACATAATTTACTATCTTTCAACTGACAAACATATTTATTTATAATTTGGGCAGACGATGTTTCAGACAAATTCACTATGTTCATATTTGAAGTAGTTTTAAAGGACCTAATGCATGAAGTTAAAAAACAAGCATTCTGTATGCAGCGGCCCCCCACAGCCCCCCTAATGCTCACCTGAGATCCCTTGCAATCCAGCGATGTATACAAGAGCTGAGCTTCTCCCGGGTCTCTCATTTGCAATTGGCTGAGACAGCAGCAGGGGCCATTGGCTCCTGCTACTGTCAATCACAGCCATTGAGCCAATGAGCAGAAAGCAGGGGGTGGGGCAGGGATGCTGCTTTGTGTCTGATGAATGCATAGAGTGGGCCTCGGGATCGAAGCACACACCAGTGCCCCCAGAGCAAGCGGCTTGTTATTAGGGGCACTGGCTGAAGAGGGTGAGCCAGGAGCGTCGGCAGAGGACCCAAAAAGAGGGAGATTGGAGCATCTTTGTGCAAAACCACTGCACAGAGCAGGTAAGTATGACATGTTTGTTATGTTTAAAAAAACTAAAAAATTAACATTTATAGATTAGTATTATTCTCATAATAGTGATAATCTGACAACACAGACCCAGCTGCAATGGAAGCAAAAAACACAGAAAGCCTAATGAACACAGTAATTTTCTAGTTATTTTAAATAGCCCTATATTGATGACACTTTTTATAGTGTCTATAAAAAGTAATCAATTAAAAAAAATATTTGCCTTTTATTACCATCGAACATTGAAGCAAAGTGGACAGAATATGGTTCTTTTTTTCTTTTTACAAATATCAACAGAAATATACTCTTGTCAATGTTATTTAAATTCGGCGGAGTAACGTAAATGAGCAACGTTACGCCAGAATAAAGATTCGCCCATCTACCTGAATCTGGCCCTTTGTTGTTATCTGGTTTGAGTCCTTTGAGTAAGCCTAAGTAGAATACGCCATTTGAATTTGTTATTTTAAATAAATCCGTTGGATATGTATTTTATTTTGTAAACCAATTTTCTGGTCTGTGTATATTTTCTTTAATGGTATTTGTGATATTGTGAGCATGCAGCCTGCAATCCCATGTCCAGTTCTTGGCAGATATGGAGCTTTGCTATACTTTTTTTTATTATTCCTTATCAACTTAATTAACTGTACTCCAAGGAAATTCATTGACATGGGAATGTTCTTATATTCATTTCCACGCTCTTCAATCACCTTTTTTATGCAGTTGTCTGGAATTTGTCCTTACGGTGTGAGGTTATTCCATTATACGGACTTACATGTGTTTTTATGCTGCAATCACTTGAGACCCCTTGGCGCACACAGGAGATCTCCATCTCAATATATATGTAACGGTGGAACAGAATTGGCTGCGCAAGCGATGATTTTGATGTGTTATTGTACAGGGGGTGTATACACATGCCATCTATTAATCTTCTGTTGTACTGAAATTAATTTAAATCCATTTTGCGGGATCCATTTAAAACCATCTATTTTTGATGACCAGTCTGTAATGTACACTGAAAATAAATACCATTTATGTTCAGTGTACAATTACAGAATCCCCATAATTAGCATATTTTTTTTTTTTTACAATCTAATCACAATATGTTGGTACCCTTCTCCTGTGTTTTAGAAATACAGTATACAGACACACACAGACATATGGTAATGTATCATTTATACAAAGGCTAAAGGAAAAAAATATAAATTTGTAAATTGGTAAAAATCTAATTTTTCAATACAATGTACATCAGTTGACCAAATGACTAGTTATTCCGCATTTTTTCTATCAAGTCATCAAAGGTCTCGTAACATTGCCATCCATATTCCGAGGAAAAGTGTTGACTATATTAATGTTTTATATTGAATAATTTACTGTCTATTTTTTTTTTAAGATTATACAATTTTTCATGTCATTGTTTTAACCACGTGCTGCACGCTCACAGTAGATTTACTGCAAGAGGGTGGCACAGTCAGGCACCGCAACGTACCCACATGTCAACAGTGTACTTCCTGGTTTAGTGGTGCACATGTATGAGCCCCCTGCTAACCTGTGCCGTGATTGGACACAGCACTAGTTTGTCAGAAGGTTACAGGCAATGATTAGCGTTTTACACGTGCTGATCAGCTGTTTACAAACACACAGAATTTTGTACGCAGACAGCGTTCAGGCTGTTTTTTCTCCCTGAAATCAGCCAAATCTGTGAGTAAAAAGGGCACATTACACTTGTTAGACACACAATTAACCCTTTGATTGCCCCTTCCCAGCCAGTGTCAGTATATAGTAGTATTACTTATCACTGTATTGGTGTCACTAGTGAGGTCAGTTAGACTACTTTCACACTTCGGCGGCGGTAAAATGGCGCTCATTTAAACGGCGCTCTACCATCGTTTTAGCTGCGCTTTTAACCCCCCACTGGTGGCCAAATGAGTTAAAAGCTCCCGTGTTGCAGCACTTCCGAATCGCTTTTCAGGCGCTTTAAAAGAGTTGCTTATTCAATCCAATGACAAAGGGCGGTTTAGGAGCAATGTATACAGAGCTCCAAAACCGCCCAAAACATGCTGCTTGAATGACTTTTTTCTGCCCCCAAAAGCGCAACGCACCAGTGTAAAAGCAGCCTTTCACACTGGGGTGGCATGGGAGGCACTTTACAGGCGCTATTAGAGCCAAAACCCCTTGAAACTGCCTATAGCCCAGGTTCACACTGGGCTGTGGGATTGAAGCCATGTAATTCAGTTAAACTCGCATGATTTCACTCCCGCTTGTCAGTCCCAGTTTCTGCACAGATGTCGATGTAAATCGCGGGCTTAAATCTCAAAAAGTAGTACAGAAACTACTTTTTTGGAATTGATGCGTCGTTGCACCAATTAGGACAGTGTCATTGCCGGCAAATGTGGACGAATTGACATGTCAAATCGCACCAGTGTGAAAGTAGCCTGGGAGCTGCGGTGGCTCAACGCGATTGTCACTGCGCTGACAAGCCGTTCACTTGACAAGCCAAGGGTTCGGATCCCGGTCTCGGCTGCATGTGAATTGAGTTTGGTGGTCTCAGCCTGGCTCCGGTGGGTGTGCTATGCGAGGTAAGCCTGCGCTTAGTACGCCCACCCCCCTCCCACAAAACCACCACACTTACACGCACTCTAAATTGGGTTAACATGCACGCACTTTGGTCACGCGGTCTCTAAAAAAAGAGAGGCGAAGGACTGGCTGAGCGGGCTAGATCCTCTCACTCCCTCATAGGGGAGTCCCTCTGCCCCGTTGGGCTTCAAAGCGGAGCAGGTAGGGCGGGCTGTGTGGGAGGACCCCCTCACACCCGCCATTGCCACCCGGGGGCATGGAGAAAAGATGGCAGATTGCCTCTGGGGGAGGCCTGCCTACTCCCAACTCATGCAGTCTGGCTCCTCTCTCGAGTACACGCACAATATACACTTTAAAAAAATAAAATAAAAAAGAAAGTAGCCAGTGTCCGTTAACGCCATCTTATCAGTCACAGTATAGGCCGCTGATCACCGCCAATACTAGTATAGTGTCTGCACAGATCAGTATCTTGATCACAATCAAAACTATACTGGTTTACCCAATAAAATAGTGTCCCAAGACATGTAGCAGAAAACATTTTGCCTAAATTTATGAAGACATTTGATTGTATTGGACATGTTTTTAACAGAAAGTAGGATATGGTTTTTTTTCTTACTTTTTTTTTGCCCTTAGATATGTGGTAAACAAATACCCTAATGGTCGATATATGCCAAGGCCATGACATAATCTAAATGAATCAAGATGGGATGACAAAAGATGAGACTCTAAAGCCTCGTACACACGATTGGATTTTCAGTGGCATACAAAACGGCAAATAATTGTTGGCAAACAAATCCGAAACTACCGTTTTTTTTAAACTGTTTAGCGCCACCCTTTGGGCAACTTCTGCTAATGTTTTGTTATGGTGAGCATTGCTGCGTGTTTGTACTTTGGATTTTTTTTTGGATGGACTTGTGTACACACGATCGGAAAATCCAACATCCCACATTTGTTGTCAAAAAATTTCACAGCATGCTATCCCACATTTGTTGTCGGAAATTCCACCAACAACAGCCTGTCATCACACAATTCCCATTGGAAAATCTGATCGTGTGTACGGGCCTTAATAACGGCAAACTGCCCCACAGCAATAGTGTGCCTAGGGCCTCTTAGGAGCCTGACATGCTGTTATCCATAGTAAGGATCTTCCAGAAGATGGGAAGGTAAAAATTTCCAGATTCCAGAGCTGGCTTCCTAGACCACCAAACCAGGAACAACCTGGTCCTTGGTTATGAATTAATCCACACAAGAAACTGATAGACTTGTCCTACAATGACATAATAATGTAATGTTAGAGGTTTGGCGATAAACTGGGAAAGGCGATTCCTAAAATTAGAGAGCTTGAGACCAGAAATGTCAAAGTTTCTCCTAAGGAAGGAACACTCGTGCCTGAGCTGAGTTCAATACTAAACCCAAAAATCCCCACTGAAGCATAGCTTCTAACAATGATTTTGAAGGTTCACGATTCACCTGAACCACTGCATTCTCTGGACAGTCACAGCCATGGTGGCCAACAGAAGCCTGTACTGATTATTTCTCTCAACAGAGGTTCATCTAAATACCCAACAATGTGTATTCTACAAGAGTGCAACAGAGCATTTACTGGGGAAGCCATCTGGACTGAGGGGCAATTTTACAAACATGTGAAGTAGAGGTTCCACAGCATAAATAGGAAACAGAGAGCACCGGAAGATGGGGACATGCAAATGCATGCCCTTGATGTCTAGAGAAGCCAGGAAATCTACCTGGTGAGGGGAGGTGAATACAAATTTGGTGGATTCCAGGAATAATTTCTGGACTTAAAAGAAGACTTGCACAGCTTATTGATCCTAGATGAAGACATATCATCGCTTAAATTGGGTAATATGAAAAGGTTAGGGTAAAACCCTTTCAACAGCGCCCTAACAGGAAAGGCATCCTTGTCCTGATCTAGAGGATCCAAGAGAGTTTGATGGACATAAGCCAACTTGTGCAGTGACACAAGAAGGATGGAAGATAATAAACAGAGAAGGGATTGAGGAGCGAAAACACATGTGGAGTGCTAAGGTTCCACCTCCTGAACCCAAACACTGGGGATAAGACAGACACCCCACTATAGTTTCAGAACTGTGAATGGTTATGAATTGTTCCACCACAGGGACGGAGGAAAAAAAGATCTGCTTCAGAAGACCCAGCAAAGCTGTATGGAGAACTGCTCATCTGTGTTTATGTGCACATACTGAAAATACAAGTTAGTTTCCTGTAAATATTTATTACTTTTATTGAGCACACAGAAAATTGATGATTTACCAATAATTACACACCTTCATTTTCCTCTCCATTGCTGCTTGCTTCTGCCATTTCTGTTCCATCCAACTCAGATTCGCAGCCTATCTCCAGTGTCCCATCAGCTGGACAACTAGACTCTTCTTTCTGATAGAAACATTAACAGACAGAAATTATAGTAAACAAACAGAAAAAGTTAATCTGAACAAATTCAAAGCCAACAACCTTTATAAATATGTTTTAGTCAACCCACTACTCTACTTAGCTTAAAGGACAACTTTTTTTTAGCTCCCCTATGCACCAATATAGCATATCACATACCATGATATTGCAAAAAATATCAAAGCTTTCCATAAAATCTACAGACACGTACCTTACTGTACTACATCAATGATTCCAAACGTATCCATCGCTTCTGTCTTGCGTCCTAACAGACTGTAGGTCATGACACCCAAAGGAGTTGATTGGCTGACCTCATTAGCACTCACCCTGCATCATCCACCCTCCCATTCCCAGATGCACGTTTATTAAATGAAATGCAATCAGCAATCAGATTGCATAGTGTATGGCAATCGCCCAAAGGAAGCTTCAGAACTTTAAGAGCCGACCTTGGTGTGTTTTTTACTGTGATTTTTGGTGCAGCACATTTCTGAAATGCAAGGAATGTGAATGTAGCCTCATTGTTCATGTGTTATCGCACCAATTTCACTTCCAGGCCCCATTCACATCTAGCATAGTGGGAGTAAATGTTTTGTGTCTCGTTTTTCCTGTGACCCGTATAGGGCAGCCTGCTGATTTAACCACTTAAGCACTGCTCACTATATATTATATATTATATATATACATAATTTTTTTTAAAGATGGATATCTCGGTAATGGCAGCAGCTGCTGCCACAACCGAGATATCCTTCTCTTCAGTGAGCGGTCCGGTCAACGATAATGGTGGTCTCCGCGGCGGATTCACTGCGAGATCACCGTTATCGGCGGCGGGAGAGGGGCCTCTCCCCTGCTCGTCTGGGATACGAGTGAGGGCAAGATGGCCCCCACCCGTCCCCATAGCATAGCAGGGCAGAAGTGACGTCAAAACGCATTTTTGCATTTTTGTCTAAATATGAGATCTGAGGTCTTTTTGACCCCATATCTCATATTCAAGAGGACCTGTCATGCTTTTTTCTATTACAAGGGATTATTAATTTTTACACTAAAATAAAATAAATAGATCAAGTAAAGAAAAATAAATAAGAAAACGAAAACATTTTTTAAAGAGCCCTGTCCGACGAGCTCGCGCACAGAAGCGAACGCATACGTGAGTAGCGCTCGCATATGAAAACGATGTTCAAACCACACAAGTGAGGTATCACTGCAATCGTTAGAGCGAGAGCAATAATTCTAGCCTTAGACCTCCTCTGTAGCTCAAAAAAAAGGGATTTTTAAATACAGCTTACCTGTAAAATCCTTTTCTTGGAGTACATCACGGGACACAGAGCGGCATATTCATTACTATGTGGGTTATATGGAGTACCTTCAGGTGTGGACACTGGCAATCTCAAACAGGAAGTCCCCTCCCTATATAACCCCCTCCCCTAGAGGGAGTCCCTCAGTTTTGTAGCAAGCAGTATGCCTCCCAAAATGGTCACCCAAAAGAGGGGTGGGAGCTCTGTGTCCCGTGATGTACTCCAAGAAAAGGATTTTACAGGTAAGCTGTATTTAAAAATCCCTTTTTCTTTCTCATACATCACGGGACACAGAGCGGCATATTTATTACTATGTGGGATGTCCGAAAGCAATGCTTTAATGAGGGGAGGGAGACATCTTCCAAAGAAGGATTCAATTTAGAGGTAAACTCAAATAATAATAATAATTCCAACTTAGTCAAGAAAAAACTTTTTTTTTTTTTTTTTTTTTTTTTTTTTACAACCAAGGGTGCTTCTGATCCCGAGGATCTCAAACTGCAGCCTGTAGTACTGCCTGTCCAAAGGCAGAATCTGCATTCCTTCTCACGTCTAGTTGATAAAACTTTGTAAACGTGTGGACTGATGACCACGTCGCTGCCTTGCATATCTGAGCCATAGAGATCTGATGGTGTGCTGCCCAGGAGGCGCCCATGGCCCTGGTAGAATGGGCCTTTACCGACAAAGGAGGAGGCAACCTCTTCAAACCGTAGGCTTAAATGATTAATTGTCTAAGCCATCTCGAGATGGTGGATTTTGCAGCTGCCTGCCCCTTCTTGGGGCCATCTGGTAGAACGAACAACACATCTGTTTTCCGGATCTTTTCTGTAGCTTTAAGATAGGCCTTCATGGCCCGGACAATATCCAAGGTATGCAGCAACCCCTCCTTTCTAGATGTGGGTTTTGGAAAGAAGGATGGAAGTACCAAATCCTGGTTCAAGTGAAATTTGGATATAACCTTTGGTAGAAAGGAAGGATGGGGCCGGAGAACTGCCCTGTCCTTATGCAGAACGAGATATGGTTCCTTACACGATAAGGCTGCTAATTCTGACACTCTCCTGGCCGAAACTATGGCGACCAAGAAAACCAACTTTCTTGTCAGTAAGACTAAAGGAATCTCAGCCAACGGCTCAAAGGGTTGTTTCTGTAAAGTGGACAGGACAAGATTTAAGTCCCATGGACAAATTGGTGACTTGACAGGAGGATTAATACGCAAGACCCCCTGTAAGAAGGTCTTTACCAGCGAGTGGGTGGCCAGCGGCCTCTGAAACCACACTGACAGAGCTGAGATCTGTCCTTTGATTGTGCTTAGTGCCAGGCCTTTATCCACTCCTAGCTGGAGAAAACTTAACACCCTATCAATAGTATATTTGCGGGAATTCCATCTTTTGGATTCACACCAGCCTACGTAGTTCCTCCACACCCTGTAATAAATCACCCTGGAGACCGGCTTTCTAGCCCTAATCAGGGTAGGAATTACCTGCCTAGACAGACCTCTACCCCTGAGAATCAGGGATTCAGCCTCCAGGCCGTCAAATTTAGACGCCGTAATGTAGGGTGGAGGATCGGGCCTTGTGAGAGTAGGTCTGGTTGTAGAGGAAGAGTCCAAGGGTCTCCCACTGCCATCTTCAGGACTAGTGAGTACCAAGTCCTCCGGGGCCAAGCCGGAGCTACTAGAATGACTGGCTTGTGCTCCACTCTGATCTTGCGCAACAGGCGAGGGAGTAACTGTAGCGGAGGGAATGCATATAGAAGTTTGAATTGATGCCAAGGGCAAACCAACGCATCGGTTCCGCAGGCCATAGGATCCCTCGCTCGAGACACGAACCTGTCTAGTTTCTTGTTGAACCTGGATGCCATTATATCTACGTCTGGCATTCCCCACCTCTGGCAGATTGTCTGAAAAACCTGGGGATGCAGAGACCACTCCCCTGGCAACAGACTCTGGCGACTTAAGAAGTCTGCCTGCAGGTTGTCCACTCCGGGAATGAATATCGCTGAAATGCAGGGTACATGAACCTCTGCCCACTGAAAAATCAAGCTCACCTCCCTCTGAGCGGCCCGACTCCTGGTTCCCCCTTGGTGGTTTATGTATGCCACCGCCGTGGCATTGTCTGACTGGATTCTCACCGGGAACCCCTTTAATCTGGAGGTCCATGCCAGAAGGGCTAGGCGAGCAGCTCTGATCTCCAAGATATTGATGGGGAGCTGCCTCTCTGCTTTCACCCAAGTTCCCTGGCGAGAGAACCCCTCGAAGACCGCCCCCCAGCCTGCCAGGCTGGCGTCTGTGGTAACTACCTTCCAGACAACAGGGCTGAAGGATTTTCCCTTTAGAAGATTCTGGGGGTTCAACCACCAGGCCAGGCTTTGTCGGACCCTTGATGATAGCGTCAAAGGGGACTCTAAGGCATGTGCCCTCTTGCCCCAGGCTGCTAGAATGGCTGCCTGTAGGACGCGAGTGTGGATCTGAGCGTATGGTACTGCCTCGAACGTGGCCACTAGCTTGCCTAGTAATCGCATACACAGGCGAATAGTTGTTTTTTTCTTGTTTAGAACCAACTGAACCAACCCCTTGATAGCCTCGATCTTTACCAGGGGCAGGAACACCCTTTGCTGTTCTGTGTCTAACCTCATGCCGAGGTATTCCAACTGCTTTGTAGGCTGGAACGCTGACTTTCCCCGGTTTAGGACCCAGCCGAATTCTTCGAGGTACCGAACCGTGAGGTTTACTGCCTTTTGCAGACCCGGCCGTGAGTGATCTATGATTAAAAGGTCGTCCAAGTATGCTAGGACTGTGACCCCTTGGATCCTTAAATTGGCCAGAACTGGGGCTAGGATCTTCGTGAATACCCGGGGGGCCGTGGCCAGCCCGAAGGGGAGCGCCCTGAATTGGAAGTGTCGCTGCCCCACCGCGAAGCGTAAAAATCTTTGATGCGACTGAAAGATTGGTACATGAAGGTAAGCATCCTTTATGTCTATGGAGGCCAGAAAATCGTCCTTCTGAAGCGCGGCGGCTGCTGACCGGATGGATTCCATCCGGAAGGAACGAACCCTTAGGTAACCGTTTAACCTCTTTAGGTCCAAGATTGGCCTGACATCGCCGTTGGGCTTTGGTATAACAAAGAGATTGGAATAGAAACCTAGCCCTTGCTCTTGGGCTGGCACCTCTATTATTACGTCCTGGCAGAGCAGGTGATCCAAAGCTGCCAGCAATGAGGCTTTCCTTGCTGGATCCCTTGGTAGCCTTGATTCTTGAAAATGAGGCGGAGGATACCTTAGAAACTCCAGTCTGTAGCCTGTGGTTACAGATGCCCGGACCCATTTGTCGGGGATCTTGGCTTCCCAAACTTCTGAGAAGAAACAAAGCCTTCCCCCCACTCGCGAGAGTGGGGGCGCCCCTTCATAAGGCAGACTTAGGGGCTGTCTTTGTCGGCTTGCGATACCATGGCCTCTTACCCCCAGGGGCCTGTCCCTGCGATCTACTGTTAACGTTGGATCGTGCAGGCGGCCGTCGATACTGCCTGGAATTTGAGGGCCCCGAGACAGGAAAGAGCTGCCTTTTAAATGTAGGACCCCGGAATGTCTTTTTGACTGGTAAAAGGGTACTCTTGCCATTTGAAATAGTCTGAATATACTTATCCAGATCCTCTCCGAAGAGTCGTCCTCCATGGAAGGGAAACCCTGCCAGAAGCTTTTTGCATGGGGGCTCCGCCGCCCAGTTCTTCAACCATAAGAGCCTTCTCATGTGCACCAAAAATAGTGATAACCGAGAGGCCTGCTGGATGGAATCTTTTATAGCATCTACAGCAAAACACAGAGCTCTGGGAATGTCAGAAAACTCTTCTGCTTGTTGGGTAGGCATGTCCTTTAACATTTCTTTTGTCTGGTCTTTTAACGCCTGACAAACACCAATCGCAGCCACAGCTGGCTGTACCACTGCTCCTGCCGTAGCAAAGGATGCTTTTAAAAGTGTCTCTAACCTTTTATCAACCGGATCTTTAAACATATGTATGTTTTCCACCGGGCAAGTTAGTGATTTATTCACACATGAGATGGCTGCATCCACTACTGGGAGCCTCCACCTCTTGGAGAATTTTTCCTCCATGGGGTAAATGACCGCAAATCTTTTCGGTGGCAGAAAAATCCTGTCCGGCCGTACCCAATCCTGAAAGATCAATTCCTCCAAGAGAGGATGGACCGGAAAAACTGCGTTGCTTAACGGAGCTTTCAAAGAGCCCAGAGAGGATACCGGAGGAACCTGAGGCTCTGGCAATGGTAAACTAAATGCCGAGCGGACCATGTCCGTCAAAGACTGTACCCACAGTCTTTCTGTCTGGGAGTCTGAAAATGGTTCCTCAGAGGCAGATCCCTCAATCCCTGAACCCTCTTGGTTCAGGTCTAGTTGATCCTCCTGTGATTCCAATTCCTCCGGAGAGAGAATCTCAGCATCTGAGGATACACCTCTTGGTGATGGGGATCTAACCCGTTTCTTACCAGGAATAGCTCTAGCGATCAAGGCTGCTATTCTCTCTTCTAGCCCCCCTAGGGATACGGCTAGCATCTCCTCTGTGATAAACACAGGGCTGGGCTGATCTGGGCCAGCCTCCGCACCAGATCCCCCTAATGGCTCATCCAAGGCGCCCTTTATGTTAATAAGTTGCGGGGAAAGTATCGGCATATCATCAGAATCAGAAGGGGAACCCCTTTGTTTTTTGGTCTTTTTTGTACCCTTTGACCCCGAACCTTTGGAAGCCATAATACAAAATCGAGGGACTCCGCCCACACAACAGACTGTAGTGGCCAGGAGTACAAAACCAGAGCTTAGGGGACAATAGATCACTAATGCCCAAAAACTGATGGGATCCCGTATGTTTTTCTCTTTTTTTTTTTTAAATATATATTATATATATTTTTCTTTTTTAAAACATACAGTGACCCCAAACTTAGTTTGCCAGCCTCCAACCTGCTGCAAAAAGGGGAATTTCTTGGCTTAACAAAAAAGGCATTGGAACAAAGTCCAGCATGTACTACCCCTCTTCCGCCACCGGGAGTCACTGTTCTGCCGCTCTGCGTCCTCTCCTTCTGAAATCAGCCTCAGACTGAGCACTGACAATGCCTGCTGATCTATAACAGCACAAGGCGCGCCCCTGTATGACGCCGCAGGCACGCCCCCCCCCGCCCTCCTGTCTGAACGGCGCGAAAAACGTCTATAAGACGTGCGCGCGCGCGTATGCCGGAACAGGAGGAACATGGAGGAGCCAGGACTGCAGAAACTGCTGGAGACCCAGGACTGCAGAAACAGGCGGCAGATTCAAACCCCCGGCCAGGTAGGACTCTCCAAAAGGCCCCTAGGGATCCTTACTAGTCCTAGGAAGAAAGCAGCAGGTTAGCTAGCAACACATTCTTAGACAGGGGAACCTAGTGATGGGGGAAAAAAGGTGTCACCCTGTCTCTCTCAGACATAGTGAGCAAGGTTGCCCATGCAGAGCATACTTAGGCTATCCCCCCTTTTAGGTTACCCCGGAGAGCCTGCTGTCGAACCAAGTCCCGCAGGCTCCCCCTTACCTGCTCCATGCTGCAGGATGTTTGTCCAGCAAACTGATCCAATCTTCTCCCATCTCCGTGGGTAGCGTAGTAGACCTTCAGGCCCTGGGGTCCTATGAAGGTACCCACTGTCCTGGACCTATATAGCACCCTGGCAAACAGGAACTTATGGTTTTTACAAACTCCAAGTCCTGGGCCCAGGGTCCAGCCCTCCAAAGAGGAGCATTATAGGCAAAACCCCACGGTTTGGGGCCCTGGTACTGTCCACTTTGGCACTGAGGCTCCTTGGACAGATCCGGTTAGCCCGCCCTTAATCCCAAGGATGTGGAGCAAAGCTATTCCGTGACCAACACCTAAGACACTGGCGAAAAAACTGAGGGACTCCCTCTAGGGGAGGGGGTTATATAGGGAGGGGACTTCCTGTTTGAGATTGCCAGTGTCCACACCTGAAGGTACTCCATATAACCCACATAGTAATGAATATGCCGCTCTGTGTCCCGTGATGTACGAGAAAGAAATGCAACCTATAGAATTTTGGGCAGGCGTAATTTTGAAGCGTGACATGTTGGGTATCATTTTACTCTGCGTAACATTATCTTTCACAATATATAAAAAAATTGGCCTAACTTTACTGTTGTCTTATTTTTTAATACAAAAAGTGAATTTTTTTCCAAAAAAGTGCGCTTGTAAGACCGCTGCGCAAATACGGTGTGACAAAAAGTATTGCAATGACCGCCATTTTGTTCCCTAGGGTGTCTGAAAAAAAAAATATATATATATATAATGTTTGGGGGTTTTAAGTAATTTTCTAGTAAAAAAAAAAAAATTGTAATCTTGTAAACGGCAAATCTGAAAAACAGGCTTGGTCCTTAAGTGGTTAAATGGGCTGTGCTATGTGGCTTATGGGACATTAGCCTTTTGTGGTTTGCATGTTTTATACTGTGTGTTTTGCAGCATTTGGAATAGGAAACACAGAGCACCAGAAAATGGGGACGTGCAAATGCACTATGCTAGATGTGAATGGGGCCTGAAAGTAAAATTGGTGTATTAACACAAGAACAATGAAGCTCCATTCACATCTGTGCGTTTCCTTGCATTTCAGAAATGCTTTGCACCGAAAATCACAGTAAGAGAGCGCAGCCATACTTCACGCATGCGCAGTAGCGACCCGGCCATGAAAGGCTTCACGGCTGTGTTCCCATACGCCAGTAATGGTGGTGGCAGCACCTGACAAACGATGGAAACATCAGCTGCGGTGCTGACATCGCTGGACTCTAGGACTGCAAGTGTCTTAATATTAAAACTCAGCAGCTTCAGTATGTCTAGCTGCTGACTTAAAAAAAATTTGAGGAGAAGGTGAAACTCTGCATTAATGACCTTGATCTATTTAAAGCAGAGTGTGAAAAAAAAACAAAAAAACTTTAATGTGGCAATTTGATGAACTGGCTTTATTAGCAATTATCTCAACTAAACAGTCCAAGACAATCAATCAGAATTAAACTGGCACTACATCATGCTTCACAGCTGGGGTACAGTATTTGTATGAATGCGTTTCTGCAAACACAATTTCATTTTATGTCCTTACAGAAAACTGTTCCAGCAGTGCTGTGAAACAATACAAAATCAATAAGATGACCAAACTCAGGACAATGCACATTCTTGTTTTGCTTTGTTTGAGCAGTTATACTTTTAGTTTATTACACTTTATTCCTGACAAAGCCCTTGTATGGACGAAACATGTTAAATGGGTGGAGTTAGGCTCTATATATCCACTTATAGATATAAATTAGTATTAAATTTGTATTTTTTGGTAGAACCTCCAAACAGTATATATTGGCAATCATTGCAATATTTAAATAGTAAGAACAGAATGGCAATCATTGCAATATTTCATGTCATACTGTATTTGCACAGTGGTCTTTCAAACGCAGTTTTTGGGAAAAAATACACTTTAACGAATCTTAAAAAAAAAACACATTTTATATAATGTGAAAGATGATCTTACGCCGAGTAAATAGATACCCAATATGTCATGTATTGAAACGGTGCACGCTTGGCAACAAACTACGATACTTAAAAATCTCCGTAAACGTCACTTTAAACATTTTTACATTTTACCCGTTTAGAGTTAGAGGAGGTCTAGTACTAGAATTATTGCTCTTACTCCAACGATCGTGACGATACCTTATAAACTCTGTTTAAATATGCCGGCATGACTTCTGTGTGTGTTCGCTTCTGCACGCAAGCATGGAGGGATGTGGCGCTTTAAAAAAATAAGTCTTATTTATTTTACGTTTCATTTTTACACTGTCCCTTTATTTATTTTTTTCAATCACTTGTATTCCTTTTACAAGGAATGTAAACATCTCTTGTAATAGAAATAATCATGGCAGGTCTTTATTGAGCGATCTGGGGTCAAAAACACCAGATCTCTTATTTACCTTTAAAAGCAAGACACTTTGACTTAAAATAAATAAATAAATCATCTCTTTAAGCCTGAGAACCCGAAGTGGCATCGGAGGTTGCTCCAGTCCTTCAAGGGCATAAAAGCTGAGTGGGGGCTATCTTTCCCTCATTGGATCAGTTCCAGGCTTACTGATGGTAAGCTCTGAAACGACCAGGAAGCGGTGGGGGGGGGGGGGGGGTAGTCACCTCTCTCTCCTCCTCTAAAAGTGATCTTACGAGAAATCCGCCACTGGGACCACTTTTAACCACTTCAATACAGGGCTTTTATACACCCTTCCTTACCAGACCAATTTTTAGCTTTCAGCGCTCTCACACTTTGAATGACAATTACTCAGTCATGCTACACTGTACCCAAACCAAATTGTTATCATTTTTTCTCACAAACAGAGCTTTCTTTTAGTGGTATTTAATCACCGCTGGGCTTTATATTTTTTGCAATATAAGCGAAAAAAGAGAGAAATTTTTGGAAAACAAAAAACTTTTTTTTAGTTTCTAGTCTAAAATTTTGCAAATAAGTAATTTTTTTTCATAAATTTGGACCAAAATGTTTACTGCTACATATCTTTAGTAAAAATAATTAAAACAAGTGTATATTATTTGGTCTCTGTGAAAGTTATAGGGCCAGATTCATAACGTATTTACGTCGACGTATCTAGAGATACTCCGCCTAAATACTAAGAATAGCCGGCGTATCTTTTTTTGGTATTCAGAAAAGATGCACCGGAATTCTGCTAATATACGAGCGGCGTAAGTCTGTTACACCGTCGTATATTAGTTGCAGTTTTACATGAATCACGCCCCCACATTAATAATTTGAATTAGGCGCCCTTACGCTGAACACTTTACACTACGCCGCCGCAACTTATGGAGCAAGTGCTTTCTGAATAAGGCACTTGCCCATAAAATTTGCGGAGGCATAGCGTAAAGAGCATACGCTACGCCCACAGATATTTACGCAGTTTTCTCTGAATCTGGCCCATAGAGTCTACAAGCTATGGTGCAAATCATTGAAAAATGATCACATCTGATCTCACCTAAAGTACTGACAACCTATCTCATTTCTTGAGACCCTAACAAGCCAGGAAAGTACCCCCAAATTACCCCTTTTTGGAAAGCAGACATTCCAAGGTATTTAGTAATGGTGAGTTTTTTAAACGTGTAATTTTTTCACACAATTCTTGGGGAAAAAAGATCCCCCCCCCCCCCCCACAAAATTGTCATAAAAAGTTATTTCTCTTACACAGCACATGCATACTTGCAATGACACCCCAAAATACATTCTGCTACTCCTCCCGAGTATGGCGATACCACATGTGTGAGACTTTTACACAGCCTGGCCACATACAGAAGCACAACATTGAAGTAGCACCGTCAGGCGTTCTACAAGCATTTCTCAACCAGGTACTGGTTTCTGGCAGGCACTCTGGTGAGGTGGCAGGTACTCTGGTGGTGGGTACTCTGGTGGCAGGTGGTGAGGTGGCGGGTACTCTGGTGGCAGGTGGTGAGTACCCTGGTGGCAGGTACTCTGGTGGCAGGTGGTGAGGTGGCCGGTACTGTGGTGGGGAGAAATCTGGTGGGGGGAAATCTGGGGAGGTGGAGGGCATTCTGGTGAGGTGGCGGGTACTCGATGATAGGTACTCTTTATTTAGGGGGGGCAATCTGGGCACAGTAGTAAGTTGCAGATGTGTAACTAACTATTAGCTGATCTCCCCCTCACACTGGATCTGTGTGTGAAGAGGAGATCAGCAACAGTAAGTTGTGTTCACAGTGTTGCATTTACATTTAATGACCAGCTGTGATTGCACACAGCCGGTCACGTGGTAAAGAGCCAATTTCATTGGCTCTTTACTCTGATCGGGGATGGGATGTATCCAAAGGAAAAGCCTCAGCCCCGATCACCACACTTCGCACCCGAGCCCAGGGGCCCACAGCGGTGGCGAAAAGCCGAGGACGTCATATGACGTCCACCCAGGATGGGAGATCCCATCTGTGGACGTCATTTGACTATGGCTGGGTAATGAAGTGGTTAACTGACGCCGAATCGCCCATAAAACAAAATGATACCCAGGTTGTGGCAGCTAGCTACTGCCATAACAACGGTATTTAAACGTCAGAGTCTTGATGTAAATGTACTGTGGGCGGTCAAGCAAGTGGATATTTTTTTGTGCCGTTTATTATTAGGACTTTGCTAACTTTGAGGGAGTGATAGGTTTTGCCAGTTTGGTCAACATGATATGGGCAGTTAGAGTGGGGCAAAAAAGTATTTAATCAGCCACCAATTGTGCAAGTTCTCCCACTTAGAAAGATGAGAGGCCTGTAATTGTCATCATAGGTATACCTCAACTATGAGAGACAAAATGTGGAAACAAATCCAGACAATCACTATGTCTGATTTGGAAAGAATTTATTTGCAATTTATGGTAGAAAAAAAATATTTGGTCAATATCAAAAGTTCATCTTAATACTTTGTTATATATCCTTTGTTGGCAATGACAGAGGTCAAACGTTTTCTGTAAGTCTTTACAAGGTTGTCACACACGGTTGCTGGTATGTTGGCCCATTCCTCCATGCAGATCTCCTCTAGAGCAGTGATGTTTTGGGGCTGTCGCTGGGCAACACGGACTTTCAACTCCCTCCAAAGGTTTTCTATGGGGTTGAGATCTGGAGACTGGCTAGGCCACTCCAGGACCTTGAAATGCTTCTTACGAAGCCACTCCTCCTTTCCCCGGGCGGTGTGTTTGGGATCATTGTCATGCTGAAAGACCCAGCCACGTTTCATCTTCAATGCCCTTGCTGAGGTTTGCACTCACAATACATGGCCCCATTCATTCTTTCATGTACATGGATCAGTCGTCCTGTTCCCTTTGCAGAGAAACAGCCCCAAAGCATGATGTTGCCACTCCCATGCTTTTCAGTAGGTATGGTGTTCTTTGGTTGCAACTCAGCATCCTCTCTCTTCCAAACATGACGAGTTGTGTTTCTACCAAACAGTTCTACTTTGGTTTCATCTGACCATATGACATTCTCACAATCCTCTCCTGGATCATCCAAATGCTCTCTAGCAAACCTCAGACGGGCCCGGACATGTACTGGCTTAAGCAGGAGGACCTGTCTGGCACTGCAGGATCTGAGTCCCTGGTGGCGTAGTGTGTTACTGATGGTAGCCTTTGTTACGTTGGTCCCAGCTATCTGCAGGTCATACACTATGTCCCTTAGTGTGGTTCTGGGATTTTTGCTCACTGTTTTTGTGATCTTACGTGAAGCCCCAAATCGAGGGAGATTATCAGTGGTCTTGTATGTCTTCCATTTTCTAATTACCGGTATTGCTCCCAAAGTGGATTTCTTCACACCAAGCTGCTTGCCTATTGCAGATTCAGTCTTCCCAGTCTGGTGCAGGTCTACAATTTTGTTTCTGGTGTCCTTCAACAGCTCTTTGGTCTTCACCATAGTGGAGTTTGGAGTGTGACTGTTTGAGGTTGTGGACAGGTGTCTTTTATACTGATATCAAACAGTGCCATTAATACAGGTAATAAGTGGAGGACAGAGGAGCCTCTTAACCACTTTCCCACCACGCCATAAGCATTTTACTGCTATGGCGCGGTGGAGTTATCTTGGGACGCCGTCCTTCACTTCCGGGATTGCGCGTCCCCTGGGACGCGCTCGCGAAAGTGTCCGTGCTCGCCGGGTCTAGAAGACCCGGCGCATCATGGATCATGGTAAATTGCCACTGATCGCGGCCGTTTACCACGTGATCGCGCCGTCGAATGACGACGCGATCACTTGTAAACAAACCGGCGTCATTTGATGACGCCGGTTCCTCCCTCTCCTGCGTCTCCTCTCTGTACAGTGTGCGAGGAGAGGGGGGGGAGCGGGGTGTCAGCAGCTGAGCTGTGGCTGGATCTGTGACAAATGCAGTCACAGATCCAGCAATTGCCCCAGTACTCGGCAATGCCCCAGTACTCGGCAATGCCCCAGTACTCGGCAATGCCCCAGTACTCGGCAATGCCCCAGTACTCGGCAATGCCCCAGTACTCGGCAATGCCCCAGTACTCGGCAATACCCCAGTACTCGGCAATACCCCAGTACTCGGCAATACCCCAGTACTCGGCAATACCCCAATACTCGGCAATACCCAATACTCGGCAATACCCAATACTCGGCAATACCCAATACTCGGCAATACCCAATACTCGGCAATACCCAATACTCGGCAATACCCAATACTCGGCAATACCCAATACTCGGCAATACCCAATACTCGGCAATACCCAATACTCGACAATACCCCAATACCCTGCATGATACTTTGCAATACCCCAATACTCTGCAATACCCTGCGAGATACTCTGCAATACCGCCTATGGGGATTTTTAAGTAGCGAAGTTTGGCGCCATTCCACGAGTGTGCGCAATTTTGAAGTATGACATGTTGGGTATCTATTTACTCGGCGTAACTTCATCTTTCACATTATGAAAAAAAATTGGGCTAACTTTACTGTTTTGTTTTAAGCACAAAACAGTTTTTTAAAAAACACGCGTTCAATAAATTTCTGCGAAAATACCGTGCGAGAGAAAAAGTTGTAACGGCCGCCATTGTATTCTCTAGGGTCTTTGCTAAAAAAGCATATATAATGTTTTGGGGTTCTATGTAATTTTCTAGCAAATAAATGATGATTTTTCCATGTAGGAGAGAAATGTCAGAATTGGTTTGGGTGTTCCAGAACGCCTGATGGCGTTCCCTGCATGTTGGGCCTCTGTATGTGGCCACGCTGTGTAAAAGTCCCACACATGGGGTATCGCAATACTCGGGAGGAATAGCAGAATGTGTTTTGGGGTGTAATTTGTGGTATGCATATGCTGTGTGTGAGAAATAACCTGCTAATATGACAGAAACAAGTTTTTTTTTTTACAGAATTTTCAGTCGTTTTTCTTTTATAGCGCAAAAAATTAAAAACCCAGAGGTGATCAAATATCACCAAAAGAAAGCTCTATTTGTGTGAAAAAAAGGACAAAAATTTCAAATGGGTACAATGTTGTATGACTGAGTAATTGTCATTCAAATTGTGAGAGCACCGAAAGCTGAAAATTGGTCTGGTTAGGAAGGGGGTTTAAGTGCCCAGTGGTCAAGTGGTTAAAGAAGAAGATACAGGTCTGTGAGAGCCAGAAATCTTGCTTATTTGTAGAGGTGACCAAATAATTTATTTTCAAATTATGGTGGAAAATAAGTATTTCCAAATCAGACAACGTGATTGTCTGGATTTGTTTCCACATAGTGTGTCTCATAGTTGAGGTATACCTATGATGACAATTACAGGCCTCTCTCATCTTTTTAAGTGGGAGAACTTGCACAATTGGTGCCTGACTAAATACTTTTTTGCCCCACTGCATATAAATGTTTTCATGCGTTTCATTACAAACAGCTTATTTTCTCTCCTATTGCTCCTCTACTATACCCAAATGTACCTGTAGGAACTACAAAAGTATTTTTTTTGCCAATTTCTGCACGTCCTATTGAAGGTACAATAAAGGTTATATTTTAGGGCCAGGCGGGCTTTGTGCGCAAAGAGAAATGCACAGCTCTGTATAATTTTTCAGACAATTATATATAGTTATTGCAAATGTAAAATAGTTGTAAACCCTTACACATACCCAGTGAAGCCACAAATCTCAGATGATACACAGAGATTAAACAAATCCTTCTATAAAAGTTGTACCGATTTATCTGCAGGCATCTCTTCTTTACAGCAGTTCAAAGTACAGAAGTTGTACAGCTTTGCTGAGGGTTTTAAAAAGCAGGGGGCAGAGAACTGAAGTTCCACTCTGCAGAGCTCAGTGAGAGCTGATTGGGGGGGACACCCCCATTCACACAGGAACAGACCCGAGGTTGTCAACCACAGGCTGCGTACTGGAGATTCCTTTGTTGTCACATTTTTTCTCTTGGTGTCAGGAAAACGTGTCAGAAGTGACAGAAATGACACTCTGAATTTAGACAAGAACACACTATAGAGAGATGTGCTTTGTTCATATTTCATGTTAGAGGTTTACAACCACTTTAAGACAAACAGCATTATTTGCAGTGGTATCCTCCATAATAAATACAAATATCACAAGTCGTTTACTGTATTCTCGCTGCAGATTCATTAAAATCAAGAAAGAAAAAAAAAAAAAAAAAAAAAGAGATGTCTGAAGATACTTTTCAGCTATATGCACACTGTGTCCTCTGTAAATGATCTCACTGTGGACAGATGAAGCCTTAATAATCTTTGATAACTCTTTATATTTTTATTAGCTTTTAAAAAAAAAAACTTTTCTAAGGTCTTCTGAATACTCTTTTAATCAGGCCATAGCGTGCATTAACAGAAAAGATCAGGTCAGCAACAACAGGGCAGGTTAAACATACACCTGAATTGATTAAAACACTTGACTCACTGATTGCAATACTCCAATGAACCTATCTTTAAAATGTCATTATCCAAAAGATTTACATTTCCCTTTCCCACCAACGACCTTCATTTTTAATGCATTTATCTAGTAAGGAATTGGCAATATTTGTAGAGAACAGATCATCATTTAGAAGGCATTCATGCAGAAGTGCAGAATCTTCCTATGGTTTACAACATTTTCTTACAGTTGTAAAATAGGTTAAAACACATCTAAACTAACTTGCGTGAATAGTCTTCTAATAAATAATTCCACGCGCTTTTTAACTTCGTGTACCATAAAGTTAAAAGGGGTTGTAAGGGTACAATTTTTTTTCTTAAATATCTTCCTTTACCTTAGTGCAGTCCTCCTTCACTTACCTCATCCTTCCATTTTGCTTTTAAATGTCCTTATTTCTTCTGAGAAATCCCCACTTCCTGTTCTTGTCTAACTCCACACAGTAATGCAAGGAATTCTCCCTGGTGTGGAGTGTTGTGCTCACCTCCTCCCTTGGACTACAGGAGAGTCAGGACGCCCACTAACACACAGCTCCATTCTCTATCTGCAACGTAAAGAGCGCCCTGACTCTCCTGTAGTCCAAAGGGAGGTGGCGAGTACGACACTCCACACCACAGAGAAAGCCTTGCATTACTGTGTGGAGTTACAGACAGAAGAACAGGAAGTGAGGATTTCTCAGAAGAAATAAGGACATTTAAAAGCAAAATGGAAGGATGAGGTAAGTGAAGGAGGACTGCACTAGGGTAAAGGAAGCTATTTAGGAAAAAAAATAAAAAATTACCTTAATAACCACTTTAAGAAAATATGTGAAAGATTTTTTTTAATAGTGCTAGAATCCATGAAAATACCTGCCATTCAGGTTCTAACAACGCAAAATACAATGTGAAAATGACAGCACTCATACATATTTGTCACCAATATGAGCAGAATACTAAAATTTTTTAGATTGCTATGAATTACTGTATCAATGTTTTTTTCTTTGCCCTTTGGTAAATCATTTCACTTTAATAAATAAGACTGTTTGTATAGTTTAGAGTGAGCCAGATCTTTCATTTGGGCAAATCTTGTCTGGCGCCATTAAAGTCTGCCTCAAGAAAATTCCTTATATAACAGTAACATGGTTACATTTAGCACATTCTGCTTTTTATTTCCTGTGTCCTAAAGTTTAGGAACACGCCCCACTCTTTAATGCCGATTAATCATTACATTACGTTGCTAAGAAGCAGCAGAACATAGAATTTGGTCAGTGTCCAAGAAATGTACTTACTTTAAGAGCATAGAGTCCTGACTTCCCAGGGATTTTGAAGAAGGTCCCATCTCCCACACGAGTGTTAGTATGAAGCATTGCATTGAGACAAGCCAACGGAGAAGTACCACTGCAATGCAAGATAACAATAACAAAACAGAGAGAAGAAAAAGCATGCATGAAAATAAGTGTAAAACACGTGAGCTCATCTACATCCTACAATGCCTTCTCTCCCCCTGGCTTTCTTTCCTCTTCCTTTTTCTGTTCATGCTTCCCTTTAGAGAAATTCTTCGGAGCCTGAAAGCATCTACATTACAATAACGGGTTCAACAATCCTAATCAAATGCATCTGCTCCATAGGCTTCAGGGGAAAAATCTGTGCATTATAATTATATTTCTTCCATGCAAACCAAACAAAAATGAAACCGGCAGAACCATGCGCTTTCAAGAAAGCAGTGTACAAATATATTTAAAGTAAAATCTTTCAGTAAATAACACAGTAAAGCTGTGGATTTTCAACATGCTGCAGACAATGCCACTGATGCACATGAATGATCAGAAGGCGAAAAAAAAAAAATCAAGTTCATTGGCAGCTGTATCCAGTGGGATAAAAGGAAACAAAAGCAGAGAGAAAGGGCCCCGGAAGAACAGTTTTAAGTTACAAGTGGTAACGATTCTCACTTTAGAAATCTGTCTCAAGAGTCAAAATTAAGTTGCTTCTGCAAGCTCGAGTTTGCTGTCGGTCTGAAGAGGAGAGTATGCATCAAAAAGCATCAGGGAAAACAGCTTAGTGAAAAAAAAAGTGAAATAAATGAAAAATCAAATCCAATTGGATTGGCCATACAGGCCAGTTTCTCTTCCCTTTCACAAAAAAAAAGGTTAAAGCCGAAATGGAGACATAACACCGAGTAGGAGAATACTTCCCTATACAAACACAGACTTGCTGTGCACTTTGCCTTTAGCAAATCTGTCTTTGCAAGAACTTTCCAAGCTGCCCTACTCAGCTCAACATCTACGGCACATCTTTCCATACGAAGTACACAGCCCAAACTGAATATCCACGTGAAGAGCACACAACTTAAACTTTATGAGAAAAACTCACATCAGCTATAACTTCTTGCTAAATTATCAAATGAGACTTATCTGTGAACTGGTAAACTTTGGTATTCAGTCAGTGCTATAGGCAGAGATAAATAGTAGTAACAATCAAAAATATCAAAATAAAACAGCAGGATAAGTATTAGAATATCTGTGACGGGATGAGTTCTTTTAGAAGCAGCCATTGTAGCAAGTTCCTCATAACAAGCAGGAATAAAAAATCATATCGTCCACTCCCTCATGTGGCTTTGTGTGTGTGTGTGTGTGTGTGTGTCTGGCATAAAGTGTGGCTGTGTGTAAGTGCATCCTATTGTCAAGAATCCAGCAGAGGAGGGGTGAGCCAGAACTGTCGGAGCCTCCGACGCTGGTCTCCTGACAGGTAGCAATATGGTAGAAGCAAAGAGCACTCAATGTATCTACCTGTGTCCCTTCTGACACATATTGGTTGTAATGACTCTTTATCAAGGCCTAAAACAGGAGTGTAGAGCCTCCCAAAAAAAAAAAAAAAATTGCATCTATCCTCCTCAAAAAAGGTTTAACTGCTTCACTGCTGCATTATTCTTGAGGTCAAATTTTACAAAAATCGCCTGTGAAGTTTCACAAAAATAAATAATAAAAAAGAAGAAGTATAGTGAAAGATAATAAATAAATAAATAAAAAGATGAACTTTCATTTTAGATACTTAAAAAAAGTTTATTATTAATATAACAATAATATTTATATAAAATATTATTATAAGCGAAAATATCAATGAGACCTGCAGGCACCAGCATATTTAGCTCACAAGCCACTTAAAAGCATAAAAGAAAGATTAGAGGGGTGGCAACTTCATCCACAAAATGTTCTGCGGATCTCAATAACGACATTGAGCTTGTGGGTTTTTAACTAAAATGTTACTAAACCCACAACAGTAAAATCAGTCTGTATATGCAGTAAAGAATGCTTGTTGGGCCTCTTGCACAATGCAGCTTGAAAAGGCTCAGTACAGCTTTTTTTTTTTTTTACTGAGCTAAAATACAGCCCATTAATTGTAATGTGCCTATGCACATAGGCACGTAAACAAGCACATTCTTCAGTACAAAAAGAAAATAGAAAAATCAGCCTTTTTGTTCAGCAATTTACGCCTCAAACACGCAAACATGTTTTAGGCCCATATTGAGCGCTCCCTGCAATACCTCTACCATCTTGCGGCTACCTGTCAGGAGACTGGTGGCTGGGGCTCTGGCAGGTCTGGCTTACACCTCCTTTGCCTATATCTACTCTGCCTGGTTCTTGCCAATGGAATCCACCTTACGATCCAACAGCTATTAGTTAGCCGGATGAAACATACACAGTCAGATGAGTGAGTGAATATTTTTTTTCATATTCAGGCTTGTTATGAGGAACTTGTGATGCCGACTGCTTCTGACAGAACTCAGGACTCCTGTCATTTGATATTTTAACAAAGTTGCATTCTGCTGTTTTATTTTGTTACTTTTTTATCACTCCCTGTGACTAGGTTCACACTACTGCAGGTGTAAATATGTTCCCGCATCCAAAACGCCACCCCCAGGCATCTGAAAGCGCAGGACATTTTTGCTGCGCAAAACCACATGGTGCCGCAGCACCACATGATTCCATAGAGATGCGTTTTGAAAATCAGGGTCTAGGACTTTTCCCCTGTGTTTCCTGCAGATACCGATGTCCACTCAAATGAATGGGCTGGCTGCTGTGTCTATGCAAAATCGGCATGCAGGACCCGCAATAATGTGAACCGAGTCTTAAGCATTTACTGAATACGGAAGCCAATTTGTTTATCTTGTGTAGATATTTTTTAAAGTAGAGCCTCTAGGATAGTTATAGATAGATATAGAAATAAAAAGTACCATCATCCTGGAAATTCGATATAGAAACATTGGGTCTAAGGTCCCCAAACAAAAAGGGGGGGGGGGCACAGTTGGACTATTGCGGTACATGTAGGATTGGATAACAAGATTACTAAATAAGGGTAAAATCATTTTTATCAAATACAAAGAAGAAAAAACACAATACAGAGCTTAAAATGGTGACGACCATACATAACGCCAGTATAATAATCCCGGTGGGGAACAAAATAATGCGTTGGGGGTCATGACAATCTTGACCAGTTTCGCGGTATTGACCGCTTCATCAGAAGTATGTCTAGGTGTATCCTGCAGAGAAGGATCACCGAACAAGGTCCCATGTAGAGGCCAGAGGGCAAGAACATGGGGATGGATCTAATGCAAAGAAGGATGGTGATTCATAGAAGGTGCCCCAAGGATAGGGGCCCAGTTTGGACATGTGCTGAAAACATATGTTGAGTTGGTGAAACATCCTCAACGGTAGTGAGTACGTATGAAGGAGGGGAGGCGTCACGGTAATGATGCCAGCCACTAACACTGTGGATTGGGTAGATCACACAGTGATCCCGAGTATCGGCATCCCTTTCGCTGTGAGTTTATCACGTATAGTTAACACGCGTGGTCTTGCACTAACCCCCTCCCCCCCCCCTTCCCCCCTTTTTTCAAGACCAGGCCCCCCCTATATTAATTATTATTATCTTTCACTCCACATACCTGTCTAGTAAATCTATCCCCATGTTCTTGCCCTCTGGCCTCTACATGGGACCTCGTTCGGTGATCCTCCTCTGCGGGATACACCTAGGTAAGCAGCTGAGCCCCCTCTCCCCATTTAAATTTTGTATTCCTAATTTATGTATAACCAATTGTTTTTTAACCTAATTGTAGACATACTTCTGATGAAGCGGTCAATACCGCGAAACCGGTCAAGATTGTCATGACCCCCAACGCATTATTTTGTTCCCCACCGGGATTATTATACTGGCGTTATGTATGGTCGTCACCATTTTAAGCTCTGTATTGTGTTTTTTCTTCTTTGTATTTGATAAAAATTATTTTACCCTTATTTAGTAATCTTGTTATCCAATTCTACATGTACCGCAATAGTCCAACTGTCCCCCCCCCCCTTTTTTGTTTGGTCTTAGGTTTGGGGACCTTAGACCCAATGTTTCTATATTCTTGAGTAGATATTTGGGGATCTATCTTTTTAGTCATAGTCTTTCCTTCCGTTTCTGTTTTTACATATCTGTGAACAAATTACATTTATATATTTAAAAAACACTTTTCACAATAACAGACTAAAAGCACAGCAAAAAGAACAAACATGGAGTTGTACCTGGTCACTTAAAACACTCAGGAAAAAATAACTATGCTAAAAGAAGCCTGGTACAGTGAAAAAAAATTGGAGATTGGAGAGGGGTCAGGTTTTTATTGCTGTATGTGCCCCTGTTTGGGCGATACGCCCCCCTTTATTTGTCATGTTTACCATTATCACTAAAATTGAATAAAAATCCCAAGTTTTGGGTTGTCTCAAAAATAGAAAGAGGAGAAATATTCCAATGGAGGTGTTAGTTCTGGTGACCTTGCTGACAACCAAAGAGCCAATTATTTTGGGAGTGATTTACTCTCACTTATTTTTTTAGCTATAGCAAAAACAAAAACAGGGGTTGTAACCCTCTCTTATTCGATCCACAAAAAAAAAAAAGTATCATAGTTGTATAGTTCTACTTTAATAGAATTAAAAATATATATGTAAAAAAAAAGTACTGTTCAAAAGCAGAAAAGGTTACCGATACAGCAGTCAGGTTTTGTAAATTGATTTGTAAATGTTTTTATAATTTTGAAAAACTAGCTAAAATGTCACGCTGGGTAACTGTCGGGATACTGCTATAATGGTAAAGCAATTTAAACCAAATAAAAATTCTTGAATGTTACTAGCCATTTTATTACACGTAGAACAGTCTGTGTAACGGAACGATATGACATGATCCATTCTGCCAGCATAGCTCTAGGGTTAAGAGAGAATATGTATATACAAAAAACACACATGGGAATCTACCTTATACCATCTAAACTGCACTAGGAAAATTAAAGATAGGATTTCTTCGGTACGAAGCACCAAAACTGATGGTGCTTGTGCCCAATTTGTGTAATTGTCAGGAGACATCTGTACAAGTGTGAGACTAAGGCCTCGTACACACGATCAAATCTGTCTGCTGGAAACGGTCTGCTAGACCGTCCCAGCAGACAGATTCGATCGTGTGTACGGGCGAGCAGACGGATTTGGCCACCCGACAGATTGGAAAGCATGCTCACCAATCCGTCGGCTGGGAACCCGTCCGCCCGACATGTCTGCTGGTTAGTATGCTAACCAGCAGACATGTCTTCTCGCACACGCGCCGAATGGTTTTGACGCATGCGCGGAAGTGTTTTACTTCCTGGTGCGGTGACGTGGCGGCGTCAACGTCACCGTCACGTCACCAACACGTCAGCGCACTGTCTGCTGGCGGGGATTTTGGTTTGCTCTTGTGTACACGCGAGCAAACCAAAATCCAAACAGACAGATTTGTTCAAATCAGTCGGTCCGACCGATTTGAACAAATGAATTGCCTCGTGTGTACGAGGCCTAAGACTGGCATGTCCATACTGGATACTCCCTTCTCAGTGTCCTACCTCGCTGGCCACTGTGCCAGTCACACAGAGTTTTATAGTGCGCCAGGCGAAGCATGATAGGGAACTGAGAGACTAGTACCCATAAGGTCTGCCTTGCTGATAATTGACAGGGAGCACACAGCAGTGGGCAAAATCATAGCCATGATTCATTTGTACAGCAGCTTTCAAATCTGCCTGCTGACATCTGCTGTCAATCAAAGGTTAGGTGGACCTAATGGGGAACTAGCATCTCAGTTCTTGTGATGCTCTGCCCACCCAATAGGCACTGCGACCATGGGGACCAGGTTCCCAGTAATTTCAGCCATCTCTGTGACCCCAGCCCATTTCCTGAATATGGGAACAGCCATATCTGCCACATTTGGGTAATGACATCACCTGTATCCTCTTGGTCCATTTGTTGCTATTCTCCCGGAATCTCTTGGCCTACAGCTGAAGTGGACCAGGGATAGAGCCCTGGGTGGAAAGTTGTCACATTTATAGCAGCGTCCTAGCACAGACATGCCCTACTACTCTGAGCACTGCTGTATACCAGTTTAGAGCTGGTCTTTAACTGTGGCCAGTTTTCTAATCTGCGAATTTGCAGCAATTCTTTAAGAACCTGTTGCTGGCCCAGCAAAAGGTTTCTGGCATACAAGGTGGTCATTTTACTGAAACTGGCACAAATTCTTGCCTGAATTAAAAACAAGTATGTTAGTTCTAAATTAAACTATCACCAGAAAATAGCCACAATTTTGAATCCCCCTCGGAGGCCGATTGGAAAAAATGAAGGGCAAAACCTCTGCTCCTTGCTCCATTTTGTCCATATCCAGTACAGTATGCACTGCAGCTTGATAGGCAAAATGAAAAAAACAGACCAAAGCATCTTTGTTTGCTTTACGTTTCTTCAAGGGCATAAGAAAATCTTTTTTAATTAAATTATTTTCTTTAATGAGGAAAACACTTTTTTTTTAGCAAACCATGCATAAAAAAAATGGTTTCATTTTACACTAAATGTAAAAAGTTTTTTTTTTTAATGGACTGTAGAAGTGCAGGGTCATCAAACCACTTGAGGCTTTCTACATTTTAGGATTATCCTACAAACAGGATTAACTTTAGTGATTTTTATGTTTAAACAGACACAATTAAGCTGTTCCACTTCCAAATCAGTCTTTTTGTTTTCATGATCTTGGTCTCTGGGGAGAATGTAAACCTATAAGCCTTGTTGTTTCTCTTCTGCTGAATCAAATTTGTAGAGCAGATTAAGTTATCAGAAATTTGCGGGGAATTACTATTGAATACATCTATAAATCTCCTTGTGCTACACTACGACCAGCTAAATAATTAAAACGTAAACAAATCTACTAACTGAAGTAACCAATAAACACTTAACGGCAAACACTCCTGCCAAACCTTTAAAACTGAACTCCAGTCAGCAACCGTATAAAATTGCTTTCACAGGTTTCCTATCTGCTGTATTACCAATCCCCCGAAGCTGCTCCTCTTTGGCGCTCATCCATATCATGGTGCAAACAAAAAATAAACAGAGTTTATGATAAAAAACAAAAATATAAAGCTGCAACAATCAAGTGAGATATTGTCACAAAAAAAGTTAACTGGCATGTTGCGCTAAATTAAATAAGCAATAAATAAATTATATGAGTCCAAGAGTCAAAAAATGAAAGTTTGACTGTTGTCTCACCAACTTCCTTCACCTTGGGAGACCACCACCAAAAAATAGAATGAGCGTTGACCACCTATTACAGTGGGGTCAACATAGGCTTCACGCATTGCGACTTCACAGCTGGTTTCCCTTAACCAAGATGGTGACAGAGGCACCCAAGATTCTTGAGGACACCGCTGGATGACAGGACAGGTAACCCCAATAGTAAAAGTCAGCAGCTACAGTATTTGTATCTGCTGAATTTTCATCATTTTATTTAACCACTTCCATACCGGGCCTATTCTGGCACTTCTCTTCTACATGTAAAAACACATTTTTTTGCTAGAAAATTACTCAGAACCGCCAAATACTATATATGTTTTTTTAGCAGACACCATAGGGAATAAAATGGCGGTCATTGCAACTTTTTATCTCGCACATTATTTGCGCAATCATTTTTCAAGCGCCTTTTCTTTTTTACGGTTTTCATGAATTATAAAATAACAAAACAGTAAAGTTAGCCCAATTTTTTTGTATGATGTGAAAGATGATGTTACGCCGAATAAATAGATACCTAACATGTCCCACTTTAAAATTGCGCGCACTCATGGAATGGCGCCAAACTTCAGTAATTAAAAATCTCCAGAGGAGATGATTAATTTTTTTTAAAGGTTACCAGAGGAGGTCTAGTGCTAGAATTGTTGCTTGTGCTCTAATGCAGAGGAGTTACAGAGGGGGTCTAGTGCTAGAATTGTTGCTTGCGCGCTAATGCATGTGGCGATACCTCACATGTGTGGTTTGAAAGTTGTTTACATATGTGGGCAGGACGTGCGTATGTGTTCGCTTCTGGGTGCAAACTACCAGGGACAGGGGCATTTTAAATAATAAAAAAATATATATATACATTTTTTTGATCTTTTTTATTCCTGTTACAAGGAATGTAAACATCCCTTGTATTAGGAATATATCGTGACAGCTCCTCTTTATAGAGAGATGCGGGGTCAATAAGACCCCAACATCTCTCCTCCAGGCTGGAAAGCTGCGATTGCAGATTTGTTTACCTCCGGGTACCTGGGTCCTCAAACGGTCATAAAGATGACTGGTCACCAGTCATCTCTATGCTTCTCATCCGGCGATCGTTTCTCTGATAGCACTGGAAAAAGCCCAGAGAAGCACCGGATGGGGATGGCGGCGGGAGGGGACAGGATGTCCCCTCCCGTCACCTATAAGAACGATCAAGTGGCAGATCTTATGGTGCACAGAATCATCGGCTGAAAATAGTGCTATCTGAATGATGCCTGTAGCTGCAGGCATCATTCAGATATCCCCACTGAAAGTCCAGGATGTCATATGACATCCTTAGGCAGGAAGCGGTTAAAAAGAGGGACTGCTAAAATTGTAAAAAAAAAAATTATCAAAGAGCATTTCAAGCACAATATTTATATAGAACATTGATATTTTCTTTTACTAAACAATAACTTAGAGTTTCTATTACACATTCTAACCCCATTACAAAATATGCAAAAACTGATAAAATTTGCATCGAAAATATTTTTTCATATAACTGATCATATGCAACAGGAATTCAATTCGAAAATATAACCAAATCAGCAACGATAATGCATTGACCATTTTGCAGATTTATAATCAATGTATACTTGAACCCTAAAAACTAACCTCTTTTTTGCTCCCTTGTGGCCAAAGTAGTTCAGGAACCTTTTTCGAAGTCAGAATGACAATTTTTCAAGACGAGAAAGGTGCAATTTTTTAAATTGGTCATTAAAAACGATCGTGTGTAGGCTGCAGAGCATTTTTCGACGTGAAAAATGTCCATAACATTTTTTTTTACATCGTAGTTTGTGAAAAACGGTCGCGTGTAGGATTTAAATGACGAGGAAAAAAAAACATGCATGCTCAGAACCAAGTTATGAGAAGGGAAATTTGCATAATCAGCCCAAAGGGTGTCACCAATCGAATGGAACTTCCCCTTTATAGTGCCCTCGTACATGTTGTATGTCACCACGCTTTGCTCAAGCATTTTATTTTTTTACGATCGTGTGTATGCAAGGCAGGCTTGACAAGAATCACATCGAGAAAAACTTTTTTTTTGTTTTTTCCATGACATGAAAAATGGTCGTGTGTACGCGGCTTTAGAACAGTTCAATTGCACTCATTGGGGTGCGATTTGTGCTCTCAAAGTCGGACAGCATGTGCACCAGTGTAAACTGAGCCTAAGGAAGTACATCTTGCCCCTAGGCTGTAGGAGAGAGGAAAAGGAGGAGGCATTGAGGTTAATTTACTAAAACCAGAGTGTGCAAAATCTGGTGCAGCTCTACATGGAAATCAATCAGCTTCCACATTTTAATTTTGTCAAGCTTAATTGTACAAGCTGAAGTTAGAAGCAGATTGGTTTTTATGCAAAGCTGCACCAGATTATGCACTCTCCAGTTTTAGTGAACCAACCGTATTGTGTAGTAGCAATAAACAGCCTGTCCAAGCGTGATGATGCTCACCTCAGCTCTGTAACCATAGGACAGTTGGTATGTTATTGAAAGGATCACCAGGTGAAAATACATAATACATACATAAATAATAAATTATAAAAACAGAAAACTAGTTCCGAAATCACATGTTCAAATGCAATGCATCAAATGTACTTTAATATTACAATTTGTAGAACTCAGAAAAATGACTTACTTTCTGGAAAGGTGAAATCCAAGTGATGCAGGAGGCACAAAAAGTGAAGGAAAAGAAGGAGAAAGAGTTTAGTGTGTTTCTATAAATTCAGAAATATTTTAGAATCATTAGCACAATATAAATGATATCATATCTGCAAACCTTGCGTAAAAGCTTATTTTCTGGGTCATTTGAACTATATAGGTTCAGTGTGTTTGGGGTCACAGCAAATGAAAGCTGGTCACTGGTCCAGCAGCAAGATGCATGTTGGCTTGAAATCTCACACCTGAAGCAAGGAGATGTGTATAGTAATGAAGCAGCAACTCTCCAATGTGCCACTATAAAAATGTTCTTACAGTGTAACAGTCTCTATAGTTGTAATTGTTTTGGGGTCTGTGCATGTGTGAGAATTTCCAGACCCATTGCTCTGCCTTATATTTCAATGAATACAGAGAACCCGCTTCTGACTCATGACATAAAAGCATGTTAGCACAATATACTCTATCTTATGACAAAAATAAAAGCATTTTCAGCTACTAGAGCTAAACAGGGATCAATTGCTTTACATGGTGTTGCCAGTACAACAAATGGGGGCATTCATACAGGGTGGGTGAGCACAGGGATGATCTGATCTGCTGCTCTTTTACTGTTCCTTTACAGGCAGGGGGCGAGAACGTGTAGAAGAAAACAAGATTTAGAAGCCATAATTTGCTATATTCACCCACCAGAGGGGCAAGTACCACTTTCATAATTTCAAAGGGAGAAATACGTTGCTCTGTGTATAAATAAGGAGGATGTTTTTAGCCATGGGAGTGAAAAAAGCTGGAGGATATATACAGTGATGTTAAAAAGTATTTTCCTCTTCCCGATTTAATTTTTTTGCATGATGTCACATGATTAAAGTGATTGTAAAGGAAAAAACTATTTAAAAAAATAATTCTTGGCTCCCCCGCGCCTCCCCGATGCCAAGTGCCCTCATAGCAAGCCACTTGTGTGCGGTAGCTCATGCATGCTCGCTCTCGAGACGCCTCTCTGTGTCTAGAAGACAGCCTCGGCCCTTTGTTCACTGGCTGTAATTGACACCAGCGGGAGTCAATAGCTCCTGCATCTGAGCCAATCAGTAGGGAGAGACTCAGGAGAGCCTCGGGTCTCGTGCATGTCGCTGGATTGAGATCGGGCTTAGGTAAGTATTAGAGGAGGCTGAGGGAGGAGCTGCACACTAAAGGTTTTTTACAATAGAATGCATGAAGTAAAAAACTCTCGGCCTTTGCAACCACTTGGTTGCGGACCGCCGCATGTAGATTTACGTCAGCAGAATGGCACAGGCAGGCAAATCAACGTATATATACGTGCCTGCCTTGCCGTGGGTCTGATCGGGACCCCCCCCCCGGTACATGCGACGATCCGGTTTGCTGGCCGAGCGATCCGGGATGAGGGGGCGGCTATTCGTTTTTGTCTGCCCCCACCGGATCACTCTCAGCCAATGCGTGCGCTCCCCCCGCTCTGCACTTCCTCCTCCTGTGTAAACACAGGAAGGAGGAAATGATGTGATCTCTTTTTTCAACCCGCCGCTGAGGAGAGATCACATCGCACAGTAAGTCTGCACAACACTACACTGACACACACTACACATTTAACCCCCGCGATCGCCCCCCCTGTCACAGTGTCACTGAATGCAGTGATTATATGTATGATCACTGCAGTTAGTGTCAGTGTGACAGTCAGTTAGTGTTAGGTCCAGGGTAGCCCCCGTACCCCCCTAATAAAGTTTTAACCCTTTGATCACCACCCTAGTTAACCCTTTCACTCCCTATTGCCAGCGTCATTAAGCGATCATTTTTCTGATCGCTGTATTAGTGTCGCTGTTCCCACTAGGTAGCTATTTTTTTTTTTACTAAAAGACATGTGGCTAAATATATTTTGGCCTAAATGTTTGACTAAAATTTAGTTTATTTGATTTTTCTTATAACAAAAAGTAAAAAATAATATAGATTTTTTTTCAAAAATGTCGCTCTATTTTTGTATATAGCGCAAAAAATAAAAAATAAATCGCAGAGGCGATCAAATACCACCAAAAGAAAGCTCTATTTGTGGGAAGAAAAGTACACAAATGTTGTTTGGGAGCCACGTCGCATGACCGCGCAATTGTCTGTTAAAGGCGACGCAGTGCCGAATCGCAAAAAGGGGCCTGGTCATTTACCTGCATTTTGGTCTGGGTCTTAAGTGGTTAAGATCACAAAACTAAATTTTAATATTACACACAAAAAAAAATGCAGTTTTTAAATTATAATTGTATTTGTCAAGAGAAAAAAGCTGTCAAAATCTGCCTGGCTCTATGTGGAAAAGTAACCCCCCCCCCCTTTGCTAAATAATGAATAAACTGCGATTAAACACATTTTTTGAAAAGTTGCCACACCCAGGTCTCATTACTACCAGACCTGTTGAATCAAGAAAATTACTTAAATAAAAGCTGTCTGGCAAAGTGAAGCACGCTAAAAGATTTTAAAAAGCAAAAATCGTTCCGCGATCTGAATTTCTGATAAAAAAAAGTCTGACATAATTTTTATATCGGTTATTCCAACAGTGTGTATGCCCCATCGGACTTTTTCCGTCGGAAAATTTTCTCTTTTTGTCCCCCCCGACGGAAATTCCGTTTTGTCTGTATGGAACACCGACGGAGAAAAAAAAACATGCATGCTCAGAATCAAGTCGACGCATGCTCAGAAGCATTGAACTTAATTTTTCTCGGCTCGTCCTACGTCACCACGTTTTTGACGGTTGGAATTTGGTGTGAATGTGTGCATGCAAGACAGCTTGAGCGGAATGCCGTCGGAGTTTACTATGACGGAAAAACTGATCGTGTGTTAGGCTTTTGGACGCCAGCAAACCACAGCGAGAGCCATTATCCACAAATGGAGAAAACTTGGACAATAGTGAACAGGGTTGCCAACTTTCAGTAAAATTTACAAACAGTTTGTAAAATCCATAATTTTTGCATCTGTCCATAAATGTCCATTATAGACGTGGAGTCTGTATGTCTGAAATGGACATTTATGGACAGATGCAAAAAGTTTGTAAATTTACTGACGGTTGACAACCCTGATAGTGAACCTTCCTACTCAAGAGCACAAAGACTACTCATCCAAGAGGTCATAAAAGAACCCAGAACAATATCTAAAGAACTGCAGGCATCACTTGCATCAGTTAAGGTCGGTGTCATAATTCAACAATAAGAAAAAGACTGGGCAAAAATGCCATCTATGGGAGAGTTCCAATGTGGAAGTCCCTGCTGACCAAAAAACACAAAAGCTCATCTCACATTTTTCAAAAAACATCTTGATAATTCCCAATACTTTGGGACAAATATTCTGTGGACAAAGGAGACAAAAGTTGAACATTTTGGAAGGTATGCGTCTCGTTTACAACTGACCTAAAACTAACACAGCTAGTCATAAAAAATGATCATGCCAACAGTAAAACATGGTGGTGGTAGTAGTGTGATGGTCTGGGGCTGCTTTGCAGCTTTAGGATCAGGGTGACATACCATAATTGATTGAACCATGAATTCTGCAATCTACCAAAAAATCCTAAAAGAGAATGTCCGGCCATCAGTTGGTGACCTCAAGCTCAAGTGCACTTTGGTTATGCAGCAGGACAATGATTCGAAACACACCAGCAAGTCCACCTCTGAATGGCTCAAAAAAATAAAATAAATTAAGATGGAGTTGCCTAGTAGAAGTCTAGACCTAAAGCCGATAAAGATGCTGTGGCATGACCTTAATCAGACCAGCCATTCATGCTTGAAAAATCCTCCAATGTGGCTGTATTAAAACAAAACAATTCTACAAAGAGTGGGGCCAAAATTCCTCCACAGTGATGTGAAAGACTCATTGCCAGTTATTGAAAAACGCTTGATTGCAGTTGTTGCTGCCAAGGGAGGCACAACCAGTTATTAGGTTTAGGGGGCAATTACTTTTTTACATAGGGCCAATAAGGTTTGGACAGATTTTTATCCTTAATCCTTTTATCCTTAATAAATGAAATCATCATTTAGAAAAAATGCATTTTCTATTTATTTGGGTTATCTTTGTGCAATATTAAAATCTGTTTGATGATCTGAATCATTAAAGTGTGACAAATATGCAAAAAAAATAAAAGTAAATCAAAAAGGGAGCAAATACTTTTTTTTACAGCACGGTACATATATCCTGTTTATACTATATATTTACTAGTTTTATACCATGTTACTTTAATGTTTGTTGTTGGCTCTGGAGAAAAAACAATGAATCAGGAGACCCTGCTTTCTTGGCCCTACCTCTGAAAAAATAAATATATAAAAAATAAAGGGATTTTTAAATACAGCTTACCTGTAAAATCCTTTTCTTGGAGTACATCACGGGACACAGAGCGGCATATTCATTACTATGTGGGTTATATGGAGTACCTTCAGGTGTGGACACTGGCAATCTCAAACAGGAAGTCCCCTCCCTATATAACCCCCTCCCCTAGAGGGAGTCCCTCAGTTTTGTAGCAAGCAGTATGCCTCCCAAAATGGTCACCCAAAAGAGGGGTGGGAGCTCTGTGTCCCGTGATGTACTCCAAGAAAAGGATTTTACAGGTAAGCTGTATTTAAAAATCCCTTTTTCTTTCTCGTACATCACGGGACACAGAGCGGCATATTCATTACTATGTGGGATGTCCGAAAGCAATGCTTTAACCTCCCTGGCGGTATTCCCGAGTCTGACTCGGGGTTAAATTTCCATGCTACGATCGGTAACCCCGAGTCAGACTCGGGCTCGCCTCGCTGAGTGCACAGACAGGGTTTACTTACCTTGTTCCTGGATCCAGCGATGCCAACACGCTGTGTGAGCGAGCGGGTGCTCGCTCGATTCACACAGCGTCCCCGTGTGCCTTCGATCTCCGTTCCCTGCGACGTTACGTCGCACGGGGGCGGAGAAACGGCGCCATATTCAAAAATGTAAACAAACACATTACATACAGTACAATGTAATCTTATAGATTACAGTACTGTATGTAAAAAATACACACCCCCCTTGCCCCTAGTGGTCTGCCCAGTGCCCTACATGTCCTTTTATATAATAAAACGTGTTCTTTCTCCCTGCAAACTGTAGATTGTCCATAGCAACCAAAAGTGTCCCTTTATGTCAAAAATGGTTTTATATCAGCTAAAAAACAGCGATAATAAACTATAATCACTTGCAGAATTTAGCGATAGCGATTTGTGGGGAAATTCGTCATAAAAAAAAAATTACAGCGACAATTCTGCAACTGAGCAAATTTCAGTGTTTTTGATTTCATTACATTATTGAATAATTTTTACTATAATTATATTATTATTTGTTATAATTATTTATAATTATTTATTATATTATAATTTATATATTTTTTTAAATGTCATGCCTATTAGACTTTTGTTTGGTCAGATTTAAGTAAGTTATTCCTAAGAATTAAAAGCCTACAGTATAAAACGCCAAATTTCCTTGCAAATAATGGTACCGCTTTCAGCACCTAAAATCTGAAAGAATCATACCGCCAGGGAGGTTAATGAGGGGAGGGAGACATCTTCCAAAGAAGGATTCAATTTAGAGGTAAACTCAAATAATAATAATAATTCCAACTTAGTCAAGAAAAAACTTTTTTTTTTTTTTTCTTTTTACAACCAAGGGTGCTTCTGATCCCGAGGATTTCAAACTGCAGCCTGTAGTACTGCCTGTCCAAAGGCAGAATCTGCATTCCTTCTCACGTCTAGTTGATAAAACCTTGTAAACGTGTGGACTGATGACCACGTTGCCGCCTTGCATATCTGAGCCATAGAGATGTGATGGTGTGCTGCCCAAGAGGCGCCCATGGCCCTGGTAGAATGGGCCTTTACCGACAACGGAGGAGGTAACCTCTTCAAACCGTAGGCTTGAATGATTAATTGTCTAATCCATCTCGAGATGGTGGATTTTGCAGCTGCCTGCCCCTTCTTGGGGCCATCTGGTAGAACGAATAACACATCTGTCTTCCGGATCTTTTTCTGTAGCTTTAAGATAGGCCTTCATGGCCCGGACAATATCCAAGGTATGCAGCAACCCCTCCTTCCTAGATGTAGGTTTTGGAAAGAAGGATGGAAGTACCAAATCCTGGTTTAAGTGAAATTTGGATATAACCTTTGGTAGAAAGGAAGGATGGGGCCGGAGAACTGCCCTGTCCTTATGCAGAACGAGATATGGTTCCTTACACGATAAGGCTGCTAATTCTGACACTCTCCTGGCCGAAACTATGGCGACCAAGAAAACCAACTTTCTTGTCAGTAAGACTAAAGGAATCTCAGCCAACGGCTCAAAGGGCTGTTTCTGTAGAGTGGACAGGACAAGATTTAAGTCCCATGGACAAATTGGTGACTTGACAGGAGGATTAATACGCAAGACCCCCTGTAAGAAGGTCTTTACCAGCGAGTGGGTGGCCAGCGGCCTCTGAAACCACACTGACAGAGCTGAGATCTGTCCCTTGATTGTGCTTAGTGCCAGGCCTTTATCCACTCCTAGCTGGAGAAAACTTAACACCCTATCAATAGTATATTTGCGGGAATTCCATCTTTTGGATTCACACCAGCCTACGTAGTTCCTCCACACCCTGTAATAAATCACCCTGGAGGCCGGCTTTCTAGCCCTAATCAGGGTAGGAATTACCTGCCTAGACAGACCTCTACCCCTGAGAATCAGGGATTCAGCCTCCAGGCCGTCAAATTTAGACGCTGTAATGTAGGGTGGAGGATCGGGCCTTGTGAGAGTAGGTCTGGTTGTAGAGGAAGAGTCCAAGGGTCTCCCACTGCCATCTTCAGGACTAGTGAGTACCAAGTCCTCCGGGGCCAAGCCGGAGCTACTAGAATGACTGGCTTGTGCTCCACTCTGATCTTGCGCAACAGGCGAGGGAGTAACTGTAGTGGAGGGAATGCATATAGAAGTTTGAATTGATGCCAAGGGCAAACCAACGCATCGGTTCCGCAGGCCATAGGATCCCTCGCTCGCGACACGAACCTGTCTAGTTTCTTGTTGAACCTGGATGCCATTATATCTACGTCCGGCATTCCCCACCTCTGGCAGATTGTCTGAAAGACCTGGGGATGCAGAGACCACTCCCCTGGCAACAGACTCTGGCGACTTAAGAAGTCTGCCTGCAGGTTGTCCACTCCGGGAATGAATATCGCCGAAATGCAGGGTACATGAACCTCTGCCCACTGAAAAATCAAGCTCACCTCCCTCTGAGCGGCCTGACTCCTGGTTCCCCCTTTGGTGGTTTATGTATGCCACCGCCGTGGCATTGTCTGACTGGATTCTCACCGGGAACCCCTTTAATCTGGAGGTCCATGCCAGAAGGGCTAGGCGAGCAGCTCTGATCTCCAAGATATTGATGGGGAGCTGCCTTTCTGCTCTCACCCAAGTTCCCTGGCGAGAGAACCCCTCGAAGACCGCCCCCCAGCCTGCCAGGCTGGCGTCTGTGGTAACTACCTTCCAGACAACAGGGCTGAAGGATTTTCCCTTTAGAAGGTTCTGAGGGTTCAACCACCAGGCCAGGCTTTGTCGGACCCTTGATGATAGCGTCAAAGGGGACTCTAAGGCATGTGCCCTCTTGCCCCAGGCTGCTAGAATGGCTGCCTGTAGGACGCGAGTGTGGATCTGAGCGTATGGTACTGCCTCGAACGTGGCCACTAGCTTGCCTAGTACTCGCATACACAGGCGAATAGTTGGTCTTTTCTTGTTTAGAACCAACTGAACCAACCCCTTGATAGCTTCGATCTTTACCAGGGGCAGGAACACCCTTTGCTGTTCTGTGTCTAACCTCATGCCGAGGTATTCCAACTGCTTTGTAGGCTGGAACGCTGACTTTCCCCGGTTTAGGACCCAGCCGAATTCTTCGAGGTACTGAACCGTGAGGTTTACTGCCTTTTGCAGACCCGACCGTGAGTGATCTATGATTAAAAGGTCGTCCAAGTATGCTAGGACTGTGACCCCCTGGATCCTTAAATTGGCCAGAACTGGGGCTAGGATCTTTGTGAATACCCGGGGGGCCGTGGCCAGCCCGAAGGGGGGCGCCCTGAATTGGAAGTGTCGCTGCCCCACCGCGAAGCGTAAATCTTCGATGCAACTGAAAGATTGGTACATGAAGGTAAGCATCCTTTATGTCTATGGAGGCCAGAAAATCGTCCTTCTGAAGCGCGGCGGCTGCTGACCAGATGGATTCCATCCGGAAGGAACGAACCCTTAGGTAACCGTTTAACCTCTTTAGGTCCAAGATTGGCCTGACATCGCCGTTGTGCTTTGGTATGATAAAGAGATTGGAATAGAAACCTAGCCCTTGCTCTTGGGCTGGCACTTCTATAATTACGTCCTGGCAAAGCAGGTGATCCAAAGCTGCCAGCATTGAGGCCTTCCTTGCTGGATCTCTTGGTAGCCTTGATTCTTGAAAATGAGGCGGAGGATACCTTAGAAACTCCAGTCTGTAACCTGTGGTTACAGATGCCCGGACCCATTTGTCGGGGATCTTGGCTTCCCAAACTTCTGAGAAGAAACGAAGCCTTCCCCCCACCCGCGAGAGTGGGGGCGCCCCTTCATAAGGCCGACTTAGGGGCTGTCTTTGACGGCTTGCGATACCACGGCCTCTTACCCCCAGGGGCCTGTCCCTGCGATCTACTGTTAACGTTGGATCGTGCAGGCGGCCGTCGATACTGCCTGGAATTTGAGGGCCCCGAGACAGGAAAGAGCTGCCTTTTAAATGTAGGAGCCCGGAATGTCTTTTTGACCGGTAAAAGGGTACTCTTGCCATTTGAAATAGTCTGAATATATTTATCCAGATCCTCTCCGAAGAGTCGTCCTCCATGGAAGGGAAACCCTGCCAGAAGCTTTTTGCATGGGGGCTCCGCCGCCCAGTTCTTCAACCATAAGAGCCTTCTCATGTGCACCAAAAATAGTGATAAACGAGAGGCCTGCTGGATGGAATCTTTTATAGCATCTACAGCAAAACACAGAGCTCTGGGAATGTCAGAAAACTCTTCTGCTTGTTGGGTAGGCATGTCCTTAACCTTTCCTTTGTCTGGTCTTTTAACGCCTGACAAACACCAATCGCAGCCACCGCTGGCTGCACCACTGCTCCTGCCGTAGCAAAGGATGCTTTTAAAAGTGTCTCTAACCTTTTATCAACCGGATCTTTAAACATATGTATGTTTTCCACCGGGCAAGTTAGTGATTTATTCACACATGAGATGGCTGCATCCACTACTGGGAGCCTCCACCTCTTGGAGAATTTTTCCTCCATGGGGTAAATGACCGCAAATCTTTTTGGTGGCAGAAAAATCCTGTCCGGCCGTACCCAATCCCGAAAGATCAATTCCTCCAAAAGAGGATGGACTGGAAAAACTGCGTTGCTTAACGGAGCTTTCAAAGAGCCCAGAGAGGATACCGGTGGAACCTGAGGCTCTGGCAATGGTAAACTAAATGCCGAGCGGACCATGTCCGTCAAAGACTGTACCCACAGTCTTTCTGTCTGGGAGTCTGAAAATGGTTCCTCCGAGGCAGACCCCTCAATCCCTGAACCCTCTTGGTTCAGGTCTAGTTGATCCTCCTGTGATTCCAATTCCTCCAGAGAGAGAATCTCAGCATCTGAGGATACACCTCTTGGTGATGGGGATCTAACCCGTTTCTTACCAGGAATAGCTCTAGCGATCAATGCTGCTATTCTCTCTTCTAGCCCCCCTAGGGATACGGCTAGCATCTCCTCTGTGATAAACACAGGGCTGGGCTGATCTGGGCCAGCCTCCGCACCAGACCCCCCTAATGGCTCATCCAAGGCGCTTTTTATGTTAATAAGTTGCGGGGAAAGTATCGGCATATCATCAGAATCAGAAAGGGAACCCTTTTGTTTTTTGGTCTTTTTTGTACCCTTTGACCCCGAACCCTTGGAAGCCATAATACAAAATCGAGGGACTCCGCCCACACAACAGACTGTAGTGGGCAGGAGTACAAAACCAGAGTTTAGGGGACAATAGATCACTAATGCCCAAAAACTGATGGGATCCCGTATGTTTTTTTTTTTTTTTTTTTTAAATATATATTATATATTTTCTTTTTACAACATACAGTGACCCCAAACTTAGTTTGCCAGCCTCCAACCTGTTGCAAAAAGGGGAATTTTTTGGCTTAACAAAAAAGGCATTGGAACAAAGTCCAGCATGTACTACCCCTCTTCCGCCACCGGGAGTCACTGTTCTGCCGCTCTGCGTCCTCTCCTTCTGAAAATCAGCCTCAGACTGAGCACTGACGATGCCTGCTGTCTATAACAGCACAAAGGCGCGCCTCCTGTATGACGCCGCAGGCACGCCCCCCCCCCCCGCCCTCCTGTCTGAACGGCGCGAAAAACGTCTATAAGACGTGCGCGCGCACGCGCGCGCGCGTATGCCGGAAACAGGAGGAACATGGAGGAGCCGCGCTGCTGGAGATCCAGGAACGCAGAAACAGGCGGCAGATTCAAACCCCCGGCCAGGTAGGACTCTCCAAAGGCCCCTAGGGATCCTTACTAGCCCTAGGAAGAAAACAGCAGGTTTAGCTAGCAACACATTCTTAGACAGGGGAACCTAGTGATGGGGGAGAAAGGGTGTCATCCTGTCTCTCTTAGACATAGTGAACAAGGTTGCCCATGCAGAGCATACTTAGGCTATCCCCCCTTTTAGGTTACCCCGGAGAGCCTGCTGTCGAACCAAGTCCCGCAGGCTCCCCCTTACCTGCTCCATGCTGCAGGATGTTTGTCCAGCAAACTGATCCAATCTTCTCCCATCTCCGTGGGTAGCGTAGTAGACCTTCAGGCCCTGGGGTCCTATGAAGGTACCCACTGTCCTGGACCTATATAGCACCCTGGCAAACAGGAACTTATGGTTTTTACAAACTCCAAGTCCTGGGCCCAGGGTCCAGCCCTCCAAAGAGGAGCATTATAGGCAAAACCCCATGGCTTGGGGCCCGGGTACTGTCCACTTTGGCACTGAGGCTCCTTGGACAGATCCGGTTAGCCCGCCCTTAATCCCAAGGATGTGGAGCAAAGCTATTCCGTGACCAACACCTAAGACACTGGCGAAAAAACTGAGGGACTCCCTCTAGGGGAGGGGGTTATATAGGGAGGGGACTTCCTGTTTGAGATTGCCAGTGTCCACACCTGAAGGTACTCCATATAACCCACATAGTAATGAATATGCCGCTCTGTGTCCCGTGATGTACGAGAAAGAAAAAACATTTCTTGCCCTTTATACGTTTCTTAGGAGAAGACGTCATTGCTAACTGCAAGCATACCTCTCATTAACATACAATAGAGAAGCCTAGCTTATAAATATTTAACCCCTGACAGACAGGTTGATTTACTAAAAGTGAAGTGTGTAAAAACTGGTGCAGCTCTGCATAAAAACATAGGATGCATTAAGGTGAAAAAACACGAGGCTTTACAACCCCCTTAAGTGTGTCCCAAGGGGGTGATTTCTGTGTGGGGGATGGATGGATTGGGAGTAACACAAGATCACTGTGTTCTTCCCTGTCAGAATGGCGATCTTCCTTGTTTACAAATCACCATTCTGCCTCTCTGGGGTACGATCGGGGGTCCCGGCGGACATCGTGTCCGCTGAACCTGCTGACTGGGTCCCCCTCTGGCCAATGAGCGGGCGCCCCCACTATCTACTGCACTAAATGACGTACAGGTATGCAATTTTGCCTTGCCACAGTATATGTGCGGTGGGCGGTCTTTAACCATTTAAGACCCGGACCTTTAGGCAGGTAAAGGACCTGGCCAGTTTTTGCGATTCGGCACTGCGTCTCTTTAACTAACAACTGCGCGGTCCCAAACAAAATTGGTGTCCTTTTTTTCCCACAAATAGAGATTTCTTTTGGTGGTATTTGATCACCTCTGCGGTTTTAATTTTTTGCGCTATAAACAAAAATAGTGCAACAATTTTGAAAAAAAAATGCAATATTTTTTACTTTTTTCTATAATAAATATCCCCCAAAAACATATAAAAAAAAAAAATTGTTCCTCAGTTTAGGCCAATACGTATTCTTCTACCTATTTTTGGTAAAAAAAAAATCTCAATAAGCATTTATCGATTGGTTTGCGCAAAATTTATAGCATTTACAAAATAGTTTTATTGCATTTTTATTTATTTACTACAAATGGCGGCGATCAGAGTTTTTTTTTTTCGTGATTGCGACATTATGGCGGACACATCGGACAATTTTGACACATTTTTGGGACCATTGTCATTTTCACAGCAAACAAATGCATTAAAAATGCATTGTTTACTGTGAAAATGACAATTGCAGTTTGGGAGTTAACCACAAGGGGGCGCTGAAGGGGTTAACTGTGACCTCATCTGTGTTTCTAACTGTAGGGGGGTGTGGCTGTAGGTGTGACGTCATTGATTGTGGTTCCCTATATTAGGAAACACATGATCGATGACAACGCCACAGTGAAGAACGGGAAAGCTGTGTTTACACACAGCTCTCCCCGTTCTTCAGCTCCGGGGATCGATCGCGGGACTCCAGCGGCGATCGGGTCCGCGGGTCCCGCGGTCACGGAGCTTCGGACCGGGTCAAGGGCACATGCCCGCGACCCACGGCTGGGCACTTAAAGAGGACGTACCTGCATGTGCTTGTGCCCAGCCGTGCCATTCTGCCGACGTATATGTGCAGGAGGCGGTCCTTAAGTGGTTAAGTAATTAAAGGAACGCAGTGCCGTATCGCAAAAAAATGGACTGGTCATGAAGGGGGGTAAACTTTCCGAAGCTGAAGTGGTTATGGTTGTGCTGCAATGCCTGCATATGTCAGCAGGTGGAGCTGCAGGTGAAATTTAGAAATTATAGCACATTATTCAGATGACACCATGGTAGTGTGAGGAGTCATGTCTGTGTCAACACATAAAGAGGTAACATCAAACAAAGCATTTCTGTTGGTGACATCTTATGTGTTAAAGACAAAATATGAGATCATCCTAATAAACCAAATAAAAAGGAAAAACTATTTGGGATAGGTACCTATGCAAAGAGTTGAAAGGAAATTCCAGTCTGTTGCTTTAGCTAGAATAATGAAAGCTAGGAATTTTTGGCAGTTTTTTTTTTTTGCTGAGCCTTCCTTGTAGAAGTTTTGTAGTTGGCTGACAAACCTGTTCTCACGGTAAGACCTTGGGTTATGCTTCTAATGAAAATTATGCTTAGCCTGTCTTGCGTGAACAGAGTGTGATATCGATCAAAATAAAATGAATTACTGAAAAGAGATACATTCAATAACTTAATTATTAGAAAATGAAGAAAACAGCAGCTGTGTATTTGCTTTGAGGCATGTCTCCTTTAAATATACCCTTCCATCCCACTGGACCCATGGTGGCCCTATGGTAGAGTATGGGCCATCCATAGGAATCAACTGGACTACAGCGCACATCCCGTCTGGGATCATTTTCTTGTGAAGGTTGAGCAGAGTTGGGCATGTCCACACAATGAAGAATTTCACGGATAACATTAAAAAGTGTTTGTGAACCCTCACCTTGTAAAACATCTATTCAGTTTAAAATAGAAATGAAAGGCAAAACATTTTTGTAGAAATATAAAAAAATATATATATATACTTTTTTTTGTTATAAGTGAGCACATAATCTCTGTTCTCAGCTGCATAAGGAGTTTAGTGTGGTGGGGGTGGAGAAATAGTAGTACACCGATGTTCCCAGTGAATGGCTGTGCAGGGGGGCATATCAGCGCAAGTCTGATCATTGGATGACAGGCAGGCTATTCTCCCAGCACAGCCATAAAACTGACCATGCTAAAGGAAGATGTGCTCCCATGCCTAGTGTAGTCATTTTATTAATAGGAAAGCAGAGGGACTGGCAGGATCACCAGGTATTTCGCACAAAGGAAGCAATACAAAGGGAACAGGATAATTTTTAACACCAGTACATGGTACAACAGACACATATCATGAATATTGAATGTTGGGGTAGCAAACACTTTAAGTGGCAATGCAAAAGGGGTCGGAAGGTATATGTAAAAGGACAGCTTCACTAAAATCAGTCAAAAGACCCCTTTCACACTGGGGCGCCTTTCAGGCGATTTTGGGCTAAATATAGCGCCTGAAAAACGGCTCCCTTGCAGTCTCGGTGTGAAAGCCGAGTGCTTTCACGCTGAGGCGATTCGATGACAGGACCTTAAAAAAAAAAACTCCTGCAGGCAGCATCTTTGGAGCAGTGTATACTCCGCTCCTGCCCATTGAAATTAATGAGCAGCGCAGCCGAGCCGCCGCCAAATCGCCGCAACAGCTGTGCTTTTGCGGGTTGTTTTAACTCTTTTTTGGCCGCTAGCGGGTTAAAAGCGCCCCGCTAGCGGCCGAATACCCTTTGCAAAAACAATGGTAAAGCGCAGACACCGCCCGCCCCCCAGTGTAAAAGCAGCCTTATACTGTACACCTCCTCCTAATAATCGTATGGCTACTTTTTAATGACGCTGATCTGAACAGATACTGCTGAATAAATCTTCAATTTCTGTATAATTCAAGTTTGTTTAATTACCTTCATTAAAATGACACACACTTTCAAAGCATGCCCCTTAGTAGATCATGTTTAACATTAAATATTCATGTTTATAGAGAATGACTCTTTGCACAGTTGGAGTTTTTGAGCAACGTGCTTAACTATCTTTGCAAATATATTTCTAATGTTGCCAACATGTACATTATCCCAGAGGATTTATGCTGCTGAATCTACTATTTGCAAATGTAAAAACATTTAATCTTGTGTCTTTAGAGACCTTTTCCCCCCATGTGCATTTTCCTAAATATTTATATGAGAAAGCCGACTTATATTACGTAGGGCTGACTGTGAAAAATAGGATATGGTTAAGCATGTTCAAGAAACATTCTTTGTTTCCCAGGTTAACTTTCACTACAAAAGCAACTCCCCATTTCATACACTTCTGGATGAAAAAATAAAAAAATGTACTCTCACAAAAAAGAACAAATGTAATGTAGTCATGGAAATATTGCAATATGTATCATAATCTCAGCCACTAACATTATTATTGTTATTCGTAGCTTTGCCTGCTCTACTATAAAATTATTTCATAATATATTATGATGATGCCCAAATAGGGTGCATTACAACCAGGGGCATATCCAGAATCTAGTCTAAGGAGGGGCACTGCCAGAAAATATATTTTTTGGGGGGCAATTTATCAGGGAAATGGCTGGTGTTGGCGCTGCAATCATCACGGCACCATGGTTGGTATGGTGTCAGGACAATTGCAGCGCGTAATTACTATTATTACATTGTTATACAAAATGAAATAGTTCAACTCACCATAACACAGAATCAGTGGGAGCCCAGAGTGTGTCACTTGCCACTGTCGCCTGCCACCAGATGCAGCTTGTCACGTCACTTGCCACATGTTGCAGATTGTCACTTGCCACATGTTGCAGATTGTCACTTGCCACATGTTGCAGATTGTCACTTGCCAGCTAAGGTAGTATCTTGCTGTGTCCCAGAGTCAGCCAGCAGATTACTAGTCAGGCAGCAGAGATGATGTAGTCTCTCTGCTTCCCGGGGCTGCCTGCACAGTGAGGGTACAACTGCATTGTAGCCGTCCGCTCACCCATTGAGCCACCCAGCTGCTCACCTGCTCTCTATCACCCGCCTACCAACCGGTCTCTCACCCGCGGAAAAGCCTGCTCACCCGCATTCTTTGGGGGGGGGGCAATTTCCCTGTTGAACCCCCCTAGATTCGCCCCCTGATTACAAGTTTTGTGGCCATTTTAATGCAATGAGTGCTTCTGATAACGTTTTGTTTTGATGGTCACCAATGAAAATCCACTGCTACCATGAACACATATACTGTAGTCTCTCATGTGCCTTACCTTCCAACCAGGATTTTTACTATGTCAAGCTGGTGTGCATGCGGACACTTGAAAGAAGTGACATTGACATTTCGTTTATGTGCTAATAACTGTACACTCCACTATAGCAGCCATTCGTTGACATTTCCAGCACAAATAATATTCTCTTAAAAGTCAGCTCTACCCAAAAGTGAGAACACACTTTTGGGTTGGCAATAGTAGCTTAAATCTCCACCTGATTTCTTAAAATTCTCAGAGATTAGAATGCAATTATTTTTACACACTTTTAGGCCGCGTACACACGATCGAATTTGTTCGCTGAAACTGGTCCGACGGACCAGTTCAGCGGACAAATCCGATCGTGTGTATGGGCTAGCGGACATGTCTGACCGGCGGACAAATTTTAATGCATGCTTTAAAAATTGTCCGCCGGGGACATGTCCGTCGGATATGTCCGCTGGTTAGTACACTAACCAGCGGATATATCTGCCCGCACAAGTGTCGTATGGATGCGACGCATGCGTGGAAGTTGTTTACTTTCTGGTGCGGTGACGTGGCGGCGTCAACACCACATCACCGCGCTGTCTGCCGGCGGGGATTTTAATCTGATGGTGTGTACACGCCATCGGACCAAAATAGCCCGGCGGACATATCCGATGATAACGGTCCGAGGACCGTTTCCATCGGATATGTCCCTCCGTGTGTACGCAACCTTAGCCCTCCAGCCTCCACCATAAAGTTATAGCGCAGGTTTTTCACTCTACTTCACAGTGAGATTCCCCAACTATTACCTATTAGTTAAAGTGGATGTCACAATGTAGATCATGGGTCTTCAAACTATGGCCCTCCAGTTGTTCAGGAACTACAATTCCCATCATGCCTAGTCATGTCGGTGAATGTCATAGTTTTCCAATGCCTCATGGGATGTGTAGTCCTGCAACAGCTGGAGGGCCGTAGTTTGAGGATCCCTGATGTAGAGTATAGGATTTCCTATCATCTGTGCCCAGTCTTGCCACACAGAGTTAATCCAGATCTGATAAATCCTCTTTTAATGTTCAGTGAAAATGAACAGCCTTCCAGGTAAAAACCTGCCTAAATAAAAAGTCAGTTTTCTCTCTTCTTGCTTTGAGTGACAGGTTATTTACATATCTAGCTTGGACATGTTTATCATATGTTATGTTATGTTTATCACAACATGAGGTATAAAAAGTGAGAAATCCACCCCTCCCCCACATAACACATCCTGGTAATATACAATGAACTTTGGATCACCTCATGTTATGATAAACATGTCCAAGCTAGATTTGTAAATAACCTGTTACTGAAAGCAAAAACAGACAAACGGACTTTATAATTTGGCAGGTTTTTATCTGGAATTCTGTTAATTTGCACTGAACATTAAAAGAGGATTACTTTTTTTCAGGGTTTACATCCACTTTAAGTCTCTAATGATGCAATTTGCTGCAGCAGCAGAAAAAAATCCTTTCTGATCCCCCAAGAGGAAATCAGATGTTCTCTGGATCAACTTTACCTATACATAATAGTATCCAGTTATATTATGTGTATCTAGGAAAGAATCTAGACCTTTCTTAAAACAATCTACTGAGCTTGCCAGAACCACCTCTTCAGGGAGTATATTCCACATTTTCCCAGCTCTTACTGTGAAGAAACCTTTCAATATTTGGAGATGTAAAAGTGCCTTCTTGTCCTCTGTGATGACCTTAAAGGGGTTGTAAAGGTAAATGTTTTTTCACCTTAATGCATCCTATGCATTAAGGTGAAAAAACATCCGACTGTACCGCCCCCCCCCCCCCCCCCCGAACCCCCGTTTTACTTACCGAACCTCTCGAAAGTCCCGCGCGTGTCCGTCTTATCCTTCTCGGTTTCCAGCCTGGCCGTTGATTGGCTAGGCTGGACGGATTGATAGCAGCACAGCTATTGGCTGGCGCTGCTGTCAATCACAGCAGATGACGTAAGTGGAGGCAAGTATAACATGTTTGTTATTTAAAAAAAAAAAATCCTGACTTTAGTGTCCCTTTAAGCTCAACACCAAGTTCACTATATGGACCACTTGTGTATTTATACATGTCAATAATATCTACCCCCCCCCCCCCTAATCTCCTTTTCTAAAGAGAGAATAAGTTCAGTTCTTCTAATCCTTCCTCATAGCTGAGCTCCTCCATGCCTCTTATCAGTTTGCACTTTCTCCAGTCCCCCAATATCCTCTTTATGAAATGGTGCCCAAAACTGCATATTCCAGATGAGGTCTTACTAATGATACAAGAAAGGATTTTGCTTGCTTTGGAAACTACACATTGTCATTGCACGATATTATTAAGCTTGTGATTTACCAGAACACCCAGATCCTTCTCCACCATGGATTCCCCCAGCAGTACTCCCCCTAAATGATGCATGCATATTTTTATCCCTTCCAAGTGTATAATTTTACATTTATCCACATTAAACCTGCCACATAGCTGCCCCATTAACAACTTTGCGACTGGCTCCCATACATATACGGCGGGGGGTTGGCTCTCCTGCGCGAATCGCTGTATATGTACAGCGGCTCCTTTAAGAGCTGCATAGCTGCACGGCAGGGGACCCAATGCACGTTGCCGGCGATTCTCAACCCGCTGCCCGCCACTCGCAATCTTGGGCACGAAAGCCAGAATGGGGATTTGTGTGTGTAAACAAAGGTAGGAGAGACAGATTGCGTGTTCCCACTAAGTAGGAGGGGATGGCTCCTCCTCTAGTCAGTCCCATCCCCTCATAATTAGAAACACACCTAGGGAACATCGTTAACCCCTTGATCGCCCCCTCTTCTCTGCCAATGACAGTTACACAGTAATCCGTGCATTTTTATAGCACTGATCACTGTATAAATGTCAATGGTCCCAAAAAATTATTTCAAAAGTCTCCAATCTGTCCGCCACAATGATGTAGTGCTGCTAAAAAAAAAAAGAAAAAAAAATCACAGATCACCGACATTACTAGTAAAAAATGAAAAAATAAATAAAAAATATATTTTATAACCCCCCCCCCCCTCAGCAAATAGCTTGGGGTGTCTTCTTTCCAAAATGGGGTCATTTGGGGGGGTTTTGTGCTATTTTGGTAGTGAGGAGTGAAATCAAAAATTTCCGCCCTTAGAAATGCTGAAGGCGGTGCTTGGTTTTGGGGCCCCATACGCGGCTAGGCTCCCAAAAAGTCCCAAACATGTGGTATCCCCGTACTCAGGAGAAGCAGCAGAATGTATTTTGGGGTGTAATTCCACATATGCCCATTGCATGTGTGAGAAATATATCATTTAGTGACAACATTTTGTAAATTATTATTTTTTTGGTCATTATTCAATGACTTGGGGCAACAAAAATGTAATATTCCATGGACTCAACATGCCTCTCAGCGAATATCTTGGGATGTCTTCTTTACAAAATGGGGTCATTTGGGGGGGTTGTGTGCCATCTTGGCATTTTATGGCCTTTAAAACTGTGATAGGTAGTGAGGAGTAAAATCAAAAATGTATGCCCTTCGAAATCTTGAAGGCGGTGCTTGGTTTTCGGGGTCCCGTACGCGGCTAGGCTCCCAAAAAGTGCCACACATGTGGTATCCCCGTACTCAGGAGAAGCAGCAGAATGTATTTTGGGGTGCAATTCCACATATAACCATGGCATGTGTGAGCAATATATCATTTAGTGACAACTTTGTGCAAAAAAAAAATCAGTTTGTCATATTCCCGCAACTTGTGTCAAAATATAAAATATTCCATGGACTCGACATGCCTTTTCAGAAAATAGCTTGGGGTGTCTACTTTCCAAAATGGGGTCATTTGTGGAGGTTTTGTGCTATTTTGGCATTTTATGGCCTTCGAAACTGTGATAGGTAGTGAGAAGTGAAATTAAAAATTTGCGCCCTTAGAAATGCCGAAGGCAGTGCTTGGTTTTTGAGGCCCCATACGCGGCTAGGCTCCCAAAAAGTCCCAAACATGTGGTATCCCTGTACTCAGGAGAAGCAGCAGAATGTATTTTGGGGTGTAATTCCACATATGCCCATGGCATGTTTGAGCAATATATCATTTAGTGACAACTTTTTGTAAAAAAATGTTTTTTTTTTTGTCATTGTTCAATCACTTGGGACAAAAAAAAATTATTCAATGGACTCAACATGCCTCTCAGCAGTTTCCTTGGGGTGTCTATTTTCCAAAATGGGGTCATTTGGTGGGGGGGGGGGGGTTTGTACTGCCCTGCCATTTTAGTACCTCAAGTAATTAGATAGGCAGTCATAAAATAAAAGCTGTGTAAATTCCAGAAAATGTACCCTAGTTTGTAGACGCTATAACTTTTGCGAAAACCCATAAATAAACGCTTATTGCGTTTTTTTTTTACTAAAGACATGTGGCTGAATAAATTTTGGCCTAAATGTTTGACTAAAATTCAGTTTATTCGATATTTTTAACTTTTTGTTATAAGAAAAATATTTTTTTTTTCAAAATTTACGGTCTTTTTCCGTTTATATTGCAAAAAATAAAAATCGCATTTTGCAGCATATTGGTCCGGGGCTTAAGTTGTTAATAATGCCATAAATCTATTCCCTATTTTGTAGACGCTATAACTTTTGCACAAACCAATCAATTTATGCTTACTGCGATTTTTTTTTACCAAACACATGTAGAAAAATAAATTTTGGCCTACACTGATGAAGAAATTTGTTTAAATTGTTTTGGATATTTATTATAGCAAAAATGCTTTTTTTTTTCAAAATTGTCGATCTTTTTTTGTTTATAGCGGAAAAAAATAACCGCAGAGATGAGCAAATACCACCAAAAAAAAGCTCCATTTGTGGGGGGAAAAGGTGTTTGGTTACAACATGTGCAATTTTTTTGTTAAAGTGATGCAGTGCCGTATCGTGCCTTGCCATTAAGGCGGCAAATCCTTCTGGGGCTGAAGTGGTTATACAGTGCATTAAGGTTGGAGACATCCTGTAAGGATTTTATTGCACTGCAAAGCTATATGTAATAAAAGTGGCCCTAAAGTTTTTTTTTACCTAAATGGATGTTATGCATTAAAAAGGTAAAACATCTTCTGTGTAACAAAATCTCCAGGCCCTTTTCAAACTTACCTGAGCCAACTCCCAATCCAGCACTGTGCATGAGCCGAGGCTCTCCCAACTCTGTCCCTCCTGTCTGGGCAGAGTGATAGCAGTAGGAGCCTTTGCTGCTGTCAACCAAATGCTGTGACAAAGAGCAGGGGGCAGGGTCAAATCGGGAGCGAGCCCGCACGAGCGCTCCCATAGGAAATGGCATTCTATGGGGGCACGTACCAAAGAGGAGGAACCAGGAGCACCATCATGGGACCCCAGAAGAAGAGGATCGAGACTGCTCTGTGCAAAACCAAAGCAAATAATTATGACATGTTTATTTTATTAGAAAAATCTTTAATATCACTTTAAGCTTGCCAGAAACCAGAAAATAATATATCAGTTTTGGGTGGGGTTGACGTTTAATATTTGCTTTTGGTAAGGCACACAAAGTCATCATCTAAGTCCACAGCTGCATGTGGTTATTTTTCAAACAACAAGCCAAAAGAGTTTTACTACAGAGTTCTATACAACATAGACCCCATACGGTAACCCGCTGTTTAGTCAGGCAGCCAAGAATAACAAGGCATTATGCTATTTTCTTGAGAAACACATAACATGAGCTGACAAGAACAAGCAACATGTGCACTTACAACAACTTTCACTGATGTACTGCACATTGTTTATGACAGTGCAATGACCTTATGTCCATGGCAGCCACCCAACATTTTGGTTACGATAATATTCTCACTGTGCCACTGAGGTGTCCAATTCTTTATGTGTTTGTCACAAGTTTAGACTGTTGAACATGAAACATGGTGTATGTGGCATGCTGTACACACCTGGTTTCTTTTAGGCCTTCTTTTTGGATGACTTCCAAGATCTGTTTTGCAGTCATTGGTGAATTTGGATGTTTTTCTAAAGCCTGAAGGATAAAAAGGAAATTACGGTTAATAACTGGAATTCTGATCATAAAGGTTGAACAGCCCAATACTTCAGCCAATGTACAAGCATTTAAAGCAATGGTCTAATTCGGCAATATAACATTGACTTATAAAAGTAGGCAACTGTAGATGCCAAAATGTACATCTATCAATCTTTAAAGAGTATTACTGGAGCACCAAAGCCCAAGGAGCACCAACTTTCTGTATTTGAGGTTGGAGCTCTGACAAGCTGCCAATAGAGCATGGGAGCTCAACCTCTGGCACTCCAGCTGTTGTGGAACTACAAGTCCCATGAGACATTGCAAGGCAGACAAGCACGACTCCCAGAGGTAGAGGCATGATGGGACTTGTAATTTGGCAACAGCTGCAGGGCCGCAGGTTGAGCACCCATGCAATATAGAGTTTCTGTTGTGTACTGGCATACAGAGCTCCAACCTAAGAGATCCGGGTTGGCATTTGCATTATGGAATCAAGGTCTTTCACAGCGTCTAGAAGTCAAAAAAAAAAATACCATTAGTATATTTACCAAACAGGTAAAGGTTTTATTGCACAAATAATCCAACAATCAAGAGTTGCAAATATCCTTGTAGGACAAATGTTGGGGTTTACAGAGTAGCTCAGCTTACAATAACACAAAATAATATACAAAAGGTAGTATAAACGTACAGTAATATAGGTTGACTAGATAAAACCTACGGGGTCCTCCATCCAGCAAGGAGGGGAAGGAGATTAATTACCCGACTCACCGCTCACAGTAAATATTCTGCTAGTGGACAACAGGTACAGGCACAATGGTCATCACGTTCACGTACATGTACGTGATGGCCTTCTTCTGGGTTTGCGCCTGTCCCTGTGATTGGACACAGCATATGCCTTTGGCAGCAGATTTCAGCCAATGAGTTTAGCTTAAATCAGCTGATTGGCATGTTATTAACGATTAATCTTGCAACTCTAATGAACACAGAGTGCATTAGAGTTGCATGATTAATCAATAATAAAATAGCAATCTCGATTCAACCCAACCGCCCCCCCCCCCCCCCCCCCACACCACACGATCCTAATTCAGCAATTCCACGATTCATGTAACAAGTGCAGAGCAGTTCCCTGCTCACAGCTGTCAAAAAAAGCAGCATGATTATCAACAACAACATCGCTCAGCCTGAAAGAGATATAAAATAAATATTGTATCTTTCTGTTCATTTACAGACCAAAAAGGATGAACTTCGGTCTGCAAATGAGGTCAGTTTAGCCACTTAAACACTAAGGGCCAGATTCCCGTAGAATCCCCACTGGCGTAGCGCAAGCCATTTACACTACGCAACCGCAATTTAACAGAGCAAGTGCAGTATTCCCAAAGCACTTGCTCCGTAAATTGCGGCGGCGTAGTGTAAATGGCTCTATGTATCCCCGCGTAATTCAAAGGGGGCGGCTTGTATTTAAATTAAGCGCGCCCCCGCGTCGATCGAACTGCGCATGCGCCGGCCTCAAAAATAGCCCAGTGCGCATGCTCCAGCTCACGTCGGAAAAAGTGAATGAAACCGACGTGAGCATCGTTTACGTAAATCTCTATTCGCGAACGACTTAGTAAAACAACGTAACCAACGGAAAAAGACGACGCTGACCCGACGCCATACTTAACATGGCATACGACGGAACTTCGTAAGGTTACCCCTCATATAGCAGGGGTAGCCTTACGCGTACGGAAACGACGTAAACTACGACGGGGCGGTGTAAAAACGTTCGGGAATCGTCAGATTAGGCTCATTTGCATAGGCAAATGAGAAATCAACGTACAGGCCACCTAGCGGCCAGCGATGTCATTACATCTCCGATCCGACGGTGTAAGTGTTTTACACCTGTCGGTTCTTCACTGTATCTATGCGTAAGTGATTCTAGGAATCACACGCATAGATACCCAGTAAAAAAAAAAGAGAGATACGACGGCGTTTCCTACGAAACGCCAGCGTATCTCTTTTGAGAATCTGGCCCTAAACATTTTTCTGACGCTTGCTGCTTACAAGTAAAAAAAAAAATCAGTATTCTTTACTAGAAAATTACTTAGAACCCCCCAAACATTATATATATTGTTAGTATGCATAGGAACGGTGATCTGGCGGTTTCTTCTTGCTGGAAAGCAGGGGGGGGGGGGACAAGAAGAGAAAATAAAAACAGCCCACATTACACACACAGTTGATTGTCCCTAGATGTTAACTCCTTCCCAGCCAGTGTCATTAGTGAAGTTTCAGTGTACAGTATTATCACTGATCACTGTATTAGTGTCATTAGCTACGTCAGTGACAGTTAGTGACGTTCCCAGATAGTGTCTGTTAGTGACAGATTGTCCACCACCCTATAAAAGTCACTGAACACCACCATTACAGTGTAGTGTCTATAGCTGCATAAATTGCAGTATATATACCAAAGTTTGTAAAAACTATAACTTTTGCACAAATCAATAAATATAAACAAAAAAATTATCAGAGACATGTAGCAGAATACATTTTGGTCTAAATTTATGATTTCTTAATTGGATAGGTTTTATCACAGAAATTAGAATATATAATTTTTTTCGCAAAATCTCATTTATACAATGAAAAATAAAAACCTAGTGGTAATCAAATACCTCAAAAAGAAAGATCTATGCTTGTAAAAAAAAAAAAAAAAAAAAAAAAAAAAAGGTATGTCTGTGTGTGTATATATATATATATATATATATATATATATATATATATATATATATATATATATATATATATTTTGTGACAGGAAGTCAGGTAAATCTGTGGGTGTTGTCACAGACGGTAGATACATTTCTTCCTTGTTTAGACAATTCACCAATTACTATTCGGTGTCGGCAGCAGAAATAACCAGAAAGGTTTAGGGTGTTGGAAAACTTCAGCTGTTCAGAATGAAGCAAATTAAGGCCTCTATAAAGGCTGGCCATACACGATACAATTTTCTGTGCAATTTTCTTTAGATTTACCTTCGACTATGTAGTGCAAAGGCCTGCCTGATTGCATACAATTGAAAGTGTTGTTTAGTTTGACCTCATATTATATGGTTTTTGGTAAATCTAAAAGAAAATTGCACAGAAAATTGTATCATGTATGGCCAGCCTAAGACATCCAAAGGATGACTACCGATTGCTGCATCCTGAGGCTTTTTGAGTTAAGGAGCAGTCAGAAAGACTTCTGAAGAGGTGAGGTGGTTGTTGATTTTTCTGTGTGATAAAAATCACAAAGACTATTGTTTTCAGCAGTGTCTGCCCAGCAGTAGGCTGTGCCAGACTCCATTAGGTAGGTTCCTGTGTTGTGAAGATGGACGCCCTAAGTGGCAAGGGTTTATTTTATGTTATGTTTTGTTTATGCTGTTTTGATGCTGGCACTTGTATCCAGCAATATGGAAAAATAAACCATATCCTTTCTTTTTAACCATCCTCAACTGCCTTTCTGTATAGTTCAGCATGTAGTGAACCCATCCAGGGGGTCACACACACCCGCTACTGAGCAAATCCCTCACAATATATATGTCATTTGTGTACATTGTTGCATGACCGAGCAACTGCCAGTTAAAGTAGCCCAGTGCAGAATAGCAAAAAATGTCCTGGTCATGAAGGGGGGTAGAAACTTCCAGAGGTCAAGTGGTTAAATAGCCATTTTAATTGTAAATTGTATGCTACCTCAACCTCTTTCAACCTCAACCTCTTTCTTGAATTTCCATGGCTGTTTAGGACTATAAAAAAGGTTCCGCAACATACTTTGCTTCTGGTCTACAAACACTATCAACCACTAGAGGCCCGCGCTATAGTCAAATGACGGCTACAGCGCAGGCCTGAAAATACTGAAGGGAGCGCACTGTGATCACCGAGTCAGAGTCCCGGCCCCTTACCATATGATCAGCTAATCACATGATGTAAACAAAGGATCAGTAATCGTATTTGTTTCTCATCACGCTGTCAAAAAAAAGCTGATCAACGGCTTGTTTACAAGGGACATCGGTCCCAAAGAAGATGGAGGCACATCTTCCTCCTCTGTGCCCAAAAAAAACGCCTGCCAGTGCCCACAGTGTCACCTCTCAATGCCCACAGTGCCACCTATTAGTGCCACTTCTCAGTGCCCACCAGTGCCACCCACCAGTGCAGCCCATCAGTGCAACCCCATCAATGTACATCAATGAAGGAGAAAAATTACCCGTTTGCAAAATTTTATAACAGAATACAAACATATATAATTTTTATTTATTTCTGGGGGCACCCGAGCACCCGAGCTGAGCTTCAGCTCTATATGCCCATACAGACATGGAGCTGCTGTTTGATAGCCACGGGACACACCTCCATCTCAGCCATGTCTGCCCCCCGTTTGTGCTCTGTTGGGTTAGTTTTATCTCTGCCTCCTCAGCTCCTGAGCCAGACACTCATTACTGCCGCCTCTGGGTATTCAGGCATTTCAGTGGCGTGGCTTTGATTCTTGTTGTTAAACCTTCCGTGGCTGAAGTGGTTAAAGAGTAATTTCACTTTTGTTGATTTAAAAAAATAAAAAAAATAAACACCCTGGGTGATCCATGTACATTGCAAGGTTTTTAACAAACATTGTTTCAGGTTCTTAACTATTGTTATTCTGAAGAAATAGCCGTTTGTATCCATGAGTAAATCTGTATGGGAATGATTCAATAAACGCATAAGCAGGACTCAGGAGCGTGCCCGCACTAGTGTCCCGGAGGAGAGCGCTTCTCAGATGGGGCAATTGATAAGAGGAGGAGCTACTACCACCGCGGAGGGACCCCAGAAGAAGGGGCAAGTATGACACATTTGTTTTTGTTTTTTTAAACTAAAGTTTTACAACCCCTTTAAAATTACCAATCAGCTGCTGTACTTGCAGGGCTCTAATTAGGAAAGGGGCAATTTTACCAAAAATATTATTTTTGCTGCAGGGAATGCCCAAAATCAGATCAGTAAGCCAACCACACAAGCAGGAAATAACATTGCTGGGGAGAATTCTGTACACTGTGTACAGAAAGCCTCCAGGTTGCCATATTGCATTGTAATTTACAGAAAATTACAGAGCTGCAGATAGAAAATGAAAAGTAATTTTTAATAACATAGTTACAATATGACTTGTGTCACCATTGTATACTTTATATATTTTATTTTTTCCTCAGAAGTGGAGTTACCCTTTAACTGCTTATGGACTGCCCACAGTTAATACACGTTGCTAATTTTAAGTTAAATTCTGTTGTTATGGCATAACCCAGGTATTTTTTCAATGGCGGGCAGTCCACTTTAAGATAAAAGTGGTCTCGGCGGCGGATTTGCAGCAAGATCACTTTTATAGGCCACAGGAGAGGTTCCCTCCCTCCCGCCGCGTCCTGGTCGTCTCCACCGCTTACCGGAGACATCGGTAATGGCAGAGACAATCCGATGCTATTCCCTGATGGACAGGAAGTCGAGTGAGGAAATAATAGTGTCAAACGTCACTTCCACCCACCGCCCTAAAGTGGTTGTAAAGTCCATTTTGGTACTTTTACCTACAGGTAAGCCTATAATAAATAAGGCTTACCTGTAGGTAAAAAAAAATCTCCTAAACCTTTACGGTTTAGGAGATATTCCCCTCGCAATGAGCCGATGACTGCAGCGGCGCATGCACACAGGGAATTCTCGGCTGAAGGCCAGGCAGATGCCGGACCTTGCTGGAAAGAAGTCTCCCGCGCACATGCGCGGGAGCGATGACATTGCGGCTCCAGCCACTCACATTGCTGAAGCCGCGATACCCGGAAGACACGCCAAGGCAACATGTCATCTCCCTCTGCGTGGACCAGGTGAGTTACTGATGCCTCGTTCTAAGGTAAGTATTTCATAATAAGCTAGTATGCTAGCTCATTATAGCTTTTGCCTTACAGGTGACAAAAAAAAAAAAAAAAAAAACGTTTGGGACTATATAACCGCTTTAAAAAGACAAGTTTTTTTTATTGAGCAAAAAAACACTTTTTTTTTTTAAAGTGACAGTGTAAATTTTTTTTATTTAAAGCGCCCGAACGCATACGTACGCAAGTCGCGCCCACATACGTAAACAGTGTAAACACCAAGTGTAAACAATAGGCTTGTGGTTAAGGCAAATAGCATATATTTAGGGCTGCAACTGACGATTATATTCATAATCGATTAGTTGGCCGATTATTGTTTAGATTAATCGGATAATAGCCTTACAAAAAATGTGTTGTTGGGCCGATTACAAAACACAAAATTGCCGCAAAAACACATTACATGATTTTTCTGCAGCTTCTCCAATGAAGTATATTGAACCAAAAAATAAACAAAAATAGCATTGTTTTGCATTAGTGGATCGTCATTGATCCGTGATCCGAACCGAAAAATATTGAACCGAACTGCACACACGTGATCCGAAGATTGATTTCTGAAAAAAAAAAATAAGTTGTGCGGATGTTAAGTCCACACACAGCATGGTCATGGCGAGCGTAGGAACGGAGGAGCTTTAAATCCCCTATATGGGAGCATTTAGGATTCCCTGTCAAATATAATGATGAAGGAAAGAGGTTAGTGGATAAAACCGTGACGGTTTGTAGGCACTGTGACACAACAAAGCCATATGACAGTGGAAACACATCAAGTATGGCCACACATTTGAAGTGACATCACCCCGGTGTTTGAAAAACGAAAGCTGCTCAAAAAACGCTTATCACCGCAGCATTTAAGCAGCCCCTTCTTGCACAATCAGACCGGGCGCTAAAGCCATCACAAACGCTATTGGTGTGTTTATAGGTGCAGACATGAGGCCATATTCGGTTGTGAAAAACGAGGGCTTTAAAACACATGCTAAAAATGCTTGAGCCACGTTACGACTTTTTTTTTGTTGATCTGAAAAATGATCCGATCCGTGACTCCCGATCCGGGGAAACGATCCGAACCGTACATTTTTTGATCCGTTGCACCCCTATTTTGCGTTAAAAAATTCCTTGCCCTTTCCAAGGCCTGAGAGGTTTAGTAACATAATGGGGTTAAAAAAACAAAAAGAAAGTACAAAAAGAGCAAATAATTGCTACTGTAAAGGGTTCATTTTTTACTGTGGGACAGTGAAAGTAATATTTACAGTAGCGATTTGCTTTTTTGTACTATAAAGGGCTAATTTTAGTTGTTTTAACTCCATTATATGTTTCTGGCCGATTAATCGATTACAATTTTCATAATCGATTAATTTCATAATCGATTAGTTGTTTTGGCCCTACATATATTGTTTTCATATATCTTTGTTCTATGTATTGCACTTTCCGGAAAGTTTCTTCATTCATATAAACGATTTGTAGCATTATTTTGAAAGCATTCCTTTGTATCCGCTATATACAAAGCAGAGCAAAGTGGAGTTACCCTTTAAGGCAAATGGCAAATATTTTTCAGTTATCTTTGTTCTATTTATTCTGTAAAGTTTCTTAATTTATAAAAAACTATTTTTTTTTTTTGTATCTGCTACGGTCACTTCTGAAAAATGACAAAATAATTCAAAGCATACAGGGCTTTAATGAGTTCGGACTTTGTGAACTCACTTTCCAGCTAATATTTATTTTAATTTAATCCACACATTTCTACAGCAGCCAGACACCAGAAAGGCCAATTTTGGATAAAAGCCAGTTAACCTAACAATGTGATTTAACAGAAGCATGTCTCAATCGCAGCCGCACAGACGCTTTAAATTCTATAACAAATTTTGTAAGAAAGAAGCCAATTAATATGTGATTTTAGATTATGGACAGGAGCTTACATAAATGTGTAAAGATCATATGATCTCCAAGTAGATGAGGTCCTCTTTGGAATGGAGGTCCGAGAGTCCCAGATTTCCAGGGCTACAGTGCTTATTTCTAAGCCACCATACTTCCATAATATGTAACAACTCGAATGACAGGTTTTAAACATTTTATATTATCCCAAGGCAATGTTTGGTATACTTAAATAACTAGCCATTGCCAATTTTTAATCATGGGCCACATAGACTATCTGGCTTCTGATATGGCTACTGGATAGAAACCTTTCTTGTATCATGGGGTTGGTGTGTAAACATAAATGGAGAAATTAGGAAGTGCTGGTTACATTAACAAAAATTTCAAGCTATCGTTTTCCAGCTCAGGTTTGAAAAAAAAAAATATATATAATGTAATTAACCTGTAAAAAAACTAAGCATCGCCTATGGAGATTTTTAAGTACCAAAGTTTGGCGCCATTCCATTCGTGTGCCATTTTGGGTATTTACCCAGCATAACATCTTTCACATTATACAAAAAAATTGGGCTAATTTATATGTATGTGTGTGTTTTTTTTTTTAACAGACACCCTAAGGCAGTGATGGCGAACCTTGGCACCCCAGATGTTTTGGAACTACATTTCCCATGAAGCTCACGCACTATGCAGTATAGTTGAGAATCATGGGAAATGTAGTTCCAAAACATCTGGAGTGCCAAGGTTCACCATCACTGCCCTAGGGAATAAAGTGGCGGTCATTACAACTTTTTATCTCGCATGGTATTTGCGCAATAATTTTTCAAACGCCTTTTTTTTTTAAATGGTTTCAGGAAAAAAACAGTAAAGTTAGCCCAATTTCTTTGTATAATGTGATAGATGTTATCCCGAGTAAATAGATGGCACACTAATGGAATGGAATGGCGCCAAACTTTGGTACTTAAAAATCTCCATAGGCGATGCTTAGTTTTTTTTACAGGTTACCAGGTTAGAGTTACAGAGAAGGTGTTTACATATGTGGGCGGGACTTATGCGTGTGTTCACTACTGGGGACAGGGGCATTTAAGAATTATTTTTTTTTTACACTTTATTTTTTATTTTTATGATCACTTTTATTCCTATTACAATGAATGTAAACATCCCTTGTAATATGGAATCTATTGTGACAGGTCCTCTTTATGGAGAGATGCGGGGTCAATAAGACCCCACATCTCTCCTCCAGGCTGGAAAGCATGAGATCAGGGAAAAAAAATAATCCAAAATCATGCCAACAGTCGCTTTGTTTACTTCCCAGAACCCGGGCATGACGTCATAACGTCGCGCCTGGGCCTCAGACAGTCACAGAGATGAATGTTGACGAGCTAGTCCATCGTCGTGAGCCGGCGCCGGGCAATTTGTTCTTAGGGTCCCCGATGGCATGGACGAGCCCGGAGAAGCACCAGATGGCGGCAGGAGGGGGGATGTCCCCTCCCGTCGCCCTATAAGAAAGATTCCGCCATGATCATTCTTATGGTTCACAGAATCGCCGACTGCAAATAATGATCTGAATGATGCCTGTAGCTGCAGGCATCATTCAGATATTTCCCCCGAAATTCCAGGACGTCATATGACGCCCAGCGGTAGGGAAGTGGTTAATTAGGTAATTGCCAAGTGCAACCGTAATATATACATTATTATAATTATACAGGATTTATATAGTTCTAATGTTTGTGCAGCGCTTTACAATATGAGGTCATACATGACTCCATTGGTTACTAAAGTGGTTGTAAACCCTCACATATACCCAGTGAAGTGATACCTTATGTGATACACAGAGATGAAACAAAATTCTCCTGTGTAACTTATACCATTACCATTTACAGCCGTCTTTCCCCTATAGCCATTCAAAATGCAGAATTTACACAGGATATCTCAGCTCTGAAAACCAGGGGGGGCTTACATTAATGAGGAGAGCTTTGCGAGCTGATTGGAGGAAAGGGACACACCTCCCTTCACACAACACACAGGAAAAGACTGGCTGTCTGCTGAAGGTTCCTCCCCTGTCACCTCTTTTCTTGGTGTCAGGAAAACTTGTCAGAAGAAGTGACTTATTCTGAACGAGCCAGCAGACAGAAATTAGACTTTGTTCACATCTAGGTGTTGCTGTTTTTCAGGCGTCAATTCCGGTCTTTTTGTGCAGGCGTTTTTAAGGTTAAAAGGTCACCAATGTAAAAGCAGTAAACCGCCTGTAATCTACCAAAAAAGTAGCTCCTGTACTTTTTTGAGCGATGGACATTTTGCTTTAGGTGACAGAATGCTCAGCTGTGAGCAGGGGCTATTGAAATGAATGGGATTTGTCTTGTTGGGCGTTTTTAGAGACGAGGCTCACAGCAGAAAAACGCCCAGGTGTAAACGGAGCCGAAGGCCTCGTACACACGACCGAGAAACGATGGGTTTTTCCTGACGAGATTCTTGGCAAGAAACTCTTGCCCCCTGAGTGTACTGACTTTCATTTCAAAAGAACTGCGGTTCTCTTGAAAGGAAAGAACGCGGTGACGTCATCGTGTACGACGAGCATGCGCTCTACACATTTGATGCTGTCGCCGCCATCTTGCTTCTCCCTACCTATGACGCAGAAGCTATTTCGAGAATGCGTGGGTTCCCACAGCAACAGGTAAGTATACACACTCTCTGGTTTCTCGTCTGGAAACAGGCAAACGAGAATCTCAACGAGAAAAAAAAAACAGGTTCTCTTTTTTTCTTGTCGAGATTCTTGCCTGATTTCCAGATGAGAAACCTGAACGCCTTGTACACACGAACGGGAATCTCGGCAAAAAGCAGTTTTCTTGCTGTTTTTTGCCAAGAAACCCGGTCGTGTGTATGAGGCCTTACACTTAGTGCTCTGGACTGAGACAAGTACGCACAATAGAGGAATATGCTTTGTACAAATTTCATGTCTGAGGTTTACAACCACTTTAAAGAAAGCACTTAGTCCATCCAATACTATGCTCACAGGTCTTATAAAACTAGGGACATGGCTATTAAATTTTGCAGATTGATTTAGCGAATAACACGATTTTCAGGAAGGATACATTTACCCAAAGGACAAAATCTCCTCCACAAGATAAAAAAGATAAGTATGTCCATACACTTGTAACACCGTAGGAAGGAAATGTTCACAAGAAAATGAAAAATATGTAGATAGTACCTTAAGAAACCAAAAAATATAAAAAAAAAAGGACAATGCTAGTTAACACATGATTGGCACTCAATACAGCCAATTCCAACTCTTCTGCAAGAAATCATTCAAAAGCCATCATCTTTGAAGAGGAGGAGGAATGCCTGTTCGGGATGAAACTGCTATAGGCACGTCAAACTTCTCATTCCTCCAAGTTTCAGAAACCCTTCAGAGAAGATTGAATACTAATGGATACTGGGAGCTCCATGAATACCTGAAATTCTTACTGTTGTGTCTCACTTTAAATTTGAACAGTAAGATGTTATTGTCACATAAAATCTCATCTAAGAAAGCCGTGACACGGGGCCTCATCTTCCCTGGAGCAGGTATGGTTATTTGTTTGTTGAAGTAGAACTGTAGGAAAAAAAAATGTTTTATTCCATTCACTTCCTGTCCCATAGCCAAAACAGAAAGTGAGAGGAAATCTTTACAAATTCAGGGAGTCTCTTGGGGAGCCCCAGGTCACCAGAACTAGAGTCCCCATTAAAATATTTCCCCCCCTTCTACTTTTCTGGGGGAAACCCGAAATTTGGGATTTTCCTTTACTAACTTACTGATAATGGTAAAGGGGACAAATAAAAAGAGGGTGAATCCCCTTAAAGGGGCACAGGCAGTGATACAAACAGAGGTGTTCTAATGCATCTCCACTAAAAAAAAAAAGTTTTGCCTTAAAGGAGGAAGTAAACCCTAGAAAAAATACAAAAATAAAAACACAACCTGCAAGACAAAGGCATAATGAGCTAGTATGCATGGCATATTGATTTGCTTGTGCAAAATCTATAGCGTCTACAAACTATGGGATATTTTAATGGCGGCTGTGGCAGACCTACCCGGGACAGAGGCTAAGGCCTCTTTCACACTGCAGCTTAATAAAGCTCAGTACAGCTTTTATTTTTACTGAGCTAAAATACAGCCCATTAATTGTAATGTGCCTATGCACACTGGCACATAAACAAGCGCCGTGCATTTTTCAGTAAAAAAAAAAAAAAAAAAAGCTAGCAAATCTCTAGGATTTTTTGTTCAGTAATTTACACCTTATGCATGCCAATTTCTATTTACATATTGTACAGAACAAGAGAATATTTTTTCGCACATTTGCTCGCGAAAATACACGCAAATACATACAAAAAAAAAAGAAAGTCTGAAAAGGTAGATGCTTAAACAGCAATATCATGTGCAAGAGGCCTTACTGGGGTTTAAAAAATAAAAAAAATAACATGTAGCAGAATACATATTGGCCTAAACTATTGAAGAAATTCTATTTTTTTTACCACCAAACAAAGGCTGCATTTGTGAGGGGGAAAAAAATGACAAATTTTATTTGGGTACAGTGCCTTATGACCACACAATTGTCAGTTAAAGTAATACAGTGCAATGTCGCAAAAAATGGCCTGGTCATGAAATCTTCCTGGAGGTTAACTGGCGATTGCGTCGTCATGCAACACTGTAATAATAATAATTATTATTATTATTGCGTCGTCATGCAACACTGTAATAATAATAATTATTATTATTATTGCGTCGTCATGCAACACTGTACCCAAACTAAAATTTATATAATTTTTTCACACAAACAGAGCTTTCTTTTGGTGGTATTTAAGCGCCTGTTTTAGTTTTTTTTATTTGTGATATAAACAAAACAAGACCAAAAAATTTAAAAGATGTATATACTACATAATATATACACCTTTTACTTTATGCTATAAAACAGAGGTGGTGGCTGCATCTGTTTTTTTGACACGTTTTCCTCAGTAATTCCGCCATTAATCACTTCCAGTCATAGAGAAACAACCATACTGAGCAGCATTGCCACCCTAGATAGGGAGTGTGTTAGTATAACATAATATTGTGTTATGACTACATAACACCTCCCTCTCTTCTCCATAACAAGGAAAGGCGTTTTGTAGTCTACGGAGATGACAGGGAACAATGCTAACTGATAACATCCTGTACTTTCTGTCTTTGGACTGCCATCGGCTCACAAGACTTGTGGCTGGATAAAGGGCTTCTTTTTTTTGCGTTGTCAAACAGCAATAATAAAATGCTTTTAATGATTTAGTGCGAGGACACATTGGCAGCTTCCATATACAGAATTGTGCAAAAGTTATAGGCAAGTGTGAAGAAATACTGTAAGAATGTTTATAAAAATAGGAATTTTGACATATCTGTAAATTCCATATCTTGAAGAAAAACTGCTTATTTTATAACAAAAACGAAGAAAGGCGTTTATTTTTCAACGTTTTCTGTATTTTTCGTTGTTTTTTTAAGCAAAAAAAAAAACAGTGGTGAAAAAGAAGGCTCTATCTGACTCCAAAAAAAATATAAAAATTGTCTGGCAAGTGGTTAAAAAAAAGATGCCAAATCAGAGACCAACAGTCAAGATAGCAACCAAAAGTTCATATCGCAAGAGAGGTCATGAGGGGGATATCGCAGATGGGTTCAAAGGGTTGTTTCTACCGGGCAGAAAAAAAAAACAGTTGAGCTCCCGCGGAAGGACAGGGTGCTGCAAGGAAGGCTTGATGTGAGATACACCTTATAAAAGGGATTGGACAAAAGAGAGCAAAGCCAAAAGCTGTCCTTTCAGAGTAATTAAGCCACATTCAGGTCAAGTTCTGATTGTAGGAAGGCCAGAATGAGAGGCACAGAGAAATCTCTGGGATTGAAGTGCCGTGTCCACACCAAGCAAAGCAGGATTTCAATGTACAATAGAGCAGATCTTTTTGGAGGTGGCTTTTCTTGCTTTTAGGTATAGGGAGATGACAGACTGAGAGACACCCCCCCCCCCCCCCATTTTTACAGACCTGGGCTTCAACAGCCATGAGACAACAGATCTGGCATGTTGGGACGAGGCTAGGGCCCTTCACCTAGCAGGCCAAGTATGCCTGTGTACCAGCTACATCTGAGCCAGTTTGGCACAATGAGAAATACAATCTTCTGCTTGCTTTGTGCAGCAGGCAAGGTAGAATTTGCATAGGGGGCGGGCGGGTATAGATCAGCCCGACCTGAAACCAGAGGATTATCAAAATATCAGATGCCAGCTCTTGAGGGTCCTTGGTCCTGGCCACAAACAGAAGTAGTCTATTGTTGAATCTGAAGGCCATGATTTCTGGGGCCCTCACCTCTTATAGATTAGGGTGAAGGGCCCTGTACCCTTGATCTAGGTGGTGGCGGCTGAGGTAATCCACTTTTCATTTGTACACTCCTGGGATGTGGACCGCAGAGATCGATAAGCAGAAGTCTCTGTTTATGGGATGCTTGCTTCCTTCAAGGCTGCGTGACTAAGTTCCGAGTGGTTACGTTTTAGAACCAAGTTTGAAAAGTTTACACTGTAGGTGAATACATTCCAAAGATATCCCTGGTTTTTATAACGACAGTCAAAGGATACAGGGTGAGCCTGTCTTATATGGCCACGATGCTGGGCGATTTACAGGTGGTCCCCTAGTTACAAACATCCGACTTACAAACAACTCCTACTTGCAAATGGAGGTAGACAACAGGAAGTGAGAGGAAATCTCCCCTTGGAAGGGAAATTCTCTCCTGTAAGAGTTATTATGGGAAAAGGTATCTCTTCTCCACTGAAGCTTTATCACCAGTCCATGTTTCCCTAACAAACCAACATTTTCAAAAAACTTTTGCCATAGGGACAGAAAGTTAGGTGAAATCTTCAGTACAAGGACACAGACAACAAAATAAATGTTACAGGGGTGTTAATCCTTCCCTAGGTTATCCAAAAAGCTTGAAAATAGCTACACTTAAAAAAAAATTACCTGTTCTGACAAATTTGACTTTAAGAACAAACCTACAGTCCCTATCTTTTTTGCAACCCGGGGACTGCCTGTATATAGTCCAGGCTTCACCCTTCACAGTGGGCTTCCCTCTTAATTGTATTTCAGGTTCTGGGTTCCATAGGAATGGACCATGGTCCTGGACCGGTATAGCACTCTGTGGCTGAGTACAGCCATTGCACAAAACGCTGAGGTGCGCTCTTTTGGATCATCCAGTGCCTGAAGCAACACTAAACCAGATGCGCTGCTTGCGGCATTAGAGGACAGTGGATTGAACAATCCAAAGATAAAATAATAAACTAGTTAAGCCAAGAGTGGTTTCTTTATAAAAGGAAAAACATCCATCACCTTAGAGGCCACTGTGAAAAAAATTGAGGACTCCAAGTGGAGTAGAGTTATAGGAGAGGCACCCTAGAGGCATGTCCTCAAAAGCTTTGCCAGTGACGAATCACCTGAAGGAATGAGCCTATATAACCTGTTGCCATATGGTTTTTGGTAATCTAAATTAGATAGATATGGGGGTATGTATATATATATATATATATATATATATATATATATATATATATATATATATATATATATATATATATATATATATATATGTATATATATGTATATATATATATATATATATATATGTGTAGGTATGGCTATGTCTGTGTCTATGTGTATATATATATAAGAATATATATGTGTTGTGATTATGAATATATTTCTCTTAGTAGTGGCATTCAGAGTACAGAGTATATTGTTAATTGAGCTTGCTAATTCATGGCATTTAGCACATAGCAAAGCCTTTTGATCGCCACCAGACATTTCGGAGTCAGGGAAATAAAACACCTTATGTGATGAACCCCCGGCTGGGAGATCTCCACCCTTTTTAACCCTGGGAATGTCTATGTAATGGCTTGCCCTGAGATAGCCAGCAGGATTTGCATGAAAGGGGGGCGGACTAATGTAGTCAGGCCTCCAATCCTGATTCTAGCTAGGCCAACCAATGGGATGTCAGCATAGAGAGATATACTCCACAGCAAAAGGGGAAGAGAGTCACTTTTATGGAGTCATGACCTTAAGGATAGGTCTAAAAAGGGTAAATATGATGTAGGTATTTTCTACTTGCATATAGCAACTGCACTCTCTTGTACTATATCTTTTTATGTTTGTACTCTGTTTTAGAGGAATATGCTGTATCTTCCTCCATGTAAATGTTGGTGTTTTAGGCCTACGGTTCCCTGCTTGTTTGGGACTATAGGTTCTGTGTGATAGATTGGGCTTTGTATAAGCTCTAATAAATGTTTATTATATTGAAGCTTTCAATTCTGGTGAAAGAACTCTCTTATTCAACTCATATCATATCTTGATGATATTAAATCTTAAAATACAGATTTTATAGGCAACAAACCCAACATCTATGAATACTCAGCCTGTGTCCTAGTATGTGCAATCAAGATAAATAGACCATTTTTGTTTTTTATTTTATAAGGCAAATAAAAAATGATTAGCCCCAGTTAGCAGATTGTCTATACTGCACCAGATCATCAATCAGATTCAAGCTTCAGATTACAAATGGTGGAACATTAGGATTTCTATTCAGGCATGCCACTCACAAGTAACCGTTTTACAGTTAAAGTGGCTCTAAAAAGGTAGATGGTTTTTCTACCTTAATGTATTCTCTGCATACTGTGCAGCTTCCTCCCTTAGCCATTTATTTACCTGAGCCTGATCTCGATCCAGCGCTGCGCACAAGAACAATCTCCTCACTAAACAACTAGGCAGCGGCCATTGGCTCTCGATGATGTCAATCACAGACTGCGCGGAGAGAGTGGGTGGACAGGGCCGAGTGGCGCTGTAAGTCTATAGATACACACAGTGCAGCTCGGGATCGAGTGCGCTCAAGTGCCCCATAGGAAGCTGCTCGCTATGGGGCACCTGGCTGGGGGTAGGAGCGCCGGCAAGGGGAACACCACAGAATAGGAGGATCAGGGCTGCTCTGTGCAAATAAATTGCACAGAGCAGGCAAGTATGACAAAAAATTAGGGTTACAATTACTTTAATGTGTTTCTTGTACAGATCAAATAGGGTAATATTTACTCATATGATCAAATGTATAATACTGAAATTGTGTTATTTCACAATGCATTATGAAACATCACAGAAAGGTGAAAAAAAAACCAATATAAATATAAACAGTCATTCTAGGATAAAGTCATGTTTGAAGTCAGGATTTACACATTAGTTATCCAGTATAATTATGTTACAATAAAATTACTATTTCTAGTCAACTGCTATGGTAAACATAGAAAATATACAATTCAGTGCTAATCTCTGTATATTTAGAAGAAGCCAAAGCAGAAAGGTCATGTTTCATCTCTTATTATATAGGGCAAAATTTTGTAAGCGGGTACTCAGATGTCCCATCTATAAAATAATGTGTGGAATGATTGTCAACAGTATTCCTGGGAATAAACAAATCAAGACATACATGCCTTTACACTTAGTATCGCTTCACTAGATATAGTTATCCCCTATGACAGTGTCCTACAGACATACATCTGAGCTTTCCAAACAAATAGCCAAAACACACAGCACTAAACATTTGCAAGCTATGCGGTCCATGGCATATCCAGGTCACCGTCATCTCTTCATTGTAAAATAGTCCCATTATCCTCTAGCTAAAATATGCTTCACTTACAGGTAGATGGATAGATAAATAGATAGATACTTAGATATAGGAGGTAGGAACGGCATTGCATTACATTCAGTGAAAAACAGGGAAGACATCCAGGGTCTTTTAGACCCTGGATGTCTCATTAAAGAGAACCTGTCACCAAAAAATCATCACATACACACAAGCAAATAAAACCCCTCCCCCAAAAAATGTTTGAGACTTCCCCACCCACACATATACGCATGCATGAAAACACCAACTGCGATACACATTTTATATATTGCTGCGCATGTCGGAGTAAGAGCAATATTTCTAGCATCAGACCTCCTATGTAACACTAAACTGATAACCCATGGGGGGGGGGGGGGGTATGTAATCTTCATTTTTTAAGCAAAAAAAAATGTAAAATGAAAAACCGGCTCTGGCAGCAAATGGAGCTTTTACACAATGGAGTTCTGCATAATAATGTGATGTGCACCCTGTGAGGCACAGGGATGTTTTTTCAAAAGTCACTGAAGGTTAACGAACCCTTTAAACTGAATGGTTCTGTTATTTTCTAAAACAGGTTTCAGGTACACAATTTTACATTTTTTTATAGGTAACACAAAAAAAAGGAGGTGATTGAATTCAAGCTTTAGGGGACCTTCTGCAATTTAAATAATATCACAGCATCTAAGAAATTAATTATAACACAAGTTTTATTTTTGCTTTAGCCACAGGGCAGCAGATGCTACCTCCTGAATTAGAAATGTAAAAAAAAAGTGGGAAGAGAAATTATTAAATTAACAGTCACAAGCGGGGAGCAAATTAACAACATTTATGCCGCTACTGGAGGAGTGGACGCCAGAGGCAAAGCCAGAAGCTATAATGCAATGAGATATTAATAAAGAGATTAATAAAAAGGAGGATATCATTTGAATACAAATTATTTGGACATTATTTTTGCCATTTTATATTTATTTAAAAAGATTTTAAAATGGCTTTTTTTCAGACAAAGAGGAAGAGAACAATAGGAAACAAGTATATAGGAGTTAAAGGTTTTTTTTTTCTCTGAAAAAGCACCTGAGGCTCTTTATGATAAAAGGTAAACTATCATCAGCGTAACACTTTATTAAGCCAGAGAGGTGGAATTGAATTGCATAACTAAATGTATTATAAGAGCTACAATACATTTTCTGAGATCTTGGTGTAGAGGGGCTTGCAACAATCTGGAAAGAAAAAGAAAATAATTTCAGTAGGAGAATTATGACACACAAAAGGAGTCACCATCCTACTTATCTGCCATTTCAGTGAAGATACAGAGCAGCTTTGAGTCTTCCTAAAGATGAGGAGCTGCTTGGCTTTCTTGGCACAACCTTGTTCCATACCCTAAGGGCCCTTTCACACGTCCGTTCCGTTCGTCCGTTTTTTTTGGACGTCCGTTAACGGACCTCAATGCTTCCCTATGGGAGCGGATCCGTTAGCGGATGAGCATCCGCTAAACGTCCGTTAACATCCGTCTGCGGTAAGCTCCGTTTTTTTGGACGGAAGAAAACCCTATTTTTCTTCCATCAAGAAAAACGGAACGGACGAAAAACGGATGAAAAACTGATCAACTGAAGGGGAAAACTGAACGGACGTGTGAAAGAGCCCTAACACCCATTAATTCAGTAGAATTGTGAGATTGGAATTACAACAAGCTGAAAAACGGCAAGTGTATATATCAAAATAACAAAAATATTTTTTTTAGACTTTATGGTCTTTCCAACATTACAAAGAATGCAACAAGAAATGTAAGAGTGCAATCAGGGCGGCTAAGATAGATCACGAAAGGCACATAGCAAAGGAGAGTAAAAAAAAAAAAAAATCCCAAGAAATTCTTTAAGCATATAAAATAGTAAGAAAGGAAGGACAAATCATATTGGTCCCATAAAAAATGATGAAGGGAATCTGGTTACTAAGGATGGAGAGATGTTGAAGGTATTGAATGTATTCTTCTCGTCGGCCTTCACAAGGGAAACGGGAGGCTTCAGTAACCAAAACTGCAATGTTTATCATCAAACTTAGAAATAGACTTGAAAAACTTAAGATTAATAAGTCACAAGGACCAAACGGCTTGCACCCGAGGGTCCTTATGGAACTCAGTCAAGTAACTGCCAGACCATTGTTCCTAATTTTTACAAACAGTCTACTAAGTGGTATGGTACCAGACGTTTTGACGTCACTTCCGCCCAGCAGAGGTATGGGGACGGCTGAGGGACATTTTTTCCCTCAGGTCACATCCCCGGACAGCCAGCAAGAGGACCCGATCGCCTCCGCTGCTACCGACGGCTACGGTAAGCGGCGGAGGGCACGGGAGAGCGGCGGGGGGGGGGCACCCTCTCCCGCCGCCGGTAACGGCGATCTCGCGGCGAATCCGCCGCGATGACCGCCGTTATCGTTAACAGGTCCGCCCCATGAAGAGATGGATATCTTGGTTGTGGCAGCAGCTGCTGCCATTACCGAGATATCCATCTTCAAAAAAATGACGTCTTTGGACGTGGGGCTGGTCAGAAGTGGTTAACAAAGGGCCAAGATACATCCCTGGGAATTACAGACCAGTTAGCCTACAAGATTTTAGTAGTGATAACTATCATTAGCAGCAATCAGCATGGATTCATGAAGAACCGTTCTTGCCAAACCAATCTACTAACCTTCTATGAGGAGGTGAGCTGCCATCTAGATAAAGGAAGGCCTGTAGACGTGAGGTATCTGGATTTTGCAAAAGCATTTGATACAGTTCCCTATAAATGCTTACTGTACAAAATAAGGTCCATTGGCCTAACGCCGATATACGTCGGCAGAATGCCAAGGCTCGGCACAATCGCGTACCTGTACGTCCTCTTTAAGTGCCCAGCCGTGGGTCTTGGGCGCACATTCGCGACCCTGTACGAAGCTCCGTGACCGCAGCCGTGGGACCCGATGGCCGCCGGTGTCCCGCGATCAGGAGCTGAAGAACGGAGAGAGGTGTGTGTAAATACACCTTCCCCGTTCTTCACAGTGGCAGTGTCACTGATCGTCTGTTCCCTGATATAGGGAAAGACGATCAGTGACGTCACAAGTCCAGCCCCGCCCCCCTACAGTTAGAAACACACATGAGGTTACACTTAACAGCGCCCCCTAGTGGTTAACTCCTAAACTGCAATTGTCCTTTTCACAGTAATCAATGCATTTTTATAGCACTTTTTGCTGTGAAAATTACAATGGTCCCAAAAATGTGTCGAAATTGTCCGATGTGTCTGTCATAAAGTCGCAGTCACAAAAAAAATAAAAAAATAAAACGCTGATCTCCGCCATTAGTAGTAAAACATTTTTTTTTTTTAATAAAAATGTCATAAAACTAGCCCCTTTTTTGTAAACGCTATACATTTTGCACAAACCAATCAAACGTTTATTGCAATTTTTTTTTCAAAAATAGGTAGAAGAATACGTATCGGCCTAAACTGAGGAAAAAACTTTTTTTTATATCTTTTTTGGGGATATTTATTATAGTAAAAAATATTGTTGTTTTTTTCAAAAATGTCGCTCTATTTTTGTTTATAACGCAAAAAATAAAAACCTCAAAGGTGATCAAATACCACCAAAAGAAAGCTCTATTTGTGGGGGAAAAAGGACGCCAATTTTATTTGGGAGTCACATGCGCAATTGTCAGTTAAAGCGACGCAGTGCCGAATCGCAAAAAGGGGCTTGGTCCTTTACCTGCATATTGGTTCGGTTCTTAAGTGGTTAATGTAGAAACATTTTTTCGTAGCAAAAATATGAATGCAATCTACTCACTGGGGGGAGAACCTCTGGGGGAATCCAAGATAGAAAAGGACTTGGGGGTCCCAGTAGATAACAGGCTCAGCAATGACAGGCAATGCCAAGATGATGCAAGCAAAGCCAACAGAATATTGGCATGCATTTAAAAAGAAATTAACTCCAGAGATAATTCTCCCACTCTACAAGACTCTGGTCCAGCCGCACCTGGCATAAGCCATCCAGTTCCAGGCACCAGTCCTCAGGAAGGATGGGCTGGAACAGGAGAGAGTCCAGAGAAGGGCAACAAAGCTAAAAAAAAAAAAAAAAATGGACTGAAGGACCTTAGATAGGAGGAAAGGTTACAAGCACTGAACTTCTTCTCTTCGGAGAAGAGACGCTTGAGAGGGGATATGATTTCAATACACAAAATACCATACTGGTGACCCTACAATAGGGATAAAACTTTTCTGGGAAAGGGAATTCAAAAAGCTTGCAATACTGTTCTAAAAATGGTCAAAGTCTCAAATAAAAAGGCCAATAAATCGCTACGCTCAGGTGTAACTGCAGCCTAAAAACAACTGAATGCATTTGAAAGTAAGCTGCATTTCCCATCAGTACAAATGGTTGGACTGATATATGCCAGTATTAGGAGCAGGAAACACAAGCAGAGCACAAATACATTTTAACCCCAAGAAAGCAATTTATGGATGTTATTATTTCTCTATTTCAACCCTATTCTTTACAGCCTGCAATTAAAGATTTTGTCTTTGGAGGTTACGTTTGGTTTCCCAGTAAAAACTAAATTACTTCACGATACAAATTAATGTTATGAATATTAACAGTTTATTTATAGAGCCTGAATTGTATTTTAGGAAATTACCCAGACGGGTAAGCAATGGCAAGATAATATATTTATTTATTTTTCTCTGCATAACCACTAGGCAAATCTGCCATAAGTGAAATATTAAAACAATAAGAACATTCACAATTAAAAATCGGTGTTAAACCCAAAAGCAAACATGGAATATATTGCAGCTTACTAGTTCTTCGATGTGACCACTGCATTTGGTTTTCTTTTTTTGCTTTATTTTCATCTGGTGATCCTGCCAGTAAAGCTGGCCATACACGGTTCGAATTTCGAAAGAATTTTCTTGCAAAAATCGTATCAAAGAATTTTCGTTCGTATTTCGCACCGTTCGTAGGCTGCAGCAACAGCCGATTTTCGTGTGGCAAACAAATTTGAGAAATCCACAATTTTCGGAAAAACTGACGATTTTCTGATCAATGATGGGAGAATCGTGCAAGAAATGTAATAGAAAAAAAAATGTGCATGCGCAAGAAAAGAAAATCCCCGGAGAGTAAAGAATATTCCCGGAGAGAAACGAATATTCCCGGCAACATGAAAGTTTTGGTCGGCCGAATTTCGAAAATCAATGGTGGCATCATCGGACCACAAAAAAAACGAACTTTCTGATTTTGAAAAGAAAATTTGTTCGAATTTCAACCGTGTATGGCCTGCATAAGTCTATTGTTTTTCAACAGCGCAAGTCATCCTGCAGATATAACAGTCAGTGGGTTAAAACAAACCATTTACTCATAACAGGGGTTCTGACAATAGTTAGTTATTTATTAAAACCTTTTTCCAAAAAGGAACAAAAAACTGGAACAGCTAAAACTGCCTAAAGAGTGTTAGGTGAAGTTTGGTTTCAATATGTTGTTGTATCTAAATCTTCAAGTGCATTTAACAGCCCCCCCCCCCCAGATTAACATTTCTCCTATCAAATGTGTCTCTTTTGCTCCTTCATTCAGAGTGTAGGTACACTGATGCAGGAGACATGTTACTGGCCAGATCACCTCTGTAAAAACAGAAGAAAACAAGCCAAAAAAAAAAAGAGCACTCAGGCAGCCCCCCCACATCGAATGATTGCCAAGCTGCAATACATTACATTTTTGGTTTAACAGCAATTACCAAAGAAAAAAACAATAACTATATTCTAATCTAAATCAACTAAAATGCTTTATTCAAAAACAACCTGATGTGATCAGTGGCCCCCTTGTTCATTTTAGTGGTACGGTTGAAAGAAAGTGCTGCTGCTCCCGCCACTAAAGTAGACAAAAGAATTGGGGTCCCCAGATGGCCCTGCCCCTTATTACGTCATTGGCCATATGCAAAGTCATAAAGGGACAAGGTCATCTGGGGGCATCACCAGACATCCCCACCCCTTTGTTGACTTTTGCTGCACGGAGAACTGGCAAGCAAAGGGAGTGGTCGTGTTTGGCTGGCTTTTTTGTTGTTGGGGTCAGCAACATGGATCTACATCACTGGACAATGTGATTGACAATAGAATTATATTGGAGTCCACTTCTTTTTTATTTATTTTTAAATAAAGGACTGTGTTCTGTATTTATTTACACTAGTCAATTATTGCAAATGAGTAAGGGTGCTATATATACACACAATCCCTCTGAAAGACAGGATTTGGGGGCCCCCCTTATGAAAGGGGGCTTCCAGATTCCTAGAAGTCACACAATCACCTGGCCAGGGTTATGGGTAGGAGGCCCTTGTTCCTCATCAACATGGAGTTAAGATGCTTTGTCACGTTGCCATATTGAGGGCATGTGACTTGATATGGTGCAGGAAGGGGCTTGGCTGCATGCTTAAATAAGGGTTTGTTATGGATTTGAGGGAGGGGGTGGGGGGTACTCGTGGCACTTTTATTTTTGCCGTAAATTCCCCCCTAAAATCCATACCAAACCCAAACAGCATGGGGTGGATTGGGGGGACCTCACATATTGTCTTTTTTTTTTATATTCAGCTGTCGGCATGGATTTCCCCACTGACACTAGGGATGACTTATTGTTGTTAGGCAGCCAGCGGATGCCAACTCCTTAACAACCAAAAGACAGCTGACAGCAGGGAAGACTCACTAGTTGTTAGAACACCTAAAAACCAATACAAAAAACTGATGCAGAAACAGACCATTTGTCAGTTTACATCTCCTTAGGTCCGTTTCCTTTACTGTCAAAGATGTAAACAGATGATTATCCATTTACATCCGCTTGACAGTTTTTCATTCATCAGCGGATGGATGAAAAACGGTTGGATGGAGCACTTGTGAAAGAATCGTTAGGGATAAATGTGGAAAGTACACCGTTTTTTTTTTTTTTACCACTTTCCATTTTTGGGTGGAACCCTTCGCTTTAAGAAAATAGTTCTTTTGACAACTGGAAGGTGGTTGTAAGCCAACCTCCACTTACTGCTGATGCTTTAATTGGTCATACTATCTGTTTACATCCTGGTACAGGCATAAGTGTCACAGAGGACAACAGGTGATTAAACATCTGCTAGCCCTTAAGGCAGCCGGTGCTTTGCTGATGACCACTAAGATCCCTTTTCCAATGACTGGTTTCACAGCAATTGGCTCACGCTGCTGTCAATCAACTCCAATGACAAGAGGGCCAGGGGGCAGGGCCGAGACCTGTAGTTGGCGGCTATGGATGCCGAATACAGGACTCGGAGTGCACACGCAAGGTAACTCCTGTGGTAAAGCACTTCCCAAAGCACTTCCTAATTGCCAGGAGGCCGTCTTTTTACGGCCTCCCCTTTCCTCGCTCCCGAGCGCGCATCAGGGAACTTCTGTGCTGGCCGTGTCCCTTGGACACAGCCAATCACAGATCGCGGTAAATAGCCAATCACAGCGGCTATTTACAGCGCGATCATCGTGGTCAATGAGAGATGATCTCAAATGTAAACATATGAGATCATCTCTCATTGCCGGCACTCCCTCCTCACACAGACACCGCATGTGAGGAGGAGGAGTGATCTGTGAGTTAATACAAAAGTAACATATAAGTGCCCAATCAGTGCCCAGTGCCAGAGAAACACTTGGTGCCCACCTGTTCCACCAGTACCACCTGTGCCCACCAGTGCGCATCTACAATCAGTGCGTATCAGTGCCCACCTGTGACACCTCATCAGTGCCCACTTGTGCTGCAGTCAATCAGTGCACATCTGTGCCGACTCATCGGGACGCATCAGTACCCATCTCATCAGTACCCATGGCAGTGCCATCTGTGCCACCTCAGTGCCATCAGTGCCACCTCATCAGTGCCATCAATCAGTGCACATCAGTTCCGCGTCGCCCTCAGTACCCATCCGTGCCGCCTTATTAGTGCCCATCTGTGCAAACAATCAGGGCCCATTGTTGTCATCATGGCGCGAGCTTCCGCATACGTCCGACATCATTGCGTGGTATGTACGATGTCTTACATCCGGCGCGGCCTGGGAATGCACATTGGCTCTAAACTTGCGCCATCTGTCGCCACTGGAGGTGGGTATAAAAGGATGGCAGCAACATTAAATAGCAATGGTCTGGCATAGGAGGGGGGAGAGGAACCTTGGTGATCTTTTCACGGCAGGTAATCTAGCTACTTTGGAGGCAACATTTATTTGGACTCATTCTTTGGCTGTTGGGAGATTTAGACCGAAGAAAAATAGCCAAATCAGTAAAAATAAAAAAGGCAACTCTTGAGGAATTGGAGCCCTACTGAAAACCCCTTTTTTTTCTTCCCTCCCCTCTTGGTTTCTCGATTTACTCGAGAAGGGAAAGTGAACTTGGATACTGGGGACTGTACTTATCTGGAACTTGTTTTTTGTCTCTTAAAAAAATTATATTTCTTGACTCTTTAGTGATCATATGTACAGTGCCTGATAATTCTCCTGAAAAAGCCATCGGTATGGCGAAACATGTAGAGATCCAATCAGTCTGCATCTGTCTATGTATTGTATCATAATTTTTATGTCTTTATATCATATTTATTGCTTTCTAAATAAATTTGCATATTTTTCTACATCTGTTGTTGTATCTTCGCACCTTTAAAATCCCAACCCGTTGATCTTTAATGTCCACTTTAAACAGTTTATCTTGGGATCTTAAAAAAAAAAAGCTCATTGCTGATTATTCAGGGGACCTGCAGGGGATCTTTTCCTAACAAAACTACATTAATGGACTTTTTCCACAGGTTACAAAAAGTAGCTGTAAAATAATAAAGTGGTGCTTTATCTGCCACTACAAAACTGTGCAGACACAAGCACCTAGAAGCTTACCGGGTGCTAATTAAAGTAAATTCTATGTTTAAAAAGGTGTATAAACATGATAAAACGTTCTTCCATCTCTTGTCTGAAGGTACTCACAGAATAAGATGATTAGTAGGTCAGGTGTCTTATTGTGATAACTTATGACAATCCATATCAATAAATGTATACTCACAGCTGAGTGATATCAAGAACATCTAGACTAGGATTTGGCCAACTGCTACTTTTTCCCATGAGATACACCTGACATTAGATTTGCCCACATCTTTGATGCCCAACGTGGTCTATTGGTCTCAAAAAGTCCTCCACTGCTCAAAATGTAGCCTGTTGTGCTCCAGGCAGCTGAATAATGAGTTCCAGCCCTTCCAAATGGGCTTTAGTCAGAACTGCTGGCTGTCAATTGCAGCAGAAATCACTATGTCCAGGAATTGAGCTAATTACCTCCTAGGCTTGGTTTCCTGCTACATAGTGTTCTATAAAAGAGTTTACATGACAACATCTATGACATCATTGACATTTCAAGTGTAGCTGTCATTACGAAATAGGACAGAGCTGATTAGGTGCAAAATAAAAATAAAAATTCATCAATCACAATAAAAAATGTATTCTCATGTCCTAATAAAACCAATATAGAAAAAAGTGTCCAAACATAAACAATGTAACCAATGTCCAGTATTAATGGACCAAAAGTGCTCAAAGGCAAGTATTGTCCATAAAAGATATCTTGCTTGGTGACAAATAGGAAAAAGACCTTCACCCAGTGAAAGAATGGCTCGTGATAGAGTTACTCTTGCTTGCCTTGTGTGATCCAGCCTGACCTGTTGATCTGTAAACCTTGTGTATGACCCGGCTCGTTTGACCCTGCTTGTCGCTTCCGATTTGGTACCTTTTTGAACTCTGATCTATCCGTGTATGACCCGACTTGCCCAGACCACGCTTTGCCTGACTCCTGTAAGCAACATCCATTGCAGCGGTGCACTACTAGCACCAGCAACCCCACCAACATCCACATCTGCGGTGAACTATAAGTTCCAGCTTCCCTGCTCATCACAACACCTACATCAGCAGTGAACTACAAGTGCCAGCTGTCCCACTCGTCTCAACACTGGAATCCGTGGTGAACTACAAGTCCCAGCGCTGACCTGCTTCTCAAGTCCTGCTCATGTTTTTTATATACATTCACGGAGTGCCAAGCCTTCAACAGCCGAAGTTTATTCCTATATCAAGGCGTGGATGTACATCTCTGTTACCTGCAGCTTGATGAGGCCCTGACCAATCTTGGATGTTTTAAAAAGCTCACACGACTCTCAAGTCTATATTGCTTGTAGAGTCCATTTAATCTGGTAAGCCTCCATTCTTTCACTGGGTGAAGGTCTTTTTCCTATTTGTCACCAAGCAAGATATCTTTTATGGACAATACTTGCCTTTACAGAGCACTTTTGGTCCATTAATACTGGACATTGGTTACATTGTTTATGTTTGGACACTTTTTTCTATCCGGTGTATATTGACTTCACTCACTATCCACTCATATTTTATACAACATATGGACAGACTGTATTTTATTTTATATATGTTTATATCTAGCGCTACACTATTTTTATTGACTGTATATCTTTGCTTATTGTTTTCTATTAGCCGTGTTTAGCAGCTTACCACATACCATCCCAGCAGCGCGGTATTTACCCAACCTATCCATCTAATAAAACCAATATGTCGGATGCTCTGGATGACATTTTCTTTTATCGTGTGAGCATTAAACACCTGTGTAACCCAACTCAATGTCCTTCCAAATTGTAATAATTGCAAACCTATGAAAATGTTACCATCATGAATTATTTGTTCACCAAAACTCGAATTTATCTCATCTTAATGTTACCCTAACAAAATCACTTTTTGTTTGTTGGGATGGGACAGCATCTGAAGCCTACAGTTTAAGACTCCCTTTAAGATTGTCTTTTAATCATGCCTAGGGGATATGCGGTTACCATAGGCCCTAATAAGCTATTCAAGGTTTTCTGTAATGCAGTATGGGGTATTAAAATGATGGGGTAACAATTTTGTGCAATGCATGTGGTTGTGGCACTGCATATTACCTTCCAGTTGGCAGTTAAGTGCCCCCTGAAACACGATCCACTGCATATTGTTTTTCCAGAGGGGCATCAAGGGCTGTCACAATATGCTTGCACATCATGGCTAAAGATCCTTTGGGTTCAATGTGTCAAGGCCATTTGAAAATAAACTTTCTGACATTGCTGCATAGACCCACTACTGCCAACTGTGACTATTACAAAATCTAAAGCTGCATTCAGCTGCAAAAAAACAAAAACAATAGAAAAATGTTGTCCTAATGGCCCTGCGTACTGATTGTATTTTATTTAACACTGAATATATGTATAGGTTTGTGCTAACATTTATATTTGTACAGCGTTTAGCCTAAACTACACTATTGTCTCTGAATACAAGAGCCACCTTCATTCAACCAACTGAGGATGCTACATGGCTGGAGCTGCCTGCATCCTAGCAACTGAGTACGCTAGGCAGCAGGAGCCATCTGTATCCTAGCAACCAAAAACACTAGGAGCACAAATCACCTTTGCACTATACACATGTAGAATTACCACAAACATTACATGCTTTTTAAACAAGATTTAAAAAAAGATCACGCTGTCACAAAGATACTGCTTAAAATCATTTGCCTGTGTGCATTAACCCAAAAACTGGAAACATGCAGTATGTGTAAACTGCTAGCCTAGAGTTCCACCTTAAACACTAAGTCTGTGATGCTTTAGGGTAATGCTTCGATTGGTAAGGCATGGACAAAATGTTGTTAATGCAAATGTGTTGTCATGGTAACCCAGTCTTACTCTATAGAGCAAAAACATCCCTGCATAGTCCTCCTTGTCCTTCATAGCACAAGCATGTCAAGAGCAACCAGATTCCAGGTCCACCAGCTCTGGTTTAGCCTCTTAAATCCTATATTATTTCCCTATCACTGTGACACCTTATTCACACTTGTACATGTTGTGCGACTTTGGACATCAAACTCGCAAGACAAGTCATACCCCATATTTTGCAAAGATAACCATTCATATACTGTATGTGCACAATAACTTCAGAATAGTTCATAAACTACTTTGGTCCAACTTTCATGCAACTTGAGGGCCAAAGACATTAACGTTAACCCTCAAAAGTCACACCTGAATATTTTACATGGAACCGTGGGTCCGATTTTACACAGAATCAAGTCACATCCAAGTCCGCTCATTGAGCCTGAAGTTAGATTTCACCAACCAAAATATTTAGATTGGGAGAATGGATAGGGAGGAAAACAGAGTGGCCCCGATCCACGTCTTCTGGGGTCCCCCGGCGGCTGACTTGGCTCCTCCCCGCTTCTGATAACCCCCTCTGGGAAGTGCTCTCCCAAGGGGGTTACCTTGAGGATGTGCTCCCGAGTATTGGCATCCATAGCCGCCAATTACAGGACTCGGCCCTCGCATCATTGGAGTTGATTGACAGCAGCGCGAGCCAAAGACTGCACTGCTATCAATCTATCCAATGGAGAGCCGAGAAGAGTGGGCCGAGATCAAGCACGTTCTTTCGAGGGCTCAGGTAAGTAAACCGGGGGGCTGGTAATCATCAGATGTTTTTTCACCTTAATGCATTAAGGTGAAAAAACATGAACCTTTACAACCCCTTTTTACATGCCGGACTGGCCATAGTTTTTGGAAAGCTGTATGACCTCTGAATTAGAACAGTATTCCCACAAACTGAAAAAATAACTTCCATCTTGAAATACACAATATCGGAAAGAGAGTAGATCATCATGATTATATTGCACATATTATATATTTTCATGCAAAATTATATGAATATTATTATATGAAAATAGTGGAATATAATTCAACATAAACAATTGCACAATGATGATATAAAAGTATAGTAATAGCCAATAAATGTTCTATTTCTATACACACCAAATGCAAGGCAGTAAAAACAAAATAGGGCTATCCCAGAATCTAGTTAATGGGAACTAGGCTTTGTTTATATTGTCATGGTAGATTAAATATTTATGTAGTAACTTAAATTATGCAAGTGGGCAGATAATACAGAAAATGAATGCAGAGTCATGCATTCAACTAGGAGGATGCAAATTCTGCCCCTATTCATGTAATGTATGTGTTAATGAGAGTGCATGAGACAAGAAAAGTTGAAAATACTTGATGACCGATAACACAATATGTGTATAAAATAAGTCATTTGTGTGCTGTGTACTGGTCATATAAAATATCTGTAATATTATAACTGTGTAAAGAAAATGAAATATATGAATAAGTAATGGTCTACTCAATAAAAGTGAGTGCAATGTATGTGCACAATAACTGTATGGTGTACTAGCTGACCATACATGATGCAATGGGGGAGATTTACTGAAAACTGCAGAGTGCCAAATCTGGTGTAGCTCAGCATAGAAACCAATCAGCTTTTAATTTCACCATGCTCAATTAAAGCGGATCTCCACCCTAAAGTGAAGTTCCGCTGATCGGAACCCTCCCCCCCTCCGGTGTCACATTTGACACCTTTCAGGGGGGAGGGGGGTGCAGATACCTGTCTAAAGACAGGTATTTGCACCCACTTCCGGCCCGCAGTCTCGGGCAAAAGACGGGTTTTTCCGTTGTGTGCTGGGAACTCTCGGCTCCCAGCACACAGCGGGAGCCAATCGGCGGGTGCAGCGCAACTCGCGCATGTGCCGTAGGGAACCGGGCAGTGAAGCCGGAGCGCTTCACTTACTGGTTCCCTCACCGTGGATGGAGGGGGGCGCAGCAGAGAGACAAGCAAACACTCGTCCTCTGCTGTGGACGCCGCTGGACTCCAGGACAGGTAAGTGTCCTAATATTAAAAGTCAGCAGCTTTCATGTCCTTGGAGCGCATGGTACTGCAGCAGAGAAATGGCAGAGGAGGTTCAGACCTGGTTACAGAATGGAGTGGATGAAATGGTGAAGAACCTGGAGAGGGAAAACATCAGGAAAATGCAGGGGAAGATGTTTCGGTGTAGCGCTAAGTGCTGCGATAATGAAGCCGCTTCTATGCAGAATGTGCACAACTGTATAGAGCGCTGCCACATTCCACTTGCTCAAGCACAAAGTCTGGTCATCAGTGAGCTGGAGAAATTTCAGGATCGCCTTGGTCGGTGCACCATGCACTGCAATGACAAAGCTAAGGACTCCTTTGATTCCGGCAATAAGGAAGTAAAAGTGAGGGCTCAGTTGGAGAGCTGTGTGATGAAGTGCGCAGAAGAACACATGAACCTCATCCCCAGTATGACCAAGAAACTGAAGGATGCTTTAATTGAGGCCGACAAGAAAACATCTTAGGATCTAGAAATATTTGTTCCAGCCATCCTTCCTGCTGGAGTGGGCAGCGGCAACAGAGTTCTCAGACCGCTGAGGAACGTGGACTAAAAACTTCCTTCATCTGATAGGAAACGGGATGCTGTCAAGACAGAAAACGGCATCGTCCCTCCAGCTCGGGGACCAAGCTAACAGCCAGTCTTTTATGGATTTTTACCTCCTTAAAGTTTAAGTCAGAACTCTGGGCATACTGACTTATTTTTAGAAATGATGAAGGCTCAGAGTAAGTAATCGCTCCAGAAAAGCTCAAATACCAATGATATGAGAATGAGAGCAAAACAAAACAAAAGGAATTTATAATTTGGGGTCTTGGTGATGCATTGTGTGATGTAATGTGAAGTATATGAAAAAATATATCCAGTGGATGAAATACATAATATGCCCTAAAAATAAAAATAAATAAAAAGTCAGCAGCTGCAGTATTTGTAGCTGCCATCCGCTTTTATTTGTAGCGGGGCCATCCGCTTTAAGCTTTGCCATAAAACCTGCAAGCTGATTGGTTTCTATATCAGTGTAATGTGGGTAAATAATAAATGAATAATGTACTACCTGGACATGCATGATGCATGAAAATGCAATTATAAACATGCAGAAAAATGAATGATTGAATGAAGTACTGGCTGTACACTGGTCACAAAATGATGCATGTGGGCATCATCATTATGTATTTACAGAAAACTGAATCTATAAATGGAGTGCTGGCTGTACACTGGTGGGAGATGATGCGTAGGAATGTACATATGGAAAAAATATGTCCAAACACTGGTCATAGATGATGTAAGTTGGCATCATAAGGTATCAGTGAAATACGGTTATTGAACATACACACCCCCACAATCAGATCATCTATAGAGCAAGCTTGGCAGGAGCCTAGAGCCATACCTCCCAACATTTTGAGATGGGAATGAGGGACACCTACTTGCAAAAGTATGTAGCATAGGACACGCCCCCCCCTCCCTGACACACCCCTTTAAAAGGAGAATTAAGCAAAAAAAAAGATTAAATCCACAAGGACTTGTTTTTAACACTTCTATTCCTTTATATTGGCTTTTAAAATTTACAAATGCAGCAATTTAGAAATTGGATGAAAGGTTTAGTACTGGAAAACACTTTTTGAAAGATAAAAAATGAATTTTATATACAACTATATAGATCAGACCAAAATTAGGGACGATTGAGGAGGAAAGAGGGACAGAGGGACATTGTTCCCAATCAGGAACAGTCTCTCCAAATCAGGGACAGTTGGGAGTTTGTAAACTAGGATAATAAATTAAAGTGATCGTGAAGGCAGAATTGTTATTTTTTTTAATCTTAATGCATTAACATGAAAAACCTTTGTGCAGCAGTCCCCCATTACTTACCTGAGCCATATCCTTCTCAGCGCTGTACATAGGAGCTGGGTCTAATCCTCATAATTGGCTCACTGGCTGTGATTTTTTTCAGCCAATGAGGAGAGATCGTTCTGCACTCCTGTGATCCGTTTTCAGTAGACCCTCGCCTGACGTTTCAGAGCTGGTCCAGGCTGGGGAAGCATACCATATGGTTGGGATCCACCCACATGCCTGGACCAGCACCTGGCACAGCCACTCAGTGAGCCGGGAGCTGCTCCCGCCCCCTCCACAGCGCAGCGCTCCAGAGAGCGAGGAGAGAGCAGTGACTGACAGTCACCAGCTCTCTGTTGAGCTGGAGCTGTAAGAACCGAGCAATCTGTGGTGCTTGCGCTTGCTCAGTTCTCAGTGTTAGAGCTAGCAGGGGACAGATGCATCATTGGACCGATGCTGCATCTAACTAGGCGAGTATGTTTTAACAAAAAAAAAATCCCATACATGTCTTTTAAGGACTTAAAGTCATCACGGACTGTGCAAAATGTTGCATTTAATTTGGAAATCAAGGTCCCAAAGTCCTGAGGAAGAGTGGAGAGGCACAGAATCCAAGTTTTCACACTCAGTGATGATTTGGGGAGCCATGTTATCTCCTGGTGTTGGTCCACAATGTTTTATCAAGTCCAAGGTCAGCGCAGTCCTCTACCAGGAATTTCTGGAGAACTTCCTGCTTCCCCACGCTGATCAGCTTCATGGAGATGCCGATTTAATTTTCTTTTTTGGTACACGCCCACACTACAAAAATTAGTAATAATACCTGATTTAACCACTTCAGCCCCGAGCCTGTTTTTCAGATTCGGTGCTTACGAGACAAAAACAGTTTTTTTTGCTAGAAAATTATTTAAAACCCCCAAACATTATATATATTTTTTCTAACACCCTAGAGAATAAAATGGCGGTCATTGCAATACTTTTTCTCACACCGTATTTGCGCAGCGGTCTTACAAGCGCACTTTTTTTGGAAAAAATTCACTTTCTTGAATTAAAAAATAAGACAACAATAAATTTGGCCCAATTTTTTTATATATTGTGAAAGATGATGTTACGCCGAGTAAAATGATACCCAACATGTCACGCTTAAAAATTGCGCCCGCTCGTGGCATGGCGTCAAACTTTTACCCTTAAAAATCTCGATAGGCGACGTTTAAAAAATTCTACAGGTGGCACTTTAAAAAAATGTTTTTTTGGTTTTCGTTTTTATTTTTATTTATTTTATAATTTTTAACACTGAAAAAAAAAAAAAAAATTATCACTTTTATTCCTATTACAAGGAATGTAAACATCCCTTGTAATAGAAAAAAGCATGACAGGTCATCTTATATATGAGATCTGGGGTCAAAAAGACCTCAGATCTCATATTCAGGCTTAAATGCAAAAAAAAAAAAAGAAAAAAAAAAAAAACCTTAGTTAGACTTACCGGTAACGGTATTTCTACGAGTCTTTCAGGACAGCACTTGGAGAGAGCGCAGCTCCACCCACTTTCCCAGGAAACACTGCAGTCACTTTAAATTCCGCCCACTTCCACCATGACCTCAGTTGTTAACGAGTACCTCCGGACATGCTGGAATTAGATAAGCAAAACATAGCAACTATACACGTTAGTATTTATACATAGTATTTATACATCGTCCTTTAAAAACCAAAGGGAGGGTTATCGGTGCTGTCCTGAAAGACTCGTAGAAATACCGTTACCGGTAAGTCTAACTAAGGTTTTCTCACCTCGTCTTTCAGGACAGCACTTGGAGATGATAACCGAGTACTTACTCTAGGGTGGGACCACCGCTTGCAGGACCTTCCTGCCAAACGATTGCTCCGCTGCTGAGAGCAAATCCATTCTGTAGTGGCGAGTGAATGTGGAAAAACTCGTCCACGTGGCTGCCTTGCAGATATGTTCTGGTGAAGCCCCAGCTCGTTCCGCCCAGGATGTTGCCACTGCCCTTGTTGAATGAGCCACCACTCCAGTGGGAGGTTCCATATCCATAGCCTTGTAAGCTTCATGAATAGCCATACGAAGCCACCTGGCCAAGGTGCTCTTAGAGGCTCTATAGCCCTTCCGAGACCCTGAGAACAGCACAAAAAGAGAATTGTCCTTTCTAAATTCGCTAGAAATCTCCAGATAATGTACTAAACATCTTCTAACATCTAGGGTATGAAAATCCTTTTCTTTCGGACCCGATGGAACTGGACAGAATGTAGGTAGAACTATCTCCTGTGTTCTATGAAATGCTGATGCTACTTTTGGTAAAAAGCCTGGATCTGTCCTTAATACAACCCTATCTGGAAAGATATTCAAAAACGGTTCAGTAATAGATAGTGCTTGGAGCTCACTGACTCTCCTAGCAGAAGTGATTGCTACTAGCAACACCAGTTTCAACGTCCAAAATTTAAGTGAGGCTTCTACTGGAGGTTCAAAGGGTCTTTTTGTCAGACCTCTCAGAACAACCGATAAATCCCATTTGGGAAAAAACTTAAAAGGTACCGGCCTAGCCCTGGCTAAAGCCCTAAAAAACCTAATTATATAAGGATCCAGAGATAACCTCTTCTCTAGAAAAACAGAAAGTGCAGCAACCTGAGATTTTAGGGTGCTGGCTGCCAGACCCTTGTCCATCCCATCCTGCAAAAATTCCAGGACTGAAAAATTATTTAAAGGAAGACTACCCTTGGACTCACACCAAGAATTAAAAACTTTCCAGGTTTTAAAGTAAATGGCCCTGGTGACTTGTTTTCTACTACTAAGTAAAGTGTTAACTAAACGCCTGGATAACCCTTTACCTCTTAGGATTTGTTCCTCAGTAGCCAACCCGCAAGCTTCAGGTGATGTGCGTCTGGATGAATAAGAGGACCCTGGAACAGTAGGTCCCTCCTGACTGGTAGTAGCCAGTGAGCCTCTATCGCTAGGTCCAACAGGCCCGAAAACCAGGGCCTCTTGGGCCAAAATGGGGCAACTAAGATTAGCGTTGTCCTCTCCTCCCGCAGTTTCTTGAGAACCAATGGTATCATCTGAACTGGGGGAAAGGCGTAACACAAACGGAAGGACCAACGCTGGACTAGCGCATCTAGTCCTTCCGCTTGGTCCAACCTGTTGAGGGAGAAAAAACCGCGGGACCTTTGCATTGGCTTGAGATGCAAATAAGTCTATCTGGGGAGTTCCCCACCTGTCTACCAACTCCTGAAAGACTTCTTGGTTTAAACTCCATTCGGACTCCAGAACCCTCTTCCTGCTTAAAAAGTCCGCCAGATGGTTCAGGTTGCCCTTCAGGTGTACCGCAGTCAGGGACGCAACATTTTCCTCTGCCCAGTACAGGATTTGTAAAGCTAGGCCCAAAAGACACTTGCTTCTCGTGCCCCCTTGCTTTGAAATATATGCCACTGCTGTGGCATTGTCCGATAGGATTTGGACGTGTTGTCCTTGGACAGACTGGCTGAAGGCCCCTAGCCCCAGAAAAATGGCTCTTAGCTCCCTCCAGTTGGAGGACCTCCTGGAATCCTCCCTGGACCATGACCCCTGGGTCATCTGACCCTCGAGATGGGCGCCCCAACCCCAGGAACTTGCGTCCGTCGTAAGGATCCTTGTTGTGGGGAAGGACCACAACAGACCCAGACTCAGGTTTGCTCGAGTCCTCCACCACCACAACCTCCTTTTTACCTGAGATGGAATCCTGAACTGCTTTTCCAGCGACTCCCCGAAAGTCCAGTTTCGTAGGATTGCCTGCTGAAGATCCCTTGCATGGAGGCGGGCCCACTGAACTGCTGGTATAGAAGCGGTGAGCAGACCCAGGGTGGACATTGCTGTCCTGACGGTCACTGGCAGGTTTGTCTGTACTGCTTTTACCGCCCCTTGTATCTTGATTATTTTTTCCTCTGGCAGGAAAATCTTTCCCTGGACCGAGTCTATGGAATAACCCAAAAAAACTATCACCTGAGATGGAACCAAGTTTGATTTTTTCAGATTTAGGACCCAGCCCAGATCCTCTAGATGGGTCTGAGTCCTCCTCAGGTCTCTGAATAACCGATCCTCTGATTTGGCAAACAGAAGGAGATCGTCCAGATATGGGACAAGAGACACCCCCTCCAGTCTGAGAGGTGCTATTGCCTCCGCCACGACCTTCGTGAAAACCCTGGGGGAGGAGGAGAGGCCGAAGGGAAGGGCTCTGAACTGAAAGTGCCTCACCCCCTTCTCTGTTCTTAACGCTAGGCGTAGATAGCGTTGTGATGAGGCTCTTATTGGGATATGCAGATATGCATCCCTCAGATCTATTGAGGCCAGAAAGCATCCTGCTGGAAGCAGCTTTCTTACCGAATAGATGGAGTCCATCCGGAATTTTTTGTACCGAATAGACCTGTTTAGAATTTTTAAGTTCAGGATTAATCTGAACCTTCCTGACGACTTCCTCACTAAAAACACGTGGGAGTAACACCCTAGACCTTCCTCTTGCTGTGGTACAGGAGTGATCACCTTTTGTTGAAGGAACTCCTCTATCAAGGACATCATTGCCAGAGCTTTTTCCCTGTCCCGGGACAACTCGGTTATGTAGAAACGAGACGGTGGATTCTCCGAAAATTCCAGTGCGTATCCCTCCGAGATAACTTTCAGGACAAACGCACTGGACGTTGCCTCTTTCCACTGAGGAAGAAACAACTGAAGACGTCCTCCCACCGCCGGGAGGATGTCATTGTGATTTTGCGGGTTGGCTGGGGGAACGAAATAGTACCCCAGGCTTCCCTCGTCCCCTTTGGGGCTGCCAGGACTTTCCCCCTCTTTGTGTCTGTTTCGAACTTTGGGGCTGTCCAAAAGAACGAAAATTCTTTTTGTTTTGTGGAACTACTTTCTTCACTGGCAAAGCTTTTTTCCTGTCCGCTGTCCTCTCTAGAACTGCCTCTAGACCAGAACCAAAAACCAGGTCACCCTCAAAAGGTAGGCCACACAGCTTAATCTTTGAAGCTGCATCCCCTGACCAAGTTTTAACCCATAAGGCTCTCCTGGCCGAATTAATTAGGGCCGAGGAACGAGCCGACATCCTTACCGACTCTGCTGATGCATCTGCAATGTAACTCACAGCGTTCCCCAGAACCGGAAGAGAGTCAAGTAGTTCTCTGCGAGAAGTCCCTGCCTCAATATGGGCTTTAAGCTTGTCCAGCCAATGCTCCAGGTTCCTGGCTACTACCGTAGACGCCATAGCAGGTTTGAGGTTGGCTAGTGTTGAATCCCAAGCTTTCTTCAAAAGCGTCTCAGCCCTTTTGTCCATGGTATCCTTCAAGGTACCCATGTCCTCAAAGGCCAAGTCTGTGTTCCGTGAGACTTTAGAAAAGGCTGCATCAAGTTTGGGTTTTTTATTCCAGACTTGTGCTTCGTCCTCCTCAAAAGGAAATCTCCTTTTTAAAGATTTAGAAAAGAAGGGGGCCCTCTCAGGTTCCCTCCATTCCCTTTTAATAGCATCAGACAACACTTTGTGTACTGGGAAGGTTCTGTGCTTAATCTCATCTAAGCCCTGGTACATCTTGTCGTGTAACGACAACTGGGTCTTATCCTCCTTAATATTAAGGGTAGCATGAATCTGTTTCAGGAGATCATCTACCTCCTCTAATGACAATTTGTAGCGAGATGAGGATGCATCTTTCTCCTCATCCTCCTCTGCCTCAGACCCTGACACCACACTCCTAGGCTCCTCGTCCTCAGACTCACTAACTACCCCCCCTTGGGTACTAGTGGAGGCTCTAGGGGCTGACTGAAAGATCGGACGCTTGTCTAGGTAGGAACGGAAAGATTGAAATGTTTCCTGTAGTTCCTTCCTGAAGGAGGAAATTATCTCCTTGGGCTGTTCAGAGGGTGTACTAACAGAGGCTTCCTCTGTAATTACTGCAGCAATGCAAGCTTTGCATAAGGGTTTAACCCATGAACCCCTGAGGGACGTTTTGCAAATAGCACACTTCTTCTTAGGTGGGGGCAATGCAACATTAAGTTTTTCTTTGCATTTCTGAAAAACACAATAAACAAACAACCCAATGCTTAACTTTTTGTGTATCAGACAACAACCCCATTGACACCAACAGCAGTGAACAAAACAGACAAAATCCCACCACCGCTGTGTAAAACATGAAAGCATTACTCCCAAAGACATAACTAGGGAAAGAAATGCTGCAGGCTCCCCTCCCCCTAGAGGGGCAACAGGAGGGACACATATAGATCCCAGGCAACGTGGAAACCGCCGTCTCCTACCTGGGCCGGGCTGGTGCTTGTGGCTCCTGCTCCCGCCACCACTGCTGATTCCTCTTCTGGCTCCATTCTCCTTCAGAGTGCAGCAGCCGTCCGATCGTATTTTAAAACTCCCGGCAAACTCGTCGCCACGAGGCCCGGAAATGCACCGCCAAGGCCGCCTCCCCTCCTGCGCTCCAGCAGCTGGAACCGGAAGCTGCCGCGCGCCGCCGAAAGCTCTTCCCCCCCGGAAATGACGTCGCCCGCCACCCGGAACGGAACCTCGTGAACCCGGAAGAGGCACCTGACCTCTTCCCTCAGCCCACGCTGTCCGCCTATGGGGGAAGAAAAAACCCTCAGCGGCCTCTGCCCTCGCCGGACTCGAAGAGGGGAAAGCACCGAAGAACCCCCCACCCGTCAGGGGGGGTGCTGGGTCTGCCTGTGAGTATTAAATAACCGCCGCCGGTATGCCCAAGCCACCTCCACCTGGAGAGAGTACAGCACACCCCTGGTTCCCTGCAGCGCTTCCACCATGGCCGGAGGAAACACAACAACTGAGGTCATGGTGGAAGTGGGCGGAATTTAAAGTGACTGCAGTGTTTCCTGGGAAAGTGGGTGGAGCTGCGCTCTCTCCAAGTGCTGTCCTGAAAGACGAGGTGAGAAAAAAAAGTCAAAATGTAAACAAATTAAATGTCTCTTTAAGACGCTGGGCGGAAATGACGTTTTGACATCACTTCCGCCCAGCAGAGGTATGGGGACGGCTGAGGGACATTTTTTCCCTCAGTCGCATCCCCGGACAGCCAGCAAGAGGACCCGATCGCCTCCGCCGCTACCGACGGCTACGGTAAGCGGCGGAGGGCGCGGGAGAGCGGCGGGAGGGGGGGGGCACCCTCTCCCACCGCCGGTAACGGCGAACTCGCGGCGAATCCGCCCGCGATAACCGCCGTTATCGTTAACAGGACCGCCCCACGAAGAGATGGATATCTCGGTTGTGGCAGCAGCTGCTGCCGTTACCGAGATATCCATCTTCAAAAAAATGACGTCTTTGGACGTGGGGCTGGTCAGAAGTGGTTAATGATCATGGTATCACTGTGCTTGATTGGCCAGCAAACTTGCCTGACCTAAACCCCATATAGAATCTGTGAAGCATTGTCAAGAGGAAGATGAGAGACACCAGACCCAACAATGCACTTGAGCTGAAGGCCGATAACAAAAAAATCTGGGCTTCCAGAACACCTCAGCATTGTCACAGGCTGATCGCCTCCATGCCACGCCACATTGAGGGAGCAATTCATCCATAAGGAGCCCTGAACAAGTATTGAGTGCATACTGTACTGTACATGGACATACTTTTCAGTAAACCAACATTTCTGTATTAAAAAAAATAAAATAATTTAAGCCATAATCCTCACAATTAAAAGAAGGAAATTCTTGAAATATAATCGCCGTGTGTGCAACGCATCGATATAAAAATAAGGTTTTTCACTTTTTGACTTGAATTACTTAAAGTGGTTGTAAACCCAAATTATTATTATTTTTTGTTTGTTTTAATGTCACAATGTAGAGTATAAGATTTCCTATCATCTGTGCCCAGTCTTGTCACACAGAGTTAATCCAGCGCTGAGTAATCCTCTTTTAAAGTTCAGTGCAAATTAACCGGACTTCAGATAAAAACCTGCCAAATTAGGTTAAATCTGTTTTTGCTTTCAGTAACAGGTTATTTACATATCTAGCTTGGACATGTTTATGATAACAAGAGGTGATCCAAAGTTCATTGTATATTACTAGGATGTGTTATGATGTTATATCGCCTCATGTTATGATAAACAAAACATAACATATGATAAACATGTCCTAGCTATATTTGTAAATAACCTCTCACTCAAAGCAAGAAGAGAAAAAACGGACTTTTGATTTAGGCAGGGTTTTATCTGGAAGGCTGTTCATTTTCACTGAACATAAGAGGATTTCTCAGATCTGGATTAACTCTGTGTGGCAAGACTGGGCACAGACGATAGGAAATCTTATACTCTACATTGTGACAACAAAAAAAAAAAAAATTGGGGGGGTTTACATCCACTTTAAATAAATACATTTGATGATTTTCGAATTTTATGAGATGCACCTGTATATGAATGGAGTACAGGTTGTAGAAGATATATATATGAATGTAGTACAGGCTGTAGATGGTATAGATGCATAGAGAGCAGGCTGTAGATCAGGGGTCTCAAATGGTCGGCCCTTCAGCTGTTGTGGAACTACAAGTCCCATCATGCCTCTGCCAGTGGGAGTCATGCTTGCACGATCAGCCTTGCAATGCCTCATGGGACTTGTAGTTTAGCAACAGCTGGAGGGCCGTCGGTTGGAGACCCCTGCTGTAGATGCATGGAGAGCAGGCTGTAGATGGTATATTTGAATGTAGTGAAGGCTGTAGATGGTAAAGATGAATGTAGTGAAGGCTGTAGATGGTAAAGATGAATGTAGTGAAGGCTGTAGATGGTAAAGATGAATGTAGTGAAGGCTGTAGATGGTAAAGATGAATGTAGTGAAGGCAGTAGATGGTAGAGATGCATGGAGAGCAGGCTGTAGATGGTATACATATGCATGGAGAGCAGGCTGTAGATGGTATGGATGCATGGAGAGCAGGCTGTAGATGGTATGGATGCATGGAGAGCAGGCTGTAGATGGTATGGATGCATGGAGAGCAGGCTGTAGATGGTATGGATGCATGGAGAGCAGGCTGTAGATAGTATGGATGCATGGAGAGCAGGCTGTAGAAGATATGGATGCATGGAGAGCAGGCTGTAGAAGATATGGATGCATGGAGAGCAGGCTGTAGAAGATATTATTCAAAAAGATGGAGCAGATTTAAACGTTTTATTTCAGACAAATTATGAGGGATAGAAGCACGTTCTGTACATCACTGGAAGGAGGAAGGTTCGGCATTGTATGGTCCTTGAGGTTGTATGCACTCAACATGAGCTCCATGCGTTACATGAAAGGCAACAAAACAGTAGACCATTTCCTGCCACACATGAATCAACTGGTCGCTAGCTATTGAATTTACAGCTTCACCAATTTGATGTCCAAGATCTTAAGGAGTAGCAGGCATATATGGGACAGACACCCTCTCTTTTATGAATGAATGAATGAATGAGAACTTGTATAGCGCGGCACATGCGAACTGAATCGCCTCTGGGCGCTTGTTGTTCCAGTCTCCTTTGATATCAAAAGAGAAGAGTCTTGACCTTTTTTCTAAATGCTAGGTGGTTCTCCTCCAACCGAATGCTGGTTGGTAAAGCGTTCCATAGTCTGGGACCTTGGATCGCGAATCTTCTTTCTCCTTTGGATTTGAAGTTGGCTTTCGGAACCTGGAGCAGGTTCTGATTCGTGGATCGCAAAACGCGATTGGGATTATGCGCTTTTATTATTTCGCATAAATAAATGGGGGCATTCCCATGGACACATCTATGAGTAAGACAGAGAGCTTTAAAAGCAATTCTGTCTTTAACTGGCAGCCAATGAAGGGCTCTCAGTGAAGGTGAGATGGATTCCCAGGGTTTTTTTTTTTTTTTATGTACCCCCACAGATAAACATTGCAGGGGATAGGGTCTGGTGACCTGAGAGGCCACAGACAACGAATAAGATCTTATTGTCCACCTCTTCCAATCCATCATCCTGGAATGATGTGGTATCCATAATGCCAAACCTCCAAGTGGAAGTGAGGCAAGGCACCAAATGAAGTCATTCAAATCTTCTTGAAGTTTGGGAAACAACCAGTTTTTTAGAATGTCCAGATATAAAATTCCTATCACAGTTTGCTTGGTAAAAAAGATGGTTCATAAACTTTTGCTTACAGAAATGGCTCAAAGCACATTCAGCTTCTGTGAGTTTCTTTCCTGTTCCTTGCAGAGTCATAGATTTTCACTACCCCAAATTCTAACATTGCAGCAATTAAAGGGGTTGAAAAGGAAAAAAAGGTTTTCCCTAAATAGCTTCCTTTACCTCGGTGCAGTCCTCCTTCACTTATCTCATGCTTCCATTTTGCTTTTAAATGTCCTTATTTCTTCTGAGAAATCCTCACTTCCTGTTCTTCTGTCTGTAACTCCACACAGTAATGCAAGGCTTTCTCCCTGGTGTGGAGAAAGCCTCTTGAGGGGGTGAGCAGGAGGGTCAGGATGCTCTCTAATTTGCAGATAGAGAAAGGAGCTGTGTGTTAGTGGGCATCCTGACACTCCTGCTCGCCCCCTCAAGAGGCTTTTTCCACACCAGGGAGAAAGCCTTGCATTACTGTGTGGAGTTTAAAAGCAAAATCGAAGGATGAGGTAAGTGAAGGAGGACTGCTCTAAAGGTAAAGGAAGCCATCTAGGGATTTTTTTTTACCTTTACAACCCCTTTAACCTTACCAGAGAGAGGAAATATTCACTCATCCAAAAGAATAAGTTGTTCAGAAAAATGATCCTCTTCCATATCCAGCAGAATAGCAGTGCAGAATTTAAACCTCCTGTTATGGTTTGCCTGGATGCAATGCCTGCCGGAACTGCAACCTCTACAGCTTCATATGCAGACGGTTTTTAAGAACATGCTGTACGGCTGTCTGAATGAAACTGCTGAGCAGGCGTTTAATTTTTTATTTTATTTTTTGGACCTTTGAACCTTCCTCTATCCAGTGATGTGCAGAATGTGCTTCTATACCTTAAAGTTTGTCTGAAATAAAAAAAATGAAATTTGCTCAATCTTTTCGAATAACCCTGTACATGAAGGGAGAGCAGGCTATAGAGGTGGTGTATGTTATGCACTGTGTGTTATTGTAGCCAATGTGTGGTCATGAATGCCAGTCATTCTGATGACACAAATGTATAGAAGGGTCAGTCATTCTCAGAGGAGCGTATAGAGGGGTCAGTCATTCTGATGACAGGAGTGTATAGAGAGATCAGTCAGTAAAATTATAGAAGTGTATAGAGGGGACAGTCACTGTGACAAGAGGAATGTATAGAGGGGTCAGTCATTTTGACGACAGGAGTGTATTGAGAAGACAGTCCTTCTGACAAGAGGCGTGTACAGGTGATACTCTAAAAAAATGTAATATCGTGCAAAAGTTCATTTATTTCACTAATGCAGGGCTTGACAAATTTGCTTGGAATCTAGGAGCCAACCAAAAAAGTAAGGAGCCAGGAAGGCGCCCCGTTCCGCCGGTCTTGCATGCAGAATCACGGAAACACAGGATACCCCAGCTGTGCCGCCCCAGGCAATTGCGACCTGGGATTGGTCTAACCCTTTACTAATGCAACTTAAAAAGGTGAAACTAATATATGTGATATACTTATTGCATGCAAAGCAAGGTAGTTCAAGCTTTGATTTGTCAGAAAATCAGAATATTACATGCAATCAATAAAACAAGGATTGTACAAAGAACAATATCGGACCTCTGAAAAGTAGAAGCATGCATATGTGCTCAGGACTTGGTTTGGGCCCCTTTTGCAGCAATTGCTGCCTCAATGCGGCGTGGCATGGAAGCCTGTGGCACTGCTGAGGTGTTATGGAAGACCAGGATGCTTCAATAGCGGCCTTCAGCTCTTCTGCATTGTTCAGTCTCATGTCTCTCATCTTTCTCTTGGCAATGCCCCATATGTTCTCTATGGGGTTCAGGTCAGGTGAGTTTGCTGGCCAATCAAGCGCAGTAATCCCACGGTCATTGAACCAGGTTTTGGTGGTTTTGGCAGTGTGGGTAGGTGCCAAGTCCTTCTGGAAAATGAAGTCAGCATCCCCATAGAGCTCGTCTGCAGAAGGAAGCATGAAGTGCTCCAAAATCTCCTGGTAGACGGCTGCGGTGACCCTGGACTTAACCACTTAAGACCCGGACCAAAATGTAGGTAAAGGACCCAGACAGTTTTTGCGATTCGGCACTGCGACGCTTTAACTGACAATTGTGCGGTTGTGCGACGTGGCTCCCAAACAAAATTGGCATCCTCCTTTTCCCCACAAATAGAGCTTTCTTTTGGTGGTATTTGATCACCTCTGCGTTTTCTATTTTTTCGCTATAAACAAAAATAGTGCGATAATTTTGAAAAAATGCATCTATAAAAAAAACTTTTTTTCTCAGTTTCGGCCGATACGTATTCTTCTACCTATTTTTGGTAAAAAAAAAAAATCTGCAAGCGTTTATCGATTGGTTTACGCAAAATGTATAGGGGATAGTTTTATTGCAGTTTTATTGCATTTTTATTTATTTTTTACTACTAATGGCGGCGATTAGCATTTTTTTTTCGTGACCACGACATTATGGTGGTCACATCGGACAATTTTAATTTTCACATAAAAAAAATGCTATATAAATGCATGGTTTACTGTGAAAATGACAATTGCAGTTTGGGAGTTAACCACTAGGGGGCTCTGAAGGGGTTAAGTGTGACCTCATATGTGTTTCTAACTGTAGGGGGCGGGGCTGGACGTGTGATGTCATTGATTGTCTTTACCTATATCAGGGAACACACGATCAATGACCGCGCCACAGTGAAGAACGGGGAAGCTGTGATCACACACACACACCTCTCCCCGTTCTTCAGCTCGGACCGGGTCGTGGGCGCGTGCCCGCGACCCAGGGCTGGGCACTTAAAGAGGACGTACAGGTACGTGCTTGTGCCCAGCCGTGCCATTCTGCCGACGTATATGTGCAGGAGGCGGTCCTTAAGTGGTCAATGAAGCACAGTGGACCAACACCAGCAGGTGACATGGCTCCCCAAATCAACACAGACTGTGGAAACGTCACACTGGACTTCAAGCATCTTGCAGTGTGTGCCTCTCCATTCTTCCTCCATACTCTGGGTCCCTGGTTTCTAAATGAGATGCAAAATTTGCTCTCATCAGAAAAAGAGGACGTTGGACCACTGAGCAACAGACCAGGTGTGTTTTTCTTTAGCCCAGGTAAGACGCTTCTGACATTGTTTGTTGTTCAGGAGTGGCTTGACAAGAGGAATACGACATTTAAAAACCCCCGTCCAGGATCCGTCTGTGTCTGGTGGCTCTTGATGCACTAACTTCAGCCTCAGTCCACTCCTTGTAGAGTCCCCAACACTTTTGAATCGCCTTTTCCTGACAATCCTCTCCAGGCTGCGGCCATCCCTACTGCACATTTTTCCCTTCCACATAACTTTCTATTAATGTCCTTTGATGCAGCACTTTGGGAGCATCCGACTTCTTTTGCAATTACCTTTTGAGGCTTTCCCTCCTTATGGAGGGTATCAATTATGGTTTTCTGCACAACCGTCATGTCTTTCCCATGATTGTGATTCCTACTGAACCAGACTGAGAGACCATTTACAAGGCTCATGGACACTTTGCAGGTGTTATGGCTTAATCAGCTGATTAGGGTGGGACACTTTGAGCCTAGAATATTGCACCTTTTCACAGTATTCTAATTTTCGGAGATTGTTGATTTGGGGTTTTCATGAGCTGTAAGCCATAATCATCACAAGTCTGACAAATCACGGCTTGAACTACCTTGCTTTGCATGTAATGAGTATTAGTTTTACCTTTTACGTTGCATTGGTGAAATAAATATACTTTTGCACGATATTCAAATTTTTCGAGTATCACCTGTATAGAGGGGTCAGTCAGTCTGGCGATAGGAATGTATAGAGAGGTCAGTGTGGTGACAGAAGTGTATAGAGAGGTCAGTGTGGTGACAGAAGTGTATAGAGAGGTCAGTGTGGTGACAGAAGTGTATAGAGAGGTCAGTGTGGTGACAGAAGTGTATAGAGAGGTCAGTACGGCAATGTATAGAGAGGTCAGTACGGCGACGGCAATGGATAGAGAGGTCAGTACGGCGACGGCAATGTATAGAGAGGTCAGTACGGCGACGGCAATGTATAGAGAGGTCAGTACGGCGACGGCAATGTATAGAGAGGTCAGTACGGCGACGGCAATGTATAGAGAGGTCAGTACGGCGACGGCAATGTATAGAGAGGTCGGTATAGTGATGGCAATGTATAGAGAGGTCGGTATAGTGATGGCAATGTATAGAGAGGTCAGTATAGTGATGGCAATGTATAGAGAGGTCAGTATAGTGATGGTAATGTATAGAGAGGTCAGTATAGTGATGGTAATATATAGAGAGGTCAGTATAGTGATGGTAATGTATAGAGAGGTCAGTATAGTGATGGCAATGTATAGAGAGGTCAGTATAGTGATGGTAATGTATAGAGAGGTCAGTATAGTGATGGGATTGTATAGAGAGGTCAGTATAGTGATGGGATTGTATAGAGAGGTCAGTATAGTGATGGGATTGTATAGAGAGGTCAGTATAGTGATGGCAATGTATAGAGAGGTCAGTATAGTGATGGTAATGTATAGAGAGGTCAGTATAGTGATGGTAATGTATAGAGAGGTCAGTATAGTGATGGGATTGTATAGAGAGGTCAGTATAGTGATGGCAATGTATAGAGAGGTCAGTATAGTGATGGCAATGTATAGCGAGGTCAGTATAGTGATGGCAATGTATAGAGAGGTCAGTATAGTGATGGCAATGTATAGAGAGGTCAGTATAGTGATGGCAATGTATAGAGAGGTCAATATAGTGATGGCAATGTATAGAGAGGTCGGTATAGTGATGGCAATGTATAGAGAGGTCGGTATAGTGATGGCAATGTATAGAGAGGTCAGTATAGTGATGGCAATGTATAGAGAGGTCAGTATAGTGATGGCAATGTATAGAAAGGTCAGTATAGTGATGGCAATGTATAGAGAGGTCAGTATAGTGATGGCAATGTATAGAGAGGTCAATATAGTGATGGCAATGTATAGAGAGGTCGGTATAGTGATGGCAATGTATAGAGAGGTCGGTATAGTGATGGCAATGTATAGAGAGGTCAGTATAGTGATGGCAATGTATAGAGGTCAATATAGTGATGGCAATGTATAGAGAGGTCAGTATAGTGATGGCAATGTATAGAGAGGTCAGTATAGTGATGGCAATGTATAGAGAGGTCAATATAGTGATGGGATTGTATAGAGAGGTCAGTATAGTGATAGAAGTGCATGGAGGAGGTCAGGCTCCCCTCACCCCCTATGATAACAAAGCCCATATCCGGCTACAGAGGGGAGGACAGGAAGGAGAGGACATACCAGGCGGGCAGCCTCGGCCCAGGTGCGGTCCTTCTTCTTCCTCTTGTCTTTCATGTTGGCATCTCATTGATGGTTCTGGTGACGTGGGGAATCCACGGGCACAGCAGACAATGGCTCGGCGTGACAAGAAGAGCAGAAGGGCCGCCGCGGCTCTGGCTCAGGAGGCAGCGACACTACTCAGCTGACAGCTCTGGGATGCTCCCGTTCCCCCTCACAACAATACACACTGACGTCACTACGAATGGCGACCCGGAGATCTCGCGAGGAGAGAAGCGGCAGCGGAGGCAGTGGCGCAAATCTCGCGAGATCTCCGTGGTCAAGTAGCGCCTGGAATTCCAGTGAGCGGGGCCGGGGTTTCCCTGCGCGTATCTCCTCCCCCCTCCTCTCTTGCCTTCGACCGGATCCAGCCGGACACCCGCTCCTTCCTCTCCCTGCCCGCCACCACACAGCACTAAGAACCCCTGTAAAGGAGCGGGCCGGTCCCTGGAATTGGCTGCCGTTGTCCCGTGTGGTCAGGCTCAGTGAATGGAAGGAGGCGTGACCCCCATCTATAGCATGGAGAGCAGTGCTCTGAGCTGCCTGTACACTGACCTCCGGAGCTCAGGGGCTTCCATGGGATGATCTGGGAGGTTTGAACACACATGAGGGAGATTTACTAAACCTGGAGCGCTCATATTCTGGTGCAGCTCTGCCTGGTAGCCAATCAGCATCTAGCATCAGCTTGTTCAATTAAACTTTGACAATAAGCCCTGGTTCACATTAGTGTGATTGGCATGGCAAATCAGCGGGAATGGCACGGGCCTAACTGGTGCACCCCCTGCATTTGCCGCACCGATTTCCAAAAGTTGTTTCTGTACTCCTTTTGGTGATTTGGCAATGCAATTTTTATTGACATCTGTGCAGAAACCTGCTCAGGTGTCTCTGAAATTGGGACTGACGTGCAGGAATTAAATCAGGAATGAGTTTGTCTGAACTCGCACCATTTCATTCCTGCAATCAGCTCAGCAGAAGTGATCCTGGCAATCCACTTTCTAGCTTTAGTAAGTAAACCCCAGTATTCCAGACCAAGTCCTGTGATCATGGCCATGTGTGCAGAGTCTATGTTATTTCTCTCCTGGGGCCCAAAGCCTACAGCCAACCACTGAGATGAACTACAACACATATGTCAAATGAAGGGCCCTCGCAACCAGTTTTAAAACATGGCGGAACTCCACCACCTCTGGCTCTCACCCTCCACTCCTTCTCCCTGCTGTCATTTGTACACACTGAAGCCTTTGGTGTTTACAAGAGACCGCTTTTTCTCTCAGCGATTCCTGGATGTCACAGATCCCTGCACACCCTCACAGAAGATCTCCAGATAGAGAGAACGATCTCCCTACACACCCTCAGGGAAGATCTTCAGATAGAGAGAGATATCCCTACACACTCTCACAGAAGATCTTCAGATAGAGAGAATGATCTCCCTGCACACCCTCAGGGAAGATCTCCAGATAGAGAGAGATCTCCCTACACACCCTCACAGAAGATCTCCAATAGAGAGAGCAATCCCCCTGCACACCCTCACAGAAGATCTACAGATAAAGAGAGCGATCTCCCTGCAGAGCCTCACAGAAGATATCCAGATAGAGAGAGCGATCTCCCTGCACACCCTCACAAAAGATCTACAGATAAGGAGAGTGATCTCCCTGCAGAGCCTTTACAGAAGATCTTCAGAGAGAGAGAGAGCGATCTCCCTGCAGAGCCTCACAGAAGATCTCCAGATAGAGAGAGCGATCTTCCTGCACACCCTCACAGATCTCCAGATAGAGAGAGTGATCTCCCTGCACACCCTCACAGAAGATCTACAGATAAAGAGAGCAATCTCCCTGCAAAGCCTCACAGAAGATCTCCAGATAGAGAGAGAGAGATCTCCCTGCACACCCTCACAGAAGATCTCCAGATAGAGAGAGCGATCTCCCTGCACACCCTCACAGAAGATCTCCAGATAAAGAGAGCGATCTCCCTGCAGAGCCCCACAGAAGATCTCCAGAGGGAGAGAGCGACTCCCTGCACACCCTCACAGAAGATCTCCAGATAGAGAGAGCGATCTCCCTGCACACCCTCACAGAAGATCTACAGATAGAGAGAGCGATCTCCCTGCACACCCTCACAGAAGATCTCCAGATAGAGCGATCTCCCTGCACACCCTCACAGAAGATCTCTAGATAGAGAGAGCGATCTCCCTGCACACCCTCACAGAAGATCTCCAGATAGAGAGAGCGATCTCCCTGCACACCCTCACAGAAGATCTCCAGATAAAGAGAGCGATCTCCCTGCAGAGCCTCAGAAGATCTCCAGAGAGAGAGCGAAACCCCCTGCACACCCTCACAGAAGATCTCCAGATAGAGAGAGCGATCTCCCTGCACACTCTCACAGAAGATCTCCAGATAAAGAGAGCGATCTCCCTGCACACCCTCACAGAAGATCTACAGATAGAGAGAGCCATCTCCCTGCACACCCTCACAGAAGATCTCCAGATAAAGAGAGCGATCTCCCTGCAGAGCCTCAGAAGATCTCCAGAGAGAGAGCGAAACCCCCTGCACACCCTCACAGAAGATCTCCAGATAGAGAGAGCGATCTCCCTGCACACTCTCACAGAAGATCTCCAGATAAAGAGAGCGATCTCCCTGCACACCCTCACAGAAGATCTACAGATAGAGAGAGCCATCTCCCTGCACACCCTCACAGAAGATCTCCAGATAGAGAAAGCGATCTCCCTGCACACCCTCACAGAAGATCTCCAGATAGAGAGAGCGATCTCCCTGCACACCCTCACAGAAGATCTCCAGATAGAGAGAGCGATCTCCCTGCACACCCTCACAGAAGATCTCCAGATAGAGAGAGCGATCTCCCTGCACACCCTCAGAGAAGATCTCCAGATAGAGATCTCCCTGCATAGCACCTTAAACCCTCCACTCTACAGAGCGAACCTCTGCACATAGCATACTCCTCAACTCATGTATACCGCTCCTTCCCCACTCCTTCCCATTTAAAACAATGGGAAACTGCGGCGCTATCCTGCCACTGCGGCTCCTGCCCCAGTGTGAAAGGGGCCTTAAGCTATCCAAATTGTGCACAATTGGCAATTTTCCCTCCCTGGTGTTATGTGACACAAACTTAGTGTTACAAGGTCTCAAGTGTGAATGGAGAGCAGGTGTGTTCTGACTGGGGGGTGGGGGTGGGACTAACTGGGGGAGGAGACCAATCAGTGTTCCTATATACAATGAACACATGAGCTGTCTCCTCTCCTCTGACAGGATGTGGATTTGTGTGTTTACACACAGATCCATGTTCCTGCCCTGTCACAAGCAATCGCGGGTGCCCGGCTGTACAGCTGCCGTGATTCCGCAGGGGAGCCGTTCTGCCGCCGTTAAACAGTGGCAGGCGGTTGGCATGTGGTTAATGGCTGTGTGTTGAGTTATTTTGAGGGGACAGCAAATTGACACTGTTATACAAGCTGTACACTCACTACTTTACATTGTAGCAAAGTGTCATTTCTTCAGTGTTGTCACATGAAAAGATAGAATAAAATATTTACAAAAATGTGAGGGGTGTACTTACTTTTGTGAGATGCTGTGTATATTGAATGTGGACTTTGTGCGTTTGACATACTGTTTTTATGCAAAGCGCTGCACATGTCCTAAATCAACTCAAAGGGCAGCAGTAGATCCCAGGAGAGTTATTGTGCAGTTTTTTTTAAGCTGTGTGAATAAAGCCTTTGAAGTGGTAAAAATATATATATATATTACAGCTATTTTATTGACATATATTTTGTATATCAGTCATTAGACGTGGTGGCTGCATTTGTTTTTGTTTTTTTAGGCTCTTCCCCTCTGTTATCACTTAGGAAACTGGCCAGTAACACACATTCTGTATTAGAACGCTCCCACTCTGGAGGAAGGAGAAACTGAGACATCTTTGGACAGCAGCATTGTTAATCTTGGGGGGGGGGGGGGGAGAGAGTGTTAGATGTACTAGCAGATTTAGATAGGCTAACAAATTGAAGCCAAACTCCAGCTAACACTGCAGTTACACAAGCAGTTAGAGCAACAGTTGTGTTCCTTTTGGGATAAAGATTCTAAATAAAAGCTGATCATAGTAAGAACCTCTGTCAGTGTTAAATGGTTTGTCTCATCGCTGTAATTGTTACATGTGCAGGACTTATTGGCTGGATAACCAGGGGAAAATAACCAGGTAAGTTTAAGGCTCCTTACACACGGAGCGGTCCGTTTTTCGGTCCGCTCCGTGTGTCCGTCAGCTCAGCGGGGGGGTCTCCGCTGAGCTGTCGGGCGGACAGGGCGGTCCCCGCACACTGTGCAGGGACCGCCCCGTCTCTCCTCCGCTCTCCCCTATGGGGAGTCGGATGGAAACGGACCGTCTGTCCGTTTGCATCCGATCCGTTTGGCCGGACGAAAGAAAAATAGGACATTCTTCCGTCTGCAAAAACGGATGCGGATCTGGCGGACGTTAGCGGATGCATCATCCGCTAACGGATCCGCTCCCATAGGGACCCATTACAAGTCCGTAAACGGACTTGTAATGAACGGACGAACGGTCCGCTGGTGTGAAAGGGGCCTAATACTGCTTTATTCTATTTGTATGCCAGGAACCGCTGCCACATTTTTGTAACAAATTTCCCCCATTTTTCTTCACGTCCTGGAACAGATTAGATGACCTAAACATGTCTAAAGGACATGTTTAGGTCATTTAACCACTTAAAGACCCCCGCACGCACATATACGGCCACAACATGGCTCGTACAGGCACAAGGGCGTAAATTTACGTCCCCGCCTGAGTGCGGTTCGGGGGTCCCATCGGGACCCCCTCCGCGGCGTGCGGGGGTCTCCCTACCTCTGGGAGCGATCCGGGATCTGCGGGCGGATGTCCGTGATATCCGCCCCCCCCGCGATCGCTCCCAGCCAATGGGAGCGCGCTCCCAGCCTGTCACTTCCTCCTCCTGTGTTTACACAGGAAGGAGGAAATGATGTATTCTCCCATCGCAGCGCTGTTTCCCAGCGCTGCTGATGAGAGAAGACATCACAAGTAAGTGTGCACCAACACAACACTGACACACACTCACATAGGCATATTAACCCCTTGTGATCGCCCCCCCCACCCCCCTGTCACAGTGTTACTGAATGCAGTGATTTAATCACTGCATTTAGTGTCAGTGTGACAGGCACTGTAAAAAACAGTTAGTGTTAGGTTCAGGATAGCCCCCCCACCCCCCCTAATAAAGTTTTAACCCCCTGATCACCGCCCTAGTTAACCCTTTCACTCCCTATTGCCAGCGTCGCTAAGCGATCATTTTTCTGATCGCTGTATTAGTGTCGCTGTTCCCGCTAGGTAGCTATTTTTTTTTATTGCGATTTTTTTTTTTTTACTAAAGACATGTGGCTAAATAAATTTTGGCCTAAATGTTTGACTAAAATTTAGTTTATTTGATTTTTTTTTAACAAAAAGTAAAAAATAGTGTTTTTTTTTTCAAAAATGTCGCTCTATTTTTGTATATAGCGCAAAAAATTAAAATCGCAGAGGTGATCAAATACCACCAAAAGAAAGCTCTATTTGTGGGAAGAAAAGGACGCAAATTTTGTTTGGGAGCCACGTCGCACGACCGCGCAATTGTCTGTTAAAGCGACGCAGTGCCGAATCGCAAAAACACCTTGGGTCATTTACCAGCGTATTGGTCCGGGTTTTAAGTGGTTAATCTGTTCCAGGACGTGAAGAAAAATGGGGGAAATTTGTTACAAAAATGTGGCAGCGGTTCCTGGCATACAATCAGCTTCTATCTTCAACTTGTTAAAGCAGAACTAAACCCTCTTATTCTTTACAGCCAAAGAAGCTGCTGCCTTAGGGTCCTTTCACGCAGGTGGCATCAGTTCAGTTACTTTATTGGGCTAAGGAGAAAACCGATGATTACGGATTCAGTTTGCACTTTAGTTCTGTTTACAGCAGTCCACATTCATTTGCCAATTTTTTTTAGGAAACTAACCATATGTGTCTAAAAACAGACATAAACAGAAAAGGGACGACATCCATTTAGATCCCGTTAACCACTTGTTTACTGGGCACTTATGCCCCCCTCCTGCCCAGGTGATATTTCAGCTTCCGGCACTGCGTCGCTTTAACTGACAATTGTGCGGTCGTGCGACGTGGCTCCCAAATAAAATTTACGTCCTTTTTTCCCCACAAATAGAGATTTCTTTTGGTGCTATTTGATCACCTCTGCGGTTTTTATTTTTTGCGCTATAAACAAAAAAGAGCGACAATTTTGAAAAAAAAATACAATATTTTTTACTTGTTGCTATAATAAATATCCCAATTTAAAAAAAAAAAAAAACACTTTAGTTTAGGGCGATACGTATTCTTCTACATATTTTTGGTAAAAATAAATAAAAAATAATCGCAATAAGCGTCTGGTTTGCACAAAATGTATAGTGCCTACAAAATAGGGGACAGAATTATTATTTTTTATTTATTTTTTTACCAGAAATGGCGGAGATCTGCGATTTTTATTGGGACTGTGACGTTATGGCGGACACATCGGACACTTTTGACACATTTTTGGCGTCATTCACATTTATACTGCGATCAGTGCTATAAAAATGCACTAATTACTGTATAAATGTGATTGGCATTGAAGGGGTTAACACTAGGGCGTGAGGAAGGGGTTAAATGTATTCCCTGCATAGTGTTCTAACTGTGGGGGGAGGGGGGGTGACCGATCTGTGTCCCTATGTACAAGGAACACAGATCGGGCTCCTCCTCTCCAGAGACAGGACGCTGTCCCTGTGTAAAAACGGCAATGAGAGATGATCTATGAGATCATCTCTCATTCGCCCACAGATCGCATCGCAAACGGCCACTCTGATTGGTCGTTCGCGGCGATCTGTGATTGGCTGTGTCCAAGGGACACGGCCAACACAGTGTTTCCCCGCAGTGCGCTCTGGAGCACGCGAAGGGAAGCTGCTAGTGATAAGCCGTCAATTGACGGCTTGTTGACAATTTAGATCCGCGCTAAAGCCGTCATTCAGCTATAGCGCGGATCTCAAGTAGTTAAATTGATAAGGTCACAGCCTTGTTCCAGTCTATAAAACTAGATCTTTCCGAACATGGATTTAGGCAGATTTAAATGGATGATCATTTACATCTTCCTGACAATAGACATACATTGTGGTTTGGTCCAGTTCAGTCCAGAGTGAAGGCCTGTGTGAAAGAGCGCTTATTCTCTGTTTTATCTGCAGTCGCTATTGAGCTCTGTATACATGATTAGAGATGAGCCCGAACATATGGGGCGTTGGCCGAAGATTAGAGAGCCGTGGAACGCCCCATAATGCACTGCGAGATCGCAGTGCATTGCTGTATGATGATTGGCCAAAGCATGCACCTGACCTGCATGCTTTGGCCAATCACAGTGCGCTCTGCTGAGGGAGCCATAATTGGCCTAAGGCAGGGTGCCTTTGGCCAATCATGGCTCAGGGGGACCAAGTCCACGCCCCACACTATATAAAGCTGCTTTCACGGTGGCCCTGTGTAGTGTTGTTGGCATTGACTGAGATCTAGCTTGAGTTTGATTAAGCAGGCAGGTTATTCAGTTAGTGGCAGTGTATTTGATATATATATATATATATATATTAGGGATTTCCTGATACTAGTATCGGTACCGCTTGTACTCGGGGGAAATGCTCCGATGCCTCAGCCGATACCTGGGCAGGCAGGGCAGTTGCAAGTCTTCTCCCCCGTGCTGTCTTTCCCCCGTGCTGTGCTGTCTTTCCCCCATGTTCCGTGCTGTGCTCTCTTTGCCCCATGTTCCGTGCTGTCCTCTCTTTCCCCCGTGTTCCGTGCTGTCCTCTCTTTCCCCCGTGTTCCGTGCTGTCCTCTCTTTCCCCCGTGTTCCGTGCTGTCCTCTCTTTCCCCCGGGGGGATGGAACACGGGGGAAAGAGAGGACAGCACGGAACACGGAAAGAGAGGACAGCACGGAACACGGGGGAAAGAGAGGACAGTACAGAAGACGGGGGAAAGAGAGGACAGCACGGAACACGGGGGAAAGAGAGGACAGCACGGAACACGGGGAAGTGTTCCATGCTGTCCTCTCTTTCCCCCGTGTTCCGTGCTGTCCTCTCTTTCCCCCGTGTTCCATGCTGTCTTTCCCCCCGTGTTCCATGCTGTCTTTCCCCCCGTGTTCCGTGCTGTCTTTACCCCCCTGTTCCGTGCTGTGCTCTCTTTCCCCCGTGTTCCGTGCTGTCTTCTATTTCCCCCGTGTTCCGTGCTGTCCTCTTCCCCCCCCCCCCCCCGTGTTCCGTGCTGTCCTTTCTCCCCCTCAATTTGTCAGGATGGAGAGCGGAGGTAGGAGCCGCTAAACCCGGCTCCTATGTTTTCAGAATGAACAGAGTCAGTGATCACTGACTCTGTCCATTTAAATAACTGAGCATCGTAACCTGTGTTCCATTCTTAGCTGAAGCTGCAGAGAACGGGACTAGGGAATCTGTGTCCTTAGTCTCTTTCTCTGTCTTAAAGGGAAGATGTCAGAGGTCTGTTAAGACCCCTGATATCTCTCCAAAGACCCCCAACAGGGCTAATAAAAGGAAAAAAAATGCAATAAATATTTTTTTTTTTAAATAAATAAAAATAAAATGTAAATAAAAAAAAAACACACTGACAATTCACCCCCCCCCCCTAAAAAACACAAAATGGCGAGTACTTGAGAAATACAGGGGTCCATGAAGTATTTCCCTTTACTCACGTACCAGTGGAAGGGGCAACAGAAAAGGCCTATCCCTACTTTATCCTCAGAAACGATCTCCATTACAAAGTAACCTCCGATGAGGGACAAGAGCTCGAAAAAACTGGTTGTGCCTTCATCATACACCCAAAAAGTCCTGGATTACTCTCACTCTCATCTTCTGGGGGGGGGGGATATGTGACAGGGTACACAATTCTGTGTATGTCAGTGAGAGGTTGGAAAGGTCAGCTTTCCCTGTCTGGGAAGGAGTTAAGCCTGGCCAACAGGTAAACCTCCTCTCTCTCCCTATTAATTAGCCTACACCTGATAGTGACTGGGGAGAGTGAGAGCTCAGTCTGTCCATCCAGCGCAGCATGGATCTCACACTGAGCTCTCACTCTCCCCAGTCACTATCAGGTGTAGGCTAATTAATAGGCAGAGAGAGGAGGTTTACCTGTTGGCCAGGCTTAACCCCTTCCTAGACAGGGAAAACTGACCTTTCCAACCTCTCACTGACATACACAGAATTGTGTACCCCGTCACATATCCCCCCCCAGAAGATGAGAGTGAGAGTAATCCAGGACTTTTTTGGTGTATGATGAAGGCACAACCAGTTGTTCGAGCTCTTGTCCCTCATCGGAGGTTACTTTGTAATGGAGGTTTCTGAGGATAAAGTAGGGATAGGCCTTTTCTGTTGCCCCTTCCACTGGTACGTGAGTAAAGGGAAATACTTCATGGACCCCTGTATTTCTCCACTCCACTTCAGGTTCCCCTTGTTCCCCCATCACAGGGGGCTGTAAAAGAGCATGGAAATTAGGGAAATTCCTTTCTATTATCAAAGGATATGGTAGACGAGGAACTTCCACTGCTACGATCCTTACCAAACTGCCCTGTACTAACACCCCTATGTTGGCAGTAGGATACCGCACGGTACACCCATGAATACACAATACCCCCACGGTTCTATGCTTCTGAATTCAACAAGGTTTTACCAATTTACTGGTTACCAGAGTCAGGGCACTGCCAGAGTCCACCAGGGCCACTGTCTCTTGTTTGTCCAGCAGGACAGGTACTCGGAAGGTATGTGCCCCTTCTACCAGGCCTGCTAAACAAATGAGTCCACAAAAGTCTGAGGAATCTTCTAATCTCCCTAGTCCACACTGCATTGGCTCAGGAAGGTTGGGGCATCTTGCCCTGACATGTCCTTTGGCACCATACTCAAAACAAGTTATGGAGTTTCTCCTAGGGTGGTCCTCTTTCCCAGGGTTTTGACTTCTAAAGTATGTTTTCGGATCCCGATCCGAAGACTGCTTCCAATCCACTCTTCCAGTCTCTCAGTCTCTGTAATTTCCCACTCGATCTACTGAGAGATTGTTCCAAATCTTTGGCAGACAGATATCGCTCCACTTGTGCGATCATGCTATCACAGTCCGTGGGGTTTCCCTGAGTGACCCACTCCCGGAGGCCATTTGGAAGCTCTCTTACGTAACGGTCAAGTACAAGCGTTTCTATGATTCGTGCAGGGGTTTGAACATCTGGTTTGAGCCACTTCTGAGCCAGATGATATAAGTCAAACATCTGGGATCTTGGCGCTTTTCCTTCCTTGAATCTCCAATTGTAGAAACACTGGGCCCTCACTGTGGCAGTCACCCCTAAGCGAGCCAGGATCTCTGCTTTCAGTTTGGGATAGTCTGCAGTCACCTCCTCATCCAGGTCAAAATAGGCTTTCTGTGCTTCTCCCAGGAGGAAGGGTGCAATGATTCCGGCCCACTGTTCTGGAGGCCAGCCTTCTCGGGTGGCGGTCCGTTCGAACACCAGCAGATAAGTCTCCACATCATCATCAGGGGTCATTTTCTGCAGACAGCTGCTTGCACGTATTTGGCTTACCCCCTTGCTGGTGGGTTAGGAGACCCTTGTGCAGTCATCTGTTCCAGGGTTGCTTTGAGAATAGCATGATCTGCCTTTTGTGCTTCAACCAAAGCCTCCATCTGCAAAGCCAGGAGCCTGTTGGTCTCTTGTTGCGCAGCAGCTGAGGCAGCTACCTGTCTATTAGTCTCTTGTTGCGCTGCAGCTACCTGCCTATTAGTCTCTTGCTGCACAGTGGCAGCTTGTAATAGGGCTTTTTACCGTATTTTCCATTTTATGGGTCCTGTACCTTTAAGGCCACTGTAACTGTAAATTGGCCGGTACAACAACGGAGATCCCACTGCTGCCATCACTTGTGATAAAGTCGCAGAAATAGCGGTAAATGTAGTGTAGCAAAGTCACTGGTCTTCAGGCAGAAATAGCAATAAATATGGCTTTATTGCATCCAACAGAAAAATAATACAAATAAAAAGGCCTACTCCAACTTAGGAGGCTGACTAAACAGTAGTGTCTCTCACTACCTCTTACTGGAGGGGCTATTCCGGCCTCCAGTATAAAACAAACAAAGTAACAGTCCGAATAAACCATTTATTTCTGACAGACCTTATTCCTCAGATATGCAGACAGCCTCCAGTCTGTCCATCCAGCGCAGCATGGATCTCACACTGAGCTCTCACTCTCCCCAGTCACTATCAAGTGTAGGCTAATTAATAGGGAGAGAGAGGAGGTTTACCTGTTGGCCAGGCTTAACCCCTTCCCAGACAGAGAAAGCTGACCTTTCCAACCTCTCACTGACATACACAGAATCGTGTACCCTGTCACAATATATATATATATTTTTTTTAATACACTGCCTGAATATAGAGTAAACACTGAATATACGTCTATGTTAAATGGAGAGTATATATAAATAAAAACAGTCTAGTGTGTATTCCGTGGTGTACTGTTTCTAAGGCCATATGCACACGATCGAACATGTCCGCTGAAACTGGTCCGCAGACCAGTTTCAGCGGACATGTTCGATCGTGTGTATGGCCTATCGGACCGTTTTCCAGCGGACAAAAGTTTCCAAACATGCTTAGAAACCTGTCCGCTGGAAACCTGTCCGTCGGACATGTTCGATGGTTAGTACACTAAATCATCGGACCAAAATCCTGCGCATGCTCAGAATCAATTTAACGCATGCTTGGAAGCATTGAACTTTGTTTATTCATCACGTCGTGTTCTACGTCACCACGTTTTGGTCCGAGGGGATTTTGGTCCGATGGTGTGTACGCACATCAGACCAACAGACCACTTCAGCCTGGTCCGATGAAAACGGTCCGTCGGACATGTTTCATCGGACATGTCTGATCGTGTGTACGTGGCCTTATACACTTCAGGTGGTGTACACAGTATCTAATGCAGTGTGTGCAGTTTCTACTACACTTCTGGTGGTGTACACAGTATACAGTACAGTGCAGCCGTTGTACACTTTCTAATCCACTTCAGGCGGTGTACACAGTATCTAATACAGTGTAGTGTGGTGTTGCAAAACAAAAAATACATCATGTCCGGAAGGCCACTAAGGAGAGGCAGACGCTCACAGGCCACTAAAAGAGGGCAAGCAGCCTCTGTGTCTACAGTCAACAATGGTGGTCGTGGACATGGTGCATCCTTTTGCTGCTGCTGGCCGTGTTATTGAGCCACAACATGCAGAAGCGTTGGTGGAGTGGATAACCCAGGCTCAGAGTAGTTTGCTTTCCAACGCAACTGCCAAAGCGGCCCATTCCACTGGCTCCTTGTCTACAGTCACTCTTTCCGTAGCCCCACCATCATGTATAGAGGAGTCCCCAGAATTATTCGACCACAGTGTCGGGTATATGCTAGCAGTCATATTTCACAGCATGGCCTGTTCCTGCGCCCAACAAGAGTATCTGGGAGGGGTTACAGTGTTGTAGGAGAATGGATGATCATCCAAGGTATTAATATGCACCACATCAGAGTGACACCACCATTCTTGCAGTCCCTAAAAGGGAAGTTCTGCTTTAACACCTCCTCTCCCACTTTTGGATTTTTTTTGGGGGGGGGGGGGGGTGTTGGTTGGGGAAATTCACAAGAAATGGTTGTGATGCCTTAATCCCTTCTCACTGGACTGGTGTCACCACAGTAATAAGTGTTGCACGTACCTAGATCATATTGGGAAGTTCTACACCCCCCCTACATAACATTTTTGGACATTTCACAGGTCCCAGAGGGCTACAAGTCCATTCACAAAGCTCAGTGTGACTTTCACGTGTGCGCAGTGGGAAATCAGCTGTGAAGACACAACTAACTACCCTTAGTAAATATGCTGGTGCCGTGGACCCGAAGACTGGTGAAGAAACGGCCTCAGGTGAGGACGGCACTGGATCCTTGCAGCTTCTGACTTTTAATTATTTTGGCAAGACTAAAGACCCACTTGAAGGTCCATACCTCGGTATGAACCTGTGACTGGAGCCATGGTGGCCGGTCAATAAGGGGCGCTACCCCCCCCCCCCAAAGTTTTTCCAAATAAAAAAGCTAACGATAAGACGATTTATTTTTCAATAAATGATAATATGACTAACATTTTTTTAACATCTTAAAGCAGACTTTCAGTTATTTTTCATCTTTCCATCTAATAAATCATCTGCCCTTGTTGTTTTAACTTTGGATAGTCAACATTTTTTTTGTCTGCCACTAAATGCCTTATACAGCCCACTTCCTGTTTCTTGTCTGGTCATTAGCCTAGGCTTATGACATCATGCACATCTCTCTCTCTCTCTCTCTCTCTCTCACTCTCCTGAGAGTTTGCCAGGAAGGGAGGGGAGATGAGTCACAAGAGGGCCAATGAGTGCTGCAGAGCTGGAGGTGTGCCTCTGTACGTCTGTGTAAATCTAGGAAGTGAACAGGCAGCCCACATTTAAAATGGCTGCAGCCAAACTCAGTGGAGGGAGCTTTCTGCAGCATATTTGCAAGTACAGAATCATAGTCTATATAAAATAATATACAAAGTGGTTGGAGGGAAGCTTCAGAAAGACAAAGATGTTTTTATTACAAATTATCCTTTTTAAAGTAATAAAATGTTAGTCACATTATCATGTATATAAAAATAAATCATTCTGTGTGTGTGCACGTTGCGGGGTGCCAGACTAATGGCTGTCTATTAGGTCTGTCAATTTTTGACAAGCATGTGATTAGAGCCTGGGGCTCTAATTGGCTTGTCTTAGGTTGTCCTCTGCTCCCCGAATCCTCCAACTTTTGATTTGAGCAAATCAATATTCGCTATCGCGCAATTTCCAGTTTCCGGCTTCTCATACCGGCCAATCAGGAGACTGAAGATTTGGAACCCAGAAAGAAGAAGTCTTCGGGTATCAGGGGAGCCATTACAGCTCTAGTGAGTGTGGACCTGGAGGGGTTTGTTGCACCATTGGTGGCTTGTCCATTAGGGGTACAGGGGTGCTGCCCCCCCTAATCCATGCGCCCAGCCCCTAATCTACATGCAAGGTGCTGGACGCATGGATTGCAATGTTTTTTTTTTTTTTTTAAAAGCACATAGATTTAAAAAAGGGTGAGCTCGGAGCGCACTGCGCTGTGTGACAATATTTGCTATTGTCTTCCCAATTCTCCTCCTGGCCAACCAGGAAGCGTGTCTGAAGACCTGATTGACCGAGAGAAGAAGAGATGGTTTAGGCCGCTGAGGAGGAGGAGTTGCAGGGTGAAGCCACCGTGATGGAAATGCAGGGGAAGCCGCCAAGGAGTAGGAGATGCAGGAAGGAGCTGAAATGGCCCACGATCTAGATGGGGTAAGTGTGGGCTGGTAGGCGGATGAACGAGCGAGGAGGGGGGGGGGGGTGTGTGTGGCATGTTTGACTGATTGACCAGAGGAGGGGTGACAGACATGGGCGTCCGCTGAAATTTTTTCAGAGGGGGGCGCTTTGGCAGTGGTGATACACAGTTGCATTTAACCCTACCTAAAATGCTAACGGGGGTTAAAAGCACCCTGCTAGTGGCCGAATGGCGCAGCTAAAACGATGGTAAAGTGACACTTTTTAGTGGCGCTTTACCAATAATGCGGTCAGCTGGCAGTGTGAAATAGCTCTTAAGATAATTCAGCTTCACTCCATGCCCATATAAATATAGCCTAGAGAATGTACAGACCCCCCTTCAGCACAGACCCCTCCATTCAGCACAGATGGACCCCCCTTCAGCACAGACCCCCCATTCCACACAGACCCCTCCATTCAGCACAGACCCCCCTTGAGCACAGACAGACCCAACTCCCCCCATTCAGTACCTCAGATCAGCCATCAGCGCGGCATAGGCACAGCAGGTTCCCTCCCTCTGTGTACACATAAACACCGGAGCGGCAGGCGGCTTCACTCTGCTCGTTGTGCCTGTCAGACTGCTCGCGGCCACTAGACTAGGGTGACCAGACATCCCCAGTTTTAGGGGACAGTCCCCGGATTGAGGGGACCTGTTCCCGGTTTTGTCCCCGGATTGTATTTGAACAGGGGCTGGGGCAATTTCAAAGACAGTCAGTGCAGAATAAAAAAAAAATCTGAATTGCACACTTCCACTCCTACTAGCTTAGGGGGTGTATTTTTTTCCATTATCTGTGCCCCTTTCTGATTATTATGTGCTGGTCGGAGCGGAGGGAATATTTCTTCAGTTTCAGGTGCATGCCCATTCAGCTCCGCTCACATATTCTTCTGCCTTGGCTCAAGTCCCAGCCAGCCGGCTGCTTGTTTATCTCCTTGCCTTCCCTGGCGGAGGGATTTTCCTCTGCTCCCAACCCAGTAGTAGCTGGGGGGCCCGGAGAGTGAGACTTGACAGGCTGTGAGGCGGGCGGCCACGGGCAGAGAGTTGCTGATTGCCACCATTACTAGTGAAAAAAAAAAATATGTCCCCAGATTTCATTTTAAAAATCTAATCACCTTACACTAGACTCTTCAACACCTTCTTGATTTTTCCAGGGGGAGGCGGGGGTCAACTGCCCCCCCTTGCCCTATGGAGCGAAAGCCCATGGTGACAGATGGTTTGTTCCCTTCCCCCCCCCCCCCAAATAAATAAATAAGCACCAGCTGCAACTGGTTTGCAGCCCCCTAAAAAAATATTTAGCACCAGCCGCTACTTGACTGGAGAATAGACAGCTGTAGCCTGAACATTGCACCCCCCACATCCACGGATCCCAGTTGCAATGCAAAAAAAATTATAAATGCACTTTTTTTTTATTAATCAGCACAGTGCATATAAAGTATTGTTCTTTAGCATAGGTTGGCACGGTATTTTCCTTTAACACAATTCACTAATCTGCAGGATGGTCGAGCAGTACAACATAAACAAGTTCTTGCATTGAAATACTACATGTCTTTCTACAGATGTGTATCCAGAGATAGAAGATTGATGAGGATCCTTCGGATGGGACAGAGTTGGGCGGTCACTGTGCTGTGTGGGCGGGGCTTCGGGCGGCTATGTTTGCCGGGGTTGCCATGGTGATGTCAGCCGCCACTGCTCCGGTGATCGGTGCTGCGAGGAGTGGACAGAGGAAGGTACGCGGACAGTCTATGGGGGGAGGGGGCGAAAAATGATCGTTTGGTGTAAAACTTCCGGGGCTGTGAGGTGTATTCTAATATTGGGCTATAATGACAACACTGCGAGCATGCTGTGTACTATAATAGGTGTAATATTCATATCCCGATCATCAGTGACCATCATCAGCAGGGGGATTCGTATTCTGACACTACATTAACTCCTGGCCACCCATCCCGTGTCTACTTCATCTGATGATTAACCCTTTCATCATTGGGGGATTTGTGATTTTGGAGAAATAAAAGTCACAAGGCATTAAATATTTTTATTTTTAATACCTAGACGTACACAAAGCAGTGAGGTCCCATTTACGCCTGAGTGTCACACTAACATGCTCATTTTGGTGCGCTTTTCACACGGTAGCATACGACAAACGTGACAAAAAATCTCTGCACTTTTTTGGGTGGTGAGCTTTGTGCGCTTATGTTACCGAAAGATCTTGGCAACAAAGAGCACATTTCCTATATGCGTTTTGGGGCCATTGAGGCAACATTTATACCTGCGTTTTCGGAGAACGTGTGGAAAAAGCGCAAAAACTGTGCATCGTGCTCGCAGTGCTATTAAATGGGTTGTAAAGGTGAAATTTCAGCTTCCGGCACTGCGTCGCTTTAACTGACAATTGCGCGGTCGTGCGACGTGGCTCCCAAACAAAATTGACGTACTTTTTTCCCCACAAATAGAGATTTCTTTTGGTGGTATTTGATCGCCTGTGCGGTTTTTATTTTTTGCGCTATAAACAAAAAAGAGCGACAATTTTGAAAAAAAAATACAATATTTTTTACTTGTTGCTATAATAAATATCCCAATTTAAAAAAAAAAAAACACTTTAGTTTAGAGCGATACGTATTCTTCTACATATTTTTGGTAAAAATAAATAAAAAATAATCGCAATAAGCGTCTGGTTTGCACAAAATGTATAGTGCCTACAAAATAGGGGACAGAATTATTATTTTTTATTTATTTTTTTACCAGAAATGGCGGAGATCTGCGATTTTTATTGGGACTGCGACGTTATGGCGGACACATCGGACACTTTTGACACATTTTTGGCGCCATTCACATTTATACTGCGATCAGTGCTATAAATATGCACTAATTACTGTATAAATGTGACTGGCATTGAAGGGGTTAACACTAGGGGGTGAGGAAGGGGTTAAATGTGTACCCTGAATTTTGTTCTAACTGTGGGGGAGGGGGGTGACTGCGGGGAGGTGACCGATCTGTGTCCCTATGTACAAGGGACACAGATCTGTCTCCTCTCCACGTCTTGTCCCTGTAACCGCCAATCGCGGGTGCCTGGCGGACATCGCGGCCACCAGGCACACGCATCGGTATCTCAGGAATCTGCCAGGTGCCTGGACTGACACCCATCGCAGCCTTTCAGAACAGAGGAGAGAGGCGCTGACCAATAGTCTACAGCTCTCTGCTCACGGAGCTCTGAAAACCCAGTGATTGGTGATGTTCGATCGCTCTGTTCTCACTGGTAAGCCTCGTACACACGATCAAATTTTCGGGACGACCGAACGTCCGTTTTTTTGCTTGCTAGTCTCGGCAAAAGTGAAGAGGTTACTCACCATAATAAAATTCTCGTAGGACAGAATTCATCTTCAGAAGTGATGTAATGTGTTGAATAGTTTTGTATGTATTCTTTCGTTTCTGAGCATGCGTAGTCTTGCTCTTATTATTCTTTTTTTGTACAGAAACTGTACTAATAATTAAACGAAAATCGTAGATTGCGTTCACATAGGACAAAAACGTTATAGTCTGCACATCCAGCTTTTGTCTGATGAAAACCCGGAATCGGTTGTCAAAAGCACCGTACTGACGATCCGAAAATTGGCAGATGTGCAGTGCAGATTCCCCCTGCTGATATTTCACCAAAGCTCTTAAATTTTTTATGTAAAAAATAGTACAAAAATATAAATAAAATTGTAAAAAAAGATAAAAAAAAAAACTGCTGCCCTACAGACATTAACCTCTGCTCTACTGACACCGCCCAATACCCTACTACATTTGAAATTTTTTACATTTATGTACAGTGTCTCTCTCTCTCTCTCTCGCTCTCTCTCCCCACTATGACATCAAAAGTATTGGGACACCTGCCTTTATACACACATGGCATCCCAGTCTTAGTCCGTAGGGTTCAATATTGAGCTGGCCCACCCTTTGTCGCTATAACAGCCTTAACTCTTCTGGGAAGGCTGTCCACAAGGTTTAGTAGTGTGTGTCTATGTGGGAATGTTCGACCATTCTTCCATAAGCACATTTGTGAGGTCAGGCACTGATGTGGACGAGAAAGCCTAGCTCGAAGCCTTCGCTCTAATACATCCCAAAGGTTAATGATATGCCTTACACACATACTTATTTGTATATTGCTCATTTTATTTTATTGTTACAGTTTTCTACATTTTACTTTCCCTGAAGCACTATCTCGTTCTGTTTTTTCTCTATCACATATTTACACCTCACCTACATATTGTATGCATTTGCACACATATGCGTGTATTGTCAATACATATGTCCTTGCCCCACATGTTATCACCAACATTCTATATTGTTGGTACTCGGCACTTTCACACCAGACACGGTATATAATATACACAGACACCTTGTGCCACTTCACCCAACATACTGGCCTTATATGGTCCCATCATTCTTTTCTTTCACTTTGTTACTCAATTATATAATTTCTCAACACATACTTCTTTCAGTTTATTTATTTTTATCTATGTTGGTTATGCCACATTCTCTTCCACCTAAATGTTCACACATGCTCATAATCATTGTCATCATGAGAGGACCAATCACATGTGGGGTGGAGTAATGATTGGCTTGGGCAAATCTTGCACATACACATATATATAGGTATTGTTTTATTTAGAGTGTATATAGCTATGACTAAGCATTGAAGCTCAATGCGAAACGTGTCAGCTGTTTTTTGTTCCCACTGTATGCTTTCTTTGTAGTGCATCCATTTATTTTACCACAATAAAGGGCTATTTTTGAATTTTACCTATTTTTGAGTGCGGCTGTCCAAAACCTCTTCTTCTGATTACATCCCAAAGGTGTTCTATCGGGTTGAGATCAGGACTCTGTGTAGGCCAGTCAAGTTTCTCCACCCCAAACTCGCTCATCCATGTCTTTATGGACCTTGCTTTGTGCACTGTCATGTTGGAACAGGAAGGGGCCATCCCCAAACTGTAAATGAGCTTTAAAGGGGTTGTAAAACCTTGTGTTTTTTCACCTTAATCCATCCTATACTTCTGACAGTATACTCACCTGAGCCCATTTGTTCCCTCTGCAGAGACGCGCTCTTCCTCTCTGCCCGTTGTCTCGACGCTTGATTGGATAGATCAATAGCAGTCCAGCCATTGGCTCCCTCTGCTGTCAATCAAATCCAATGACGTAAGTGCCAGGGGGTGGGGCCAAGTCCTACATTTTTGCAAATGTACACAGATGCAGGACTCGGGAGCCCGTCCACACGAATATCCAGTTTAGAAGAGCCTTCTCCAACGAGGACACTTGAGGCAGGGAGGAGTTACCAGCGCTGCCAGGGGACCCCAGAAGTCGAGGATTTGGGCCAATCTGCAAAACGAACTGCACAGTGGATGTAAGCCTGCAGGCTTAGCTGCGGCCTGCCTAAGCTATTCTGTGACCTGAAGTCTGAACTGTTCCACCCCCATTCTGCTCCCAAGCCCCGCCCCAAAGAACAGCAGTACAACATCATGCTGCAACGATGCAAGTGAAGTCACTGCATGCCCGGGGCGTTATGCCTGTGTTGCCAGCCGTCGCCCCCTCTTAAAATGCCACCTGGGACCTATGGTAGGGTCTGCCCTGAAAGGCAGGCATCCCAATACTTTTGACAATATAGTGTATATATACAGTATCTCAAAAAAGTGAGTACACCCCTCACATTTTTGTAAATATTTTATGCTCTTTTCATGTGACAACACTGAAGAAATTACACTTTGCTACAATGTAATATAGCGAGTGTACAGCTTGTATAACAGTTGTAAACGTTGGGGGTGTTTAGCTCTTCTGGCAGATGCGTTTTGGTGTAGTGAGTCCACAGCAAACAGGCAATTGGCGTCAAGGGCCTGGTAGCCCACGTTTATTAAATAGAGAAAACAAAACAAAAGTCGATTCAGGAATCCCACGCAGGGGTTTAAACGACATCCAAAGATAAATGAAAATACCAGCCCACCTGGCTACTCTTCAACAGCACTGCTGTTATAGGTAACGGTTCCTCAAACCATCCGCTCCTCCAGACCCACGGTCCTGGATGCACAAGGCCCCAAAGTCCTTCAACGCACACAGCGTCCGTCCCAACACAGGGACACAGCATCCGTCCCAACACAGGGACACAGCGACAGTCACAGCCACTCTTCACCTTCCTTCCCTCATCTGCTCTCCCCAGCCCTTCATTTAATGAGTTGTCTGCACCTGGGCAGGCAGCTTGCAGGCTGTCTTCAAAACCTGGACACAGGTTGGAGATCCAGTCCCACCCAGATCTCTGAAGGATCTCCAAGCCATAGAGCCCCATGTAGCAATAGAAAAAATATGAGAAAACTGCCAGCGCAGTTTTCTCTGTTTTTAAATTTACGCTCTGCGGCTCTGCAATTTGGCTATATGCAGACCGTGTGTCCATTTTTGCTGCGTCTCCATGGTGACAGGGACCCTCCCTATTACACAGTGTAAATTTGCTGTCCCCTCAATATAACTCAACACACAGCCATTAATGTCTAAACCACTGGCAACAAAAATGAGTACACCCCTAAGTGAAAATGTCCAAATTGGGCCCAATTAGCCGGTTTCATGTGACTTATTAGTGTTACAAGGTCTCAGGTATGAATGGGGAGCAGGTGTGTTAAATCTGGTGTTATCGCTCTCACTTTCTCATACTGGTCACTGGAAGTTCAACATGGCACCTCATGGCAAAGAACTTTGAGGATCTGAAAAAAAGAATTGTTGCTCTACATAAAGATGCCATAGGCCAGAATTTCTCAACCCTTTTAACCCAGAGAAACCCAAGTAATTTTCACATTTTAGGGAACCCTTCCTAAATGCCTTTTAACCCCTTCAGATCCACGCTATAGCCAAATTACGGCTACAGCACAGACCTGCTTTGCCGGGAGGCCGTCAATAGACGTCCTCCCTTTGCGCGCTGTGATCACAGATCCGAGTAAGGGGGCGATCCCGGCCCCAAGTGATCATCTGTCAGCAAATTACAGCTGATCACATGATATAAAAAAAGCTTGGAAAACGTTTTTGTTTTCGATCACCAAATTGTGTGCAAGGGACATCGGTCCCGAAGAGGAAGAGGCACATCTGCCTCATCTGTGCCCACCAGCACCGCCTGCCAGTGCCCACCAGTGCAAAACAGTGCAACTTATCAATGCTTATGAGTGCTACCTATCAATGCCTACCAGTGGTGCCAATCAGTGCTGCATATCAGTGTCACCTATCAGTGCTCATCAGTGCCCATCATTGCCGTCCATCAGTGCCCATTACTGCCACCTACAAGTGCACATCACTGCCAGCTACTAGTGACACCTATCAGTGCCACCTATTAATTGCCACTTCTCAGTGCCCACCAGTGCCACCTATCAATGCCCTTCAGTGCCACCCATCAGTGCCACCTCTCAGTGTCACCTGTCTGTGCCCACCAGTGCCACCAGTCAGTGCCCACCAGTGCTGCCTATCAGTGCCCAGCGGTGCCGCCTTATTGGTGCCTATCAATGCAGCACATCAGTGCCCATCAGTGCAGCCTATCGATGTCCATCACTGCAGCCTTATCAGCGTACATCAATGAAGCAGAAAAATTACCTGTTTGTAAAATTTTATAACAAAATATTAAACAGTTTAGTATTTATTTTTTTTTGGTATTTTTTATATTTTCAAATAGAAAGATCAAATAGAAAGAAAGCTTTCTTTGTGGGAATTTTTTTTTTTTTAACAATTTCATTTGGGTACAGTGTTGTATGACCGCGGAATTGTCATTCAAAGAATGAGAGTGCTGAAATCTGAAAATTGGTCTGGGCAGGAGGGGGGTTTAAGTGCCCAGTAAGCAAGTGATTACATTTAGTGGAGGTTCTTTATTCTTTCTTACTGTGCTAAACTTAAGCCGGCCATACATGGATTGAAATTTGGCTGGTTTAGCAGGAATCGGATGAATTTTGATCCATGTATGAGCATTGTATGAGCATTGTATGAGCATTGTATGTATGAGCATTGTGGATGTACAGAAGTCAACCCCACAGATTTTCCACACTTGGTGCTGCCAGTTATAGATCTATAGCTATGGCTCTAGTTGGCAGCACTAATCAGTGTATTCTAACGGTGGAGAAGTCTCCCCACTGTCAAAATACAATAGCTCAGCGGGAGGATTCCCACATCCATTTTGAATATGTGGACAGGGGAATTGGATCTGTTTTTTCATGTATGTCTGCCATATATACGAATCATGTATGGACTGCCATATTGATGTTTTCCCTCTTAGCACATTTACCAAAAGGACTTAGTGGGATGCTATGCCTTCATTATAATTACTTGATCAGATTCAGTGTTGTAATAAGAAATCCTGCAAATGCTTCAACCCTTCACACGTGGGTTCACAAATGGGTTCATGTTACAATACCTGAACACCTATTGCAGGGGATGTATGTGATTTGACTTCAGTCTCTGCATAGACTCTTGGGAAAATTAGTGTGGCAATCACACAAGCATGAATAGACCATTCTGAACTTGTCCTGTACACATGGGCGTCCGCTCCATAAGGCAAGGGGGGTCAATTGCCCCCCCCCCCCCCCCTGGAAGTCAGAGTAGACTGCACTTTTCAGGCTTCACATGGATGCATTCCACACACACACCATATCTTATTAAAAATTATTATTTTTAATAATGTGGAATACTTTCTATGTAGAACCTGAAAAGTCCCAGTATATTCCTGACATTGTCATTAATATAAAGAGACATACAGAATACAGCCAGGCCCGGACTGGCCATAGGGCATACCGGGCAAATGCCCGATGGGCTGCGGCGGCCCGCGGGCCGGTTGCGGTCCTCGATGGCCCGCAGGTCGGTTGCGGCTCGCGAACGGCCCTCGGCGGCCCGCGGGTCGCATGTCACATCTCCCCAGGGGTGTATACCACCAACACAGCGCCAGATAGAGAAAGATGAACTGGGCTATCAAAGCCAGCTATGACACTTCTCCCCTTCCCTTTCTGCCCGCACGACCAGTTAAAGGAGAGGATCTGCGTCTACTCCTCCCCCTCCTGTCTTCCTCTCCTCCTTTGTCTGCCTTGCCCACTCTCCCGATAGACACTATTCTGCTGTCACCGCTGCCATGCCATCAAATGCAGTCACTGTACCATGCCATCAAACACAGCCATCAAACACAGCCACTGTGCCATCAATTGTCATCACTGTGCCATGCCATGAAACACAGCCACTGTGCCATCAATTGTCACCACTCTGCCATGCCATCAAACGCAGCCACTGTGCCATCAATTGTCACCACTGTGCCATGCCATTAAATGCAGCCACTGTGCCATGCCATCAAACGCAGCCACTGTGCCATCAATTGTCACCACTGTGCCATGCCATCAAATGCAGTCACTGTGCCATGCCATCAAATGCAGTCACTGTGCCATGCCATCAAACGCAGCCACTGTGCCATGCCATAAAACACAGCCACTGTGCCATCAATTGTCACCACTGTGCCATGCCATCAAATGCAGTCACTGTGCCATGCCATCAAATGCAGTCACTGTGCCATGCCATCAAACACAGCCACCGTGCCATGCCATCAAACACAGGCACTGTGCCATCAATTGTCACCACTGTGCCATGCCATCAAAAGCAGCCGCTGTGCCATCAATTGTCACCACTGTGCCATGCCATCAAACAGAGCCACTGTGCCATCAATTGTCTCCACTGTGCCATGCTATCAAACGCAGCCATTGTGCCCTTTAATTGTCGCCACTGTGCCCTTTAACCACTTAAGACACAGACCAAAATGCAGGTAAATGACCTTGCCCCTTTTTGCGATTTGGCACTGCGTCGCTTTAACTGACAATTGCGCGGTCGTGCGACGTGACTGCCAAACAAAATTTGAGTCCTTTTCTTCCCATAAATAGAGCTTTCTTTTGGTGGTATTTGATCGCCTCTGCGATTTTTATTATTTGCGCTATATACAAAAATAGAGCAACATTTTTGAAAAAAAATCAATATTTTTTACTTTTTGTTATAAGAAAAATCAAATAAACTAAATTTTAGTCAATCATTTAGGCCAAAATGTATTAAGCCATATGTCTTTAGTAAAAAAAATCGCAATAAAAAAAAAATTAGCTACCTAGCGGGAACAGCGACACTAATACAGCCATCAGAAAAATGATCGCTTAGTGACGCTGGCAATAGGGAGTGAAAGGGTTAACTAGGGTGGTGATCAAGGGGTTAAAACTTTAATAGGGGGGGTACGGGGGCTACCCTGAACCTAACACTAACTGACTGTCACACTGCCTGTCACACTGACAATAAATACAGTAATCATACATGTATGATTACTACATTCAGTGACACTGTGACAGGGGGGAGGGGGGGGCGATCGCAAGGGGTTAATGTGACTATGTGTAGTGTGTGTCAGTGTAGTGTTAGTGCAGACTTACTGTGCGATGTGATCTCTCCTCAGCGGTGGTTGAAAAAATTGCTGAGGGGAGAGATCACATCGCTTCCTCCTTCCTGTGTTTACACAGGAGGAGGAAGTGCAGGCGGGGGGAGCGCGCGGATTGGCTGGGAGCGATCCGGAGGGGGCGGACAGAAACGAATAGCCGCTCCCTCATCCCGGATCGCTCGGCCAGCTACAGGGACCGCCGTATGTACGGGGGGGGGGGGGTCCGAACCCCCTCAAGGCACCAACGTATATATACGTTGATGTGCCTGTCGGTGCCATTCTGCCGACGTAAATGTAGATGCGGCGGTCCTTAACCAGTTAATTGTCACCACTGTGCCCATTGATGCCACTGTGCCCACATTGTCGCCACTGAGCCAGAGTGGGCGGTGCTCCGGTGCCCTCTATAGACGCACCGCCACTGTCTATCTATCTATCTTTATCTATCGTTATCTCTATCTATCTATCTTCCCTTCTTTCTTTCTATCTTTATCTTTCTTTCTTTATCCATCTTCCTTCCTTCCCTTCTTTCTTTCTATCTTTATCTATCTTTCTTTCTTTATATATCTTCCTTTCTTTCTATCTTTCTTCCTTCCCTTCTTTCTATATGTATCTATCTTTATTTCTTTATCTATCTTCCTTCCTTCTCTTCTTTTTTTCTATCTTTATCTATCTTTCTTTCTTTATCTACCTTCCTTCCTTTCTATATATCTTCTATCCTTCCCTTCTTTCTATATTTATCTATCTTTCTTTCTTTATATATCTTCCTTTCTTTCTATCTATCTTACTTCCCTTCTTTCTATATTTATCTATCTTTATTTCTTTATCTATCTTCCTTCCTTCCCTTCTTTCTTTCTATCTTTATCTATCTTTCTTTCTTTATCTACCTTCCTTCCTTTCTATATATCTTCCTTCATTCGCTTCTTTCTATCTTTATTTATCTATCTATCTATATCTATCTTCCTTACCTTCTTTCTTTCTATATTTATCTATCTTTCTTTCTTTATCCATCTTCCTTCCTTCCTTTCTATCTATCTATCTATCTATCTATCTATCTATCTATCTATCTATCTATCTATCTATCTATCTATCTATCTATATCCCCTCCTTCCCTTCTTTCTATCTATCTTTCTTTCTTTCTTTATCTATCTTTTTTCCTTTCTATCTATCTATCTCTATCTATCTCTCTTCCTACACTCCCTTCTTTCATTCTATCTTTATTTATACTTCTTTCTTTATCTATCTTTCTCCCTTTCTTTCTATCTATCTATATCTATCTATCTTCCTTCCTTCCTTCCTTCCTTCCCTTCTTTCTTTATCTTTCTTTCTCTCTTCATCTATCTTCCTTCTATCTATCTATCTATCTATCTATCTATCTATCTATCTATCTATCTATCTATCTATCTATCTATCTATCTATCTATCTATCTATCTATCTCTATCTTCCTTCCCTTCTTTCTTTCTATCTGTATCTATCTTTCTTTATCTATCTTCCTTCCTTTCTATCTATCTATATCTACTATTTATCTTCCTTCCTTCCTTCCTTTCTTTCTTTCTTTCTTTCTTTCTTTCTTTCTTTCTTTCTTTCTTTCTATCGTTTTTTCATTAACCCTGTATGGTACAATGAGGATGATGGAGTGATACCACCGCCTGTCACAACTTTCACTGAAGCTGCAGGGGACCAGTTGCAGAGATTGAGGGAATCAGGAAAAGTTTGGTACACAGAGAGTATATTTGTTCCAATTTACTATGTTTATTATGCCTCAGAGAAAGGAACTGGAGAATTAACACTTAGTCCCTTTCTATTTTTCAAAAGTGAGCTATCAGGGGTCTGTTTAGTCCCCTGATATTTCACCAAAGCCCCCCAACAAGACTGGTAAAAAATGTAAAAATAAATAAATTTTTAAAAAAATAAATAAAAAAAATACTGACATCGTCCACTGCCCTTCTAACACCGCCCACTGCCCTACTGACACCATCCATCCTATTCGGCCGCTAGAGGGGGGTATTAAACCCCAACTAGTGGTCGAAGACAGGGTTAAATGTGACTGTGTATTGCCGCTGCCGAAGCGCTCCCCCCCCTGAAAAATTTTTAGCGGACGCCCATGCCTGTACACTAATGCCGTGTACACACGATTGGACATTCCGACAACAAAACTGTGGATTTTTCTCCGACGGATTGTTGGCTCAAACTTGTCTTGCATACAAATGTTGTCGGAAATTCCGATTGCCAAGAACGCGGTCACGTACAACACTACGACGAGCCTAGAAAAATTAAGTTCAATGATTCCGAGCATGCGTCACATTTTTGTGCGTCGGAATTGGGTATAGACGATCGGAATTTCCGACAAAAACGTTTGTTGTCGGAAAAATTCAGAACCAGCTCTCAAACATTTGTTGTCGGAAATTTCCGACAACAAATGTTCGATGTGAGCTTGTTGTCGGAAATTTCGACCATGTGTATGTGACAATACAGTATAGTATACAGAACATTGTGTCTAGGTGACAGGTCTGCAAGGTAATTACTTTTGAGTTTTTTTGCCAGTTAAGAAAATCACAGCCTTCAGGGGCCTAAATTGGAAAGGCTTAAAGCAATTGTTAAAGCGGAGGTCCGCCCACTGCTGCAAAAATATAAAGCCAGCAGCTACACATACTACAACTGCTGGCTTTTAATAATAGGACACTTTCCTGACCTGGAGTCGGCACCGCAGCTGATGTTTCTATCAACTGTTGGGTGCTGCCGCTGACATTAAGGGAACCTGGTAGTGAAGCATTACAGCCGGGTCCCTACTACGCATGCGCGAGGAACCCGCTGAAACTCCCCAAAGTGGGGACAGGATACCTGTCAAAGATATCCGCTCCCCCCTTCCCCGTAAGGGGCCAAGTGTGGCCCCGGAGGGGGGAAGGAGACAACTGAGTGGAAGTTCCACTTTTGGGTGGAACTCCACTTTTAAGGTATTTTATTTTTCCCCTAAAATAAGAAACACATTATTCTTACCCGCTCTGCACAATGGGGTTGTAAAGGTGCAATTTTTTTTCCCTAAATAGCTTCCTTTACCTTAGTGCCATCCTCACTTCCTGTTCTTCTGTCTGTAACTCCACACAGTAATGTGAGGCTTTCTGCCTGGTGTGGAGTGTCGTGCTCGCCCCCTCCCTTGGACTACCGGAGAGTCAGGACACCCACTAACACCCAGCTCCTTTCTCTATCTGCAATGTAGAGAACGTCCTGACTGTTTAGGAAAATAATTGTACTTTATTTTTTTTAAGTGAATTTTGGTGCGTGAACTCGAGAGAGAGGAGCCGGACTGCAGGAGTTGGGAGTAGGCAGACCCTCCCCCCGGAGGCAATCGCCATCCTTCTCTATGCCCCTGGTGGCAATGGTGGGTGTGAGGGGGGGCCTCCCACTCACCCTGCCCTACCTGCTCCTCTTGGGAGCCCAACTGGGGTCCAACGGGCAGAGGGACTCCCCCTATGAGGGAGTGAGGGGGCCTAGCCCACCCAGCCAGCCCCGTAGGTCCTTCGCCTCTCTTTATTTTAGGAGACCGCATGGCCAAACTGCGTGTGTGTTAAACCAATTTCGTGTGCGTGCAAGTGTGGTGGTTTTTGTGGGGGGGTGGGCGTACTAAGCACAGGCGTACCTTGCATAGCACACCCACCGGGAGCCGGGCTGAGACCACCAAACTCAATTCACATGTAGCCGAGACCGGGATCCGAACCCTTGGCTGCAGAGGTGAACGGCTTGTCAGTGCAGTGCCAATCACGTTGAGCCACCACAGCTCCCTTTTGTACCTTTAAAACCCCTTTAATGTAAAAAAAAAAATTCCTGCCTTTAAGAACATACAATTTAAATTGGCTAGTATGACAATTTTACTTTATTTCTTTTTAGCAAAATAGATTTTTTTTTAAATACCAGCAACAGTGGTAAAACCAAATTAGTAATAAGTCCAACTTTATTTAAATGATAACCTTGAAAAGTCTCCTTAACATGGTTGAAACAAACTCATATGGTTATTAATTTGGAAGAAATATACATTTGTCATCTTGGACCCAGAGGGTAGAAGACTTCTGATTAAATGAATGCAATTTTAAATTAATCGGTATCGAGTTTCTCTTCATGTTCTGGTAGGGTGGAATTAAATTCTACTGGCAAAATGCATGGCTCTCCCTAATCTCTGGCGGAGAGTTTAAGGATCCTCGGGCGTTGAATGCATAGTATGTATTACTATATGCCGATCCTTTATGCTCATATTCAATTTAAATTCAGTGCGCATAAATACAGTATCAAAGCTGAAAAGATTTTGCATGCATTCGTGTGTCTGTAACCTAATGGTACATCAGAGCAGAGAAAATTGTACACTGCGTTATAACCACAAATGCAAATGCTTGATACGCTTGTAAGAGTCTCTACTGAATTCTCTGTGCTGTCACAAATTGATCTGACCAAGAGCCCCATGTTTTAGTAAACATCATCTACTTAGTACACCTTGACAAGCATACTCCCACGGTAGCGTCTCATTTTCTTTAACAAGATTTTAATTTCAGCTGTCAAATAAAGTACCTATTACACAAAAGCATGATTTAGCAGATTGATAACATTGTACTGCTTGGTATTGATTTTGTACGCTTTTAATCTTTTTCATGTTTTATTTATTTTTATAAATGTTCACATATTTAACAAACAGAAAGTGATAGTGGTAATGTTAGCTACTAGTATGAGTGGGTTACATCTACCCCTCACCTCCAGTGGTAGCATGGTGGTAGAGGGTACATCCACCTACCATCACAAGGAAAGTCAACTTATCATGCTGCTGTGGGTGCCATGGCTGGCATATATTTGGCCACCAAAGCCTCCCTTGTAGGTGTGCATGCAAGTGGCAGGTCTGAAATGCATTTGTTTTAGCTTTTGGTCTAACTCCATAGGGGCTGAGGGTTTGTGCAATAAATTATAGAATCCAGTAAATTACAGAATGCATGCTTGCTCCCATTGGAGAAAAGACTTTTGCCAGGCTCAATACTTGTGTGGGGATAATATCAGCCCTACCTTTGGACACTGAATATGAGGGACTTGGCTTGTAATGGGATTAGGGCAGTTGATTCTTGTAAACCCATTTTTTTTATTTTTTATGTCACAATGTACAGTATAAGTATATATCATCTGTGCCCAGTCTTGCCACACAGAGTTAATCCAGCTCTGAGCAATCCTCTTTTATTGCTCAGTGAAATAAAACGGACTTACAGAGAAAAACCTTGGTCCGTTCCGCCTCCTTGCTGTGAATGACAGGTTATTTACATATCTCATGCACTAGCCTGGAGACAGGCATTATTTTTTAATTCCCACCCCCACTTCTTTTCTGAAGTCATGTGGTTACTTTTCTGGATTTTGACTGGATGTTAGTGATCATAGCAGAATCTAGTGTAAGGAATACACAGGAAAAAATGCATATTGACAAGGGGGGTGTAGAGGAGGGCGGGGAGTCTACTGACTTCACAACTCCACCCACAGAGCTCCAGACAACAGATCTACCCACAGGATCTGAAGTTTTTCAGTTCTTATAACAGACAGAGCGGAAACATTTGACAGATAAGGATACATGCAAGAGGCATGTATATCCTTATAGATCAGCACTATGGCAGGAGTTTAGAAAGGATGAGAGTGGGTTTACATCCACTTTAAAAAAGGATCAAAGCTTCTCTATAAAAAAAATGAATACTATTATTGGTTTGGTGGCCTTGAAAGTATTAGTATATGTAAACCCAGGGCCGCCATCGGGGGGGGGGTACAGGCAGTACACCTGTAAGGGGCCCGGGGTCCCTAGGGGCCCGAATGGGGATGGGTCCTTTCGCCGTGGATTCCCCCCTGCGCATGCGCCGCTGCAATCAGCGGCGCATTGCGAGGGGAATATCTCCTAAACTATACAGGTTTAGGAGATATTCTTTATACCTACAGGTAAGCCTTATTATAGGCTTACCTGTAGGTAAAAGTCAAAAAGTGGGGTATACAACCACTTTAAAGGGCCCGGAGGTCCCCAGGGCCCCAGATGGAAACCACCCTTTAAAAAAATATATATATATATATATTTTTTTTTTCCTCTCTTTTTTTCTTTTTATTAAAGGGCCCAGAGGTCCCCAGGGCCCCGGATGGTTAACCCACTTTTTTATTTATATTTTTCTTTATTTCTTCTTTTTGTAAAGGGCCCCCTTTAATCATTTAAAGTCTGGACACTTTCACCCCCTTCCAGTCCAACAGATTTTCAGCTCTGTCACACTTTAAATTCATTTTTTATCATTTGCTTTGAGACAGATAGAGCTTTCTTTTGGTAGTATTTAATCACCACTTTTTGTCTTTTATTTTTTTTGCCATATAAATGAAAAAATACCGAAATTTAGAAATGTTATTACATTTTTCAAATAAATAATCTTTCTTCAAAAAATTTGAGCCAAAATTTATTCTTCTACATTTTTTGGTAAGAAATAACAAACAAATTAGTATATATTATTTAGTCCTTGAGTCTACAAAGCATGGTATATATATTTGAAAACTGTTCAGTCCTTATGTTCTGACTTCCTATCTCATTTCTTAAGGCCATAACATTCCAGGACAGTATAAATATCCCCCAAATTACCCCTTTTTGGAAAGTAGAGAGTCCAAGGTATTTAGTAAGGACCATTTCACATTGGCAGACCAATCAATTCCGCCTTTATTGCTCTCTATATTGCGGTGGATGTCAATCGACATGTGTACGTTGACACCTGCCAACATCTGATCCAATCCTGTCTGCTAAAAACATTTTGCGGATTGGATCAGATGGCAGTCTGATGAAGATGGATAGGCAGTCCATTTCCATCCAACAGCCCAAATAGAACAGCGGGGTGTGTCCGCTCTGAATCAGCAGAGCAGACACAAACCTGTTATCTGCCTGCTTAGCGGGATCAGTGGAGAGATCCCCTGCTGAGCGGGCGGATCCGCTGGCGGGCTCTGTAGGGTGAAAGGGGCTTTAGAGGCATGATGAGTTTTTTGAAGTTGTATTTTTAATATAATACAATTTATTTTTCTACAAAATTGTAATTTTAACAAGCTATTTCTAACACGCAGCATAAGGCCTTGTACACACGAGGTAATATATCCGATGGGAACGGTCCGACGGACCGTTCCCATCGGATCTGTCCGCCGGATTGCTTTGATCCGATGGCTGTACACACCATCGGATCAAATTTCCCGCCGGAGGACAGCGCGGTGACGCGGCGGTGACGTTGACGCCGCCACGTCACCGCTACGTCACCGCACCAGGAAGTAAACACTTCCGCGCGCATGTGTCGGATCCATTCACAGGATATGACGCATGTGCGGGCAGATATGTCCGCTGGTTTGCCGTGCTAACCAGCGGACATATCTGACGGGCAGCTATCCGGCGGAAAAAATCCAAAGCATGCTTTGAAATGTTTCCGCCGGAGGAATCCGGCCAGAACGGTCCGTTTGCCCCTACACACGAGCGGATTTTTCGGCTGAAATGGTCCGTCGGACCATGTTCAGCGGATTTATTCCCTCGTGTGTACAAGGCCTAAGGATACTGACAATTACACCTCAAAACACATTTTCTTATGCCTTCTGAGTATGTGGATACCACACGTGTGGGACTTTTTAACAACCTAGATGCATAGAGGCCCACAATCCAAGAGCACCTTTGGGTGTTCCAGGGTCATAAATTACCCATCCAATTTCCTGTCTACCTATTACATTTTTGGAGGCCCTTTAGCACCAGAACAATGGAAACTCCCACAAAATGACCTCATTTTGGAAAGCAAGTGCTCCAAGGTATTCTCTAAAGGGCAGTCTTTTGAAAATGTCATTTTTTGCCACAAGTTTTTGGAGAATTTTGAAAAGAAAATGAAAATGTGTTTTTCTTCCACAAAGTTGTCAGTTAATAAGGTAAGATATTTATAACATCATAGCCATACATTTTTCACAGTCTAGCCATACAGAGGTGCCTAAAATCTAAGGAGCACCTTTACTAGGGGCATAAATTACACATCTAATTTTCTAAATGTCTATCACAGTAGAAATATCCTTAAAATTGCCACATTATGGAGAGTACACACCCAAGGTATTTCTTAAGAGGCATGGTGAGTCTTTTGAAGATTTTTTGCCAAACGTTTTTGGACAATTCGGAAAGAAAAATAAAATATTTTGTTTACACAAGGTTGGCAATTTAATATATTTCCCACACACAGCAGGAGCATACTTAAAATTACACCCCAAAACACATTTTACTACTCCTCCTGAGTATGATGACATCACATGTGTGAGACTCTTTCAGTGTCTGGACTTATTATTAGGGATGAACCCAACACCCCCCTGTTCGGTTTGTACCAGAACGTACAAAAAATTGGTTCGAACATACGACCACTGTTAAAGTGCTAATTTTAAAGGTTAATATGCAAGTTATTATCATAAAAAGTGTTTGGGGTCTGGGTCCTGCCACAGGGGACATGTATCAATGCAAAAAAGTTTTAAAAGCGGACGTTTTTCGGGAGCAGTGATTTTAATAATGCTTAAAGTGAAACTAAAAAAGATAAATATTCCTTTAAATTTCGTACCTGGTTTTTTTTTTATAGTATGCCTGTAAAGTATGTTTCCTGTGTTTAGAACTGTCTCTGCACAAAATGTAATTTCTAAAGGAAAAAAAGTCATTTAAAACTTTTCGCGGCTATTAATGAATTGTCGGTCCCTACTCCCAAATTCATTATCAGGCCCTTCAGGTCTGGTATGGACATTAGGGGAACCCCACGCCTTTTTTTTTTAAATGGCGTGGGGTTCCACCTAAAAATCTATAACAGATCCTTCAGATTTGGCATGGATTTTAGGGGAACCCCACACCAAAAAAAAAAAAAAAAAGCTTTGTAGTGTGTCTAGGGGTAGTAGCAGTGAGTAGTAGCAGTGAGCGAATGTCCAGTCATTGAATGGATTTTCAAATGCTTTATTCCAGGGCCCAACAACGGCCAACATCAACGAGGGATAGGAAAGGCTGATGAAGCAATAGAGAACAGTGTGGTATCAGGCCTGGATAAGAAACAGAGCAGTCCTGCTCTCAGTAGTAGTAGATACAGTTCGTCGCCACTCTCGCCAGAGTGGGTGAAGTGCCTCCGGACAGACCCTTGTTATAAGTCTGGCAGCCGGAATGTCACTTTTAGGTTGCTGGGAGGAACAGGTCTCTATTACAGACCTGGCTCGGGCCTAGTATTTTAGTACTCAAGAGAAAAATTCCGATTGAGCGAATCCTCCCAGTAAATGCAATGAAAGGGGTCACCGTTTGACAGCTGACATGTACCTGTCAATTCCGGTAACCAGATCCCCGATGGTTCGTTCAAGCCCTTTTGGATAACCTGCCTCTGGGTTCTCCTCAAGTCGATCCCCCACCGAACGGCACACAGCCTGGGATCTTCTCAGTAAGGTCGGGGACCCAGTAAGTCACTGGGGCCCCTATCAACGTCTGGATGGGTCTCCATGGAGCAGGCAGCTCCGGCCAGGCATGCCATGAGAGCGGGGTCCGTGGATGCGCGCACCCTGAAGGTGGATGCGGCACCTGGAACAAGGACCCCGCACAGAGAAGAAGAAGCGCTGACCCAGAACACGCGGCAGCTGCCCCAGATATATCCCTCCTCAGCATGCCCAGCGAGAAAAGAACTCCTCCAATTGGCTGCTGGGTAAAGGTGGCTCTGTCAGAACCCCTCTAGCGCCAGCTGCCGCCCAGGGGTGTAATCACACCTCGGGACCGCAGACCGACCTACAGGACAGTTCTGAAATAGCAGCAGCCTGCAATTTGACAAATTATGAATGAGAGCAAAATAACTCTCCCTGTCTCCCATTCGCCTGCTAACTTTAGTGTAGTGCCCATACTGAAAGTAAGGGGGCACTACATGATCATATCAGAAATTCAGAATTTTCTCCACATTCACTAATCTAGGGGAAAATTTGCCTGAACAGAATGTGTACAGAACGCCCATCAGATATGTATTTTCCTGCTTGTGTGATTGGCTTACTGATTTTCCCAGAAGTCTTCACTAAGATACACGTCAGATTTCAGGCATCCCCTGCAACAAAAATAGAATTTTTGGTAAGATGCTCCCAATAGGAAATCACATCTAAAGTGATGCAGGTAAAGATTTTTGGGCTGTTATCAAAATAATTAATTGTTACAATACCTTCTGTTTAAACAGAATAATCCAATAAACAGAATGGCAGATATACAGTTACCTCCAAGCAATATAAAATACGGTGAGTACTATTTATATAACTGAAATTTATTTTAATGAATGCTTAAAAGTTTATTATGGATCAATTTAATATTTAACGCATACAAATTTGATGCATAGAAACAGAGATATGAAGATTTGTATATTATAGAGCCCATTTGGATGAGTTTATTTTTTTATGTTTTTTGTGCGTGAACTCGAGAGAGAGGAGCCGGACTGCCGGAGTTGGGAGTAGGCAGACCCTCCCCCCGGAGGCAATCGCCATCCTTCTCCATGCCCCCGGTGGCAATGGCGGGTGTGCGGGGGGGCCTTCCACTCATCCCGCCCTACCTGCTCCACTTGGGAGCCCAACGGGGCAGAGGGACTCCCCCTATGAGGGGGCTTAGCCCACCCAGCCAGCCCCGTAGGTCCTTTGCCTCTCTTTATTTAGGAGACCGCATGGCCAAAGTGCGTGCGTATTAAACCAATTTTGTGTGCGTGCAAGTGTGGTGGTTTTTGTGTGTGTGGGGGGGGGGGGGGGTGGGCGTACTAAGCACAGGCGTACCTTGCATAGCACACCCACCGGGAGCCGGGCTGAGACCACCAAACTCAATTCACATGTAGCCGAGACCGGGATCCGAACCCTTGGCTGCAGAGATGAATGGCTTGTCAGCGCAGTGCCAATCACGTTGAGCCACCACAGCTCCAAATTGGATGAGTTTATTTAAATTGTAGGGAGTGCTGTATTTCTTTGTTTGTTTTCTCTATAACTCCTTTTTTTTTGTTATGTTACATACTTGAAAAATGTAAATAAAAACATTATGGAAAAAAAGAAACAGCGATATGCAGATGTATTCATTTTGGACTTATTGACTTTGACTTTGATGCAGCATAGGGGACAAAAGAAAATAAAACAGCTTACAGTGCCTCATACCCCTTTAAATTTTCCACATTTTGTCATGTTACAACCAAAAACGTGAATGTATTTTATTGGGATTTTATGTGATAAACCAGCACAAAGTGGCACATAATTGTAAAGTGAATGATAAATGATTTTCAATTATTTTTACAAATAAATATGTAAAAAGTGTGGCGTGCATTTATATTCAGCCCCCCTGAGTGAATACTTTTAGAATCACCTTTCATTTTGCAATTACAGCTGTAAGTCTTTTTGCAGCTAAAGGACCAGGCCACTTTTTGCGATTCGGCACTGCGTCGCTTTAACTGACAATTGCGCAGTCATGCGATGTGGCTCGCAAACAAAATGGACATCCTTTTTTTCCCCACAAATAGAGCTTTCTTTTGGTGGTATTTGATTACCTCTGCGTTTTTTTTTTTGCGCTATAAACAAAAACTGTTATAATAAATATCGCCAAAAAATATATAAAAAAACATATTTTTTCCTCAGTTTAGGCCGATACGTATTCTTATACATATTTTTGGTAAAAAAAAATTGGAATAAGCATTAATTGATTGGTTTGCGCAAAAGTTATATCGTCTACAAAATAGGGGATAGTTTTATGGCATATTTATTATTCTTTATTTTTTTAATAGCGGTGATCAGTGATTTTTATCGTGTCTGCGACATTATGGCGGACACATCAGACACTTTTGACACATTTTTGGGACCGTTGTAATTTTCACAGCGATCAGTGCTATAAAAATGCACTGTTTACTGTGAAAATGACACTGGCAGTGAAGGGGTTTACCACTAGGTGGCGCTGTAGGTGTTAAGTGTTCCCTGCATACAGTGGCGTAACTAGAACCTTCTGGGCCCCGATGCAAGAAACCAGGAAGGGCCCCCCCCTGACCCCCAGATAGGGCTCTTTTCTCCGAGCCCGGTGGCGTTACAGGACCCGGTCGCAAGTAGGCGGCTGCATATAAATGAACCGATTTCTCCAGTTCCCCTTGCTTTTTTTCCTCTCCCTCCCGCAGGCATTCAGCGGCTGCAGGAGGAAAATGGAGAGATCAATTCTTCTATGTCGGTGTTTCGCAATCTTTTTCCAGTCAGGGCACCCTTGAAGTATACCCCTAGGTGAATGGGGCTACACTGCAACCCCCTTGCAACTGTGTGCATTGCATACAGTTGCAGCATAGTGATGATGTATTTAAGGGGTTAAAACAGGCAGTCAGGAAGCAACATGTTGCCTCTTCACCGGCTGTCAAATGTCTCTGAAAAACGATCCAAGCATGGATCGCTTTTCGGAGGCATAGCATTTTTTTAAGATACTATGAACAAGCAAAAAAATAAATAAACAAATAGGTTCTGATTGTACACAAATAGGGGATCGGGATTAAAAGTGCATACATAAAATGTGCATACATACATGTAAACACACATATAAAAACACACACACACACACATATATATATATATAAATGCACATATGCACACACATATAAACCAGTGGCAGCTGGTACTCAACATTTTTAGGGGGGCGCAAGCAAATGGAAAAATGCTTAAAAAAACATAATTTGCAGTGCAAATCAAAAGCTCTCACTGTGCCCATCAAATGCTGCCACTGTGCCCATCAAACGCCACCACTGTGCCCATCAAACGCCACCACTGTTCCCATCAAATGTCGCCACTGTGCCCAGCAAATGCTGTCACTGTGCCCAAACTCTGCCACTGTGCCAAACGCTGCCACTGTTTCCATCAAATGCTGCCACTGTGCCCAAACACTGCTACTGTGCCAAAATGCTGCCACTGTGCCCATTTAAACACTGCGCCCTCAAATGCCGCCACGGTGCCCATCAAACTCTGCCACTGTGCCCACCAAACTCTGCCACTGTGCCCATAAAATGCCGCAAGTGTGCCCAGAAAATACTGGTGTGTCCATTAAATGCTGCCAGTGTGCCATCAAATGCTGCAACTGTCCCATCGAATGCCACCACTGTGAATCCCCCCTCGCCCCGTCCGACTCTTACCCTGTCTCGTGGGGCTGCGGGTGACTGCCAGGGTCCTCCATGCATCTCCTGCCGTCCTCATCTCCCGTCCTCTCCTCCTGATAAGTGTCCAATAGCCGCTCCTATTGTTTCAGCCAATCAGGTGATGGGTAACAGACCCGCACACCTGATTGGTGGAGAGGTGGTTCAGTGTTAGCAAAGTGAATATTAATTCGCCTTTCTAACACACCTGGGTGGACTGTGAGCGCCCAGCATGGCGCTCGCGGTTCACCTATTTTGAAGCCTATTAGAGACTATGACTCTAATCAGGTGCTTCAACACCCCCCCTGTGATCCAGGCGCCCGAAAAGGAGCCGGACACCTAAATATGGGGGTGGCAGCGGTGGCATAGAGGGAGTGACTGGGGAGAGGGATCGGCACACATGCGCCCTTATGGACGCACTGCCACTGATAAACACATGCACATACATGCACACTCACACACATACAGTACATACATACAGTACATACTTATACACACACACATGCATCCATACATACATGCACACACACACATACAGTACATACATATACAACATACATACATACATACATATACACACACACACACAGTATATACATATACACACACACACACACAGTATATACATATATACACACACACACAGTATATACATATACACACACACAGTATATACATATACACACAGTATATACATATACACACACAGTATATACATATACACACACACAGTATATACATATAAACACATACAGTAGATAGTCATAAAAAAAAAAAAAAACGGGAGACATTTACCTTGGCACTTCCTGCCGGGTACTGCACTCTAGGGGGAGACCAAGAGCACAGCACACACTACTTTCACTTTTGACAAGCTCCTTCCCTGCACACTGTGCACAGTTCGCTGACAATCGTGAAACTCATCTCAGCCGCCCCTGCCGCCGCTCCTCCTATCAAAGAGTAGAGGGGGCCCTCAAGGGCCCCCTACAGCAAGGGGCCCGGTCGCCATGGCGATCTCAGCACCCCTATAATTATGCCACTGCCTGCATAGTGTTTCTTACTGTAGGGGGGGGTGGGCTCTGTGTCACATGACACTGATCTCCGCTTCGACTACACGGAGCTGAGATCAGTGTCATGGTCACTAGTCAGAGTGGGGAGAGGCTTGTTTATACAAGCCTCTCCCCACTCTATACCTCCGTGAGACGATCGCAGAGATTAATAGGGAGTGGCGGTGAAAAGGGGAGGCAGCGCCCGTATGCCCTTAATGAATGGGCCGCCCCTGAATTTGTGGTGTCATCATACCAAGATGAAAAGAGCTCTCTAAGGCCTTCAGAAAGAAGGTTGTGTATGCCTACTAGTCAAGAGACTGTGATGCTGTAGTTCCACAGGGGTTTTCCGACTGTAGATATATACAGATACTTAACAATTGAAAAAAAAAATAACAATAATTGAAATTTACCCAAAACAACGGTTATAGTTTACCTTAAAAACAATTTTAGGCAGGGGTATAATAAAATTTAAGAAACTTGTGGTTGATTTACGGTAACATAAACTCAAAACAAAGGCCCAGATTCACAGAGCGATTACGCCTGTCTAACTGGTGTTAGACAGGAGTAATTTCAAATTTTGCGCGCCGTATCACTAGTTTGAATCCTCAAACCATGATACGGCGGCTTCGGGCTTCGATCCGAGAGGCTTACGTCTTCGTAAGCCTTCGGATCTACGCTGCAAACTTTTTGCGGCCGCTGGGAGGAGTCCGCGTCGTTTTCAGCGTCGGGATATGCAAATTACTTTTTACGGCGATCCACGAAGATACGAGCGGCCTTCGCAATCGCTTACGTCATTTTTTTGCTACGTACTGATAGACCAGCTATTTGCTGGTCTAACGGTGCGTAGCCCATGTTAAGTATGGCCGTCGTTCCCGCGTCGAATTAAATTTTTTTTTTTTTTTTTACGTAACTCGTTCGGGAATAGGAATGTCCGTAAACGACGCTACTCAATTACTGATTTCGCGCAATGCACGGCGGGAAATTTCTGAACGGAGCATGCGCAGTTCGATCGCCGCGGGAACGCGCCTATTTTAAATGCTTCACGCCCCCTACTCGCGTAGATGGCTTGCGCCGGGAGAAATACACTACGCCGCCGTAGTTTACTGGACAAAATCTACCGGGATTCCACGTAGAGCCAGGTGAAATACGGCGGCGTAGAGTATTTCTGATACTCTACGCGAATCTAATTGTATGTGAATCTGGGCCAAAATTTTCTCTATAGGTTTACGTACCTTAGTTAACAGAGATTCCTTATAGCTAAACAGACACTGCCATATTAGCAGCTTATAATTCCCTGCCAAAGTAGTTTAACCATACACCAACCAAACTACAGATTTCTTCATTGACTGTAAAATTGTAAGTTCCTTTATCAAATATATTAAACTATGACTGGTCTATTTATAGGTCTGATTAAAAGTATGGATTCTGTAGACTCAGCAAGAAGGCGTAGCTGTGAACTGGTGAACACACCATTGCCTTGTGTTAACAAAGCCATTCATCATATTAGGAAGTTGGAAGGGAAAACAAAGGAGTTGTTTGTGGAGGTAAGTGACAAGACAGGTTAGCCAATTATTTTTGTTTTCTTCATATCTATTTTTTTTAAACTTGTCAAGCTACATAATTTGAATAAGTTCTAAATGTAACTTTTTTTTATGTATAATGACCATTATCTTATTTTCAGGGTAGTTGTTTTAACAAAAAAGGCAAACATTATAGTTTCAACTCTCTAGACCTTACCATTAAGCACTGCTCCTGTATAATGGGAATATCTTTCATAAGCAGTGGCGTTTTAGGCCCAGGTGACTAGGACATGTCCCTGTGACCACTCTTATGCCTCGTACACACAACCGGACTTTCAGAGAAAAAAAGTCAGACAGTTTTTTTTTCTCGGAAAGTCCGGTCTTGTGTAGCCTCCATCTGACTTTTTTTCTCGGAAGTCCGACGGACCTTAGATAGAGAACCTGTTCTCTTTCTTTCCGTCGGACTTCTGACGGACTCACGGCGGACTTTTGCACGGGTGAAAAGTCCGGCCGTGTGTACAAGGCATTATATGGTCATGTAGTAATGTGCCTGACCAGAAAGCAGGTTAAGTATAAAGAAATTTGGAAACATGACAACTTATTCAGTACCCCATAGTGTTCACAAACTATAAAGTATATTAAAAATGAGAAAACGTTATTACATAGATAATTCTCATTGTAAAACACAACCAACATATATGTGATTGAAAAGGATGTGCCCCACCACAGAGGCCGGAGGAACTTCCTACAAATACAAGTAAGTGTGTAAATTAAACCATAATCCAAAGAACTACACATAGAGTAGACCATAAATCCAATAATAAGATGTTAACAGTAAAAGAGGGGGATCTTGTGTTGTCTCTTAAATTCTCCACAAGTTTTGCAGCTCCTATCCGCTTCCTCAGGAGGAGAAGGGACATCAATTTGAATTCTACATAAAAAAGATACACAAATAGAATAATTCACAAAACTATTACCTACAGAAATTATGCATACATTTACAGTGTTAAAACTTCAATCAACATTGTAAGGATACAAAAACAAAGAAGAGATGCAAGAGCAAACTCATGTCCAAGCTGCAACATTATCTCAGAGACGAGTGTGGGAACGTATATTTAAGGAGGAAAGGTGGAGTTCCCAACTGTAGAAAAGTACTCAATCTTTGCAAGTAAAAGAAGAAAAGAAAAACAAACAGAAAAGGAAAAGTAATGAAGAAGAAATCCCAACTAGGGCTGGTATTACTTTTGATTGCTGAATCAGCAAATAGCTTCAGCTACAGGCAAATAAACCAACTTGTTCACTGTTATTATATCAGGAGATTGAAGAAAGCAGGTGAAACCATAAGGTCCTGTCATACTGTACATTTCAAGTACTTTAACCACTTAAGGACCGCCTCCTGCACATATACGTCAGCAGAATGGCACGGCTGGGCACAAGCACGTACCGCTGACCCAATCGCCGCTGGAGTCCCGCGATTGGTCCCCAGAGCTGAAGAACGGGGAGAGCCGTGTGTAAACACAGCTTCCCCGTTCTTCACTGTGGCGCCGTCATCGATTGTGTGTTCCCTAACATAGGGAAACACAATCAATGACATCACACCTACAGCCACACCCCCCTACAGTTAGAAACACAGATGAGGTCACACTTAACCCCTTCAGCGCCCCCTTGTGGTTAACTCCCAAACTGAAATTGTCATTTTCACAGTAAACAATGCATTTTTAATGCATTTTTTGCTGTGAGAATGACAATGGTCCCAAAAATGTGTCAAAATTGTCCAAAGTGTCCGCCATAATGTCGCAGTCACAAAAAAAAACGTTGATCGCCGCCATTAGTAGTAAAAAAAATATGATTAATAAAAATGCAATAAAACTATCCCCTATTTTGTAAACGCTATAAATTTTGCGCAAACTGAGGAGAAAAAAATATATTTTATATATGTTTTTGGGGGATATTTATTATATAAAAGTAAAAAATATAGAATTTTTTCAAAATTGTCGCTCTATTTTTGTTTATAGCGCAAAAAATAAAAACCGCAGAGGTGATCAAATACCACCAAAAGAAAACTCTATTTGTGGGGAAAAAAGGACGCCTATTTTATTTGGGAGCCACGTCACATTTGTCAGTTAAAGCGACGCAGTGCCGAATTGCAAAAACTGGCCAGGTCCTTTACCTGCCTAAAGGTCCGGGTCTTAAGTGGTTAAACAGCTTTTAATTACAAAATGGTTATAAGAAAAGGCTAATTTAGCAATTGGTGTAACAGTATATTTTTTCATAAAATGTGTAACAAACAGTAACTTTTATTTAGAATTCAAGAACTAAATTACATCTTTACCAAAACCTAAAATAGCAGTTTCTTTGGGAATTGATGTGTTCTAAAATTTTGTTTGAAATGCCAGTTAGCTGGATCAGCTCTGGCTAGTGTGAATTATTTATCAAATAGTTTTTGGGAAAAAAAAGGGACAACTGAGTCTCACTGATCATTTCAGTTCTTTAGATAATATATACATTTTTGGTATCAGTCAAAACATAGTTCTGTAAAATTAGATGTTTCTGTATACTTTAAAATCCAAATAATCAAATTAAATATATATTGATAAATACTGGAAAGTGTTTATTTCTCATGAAAATAATTAAAACATTTTTTTTTTTATAGGATATTGATCAGAAAAGAAGTATCACGTGGTAAGAATTATCCTAATCACTAATCCCTGTATTCCACATATTTGGTTGACAAAAACATTTGTAGTTTGCATATTATATTTCTTTTGTATATCAAAATATACAAAATAATTTGTATCCTTTGAGTCCATATTTTGGATCAGATGCCATATTAAGAATAGCGCTGGGGTGGATTTTCTATGTAAGCCAGTAAATTGCTGAAGGTTTTTTTTTTTTTTGTATAGCTGTAGTCAAAATACTTTTTTTTTTTTCTGAAATGACTGTTTACAGGGTATAGAGACATAATAGTTAACTGATTCCTTTTAAAAATGATTAAAAATAGATACAAATCAATCATATAATGTGCTTGCAGTTTCAGTTTAATTTTTCATCTAGTTTCATGCTTCTGTGAAGGACAGAGACACAGAGCCAATACAGGGCAGTGTTTGTTTTTAAAATGAAACTGATTGGTTCTGAGGAGTTTTAGACACACAGTAATCACACCTTCTTGATTAGAGACCACAGAGAGAAGCTCCCAGTACTTTTGTCATAAGGAAACAGACAACCAGGAAGTGTGCAGAACAGAGAAGGATTACAGCAAAAACGAACAATGAGGACATGAAACCAGGACTGCATTAGGGTAAAGGAAGCTATTTAGCTAAAAAAACAATTTTCTTTAGTGACCCTTTAAGTATGTCCTACATTGTGCAGGCATTTGGATCCTGTAGAAATTTCCACTGCAGGGATGCCCTGTCCTCTTCCTGTCTTTGAATTTCTGGCACTGCAATGGCTAATAGTGTAGGGCTCTGGGCTGAGGTGCTGTAAAAAAGTTGTGCAGGGGACTTTCCTCCTTCTCCCTCCTCTCTGAATGGGGGGCAGTCTGATGAGTCCCAGGATCCTCTCCCCCATTCAGAGATTTTGTTACATGCAGTGAAAGCAATTAAATATATTTTCTCGAGGGAGAAGGGGACAGTCCCCTATTTTCCACAGCTAATTTTTCACAGCAGCTTAGGCCAGAACCTAAGGGATCCATCTGCCTGCACATCATGGGACGTACTTAATTACTGGATAGTGGTGACTAAAGCTGTAAAAAATAAATAGCTAAACAGATTTAAAAATTGATTATGAAGCTAAGAATGAGCATACATTGAGTCTAGTCATAGGTGTGCGCAGCCTTTGGCATTAGGGTGTGCACCCCAAAGCTCAAACACACTCTACCAATCACTCGCAATGTTCATTCAGAAAGGGAAGGGGCTGGTAAATGGCATATTTACTGGCCCCTTCTCCCACTTACCCTAAAACATTCACAGCAACAACCGGAGGGAGAGGGGGGAAGCTGGCGGTGCTTTGGGGGAAGGAGGGGAAGCCAGGTCAGTAGGGGGAATCTGTTCTGCACAGGGGGATTAGGGTGTGCCTGGGCACACCTGGCACACCCTGTGCGCACGCCTATGAGTCTAGTACACACAGGGCGAAAGTTGGGCAGCATCGGCTGGTTTAATAGCAACCGTCTGACATTTGTCCCGTGTGTATTGAAGTTGGTCCGACAGAAGCTTGCCGTTCGGCCAGGTTATGTCGAAGGGGCATGACGGAACAAGGCTGCTGATCGTCTGCGTATTGTCTCCCGATTAGCGCTCTAACCAGAGTACTCTAGTGGGGGGATTTCCACCTGTCAGAACACAATAGAACAGCAGAGGAGATCGCTGTACTAACATCAGGTAGTTAGTACAGAGGCTTCTCCTGGGCTGTCAGTTTTTTTTTCATTCAGCCCTGCTGTATTCAACGAAAAATAAAATAAAAATACTGTTGTGTACAATTCTTAAATATTCAGCAGTGAATGGTCAGACCCTCAAACATGTATCCTGGGACACAGGCAACAAAAAGATTACCCAATATGCACCAAATAATTTCCATGCTGGGTTATCTTATGCTTGTCTGTGCCCTGGTAGAGGGTAGAAAAATGTAATCCCTTTTTCTTCTCCATGTAGTTAGTAAATCAAAAACAGTATAAAAATTCCTACCTGTATAATTGCAAGTGATACCTATGGCTGTATTCTTGCTCTTCATGGGTATTATTGTATAATAGCATTACATACACTTATGCTATATCATTTTCATAGTTTATGTATCGCAAGTTGAAAATCTTGTCCAAATTTCTATGGGTAATTAAGGTGTTAAACAGATACATTATTAGTGCACAAATTATATGTTTAGATGATGTTTTGCTCAGATTTTAGTTTAAAGGAGAAGTACAACCAAAGCTTGTTTGGCTGTACTTCTGTGGATCACAGGAGTACAGTTCATTCTGCACCCCTGTGAAGCATTTTCAGCAGACAACGGGCTATAGCCCACTGTTGGCTGACAGCACAGAGCCGGTCCAGATTTTGGAAGGATTGTGACAATTTGGTCAGAATACACCCACAACCCTGGACTGGCACCTGGCTCAGCCTCTCAGAGAGCTGCTGAGAGCCTGAGCCAGCATCTCCTACCCCCTCCACAGCTCTGTGCCCCATTAAGCATGGGGTGGGGGGGCAGGGCAGACAGCAGTGACTGACAGACAGTTACTAGCTATCTGCTCAGGGAGACCTGAGAACCAAGTGATCAGAGGTGTTTGATCGCTCGGTTTTCAGTCTTAGAGCCGGCAGGGGGCCGATGCAGCATCCACCTAGGTAAGTATGATTCTTAAAAAAAACAAACATTCCCAAACGTCTCTTTTAAGAAATCTAATTCCAAGCAGATTTTGTGTGTGCTTTGTGAGAGGTGTAATTAGACCAAGTATACATAGAGCAGCTACATACAGTATAGTGGCAAAAATACAGTGGCCCAGATTCATAAAGCAATTACGCCTGTCTAACTGGTGTTAGACAGGAGTAATTTCAAAGTTTGCGCGCCGTATCACTAGTTTGAATCCTCAAACCATGATACGGCGGCTTCGGGCTTCGATCCGAGAGGCTTACGTCTTCGTAAACCTTCGGATCTACGCTGCGATATTTTTGCGGCCGCTGGGAGGAGTTCGCGTCGTTTTCATGCGTCGGGATATGCAAATGTGTTTTTTACGGCGATCCACGAAGATACGAGCGGTCTTCGCAATCGCTTACGTCTGTTTTTTTTTTACGTACTGTTAGACCAGCTTTTTGCTGGTCTAACGGTGCGTAGCCCATGTTAAGTATGGCCGTCGTTCCCGCGTCGAATTTAATTTTTTTTTTTTTTTTTTTGCGTAACTCGTTCGGGAATAGAAATGTCCGTAAACGACGCTACTCAAACAACGAATGACGTAACAACGTGATTTCGCGCAATGCACGGCGGGAAATTTGCGAACGGAGCATGCGCAGTTCGCTCGCCGCGGGAACGCGCCTATTTTAAATCCTTCACGCCCCCTACTCGTCTAGATGGATTGCGACGGGAGAAATACACTACGCCGCCGTCTTTTACTGGACAAAATCTACCTGGAATCCACGTAGAGCCAGGTAAAAAACGGCGGCGTAGTGTATTTCTGATACGCTACGAGAATCCAATTCTCTCTGAATCTGGGCCAATATGTCTAAGACATGTTTAGGGGCATTGTGAATCTGATTGCTTTCAGCCTTACTGCCCTGACAAAGAATAGACCTAGTGTTGTTAACATCTTTAAAAGGTTAGAATAGAGTTAGGACTTAAGGGACCCCAGAGACCCAAAAGACCAAAGAGCGGGGGGCAAGAGAACTGTATCGGTACTGTATGAGCAGGTAAACTCAAAGAGTTATTATATAAAAAATATATAAATTTATTAACATAGTATCAAAAAGACAAACATAATCATAAGATACATCGAAATAACAATACAAGACACTGGACATGTAGCGAGACCAGCCATACAAGTCAACGAGCTAAAGTAGTCCCCAGGGGGAGGATCACGGTGAGAGTGGAGGTCACGCTGAGAGGAGTCTCAACTACTTTCGCGACTGAGTCGCTTCGTCAGGAGAATTCTATGAAAAGAACACCAACCAGCTTGGATGACGCAGCCGATCGCGGGAGAGTCTCCCACGGCGACCAGGGGGGACAATTGTGGAGGTGGACCTGTTTAACTGGGTAAAAATTAATAGCTAAAATGTGAGGGCCCTAGTATTCAATTGCAGAATATACGAATGGGCGGCAAGTGGTTGCAGAAGCCGCACTAGTGCTGTTAGTAATGTGAATACAGGGGTGAGATCTGATGCAGTCTCACCAATAATGCAACTTGTTGCTGGGTGCAGCAGCGGGAGTCCTAGGGCCTCTGGTGTCCAACCTTTAAAAGGTTGTCTTACCAAGTTAAAAAACCTTGAGGGTTACCCTAAGTATCATGCTTACTGGCAGACATCATTTAATAAATATTATAGAAATTATTTATATTGGTTTGAAGTAACAGGTTTCCTTTACAGTTTCTTTTATGTGTGATATGAGATAATACCAAAGTTATTTTTAAGGTTTAAATTACCTTTTCCAGGGCAACTTGCATGAACGATGAAAATGCATCTATCGATGACCCAGTGGAATCTCCAATCTTGCACATTAAAGGAGTTGGTGTGTTTGATAAAGGTACGTTTTATGCAGGGCCGGGACAGGGAGTGGGCAGAATGAACAGCTGCCCTGGGCACTGTCCTAATGTGTTATAAAGGGGGACACACTGGAAGTTTTGGCTGGTTCTCCTGCCTCACTGACAGAAGTGACTGTCATTCTCCCTTATAATCAATGCACTGTTATGACCCTCCACATGTTGCTGTATGTTGGGCAGCCCATTCATTTCAATAGGATGCCGTACGTGCAAGAAACATGGAAAAGCCCCTAACTCTTTTCCAAAAATGCACCATACCGAAGCTTGAGGCACATTGCACGCACTTGCAGGTTGTCTGCGGCGCTTTCCCATTGACTTGAATGTGTAGTGTTTGACTTGCCGCCCGCAGTTTGCTAGAAGTAAGAAGGAAGATGTAAAGACCCCGGTCCATTGCCTATTTGCAGCTTAAGGAGGGCAGTTGGTGTGAGGCTGTGCATGGTGTAATGTATATATATGGACCTTGTCAAGTTCCACTTTCAGTCTCCAGTGCTGCTGGGGAAATTTCTCACCTGTGATGTATTTCTGGATTAATGATAATTCTTTTTTCTGACCTTTTAATGTTAGCTTTTCTTATCTACCGGTAACTGTATTTACACCTGGGGAGGACTGGAAACGTCTATCCTAGGAGCAAATACAATCTTATGTGCTTTCCTACTGACAACGGTTTCACTAGACAGGAAGTTGGGGAAAATTCAGACCTGGCAAAACAGAATGCCCTTTCAGTAGACACTGAAATTTTCTTTTATGTAACTCAAAGATATAAAAATATTATTCAAATATATTTTTTTTAATTTACAATATTCAAGAAGAACTATCCTAATGCCGCGTACACACGGTCGTTTTTTGCGATGAAAAAAAACGACGTTTTTTAAAACGTCATTTAAATTGATCGTGTGTGGGCAAAACGTCGTTTTTTTGTCTTGAAAAAAACGACAAAAAAAAAATTCCAACATGCTTGAATTTTTTGTGTCGTTTTTCAAAACGTCGTTTTTTGTTTCACAAAAAGTCACCGTGTGTAGCAAAAACGTCATTTAAAACAACGTTTTTCAACCCGCGCATGCCCAGAAGCTAGTTATGAAGCGAGCTTCAATGGAAAAGAGTGGTGAACGTAACCTCGCTTTTTGTGAAAAAAACGATGGTGTGTATGCAAAATTGTCTTTGAAAAGTGACGTTTCAAAAACTTCGTTTTTTACTTCACAGAAAACGTCGTTTTTTTTCATCGCAAAAAACGACCGTGTGTACGCGGCATTACACTTTGCAAAAAAAAACAAACGCTCTGGGTGATCAGTGTATATTTAACAAACTTTGTAGCAGAATCCTACCTATTCTTGCTGTGCAGAAATAGCTGTTTGTTTCATGAGAATGAAGCGGAGGGTCTGGTTCATTATTAAAACCCCTTTTACACCGAGCGTGCGCAAATATGCGTTCTCGGCTTGAATGGGTTATACAGGTGTAATACATGCAGCTGCACGCATCACCCCAGTACTGTTTTTTTAGAGCAAGTGGTTGGCTTTTTAGTGATAACAACCAATGCAGATTTTATCCTAAGTAGTGGGAGGGATGTCCCCCCCTCTCGCCACCTTCCGCAGTGCTCCTGGGATCTCTCGTCCCTTCGACAGGCCCGAGAGACCAGCCGATATGTTTGCCGGCTGGCCGAACACCCGAATGTAGCCGGAATTGGCTCAGATCATGTCTTCTATCTAGTAACCTGGAAATAATGTCATGAAATCACTTCAGGTTTACTCGGCTGCCAATTGCGCCGATTTTGGCGTTTTGAATACTTTTAAGTGCAAAGGAGGGATTTGGAGTCTTATAGTCCCCAGATCCCTCCATAAAGAGTGCCTGTCACTGACTATTACTGTCACAAGGGATGTTTACCTTACTTGTGACACCAATAAAAATTATCAGATTTTTTTTTTAAACTGTAAAAAATAATTAATAAAATGTAAAAATATATATATATATATATATATATATATATATATATATATATATATATAAAACAAATATATATATATTTTTAAAGCGCCCCATCCTCCATGCTAATGCGCAGAAGCGAACACATACGGAATTTGAGCCCGCAAATGTAAACAGTGTTCAAACCACACATGTGAGGTATTGCTGCGATCATTGGGGTGAGAGCAATGATTTTAGCGCATGACCTCCTCTGTTACGCTAAACTACCGTATTTAGCAGCGTATACCGCGCACTCTTTTCCCCTTAAAATAAGGGGAAAATCTTGGGTGCGCGATATACGGCGATACCCGCTTCCCACACTCAGTTTGAACTGAGCCGCCAGCATATACTGAGTGCAGTACACTCGGGTGCATTCGGTTATATGTGTTTGCATATGTGAACATATGCTACTGCGCTGACCCCATAAATAAATACTGTGGAAAATAATAATATATATAAAAACAAATGACAAAAACACCTATCACAAATATCTGTAAAAATGAACCCCAATAAGTGTGCTCTCGCACTAAAAAAGTGGTATGTACTTGTAAATGATTTACTCAAATCACATGTGAAAAAAAATAAAAAAATATATATGAAATAACAAATATATGTAAAACACCCCAATCAAAAAAAACATCAATAATGCATAACCCTTTGACTGGGCAATTGCAATTACAAAAAATAGTCCAATATTTTGTGACTTTTCACCCTTATTTGTGTCACCACCACCTCTAATAGATTGTGCGCTCACCAGATTCACTGCACCCCCTGGAGGTGCACACCACAACTGCAGCAGGCCTAGAGTATCACTACATACAACTTAGTTGCGCCGGTGTTACAACACAAACCACTCGGGTACATTCAGCCAGGCTCGGCTTCGCTCGTGCTCACGCATAAACATCATAGAGCGTGAGCACAAGCAAAGCCGGGCCTGGCCGAATGTACCCGAGCGGCACTGCCCATGCGCAAACGGCGCTGCGCCATCCCATTGGACAGGCGAGCGCCTGGGACCTGTGACGTGTCCTAGGCGATCGCCTACATGGAGGGGCTGCAGTAAGGCGATTAAGCTAATCACCTTACCAGCCCCTCGGCGGAATGAGGCCCTGAAGCCCCCACTCCCCCCCAAAAAAAATTACATGCCAAATGTGGCATGTAAGGGGGTCAGGAGTGGGTTAAGCGGAAGTTCCATTTTTGGGTGGAACTCCGCTTTAACAGTAGAAATTTTGAAAGCGTCGCCTATGGTGATTTTTAGGTACCGTAGTTTGTTGCCATTCCACGAGTGTGCGCAATTTCAAAGCATGACATGTTAGGTGTCTATTTACTCAATCATCTTTCACATTCTACAAAATATTGGGCTAACTTTACTGTTTCTATTTTTTCATTCATGAAAGTGTATTTTTTCCACAAAAAAAAATCATTTGAACGACTACTGCGCAAATACTATGTGACATAAAAAATTTGCAACGATCAACATTTTATTCTCTAGGGTCTCTGCTAAAAAAAATATATTTTTAGGGGCGTTTTGTGTACAGATGCCTCCAGGTGCCTCCAGGTTGTTATATCGTATTAATTTTTACAGAAAATTACAATGCTGCATTTTGAAGAGGATACTTGTGGCTTGTGTAGCAATTGTTTATTATGTATGTTATTTTTAATTTTTTTGCTATATTTTTTTCCACAAAAGTGGCGTTACCATATAAGATCTTTTTAATTTATTATATGGAAAACATCAAGTCATCTTAGCAAATAAACTTTCATAACCTATGCGTACACTCCTATAGATACTTCAAACAGCAGACACTTCCTTTTAAATAGGCTAAGATCTTGTAAGTGAATGTAAAGTAACTTCCAATATATTACCTCTACTCAAAATAGATACAGTATGTCCCTTATGTTATCTAATATAATTTCCGAGTGATACTGCCACTGTCATTATTGAAATCAGTTAAATGGCAGGTCGTCTTTTTCCTGGAAACCTATGTTCATTACACATTTTTCATGGAGATATAATGAAGATTTTTCAAGTTCCATTTATGCTAGAAACATCAGCATGGCCACTAGAGGGAGTTAGAAGACTGATTTTAAGCAGATATCTTCGTTTTTATATATTTTGTAGACCTGATCCAGGAAATCATGGCTTTACATTGTAGTATAAAAAAAGAAAAGAAAAAATGTAATTTAACTGCTAATTACCGTATTTATCGGTGTATAACACGCACAGGTGTAACAGTTTACCCTCTATTTTCAGGGTAAAAAAGTGAGTGTTATACACCAATAAATACAGCATTAATGTTTAACATCAATGTAGTGGCTGTATATTAGATTTATTTGCTATAGTTAGTAGTAAAACATAAAAGAACTTTGTTCTGAATGTTAATTATAGGCTTGGCTAAAGATTTATGTCCTAAGACACTTCTGAGCACACACACAGGTAAGAAATAATCAAGTCTGTAGAAGCCAGCAGCTCTGCATTCATTCCACTGGGTTTGGATAGTTACCAATCCACCTGCTCAATCTCAAAGACCCCACACACACTATTAGGTTTTCTGCAGATTTTTGTCTTCGGATTTCCCAAAACCATATAGTGCAAGGACCTGTATGATTGCATACAAATTGAAACTCTTAGTCCCCTTTCACACTTATACGACTTGTCCCACGATTTTGGACTTCAAAATCGTATGACAAGTCATTCTCCATGATTTTCAATGACTACCATTCATACTGGCACGACTTTAAGTCGTGCCTACTTCAAAGTAGTCCCTGCACTACTTTAGTCCAATTTTGATGCCAATTACACAGGCATTCATTGAAATCGCGGCTGCGAATCGCAGCAAAATCGCAGTAAAATCGTGCAACTTTGAAGTTGCACACGTGTCAAAGGGGGCTTAAGGTTTGACCTTATATTATATGGTTTTGGTAAATCAGAAGACAAAAATCTGCAGAAAATCTAATAGTGTGTTTTGGGCTTTTGCCAGCAGATCTCCAGTTTTCTCTTTTTTCACTATTTGAGACTAAACGGTAAAGTTAGCCCAATTTTTTTTTGTGTAATGTGAAAGATGATGTTATGCCGAGATACCTAACATGTCATGCTTTAAAATTGCACACACTTGTGGAATGGCGGCAAACTACGGTACCTAAAAATCTCCATAGGCGACGCTTTAAAAAAAATAAAAATACAGTAACCAGGTTAGAGTTACAAAGGACGGCTTTTGCTAGAATTATTGCTCTCGCTCTAACGACCGCGTCGATACCTAGCATGTGTGATTTGAACACCGTTACATAGGCAGGCACAACCTAAGCATGCAGTTTATTTGCCGTGCAAGCTCACAGGGATGGGGCACTTTAAAAACAAAAATGTCTTCTTTTTTTACATGTAAACATCCCTTGTGACAGTAATAGGCGGTGACATGTACTCTTTATGGAGGCATCAGGGGTCTAAAAGTATTCAGATCACCAAAAACAGTGATTCTAAATACTGTATTTTTTTAATCTGTGCTATTGGCAGCTGCGTAAACCAAAAGTGACGATGCAACGTCACTTCCATGTTTTTACATAGGAGACTAGAACCAAGTAATTTCCCGGTTTGTTTCAGTTTCACTCTAGCCACCAGAAGTCCCGGATCGTAGATTGGGTCTCCTGGTGGAACGGGAGGCCCAGTAAGAGAGGCAGGAGGGGGGACGTCCCTTCCTGCTCCTTTAAGATAACAGCCGAGCATCTTTTAGCCTCATCGGTTGTCACCCCAAATAGCCGACCACCCGATCTAAAAACCGGTACCGGGGTGATGCATGCAGCTGCTGTTTAACCCCTTCAAGCCAGTGTCGCATATGTGCATACGGTCGGCACTAAGGGGTTATATTCTCTTGGGAAGGCTGTACAAATCTCCACAAATGTTCTTAAAAATTATGGTTCAAATGTCTGGCTGTAAACCCAGAATTCATCTGATAATTCCACTACATAACTCCCAATTGTTGCTGATTTTGAGGGACTGTCCCTCATTCATTCAGATTGGTCTGATCTATATAGTTGTATAAAAAATGCACTACGTATCTCTAAAAAAATGTTTTGCAGTGTTTTCATCCAATTTCTAAATTGCTGCATTTGCAAATACCAAAACCCAATATAAAGGAATTTTAGTGGTCAAAAAATCAAATCAAATCACCAATAATTTTTTTGTACAATTCTCCTTTAAGGGGGGCATGGCAGGGTGTGTGCCCTATGCCTGCATACTTTTGCTAATTTGTGTCCCTCATTGCCATCTCTGAAATTTGGGAGGTATGCCTCTACAGTATATGCTGGTCAGTCTGAAAACAAGCAAGCATGCAGCTTGGAACACCTGCCAAGCTCTCCGAATTAGAGTGCTTCTACTCCTTTGCTCCCCACTGCAATCTGTCACTGTCGTCACGGAAAATCCAAGAAGGTCTTTGTACACAGGCCTATTTCTAGTGTCCATTGGTAGTGGCAGATATAGATTTCCTAGGAGAAAGCAATAGAAACACCTGTCAAAGACAAAAATAACTATGGCATTGCAGCTGTTAAGGTCCATTACAATACCATCTATGAATTGTAAGATATCTTCAGTTAGCAAATTGGAGACTGATGTACATTCCCAACTCTAATCAGAACTTTTTCTTATTTTTTGGGTAGAATAGGGAAGGTTTTAAATCCCTATCAAGTATTTACTGCTGTCAGTTTTCCTTTTAGGATACATCCTCTCCTTTCCTGTCTATTTGACAGAAGTCAAAGCAGGATGTGAAAGGAAATATTTCCAATAAGATAGCATTAATAGTGTCACCACTTTATTCAAAACTGAAAATTAGTGTTTGAATGGAGTTGGGCTCCAACCAGAAATATCATGCAGAGATAATTGGAACCTAGAGAGGGGTGTTAGAAGGGGAGGGAGAGGTCAGTACGAAGAAATAGCATATAAAAAGGGTTAGAGACTGTGAGGCAGGTAAAGAATACACAGGAGGAGTTTTTTGTTAGTGTTCTAGGATGATGGATGTCTTTTCTCTGTCCTATGGAGAAAACCCTGTTGTTTGCTAGCTACTTTTTTTTTTATCTTTTTTTTTTTTTTTTTTATTAATATGTGCAATTCAAATTCAGCCCATTTTTTATGGCTGAACTCACATTGCATTCGCCTGAAAATGCTGCAGGAACCTTTTTATCTCGCACTGGAATCAGATCATATGGGTGTTCACACCCATGCAATCCTATTCCTGTCCGAATTCACAGTTCGCACTGCAATCTGCAAACCGATCTGGGGGTGTCATTAACTTTGTATTGACAACCACGGTGGCTCGCAGAGGGCAGTGTGTACTGCCTGCGAGGGAGATATGATGCAGGAACCAGCAATGTAATCGAGCTGGTTCCCACATCGCAATAGTGTTTAAAACAGGGCTGAGGGACAATGTCTCTTTGAAGATTTCCTGGATACCCTCATCAAGGATGACTGTTTTTTTTATCCTCCAAATGCATCAACCTCCAAAGTAATAAACCATGGACTTTCAAGTCCACAAAACCCTCAGATAAATATTCTTCAGCGTGAGGGGGTGTTCCCACTACTCAGTGGGGGGACATATTTTAGCCTTTGCAGACACTTGGGCAACCAGCATCTAAGATGATTGGGTGTGGGAGGTAGTTTCCAGGGGCTACAAGGTAGAATTGAGCTCCTAGGCCCCTTTCTTGTTACTTTCTTCCAACTTAACTATGTCTATAAACAGATTAGCAAATCTCAATACAGCCCTAAAGGGACTTTATTGATCCAGTTGCCGAGGCAGAACACTTTCAGGGATTCTACTGCAACCTGCTCATAGTTCCTGGACCAAAAGGCGGCATTTGACACATCTTGGTTCTCAAGACCCTGCGGAGTTGAGATACTAAAGACAAATAGACTCCAAGAAATAGATTTTACAGTGCAAAAACATTATGTTTCCCTTCATTTATAAAAATCAATCTATTAAAACTTCGGATAGATGATTATGTTCATTTTGGAGTAGAATAATGTAACCTGCCTCACAGAAAACAAAATACATAGACCCCATAATAATATTAATCTGTCTAGAAAGACATGTCCATCACCCGCCTTCATCATCATCACCATCATCATGTCTTATCTCCTAAAGCCAGCTAATATCCTATAACTTTTGAAAGGGGGAAAAATATTTACATAATCCTCAAAAGGCAATCGAACTAGTCCTCATTTTCACAGCTCTTACAGAAAAGAACCTTTCTGTATGCAGAATATAAAGCTTTTATTTTTTGTAAATAATTTTAAAAAGAAGGCTTGTATTTCTCCCTTGAGTCTATGGCTTTTTTATTCATAGAGAGCATCTCGCTAGTGTATGAAGATGTAGATTGGCAATGTATGCTGTTAAAAAGTCTGTGATCTATACTCTATAGGGATAACCAGGTAATTTGCCACTGACTTAAAAAATGGTGCTTCTACAGGAGTTTTGGGTTTTGCCTGTAACAGCTCAATGTTATCCTATGTGTCCATGTACATTAGGACATTTAGAGGCATATTTTAAGCTCAGCATTTAAAGGCAGGAGAAAAACCCTTCTGGTTTTCTTTTTTGATTGGAGTTTTCTGGCAGAAAGATTGCTAAACTCTCCTAAACACGTCTAAACATGTATACAAAAATGCTTTATATGAGCTTTTTTTCTGCCAAGGGAACTGCCATTTTTTAAAGCCCAGTGTACATGAAGCCTTATGCTTGGTACACACTATTTTTTTTTCCTTCAACCCAGCAGTTTGCCTATTTACTCACTGAATTCGCTAAACTTAAAGATTGTAACATACTATACACACTAGCAGTATGAGACTAACCCTGCTGACTGCTTTTGCAACGTTCTGTTATACTACATTCACAGCCATCCCCTCCATCCACATTTCTACCTACATCCAATGCTGTATATTGGCCTAGGCCAGTGATGGTGAACCTTGGCACCCCAGATGTTTTGGAACTGCATTTCCCATGACTCTCAACTACACTGCAGAGTGCATGAGCATCATGGGAAATGTAGTTCCAAAACATCTGGGGTGCCAAGGTTCGCCATCACTGGCCTTGGCCAACAAGGCCCAGCCCTAGGGCAGCACTTTGCAGTGGTCGGCATTAAAAGAGTCTCCGCCGGCTTGCGCTACACTTTTAGTGTAGCGCCAATCTTATGAGTTGGACTGGGCCGCAATCAAATTGCTCTGGTGCCTCCATAAAGTGGCCACACTGCTGCCGGTATGATAGGGATGGCGCATAGACACGGGACACTCACACGGTCATCTATACCTGTCAGTTAGGTAGTAGGCCACTCCTGAAATCCTTTGCTTGTGTCAGTTGTACATATTAGGGAATCTTAATTTTATTTGATGAGAATAAATAAACAAATTGATTTATTTGTTTCTGCCCCCAATCCTTTCTTTTGCTCACTGCCTGGACCATCACCATACTATATGGTTTCTGCTGCACCACTGGCATGGTTATATCCTCGTTGTCCCCCATAAATTTAGCAGAAATTTCCCCCACCGTCCCTTGGAGAGTGTGTTTTTTTTATTTTTTATGTTGTATTATACACTGGGTATTGTGTTGTTCTTTTTTCTTTTTTACACTTGGTGCACTTCTGTCTCCGGTGTTATTTATCTGTATACTTGTCTAAATAGTTGTATCTGCTCCAGTGCATATACACCTTGATTGTCAAGGTCTATTGTGTTAACAAGTATCAACCGAATCTTGTTTGGTCCACCTAATAATTTTTTTTATCAAATTCTTAGTTTTGGCCTTTAAAGTCCCACCTTGGGGGTATCTCTTCTTTTTTAACATATACCAGGGATGTGGCCATTCCTCCAGATTATGGATCTATAACCTCCTCTCTATATAACTGATTTCAGGGAATGGCAGTCTATAGAGCTGAATTTGCATGGCACATGGATCAAACTCACACAGGACCCTTTTTTAACACAGATTAGATTCGCAACACATTGATGTGAACTGCACTCATGGAAAACTATGTTAGTAAAATGACTTGCGAATTTGAGCAATCGCAATGGATCAAATTCGCAATAGAATTCGCAGCAGTGTGAACCGGCCCTTAAGTAGAACTATAGACTACTTTTTCCAGTAGTGAGGGATGGTTATACCCCCTGTTAATTTTTTTTGCCATCCGTTCATTTCCTGCCCCATAGCCAAACAGGAAGTGAGAGAAAATCTCTGCAGATTAAGGGATTCCCTTCCCCCTCCAAGGCCCTCCTCCCTACTGTGTCCCCACTGGTAAATTTCAGGGCAGGTCTTAAACAGGAAGGGGTGTGACCTTGACAGGAAGGGGTGGATCATATTTAAATTAGGGGTTGCACGAGTTTAGTCAGGCCTAGGGCAGCACAAAACCTCCACCACTGCCCACATCCTTAGGAGCAAAAAGTAGACCATATCTGTCTTTCATACGTCCTTACTGACTGTCAGCTATAATATTCTAGCACATACTCTTCTTCCACTAATGCAGATCTTAGCAATTCTGTAAGAATTATGGAATCCTATATACTGTTTGCTTGTAACCCGGGCATTGCTAGGACAATAGTTTAGCAGCATTACCTATGACAAGTTAAGCAGTTATTTTTATTATCTTAAACATCATTGTATATGAAATCAAACCCTTCCTACAGCCTAACCACCTAACAGCTGGCCAAATATATGAAGCTTAAAGTTTTTTTTCCCCTAAATAGTTTCCTTAGTGCAGTCCTCCTTCACTTACAGTAATGCAAGGCTTTCTCCGTGGTGTGTGAGTGTTGTGCTCGCCCCCTCCCTTGGACTACCAAGAGAGTCAGGACGCTCTCTACGTTGCAGATAGAGAAAGGAGCTCTGTGTTAGTGGGTGTCCTGACTCTCCTGTAGTCCAAGGAAGGGCGGCGAGCATGACACTCCACACCAGGGAGAAAGCCTTGCATTACTGTGTGGAGTTACAGACAGAAGAACAGGAAGTGAGGATTTCTCCAGAAGAAATAAGGACATTTAAAAGCAAAATCAAAGGATGAGGTAAGTGAAGGAGGACTGCACTAGGGTAAAGGAAGCTATTTAGGGAAAACAATTGTACCTTTACAACACCTTTAATGAAAATTTGTTGTAAAGTGTATTTATAGAAAATGTTTTTTTTAGTTTTGGATAGAGTGGGAAGTGATTAGAACTGCTGCCAGGTCATACTGACATTGGAGGCTCCATTGGAGGATTCCTTCATTTCCTGTTTGCTAAAAAAAGGTTGTCCTCAGGACAGAAAGTGAGGGGAAATCAACAACAAAACTGACAGAAGTAAAATAGATTTTTTTTTTTTACGTTAGCTTAATGTGATGCTATAAACTCTGTCAGCTTTTTTTATTGGTGTCTGTTTCTCTGTTTTGGATTTTCCCTCACCTCCTGTCTGGTAAAACATTATTCCCATGGACAGAAAGTTAAAGGACATTTCTCTAATAAAGCCCTGGATAGCAGTAAGACCTTACAGGGGGTTCTAGCTGTTATCCATGCTATCCAAAACTAAAACACTTTAAAAACTTTTTAATGGAGTATACCATTGGCTTTGTCACAAGTTGCAAGCCAATTCCAGGGTTGTAAAGCAACTGCCTAGCACCAGTGTTGGTGAGGTGTCCGTTTGCCTATACTGGCAGCTTCCAGAGACGTATTCCCTGGAATTCATAAAGACTGATCCAAGTAGATTTTGCAAAAGTGTCTTTTAAGCATTCTACAAATAGTTAGGAATGCATTAAATTTATATACTTGTTTAGAACTTGTTTTTGAATTTGGCTCATGCTGCACAACTTTCAGAATACACAACACTTTTACAAAATCTGTCTGAGCCAGTTTTTCTCTCTACAAGCCAAGAGAGTTGGTCTTAATTAGCTCCACTATTACATTTTAGTGCATTCAATGCAACACGATGTAAAAGTGGCTCATTTAATGCAACACAATGTAAAAATGGGGCATTTTACAACTGCCTCAATTTGGTGCATTAGTCGCTTTCAGAACCAAAAGTGTTGCAAATGCTTCATAAATTTGGCTCAATACATTAACAAGAAGGATTAACACCAAGAAAAATGTTGCATTAGCTTTATTGAATTCCCCATATTGTCTGTGAAATGAATGTGTGTAAACAGGACAAGAGTTATGCAGTTTTCAGCAAAACAGGAACTGTGTACCCTTTATGAGGGTATCAGTAACTTAATTAGACTTGAGATGTTCTCCAAAGTACCGTGCCTTACTACATTATGTGCAGCATTTTGTTTTCATCAACACTTCAGGCACTCTTTAAAGAGTATGGAAATTTGTGTTCTAAATAAAGCATCTAACATCCTTATTATTTGTCCTGTTTTTTTTTTCAGTTTCCCCAGAGTCTGGAGCAGATAGATCTTAAAAGCTTGACACAGAAGCTGTAATCTCAGAGGTAATAAAGCTGATCTGGCGGTTGGAAGCTGACCGGCAGGAAGCAGAAGAGGCTTTGAAACTGGAAAGGAAACGAAAACAAGGTCTACTTGGACAAATTGATGTACTCTCCCTGTGGAAGCTTCATAATCTACCTGAGGCTGTGCAGAAAGGTACAATGTCCTATTTCTTCCTGATGGTAATTGTAATTACATTCTATTAAATTTAAAGAAAAGTGCATAGGTTTTTCATTGCATATATTTAATTAGAGCAAAAGTCTATATAGGAATAAAAAAAGAATGCTGATGTACTGATATCAATTTATTTTTAAATTAAAAGCGGATCTCCACCCTAAAGTGAACTTCCGCTGATCGGAACCCTCCCCCCCTCCGGTGTCACATTTGACACCTTTCAGGGGGGAGGGGGGGTGCAGATGCCTGTCTAAAGACAGGTATTTGTACCCACTTCCGGCCACACTTCTCGGGCAAAAGACGTTTTTTTTTTTGCCACATCCCGTCCGTCCCCCGTTGTGTGCTGGGAACACTCGGCTCCCAGCACACAGCGGGAGCCTATCGGGCGGGCGCAGCGCGCGACTCGCGCATGCGCCGTAGGGAACCGGGCAGTGAAGCCGGAGTGCTTCACTTCCTGGTTCCCTCACTCTGCTGCGGACGCCGCTGGACTCCAGGACAGGTAAGTGTCCTAATATTAAAAGTCAGCAGCTGCAGTATTTGTAGCTGCTGGCTTTTAATATTTTTTTTCAGGGGGACATCCACTTTAAGCTTGAGGCCTGCCAGGCTGTGCTGCAGGGAACACGATCTAACATACTGTTAGGAAGCATGAACATGAAGCTGACTTCATCAATCTGTTGCTGCTTGTTCATTTCCCATTTAGTATTTGGCATGATGGGGAGGGGGGTGCAGATACCTGTTTAAGACAAATATTTGCACCCACGTCTAGGTACCGACTCCTGTGGGAGTCACGCCACTGCCCAACTGTCTTCTGGGAAACACACTGTTCCCAGGAGAGAGCGAGGACCAGGTCGGGGACCAGTTACGATGCACCGCAACGCTTCTCTTCCTGATTCTTCGAGGATGGTGGCGGCAGCTTCTGAGGGACGAGCGATTGCTCGGCCTCAGCTGCCGACATTGCGTGCACGCTGGACAGGTAAGTGTCCATTTTTTTTAAAGTCAGCAGCTGCACTATTAGTAGCTGCTGGCTTTTAAAAAAAAAAAAAATTGGGTGCACCTCCGCTTTAACGGCTGTAGACAAACCTTAGTACCCAGGGTGACTGCGCTGAAGTTCAGGACTGGCTGGACAAAATGACAAAACCTTCAGCATATCAAACAGCTACCTTATAAAGTATGTACTATAGTCCACAATCACTCAAGTTAGCCCAAATATAATGCACATGCAGTATATGTATTTTTAAAAGGTGTCAAACAATAAATTACGTATAAATAAATGTCAAATGATGGAACAGAAAGTGTAACGCCATAGATAGTATTGTAATACAAACACTACAGAAGATCTGCCAAAACAATTATAACTCGGTTACTAGAGGTTCCATAAATAAAATGTTCAATAGGACATGCACACAAAATTGTAGATTTTTCTTTACATACACATTACACCCTTTCTTATTTATTTACTTCTTTATTTGTACCTTTAGTATTGTAGAGGATATGTTACAATCCTGATAATATTTATTTGTTATATTTTCTGTCCTTCCCAACTAAAAATATATACATTTATTATTTATTAAGGGGACCCTTACCATGTAAAACAACCCATTTGGTTTAAAATCTTGCCAATGATTGGCTGTGGGAGGGGGAATGGGGGCTGTCTCCTAAGTCTAAAGATTGGAGGAGAGGCGGAGCATTCCCCCACCACAGCAGGGAACTGACCATACTAGGATGGATGTGTTCTCTTGCGCAAGGGATTGACAGGATCACCAGGTATTTCACACAAAGGAAGCAATACAAAGTATACTTTAACACAAGTACGTGATACAACAGACACACATTAGGAAAATTAAATGTTGTGGCAAAATATTGTTTAAGTACTGCTGATTATGCACATAGGCATTAGGGGGTCGATTTACTAAAACTGGAGAGTGCAAAATCTGGTGGAGCTGTGCATGGTAGCCAATCAGCTTCTTGCTTGTTCAATTAAGCTTTGGCATAAAAAAAACTGGAAGCTGTTTTTTTCTGCAGAGGCGCACCAGATTTTGCACTCTCCAGTTTTAGTAAATCAACCCCTACTGTAGATATCCAATGTTTAGCTGTGTTTTGAAAAAGCTGAAGGTAAACAATTATACTGAAGGCCCATTGGCCGCCGCCGTCAGGAAAAATATTTTTGGCTGGTTATATATACTGTATATTTTTTTGTCGATCGTATATTATTGCTGACAAACCTTTGTTGCAAGGGGCTACAGTGCATATCCACTGTCAGGATAGGGATACCATGCTTAGACTGACAGTCTGGTAATTCTGGCATTATTCTAGAAGAATTGGCGTGTCTGAGAATACCTATAGCTAGTTTTAAATCTCGGGAACTACGGAACTACCGTATTTATCGGGGTATTGCGCGCTTCGGCGTATTGCACGCACCCCTAATGTGGACCTGTCAAAAAAAACATTTTAGTACTTACAGTTTTGGTGTCTTGGACATCAGTGGTGTCCTCCCCGCTTCTCCAGCGCACACCTCGAGTCGAATCCCCGCTTCCCGCGCTCAGTTTGAACGCCTCCACCGACATATACCGAGTGCAGTACACTCGGGTACATTCGGCTAGGCTCGGCTTCGCTCGTGCTCACACTCTGCTCAGGTTTATGCGTGAGCACGAGCACGAGCACCGAGCCTGGCCAAATGTAACCAAGTGTACTGCACTCAGTATATGTCGGCGGCTCACTTCAAACTGAGCGCGGGAAGCGGGTATCAGCGTATATCCCGCACCCACGATTTTCCCCTTATTTTAAGGGAAAAAAAGTGCGATAAATACGGTATTCATTCCCATTCTATCTTGTCTTATAAAGAGGAACTTCACCACCCCCCCCATCCATGTATTAGTTTGTTTTTACTTTTCTTTTAATCTTTTCATTTTTTTTCCTGCGTTAACATATTTAACCACCCAGCAAATCTCCAGCATTGTCCTGCCATGATCCCCCGCTCAGCTCCAACACTGACATCATCATGAGTCGCCTGTCTCGAACAGCCACCCCCTGATGACAAGCACCAGGTCTGCCCTCCTCCTTCTGTCCATCCTCCTATAGTGCTGTATATGTAGCATCCCTATCCCAGGAAACATCAGAAGGAGGCACATTGTAGAGGAGGGGGAGGAATGCAATGGGGAGTAAAGATTTGCTTAACGTAGACTGGCATAAAAGGAAAAAATATGCAAAATAGTTGTGCCTTTTTAAACTTTTGTTAAAGCTTTTTATTAGACATATGCAATTCGTTTCATTACAAATAATTTTTTTTAAGGAATTTTGACAAATTAGTTATTTTGGAAATATCCAAATTACTGCAAACTCGTTTAACAAATTCTTCTGAATGTTAAAAAATTTGAATATTTGAAACTTCGAAAATCAGAAAATTGGAAAACCCGAAAATTCAAAAATCTGAAATAATAACTAATTCAAGATTTTCCTAGCTTGTGACGGAAAATATTGGTTATATGAAGACAGGAGGCGAGTATCTTGCATTAATCTTTCTTTATTAATGCCCATAGCAGAATCTTAAATAACTTTTTTAAAAGAAGAATAAACATAAGAACAACTGTGTGGGACTACAAATCCCAGCAGCCCTCAGTGTAACGGCCCCCCCCTCCTCCCTACGGACCCTATAAGAAGGCTGAGTACTTCCTTGCACTTCCTCTTTCTGACTGCGATGCCAGTGTGAACAAACCAGACAACAGTCCAATCTCAGAAGTCGGTATTCCCGTAGTAGACCGATGAGTTCTCTCAATGGATCCATAGGTACGGGACGTCATCTCTTACTGGGGAAACTTCAGCCAGGATCCAACCAAAACAACATTCCAACGTGGAGTCAACACGAATCTGGGAAGTCCGAATGGTATACTCTCGGATCGTTTCAGTAACCTAAAACGAGAGCAAGATGACCATAACAGGGAGGGTAGGGTGGGAAGATACTCGCCTCCTGTCTTCATATAACCAATATTTTCCGTCACAAGCTAGGAAAATCTCGAATTATATTTCAGACAGGAGGCTCATATCTTGCATGTTTAAAGCTAAGCGTACTTATTCTATACACCAGGGCAAAATATCAGAGTATGTATACATATACCGAGTGTAAGTAAATTACAACAGCTTGTATGATAACTAGGTATCCACTCTAGGGCGTAAGAACTGACAAGGATACATGGGATTCAGGCCTGAAGTAAATTCCCGAAAGGTAGATTCCGACGACCAGTCGGCCGCCAATAGGGTGGATAAAGAACCAACCGTGGGAAATCACCTTAGTGGCCATCGCCCCCCTGGTCGACGTCTGTGAGCGCAAACAAAGTTAAATCTATGCCTGATAATTACATCTACTAGACGAACCCACCTGGCCAGAGTGGCCGAAGTCACCGGGAGGTGAGGTCGCACATAAGAGACAACAATTGTGATAGGGTAGGAGAGCGAAGAGTCGCCGTACGCGATTCGTAGGCTTGAAGGCAACGTACCACGCAAAGTTGCGGGTGAGAAGGAAAGAACGGGTAAAAAACCGAATGAAGTTGAGTCTTGGTTCTGCGCACTACCGAGAATCTAACCCCTTCCGGCGAGAACTGACGGCGCGAAACGTCTAGGGCTCTGACGTCCGAAACTCTTTTTATAGACACTAGGCAAAGTAACATGGTGAGCTTGAGGGAAAGATCTCGCAGGGAAAGCAGGTGATTGTCTTCCCAGGTAGAGAATAGCTGAAGTACTTTGGTCACATCCCAAGTGGATTGGTAGCGAGGTTTAGGAGGACGGGTAAGCCTAGCCCCGCGGAGGAGACGACACACCAAGGGGTGTCTCCCGACAGGGAGGGACTCTACGGGAAGGTGGTATGCCGATATAGCGGATCTGTACACATTAAGTGAATTGTTATGCCTTACCGAGTGAAAAGCTTCAGCCAGGGTAGTTGACAATCGTGTTCACAGGAGCTCGAGTGGGATCAACTTGTCGTTGATCACACCAACGAACCCATAATCCCCAGGCAGATCGGTATGCCGATCTAGTCCCAGGGGCCCAGGCCAGGGCGAGAAGGTCTCTAGCTGAAGATGAAAGTCCATCACTGGAGTCTGACGTCCCGAGACCAACCATGCCAGCAGAGGCAATCTGCCTTCCAGTAATAGCGGGTGAGCATCCCCGACAGGATTGGTCAACAGGTGGGTCGAGTGAGGGAGGAGTCTGGGATAATCGATCGACATACCCAGAATCATGGGAAACCATGGTTGAGCTGGCCACCACGGAGTGATAAGGGCTACCGTGGCCGCCTGATTGGCTACGTGAAGGAGCATTCTGGTTATCATGGTGAAAGGGAGGGAACGCATAGTGTAACCCTGCGGGCCATGTCTGAAGGAGTGCGTCCGCCGCAATCGCTTCTGGATCCGGCCTCCAGCTGTAAAAGCGGGGTAGTTGGCGATTGAGCCTCGATGCGAACAGGTCCGTGTGAAAGGGACCCCACAAGGTGTGGATTGCTAGAGAAACACCGATCTGTCCAGCATCCAGTCGCTCGTATCGGTCAGGTAACGGGAGTTCCAGTCTGCCACGTCGTTGGAAGTTCCCGGAATATATTCCGCTAGAGGGGTGATGTCGCGTGAAAGGCAGAAATTCCAGAATTCTGATGCCAAATTGGCCAGAACTTTGGATCTCGATCCCCCCAGGCGATTGACATACTGGACTGCCGCCACATTGTCCATGCGTATAAGAACGCAACATCTGGATCTCTGTGACAGAAAACTCTTGACGGCGAAGAATGCTGCCAGGAGTTCTAACGCGTTGATATGAAGGGTAGCTTCCTCCGCTGACCATGTCCCCCAGTGGAGACAGGGCCACAGCGAGCTCCCCATCCTAGACGGCTCGCGTCTGATTCCAGCATGATGTCTGGTCGGGGCGTGAAAATGGCCTTGCCGTTCCATTCTACCGCGTATCGGAGCCACCAACGTAATTCCGCCTCCGAATCCGGACAAAGGGAGATTTTTGTCCGAGTAGCGGAGGCCCTGTCTCAGGTGAAGAGTTTTCAGCCGTTGGAGAGCCCGATAGTGTAGAAGAACTGATTTGTCGAGGTTGATGAGGAAACCCAATTTTTCCAAAAGTGATACTGTCCAGTGTTTGGTAATTCGGCTTGCGCCTTTGAATGAGCCATGATAAGTATGTCGTCGAGATAGATGATAAGCCGAACGCCCCTGCGGCGGAGGGTGGCTATCACCGGTTTCATCACCTTGGTGAAGCACCAAGGGGCTGAAGACAGTCCGAAGGGCAGACAAGTAAAACTGCCACATGTGGTCTCTCCATTGAAATCTCAGGAATTGTTGGGATGACCGGTGCATAGGTATCGTCAGATACGCATCTTTGAGGTCTATTTTTACTAGCCAGTCCCCTTGAATTAAAAGGTCCCTCAACATGTGAATCCCTTCCATTTTGAAGTGACGATACGACACAAATTGGTTCAAATCCCTGAGATTTATCACAGGTCTGTATCCCCCATCCTTTTTTCGTACCAGAAAGAGATTGCTCACGAACCCGGGAGACCTGGGGTCCACCTCTATCACCGCACGTTTTGCGATGAGGTCCTGGAGTTCTCTGTCTATGAGATACACATTGTCTTCTGAAAAATGTATGGGATTTAGGGGCACCAACCTGTTTGGTTGTGATGTTAGTTCTATGCAATAACCGTTGACTACGGCCAGAACCCATGGGTCTGCCGTAATCATGGACCAGGCGTGGATAAAATGTCTCAACCTGCCCCCACCGGTATGACAGAATGGCATTTTCCCAGTAAACTCACCGGATGGACGGGATCGTGGGAAACCTCTGCCGCCGCGTCCTCTCCATGGACGTCTCCTGGGAGGGAAGAATGGAGCTGGTTGAACCATTGGGGGTGGAGTATAGTTGCTGCGGGGGAGCGTAAAATTGAGCCGGTGTTCTGGGGGAGGCCCTGTAATAATTTCCCTCGGCTCGGCAGATCGGCCTCTACCTCTGCCAGCCCTATTAAAAACTCTAGCTCCAGAGTTTGACTTTTTGGGGAAAATTGAGCCTTGTCCAGACTGTTAAAAAGTCCACGAAGCGATTATATTTTTGACCAAATCGTCTCCCGAAATAGCAGACCCTCGGCTGAGGGACCTGGTTCTGATTCAGCTAAGTGCGACACTGGGGGGTCAAGCCTCATCAATATAGACCTGCGCCGTTCAATGGCGCAGGTTGTGTGTTAGCTGATCCTAGCAGGCATATGGCCCGTTGTGCCCAGCCACGTAATTGGACCAAGTCAATAGGTTCCTCTGAGGTGACTGCCTGTTCGGACAGGTTGAGAATTTTCGTTAGTGGGCCAAGAGGTCCAGGACGTGGTCCTGGATCGTTTTGAACGAACGTTCAATCCCTTTTTTGAAAAATTTTCCTGCCTTGGTCAGGTACTTTAATAAGACCGGATCGATCTCTCGGGTGTGGCTGCCACTTTGTTGGGGATGGACGGCCTGGGGCATTCTGCACGCAATTTGTTTCTATTGGATTTATCCAGAATCCGCCTTACCCAGTGCTCCACGTATTGGGATACCTGGGGAAGAGGGGCCCAATCCCCAGAGCGGGGGTGAATAATCAACTCCGGATTAAAGAAGGGCTCTCCTAGAGAGTCTAATATCGCCTCTGATGGGGCATCCGGATTGGCTTCCATGTTTGTAGCCATTTGCCCAGCCTCCTCTGTGTCTGAATCAGAATCTCTTGCTGAAGTGTGTAAGGACTCGCCCGAGTCGTCATCCAAATCCTCAATAAATGAGTCGGGTTTTTCCCGGAGGGATGACATTAGCTTCTTAGATGGGTACTCCTTGGTTATCAAGGGTCGCATAATTGTAGGATGGCTGGGTCGGCAGGCCGAGGAAGGTCCTGCCTCACGCATCAATTCTACTTCCCCTGCCGGGGAGTCGATATAAGTCGCAGTATGTTTGCGCTTACAAGAGGCCTTGCCCGATTTTTCCTTTACAGGTAGCGTGGGCTGGGTAGAGGTACGAGGGGCAGCAGGAGCTAAAGCAGCCTGTATGGATTGTGTTATTAACACTTGAATTTGTGCTGCGGTGAGCATCTGTGGGGTTTCCACATTGGTTTCAGGTTCCATGTCGTCCTGTATCTTATTATGTGACATGATGTCAATAGATTGTTAGTGATTGTAACTCTAGTACTGTAGGGATAGGGGATGCGCTCAGTACGGTCTATATATAGGGTAACTGTAACTGGGTAGAATACCCAGTAAGGCAAGTATAGGGGAGGACAGTACAGCACAATGAGGTTCCGCCCTACCGCTCCGCTCCGCTGCAGCCGCCGAATGATTTCCAGCGCGGGCTTGCAGGGAGAACGGCGCTGCCGTGTGACGTCACGGTGATCCGATAGGTTGGTTAGCCAGGAGGAGAGTGAGAGGGAGAGCGAGAGGAAGGTGGGGACGCGCCGTGCATAGGCGCGCCCCTCCTATGAACAGCGCGCTGAACCTGTGAGGAGATGGCGCTCACAGAAGACGGCGCAGTACAAAATAAATAGAATAACATGCAGTGTGGCACTAAAAACCGGGGCACACACCGATAGAACGTAGGAATAAGATAATAATATAATATAACAATATATATAATATATATAACAGTGAGAATTAAATTGGTACTTATCTGACTATGAGCAAAGAAAGAGGAAGTGCAAGGAAGTACTCAGCCTTCTTATAGGGTCCGTAGGGAGGGGGCCGTTACACTGAGGGCTGCTGGATTTGTAGTCCCACACAGTTGTTCTTATGTTTATTCTTCTTTTAAAAAAGTTATTTAAGATTCTGCTATGGGCATTAATAAAGAAAGATTAATGCAAGATATGAGCCTCCTGTCTGAAATATAACTAATAATTACTTGCTTATAATCAGAAATATCCGAAATAACAAATGCTGTATCTAAACGAATAAAATAATAATAAATAGCAATAATAATAAAAAGTTTTTATTATTTATTATTAATTTGTTCTGTTCCATGCCTTTAGATACGTTATTCGTTATTTTGGATAATTCGTAAACTTTGGATAAATTTGTATTTGTTACATTCACTAACAACAAATTTGAAAGGAAATTCCAATACATATAATTTAATAGTTAGTTATTATTAGTTAGTCATTTATTCTTTTAAATTTCATGATTTTTCGAATTTTTTAATTTATAAATTTACAAATTTTCCACTTCACACATTTTTACAAATTGCCATCATAATGAATGACTCGGAAAAAAAGGAAAAAAAAAAAAAAAAAAACACATAAAACTAACACATTTTTTTGACAGTGCACATGTCTACTTTTTATTGAGTTTTAGTCATATTGTACTCTACTATTTAATGTAATTTTGGTTACATACATTTCTTGAATACAACCAGTGCAAGTTAATTCCATTGAAAGATGTAAGTAAAGATGTTTAGTAAATATAGTAACATTGGAACAATACAAATGTCTATTGTAATATTCCAGTTTGAACAATTAATTCATTATAAGCTGCTATCATTTTGACACTTTGTAGTCTTCTTTCTTGTTATTTGTATAACAAACAGATGGTCTCAGCTTTACAACTTTTTGATTGAGAAGGGGTCTGTCTAAGTCGATTTTCAGTAATTGAATCCATCGACCACCATACTGTATATGTAGAATTTTTTTGGACTCACTTTGGCTATGTTGGTCTATGTTTTCATTCCTACCTTCACCATATTTTCCTGCTACCCCAATCCATCACACCCAAACCAAACCCGCACCTTCAGACCTGTCATCAATAAAATAACACATTGTATATTTTTCTCTTTGTTTCTTTAAAGTGCCTGGACAGTTTGTATGTATTTCACTTTCTCATGATGCCATTGCAGTATGCTCAGTAGGAAGCAGGTTGCATTTCCATGTGTCTGCTCCAGTGAGCTCATTTACTAAATGACACTTATTAATGCTGATTTGCATGCTCCATTTTGCTGTGCTGTACTTATACAAATATAGGGAAATAATGTAAGAAATATTACTCGAACAAATTACAACATCTTGATAAATTGATTACACCGAGTTAAATGTCTTTTTAAACAGTTTTATCATTTGCACTTTGTTGTCTGTTCAATTTAATTATAAAAAGCCTGTTAGATGACTAAAGAGCTACTTGACACCAGTGCTTGTTATATTTAGACTTCAGTTAGCCAAGTGAAACAAACATGTTTTACCCGATAATAGGACAATTAATGACAGAATGATTAATGCTTTATAATGAAGTAAAATAGGACTTAATTTCAGCTGAGGTTCATCAGTTTATAAGGATTTTCAGAAAATAATGAAATTCCAGCAGTTTACCCCAATCTGTGATTTGAGAGCCTTTGTTCATTAATTTACATGGTCAGCTAAGAGCTTTGTGTGATCCAAACTTAGCTTGTGTACCAGCAACTCTGAAACATATTGGATGCCTCCCAGGGTCCTAAAAACATGCAAACTCATAGACTTCTCTGCTCAAATAACATGTATCTTCCTATAGCCCTTAAAGTGGATGTAAACCCGATTCTAGAAATTTTAGCTGGCCACATATATCTGCAGCATTTTATCTCTCCTCAAAGAGCTACGTCCCATAGCTCTCTCCTAAACCGTTCCTCTGTTATCAGCCTGATAACTCCTGACAAATTCTCAAAACATCAGATAAAAGCAGCCTGAGGTTGCTAAAATTTATTAGCATGGAGTTGGTCCTGTTTACAAAACACCTCTGAGGCCGCGTACACACGACCAAATACATCTGTTCAAATCGGTCTGACAGACCGATTTGAACAGATTTGTCTGCTGGGATGTATTGGTTTGATCGTGTACACATGATCAAACCAAAATCCCCTCCGGCAGACAGCATGGTGACGTGGCGATGACGTTGATGCCGCCACGTCACCACCCCAGGAAGTAAAACATTTCCGCGCATGCGTCGAATCCATTCGACACATGTGCGAGCAGATATGTCTGCTGGTTAACGTACTAACCAGCAGACATGTCGGACGGACAGATTCCCAGCAGACAGATTTTAAAGCATGCTTTAAAATCTGTCGGCTGGCTAAATCTGTCTGTCCGCCCGTACACACGATCGAATCTGTCTGCTGGGACGGTCTGGCAGACCGTTTTCAGCAGATAGATTTGATCGTGTGTACGCGGCCTGAGAGTCTGTGCCTTTCCTCCAATCAGCAATTTTATCTGTCTTGGCTGTATGGATAGAAGAAGGTCCTGGACTGTCGCACTCCTTAAAACAATGTCTTTATTTGTACAAGTAAAATACAAAAAACAACCACAGCAATGCAGTTAAAACGTGGTGAACAACAAGAAAAAGGTGGCTGACATGTTTCACATCATGTGATGCTTACTCATAGCTGACCAGACATCACACTCTGTGTTAAACAGGATCTGAACTTTCTAAAAAGTATATAAATGTGAAGACAGCAGATATGGAAGCAGATATGGATGTACAACCTATGTAGGAAGATTTGGTTCATCTATGTGTATCATCTGAGGCTGTTCACTTCACTGGGTGTATGGGGAGTTTACATCAACTTTAACTTTTATAACATACAAATTGATTAACTGCTTGCCGACCAGCCCCGTCATTTTACTGCGGCAGGTCGGCTCTCCTGGGCTAGAGCCCGTAGCTATACGTGGGCTCCTTTTGCAGGCCACTAGGGCGCGCCGCGCACGTGCCGCCGGCCCCACACGCGCCCCGCTCGCCCCTGAGTCCCACGCGCGTGCCCGGCGGGCACAATCGCTGGCTGGCACACGCGATTGCTCGTTACAGAGCGGGGACCAGGAGCTTTGTGTGTAAACACAAAGCTCCCGGTCTTGTCAGCACAGGAAATGCTGATCTTCCGTTCATACAATGTATGAACGGAAGATCAGTGATTTCTCCTAGTGAGTCCACCCCCCATACAGTTAGAACACACCCAGGAACATACTTAACCCCTTCCCCACCCCCTAGTGTTAACCCCTTCACTGCCAATGGCATTTTTATAGTAATACAATGCATTTTTATAGCACTGATCACTATAAAAATGCCAATGGTCCCAAAAATGTGTCAGAAGTGTCCGCCATAATGTCGCAGTACTAAAAAAAAAACGCTGATCGCTGCCATTACTAGTAAAAAAAAAATATTAATAAAAATGCCATAAAACTACCCCCTATTTTGTAAACGCTATAACTTTTGCGCAAACCAATCAATAAACACTAATTGTGATTTTTTTCTACGAAAAATATGTAAAAGAATACGTATCGGCCTAAACTGAGGAAAAAAAAGATTTTTTTTATATTTTTGGGGGATATTTATTATAGCAAAATGTAAAAAATATTGAATTTTTTTCAAAATAGTCGCTCTATTTTTGTTTATAGAGCAAAAAATAAAAAACCGCAGAGATGATCAAATACACCAAAAGAAAGCTCTATTTGGGGGAAAAAAGGATGCCAATTTTGTTTGGGAGCCACGTCGCACGACCCACGCAATTGTCAGTTAAAGCGACGCAGTGCCGAATCACAAAAAGTGCTCTGGTCATTGGTAGCAATATGGTCCGGGGGTTAAGTGGTTAAGTGGTCAGCTCAAACATGTATGTTCCTATAGCTTTTAAATGTAAAAACATAGATAGCCATAGAGCTCTCAACTTGAAAATGTATATTAATATAGATCTTACAATGAGGATCGAAAGTTTGGGCACCCCAGGTAAAAATTTGTACTAATGTGCATAACGAAGCCAAGGAAAGATGGAAAAATCTCCAAAAGGCATCAAATTACAGATTAGACATTCTTATAATATGTCAAAAAAAGTTAGATTTTATTTCCATCATTTACACTTTCAAAATTACAGAAAACAAAAAAATTGCGTCTGCAAAAGTTTGGGCACCCTGCAGAATTTATAGCACGCACTGCCCCCTTTGCAAAGCTGAGACCTGCCGGTGTCATGGATTGTTCTTAATCATCGTCTGGAAGACCAGGTGATGTCAATCTCAAAGGTTTTAAATGCCCAGACTTATCTGACCTTGCCCCAACAATCAGCACCATGGGTTCTTCTAAACAGTTGTCTAGAAAACTGAAACTGAAAATAGTTGACACTCACAAAGCTGGAGAAGTCTATAAGAAGATAGCAAAGCGTTTTCAGTTGTCAATATCCTCTGTTCGGAATGTAATTAAGAAATGGCAGTCATCAGGAACAGTGGAAGTTAAAGCAAGATCTGGAAGACCAAGAAAAATATCAGACAGAACAGCTCGCAGGATTGTGAGAAAAGCAATTCAAAACCCCATGTTTGACTGCATGATTTCTCTGGCAGACACTGGAGTTGTGGTACACTATTCCACTATAATGAAATACTTGTACAAATATGGTCTTCATGGAAGAGTCATCAGAAAAAAACCTCTTCTACATCCTCACCACAAAAATCAGAGTTTGATCTTTGCAAATGAACATATAGACAAGCCTGATGCATTTTGGAAACAAGTTCTGTGGATCGATGAGGTTAAAATATAACTTTTTGGCCGGAATGAGCAAAGGTACGTTTGGAGAAGAAAGGGCACAGAATTTAATGAAAAGAACCTCTGTCCAACTGTTAATAATGGGGGTGGATCAATCATGCGTTGGGGTTGTATTGCAGCCAGTGGCACAGGGAACATTTCACGAGTAGAAGGAAAAATGTATTCAATAAAATTTCAGCAAATTTTGGATGGTAACTTGATGCCATCTGTGAAAAAGCTGAAGTTAAAGAGAGGGTGGCTTCTACAAATAGATAATGATCCTAAACACACCTCAAAATCCACGGGAGATTACATCAAGAGGTGTAAACTGAAGGTTTTGACATGGCCTTCACAATCTCCTGACCTCAACATTATTGAAATTCTATGGATAGACCTTAAAAGAGCAGTGCATGACAGACAGCCCAGAAATCTCAAAGAACTGGAAGACTTTTGTAATGCCGCGTACACACGATCACTTTTTGTGATGAAAAAAAATAAATTTTTAAAAATTTCATTTAAAATGATCGTGTGTGGGCAAAACGTCATTTTATGTCTTCTGAAAAACTAGCAAAAAAAAAAAAAATCGAAAATGCTCGAATTTTTTTATGTCATTTTTAAAAATGTCATTTTTTGTGTCATAAAAAATGATCGTTTGTGGGCAAAACAACGTAAAAAATGACGTTTTAAACCCGCACATGCCCAGATGCAAGTTAGGAGACGGGAGGTAAAACTACCATTCATAATGGAGTAAGCACATTCATCACGCTGTAACAGACAAAAAAGCAGGAATCGTCTTTTACTAACAAGTAACCAGCTAAAAGCAGCCTCAAGGCAAATATAACTTCCCCTTTAGAGTGCCGTTGTTTTGTTCATCATTTTCCAAAAATGATGGTGTGTACGCAACGTCATTTTTGATAATGAAGTTTGAATTTTTTTTTTTTTTTTCATGAAGAAAAATGTCATTTTTTTTCATCACAAAAAGTGATCGTGTGTACGAGGCATAAGAAAGAATGGGCAAAGATACCTCAAACAATTGAAAGACTCTTGGCTGGCTACAAAAAACGTTTACAAGCTGTGATATTTGGGGTCAGTACAAGATATTAACTCTGCAGGGTGCCCAAACTTTTGCAGACACCATTTTTTTGTTTTCTGTCATTTTGAAAGTGTAAATGATGGAAATGAAATCTAACTTTTTTTTTTTTTTACATATTATAAGAATGTCTAATCTGCAATTTGATGACTTTTGGAGATTTTTCCATCTTTCTTTGGCTTCGTTATGCACATTAATACAAATTTTTACCTGGGGTGCCCAAACTTTCGATCCTCATTGTAACTTTAAATACATAGACATTGAAAGGAAAAGTTCAGTTTTACATCACCTTAGCTCCGTCATTATATCCAGCCAAACCAAGCAAATTTGCCAATATAAGCCTTAAACTTTTCCCTGTCATATCCTTTAGCAGCTTCATCATGCTTTTGTCAATCTTAAGATATGATTGTCTCATTGTGTAGTTCGCACAGGGAATTAAAAAGAAATGTGAACTGGATCATGGCATTAGTAATTCTGGCATGGAATTATATTAAACGTTAATTAGATACTATTTAGAAACAGTGGGCCAGATTCACATACACTTAATATTGCGCTGCGTAATTGAAATACTCTACGCTGCCGTATTTTACCAGGCTCTACACCGAATCCTGGTAGATTTTTGCCCGTACGCTACGGCGGCGTAGTCTATTTCTCGCCGCGTAATCGAAATACGCGATTAGGGGGCGTGAAGCATTTAAATTAAGCGCGTCCCTGCGGCGATCGAACTGCGCCTGCTCCGTTCAGAAATTTCCCGCCGTGCATTGCGTGAAATCACGTTGTTACGTCATTCGTTGTTTGAGTAGCGTCGTTTACGAACATTCCTATTCCCGGCCGACGACTTACGTAAAAAATAATAAAAGACGTCGGAAAACGTAAAAATTTGACGCGGGAACGACGGCCATACTTAACATGGGCTGTCTAATATTAGACCAGCCAAAAGCTGGTATAGTGTTACGCAAAAAAAAGATGACTAAAGGTGCCGTAAGAGATTGCGATTGAAGATCGTAATTTCGTGGATTGCAGGCAAAAGCTCATTAGCATACCCCGACAGCGAAAAACAACGGGAAGTCCACCCAGTGGCCGCAATTTTATTGCAGCGTAGATCTGAAGGCGTACTAACACGTACGACAGTCGAATTGAAGCCTGCAGCCGTCTATTCATTGTTTGTGGTTTTCGACTAGCTAAAAAACGCGCGTAAGTCGAAAGTACTCCAGTCTAACACCAGTTAGACAGGCGTAATCGCTCTCTGAATCTGGCCCAGTGTTTTTTGTGGTTGTGGTCATAATGCACCTCATTGAAGCCCAAATCCAAGTTGGGCATGAAGCTTAGCCCCCCAATTATTATTTTTTTCTTAGAATTTACTAAAGCCTTTACACTAGTAAATGGTAAAGAACTAGAATACACTTGCAGCCATGTTTTAGTAACCATACCATTTTTCTATAAACAGAGTATGATGCTTGTGCTCAGGATTTTTCTGAACTACGGTGGCATATTTCACGTAACAAGCAAGAACTGGAAACAGCGCAGGCAAAAGCAGCCAAGACACAAGCAGCAAATACAAAACTGCAGGAGGAGGTTGTCTTTATTGAGAAACACCGCCCTCTGCTGGATGAAAAGCTTAATCATGAAGGTGATGACATGGCCAAGATAAGGCAGGCACAAGCAGTAGTAAGTTTTGTCTTCATTATAAAATGTGTACATTTTATGTATTACGCACATTGTTTTTGGTGTAAACCAGCCCAGAAAAAAAGCCAAAATATATAATATAATTAAACATTTTTTCATCAATGACAAATTCCCCAGCTTTTTACAGAGTTTTTGTATCCACATCTGACCATTGTCATGCCAGAGTTTAAAAGTTGGATATCCTTACCACTGAGATATAAAGAACACAGGCATGAAGGACAATATAAATGGGAACCATGGTGTTATGCAGATGATGTACTGTTAGCACTATACAAATCCTGTATAATAATAATAATAATAATAATGTACAGAAATCAATTGACACCAGTACTGCCTTTCTTTCTTCAGCACTTCATTTACTTCCTATTTTTTTTTACAATTAGTCATCATACTTTTTGTTATTATAATATAATTATCATCATATTATTTGTTTTATTGCACGATTCTCTGATTATCCCAAATCTTTGATTTCTCATAAAGGCTACACAATTGCTCAATGAAGCAGAGATTAAACTAAAAACAGCCACGCTGAGTTTTGAGAAGGTTACTGCAGAAGCTAATGAAGAGAGGACTGTAATGGCAGCCCAACTTTCCGAAGCAAAGAGAACCCTGCAGGTTTGCAGGTATGAACATTAAAGAGACTGTATAGTCTGTTTTTTTTTATATATGCTTGATCAGCTTAACCACTTCAATCCTGGGCAAGCCAATTTTCAGCTTTCAGTGCTGTTACATTTTGAATGACAATTGCCCAAATGAAACTTTTTATAATTTTTTTCCCCCACAAATAAAGCTTTTTGAATTTGGTGCTAAACAAATAAAAAAGGACTGAAATATTATAATATTTTGTAAATAAGTAAGTTTTGATTGGCACTAATAGGCGGCAATGATGGGCACTTATAGTCACCACTAGCGAGCAATGATAGATGGTACTGATGGGCACTGATAGATGGCACTGATAGACAGCACTAATGAGGAGGCATTAACAGGCATTACTGATGGGCGCTTATTGGCATCACTAGTGAGCACTAATTGGAATCCTTGGTGGGCACGGGCTGGCACTTTAGGTGGGTATTTGTGGTCATCCTTATGGGTCTGCACTGATACTCCATGTGCTGATTATCAGCACAGACCCCCCCTGTCAGGAGAACTACTTATCGGCTCTCCTCTACTCGTGCCTTGTCAGCATGAATAGAATAAAAGCCGATGAACTGGCACTGCCTGGTTATCATGTGAGGAGCTGTGATTGGACACAGTTATCAACATGGTGTCATAGGCTCTTTACCAAGATCGGAGATAAGGTGTGTCAGAGCGACACACTGCACTACTGATCGCTGCTGTGTGAGCGGCTTATCCTGCTGGACATCATATGGCGCCCATTCAGGATAATGGCGCCCGGGTGTCATTTTGCTATAGGCGGGCGGAATGTAGTCAAAGCAAATAATCCTATTACTGTGATAGTATATATAGGAAACTTTTCTGTGTATAGTCTATTGATGTATGTATGGGGCAGTCATATTTGATTATTACTAGGGTTGTCCCGATACCACTTTTTTAGGACCGAGTACAAGTACCAATACTTTTTTTCATGTACTCGCCCGATACCGATTACCAATACTTTTTTTTTAAATGTGTCCCCACAAATGCAGCCATGTGTCCCCATAAATGCGGCCATGTCCCCCCACAAATGCAGCCATGTGTCCCCATAAATGCGGCCATGTCCCCCCACAAATGCAGCCATGTCCCCCCATAAATGTGGCCATGTCCCCCCATATATGCAGCCATGTCCCCCCATAAATGCAGCCATGTCCCCCCATATATGCAGCCATGTCCTCCCAAAAAGGCAGCCTTGTCCTCCCATAAATGCAGCCATGTCCCCCCATTAATACAGCCATGTCCCATCATAAATGTAGCCATGTCCCCCCATAAATGCAGCCATGTCTCCCCATATAGGCAGCCATGTCTCCCCATATAGGCAGCCATGTCCCCCCATAAAAGCAGCCATGTCCCCCCTAAAAGCAGCCATGTCTCCCCATACCATATATGCAGCCACGCCATGCCGCAGCCGTCCTAGTTAATCAGTGCGGGAAACATCACAGCTTTCATTTGAATAGCTGTGTGTTGCCCGCCGCGCCGCGTATAGACACTCCCCCTTGCTCGGGCACTTTGATAGACAGATCACCCGTCCAATCCTGTCAGATGCGGCGGCAGGGGGGGCGTATCGGATCTGGCATCGGGAGCATTTGCCCGAGTACAAGTACCCCCCCGCAAATGCTCAGTATCGGTCCCGATACCGATACTGGTATCGGGACAACCCTAATTATTACCCATGTAAGATGTTTCCTGTTTGCTGTCTTCACGGTTCATTGCAGGGGCCAGGCAGGGTCTGCCTGATTGAAAAAATAGACTCTAATTACATTAAACATCCACAGTGTCCAGTTTCTAATTGTATTAAACACCCATAATGTCCAGTTTCTAATTACATTAACAGGAAGTTGCTTAGCAAAACTTTTGGAGGCTAATGATATTTTATTAAGTTATGGTTGAACAGAAGGCAAAACTTTTTCTTTTTTTTAAAAAAAGAGTAAGGGAGGGGTATAACCATCTTACTTTCATATCCTTTTCCATTGCCAAAACAAGAAGTGAGATAACATCTCTCCAAAGTGAGGGAAGTCTCTGGTAGCCATCAGGAGGGATATGAGCTATGTCAAAGCTTCCATCTTTAATTACTTAACTAAACCAATAAAGAGTATCACTGAAATCATCAAAAACTTAACACAGTACAATACTCTAAAGTACTACTGCTATTTGTTCATGGCAAGAAAGAGAGACTTTTTAGCTAAAGTATTATTGTGATGGGTAATGTTGCCATGCATCCTACTGATTCATGTGACGTTTGTTTCCTTTATCATTTCTATACTGTCCAGACGTAGCTACCATTTTTTTAATTTCTTTGCAATGTGACCTAACCCCTTCGCGCTGACCATTAGCAAATTTGCATTCATGGCTTTCAGGCATCACCCCGGTACCATTTTTTTAGAGCCAGCGGTTAGCTTTTAAGTGATAACAACCAATGCAGCTAAAAGCCGAATATCACCGCCTCCCGTCGCCTTCCGCCACTCTCCCCGAGCCTCCCATCCCACCAGGAGCTCCGAGCCACCACCTGGCGCATCCGCCGCCTAGGCTGAGACCCGTCCGGATTCAACCTTGATCGGGTCTCCAATGTAAAATCCCAAAGGTGACCGCACAACGTCACTTCTGGTTCAGTCGGCTGCCAATGGCGCTGATTTAAAAAAATACAGTATCCAGAATCGCCGATTTTGCCGATCTGAATACTTTTGCAAAGGAGGGACTTGGGCTCTTTACCACAAGAAATAATAGAAACTCGGACGATTTGGTCCACAACCATTTATTCATAAGTCCTTCAGTTTATAGTCCATATAAAAAGATTCTAGCAATGTGATGGGTTGCGTAACCATAAAATGTCTATCCACAAATGGAAGCCTCCACAAGGGGATTAGCAAACTCCAGCAGGAGCTACAGAGTATGAAAGAGAAGAGAGGCGACTCTAATGCCGCATACACACGATCACATTTAGGCATTAAAAAAACGTTGTTTTTCAGCATGTAGAAAAAACAAAGTTTTTCCAACTTCATCATTAAAAACGATGTTGCCCACACACCATTGTTTTTAAAAAATGATGAGTAAATTGCGGTGACGTACAACACGTACGGCGGCACTCTAAAGGGGAAGTTCCATTCAAGCTCCCGTCTCATAACTTGCTTCTGAGCATGCGCGGGTTTAAAACGTTGTTTTTAACATCGTTTTAGCCCACACACGGCTTTTTTTTTAAGCCGAACAATGATCGTGTGTACGCGGCATTACTGTAGCAAGGTGGTTACATTTAATGAAGGTACAACATTTAGCAACTCACATGGTTGATGGTTAAAAGAGGCACATGGCAGAGGCATCCGGGGTAAAGCTGTTCACATAGACCATCCCCCGCACCGCCGGCTCTTACTGCTGTTAGTCTGCAATTGTGACCGGGAAGACTACCCTGCAGTAGAACGATCTGAAAGCGAGGCTTGAACCGCTTGTGGAGCGCAGTGTGGAAGGGTTGACATCAATGGCAGTGAGGAGAATGGTCTACGTGGACAGCTTTACCCTGGATGCCTGTGCCTTGTGCCTCTTTTAACCATCAATCATGTGAGTTGCTAAATGTTGTACCTTCATTAAATGTAACCATAGTGCTACACTTAGAGGAGCCTCTCATCTCTTCTATACTCAGTTGTGACATGACTCTACTCTTACATCTAGACATCGCTTGTATATCAAGGGCCAGATTCTCATACAAATTCGCCGGCGTAGCGTAACGCATTTACACTACGCCGCCGCATCGTACTAGAGCAAGTGCCGTATTCTCTAAGCATTTGCTTCGTAGTTTGCTTTGGCGTAGCGAAAATGGCCCAGCATAAGCCCGCGTAATTCAAAGGGGGGCGGCTTCTATTTAAATGAAGCGCGCCCCCGCGTAGAACGAACTGCGCATGCGCCGGCCGGGAAAAAGCTCAGTGCGCATGCTCCAGCTCACGTCGGAAAGCGCCGTTGAAACCGACGTCAAAACGACGTGATCGTCACTACGCAATGCCCTATTTGCGAACGAGTTAGTAAAACGACGTAAGCGACGGAAAAAGCCGACGCTGACCCGACGCCATACTTAACATGGCATCCGACGGTACTTCGTAAGGTTACTCCTCATAGAAGCAGGGGTAACCTTACGCGAACGAAAACGACGTACGCGACGACGGTGTGGCGTAAAAGCGATCGGGAATCGGCGTAGTCGCCTCATTTGCATAGGCAAATGAGAAAACAATGTGAAGGCCACCTAGTGGCCGGAGTTGTCATTACAACTACGATCCACAAGTGTAATGGTATTACACTTGTCGGATGTTCAAGCGTATCTATGCCAAAGTGATGCTAAGAATCACTCGCATAGATATGAGCCAAAAAAAACGGCGAAACGACGTCGTAGCGCCTCTGAGAATCTGGCCCGATATACAAGCGATGTCTTGATATAAGAGTAGAGTCATGTCACAACTGAGTATAGAAGAGATGAGAGGCTCCTCTAAATGTAGCAACATGGTTACATTTAATGAAGGTACAACATTTAGCAACTCATATGATTGATGGTTAAAAGAGGCACAAGGCACAGGCATCCAGGGTAAAGCTGTCCACGTAGACCATTCTCCTCACTGCCATTGACGTCAACCCTTCCACACTGCGCTCCACAAGCGGTTCAAGCCTCGCTTTCAGATCGTTCTACTGCAGGGTAGTCTTCCCGGTCACAATTGCAGACTAACAGCAGTAAGAGCCGGCGGTGCGGGGGATGGTCTATGTGAACAGCTTTACCCCGGATGCCTCTGCCATGTGCCTCTTTTAACCATCAACCATGTGAGTTGCTAAATGTTGTACCTTCATTAAATGTAACCATGTTGCTACATTTAGAGGAGCCTCTCATCTCTTCTATACTCAGTTGTGACATGACTCTACTCTTATATCAAGACATCGCTTGTATATCAAGTCTAAATTTATTTAAAATGTAGCTTGTCTTGCAAAACGCTCTCAAACCAAGTTACTCTCAAACCAAGGTTGTACTGTATACAGATGTAGACATTCTGCCTGAAACAGTCAAACAATGGTAGCTTGGATCAATTATGAATGATTGTCAGCAGACCTTGCTTAAACAAGATAAAAGAGTTTTTTGGTACAGGAGAGGAAAGTTTTGGTCCTGATAATTTTAGCACCCAGCAAGGTAAATGCTAATTTTCAGGGTTTCATTTAGGGGTTAGAGTAGGGTTAATTTAGAGATCAGGAACGTGTGGGCATATTTTTGTTGAATGTATTAACCTCCCTGGCGGTATGATTCTGTCTGGAATTACGTACCAAAAGCGGTACAATTATTTGCATGGAAATTTGGTGTTTTATACTGTAGGCCTGCAATTCTTAGGAATAACTTGCTTAAATCTGTCCAAACAAGACATCCCGGGTATGATAAAGTTTGAAAAACAAAATCATAATTTTTTATATAATAAAAAACTATAAATAATTATAACAAATTATAATGTAATTATAATAAAAAATATTCAATAATGTAATCAACTTAAAAACACTGAAATTTGCTCAGTTGCAGAATTGTCGCTGTCGTTATTTTATTTTTTTATGACGAATTTCCCCACAAATTGCTATCGCTCAATTCTGCAAATGATTATAATTTATTATTGCTGTTTTCTAGCTAATCTAAAACCATTTTTGACATAAAGGGACACTTTTGGTTGCTATGGGCAATCTACAGTTTCCAGGCAGAAAGAACAGTTTTTCTTATATAAAAGTACATGTAGGGCACTGGACAGACCACTAGGGACAAGGGGGGTGTGTATTTTTTACATACAGTACTGTAATCTATAAGATTACAGTATACTGTATGTAAAGTGTTTGTTTACTTTTTTGAATTTGGCGCCGTTCTCCGCTCCCGTGCGTCGTAACGTCGCAGGGAACGGAAATCGGCGGCACACTGGGACGCTGTGTGAATCGAGCGAGGACCCGCTCGCTCACACAGCGTGGATGCATCGCTGGATCCAGGAAGAAGGTAAGACAGCGCACGCTGCAGGCTCTGCATGGCTAACCCGAGCGTGACTCGGGGATACCGATCTCAGCAAAAAAACAAAACGCCAGGGAGGTTAAAAAAAGTAGAAGGCAAGAATTACGTGTGCAAACCTACTTTTTTCAGTACGTTTGACAGCTTGAGTAATGTTGTTTGAAAAACGTGTGCTTTAAAGTTAGATTTTAGAATGAATGTAATTTCCCCATCAAAACCCAGACACACTGTTAGAAATTTGTTCATTCAAGAAAAAATTCCCATCCTGCTCCTTCGAATCTTCTCATCACTGCACTTGAAAGCGAACATCGATTTGGCCCCAATAATGATTAGAAAATCGAACTAATGTTGTCAAAACAAAACATTTTGAATGAAATTCTAACAGTGTATACCCAGCGTTAGTACCTTCCTCCAGTCCCTTACTCTTTATACATTTGCTAACATAGCCCATTGATCAAGGTCACCGCTTTCCACGTTCAGGAGTAAGATTAGATAAAAAGTTCCACATGAGCAATTATCAAAATATACTTCCTTTATATAACTTTGAACTCTTTTAAACCTTTTTTATGTGCTCTTTCAGTACCCAGGATAGCTCTCTTGGGTAACTGTTCCAGTGGTGGACTCAAGGCTCATTTGATTCAGCAAATTGTGTGAAGGAGACCTGAAAAAAACAGCCTATAGCTAGCACCACATGTGGCTCAGGTGTCTTCTATTTATCACGGCTAGCACGGTAATTTTTATGCAGCACTTTACATATTTATTATACATTCACATCAGTCCCTGCCCTCAAGGAGCTTACAATCTAAGGTCCCTAACTAACATTCATACATACACATACTAGGGCCAAATTAGACAGGAGACAATTAACCTTCCAACATGTCTTTGGAGTGGGGAAACCCACACAGGCACATGGAGAACATGCAAACTCCATAAATGTAGTGCCATGGTTTGGATTTGAATCAACGACCCTGTTGGTGCTAGGTGTAAGGGCTTAACCAGCAAGTGCTTAGTATCTGTTTTTCAACACTTTTGGCATAAGTTATTTCTCACAAAAATGGCTGCAACCATGGTTTTTTTAACCACTTCAATACCGGGCTTTTATACACACCTCATTACCGGGCCTATTCTGTCACTTCTCTCCTACATGTACAAATCATCATTCTTTTGCTAGAAAAATTACGCAGAACCCCCAAACATTATATATGTTTTTTTTAGCCGACACCCTAGGGAATAAAACAACGGTTGTTGCAACGTTTTATCTTGCACGGTATTTGCGCAATAATTTTTTAACGCTTCTTTTTTGAAAAAAAAAATTGTTTCATGAATTAAAAAAATAACAAAACAGTAAAGTTAGCCCAATTATTTTTTTTTAAATATGAAAGATGTTACACCAAGTAAATAGATACCTAACATGTCATGCTTTAAAATTGCGCACACTCATGGAATGGCGCCAAACTTTGGTACTTAAAAATCTCCATAGGCAACGCTTTGATTTTTTTTACAGGTTACCAGTTTTGATTTACAGAGGAGATCTAGAATTGTTGCTGACATGCTAACGCATGCGGCGATACCTCACATATGTGGTTTAAAACGGCGTTTACATATGTCGGATGGACATACGTGTACGTTCGCTTCTGCGCGCGAGCTACCGGGACAGGGGCATTTTAATTTTTATTTTTGTTTTTTGTTTTTTTTTACACTTTTTTTTTAATTTTTTTTTTTTTTAACCACTTCCATACCAGGCACTTACGCACCTTCCCGCCCAAGCCAATTTTCAGCTTTCAGCACTGTCGCAATTTGAATGACAATTGCGCGGTCATGCTACACTGCACCCAAACAAAACTTGCGTCCTTTTTTTCCCCACAAATAGAGCTTTCTTTTGGTGGTATTTGATCACCTCTGCGATTTTTTTTTTTGCGCAACAACTAAAAATAGAGCGAAGATTTTGAAAAAAAAAATAAAGTTTTTATTTTTTTCTGTTAATTTTTTGTAAATGAATATGTTTTCTCTTTCAATTACGGGCACTGATATGGTGGCACTGATGGGCACCGATGAGGTGGCACTGATGGGCACCGATGAGGTAGTTCTGATGGGCAATGATTAGGTAGCACTGATGGGCACTGATAGGCGGCGCTGGTATGGGGCACTGATGGGCACTCATGGGCGGCACTGATGGGCACTGATGGGCGGCACTGATGGGCACTCATGGGCGGCACTGATGGGCACTCATAGGCAGCACTGGGCACTCATAGGTGGCACAGGTGGGCACTCATAGGCGGCACAGGTGGGCACTCATAGGTGGCACAGGTGGGCACTGATAGGTGGCACAGGTGGGCACTGATAGGTGGCACAGGTGGGCACTGATAGGTGGGCACTGGGCATGGATTGGCACTGTGGGGTGGCACTGACAGACACTGGGGTGGCACTGATGATCACTGAGGGGTGGCACTGATGGATCAATGTTGCCAATCAGTGCCCATGTGTGGGCACTGATTGGCATCATTTTTTTTTACTGCCCCTTTTTTTTTGTCCTTTTTTTTTTGTCCTTTTTTTTTTTTTTTTCTAAGTTCCCTGGTGGTCTAGTGTGGGCACTCCCTGGTGATCCGAGGGGGGGCTGCGCTGATAAACAATCAGCGCGAACCCCCCCTGTCAGGAGAGCCGCTGATCGGCTCTCCTGTACTCGCGTCTGTCAGACGCGAGTGAGGAAGAGCCGTCGGCGGCTCTTCCTGTTTACATCGTGATCAGCCGTGATTGGACACGGCTGATCACGTGGTAACGAGGCTCCGCCGGAGACTCGTTACCGAGATCGGAGGTGCAGGGTGTCAGACTGACACCCCGCATCACCGATCGCGGCATGAAATCGTGCTAGACGTTTGAGAACGTCTAGTCACGATTTCATAACCACTTCCCGGCCGTAAATCGGCTATTGGCCGGGCGGGAAGTGGTTAATCACTTTTTATTCCTATTACAAGGAATGTAAACATCCCTTGTAATAGGAAATGTGTGTGACAGGTCCTCTTTATGGAGAGTCAATAAGACTCCATATCTCTCCTCCAGGCTGGGAAGCATGAGATCGGTGAAAAAAAATTCACCGATCTCATGATGTGTTGCTCACTAACCGCAATCGTGGCTTTGTTTACTTACGGGACCCGAGCGTGACGCCATCACATCGCGCCCGGGTCCTCCGACAGTCATAGAAATGACCAGTCATCTCTATGCTTCCTGCAAGCACCGAACGATTCCTTCTCCGAGCCGCCGATGGCACGGGAAACCCCGGAGAAGCACCGGATGGCGGCGGGAGGGGGGTGTCCCCTCCCGCCGCCTATAAGAACGATCAATCGGCGGAACCGCCGCTATGATCATTCTTATGGTGCGCAGGATCGCCGGCTGAAGAAAAGGATATCTGGATGATGCCTCTAGCTGCAGGCATCATTCAGATATCCCCTGGCAAAGCTCAGGATGTCATATGATGTCCACCCAGGATGAGAGATTCCATCTGTGGACGTCATATGACAATGGGCGGGTATTGAAGTGGTTAACAAGGTACAGTGGAACCTCGGATTGCGATTTACGGGCGTTTTGCAATACAGGCTTTTTTTTTTCAAAATCCTGGCTCGGTTTGCAAGTGTTGTATGTGTTGCATTTGGCCAGAGGTGCGGGAGCACCGGCCACACTCGGAGCCGTTCAGAGCTGTTAGAAAATACTCCTTTCCCAAGTGTTTCCAAGCCTTCTGAGGGTTTCCGACTGCATCTGAACGGTTTCCAAGTAATTCTGAGTCTCTCTGGTGCCCCCCTCCACCTATGGCCACATGCGGTATTGCATACAATAAAATTCGATTTATCTTTGTTTCCATTGACTTCTATGAGGAAACTCGTATTGATGTGCGAGTGCTTTGGATTACAAGAATTCTCCTGGAACAGATTATGCTCGTAATCCAAAGTTCCACTGTATATAAAATATCTATATTATTTAAGTGATTTTCATCTAATGCCTATCTGATCCCATGAACAAAAATGTAATATGCTTCCAGCAATTCACTTTATTAATGAAGCATTAGTGTGTTGGTAAAGGAAGTGTGTTAGGACTACATAACACTCCCCTCCCCATCATATCTCAATAGCATAGGGTAGAGATATTCATTAGTTTACAATGAACATCTGGGAACAATGCTAACAGCAGACACCAAGGGATTGACTTACTAAAGGCAAAATACTGTTACCAAGTGAAGTTGAGACAAATGTGGTGAAGTTCTGCTTACTTCCATTATCCAATCATGTGCATGCAAACATGCTGTTTTTTTGGGGAATTCTTTGTACAGTGAAGTTTCACCACATTTGCTAAGCTCTGGGAAACATTTCCTTGGAGATTACAGGTGGTTCTCAAAAAATTAGCATATTGTGATAAAGTTCATTATTTTCTGTAATGTACTGATAAACATTATGCTGTGTACACACGGTCGTTTTTTGCGATGAAAAAAAAACGACGGTTTTTAAAACGTCATTTAAATTGATCGTGTGTGGGCAAAACGTCGTTTTTTGTCTTAAAAAAACGACCAAAAAAAAATTCCAACATGCTTGAATTTTTTGTGTCGTTTTTCAAAATGTCGTTTTTTGTTTCACAAAAAGTCACCGTGTGTAGCACGACGTTTTTCAACCCGTGCATGCCCAGAAGCTAGTTATGAAGCGAGCTTCAATGGAAAAGAGTGGTGAACGTAACCTCGCTTTTTGTGAAAAAACGATGGTGTGTATGCAAAATTGTCTTTGAAAAGTGACGTTTCAAAAACGTCGTTTTTTACTTCACAGAAAACGTCGTTTTTTTCATCGCAAAAACGACCGTGTGTACGCGGCATTAGACTTTCATATATTTTAGATTCATTACACACAACTGAAGTAGTTCAAGCCTTTTATTGTTTTAATATTGATGATTTTGGCATACAGCTCATGAAAACCCAAAATTCCTATGTCAAAATATTAGCATATTTCATCCGACCAATAAAAGAAAAGTGTTTTTAATAAAAAAAAGTCAACCTTCAAATAATTATGTTCAGTTATGCACTCAATACTTGGTCGGGAATCCTTTTGCAATGATTGCTTCAATGCGGCGTTGCATGGAGGCAATCAGCCTGTGGCACTGCTGAGGTGTTATGGAGGCCCAGGATGCTTCGGTAGCGGCCTTAAGCTCATCCAGAGTGTTGGGTCTTGCGTCTCTCAACTTTCTCTTCCCAATATCCCACAGATTTTTTATGGGGTTCAGATCAGGAGAGTTGGCAGGCCCATTGAGCACAGTAATACCATGGTCAGTGAACCATTTACCAGTGGTTTTGGCACTGTGAGCAGGTGCCAGGTCGTGCTGAAAAATGAAATCTTCATTTCCATAAAGCTTTTCAGCAGATGGAAGCATGAAGTGCTCCAAAATCTCCTGATAGCTAGCTGCATTCACCCTGCCCTTGATAAAACACAGTGGACCAACACTAGCATCTGACATGGCACCCCAGACCATCACTGACTGTGGGTACTTGACACTGGACTTCAGGCATTTTGGCATTTCCCTCTCCCCAGTCTTCCTCCAGACACTGGCACCTTGATTACCGAATGACATGCAAAATATGCTTTCATCCGAAAAAAGTACTTTGGACCACTGAGCAACAGTCCAGTCTTGCTTCTCTGTAGCCCAGGTCAGGCGCTTCTGCCGCTGTTTCTGGTTCAAAAGTGGCTTGACCTGGGGAATGCGGCACCTGTAGCCCATTTCCTGCACACGCCTGTACACGGTGGCTCTGGATGTTTCTACTCCAGACTCAGTCCACTGCTTCCGCAGGTCCCCCAAGGTCCGGAATCAGCCCTTTTCCACAATCTTCCTCAGGGTCCGGTCACCTCTTCTCGTTGTGCAGTGTTTTCTGCCACACTTTTTCCTTCCCACAGACTTCCCACTGAGGTGCCTTGATACAGCACTCTGGGAACAGCCTATTCGTTCAGAAATTTCTTTCTGTGTCTTACCCTCTTGCTTGAGGGTGTCAATGATGGCCTTCTGGACAGCAGTCAGGTCGGCAGTCTTACCCATGATTGCGGTTTGGAGTCATGAACCAGGCTGGGAGTTTTTAAAAGCCTCAGGAATCTTTTGCAGGTGTTTTGAGTTAATTAGTTGATTCAGATGATTAGGTTAGGAGCTCGTTTAGAGAACCTTTTCATGATATGCTAATTTTTTGAGATAGGAATTTGGGGTTTTCATGAGCTGTATGCCAAATTCATCAATATTAAAACAAGAAAAGGCTTGAACTACTTCAGTTGTGTGTAATGAATCTAAAATATATGAAAGTCTAATGTTTATCAGTACATTACAGAAAATAATGAACTTTATCACAATATGCTGATTTTTTGAGAACCACCCGTACATCTTTTGTTGCAGAATGAACAGTGTGTTTGTACACAGATGTTAGAAGCTCAGTGAATTTTTGCCAGAATCAATAGGTATTTGCGAATTTATTTAACAAAATGGGGTTGATTTACTAAAACTGGAGCGTGCAAAATCTGGTGCAGCTGCGCATAAAAAACAATAAAAAATAAGCTACACCTCCTTACAAGAATCTGCTGTCATGTGATGAGCTGGGTCCTGTGTCTTCCATCTTCTTCACTGTAGAGGGGGAGAACTTTGCAGTTCAACCTCACTGCCTGGGTGACATGGGCTCATCCTATTGACTATTAACCTGCCTAGCGTTATTCCCGAGTCTGGCTCGGGTGAAATTTCCAGGCATAGTTACTTACCTTGTCCCCTGGATCCTGCGATGTCTCCCTGCTGTGTGATCGAGCTGTCTCCTTGCTCGATTCACACAGTGCCGAGTTCCTTCGAGCTCCGTTCCCTGCGATGTTGCGGAGATCGGCGCCAAATTCAAAAAAGTAAAAACACACAATACATACAGTATACTGTAATCTTACAGATTACAGTACTGTATAAAATAATTACACACCCCCTTTGTCCCTAGTGGTCTGCCCAGTGTCCTACATGCACTTTTATATTATAAATACCCTGGAAACTGGAGATTGTCCATAGCAACCACAAAGTGTCCCTTATGTCGAAAGTGGTTTTAGACCAGCTAGAAAGCAGCGATAATATATTAGTATCACTTGCAGAATTGAGCGATAGCGATTTGTGAGGAAATTTGTCTTCAGACATGGAAAGTAATGACAGCAACAATTCTGCAACTGAGCAAATTTCAGTGTATTTGATTTGATTACATTATTGATTCATTTTTATTATTATTTGTTATAGTTATAGTTATTTATTATATTATGATTTTGTGTTTAAACTTTATAATACCCGGGATGTCTACTAGACTCTTGTTTGGACAGATTTAAGTGAGTTATTCCTAAGAATTACAGGCCTACAATATAAAATGCCAAAATTCCATGCAAAATAATGGTACCGCTTTCAGCACCTAAAATCTGACATAATCATACCGCCAAGGGAGGTTAAGCGATCAAATCTTCTCAGGTTCTAGGAGACTGCATCAGAGTGATGACATCACAAGTTATAGACTAGTGTTCACCACACAATGATACATTTTGGTTTCTGGAGAATAGTCATGTTTTACACACTGTCTCACTTCTGTATATAAAATGACAAATGTAATGGCGGAAGATAGACAGTGAGTATTTTTCAATCTTTCTAAATGACGGAAAGTAAGGTCATTTTGGAAGCACATTCCGGACCATGTATACAGAAGATGGTGCTAAATGTATCTTTTCTGTGTGTTTTTTCCTCTTCATATACAGGGATAATTTGAGCCACTCAGAGACTATATGGGCTAAATGTTCTTCAGACTTAATGGACACTGACAGAAAGATTGAAGAGGGTAAAAAGCTCTACAGCGAGTTAATAACTGAAAAACAGCAGCTTACAGAGAGTGAGAATTCCTGGAGCCAACAAGTAAGTAATTTAATAAATTATTTCTTGTCCTTCTAATGTACCATTTATTTATTTTGATGTTTTTAAATGTTTGGAAGATTCTGTTCTCTAAGGAATACATACTACATACAGTACATACATATAAACGATAGATAGAAGAAATAAAAATCAACTTCTCAGATAATAAATATTTTACCCTTTTGCACTATGGACAAAAGACTATCCACCAATATCCAAACAATTACACTCTAGTGTATGATCAGCTGCTATATACCATATACATAATCTCTTGAATATCAATAAATATTAGTAAATACAGCTCTGAAAAATATAACGGTTATCAATCAATCAAACAATGTGTATAAAATAGAATAAATGTAATGAACCAGTTTAAAAAAAAAACAAAAAAAAAAAACACAACAACAACAACAACAACATCAGTTTATGTAAAATCATAAACTATCTCTATAGGTCCAACCAAGTATTGTCACTCCCCTAAATAGAAGTAAAAATAGTAACCCCAATTACTATATGGGACTATAATGGCAACTAAGAAAATAGCTTGCAAATTTATATAAAAACATAAAAAAAATTTGTTTGGGTCTTTTTCCTGCCAACACTTTTCTCTGTTTCTATGTTTTCTATGTTTTTATTAGATCTAACATATTACGCCTACAGCTGCACTGAATACAGTGAGACAGCACTAAATCTTACTAATCCTAGAACCTTTCTCCTGCTACATCCTTCACAGGCTTGTGCCTTTGTCTGTCCTGACCTGGACAGTACGGTGCAGTACGTGCACCTCTCACTGTTCCCTTCACACACTGACCCCCTCAGAAGGGTGGCCGCCCTGACCTCTACTTCTGATTTCATCATAAAGCCAGCACACACCTTTCCCCATTAGTGTAGTTGTTTCCTAGAAAACCTGGCCCAGACTGTCATGTTAAACAGTGGCACAGCCTTATTATGTCACAATATATTCTGCTTGAGTACCTTGAGTCTGTTGGTAACTGACTATCTGGCTCCTTGTAAAGAGTAAAATTCTCTAGCACCATCACCACAAAAAAAATGAAAATATTTGTTTCAGAAAGAAAGGTACTAGGACAGGTCAACCGATCAATGCAAATGTGAAAGTACACTAAAGTTCCAGCTTTTTCCTAATGGCAGCAGTGGGCCAGTGCAGTATGTGTGAGTATGGTCACTTGTAGCCTCCATCAGCATGTGACAGGATGATAACACAACAGCACAATTGAGTTCGGACCCCTAGACAGGAAGAGCTGGAACAAGGACCCTAACTGCAGGATCATCAGATTTTCTTAATAAAAGCTACAGATTTAAAATGATTGAAAATAACTTTCAAAATTACATGTGTAAGCCTACATCAGGTGTTGGGTTTGTATATACTTTATGGACCAGCTTTATCCCTCTTGTTATAGTATTTGGGCTTGGTGATTGAAGGTCGGAGCACTGGTGAAAAGGGTCACCAGCTCCCTGGAAGCACTGGGTATTTCCGAGGCTTTTCACAGAGTAGGGAAGCACAGCGAAGATAATTATCAGTGAACGAGTGCAGGATAAGGTAGGGTTGGGCTTTTGAGAGAACATGTCATTTTGGATGAATGAGCAAAGTGACATATTCTGTTTATGTATTCAGCTTTAATTTTAAAGACTGTGGGCCAGATTCTCATAGAATTTCGCTTGCGTATCGTAAGCCGTTTACACTACGCCGCCGCATCGTACTAGAGCAAGTGCCGTATTCTCTAACCATTTGCTCCGTAGTTTGCGTTGGCGTAGCGAAAATGGCCCAGCGTAAGCCCGCGTAATTCAAATGGGGCGGCTTGTATTTAAATTAAGCGCGCCCCCGCGTCGAACGAACTGCGCATGCGCCGGCCAGGGAAAAAGCCCAGTGCGCATGCTCCAGCTCACGTCGAAAAGCGTCGTTGAAACCGACGTCAAAACGACGTGATCGTCACTTACGCAATGCCCTATTCGCGAACGAGTTAGTAAGCCGACGCTGACCCGACGCCATACTTAACATGGCATCCGACGGCACCCGACGGCATCCGACGGAACTTCGTAAGGTTACTCCTCATAGAAGCAGGGGTAATTTTACGTGAACGAAAACGACGTACGCGACGGGCGGCGTAAAAGCGATCGGGAATCGGCGTACTAGCCTCATTTGCATATGCAAATGAAAAAACAACGTAAAGGCCACCTAGTGGCCGGAGTTGTCATTACAACTACGATCCGCAAGTGTAATGGTATTACACTTGTCGGATGTTGAAGCGTATCTATGCCAAAGTGATGCTAAGCATCACTCGCATAGATACGAGGCAAAAAAAACGGCGATACGACGGGGTATCTGAGATACTCCGTCGTAGCGCCGCTGAGAATCTGGCCCAGTATGATGATTCTCAATTTGTTTAGGCACTTCCTGTTATCCATGTCTCCCAGTTGTGCTCTTGCATTGTCGCCCTGTTACATGCAACCCTTTTGAAGACTTCAAGTGGCCATGCTAAAACATATTTGTCAGACATAGTACATTGTTACATTATCACATATATTATGTTATCAGGAATCTGATCCAGAGGAATAATGTACAGCTAATCCTGGATCAAATGGATGTAGATAGGAAGTTACTGAAAGAGGCTGGTGGAGATCACTAGCACTAAGACCAGCATATAAAAAACAATATAGGTGTGACATCGTTGTAAAAGTGAAATAAACAATTATGGTGATAAACACTGATAATGCAATAATATGAAAAAAGTCCAAAAACATAAAATGGATGAATCCACATTGTGCAAAAAAAACAAAACACAAAAACAAGCTTGTGTGATGTCTTCAGACAACCTCGATGAACAGAGCGCTCCCACCACCTCATGCAATGTTCGCTCACCTCCTTTAAACGGCCCTACAAGGGATCAAAACATGCCTTTTCCCCTGTGCAAACATTCCCTCCCAGGGATCGTCAGAGAATCTTGGTGGCTCAAAGGATGAAAATAATCAAAAGCAGGTAGGTACTCATTCCATTACGCTGCTTCAAACTTTAAATCCACAATGACTACCGGTAACTTCAGAAACACATGAAAAAAAAAATAGAGAAATTGCCTCCTATAGTGCAGTATACGAGGGGTTAAAAATGAAACCAATCCACCCCAGCTAGCATTGAACTCACATTTAATTAGATTTTAAAAGCATTAAAAATTACATGACAGTCTCACTTAGTAGTAGTAGTCCACCACCAGGCTCCACCTCTACTAGTTTCACAACCTCCCATTCTTGCACTGGCCTAAAGTAGACGTTAGCCTGATCACCAAAATCTCATATATTTTTTTACATTTTTATGTAGTTTCAGTCTGTTTCAATTAAAAAAAGTATGGGTGATGGCGCCAGGACTTAGAGGGCAAACTTGAACCAAAAAAAGTACCATAAACCACACACAAATATAATGGAAGCAGTTTAACGTGGAATATTGTGCCACCAAAAGCGAATAATTCTAGCTCTATAGTCCAAAGAAAATTCTAGGGTTGGCAGTACACAGTAGAGACTGCATTGCACTATAGAGCCATAATTATTGTTTTTTGGTGGCACATAACTTTATTTTAGACTGATTCCTTTTAACAGATGTGTTAGTGCTGGAATTAATTTGATTGTTTTAAATTTGTAACTTTCATAATAATTCTAGATTTTCCTAGCTTGTGACGGAAAATATTGATTATATGAGGACAGGAGGCGAATATCTTATGCATTATCTTTCTTTATTTAATGCCCATAGCAGAAATTTAACTTTTAATGAATTCAAAGGTAAAACGTTTTCTAAAGAAAAAAACTACAACACCCAGCAGCCCTCAGGGTGGATCTGCCAATCATGAGGCAGGACAGCCTGCATAAAGGGGGCTGCCTCCTTGGAACCCTCCTCTTTCTTGAGGCGAATCTGCAGGAACCTTAGAGAAAAACGGAAACAGTTCGAGACACCGGAATCCTGGCAAACTGGAACCACGCCGGAACCCTGTAAGAAACTGGAAACTCCGGACTCAGATGACGGCGACCGGCCTCTGGATCTGGGCGCAGTTGAAACCTCCGTTTCCGATCTGCGATGAACTAAGCTTCATGAATCGAGCAGGAACAGCAATCCCAACGGGGACAGCGAAACAAAACTTCCAGAACGTATCAGCCTCCGCCTCGTAGGATGCGTGATTCAATAGCCTAGAACGAGAGAAACAACATCGTGACAGGGTTGGGTCGGGAGGGAAGATATTCGCCTCCTGTCCTCATATAATCAATATTTTCCGTCACAAGCTAGGAAAATCTAGAATTATATATCAGACAGGAGGCTCATATCTTATGCAAGTTCAAAGCTATAACAATGTATACATGAAGCATTACAATTGACAACATCTACAGAACCGACATAGATATGTGTTCCTCCGGTCTAAAGTAAAATTGGCGGAAGGTGGTCGCAGAAGACCAGTCTGCCGCTACGAGTAAATCCGAGAGGGAGCCTCCCGAGGTGACGACCTTAGTAGCCATTGCCCCTCTGGCGGAGTGGGCACCAAACAGGGATATGTCAATCCCCGCCATATCCATGACTGACCGTACCCACCTGGCTAACGTAGCCGAGGAAACCGGTAGATGAGGTTTTATGTAGGAGATGAGTAGTTGGGAGAATCGTGATGATCGCAGCGGGGTCGTTAAAGACTCATAAGTCTGAAGACAGCGGACCACGCACAAGCGTGGATGCGAGGGGAAGAATGGGTAGAAGACCGAATGAAGTCCCGTCTTTGTCCTACGCACGACCGAGAACCTGACTCCCTGAGGCGAGAATTGACGCCTAGATATGTCCAGAGCCCTGATGTCCGAGACTCGTTTGATAGAGATCAGACATAATAGGACAGTAAGTTTGAAGGACAATAACTTCAAGGACAGAGTGTCATTGTCTCCCCAGTCCGAGAGCATGGTCAGGACCTTAGTCACATCCCAAGTGTGCTGGTACTTTGGGCGAGGAGGACGTTTAAACTTAACGCCCTTCAAAAGTCGGCACACCAACGGGTGTTTACCAACCGGGAGTGAGTCTACAAGAGAGTGGTAGGCTGAGATCGCGGAGCGATAGACGTTAAGGGAGCTATAGGACCTCCCAGATTCAAAAGAGTCCGCCAGATAATTGGCCACTACAGAGACAGGTGCCTGAACGGGATCAATCTTTCGTTGATCACACCAACGAACCCAGAGCCGCCAGGCTGATCGATATGCCGATCTAGTCCCGGGGGCCCAGGCCAAGGCAAGGAGGTCCCTAGCTGTTCTTGAAAGGTCGCCGTCTGCGACCGGCACCCCGAAACCAGCCATGCAAGGAGAGGAAGGTTGTGATTCGTGATTAGAGGGTGTAGGTCCCCGTACGGGCTGGTGAGGAGATGGGGAGAGTGAGGAAGCAGCCTGGGGAGATCCACAGTCATCCCCAAAAGAAGGGGGAACCATGGTTGTGTCGGCCACCACGGAGTGATCAACACGACTGACGCCCCCAGGTTCGCTATGTGGAGGAGGACCCTGAGAATCATCGAGAAGGGGGGAAACGCGTAGTGTGTCCCCTGAGGCCAGGTTTGGCGGAGGGCGTCCACAGCGTGTGCCTCCGGATCCGGCCTCCAACTGAAGAAGCGCGGGAGCTGATGGTTGAGCCGAGAGGCGAAAAGGTCCATAGAGAAGGGACCCCATAGATGAACGAGGGCCCGGAACACTGACCGGTCCAGCCGCCAGTCGCTGGAATCGGACAGGTAACGAGAATTCCAGTCTGCCACTATATTGGAAGAGCCTGGGATGTATTCCGCTACCGGGACGATGTTGCGTCCCAGGCAGAAATGCCAGAGTTCTTTCGCTAGATCCGCTAGGATCCTGGATCTGGGGCCCCCCAAGCGATTGACGTATTGGACTGCGGTTACGTTGTCCATACGCAACAACACACAGCAGTTGGACGCGTGTGGCAGAAGACTCCTGACGGCAAAGAAAGCCGCCAGGAGCTCCAACGTGTTGATGTGCAGCAGAGACTCCTCTGCGGACCACGTCCCTCCTGTGGACGAGGGACCGCACCGAGCACCCCAGCCATGGCGACTGGCATCCGACTCTATGACAAAGTCTGGCGTGGCATTGAAGATGGTCTTGCCGTTCCATTCGACGGCATGACGGAGCCACCACCGAAGTTCCACCATGGCTTCTGCGTCCAAAGCGACTTCGTCCGCATAGCGAAGCCCCTGGCGAAGATGTAGAGTCTTGAGTCTTTGGAGGGCTCGATAATGAAGGGGGGCTGGAAAAATGGCCTGAATCGACGCCGATAACAGTCCGACTAAGCGAGCCAGTCCGCGTAAGGACACCCGTTGTTTGTCCAGCACGATACTGATCTCCTTGCGAATGGAAATTAACTTGTGTTTGGGTAGCCGGAGGACCGCTCGGTTGGTGTCCACCAGGAAACCCAAAAACTCCATCTCCTGAGATGGGGATAGGATGGACTTCTCGTGGTTTAAAAGGAAACCCAGATCTAGAAGCAAATTGACAGCCCAGGAGGCGTGTTCGTTTGCCTGGAGAGGGGAGCAAGCCATGATGAGAATGTCGTCCAAGTAGATGATCAACCTCACCCCTCTGCTCCGCAGAGCTGCCACCACCGGTTTCAGTAGTTTGGTGAAGCACCACGGGGCGGAGGAGAGACCGAACGGAAGGCAGGTAAATTGCCACGTTCTGTCTCTCCACAGGAAGCGAAGTAAATGCTGGGAGCTTGGGTGGATGGGGACCGTAAGGTAGGCGTCTTTTAAGTCCACCTTCACTAACCAGTCCCCGGGGCGTAAGAGGTCTCGCAGGCAGTGGATTCCCTCCATTTTGAAATGTCGGAATACGACATGTTGGTTGAGATTTCTTAAGTTTATCACTGGGCGATGACCGCCACCCTTTTTCCTGACTAGGAAGATATTGCTGAGGAAACCCGAAGAATGTGGGTCCACCTCTACCACCGCCTGTTTGGTCCAAAGGTCCTGCAACTCCTTGTCTATTAGGACGGCATTCAGGTTTGAGAACCGAATGGGATGGGGCACCGAGTCCATGTCTGGTAGTGAGTATAACTCCACCTGATAGCCCGCTACCGTATTGAGTATCCACGCGTCTGCCGTAATCGCAGACCAGGCGTGAATAAAATGTCTCAGTCTGCCCCCTACAGGTATGTGAGAAGAATTGAGGTGTATTGTACTCACCGGTGGTAGGGCGGGAACGGGGGTAGCCTCTTCCTCCTCGGCCTCTCCAGGGACGTCCGCGGGGAGGAAAGAATGGCGCTGGTTGCGCCACTGGTACTGGGTATGACTGTGGAGCTTGGTACTGAGCGGGAGCTCTGTTGTATGGCCTGTTAGGGGGGTATCGGCCGGCAGAGCGGCCCTTGTATCTGCCGGCCCTGGCAAAAACCTTAGCGTTAGATCTTTTTAAAGATGTTTGGGCTTTATCCAGGCTGGAGTAAAGGCCTACCATTTTATTTATGTCCTTAATTAATGTGTCCCCGAACAACATGCCTTCAGCGGCCGGGCCTGGTTCTGACTCGGCCAGGTGGGACAGTTGGGGGTCAAGCTTCATTAAGATTGAGCGGCGGCGTTCCGTAGAGCACGTGGTGTTTGCGCAGCCCAGGAGGCAAACCGCTCGTTGGGCCCAGCCCCTAAGTTGGGATAGGTCCACTGGCTGAACAGAGGCGGTAGCCTGTTCACTCAGATTGAGGATTTTGGTAATTGGTCCAAAAAGATCTAAGACCCTGTCCTGGATGGCCCTAAAGGATCTCTCTATTCCCTTCTTGGAGTATTTCCCTTGTTTGGTGAGGTACCTCAAAAGTATGGGGTCCACCTCGGGAGTGTGCACAACCTTTTTAGCAATGCAGGGACGGGGGCATTCCGCCCTCAGCTTGTTACGGTTAGCCTTATCGACCGATCTCCGGGCCCAGTATTCGATATATTGGGCCACCTCGGGTAGAGGTGCCCAGTCTCCTGAGCGTGGATGGCTAATTGCCTCCGGGTCGAAAAATGGCTCTCCACGAGAGTCCAGTAATATGTCGCCCTGGGATACAGGGTTGGCGTCGTCATGAAGCGCCATATGCCCACTACCCTCATAGTCATAGTCATCCCCATCCTCAGACTCAAAAGCGTTATCCGCTTCGGACTCCGCGGACGACTCGGGAGAGGAGTCCACGAACGAGTCCGGCTTGGTCCGCCTAGCGGACCGGTGCCTCTGCATATGTATCTCCCCGAGGCTCAGGGGTCGATCAGAGTCTGGGAGGGTAGTGGGTCGGCAGTCTTGGGAGAGTACTGCCTGGGGCATGTTATTAGCTTCCCCTGCCGGGGAGTCGGGAGCCACATTAATGTGGCGGCGTTTATGGGACGCCTTGCCCTTCTTGATGGGCGGGTTATTATTGCCGAATGGTTCGGCCAAGGGGGGTGTAGGTTGGGGTATAGGCGGAGTGGGGACAACCGACGCCATGGCAGCCTGGACGGATCTGTTGATCAGGTCCTGAATCTGTGCCGCACTGAGGAAAACCGGAGTTTCTAGTGATGTGTTTAACATCTCAGGGGCACTAACAGGGGGGTATGACCTATCATCAGCCATGGGAGCAGAGTCTGCTGTTGATAGACAGCACGGTAGTGCAGCACAGCAAAGTATAGTAGGGTAATGTCCTGTTTGCAAAGGATGTCCCTAGAGAAAAAATTCCCCTATAATCACAACTGTGAAGTTCACTAAATCCTACTTCCGCCAAGCAATTGGAGTGACAGGGATAAGGAGCATGAAAGTGATGGGGAAAAAAAGCTTTCCCACACAGAGGGACAGACCTGAACAGAGACCGCTTCCTGTACCTCACGGCGCTCGCCTTACACTGGAGTAGCGGTGCAGGAGAAAACGAGGTGAGGGAAAGAAGTCTCGCGAGACTACTACGATTGGCGCAGAGATCCCGCCCGCCCCTAGAGGCGCGCGGGCCCGGAGGGGGAGCGCGCGGCCCAGGGGGGAGCGCGCGCGGCGCGCCGTAGAAGGGCGCGAAACGAGAGGGATGGTGACGCGGGTAGAATGGCGGCGTCTCGCGATATTTCGCAAGGGTCAGGGAAGTGAGTCAATACACTGTATGGCACCAGCGGGGAAATGAGGTCCCGCAGGTGCCGAGTTGAAATGGGGGGGGTGGGGGGGGGCTCCCCAGCGCCCGAATAGATTCAGAATCAAAGTATAATATAAATATAACACTTTAAAGACACAAGAAAACAGAGTGTACTTATCTATTCCTGGCTATGAGCAGAAAGAAAGAGGAGGGTTCCAAGGAGGCAGCCCCCTTTATGCAGGCTGTCCTGCCTCATGATTGGCAGATCCACCCTGAGGGCTGCTGGGTGTTGTAGTTTTTTTTCTTTAGAAAACGTTTTACCTTTGAATTCATTAAAAGTTAAATTTCTGCTATGGGCATTAAATAAAGAAAGATAATGCATAAGATATGAGCCTCCTGTCTGATATATAATTATAATGTTCAAATCAAGGTTCATGTTCAGACACTTCCTGTTATAGGGTGACAATGCTTTGTCCTTGCCTCCCAATTATTTTATGTTGTCACCCTGCCACATGTGCTTGCATTTGGGACTACAAGATGTGGGGTTGATGCTCATTACTCTGGCATGTTCTACTGTTGTCACCATCAGAAAATCAGCCCTGAGAAATAACATGCAGCCGCTGCTGGGTCTGGTCTGCAAAAGTGATTGCACACATGGAGGCATCAGAAGTACATACACTCTAGCAATGACGCAGCGTCCCAAGAAACAAGTTCTCCCATGCTGCAAGAATGGTGGTCATCCATTCCTCAACATTTTAACATGTCCTTCTTACCTTTCTTTCCTCGAGCTTCCAAGTAAGCCCAGACTGCCTAATTAGACTGTATATCTAAGATATAACCTTTTTTTAATAGAGTGGGAATGGGTCAGCCCCTCTGTAAGGGTATTATTGCTGTTTGTGTCACTGTTTGGGAGATTTACCCCTCTATTTGTACTGTGTTGACCATTGTCCAAAACAAAGTAAATCAGGGAAATAAAAATATTTCAGATTGTTCCCAGAACAACGAGGACATCATCCAATATGGACGACTGTCTAAGAGGGGGATTCCTCTCATTTTGTAGATATTTACTCTAACTTTCTGTTGTGTCACTGAGACTGAAATAAAAGGGAAATTTCCTCAATGGTAAACAGCCAGAAAAAAAAAAAAAAAAGGCTGACATTACTACGCTAATCTAAAAAAAAAAAAAAAAAAAAAAAAATTGGGGCTATAGATACACTCTAATTGAAATTGTCTGTGCAATAATTTCTGTCAGTGAAGAACATGAGGCATTTTCTGTGCATTTTCTGGTTGGCATGCACTTAGGAAATATTGACACGTGACTCACTCACGCATCCACAGTGCATTTTTGACATGTGTTTTTGATGTACATTCCATTCATCTCAGTGAGGAGCTGCATTTTTGGTGCTGTTTTGAAAAGACCACTAAAGATGTAGCATGTAGGACTTTGAAAAATGCACTGCACTCGCAGCTCAGTATTGTGAACAGTCCCATAGAATATTTTTATGGCTTTTTTTGGCTAATTTTAGCAAGGTAAACATGCAACAAAAATGCATTAGTGTCAAAGGGCCCTTAAAGTGTGGTCAGTTATAGTCTTACCTCTGAGACTCCGAAAAGTTATTGTGTAGTTGCCTGCTGTTACCGGTCTGTTCTTTTTTCCCTCTATATCCTCTTGATTTAGGAGGGATGTTTTTTCCCTGTAAGGGCTGTTCTGTCAGGCTGTGTTTATTAGTTTATTTGTTCTGTGTTAGGGCTCTATTCTTACAAGCCAGTGCTAGTGCATATCTCTAAATTAAGTTGGGTACACTGTCAGTTTAAACTGTTTGGGCTGGATAAAAAAAGAAAAAAACTGACAGATTCCTTCATCTGCAATGTGAATTCAGGACTTTCCACCCCCCCCCCCCCACCCGCAAATGGATGTCTACCTACTTCATCATTTCAGTCTTTGTCTACAGCCAGTATTTTATTTCTCAGACCTATTTGATAGAGCCAGATACTCTCCTATTCTCTCCTAAGTCTGTCTTCCATAGTTGTCACACTGGATGAATTTCACACCTGCACCTGCACCTGCATGGATGTCAGATTGGGAGCAGCAGCTGCATCCCAATGGACAGCTATGGGACTGCCTAGATGGAGTTGCACAGAAAACTTGTGCATCCCCTGTGGGGTTATACATGGCCCTCAAACAGGGCACAGACACATACACCCCATATGAACAAGGCCTTTGATTTTCTCAGGAGAAGGTGTTGTGGCTGATGAGGGCAGGCTGCCCCTCATTAACAATACAAGGCAATGTTAGCCTATGTGTCCTTACAGAGGCAGAACCCCCCCCCCCCCACAGCCAGTGCAGTCCAGGAGCAGCAGAGTTTTGACAGAAAAAAATGTAACGCTTGTGTAAAAATGCACCTAAGCACTAGGCCAATTCAATTAATTAACGCCCGAGCATCAAGCGTTTTTTCTGCCAAAACTCTGCTGCCAGAAGGAAGGGAGTCTAGGCAAGTTAGAAAAAGGTGAGGTCTTATGCCGCGTACACACGATCGTTTTTCGGCATGAAAAAAACGATGTTTTTCAGCATGTAGAAAGTTTTTCCAACTTCATCATTAAAAAACGATGTTGCCCACACACCATTGTTTTAAAAAAATTAATTAGCAAAGCGTGGTGACGTACAACACTTACGACGGCACTCTAAAGGGGAAGTTCCATTCAAGCTCCCGTCTCCTAACTTGCTTCTGAGCATGCGCGGGTTTAAAACAGTTTTTAACGTCGTTTTAGCTCACACACGATAATTTTTTAACAACCCGAAAAACAAATTTTTTTAAAAATGCAGCATGCTCAAATTTTTTTTTCAGAAGATGAAAAACGATGAGAAGCCCACACACGATCATTTTAAATGACGTTTTTAAAAACGCCGTTTATTTTTCATGCCCGAAAAACGATCGGGTTGTACGGGGAATAATACTCATACACAATGCTAGGATGATTTTAGAAGCATTTTTTTGGTAAATATCCAGGCCAGTCCACTGACTTCAGAATCCTGCTGCTTTTAAATGCAGTTTTGTTATAGTTACAGCCTTACTGTTTGCCTTCAAATTGGCCTGAGCAATAAAAACATATTTGTTGGAGTCTTTCTCATTTCCCTAATTGCAGAGCTTTATAACGGCTACACATGACTTATTTCAAGCTTAAGAGAGCAGCATACATGCAGTATTCAACTCAAGCCTTCATGTCATATTATACATAGAAATATAATCCCTGTTGAATTTATTAAGCATGTTCCTCTATCAACATTCCTTTAATAAAAGTTCCAGGGACTATATAATCTAGGATACTTATGCCACGTACACACAATCAGACATTCCAACAACAGAATCACATTCAAGGCCCTTTGCCTGACGCACAAAAGTATACACGGAACCGCCCCACAATATTTAAGAGAGAAAAAAAAAAAAAAACAATCGCGTTCTGTGATCAACTAATCAAAAACTACTACAAATCCCAAAAGCCCACTACAAAACCAAAGGAGAATGACGATTTGCAGTCCAATGACCCCGATTATGGAATGCATTACCAACTAACATCCGAACGGAAATTGATCACCTGGCCTTCAGAAAAAAACTCAAGACCCACCTATTCTGAAGGTTAACAGAATGGAAAAAACAGATGCCAAGCGCCTTGAGGCGATTTAGTTTGCATTTGTAGCGCTATACAAGTTATTCACTCACACTCACTCAACAACAAAACCGTGGATTTTTTCCCGACGGATGTTGGCTCAAACTTGTCTTGCATACACACGGTCGCACAAATGTTGTCGGAAATTCTGATTGCCAAGAACGTGGTCACGTACAACACATATGACGGCCCTAGAAAAGGGAAGTTCAACACCAAGTGCACCACCCTTTGGGCTCCTTCTGCTAATCTTGTGTTAGTAGAAGTTTTATGAGAGACGATTCGCGCTTATATGTCATCTGCTGCTGTTCCCAATCTCTTGGAGTCTCATCGAAATCAGTTTGTCAGAACTCTGTGTGAATATCAGCAGCAAAACAACTTCATTATTCTAGCATTATAAAGAAGAGAATGCGCTACATTAAAAGGTTTAAAGATTTGCAGCGTTACGAACGCTAGTTTTACCAGACTGAGCGATTCCGTCTTGTACTTGATTCAAAGCATGCGTGGAATTTTGTGTGTCGGAATTGTCTACACACGCTCGTAATTTATGAGATCAGATTTTGTTGTCGAAAAATTTGAGATCCAGTTCTCAAATTTTTGTTGTTGGAAATTCCGACAGCAAATGTCCTATGGAGCCTACACACGGTTGGAATGTTCGACAACAAGCTCCCATCGAACATTTGTTGTTGGAAATTCTGAGCGTGTTTGCGCCACATTACAGAGACACTAGATCAGGGGTGGCCAACCAGTGGCCCGGGGGCCACATGTGGCCCGCGGAGACCTCTGATGTGGCCTGCGACTCTCTGATCTGGAATGGCGGGTTGGCAAGCCCAGATCGCAGGTTGCGGAGCAGAGCCCCATAAGCCGATGCTTCCTCCACAGCGCTAGATTTTGCCACAGGCTGAGTCTATGGCAAAGTTCAGCTAACCCGCAGGATAGACACAGTGAGTGTGGGTAAACCATAGCACATCAGTGTGAAAGCAGTCTTAGGCCCTTTTCACGCGATCAGCCCAACCTAATGGGACCCTCAATTCACTTCTATAGAGCGACAGATGTCCATTTACCATTCCCACCTCTAATCCGAAAAACAGAAGGGAATTTTTCCCCTTCTATCTGGGTGGATCGGAGGGCCTATAGAGTAGTCGTAACCCTTCATCCGCCCACTCTGCTCATTGTGGCCCGCGACTGACTGGTTATCATGTTGCTTAAGTGGCCCTCATGCTTCAAAAGGTTAGGCACCCCTGATATAGATCATACTTTATCATGATTATACCCTTTTCTTTTGGGTCTAGAAAAAAAATGTGTGTACTCTTAGCATGTGCTTTGTCTGATGTCCTGTTTGTTGAAGTGATATTGTCTAAGTGTGAAATGTTTCATGTAAATTCAGTCCTGCAGTCTGTTGTGAAAGTGGGAATCAGAATGAATGCAGACTACTAATTTAAGTGCATAGCTCAACGGAATTAACTTCCTTTCAAGCATTAAATTTGAGTTTTGGATTGATAATTTCATATTAGCTGTAAATAAATATAAATTTTGTTCTGCGTTTCTACAGACTTGTTGAAATAACATTAACTTTGTAAAGGAAAAGACCCATGGTTAATTTAGTTTGTCCTCCCATCATATGGTGGATAGTGTTCTAGTTGAAGAACATTTATATTAATGCAGTTTTAACGGTTTATGGCAAAGGACCAAAAAGTTCTAGCGAGACTTTCCCAGTCATCCTTAGTTTGTGTTTATAAAAAAAAATCTTATATGGAAATGTAAACATGGAAGAATAATTCTTTGCTGAAGGTAAAATTGCTAATCATGGTAGGAGAAATGTGTTTTCTGATATACTAATAACCAAAATCCGTCATCCTCACACATCATCTCTTAACGCTTTTGTTTCCAAGACTTCTGCTGTGCTGCTTCTCTTTCCTAGAATGCAGGTACAACATTCGCTATGTATAGTACTGTGCAACATTCAGAAATTTAGAAATACCATGTCAAAGGATTACAAAACAGGAGAGAGATTTCAGCCCCAAAAATTCATATTTATTCACAATCACTCAGCTAATGATCGCGGAGTACATTCCCCATCAGTATGGTCTCCAGAATAAATAAAAAAAACAAGAGGGGGTGGTGTCTGCGCTGTGGAAAGTGTAGGGTGAAATACAAACGTAACTGGGCCAGAGAATGTGGGTGAAAAAGGGGTGGGGGGAGAATCAGAGCAAAATGATAACAAACATAGGTAATGTGTCAATACATATACCGTCTATGTTACAATGTGACAAAAAAAAGGTGGAATACCAAAAGTTGACAAGTGACAAAAGTGACAAAAAAAAGGGGTCATATAAGAGTCGGTTCACACTGGGGTGACACGACTTCCAGCACGACTTTCAGAAGCAACTTCAACACGACATGAGCATGAACCACAGGGCGATCTGGGGCGATTTACAACACGACTTGAAGTCCATTTCAGGTCAGGAGACATTCCAGTGGCCAATAAAACAACAATCAGCTCTGGGAGAGGGAAGGGGAGGGAGGGGTTTGCCTGAGAAATGTATGTTATCTTGCTGGAAAGTAGCTTCAATTAAAACAGTGATCAGACTTGGAAGCGACTTCCATTGAAATCAATGGGTACAAATCGCCTAGAAGTCTGATTGAAGTCATACAGGAACCTCTTCTGAAGTCGGAGCGACATGAGTAGTGTGTATTAACACCGATCCCATTCACTTACATTGCTTTTCTGGACAGCACGACTTGGGACGACTTGAGACGACTTCAAGTAGGATCCCAAGTCGCCCCAGTGTGAACCGACTCTAACGATGAAACCCAAGAAACAAAATATATAATATATATACACAATGTGCTAGTATTGGCAGATATAATGTGTAAGGCCAGAGAAGACTTCCCGCAAGGGACGCCTCTGGGTATAATGCAAAATATATCAAGTATAAGCTATAAATATGAAATATAGAATAAAACAAGTCTCTCAGAGTGCTTCCCAAATGTCCCAAAAAGGATCCAGACATGGAGGAATGGTACGGGGAGGACGTTTCGCAGTGAACACCTCTGGTGGTCCCTAGCTCCTCACCTCACGGCTATAGCACGGATAGCCAAAATAAGCCACCTCCAGGGGGGGAGGGGGGATACACTTCAGTGGACCGAAACGACAGCAGCACTCCTCAGCAGTAAGGCATGGAAGAGATATGAGGCAAGTTTTGATATGGTGTTAGGGAAATATCTTATACAAGCATCATGATTCACTCATACATCCACTCACATGGAGGTGATGGATGGTGGGCCTATCTCCCATGAACTGCGAGTTTGTCCTAAGTCCTGGATGTACACCTGGCTACTCCTCTTCTATATCTGGACTGAGTTGACACTAGGAGCGGATAGGAGGGACCCTCGCACAGCGTGTATGTCAGGAGAGAGAAAGACCATAGCACAGCCCTGCAAAAATTGAACACATTTATTGAAAAAAACATGGATGCACAAACATTAAAACGATGAAACTGGACATAAAATACCAGATGGACGACAGGTGGGTCTAACTGCGTCAGGCGTGTGGACTCTGATGCTCCTCAATCCCTACGCGTCTCGTCACGTCACGTGACTTCCTTAGGGAAATAAAAAAGCTACACACCAGCAAGTCTTTTTCTGAATTGCCTTACAGCACACCCAATATACCCCCCTAATCATTTACATTCCACAGGGACACCCCTGAGAGGAGGACAGGAACATTTTCAAATATTTAGGCCACATACACATCCATCCCCTGTCCAAGTAACAAACCATCATAGCAAATACTTCTTCAATATACAGTACTAAATTGGCCTCAACAACACTTCACAGAATACAATAGAACATCATTTTTAAAACACATGCTCCATTAAAGCCCTTTCCAAGGAAATGGACCTAGAAGAAACCTGTACAGGTTGCTTCTCTGATTTATTTACAAGTATAATAAAAGCAATCCCATTAAATTACAATGTAAATTACCCACATCTTTTCCTAGAAGAAAATCTGCTGGTAAACCTTGCATCATCCCCACCCCATTTCTATAGTTCAAGTCTACTTTTGCAATATGTATACACCTTTGAATTCCAGCAGCAAGTTCATTTATAATTCTTGGACCTCTCTGAATGGCTTCAGATCTAACAAAACAGGGGTCCACAATTGATGGAAAGGCTCCGCTGTCTTCAAAACCTAGCACTGTTCTTCCGGTAATTCTTATGTTGCATGTGAGGTTTTATCACCCTAGAATGGTGAGATACAAGAGAGCGAAGTCTCCAGATGAATTTCTGCTTGATTGGACCCAGGATAATGTGGTGAAAGAATTTCTTTATGTGTTGTATACTGGCCACCTAAATGCTGCTGCTAACTTGGCGTTGGCTGATTGATGAGTGGACTCCACACATCCTCGTAAAAATACATACCCAGTTGGGCTCTACAGGATGCCTAGGGAGTTGGGTGAATGTTTGCCCTATCCAGCCTTTACATGCTGGATAGGGCTTTGTAGCATGCATTGAACCTTCTATGACTGCTAGAGTGATGATATAATTTTTTTTGTCCAATTTGGCCACAAGTATAGCATGTATTGCATTGTGACTGTTGCTGCATTCAGCTGATCATCAAATTACTATGCTGATGAACTTGATCTGTATGCTGCTATTTTGCTAACCTGCTTTCTGCTCATATGAATTGGCTGCACAGTGTCCTTGACCTTCATGAATGATATTTGCTAACCTGCTTTCTGCTTATATGACTTGGCTGCACAGTGTCCTTGACCTTCATAAATGCTATACCATGATAGCCACCTCATACTGAATTGTGTGTTATTGAGCTGTGATATTCAGGTCACGACATCATTCATTGGTCAGCCACAGCGCATAGCTAACTTATCCAATTTTACTCTGATATATGTCCTGTTTGGACTTGATCAGCTTAAAGGCTGATCATCCAATCATATACTGGGTAGTCGGAGGGACAAATTCCAGCAGATTTTTCCAGCCTGAGTAATTTGCATCCATGTATCCTGTAGGTAGTCAGTGTCTATTTAGATAACGTTATCTAATTATTTAAATTTTTATATTGGGTGTTGGTGATGGGTGTCAAAGTGTCTGAATTTATGTAATGGCTAAATTTTTGTATCAATAAACCCTTTTTTTTATGCGGCACGGCCCAATTTTTGGCATCTTTATCTCAGAGAGGATACATTTCTTTCGTCCCCGTCCCCCCGGGTTTTTTTTTCTTTGTATTGCATTGTAATCTGCCAATGGACACTGCACCTTAATTGGTGAGTCCGCAACCAATGGGTTGCTGTGACAGGAATAATATCCTACACAGTTAATTAACATAGTGAGCATAGGACCTGCTCCCCCCTTTTTTTTTTAGTTGGGTGAATGTCTGTCTTATAAGAGCAAGGCTTTACATGCTGGATAGGGCTTTGTAGCACACATTGAACCTTCTATGACTGCTAGAGTGATAATATAATTGTATTTGTCCAATTTGGCCACAAGTATAGCATGTATTATGTGCAGGTTTTGAGGCTTTTTCTCGCATTGGAGGATCAAGCAGTGTATCCCCAGATTGAACAGCACTTTTATTTGTGATGGTAAGAGGACATTGACTTTGTGAGGGTAATTGTCTATAAGTTTTTGAAATGAGGTCCAATAGCCAAAGGTTTATCTGCCAAACAGGATATGGGCGTGATCTGTTGCTGGCTTCTAATCTTTAACCTAACCTACTCGTGTCACTGCAGGGCAGTTGCTATAAAATTGTTCAGAAAAGCCTAGTGTATATCATCAACATTATAGCTTGCTCTCCTTCCAACCAAGCCAGGAACATCTTGTTAGCATACCTTTAATGCTACAATGTATTGCATGTCTCTAAACTGGGCGATGTAGGTCTCTGGAATGTCTGAATATTATGAAAGTATTAATTCACAACATAGTTCTAGTCTTTATGTTTTATAGTCTGAATTGCCTCAGCAGCTATCGCATCAAGCAGTACAGCTAATAGGCAGATTCATTCCTTTTTCAGGGTCTTCCATAAAGTGGCACGATTACCAAAATTCGAAGTCTTCACAATTAGCAGTTGCCTTATTACAAGATTCAAAGTCTTTTCTGTGGGCTTTTGGGCACTATTAGTAAGCTGCCTCTTTTTAACGTTTGCCAAATTTCTCTAAACTAATGCTTGCAAATAATGTGCTAACAAAGTGTTTTGTTGTAGAGTATATAAGGTTCACAAGCATAACAGCAGTGTATTGTAAAGATATTTTAAACACTGGTCTCCATACCTAGAATAGTTGGTATCAGCATAGGTCCTCGCCAGCTTTAAGTTACAGTGCTTGATCCTGGAAATAGGTCACTGAGCACTAAATCTGAGGCCCCGTACACACGACCGAGTTTCTCGGCAGAATCCAGCGAGAACCTCGATGGGAGACGTATTGTGCCGAGAAAACCGGTCGTGTGTACACTTTTCGCCGAGCATCCCGTTGGGAAGCTCGTCGAGCCAAAAAGAGAGCATGCTCTCTATTTCCTCGTTGTTCTATGGGGAAATTTGGCTCGATGAGCTTTTCGACAGCTGAACGGGAACCTCGACGGGCGGAACGATGAGTTTAGCCCGACGAGTTTCTCGGTCGTGTGTACGCGGCCTGACTATTCCCAGAAAGCCTCTCAGACTAATAAGTATTCTAAAAAATGATGTCTCATCCTCCTCCTACCTATTGTACTTTGTGTGGTTTAAAAAAAGGTTCAGTTTAAATACCCTTATTAATCTGCACCGGTTTGGTGACAGGATCCAGCAGCTCAACAACGAGGGGGTATTGATGGTGGGTGGAATGTGAGACAGTGGGTGATGCCACGGCTCCAGAAATTCAGAATCCTAAATAGTTAGAGGGTCAAAAAGAAGGAATGGAAAATATCACATGAAGTACAGTAGAGAGGAAAAAAGGGAGTAGTAGATGGAGAGGAGAGTGAATAAGGGGGTAAGTGAATTGAAGTCACAAGTTTCAATAATGGTATCTAGTTTTCAAAAAGAAAAAGAGACAAAGGTGCTCCTGCCTCCTTTTTCTTTTGCACCAGTTTTGATCGTCCCAGATCAGTGCAAGAAACTGCATCTTGGATTATATGTGTGCTTTTGTTTAACCACTTAAGACCCGGACCAATACGCTGGCAAATGACCCAAGGGGTTTTTGCGATTCGGCACTGCGTCGCTTTAACAGACAATTGCGCGGTCGTGCGACGTGGCTCCCAAACAAAATTTGCGTCCTTTTTTTCCCACAAATAGAGCTTTCTTTTGGTGGTATTTGATCGCCTCTGCGATTTTTATTTTTTTGCGCTATATACAAAAATAGAGCGACATTTTTGAAAAAACATCAATATTTTTTACTTTTTGTTATAATAAAAAACCAATAAACTAAATTTTAGTCAAACATTTAGGCCAAAATTTATTTAGCCACATGTCTTTAGTAAAAAAAAATCGCATTAAAAAAAAATTAGCTACCTAGCGGGAACAGCGACACTAATACAGCGATCAGAAAAATGATCGCTTAGTGATGCTGGCAATAGGGAGTGAAAGGGTTAACTAGGGCAGTGATCAAGGGTTAAAACTTTATTGGGGGGGGGTGGGGGGGGCTACCCTGACACTAACACTGACTGACTGTCACACTGTCTGTCACACTGACACTAAATACAGTAATCATACATGTATGATTACTGCATTCAGTGACACTGTGACAGGGGGGAGGGGGGGGGGGGGGCGATCGCGGGGGTTAAATGTGTTTGTGTCTGTGTGTAAGTGTGCTGTTGGTGCAGACTTACTTGTAGTGTTGTGATCTCTCCTCAGCGGCGCTTGAAACAAACGCCGAGGGAGAGATCACGTCGCTTCCTCCTTCCTGTGTTTACACAGGAGGAGGAAGTGACAGGGCGGGCGCGCGCATTGGCTGGGAGCGATCCGGAGGGGGCGGGTAAAAACGGATAGCCGCCCCCACTTGTCGGATCGCTCCTGCAGCCGTGCGGACCGCCGCATGTACGGGGGGGGGTCCGATCGGACCCCCGATCCCCCCCAAGGCACCAACGTATATATACGTTGATGTGCCTGTCGGTGCCATTCTGCCGACGTAAATGTACATGCGGCGGTCCTTAAGTGGTTAACCAAGTTTAAAAAAAAAAAAAAAACACACACATTTTGTGGCAGGGAAAGGCCCTGGGATTAGACCGACTTCAGACGGTGGAGGACAATTTAGCAGCTCAAATAATCCAGTTTAGCTCATGGTGTATACTACCATACTGAATATCTTTGGCTGACTTTATAGCATAACATGTATCGTTTAACAATGGAGCACCCTGCTGTGGGGCTCTGGACCAGAAAATACAACCAGATAAACAATAAGTTAATTGTTGGACCAGCTTTCTAAATTCTTACAACCCTGGTTAAGACACAAATGGATGACACCCCAATCCACCACAACATAACTGCACCTCTAAGGCCACGTACACACGATCAGACATGTCCGATGAAACTTGTCAGACGGACCGTTTTCATCGGACTACGCTGAAGTGGTCTGTTGGTCTGATGTGCGTACACACCATCGGACCAAAATCCCCTCGGACCAGAACGCGGTGACGTAGAACACAACGACGTGATGAAAAAGCGAAGTTCAATGCTTCCAAGTATGCGTCGACTTGATTCTGAGCATGTGCAGGTTTTTTGTGTACTAACCATCGAACCTGTCCGATGGACAGGTTTGCAGCGGATAGGTTTTCAAGCATGTTTTGAAACTTTGGTCCGCTGGAAAACGGTCCGATAGGGCGTACACACGATCGACCATGTCCGCTGAAACTGGTCTGCGGACCAGTTTCAGCGGACATGTTCGATTGTGTGTGCGCGTCCTTAGTTTTTAGCACCATGAGAAACCAAACAATTTAATAGCATTGGGCTGGTTGATTGAAAGTACCTAAACGGCATTGCTAATTGCATAAAAACTACAATATATGAATTTTCACTGACATTGTTATACATTTCATTGGATCCTCTCATTCTATGTTAGCTAGTGTGGTATAGTACTGCAAATCTGGGCCAATTAAATTAAAATTAATTTGCCATTTAAATTCATGCTACTATTGCCAAGTAATCAGCATGTTTTTATACCTTCTGTTCTAATCTTCAGTGCCATACCACAAAGTATCTTACGTTATTGGCGTTGATTTACTAAAGGCATATAGGCTGTTTACTTTGCAAAAGAAGTTGTACTCTGCAGGGAAATTTTCCCCAGAGCTTAGAGAATGAGCTGAAGCTCTGCTGACTTTCACTATCCAATCATATGCAAGTAAAAATGCTGTTTTTTTTATTTTGTTGCATGTGATTGGGTATTCTTTGCACAGTGAAAATTTACTGCATTCATTAACTGCTTGCCGACCACCTCTTGTAGGAGTATGGCGGCAGAAAGGCTTTCCTGCACTGGATCACGTATCTAGTATGTGATCCAGCACTTCCCGGGAAGGGCGCACATGCGCACAGCCACCATGCCAGCTGTGCGTTCACTAGTCACAGCACTAGCCAGTCAGCGGGTCCCGGCCAATGATTGACTGCTGGCACCCACTGATTAGTGAAGATGATGACAGGAAAGAACTCTGTGAATGTAAACAATGAAGAGCACCGTCCTGTCAGCGGGAATAAAAACTGCAAAACAGGGACTAAAAACCAACACATCCCTTAGTAAAAACAGCACACAAGGAACGCTCTAAGCACTGTTAGGCACACATTTAACCCCTTGATCGCCCTAGATGTTAACCCCTTTCCAGCCAGTGTCATTAGTACAGTGACAGTGTATATTTTTAGCACTGATCACTGTATTAGTGTCATTGGTTCTTGCAAAGTGTCAGAAGTGTCAGTTAGTGTCAGATTACTAGATATGAACACAAAGGGGCGCCAGCTAAGTGCAGCATCAATGGGTTTATTAAGATTAAATAGTGGGACAGGAAGTCAGGTAAATCTGTGGGTGTTGTCACAGACGGGAGATACATTTCTGTCTTGTTTAGACAATTCACCAATTACTATTAGGTGTCGGCTGCAGAAATAGCCAGAAAGGTTTTAGGGCGTTGGAAAACTTCAGCTGTTCAGAATGAGACTATAAGTCATCCAAAGGATGACTACTGATTGCTGCATCCTGAGGCTTTTTGAGTTAAGGAGAGCAGTGAGAAAGACTTCTGAAGAGGTGAGGTGGTTGTTGATGTTTCTGTGTGATAAAAATCAAAAAGACTATTGTTTCTCTGCTGTATGACCAGCAGTGTCTGCCCAGCAGTAGGCTGTGCCAGACTCCATAGATAGGTTCCTGTGTGGTGAAGGTAGACACCCCAAGTGGCCAGGGTTTATTTTATGTTTTGTTTTGTTTATGCTGTTTGGATGCTTGCACTTGTTTCCAGCAATATGGAAGAATTAACCAAAATCTTTGTTTTCAACCGTCTTCGGCTGCCTCTCTGTATAGATCAGTGTGTAGTGAACCCATCCAGGGGGTCACACCCCCCCGCTAACCGAGCTAACCCTTTACAATAGCCAAATGCAAACAGCGTGTTGTCTGTGAGAAAACCAAGTCCAATGTTCCAGGAAGTGAGGTTGCGCTCCAATTCACACACATTGACATTCAGCAGCACACTGTCTGCAACAGTATGACGGGAAGTGAGCCAGCGGAGTCTCATATGGCACCAGTCACTGCAGGCTGGATAATCCAGCGAAGTCTCAGGAAGCCGGGTCGGTTGCACCCTCTCTAGGTGGCAGTGCGCCCTAGGCGGCTGCCCAGTTTGCCCAGTGGAAGCGCTGGCCCTGTCAACAATGAATGTAGTATCAAACTGTAATGTTACTCCAGTTACTAACATGCTGCTCTATATTTGTTAGGGAATTGCTTTATGTCTAAGCTCCCCTGTGGATGTCTTTATTAAAGTAAAAGGAAAACAACAATGCATTATTTAACAGAAGTCAGGTCAGAAGAATCATGTCCTTGTAGTTTCCATTTTGATGGTTTAAGTCTGGCTTCTTAGGTCACTTAAGTAGTAAAGTACTATTATGAATGCTCCAATGTACAGCTTTGCTTTTGTTGGCGCTAGCATATTAGGCTAAACTGCTAGATAATGCATATGTTGAAGAACATATGATAAGTGTAAGGTTGAGAGCAATTTCACTAACCCAAGACGTGTTTAGTGCCTTAATAAGGGGAGATGGAAGTTTCAACTGATCGGCTTATGTTTTATATCATCTGGCTGTGAAGGATAAAAAGCAGCCACAGCATCTTCTGTGACTAAGAACTAATTTAAATTAGGGCACAGAACAAGAGGCATTAAGTCCAGTAAGCAATCATTTCCACTTCACAGTGGACCTTTTAAACGCTTTACTAGGGGAAAAAATAACTTTTCAGCTGAGTTACACAAACTACACTTTCTAAATAAAGAAACAATCTAATGCTTTTTTTTTACATTACATGTAACTTCATAGAACAATAGGAATTATTATGGAATTACACCTAAGGGCCCTTTCACACCAGCGGACCGTATGTCTGTTTTTTCCTCCATCCGTTTATGGATGAAAAAGGGATATACATGTATCCCTATGGGATAGCGGGTATCAGCGGAATGAACATCCGCTGACACCTGATCTCATCGGTCCCCGCTATGCTCCGTTTCTGCAGACGGAGGAAAATCCTATTTTTTCCATCCGTCTGTAAGCGATGGGGTGTGAACACGGAGAGGCGGTCCGTGTTCACCTGGATCCCCCCATAGAGGAGAGCGGAGATCTGACAGGGCGGTCCTGCACAGGAGGGATCAACGGAGAGATGCCCGCTGAGCAAGCGGATATATTATATAAGGAACGGGTCATCATGGGATCCGCCTGTGCGAAAGGGCCCAAACACTAAGGGCCAGATTCACAGAGCACTTACTCCGGTCTATCTCCTGTTAGACCGGAGTAATTTCAAATTACCCGCATTGTATCATTAGTTTGAATCCTCAAACCATGATACGATGGCTTCGGGCTTTGATCTGACAGGCTTACGTCTTCGAACGCCTTCGGATCTACGCTGCAATCTTTTTACGGCCGCTGGGTGGAATTTGGGTCGTTTTCCGCGTCAGGGTATGCAAATGAGCTTTTTCCGGCGATCCACGAAGTTACGATCATCCTTCGCAATCTCTTACGGCATCTGTAAGTATGGCCGTCGTTCCCGCGTCGAATTTTAATTTATTTTTTGCGTAAGTCGTCCGGGAATAGGAATGTACGTAAACGACGCTACTCCAAAAAAAAAATGACGTAACGACGTTATTTTGCGCAATGCACGGCGGGAAATTTCAGAACGGAGCATGCGCAGTTCGATCGCGTATTTCGATTCCGCCGTGAGAAATACACTACGCTGCCGTACCTTACGGGCCGAAATCTACCTGGATTCGAACTTAGAGCCAGGTAAAATACGGCGGCGTAGTGTATCTCTGATACTCTGCGCCAGGGCAATTGTACCTGAATCTGGCCCAAAATATTCAACCTTGGATGCCAGTCAAGGGGGTTGATTTACTAAAGGAGTGTAAAAGTTTCATTCCTAGATTGTACGCTATAATGACCAGGACTCTCTGATTCCTCCTGAATTGAATTGTATTGTAATTGTACTGTCTGACATGTTGTAAAGCTGAAATGTGAAATGTGAAAACTGTTGGCGCTATATAAATCCTGTATAATAATAAAGATGTACCTTTGCAATGTAAAAATACAGTACTCAAATAATTTACTATATCAACCCCATTAAAGTATCTAAGAAGAACTGGAGAAAGGAAGGAAGATCACCAGTGAATTTGCTGTTTACCAGTCCATTGATGTAGTGGCTGCATTAGTTTCCTTTTTCAGGATTTTTTCCTTTATTTTCACCTGGTGATCCTGCCAGTAACACACTTCCTGTCCTAGGCTGACAACTCTCACTCAGTACACTATTTCTTTGGAGCAGCAGCATTGCCAGCCTTGACTGCTTTCCTGATTTGGACACCTCCCTTACAAGATTCAGGGTCCTGTCGTTTAAAAAACATAGCATACAAAGCTGATGACATTGGTTATATTCAGGGCTGGTTCACACCAGAATCACAAAGAAATGCATCCCGATTTCCTGTGCAATGCGATTTTTAAGCCCTTTAATTTGAATGGGCTGAAAATTGCACTGAAATGCAGAAAAAGTAGTGCATACTGTACCTTTAAAAACGTGCAGCCCCAAATCTCAAGGTACTGTGGTACCATGCATTTTCGTGCCTGTAAATGCAATGTGTTTGGGGTGCTGTGAACAATACATGGGCACGAGCAGGGTATCACAAGGGCAGTGTGTCTGAAAGTGGTGCAGGAAACACACACAGAACACACCTTTCCCGCACCACATTCTGGTGTGAACCAGCCATTAAAATTAAAACTAAAGCAGAGTTCCACCCAAAAATTGAACTTCTGCTTTTCGGATTCCCCCCTGGTGTCACATTTGGCACCTTTGAGGGGGGGGGGGGGGACGCATACCTGTGTAATCCAGGTATTTGCTCCCACTTCTGGGCATTGATCGCTGCATTATCTGCAGAAACCTACACCATGTTCAGCCCCTTCTCTGTCCCCCCCGCTGTCTTCTGGGAGACACACAGGTCCCAGAAGACAGCAGGGATCAGTGGGATCGCGCAGCGCGACTCACACATGCCCAGTTGGGAACCAGGAAGTGAAACCGCAAGGCCTGATTCCCTTACCGAAGATGGCAGCGCCTCCACCCTAGAGCCGAGGAACAGATCGGCTTCGGGTGCCGACATCGCGGGCGCCCAGGACAGGTAAGCGTCCATATATTAAAAGTCAGCAGCTGCAGTATTGGCTATGACTAAGGCTAACAGCCAAAACGCGTAAGCGTTTCCTTTACTCCACCTGGAATAAAATATAAAGATTCTGTAGAACACGTTGCCAGATTTTATCTTTCTTGCTCATGGAACTTAACTGTATATTAACACCACAAACTGAAAACACAATATAACCACTTCAGCTCTGGAAGATTTTACCACGTTTAAGACCAGGCCATGTTTTGCTATTTAGCACTGTGCTAATTTTACTGGTAATTGGGCAGTCATGCGACTCTGTACCCAAACAAAATTTCTATAATTTTTTTTCACACAAATGAGCTTTCTTTGGCGGTATTTGATCACTACTGGGTTTTTAAATTATTTATTATATAAATAAAAAAAGTGTGAACATATTTGTTACTTTCTGCTATAAAACAATAAATAAAAACACATTTCTTTTGTAAATTTTGGTCAAAATGTATTCTGCTACATGGTTTAGGTAAAAAAAAATCCCAAAAAGTATATATTGTGTATTTTTTTTATACTACTAATGGTGGTAATCAGCAACGTATAATGGGACTGCGATAGTGCAGCGGGCAATCTGACACTAATGGTAGCAGGCGGGAAACTGACTGACACTGACATCACCAGTGACACTAATAATAATACAGTGTTCAGTGATAATACTATACACCAGGAGTCTCCAAACTATGGCCCTCCAGCTGTTCAGGAACTACAATTACCATTATGCCTAGTCATGTCTGTGAATGTCAGCGCCTCATGGGACATGTAGTTCAGCCACAGCTGGAGGGCCGTAGTTTGGAGATCCCTGCTATACACTGTCACTGTACTAATAAAACTAAGAAGGAAATGGTTAACATCTAGGGAGATCGAGGGATTAAATGTGTGCCTAACAATGTGTAATGTGTGCTGTTTTTAACTGAATATCTGTAAGAAACAGATGGTTGTCTCTGTATAGAGCCCTGTGTTGATTGTCAACACAGGGCTCTGGGCTATGTAGGGAAAAAGAAATGGACAGCCGCACAATGGATGAAAAAATTGAAAAATAGCACCTGTTTATTCCAGTCAAAAAATATAACTAAAAAAGCAAAACAGCAAACAATGGGGTAACAAAAGCTGACGCGTTTCACATCGACAACCATGCTTAGTCATAGCCCTGGGCTGTGATTGGACACAGCCAATCGACAGGTCCGGAATCATTGGCCGGGATCTGCTAACAGACTCCCACTGTGTACAATCACAGTGGATATTGGCGAGAAGGCATGCATGCGTTCACCCTAAACCCAAAAGCAGGCAGCAACGTTTGGGTACTTCACTTTGCCTACACGGGCCGCCCATCTGCAGTACATTGTGGACAGTTGATTCGTAACTGATTAATTCATTATTAATTTTCGAAGAAAACGCACTCATTCATCCATGTCTATGGTTTTATTTGCTGAGAAATCACTTTGAAAAACACCCCCTAGCATTTCTAGCTGCAGCCATCTTGAGTAAGGGCAGATAATTTGTGTAGCATTTACTTTCAAGAATCCATCCGCCCTTAGCTCAGGCATGCACATAGGAGTGTGTTCTTTTCTGAGAAAGTCCCCTCCTTCCCTCCTCCAGATGATAGAAAAATGTTTTTTCTTTGAGATATTTAAGAATACTATACCGCACTTTGGCCAGTAGATGGAGCTGATGAAGAGGAATTATTCTATTACAGAACGTATGGCCAAAATGTGTGCAGCCTGCACAAATATACAGTATATGTGAAATTCTTTCAATGACAGTTTAAAATGTAGTCCCTTAAATTATAACAAGATCAACAGAAAAAAAAGAAAACACATTGCTATATATGTATATACTGTATGTAATGTATAGCATGAGATTATTTTTTGATATATTCACATTGCAGACCCACCACCATCTTACCCTGAAAAAGATTGTTTTGAAATCAAAACGCATTGGAATTAGACATGTGCAGAACGAAAACATTTGTTTTGTTTCGATTCGTTATTTAAATAATTTTGTTTAGTTAAATTTGTTTTCCGAATTTGTTTTGTTTATTCGTTTTCAAATTCGATTTGAGTTTTCTGATTGTAGTTGAATTGAATTGAATTCAACCAAATTTAGAAAATTTGATTCGGCTTTTGAATTCGAATCGCATTCGAATTTATTCTATTCCAAACTCAAATTTCAAATTTCGGAAGATGGTTATCGTATTTAATCGGCAGCATACCGCGCACTTTTTTGCCCTGAAAATCAGGGCAAAATCGTGAGTGCGCGATATACGCCGATACCCGCTTTCCCGCGCCGAGTTTGAATACTGCGCCGGCATATACCGAGCGCAGTACACTCGCGTATAGTGGGCCAGGCTCGGCTCCTCTCGTGCTTACGTCCTGGACGTACAGGACGTGAGCGCGAGAGTAGCCGAGCCTGCCCGACTATACACGAGTGTACTGCGCTCGGTATATGCAGGCGCAGTATTGAAACTCGGCGCGGGGGAAAGCGGGGATCGAGCGGGGGAGGACGCTGCAGAAGGACACCGTACCCGATGAAGAGGACACCCGAAGCCGCCGATGGACGCCGCGCAAGGAGTGCGCGCTATACGTGGGAGCGCGCTATATCCCCCGATAAATACGATATATTCTATTCTATTCTTATTCAATTTTTTCTATTCTTTTCGATTTATTCTATTCTTTTATTTTCTGTTCTATTCTTTTTTTATTCTATTCTATTCAAATTCAAAATGATTCTAATCGAAATTCAAATTTATTATATTTTAAATTAGAATTTTGAAAGACGGTTATATTCTTTCTATTTTATTCTTTTCTATTCTAGTCTATTGTTTTTTTTCCATTCTTTTCTCTTATTTCTATTCTATTCTTTTTATTCTATTCTAATCTATTCTATTCAAATATTCGTTCGAAATTCGAATTTTGTAAGATGGTTATACTCTTTCTATTTTATTCTATTCTGTTGTTTTTTTCTATTCTTTTGTATTCTATTTCTTTTTGTATTATTTTCTAATCTATTCAAATTCCTATTATTTACTTTCAAAATTTGAATTTTGGAAGATTGTTATATTCTTTCTTTTTAATTCTATTCTGTTGTTTTTTTTCTATTTTATTCTTTTGTATTCTATTTTTTGTATTCTGTTTTGTATTTTGTTCTATTCTTTTCTAATCTATTCAAATTCTAATTAATTATTTTCAACATTTGAATTTTGAAAGATGGTTATATTTTTATTCTATTCTATTATTTTTATTTTCTATTCTATTATTTTTTTATTCTATTTTAATTTATTATTTTTATTTTCTATTCTATTGTGTTCTGTTTTAGTGTATGCTATTGTTTTCTATCCTATTCCTTTATTTTATTTTCTATTTTATTCTACTCTTTTTCAAATTCATTTTTGAACGTGATTGGAATTTGAATTTCTTCTGTTTTGTTATTTTGGATTAATTTACATTCGCTACTTTTGTAAATTGTGAATTTGGATACATCTGAATTTCAGAATAACTAAGAATTTGTCAGAATTTCGATTCGGAATGAAACAAACCGCACATATCTAATTGGAATCCACAAGTTGTGAAAGTTTACTTGGTTGTATAATAATTTTGTGACGTTTATTATTAGGTGGTTATGAGTTATGGGTATTATTGAGTAATTTTGGTTGTGTGTTTTATCAGCCTTGTGGTTTTATGAAAATTTTTTTATGTAATTTTAAATAAAATGTGCTTGTTTTACCATTTGTGGTCTTTTTGATGCCTTAAAAAACCCTGTATGTTGCAATTGTTTGTCTGATTGTAGAAAATTCTGTAAATTCACACAGAAATATGATATATGTGTATGGAGTGGGTTAGGTCCATGATCTACTCCATGCTAGCTTGTCAACGTGTTTCACAACATTAAATGCTTCCTCAGGACATAATGGGTAGGTGCTGATATAGTTAAAATATACAAAAAATATATATAAATAAGTATCAACAATCTAACACTGTATATGCATAATTAGTAAACACATTGTTATCATTGTTGTACGACTTGGAAAAAAGCATAACGATAATCTTGTACCATAACTAATTGGTACTGTCGTTTATATATGTTGCATCATATGTAATCTGTTCTTCTATTAGTTCTTTTTTTTCTCTGAGGTAAAATGACATTAAAAATATGAACTTGATGACTCAAGAACAAAAAAAAAATAAACAGCTTAAATAATGTATATGACAGACTTTCACCCGTGAAGCAAGGAGGAGGTATACAAATATGATGG